>OY759168.1:49448652-51917500 GCA_963662145.1 Sturmia bella | reverse complement strand
TAGTTATTATACTTTCTCAAATAATAAAAAAGAAATATAAAATTCCTAATATAGAAATTGTTGAACCAAGTGTAGAAATTATATTTCATGCTGTATAAGCATCTGGATAATCTGAATAACGACGAGGCATTCCAGCTTAATGATGATTCGCGATTTATAAGGCGTCGAGTTTTAAGACCAGATTTTAATAAGGTAAATTATTTTAAACGATTTTAACTTTGCACTTTTCCCCTTTCTCTTGCAGAATAATTAAAATTAAAGCGAACATTTTCATTGCAGATGTCAAATGATCAAAAGAATATTCCTTCTACCCTGTTACCTGCATCGTACTTGGATATGAGTAGCGGTAGCATTAACAGCCAAAATCAAAATGTGGGAGATGGTGCGGATTCCTTGACAATGAATCAAAACTTATTGGCAGGTACGTAAAGGATTGATTTTAATTATGATTGAGCTTGGAATACGCTTTTCCGGCTTAATGTTATTTTCTTTAAATCTCGAGCTTTATCTCATAAATAAAATTAAACGACCATTTGCTATTTTTATAGAAAACAAGTTTTGTCAAGATTTTCGAATATCTATTCCGAGACAGATGAATGAATTGAACGTCTCGCATGTGAAGAAATATTTTTCACTTTTATGAAGGTTTGGAAAAAGTGGGAAGAATGTGATGGCGTTTTCGTTTTTGGTACAAAATATTGTCATTTCGAAAAAATAAATTTTTTACAAAAGTTGAAAAGTAACTATCACTTTTATAACTTCGCATAGTATTAGATTTTTATTGGTCACAAAAAACAACAGTTTCAGTTGAATGAATTCAGTTACATTTCCCTGAAAATATATTTCTTTTTAAACAAACTCGTAAATTCGCAAGAGAAACTATATATTTAGAATAGTTTATAAAGTTACCAAAATACATCTGGAGGAAAAACGCAAAAAAGAAACAAATGGCTAGATGAAGTGTACAAACAGTTGAGGGAATAATTCGATTAATAAATTTGCCGAAGAACTTTTTATGAAAACATTTTCAAGCTTATTTTTGCTTCTTTTATTTATATTTTTATTTCGTGTAATGAGCAGCCACATAAAAACACGACAAATATTTAATTATTTTGCAGATAACGTGTTATGAATCAATCATTTTACGATTTGACAGCCAAAAATAAATTTTTTACAGCTACCGATCTTAAAAATAATCTCTTTCATTTGAAAGCAAATGTCAGTAAAATTCTCTATTTCAACCGTATTTCAACTTTGTTGGGGGAAAAATTATGCAATTTAAACATTTAATACTTCGATCTTCTTTCACTACAAATCGTTTATAGTCGGCTTGTTATTTCATTAATTGTCGGACGTTTCGTTGGTATTTTCTAACATCTTCAGGTATATTCTTTATTGCGAAAATGTTATCCTTTCTACATTTTAATATTAAATTTCATGCTTTAGCGCGTCTACAGGACTCACTAGATAAAACATAAATTTAAAACGTAAATGCAAAAATAATAAGAAATTATAAATTATTTTTGGTGTAAAAATAGACCGTAATGTTTTCTGTCTTATTCAGCTGTCTTTCTGTCTTATTCAGTTGATGCTAACCAACTCATCGGTTGACTTTAAAAATCTAAAAAGAATATTTGAAACTCAACTACTTATTCCAGAGTTCTCATGAACAAAATGAGAATCAGAAATGTTCAAACAAACCTTTTATACAGAAAACATTTTACGTCTTGCAACACCTTCACTTTTCTTAGCACTTAGAAATTATAAATAAAATCTCATAGTTTGAAAACTTATGCTCCCAATATCACAGCTGAAGTTAAAGTAAAGATTAAGTTAATCACTGTTTGTGTATGTGATTCGAAAGCACAAAATGGTGTTCTGCGGTCCTATTCTGTAATTAGCTAAAATTAGAGACATCTCTAATCTGAACTAAGCGATTCTTAGCGATGACTTCACTTGTATAAACTTTTGTGAGAGAACATTGAATTTTAGCGCCGTTGCTAAAATCTTAAAAAGATTGTAGAAAAAAGTAAAATTTTTAGCTTCAAAAAATATATCAATATCAATTAAGTAAAGATAAGTAAAATTTTTATAGCTGGGTTTCTGGGTAGCAAACACCCTTCATCAGCACCCCATGAGCTTTAGACGTGTCAAATTTCACAATTTTGATACAGCCGCTTTAACCGCTCGGCAACTAAAGCTACATATACATATGTCTACTTAACTAACATTAACAAAAGCAATGATCTTTTCTTTGTAGTCTATTTTATGGATGATTTTTTGTCATCTCAGAATACTGTTAATTGCTCTTTTTATGAGAGCTTTTTTCATACCTGTTCTGGTTTGCATCCTTGAGATCAAGAGGCTCATTTTATGAAGTGTGTTTGCTACCCAGACAGACAGCCGGTTGTCCACTGAGCTATAAAAATTTCACTTTTCTTTAGTTAATTGATATTGATTAAAAAGTGACAAACCAAGCCTGAAAAACTTGAGCCTGAAAAAGTAATTTAATATAAATGTATTACAACATCATAGTTGGATGTAATTAAAATTTCAGTAAAATGTTAACAAGTCAGTTTTAATTTTCTAGTGTTGGGGCCCTTGTCAAAATTTCAGTAGGCAAGCTTTGGTTTCTGTGAGTGTTAGCGCTATAAAGTTTGCCATTTCATGCGTAGAGATGCTGAACTTGAGCGGAAGCTTAGAAATTTTACTACTAGTTTATCATCGACATCGATTATATTCGATGATTCACAGAAATACATTGAAAAAATTCGTTATTTAGTTTTTGTTTTATATATAAAAATTATTACTTTCTAGTCACTCCTGCTATTGCTGATGGTTCTGAAATGCAGCCAGTTATTATAGCTAGCCCAGAACCTCTAAATTTTGCACCCAACCAAGCTCTGATGATGCAAGAACTTTTTGATCCAAATAATCCACAAACACCTTTAACTCTGGCCACCACCTTACCGCAAGGCACCCAATTCGTTCTGGGACCGGCACCAGCGCAGCAGCAACTGCAGCAAGCACAGTCGCAACAACAAAATCAGCAGCAGCAGCAGCAGCAACAACAACAACAACAACAACAACAGCAGCAGCAGCAGCAACAGCGTATTGTGACTGGAAAAACAGCACAAAAGACTGGCGGCATAACAACACCTTCCGAAGTGTCTCAAAGTACTGCAATAAGTGATAGACCAAAAGCAAAGCCAGTGTCAAAGAAGGATGGAAAGATTTTGCGTAAAACCACCACACAGTCAACTTCAGCCACTCCACTCCAGCAACCATTGTTTAGGCAAAATCAAATGGTATCAATTTACAATAACTTGGTAAGTGAAATCCCCAAATAAAACGGAATTCGAAAAGTGATTAATTTTCCCATTCAATTCGAAAGTGTTGGTGAAAATTCATTTTTGTTTCGGATTGTTTAAAGTTAATTGGCCGGAGTGTAGATAGTATGTGTATAAGAATGTTTTTTTTTTCCTTTTAGCCGATGTTAATAACTAATGAAACTTCCCCGAGTCTTCAAACACAGCAGGCCATTATGAATCATATGGTTTTTGCCGCTCAGCACCATCAGCAGCAGCAACAACAACAGATTGCTTTAGATGTTGTTAATAACGCCCAAGTATCACAGCAGCCCCAGCAACAAGGAATAATTGCTTTAAGCAATTCACCAGCTTCGCCATTAGCTTCGCCTTCGTCAGGAGCAACTGCTTTATACGATCCCCAACAACACCAGCTTATGGATATGCAAGCGGCTGAACATCTCCATCAGCAGCCACAGCCCGAAAATGATCAAACAGTACAAGAGATACAAGACGCTTTAGATGCGGCACTCTCAGACTCAAAGTTAGCTGTCACAGATTCCCTTAATGCTTTAAGCAAGGCGAATGCTGCAGCTGCCGCCGAAGCAGTGGCCAAAGCTTGCGGCCTTAATCAAGCCGAACAACAGGAATGCCTTAAAAAACTACAAGAAGGTTGGCAGATTGTCGACTTACGCCAACGCATATTACATAAACAGCCCAAATCACCCACAGAAACACCACCAGAAAAGCAAATAATCGATATTACCAACATGGAAAATGAATTGGATTCTGCCGAAACTGACGCTAACAATGAAATGAAAAATTTGGCTACGCTTTGCACTGCGGCCGCTCAAGCGGCTGCCGTGAATGTAGGAGCTGGGGAAATAGATTCCACAGACATCAAATCAAATGAAAGCAAGAACAATAACAGCAGTGGCCAGTCTAAGAAACAGCGCAAGCTTTCCAAAAAGGAGAAGTTATCACAACAAGAGGCTTTAGAGTTATGTCAATTACCTGAGCCACACAGTGATGAGGTCAAAGAAGAACAACAAATTTCTATTGGCGACAATGAGCACTGTCATGTTTCCGAAGATTGCCCCCCTGGAGAAGAAGTAGCTAATGCAGATGACCAACAAAATGAAGATAAATTAAAATGCCTTCAAGATGTTGATGAGATTCAATTAAAGTCGCCACCTAAAGGTATAAAGCCGATATCGCAACGCCTAGAGAACTTAATCTTATCGAATGCCCCTCTCAAACCGGGTGACTTGTCTCAAGCATTTACCGACTTGCGTCAAGAAATTGGAGCCGATGTTCTAACTGTTTTTCCACAAAATATGAATCTAAAATTTGCTGGAAATACTGCTTTAAGCAATGCGTTACAACAACATTTGGCTGCCGTAAAACAACAACTAGGTGATGTTAACGAAGACACCAGTGATGGCATGATACAACCAGTTGATAGTGACTCTAGCGTTGCTCAAAGCAACGAATTAGTTTATCCCTCTTCAATGGACGCCGAAGCCCTTGAACAATTTGCAAATGCTACCGCCCAGGTCACAAACAACAATAATGACAACAACGCGGTTATCGCTGTAAATTCTGGCAATAGTCAAGATCAAGCTAATGTGACTGGCGAACAAACTGAAGAAGGCATTCGAGAAGAAATGTATGACATAGAAGTCGAAATGGATGACTTTTTCCATGTAATACACAACGTTCATGATCCTGCTTTGCAAGTAAGTTGATATACATACATAACATTTTTTAAGCACTGCTGATATCTAAGTTTGTTTAAAAAATTATTTCGCATACATATTTGTTAATGCATTCACGTAAAAAGGTTGTTGTAAACAATTGTGCGTTTATTTATTCGTTCGTTGTCAGTAACAATTTGAGGGTTACTGGCAGTCTATTAGTACCAGTTGTATACAAGTAAAACTATTTTTATCTTGACATGATGTGATGACGCGGGAATAACTATGTTCGCGTAACGGCTGAGATTATTCGATTTGTAAGTTTCGTTCACTTTTTAAATACAAAAAGAGAGCAACTGAATTTTTATAGATATTTTTTTTACACATCGAAAAATAAAAAATAAACTCTTTTGTGTTATTTTAAGGCCATAATCAAATACATATTTCGAAACACTACTTGCACAGAAGAAAATACTGTGTTAAACTGCATTCATCCATTTGTTTAGAATAACATTTTTGTACGGACATACGGTCTAATTCATGAACGTTACATAAGGCTATAATAAGTGTCACTGATGAAAAACGTTCAGATCTTATGTAATTGTTTTTTTTATTTCAGTTTTCAAATAAACGTTGATTTAAAGATTAAACAGCATAAAATCGAAATTAATTATTTGTCCAAAGAAAACTAAATTGACGTCCTCTCGCTTGGAGCGTGTTCGTGCAAGCGATATTAAAAATACTATTCAATCTCTTTTCGGTTAAATAGCGGTTGACATAAGCAAAATGTCTTAAAATTTTATTCGTAAACACAAAAAAGCGAAGATTTTAACAAACACTTATCAACGAGAAGACGCTTCTTTAAAAACTCTCTGTAAATTTGCGACCTAGGAGTGCATGTTATATATCGAATTCCTTCTCCACGCTATTAGACATTGCAAAAGAATGTAAAATTAAGGAACAATTTATTAATTTTATCTATTATTCGAACTTTTTCTTATATAAGAAAAAGTTCGCTGGGCACAGCAGAACATTTGAAAAAATCTAAGAAATGAAATTTTAAATAACAATATAAGAATAAATGTATTAATTCAGGTCCAAAAATGAACCTTTTCAAAAAATATTTGTTGTATTTTTCAGCTGTCTAGATGCCGACATTTCGTTGGTGCTAATCAACTCATCAGTAGACTTAAAGCAAATAAACAATTTAGTTCATATTTGAATATAAGAATAATATATGAAATAAAAAGTTGAAATACAATTTACTTACCTTTGCGGTGAGAAACTCTCACCCGGTAAATATGCAATGATAAATATAAACAAAATAGAAATGAATGGTGTGTTTGATATAATTAAAATTTAGACAGAAAATATACAACAACTTGGGTGGCTGAGTGGCATGGTTGTCGCTTTAGAAACATGAGCCCCTGAGTTCAAAGACGGGTGCTGACCAGAAAGTGTGGCGGCTTCGAAACAACTAGTTCTCCACCCTGCTAAATGTCTTTGATGTTTGCTTTGTCTAATTTAATTAATATCAATCACAAAGATAATATAGAAAGAACTTGAGCCTGATAAACTTAATACATAAATAATTAAGGAAAAATTTGTGAATGAATGTCGAAAACCCCCAAAACAAAATTAATTAGCTGTCATAGTGATGTTGCAGCCAACCGAATCGAATAAAATACACTCGCTATTCGATTAAATTATTCGTTCTCCTCAGAAAAAGCTATTTTTTTGTTGATTGATATGAAAAAAACGTTTCTTTTTGTAGCCTTTGGCGTAATTGCCAAACCAAACTAGAAATCTGTTGTGTCTTGATGCAAGCAATAACATCGGCAGAATGACGACAGGAAAATTTTCATAAAATTTTTCAACTTGTGCTCTGCGAGGTCGAGTCAAAAAACACAACAAAACTTTTTAAAATCTATAAAAAAAAGTTTTAAATTCATTTAGCTTTATATATTCTTTACAATAGCTCTGTTTCTTTACTTTTTGGGCAAAGTTCGGTAAAATGAGAGTAAACTATAATTTCTCTCCATAAGAGACAAAAATGCACAAAAGTACGAGAACGAATAAAAATAAATATTTTACCACAAAAGAAAACGATTTTGAGTTAAGGGAATATATGTATGTATTTTGTCCTACCTCCTCCATTTTTAAAATAACGTTATATCTCAAAAACATGAGCTAACCTAAAAAAAAGGTTAGCACCACTGAATTCAGCTCACTCGAATTCGGTTTACCCACTAGGTGCCCCGTCTGTCGGTTTTTTCAACTAGCACAGTGTAATCAATTCAATCAAAATTTTTTATGAATTATATTGTAAATATTCTTTGAAGTCAATATTCTTTAAGCAACACAAAAAAATTTTATACGAATTGAGATTTAATGCAAAGTTGAAAATAACATTTCTTTGCTTGACATATACATATACATACGTTTGTATATGTCATAAAAGTTAACGAGGACAACATTATGTCAGGGTTAAAACTTAAACTAATACATGGGCCTAACACATAGATGGCGCTAGTTTTATTGCAGTCGCCTTTTTTTCAGTTAATGCTAACTTTCAAAAAAGACACCTGTTAAAATGTCATGATATTCTATTCATTAGTTTGTGAGTTATTGTGCTAAGAGTGACGCTACTTTTGTTATTTTCAAAACAATGGATCAAAAACAATTTCGTGTTTTAATTTTAACACTGCTTTTTGATGGGCAAAAAATACTGTTCAAGCGAAGCAATGTCTTGAAAAGTGTTATGGGGACTCCGGTCCATTAGGAACAACAATAAAACGTTAGTTTGCTGACTTCAAACGCGGTGATAGAGACACCGATGATGCAGAACACAGTGGACGTCCAAATGAGGCGGTAACACCAGAAAACAAAAGAAATCCACAAAATCGTTTTGAATGATTGAAAAGTGAAGTTGCGTGAGTTAGCTGACATCGTAAAGATGTCAAAAAAGAACTTGTTGGCTTTATATTGCATGAGCATTGGACTATGAGAAAGCGCTGTTCAAAGTGGGTGCCGCGTTTTCTCACTGTTGACCAAAAACGAGAACGTGTTGACGATTCTGAGCAGTGTTTGGCCATATTTAAACATAATAAACCGGAATTTTCGCGTCGATATGGGACAATGGATGAAACATAGAGCCGTCACTTCACTCCGGAATCAAAACGATCGTCATCTGAGTGGACAGCAACTGGTGAACCTCGTCCAAAGCGCCCGAAAGCACAACAATCGGCTGGAAAAGTTATGGCCTCGGTATTTTGAGATGTGCGTGGTGTAATATTCATCGACTATCTTGAGACAGGAAATAACATTAACAGTGAATATTATACAGCGTTTGAAGGCCGAAATTGCAAAGAAACGACCGCATATACCAAAAAAAAAACCTTTTTTGTTTCATCAAGACAACGCACCGTGTCACAAGTCAATCAAAACAATGGCAAAACTACTTGAATTGAATTTTGAATTGATCCCACTTCCAATGTATTCGTCAGATTTGGCTCCCCCAGCGGCTACTGGCTGTTCGCAGATCGACCTCAAAAAAAATGCTCGAAAAAATCGCTGAAACTGAGGCCTATTTTGAGGCAAAATATAAATCGTTCTACAAAAGTGGCATGGAAATGTTAGAGCGGCGCTGGAATGATTGCGTTGCTCTTGATGGAGATTACGTTGATGAATAAAGCTAATTTTGAACCAAAAAAAGCTGTGTTTTCTTTGTTAGGCCCGGGGCTTTTCAGCCCATGTGTTAATATTTAAAACTGATAGATATCGAACCTGTTCACACAAATACAGTAATATGAGTGCAATAATACAAACGTATTAAACTTGAGTTTGAACTTGGTTTGATTTCAAGTGCATGCGTATATACAGTTCATGGTTTTTACTGCAAGACCAGCTGACCCGGACACCCCTTTGCTGTGGCTTTTATAATAACTTTAAAAATTTGAAAAAGATAAAACAAAGTTTTTTTTTTCCTCCATCTCAAATTCGAGTTTGAACCAAAATAAATGCTCTCATTTTGCTGACATTCTCTTTGAAGAAGCAAAACGAATTTTAAAATTCGGTTTATAATAGGGCGATTTATTAGAAAATTACTCTTTTCGATTTCGAATAACATTAATTTACTCATTTCACTGACAAACACATTTAAAAAGAAATTTGAAAATGGGTGTAGAAATGAACGAGTAATTCAAAACGCAATTCTTTCAATATTGAAAACCGCTGCATGAACGGCCGCGTTTTTAAAAACGCAATTTTTTCAATGCGGAAAAGAGAGAAACGCTTTTAAAACACAAAAACCGGTTTATTATGCATGACCGATTTATTCGAATTTGTTTCCCAAAAAAAAAAATATGCCTATACACATTTTAAATTGGATATACATAGTTAACAAACACATCTGTGCAATATTTCAACAAAATCTATGCAGTAGTTTCGACGATTAGCGAGACAAACATTGTTACTCGAGATTTGTATTTGTATGTATGTCTGCATACATAGATTTACTACCTGAAAGCCCAAAAATGTGCGTTCGACAAAAACTTGCATTGCTAGCTAATCACCCCTATCGTGATTAACATGGAACATATTTGTCCCCATAAAGGGAAAATTGCTATCGTGAGTGTCATGGCAACTCATATCCGTGCTACCAGTGCGTAGTGAATATAATTTAAGGCCATGATTCACTATCCGACTGAATCGTACGATCTGTTAAAAATGACATGTGTGTCCAAAAAGTGTGATAGTCAGGGCTGGGCAGTATTTTAAATACATGTATATGAAATACGTATTTAAAATACAAATACGTATTTTGTTTTTGTATTTTAAATACGTCTTACGAATGTATTTGTATTTTGTATTTTAAATACTATGTGCTTGTACTCTCAAAATACATTTTTCAAATACATTTTTAATTTATGTTAGAAAATATGCGCTAAAAATTATTCCATTCATACATCTAAAGAGCAAACAAGAGCAAAATACAACTAAAAGGGCAAAACTGTTACTGTTTTATTTTCAAAAAATAGCAACACTACAATTTAATCACCAACCGCAAAATACCTGTGTAAAGTAAACGCAACTGAATGCATACACATTGAGAAATTCGCTAAGCTTTCATAAAGTTAAACAATGAACAAATAAAATATAAGGAAAAAACAGCCTTTGACATTTTGATCTAAAACAAGAAGAGAAAAAATTGTCAATCAGATGTTGAGTTGCATAGACTTCATATAGTCTTTGGTCAAACGTTTTTTCATTGCCACTTCATTCTTAATTTCGTTATTTCTCTTTCAATAAAATATTGTTTTCTAACAAGAAATCATTAAGATTTTGTCGTTAACTGGTTTTATTCATTCGCCATCAAGAGGTCGTTTGTCTGATACCACATTTGAAAAGCTAGTGTTTATGAAGGGAAATAAAAACTTTTTTGATTAAAAGTATTTTGTATTTTAAATACATATTTTTGCTACACTGTATTTTGTATTTTGTATTTCAAATACTTGCTTTTAGAATGCAGTATTTTGTATTTTAAATACGTGGAGAAAAAGTATTTGTATTTTAAATACACAACTTTCATGTATTTTGTATTTTAAATACACCAAACATGTATTTTGTCCAGCACTGGTGATAGTCTGGACTAAAAGTGTATGTGTGTGAAAGACTTTTTGACAAGTCTGTCCGACATGTTAATCTTTTGAAAATGTTCAAAAGCTTATCATATTCTATGCGATCATGGTTGTCTCTTTGAAGTTGTTTACAAAAGTATAATAGTGTGGCCATTTTGGTGCGACTTTTTAAAGTAGGACAGAATTCTATCAGATTTAGCTAGCAATTTTCAGTGAATGCTTCGTACGATTGAGTAGGATAGTGAATCACGGCCTTTACATGCATGAATATAATATAAAATAGAATATAAAAATAGTAAAGAAGAAAAAGCCGTGTAAAATTGATTAATTCCATAAAAATTCGTTAAAAATAAAAACTTTTTAGAATTGGTGCAATAATGTTACTACAGGAAGCAACATCTACATAACATCGTGTTGTTCGAAGACGTTTGCGATTTGAATCTAATTCCGTGCAACTAAATGATGCAAAATAATTAAAAAATATAAATAAATCAGTTAACGTGTCTCTCGAAATTTGAAACATAACTGGTAGCAGTGGTTCTGAAATTAGCACTCTATTGAACATGATACCATTTTGCGATTTATTAACAAATCTGGTTCTCTAAAGTGTTTAAAAATAAAGTTTGATATTATAAGCAAAGAAAATATTTACACAAACATATTATACAGTTCCTCAGCAAAAACGATGTGAACAAATCAAAGAAAAAAAAAAAAAACGAAAATAGTACGAATGAAATAACTGTTTATGATCAGGCGAATTTGATTTGAATGTGAAGTTTTTCAGCGCTATTATTCCAAACTGAATTACAATTCAGGCAATTGAGGCAAATGGAAAACAAAAATTGTGGGAAATAATGTTTAGGATGGGGGTGAATGTTTCGATTTTAGTGTTCAAAATGAAGACTGACTGAAGCAAAGTTACACAGAACGAAATTCATATTAATACGGAGAACTAAATAAGAAAGTATTTTTAACCTATAGGAATTTGCTAGTAATTTAAATTGCGGTGAGTTGGCTGACTTTGGAATAAATTCCATTTGTAAGACGCGCTGGAATGCCAATTGGGCTTTAACACCAAAATGGACCAGCCAAGATCAGTTGATAAGTGCTGCTGCTGCGGCTCATCATCAACAGCAGCAGGGCCTTTTAGCAACCACCGAAGAACAGCAGCAACAACAAGAACAGCAAAGACAGGCTAATCAATTGTTATTGGACTATCAATTACAACAACAACTACAACAAAGATTTGCTGATGCCGATGAGATGCAGATGCAGGTATGTCTAAATAAAACCGACCGCCTTGCAATATAAATATGTATGACAAATTTCCAGTAGTTTGAGTTTTTTTTTCTTTTTTTTTTTTTTTTGGTTTGATAATTCATTTCAAATTTACAAATTTTACTGAAAATCAATTTCTTATCTAAAGAGTGCAGTAAAATAGCATTAAAAAACCCCTTGATGCATTCAAAGGCTCTTTCTTGTCTATACCAGGGAAATAATTTGCTTCTATTCTCACCAGCGAGAAACGGGATATAACAACTCCTTCTAAATACGAAGCTAGAAGAACAAAATAATTTTACATTGAAGTGTCAACACTGTAACCCATCTGCTAAATGTTTTGATTGCTGTGTATATTCTGAGTTCTGTCTCCGTTTATGAATGCATTAATTCAGTTTTAATTAACTTTTGTACCAGCCAGCAACAGGGGGAAAATTATTATTCACTATCCAAAAAACTCAAGATCTCACAATAAAATGAACAAAGTTTGTGATGTGATTTGAAGCAGTTTTTTCTTTTTTTTTTTAATTATCTTTAATTTCTCATTTTCTTTCTCTTCTGAGACGCTACAATTTCAAACGTGGAGAAAAAAAGCAGTTAACATGTTACGTTAAAACCTAAAGCCTTTAAAATTAAAGGCTTTAGATGAAAACCATCTCGTCGGCACTCAACATCCACCCATTCGTACTTGAGTTTTCTGCCAGTTCATCGATATCGAATCTCTTCATTCGCTCACATAAATGCAGATGCAGATAAAACAAAAGCAAAATCTTATTTATTTTTATTTTTAATACATTTAAGCGTACGAACGTACATACAGGTTCGATGTCGATGAAGTAGCACTTTGTATATTATTTTTTGCTCTCTATAATTACAATTTTTTGTTGTATTCTTTCCACAAAAAATGCTGCAAGTGACTTATGTGAAGGATTTCAAAAAAATGTATTAAAAAAAAAATTAAAGTCTTTATTATACATACATACATATGTGTTTTATTTGAAAATTTCCATACAAAAATTTATTAATTTGGATATGAAATAGATATTAATATTTTTTGAATATAATTTTTAATGCTAATCATGAGAAAACTTTTTTGCCTACTTGCTTGCTTGCTTGTCTTGTGGAAACATCTCTTTAATCACTGCACTAATGTGTTGTATTCATTTTGAAATTATTTATTGAATTTTTCTTTTTAAAGCAAAATCAACATCAGCAAACAACATTGTCCCTAATACCGTTTTCGCCCGAAGATGCTGCTGCCGCTTCTGCCGCCGCTGCGGCAGTTCAACAACAACAACAACAGCAATTACATACGCTGCCAGCATCATCATCTGTGGCAACCTCAGCTATTGAATATCAATTGCCACCGCAACAACAACAGCTTCAGCAGCATCCACAACATCATGGTTTAGACCAAGAACTTAAGCAGCACATACAACAGCTACACCAGCAACAACAAACCAATGTACGTCTATTAAAAGCAGTGGCTGCAGCTGCTGCCAATCAGCAACAGCAACAAAATACAAACCAACAGCAGCAACAAAATCTGGCAGGCAACCATAACAATAACAATTTTGTTTTCAATGTGGACGGTTGTAGTAATGTGAACAACGCCGTCACCGATAAGTCGTCGCAGTCTCTTCAGCTGTTGTTCCAACTGCCACCTACTGCCCAACAGCAGCAGCAGCAGCAGCAGCAGCAACAACAACAACAACAGGATGATGTTAATGCAACAGCTCAGCAGTTGCAGCATCTGAAATTGCACCATCAAGAGCTGCAAGATCAGCAAAAACAACAGCAACAACAGTTGAAGTTGCTGCAGCAGCAAGAACAAGATTTGTCACAAACAACAACTGAGAGCTTAATGCAACAACAACAGCAACAAACAACCTTAGAGCAGGTGGCGCAAAATAATCTTTTATTACAACAACAAGCCGCTCTGGCCCAACAGGTACTCAATCAGCAAGTCCTTAAGCAAAAGCAGCAGCAATTACTGATGCAGCAACAGCAGCAGCAGCAACAACAACAGCAACAGCAACAATCCACCCAGGTCCAAGTTTCAACACAGACTCAACCCTCTGTTGTAGTGCCACATCCCAACACGGTACAGGTTCAAACATCGCGTGGTGTCAATAATCAGTTCTGCCCTTCCCTTTCAACAATGGCTGCGGCCGTTGATGTCGGCTTGGGAAGTGTCTGTGCTCTGACACCTCAACAGCAACAGTTGCAACAACAACAGCAACAACAACAAAGACAGCAACAATACGAAATAACTAAAGGACAAATGTTAGCAGCTGGTTACGCCGCTGGCGTGCTGGCAGCAACCCAACATCACATTAACAATGATGCGACTACAACGCCTGTACTACCTCCCCAGGCTTCTACCAGTTCAGCAACTAGCAAAATTCCTGGTGGCATTGCCAAAAAGGTTATTGATAAACAGTCACGCAAGGAACGCAATCGTTATTCGTTATTGCGTTCAGCTGCTGGTAGTCAAGGTAAGTCGTTTATTATTGTTTTTGAAAAAAAAGTTAGCACATTTTGTTTTGTTTGTAATTTAATTAAAATAACAGTTTAATACCAGGACCGAACCTGTTGCTCAAATGTTTACGTATGTGAGTTACACAATTAAATGCACATTCACAAATTGCAAACTGTACAAGCGAAGAAAATCTGAGCAAAAATGCTCTGCTTTTTTTTCGCACATTAACAAAACGTTGACCAAATAGATACATATGTGCAAAAATGCTCAGATGAAAATAAATAATGTAAACAACAATAGATGGCGCCAGTAGATGGCGAAGCCGACTAACAATTTCCGCGAAAATTGAAAGTAATCATATTGTAATCAACTACGTTTAACAACGTTTAAAATAAAAAGAATCGATTTAGTAATGATTATGATTAACAAGCTTAATTAACAGCTATAATTACAAACTATAAACATTTATTTTATTTTTTTTTTCGGTTAGAAAAATAAAAGGCAATAACAATATAATGAGGGGTTTCACGATGTTAGCTGTGCAAATATGCTTTGTGCAACTTTGCAGTGCATTTTATGATTGATCGTGAACGCAATCTTCATTGAAGGTTTGAAAATTCGTTGCTTTAGTTAACAAATTATTAATTTATTTTCAAGAACACAACAGTTGTTGCTTTTTTAGTTAAATTCTTTTATGTATTTCAAAATTCTAAATAACGCTAATGTAATATGTAAAGAATATGGAACGACGAAATGTCACAGTTGGCACGCAGCCATTACAAGCCCCTGCCGATCTTATTTTGTTTTTGGAGACAGCCATATAAATTAAAATTTATAAAAAGCGATGTATTCTTTTGTTATCATTAACTTAAGGCATAAAGCTTGCATTTGTTGAAGAAAAATCGTATTTTTAATTCACGTGAATATGCTTTTTATTGTTTTGAAATTTTACATCACTACCGCTATTTTTTGTCTACCCCGCGTAAAATTTTTAGTCGGCTTCGCCACCCACAGGCGCCATCTATTGTTGTTTATATTATTAATTTTCAACTGAGCATTTTTGCACACTTCAATTTGCTCAAGGTTTTTTTTTCTTTTTTAGTGGAAATGAAGCAAGGTGCGAATACATACATACATACATTTTGTTGTTGTGTGAAAAAAGCAGAGCATTTTTGCTCACATTTGCACAGTTGCACTACCCATCATGAAAACCCTCTAACAAATTATAGCGGCAAAAATATCAGCATGCATATTATGAATTCCGTCGCAAAAATGCTATCATGAATTCCGACGTAGCTACGAAATTCTACCGAAATTTTCAAAATTCGGTAGATTGATTTTATGAATTTCGAGTCAAACTTACTTTTGACGTTTTTTTTTTATCGAAAATTTGTACGAACTCTTCTTACTGTCGGGAGAATACGAAAAGTAGTTGAAAATAAGAACAAAGTAAAAAAATAAGTGTTTAAATTTAATAAAAGTAAAATTTTAAGTAGTTGTAAAATTATATTTCTTTAATAATTAATTGGTATATTTTAAAATAATTATTGGTTTTACCATGATTTGAAACAAAAACGTAAAACAAACTAACTGCTGATTTTACGTATTGAAAAAATCGCTTCATATGCACCATTTGCTGATAGATTGCTTGGAAAATAATTAACCATGTAAACAAACAAAATAGAAAAAAAACGGCTTTTATGTATGAGAATTAAATGTGTGTACGAAAAAGCCATTGCAGCATCCACCTCTTTTCCAACACCATGCTGATAAGCCACCTTCTGATAAAAATCCAATTGTGCAGATATATTCAGCCGGAAGTTTTCAATAAAACTAAACGGGAAATTACTTACATATGTAGGTATTATCAAAATTGGTGATTTGTTTTACAACTTACGGCTTGCAATCCAAATCAAGGGCATTTTCTAACCATCCCTCAAGACTGCGCTCTATTCGCTCACAGCTTTTGTTTTAAGATTCCTCTTCCGTCACTTCCGAAACGGCTGCAGCAATCGAAAAAAGAATATATATTTTTAACGATCCTTAGAATGTAAACAAAAAACATCTGTTTTTCTTTTAAAATGTACTAATTCGAACTTAGGCCAAGAGGATGGCAACATCAACTTCGAATCTGTCGGAATTCATAATACCTTTTTGGTACGAATTCGTGACGAAGAGTTCGCATTACGAGTGATGTTCACTCGCAATTCATAATAAGGCTGCAAATCACAGTTGATCAACTATTTCGCATTCCAGCGAAAAAAAACGCTCACGTTTTGGGAGTCGAAAATGTTTCAATAATTTTTTGCAGTTGAAATTCGTAGTGTATCGAATAGGTTTAAACTAATACTAAGTATGAATTCTGCTGTTATTAAATGTTGTCAAATGTTTGCGAAGTTTTTGAAAATTTATTACATGCAACATAACGTTAAACTCTTCTTCTATGGAGGAGGAGCTATGAGTACCCTTGAACTGTATTCAATGAAAATGTATTTACATATTTCTAAGAAGTTTGTAAAATACGAAAAAATATATACATACATATTTTTTATATCAGCGCAAGAAAACAATTTCTTTATGTATGTTTTCAAAAAAACATGCTGTGTATCGCTGTGTATCACATAATAAATTTACATGTTTTGTTTTTTATTTCACTATTATCTTTATAAGCTAATGTCGCCGCACAGCAACAATATCAGCAAACAGTTGCCGCAACCACTGCCTTAGACAAAACAATCGATGTAGATTCCGAAACGGACTCTAATCATGACACAGCTCTTACCCTTGCCTGCGCAGGCGGTCACGAGGAACTAGTAGAGTTGCTTATAAATCGTGGAGCAAATATTGAGCATCGTGACAAGAAAGGCTTTACACCGCTCATTTTGGCAGCAACAGCTGGCCATGAAAAAGTTGTCGATATTCTACTCAAGCACGGCGCTGATCTTGAGGCACAATCTGAACGTACGAAAGACACTCCCTTATCACTTGCTTGTTCGGGGGGCCGTTACGAAGTTGTAGAGCTGCTGTTGGGTATAGGAGCCAATAAGGAACATCGCAATGTCTCTGATTACACTCCTCTAAGCTTGGCTGCTAGCGGTGGCTATGTTAATATCATCAAGTTGCTGCTTAGCAATGGAGCTGAGATTAATTCAAGAACCGGTAGTAAATTGGGCATATCCCCGCTAATGTTGGCTGCAATGAATGGTCATACGGCAGCAGTAAAATTGCTGTTAGATCAAGGCTCAGACATAAATGCACAGATTGAAACAAATCGAAATACGGCTTTAACATTGGCATGTTTTCAGGGACGGCACGAAGTGGTTAGCTTGTTGTTAGATCGCAAAGCTAATGTCGAACATCGTGCAAAGACTGGATTAACACCTCTAATGGAAGCTGCCTCTGGCGGTTATATAGAGGTCGGTCGCGTTCTCTTGGATAAGGGGGCCGATGTTAATGCAGCGCCTGTACCAACCTCAAGGGACACTGCTTTAACAATAGCCGCTGATAAGGGCCACTTAAAATTTGTCGAATTGCTTTTGGCTCGGGGAGCGGCTGTCGAAGTGAAGAACAAAAAAGGCAACTCTCCGTTGTGGTTGGCTGCCCATGGTGGTCATCTTAGTGTAGTCGACATATTGTACAATCATAATGCCGATATAGACTCACAAGACAACAGACGTGTATCTTGTTTAATGGCCGCTTTTCGGAAGGGTCACACAAAGACAGTCAGATGGATGGTTCAGTATGTCACCCAGTTTCCATCCGATCAGGAAATGAATCGTTTCATCAGTACTATAAGCGATAAAGAATTGTCAGAAAAATGTTATGACTGCATGAAGATCATACGCGCAGCAAAAGAGGCACAGGCAGTTAAGGCAAACAAAAACGCTTCCATATTGTTAGAAGAACTGGATATGGAGAGAACACGCGAAGAGAGCCGAAGAGCAGCTGCTGCACGGCGCCGTGAACGCAAAAAGAAGAAGAAAATGGAGAAGAAAGAAGAAAAACGAAGACAGATGGAGGAAGCCACTGGTGGTTCAAGCAATCAACCAGACCAGGACGACAAAGACTCCGACAAAGATGATGAAACTGATCACGAAGATAACAATGCAGCAGAAGAAGATGATGAACAACAAATTCCTCAAATCTATCGAGAAGAGGGTGATTCAGGTATTGATCAGGGATCATGTTCCAGCACAGATATAAAGGCATCGGTGCCAATTGTGCCAGGCAATGATAAGACCCTGGGTGGTGGAGGAAAAAATAAGAACAAGAAGAAAAATAAGCAGCAAAGCACCCGAAATAGTAGTCCTGTCATGGAAGAACCTCAAGCAATTCAACCTGCACCAGCTTCAAAACATCAGCAGCAGCAGCAACAGTCTCAGCAAAACAAAAGGAAGGAGGAAAGTAGCAACTCAAAAGCTGTTTCTAACACCAGCAGGAAAAATATTGTAGAACAAAATACTTTATCGGCAAAAATACAAAGCAACAGCAATGTAAATGCTGGTAACAGAAAGTCGGAACAACAACTCAAAAAGGAAGATTTGGTAAACAATGCCTCTTTAAATACAGGCTCAACAACCATTACAACGGGTGGTAATAAAAAGAAAGAATCTAGTAAGCAAAAGGAAAAGGAGAACTTGGCTCCCAAAGAGATAACTGCCGCAAGCACGGCTCAACAGCATCAAACGCAAACATCTAGCCATAGTCATAACAATAGCAATAAGCAACAAGCTCATGCTCATGCTCATGTTCAGCATATTAATCAGCAGCAGACAACAAACAACAAGCCAGACGCATCTTCCTCTGGAAATCGCAAATCATTAATATTCTCCGCTTCCAAAACTGTCGAGGAAAACAATAAGCGTGATGTGGAAACTAATCCCTCTTCAACATTGTTAGCGAATAGTGCTGGTAATAAGTCTCACCCTTCCACTTCGGTTCCAAAGCGTGGTGAAGACGGTTGGAAAGAAGTTGTACGCAAAAGCTCAACACAACAATCGACTACAACTGCAAGCACTAGTTCAGCTTCTAGCAACTCCTCCACAGTAACAGCTGTCAACAATAAAGAATCCTCGTCCAGTGTCGCAACTACACTTTCGTCTACATCAACAAACTCTTCCTCAATTACAACCATAACAGTACCTGGAGTTTCGACAACCACCACAGTTACATCGACGGCTCCCGAAATGATTTGCAAAAAAGTTCAAGTTCCGGTAAACGCCATCTCACGCGTTATTGGACGTGCGGGCAGCAACATAAATGCAATAAGAGCCACCACTGGAGCTCATATTGAAGTTGAAAAACAGGGCAAAAATCAATCCGAACGAAGCATCACTATCAAAGGTCTTACGGAAGCCACAAAACAAGCTCACATGTTGATTCTGGCTCTCATCAAAGATCCCGATGTCGATATATTACAAATGCTGCCACGTATTAATACCACAATCAAGGCCTCAGTTGTACCGCCTGCTTCTATAACACCACCGTCATCCATTTCGACAATGCAAGTTGGTACATGGGATAACAAAACAGCATTACAATCGACAGGCAGCAATATGTCATCAGGATCTTCGACAACGTCGTCTGCCTCATCTACACCTGGTAGCAATTTGAACTCCAAAACAGCAGGAAATTTGAAAATAAACTTAAAGTTGCAGGGATGTACGAGTTCAAGTACTAATAAATCTGGTTTAGGCCGAACACAGCCTTCTAAACCATTCTACGGACAACAACAAACTTTGACCTCGGGCCGGGGCTCAAGTGTGGGAGCTTCAACAAATCAAAATAAACATAAGGACTTAAATAACAAAAGTATAAGTGGTCCTGGTTTTAGCCAGAAAATAACTAATGCAACTGGTTGCAAATCGGGCTCCAGCAGCTTTGGAGCTTCAGCAGTAAATAGTCAAACTTTTGCTGCAAAGTTATTAACCGGCGGTGCAACCAACTCGTCTCTGCCTGGAAGTAATTTGTCACCTACCAAAAAACCAGAATCTGGTGGCTTACAACGACCGGGCATCACAGCACCATACGGACGTGGTAAACCTGTACCCAGTTCAACTATACCATCTTTAGGGGGCATAGGAGGTTTAGCTCATAAGAACACATTATCCGGTCCCATTGGGACATTCAATGTTGCGGAGGCGGCCGCTGCTGTTGCAGCAGCTAATGCTGCCGCTGCTCAAGCAGCCTCTCATAATGCAGCAATATCCAACAGTAACACACGTTCTGTGACACCAATAGGTCCTCCCAATAAGCAAATAGCCCCCACTTCCACCACTCAACAACTGTCCGGAGCTCATGGCGCCAATAATAGTGCAACCATTCAGTCAGCGCAATCACTACATCAGCAGCAAAATTTGCATATTAACACAACCAATACAGCTGAAGGCTGCCTTCCAACTGCAACAGGCGCAGCATCGATGGCTTCTTCTGGAAGTTTCGGCGCTCAGTTAACTGCAAAAATCAGCAGCGAATATTCCCTCTTCAACGACTATCATCAGTCGCAGTGGGGAACCGTAGATAATTCACAGATTTATTCCAATCCCAATACGTTGGTAAATGATAACTTGCCCCAAGCTGACGCTTCAAAAGCTCCCGGATACAACCGAAACATATTGAGCTCACCCGTGGGAAGTTCAAAGGCCTCTACTTCCAGCACACCGCCAGGAAATATTTCTACAAGTAATCTCAACGTTTCAACGCAGCAAACTCTAACAATTTTACCTGAAACTGGTGTAGCCTCAATGGGCTCAACAGCATCGCAAGCTGCCCGGTCTCCATCTAATGTATCGGTGGCCGTGAATGAACTAACACCATCATCAGCTGCCGCAAATACAGCAGGCCAATCCGCTCAGCAGCAACAACAACAACAAGAAGCAAGTGCTCTATCGCCTAATGTCAATAAGGCGCCTGGAGCGATAGGTCAAACGCCTAATACCTCCTCTTCTCAGCAGCAGCAGCAGCAGCAGCATCAGCATCAGCAACAACAAACACAAAGCACTGGTAGCGTTTCAAGTGCTCCACCAAGTGGTTTAGCTATACAAAGACCTAACACAAGCGCCCAGCACCGAAAAAATGCAAATAGTAATTCGACACAACAGTCGCCTGCATCGGCACAGTCCAATGTTTCCGATAATACGGCTAGTGCTTTGAATTTCGGGCCCATAGGGTCATCCAATTCAGTGAATCGTAGCAATAACCCCGCTGGAGCAATTGGTGAACAGCCACGTTTCTACGATCCCAACAATCAAATAAATGTTTCTGCTCAAATGAGTTTCCAATTGGATCCGTCCTTGTTGCAGCAGCAATCCTATAATTCGGCTAGCTCCAGACTTAATCCAAGAGCTTCTGTATTTGGTGGACAGCAACAATCAGGAAACAAACTACCAACACAATCATCACAAGCAATGGCTTCTGCTATGTACCACCAGCAAAACCAACAACAAGCACCGCCTTCCCAGCAAAACCAACAGCAAGGAAATGTTTTCAATGCCGCTCCGGGTAAACCAATCAACGCTGGACAAAATCTGACTCCACAACGACCACAATCACAACCTCAAGCTGGTCAAACACAGCAAAGCCAACGTTGGTATGGCTCTGATTACGCCGCAGCCGGAGGCTATGTTCCCCCCTCAAGCAGAGATATATTGAATTTAGAAAATGGCTCTACGGGCGTACTTGGTGCAGCTGGAACAAACTCGCCAGCAGCCATGTCACCCAGTCAGAGCGGTAATGTCAATGTTAACAATGCCGCTGGCCTTTTGCAAACACCACTACAGCTGTCATCCCAACAGTCGGCCGACGATATACGAAAAATACCTCGGCCAATTGGAACAGAACGAGCCTCATGGAAATATAATAACTACCCGGGAATGGCTAATATGAATATGGGTGTGGGCGGCTTAACCGGTTCTGTTGGCTTAGCTACCATGGATGATAATTTAGCAGTTATGACTGCAGCTGCAGCTGGTGGTATACCAGGCGCTGGTATGCCGCCAACTGGTCCACTACCACCCTGGCTCATGGGCTCTGCCGATAAACAAGCAGCTGCTGCCGCAGTACAACAACAACAACAACAGCAGCAGCAGCAGCAACAACAACATTCTAACTGGATGAAGCAACAATATCGCTATTACAACCAAGGCGCAGCTGGATCCGGTACAATGGGCGGCTTAACTGGAATTGGTGGTCCCGCCGACTACCATCATCCACAAGATCAATTTCATGTAAGTAATCTTTCACTACAGCAATTCGATTTTCTTTGACACTGAGAACATTCCGGGGGAGGAAACTGAGACACTCGCATTACAGAAAATTCCATATAGAATTAAAGACTTAAAATTGAGAAAACTCTACACGAAAATGGGGAAAAATTTAAACTTTGCCAACGTACTAATATTTAGGCAATTTAAAAAATGTAGCGGAAAATAAATTCGTTCGGAATGGAGTTTACGAAACCAAAACCATTTAAAACTAAAACTTCCCAATTTCCATTACCATTTTCTCAATTAAAAATTTTTTTTTTAATTTCATTTGGAATGTTCTCAATTTAAAATTAAAATTTTCATCTAAATTTTTTTTTCAATAGCTGAGCTTTTGGTAGTTAAAAAAAAAATCTGATTTCACCCTTTTTAATTCACTTTTTAGATGGCTCTGGATTACCACAACACTATGCCACCACCAAACCTGAATCAAAATCAGCCAATGAATTTAATTCCCACATATACAACTTATCCACACTTTTTGGGTCATGTTGGTGGCAATGAAATGGGTCACATGCCTGATAAGATCGAGTTGTGGGATCATCACGACAAACATGTAAGTTTTCAAATATGTGTATGTAATCTTCTAAGATCTTGCTAGGCGAAATCTTAAAATTTATTTGATTTTCTTTGTTTCAAATCAAACTGGGCTTGACCAAATAAAAAAAAAGAGGCAACATTTAATTGAATTTGTAGGCACGAAATCAGGAACAAATTTAATTTACTAATTTTCAGTTTACCAGCCCGCTCTTTGATCATAGTTTAATATAAATTTGGAATATGAAGGCCAAATTTCTTTTGTTGAGTACAACAAACCAAAAAAATAGTGATTCGGATTAACCCCTCATTTACACAGGCAAGTACAAGTGCAAGTAACTCAATACATTGACACTGTTTTTTTTTACTAATACCATCATAGTTCTGCAAGTTGTGAGCTCACTTGCAAGAGATTTTGGTTGCCAGTAATACTTTGGCAACCCAGCCATTAAAAAGTCATGTAGGCGGACAAAAATAGAACAAACAATACATAAAAAAGGCAAAAAATAGAGATTTTTAAATATAAAAAAATGGAACAGTGATTTTGTAGTTTTTTTTTTCGCACAATTGTTTTATTATTATTGCTTTCATTTATTGCTTTTATTTTGTAAAGTAAAGCAATTTTCTTTGAGACCATTTTCTTTGACGACATTTGAAAAATGAGCTTGCACTTGCCTGTGTAAACAATCAAGCGAGTAGCCACAGCTTTTATTGTCTTTGTCAGTGTATTGGTTGTTAATATGTACACACAACTTGCAACAAGTTACTTGCATGTTTAAAAGGGGGTAAGGAATTTTTCAATAAAATAAAAAAATTAAGTTTTATTGGATTTTTACATTCAAGAATCTAAAATACTTCAAAATATTTTGTCAGTCATTATGACCAGCTCACTTGGGCCCTGATTGGTCCCGTTACGCTACCCTAGGAGCCAATAAGGCCGTAGACCATTGGTTTTTCTTTGAAACATCCAGATGAGTGGATGTAAGATGTCACCTTATTTAATGCGAGCGTTGCCTTTTATACGTATATCGGGATTAGGGAACAGAAAGAAATATTAATCATTGAAAATCATTTTTGTCGGCGTTTGAACCAATTGTGGCACTCTGAGGCATCTCCCAGAACATGCATTCTGAATGCAGCACCCGCTTCTTCAGGTGGTGTCGAAAACTGTTAATCTCTCAGTTTGATTTTTAAGTATGGGAACAAAAAAAAAAATTAATTCAGTGCCAAGTCATCAACTCAATGTTTTGGGTGCTCAAAAATACAGTTGTTTGAGCCGATGTCACAGAGTATAGAGAGGTGACTTTTTAAAATGGCCCAAATCAGCTGCTAGACAGTTTGGTATGCATTTTATACGAAAAACAAATGTGAACAAAACAAAAAATAACACGTTTTTATGAACAACCTCGGTGGTGGCATAAATTTAATAAATATTTTCTAGTATTCATTGTTTTTAATGTGCTGGACAATATTTATTTAATGGTTTATTTTGTGATTTAAAGGACAGTGTTTTAATTGTACTTTGTAGTGGTGATTTTGTGAGGAAAAAAAGAAATGCAGTTCCTTACGTTTTTTCTTCATCTTCGAATGTAATACAAGGTGAAATCTGTATGTTTTATTTTGTGTTGTTTTTGAAATTTTATATATTTCTTTAAATTTTTGTTTTATTTTTTTACTTTTGACACATGCAGTATTTTTTTGTCACTCTGCTAAGCGTTATTTAGAAATTTGAAATACATAAAAGAATTTAACTAAGAAAGCAACAATTGTGTTCTTACAAAGAAAATAAAGAATTTGTTAACTAAAGCAATACATTTTTAATTCTTCAACAAGCAAAGATGCCAAGAAACGACCCAGGTGCCAAATCGTTGCATTCGATATCGAACGAATTCCGTCACTTATGCTGTGTGTTTGTTGTTTATTTTGTTTTTGTTTTACATTATTTTTACTCGATAGTTCATTCGATATCGAATGCGACGATTTGGCCCCAGAATGTGCAGATTTGCAAAAAAAAAAAAAAAAAAAAAACGGTGCTCCCACGATCATCGATAAAATGCATTGCAAATTTGCTCAAGGCATATTTGCACAGCTACCATCGTGAAAACCCTTAATATTTTAATAATTTTGAAGTTTAAAAATCGATAATAAAAAATAAAGGTCGCAAATTTAGTAATAACAACCTGCCTATGTTTTATTATTTTTTTCTTTTTATTCTACAGACTTGGACCAGCAATTGGACCAATTGATGATGCAAACGTAAAACTAGCCAGTGAATTCTGAAAAGCAGACAACAAACATGAATATCGTAATTATTTGTGTTAATCGTTGCTTTCTGTAATTTGAATTGAGACACTTCAACAACAAAAACAACAACAACAACATCAAGGAGCTGATCTATTAAACTGTCACTCTCTTATTCTCTCTCTCTATCTCTCTCCCTTTGATAAAAAGTTTTTTTTTTTACATAAAACAAAAACAAATAAAAAATCATATAATTAAAAAATAATATTTATAAAATATTATTAGTATACATAATTCAAACTACTTCTTCAATACAAGTTAAATTAAAAATTATGTATATTTTTTGGATTAAGCTAAAAAAAGAAAACGAACTAAAAGCAAAACTTTAAACAAGAGATCAACTTAAAACAAAAAAAAAAAAAAAAACATCCAAAATAAAACAATGAATGAAAATGATTTATTAATAAATGGAAGCTATTTAATTTATCATTTTCCAATGTTATTTATCGAAAAATTATTTTGTCTGAATTTCTTCACCCAACCACAACAACTTTGCGCTTCAAGCCTTGAATTATTTTAAATTCGTTTGAGATTTTTATTTTTTTTTTTTTTTTGTATGTAAAAACACACAATATAATCTATACTTGGAAAATATAAGCATATTATTTAACTGAAAACTAAACAAAATGCATAAAATGAAAAAGAAGCAAATAAAATTTAAAACATTTAATTGAATTGAAAATTAAAAAAAAAAACTCATTAATATTCTATGAAAACTTTACATACATACATTGTTAGTCTGTAAGCAGCTACCAACATTAAAAAACAAGTGTTTTTGAAATATATATTATATAATAGCTACTACTTACTACTACACACTTTGAAATATTTAATAAATATATACATATAAAAAGCATGAAATATAAATGAAAAATTATGATATTTATTTTTGTTTTCACCACAAAATTTACTGGAGTATGTACTACACAATTTTTGTTCTTTGTTCATTTAAAGGCTGCTTTTTTGTTTTTTGTTTTTTTTTTTTTTTTTTTTTGAACAGTAACATATTTTAAGTTTCTCCCGGTATTCATAACAAATAAAATGTTGTGATAAAACATTTTCGAACATATTTTATGTGCAACAAAGAAAACAAATGTTCTAAAATGTATTTCAAATAGATTTCCATTTTCTATGAATACCTGAGATTAATTTATGAGGGCAGCGGTTTTCATTCTTCACGTTGCTTTTACAACTTTGTTACGTTTACTAAGATTTTTCATCACAAAGCGCGATTACCTGTTTGATGCATTAATAATGAAACAAATGCAAATGTGACGCGCCAAATAGAAAGGGACCTAAAGGTTGAAAACCGGTTTTGTTCAGGAGAGCCATTTTAAAGATTTAAATACGTGTATCTTTGGTGTACCATCACTTTCATAAAACGCATTGTTATTGGTCTTATTCGATGCTCAGATGCAAAAAAGGGAAAATTGATTCTCCTTTACCCTTTCTCTATGCGCTGCCACAAATGTTTTTTCGTTCCCTCTTCTAAAATTGAGTTTTTAGTAGTAGACTTTGATCTTGGCGGGTCAGTAGTGCGATTCACTATGCTTTTTAAATCACAATTATTTCGTTTAAATATGTTAACCACAAAATGTAACCATTTTGCTATTCACTAACACATTAAACCACATCTTCTGTCTTTTAAATGAACAAATTATGGCAGCATCTTTAGTGTGGTTAAATCGGTTTATATTTCTGTTTATTTTATTTGTTAAGGTAACTACATATAAAATTGTTCAAGAAATGGCTTTTGCGTACTTAGCCTTCAATTTATTGGAAAATGAGTCAGTTGATAGAACTTCGTGATTTGGATAATCCCTTTGAGTTGGATCTTTTGATAGTATTAGTAGCCATTTTATTAAAATATCTACAAGAGCTTACTAAATTAATAATATAATGAAAAAAATTAGTAATGTTTTACTTACCTTGAGTAAAAAAACTTAAAACTTCTTTGTGCTTTTCTTTTATTTTGATATGCGGCCTGGCAGAGTTGCCACGTATTATCAATTTGAATATGAAGTAATATACAACTTTTTATTGTGGTTAAAAATAAGTTAGTGAATCACATGCTGGTTAGTGCAAACATCAAAATGTTTGGTTAAAGATAACATTAATTACAATTGTTAAAAGTTAGTGAATCGCACTACAGAGCTACAATGTATGAACGACCTTTTCATGCCATCAATTGACTGTTGATAGTTAACACAGTTTTTGGCAGATGCTAACACATAGACGTGCCACAAAAGAAAACACAACAGCTTATAGTCGGTTTCACAATCTCGCACAGGCGGTATTGTTTTTAATGTAGATCTGATCAGACCACTATCGTTGACATTATTCGAATTTTTAATTCGATCGATTTTGTTTTGTCTTCTTGATTCCGACAAATTATAATTATAATTGTGCAAATCAAACCACAAAAATATTCAGCCCAATCATGAATATCCTTGCGGACTCCTTTCTCAAGGAAAATATTTGACTCGAGAAAAGACTCGTCCAATCATAAATTTCTTGCGACCAGAAAATATGAAAGACGGACAATCCCTCGTTTTGAGCCTGACATTTTGCTTGTTGGCGCATGATTGTTTGCCTAAACAAGAACGGGTTCTTCCACGTGGCTTTTACGCTGCATCATTCATTTTATTGCATTCATTGTTATTCTCTTTTACAATAGTTTCTAACAATGGCTGAATTCACAACTCCTGTCGTCTCGTTTATCGACATGTTTGGGGAGATAATTTCAAACACAACACCTCAAAACAAAACAATTTTCAAATTATTTGTTAGTGAGTTTTATAAAGGGTCCGCCAAATAACTTTTTTTTTTTTTTTTTTGAAAATGCTATAAATCATCGAGTGTAGCTGCGTTTCTGTGTGGCACGTAGCGCCATCCTGTTGAAACTAAATGGTCCCAATATCCTCCTCAAGTTTTGTGAAAAAAAAATTCGTTCAACATGGCCCGATAACGATGGCCATTGACTGTAACGGCCACTCCTTGCTCATTTTCGAAGAAAAAATGGCCCAATTATGCCTCCGCACCAAACAGTGACTCGTTTTGGGTGTGTCGGCTTTTCTGTGCCCCAAATGCAGCAATTTTGCTTGTTTACATACCCACCAACAGAATGAGCTTCATCTGAAAAGATGAATTTTTTTTGGGGCAAAATTGGCATCATCTGTAAGTCGATTTTTTTTTTTTTTTTTTGTAGTAGTAGTAGTTGCTTTGCTGGCGTGACCGCTGTTGCTCCGGCTGCGGCTCGTCGGGTGGGCAGAGTTCTTGCCGACCAGTCTGGCTAGTATTACTACGAAAAAAATATCACACCAGCCTTTTTCTAAAAATAAACCGGACTGAAATCGTATTTAATTGTGAGGCCCGAAAGTGAAAGCTGAAAAAAAGAAGAAGAAAAACAAAGTTGAAAGATCTCACCGCTGCTGCTTCCGAACTTACCCCGCCACTCAAACTGTGCCGGCTGTTGGTAGGCCGTTCGACAGTCAACGTCACAAGCAGATCTCGTGACTATGGGAATCTGGGGCCCATTTACGGCTTGCAAATGAACTATCAAGTAAAAATAGTTTAAAACAAAATAAGCAACAAGCCCATCGCTTACGTGACGGAAGTCGTTCGACCCCCGTTCCATTTTCTCATTTTAAGTTTTCTACGATCTTGCAGATCCTCTTATGCTAGTCCAACAACATTCAAAGCAAGGAGAAAATAAGATAAGGAAACCCCGCGTCCCGGACTCATTTAATGTATATACATATGTATGTATGTACATTGAAATAGGTTTGCTTTCAAATCGAATTAATTAGTTTTCCTCAATTTAAAAGTAAAAAACACTACACATACCCTTTAATTATTTGTATTTGAAAACTTTTTTTTATGTTTTTCCTAATTTTTTTTTTTTAGTTTTATTTTAAAGCTTCAAAATATACAGATAAATAACTGGAGCAACAACACAACAGAACAGAAACGTGAACCTAAAAATGGAAAACGTATATTTACTGATGAGCCATAAAATGTGTTTCAACCCATCAGGAGGTTAGAAAATTGGAAAAAGAAAAAAATCGAAGGTGTTATTTGTTTGTTTTTAAAAACAATGCAAAGAAAAGTCTTTAAAATAACTCCGCTTAATTTTATTACTAAACATAAATTAATAAAATAATAACTTCATATTCATAACGAACGAAAAAACAAAAAAGGCATTAAAAATATTAAATTAGAAACTAAAATATACATAAAATTGTATTTGGATTAAATTAAAACATAAACTGCACTGTTTTTGAACTAAAAGTAATTGAAATGAATTCTGAAAATTTATTTTTAGAATATAAAATAAAATTAAAACGCTTGCTTACAAAAATGAAACTCCTAAAATTAAGATTTTCTTTAATATTTATTAAAAAACACACACACACACACACGCATACAGAATCATCAATATTTATTATATTATAAAATTCCCAATACAACCAACAACCCTTTTCCTTTTAAAGGTTTTTAGTAGTTTAAAAAAAAAAAAACAATGTTGAAAACAAACCTGTTTTTTTAAATTTTGCATGTAGGTCTTTAAAAAGAAAAAAATAAAAACATTTTTTTTCATCATTTTAAATTTCAACTTAAATACACAACATATTTTTTTTTGTTTCTAAAAGTAAACAAAAATTTTGCATCTAAACAAATACAATAATTGCTATAAACATACATTTAAAATTGAGAATATCTACAGAATATTAATAAAAACAAAAACAGAATAAACAAGAATCCCAATTACACACAAAATATTACAGCAACGGTAATACGATAAAGATTAAGAACAAATAAAAATATACAACAAATATTTAAAAATATACATACTTTATTGAAATATATAAAAAAAAAAAAACAAACACACAAAATTGATTTTAATTCTGCCATTGTTCTCAAATTTACAATAAAATTCAAATTAAATACAAATGAACTGCGAAAAGGCAAGAAATTCCACTGCTACACCTGACAATTTGACACATATTGAGACCAGTGTTCCCAGGTCAATGTATGTATATCTTCCCCCCAGAAAACCCCCTAAAATTCAATGTTTTTTTTTCAAAATCCCCCTAAAAATTTTTGGTGAACATTCTGCTTTAGTTTGCGAATCAGCAATATTAATGTATTGACAATGCGGAAAATGCATAAAATTGTTAAACTTTCCCCAATCAAAAAGAAGTAAAAATTAACTGATTATATGTATTTTTCAGTGCATATGTTACGATTACAGGCGTATATGTATATATTTATGATAAATTTTCGATCTATTTGTATTCATATATTTTCAGATCTAAGTACATATTTATAGGCAGATGGAAATTGTTATTTGCGTGTCTAGAAAAAATTAAGTTTCTCTAAAAATATTAACACCGATATTCATAAAAAACAATACATTGTTGAAACACATTTTACAACAAATTTTTCATATAAAATTTTTTCTAAAATGTATATGAGAAATGTTTTATTTTTTATCAATACCGGTGTAAGAGTTTCTAAGTCTTCTTCGCTCTTTACGTTCTTTGGACATTTTCATGAAAAGAGTTTCAATTTTATCAAAGGTTCTTAGATATTTATTTTAGTTTTCCCAATTCTTAAGAAACGGAAAAAATTCAAAAAAATTACCCTAAGGAAAACATTCAGCTCAATAAAAATAAGAAAAATTAAAATTACCAGTTGCAAAATACTGTACTTGAAGCTCCCCGATGAACATAAAATATTTAATTTAATTTTACTTTAAAAATCGTTAAAGTCTTCAAATTTATCAATTGGAAAATCCTGCCATATTATCGTTCAACCAAACACCTCTAAAACCTCTAAAAATACCCCAAAAATAAGTTGTTTCCCCCGAAAATATTTAACACCCCAAATTCACCACTAAAAGTAAATAAAACCCCTAAATCTAGGGGGAAACCCCTAAACTGGCAACACTGATTAAGACACACTTACATACATACGTCAGTCTCCAGACGAAACCATTTTTATCTTTGTTTTTGGAACGAAGTTCCTTAACGCGGCTTGCTGGTAGTGCAAATGAGTAGAAATCGTCACGAAAGCGTATCTCTCAACAAACAATTAATTAGTTGTCAAAACGGACACTATCAGCTGATAGATGTCGCTAAAGTAAAGTATGCCACAACAAAAAACAGCAATATTGAAAAATTTTCTTCGTTTTGTAGCAGATTGACAAAAAAATACTGCATGTGTTAAAAGTAAAAAAATAAAAAGTTCCAAAAATTTTAAGAAGCATATAAAATTTAGAAATTTCAAAAACAACACTAAATAAAACATACAGATTTCACCTTGTATTACATTCAAAGATGAAACAAAAACGTAAGGAACTTCGTTCCTAAAGGGGGTCCCCCGACTGCATTTCTTTTTTTTTTTAATTTTTTTTCATAGCAATCTGACTTGCTTCAAGAGCAAGCGTCGTATGTGCGTAACCTTTCGATGCTGTTAAATCTGAGCTAAAGAATTGGGCACATAGAGTCAGTCCATTTAACGCTCTGGAATAACGACGCCATCCATCAATGGGAATCAATGCAAGAGTTCGTCTAGAAGGAATCTAGACGAGGCAAAAAACAGGGGGACTGCTAAGACTTGGCAAGCCCGAATCAAGTAGATTGATGAAAGTTCTGACAGGTCGCTCTCAACTACTAGCACATCTTAGCCGCATAGGAATAGCGGGAGGAGATAAATGTAGAGCATGTGGGGAGGAGAGCGAGACATTAAGGCACTATTTATGCCAGTGTCCCGCCTTCTCACAAATATGATCTCGACATCTTGGCAGAGACATCTTACCAGACATATTTCAATTGCGGGGCATGTGTTGGAGGAAATTAAGAAACTTTGTGAATGTGACGGAGTTCCTATAGACCTGTGAATCAAACTGTTTTGCGGTTAAATCCACGCAGCGCACAACCAGCCTATACTGGCTTAGGTGTATGTCACAAGACATGGGCAAACAAACCCCTCCAATGAATCTCTGTATTCGAAATCGGTTATGCTGGTAAAGTGAATTCCTACAGGGAAGCCAAGAACAAAATTTCAATACTAAGAATAAATTGTGTTCTTGCCTCCTACAAAATTTATAATGTACTGGTGAGGGAGGTACGTGTGGCCAATGCAATGTATGAAAAACCAAACCAATTTCACTTCTGCGGCAGGTTTTTTTTTTTTTTTTTTTTTTTTTGGAATAGCCATCATTACTTTATTTAACACTATGTCTGCAAGAGCATTCAGTTTGATTGTTCCAGGGGCACTCTGGTACTAGTTAAGGGGCAATGGGGGCACAGTTTTGAAAACTATTTATTTATGCTAGCCTTCCTAAGGGGTGGGGGGGGGGGGGGGGAGATAGTGAGTTAGTTTGATGCGTGACAATGTCGAGGAAGAAACCCTAAGAGGGCTTAGTCATACATTTGACTACTCAAAAGGCACAGTGGGGCTAGTTAGGACGTTCGGGATAAAATTTATAAAATTTTTTTTTATGGGAGCTGCCTTATGTATACACTCATAGAAAAACCATTAAAGCTATGATGTATTTTAACATGAATACGATGACAAAAAACATCGTTTTTGACCCCATGACACTTTTCATCACGCTGATGTCAAATTTTACATAAGGTGTTCTAATTGTAATTAGCGATAAATATAACAATTGTTACATCAATGCCATGTCATTCATGATTACTCGTACGTCAATATGGTGAAACTTTAGCTTCAGAGACATGACCATTTGAAATAAATGCAATGACAAAGTATTATCAATACACTGACAAACTAACATCAGCTAAACGACAACTTCGATGGAATTTGATGTTAAAAAATCATCTATCCGTTGATATACTAACATTACAGAAATTACTTCAACTAAAAGATTATTCGAATTGAAAAAGTAAAAGTACTGAAATTATTTTAAAGAAAAATTTTATTAATAAAACAAAATAATTAAAAAAATTATAAAATAATAATAAAAAATAGATTTCTTACCTGATAGATATGATTAGCATGTTTGTTTTGTTCCGTTCTTTGATCTCAAGGAAAGTTACGTAGAATTACCAGTGTCATCAATATGATGTTTATGAAAAATTACTGCAGCGATGGCAAATATACGTCAATATGATGTCATTTATTGCAACCGTGTAGGAATACAATTAAACACAAAAATAATAAATTAAACCATAAGTTTTTTTAAATATAATTATAATTAATAAAACTTAACACAGTTTTATTTCTTTCCTTTTGGTAAAACTGATAAAAGCTATTAACATTTTGCACCATAGAATTGATGTCACAGCAGTCTTCACATTGATGACACTCAATTTATGCCGAAACTCTCTATTGACTTTTGTCATCAGGTTAATATCAGGTTTTACATCTTCGATGTCGTTTGGCATAATATTGATGTTAAAATTTTTATGATACGCTGTCATCAGTATGAAAATACATTTTTCTATGAGTGTAGAGATACGAGGTAAGTATGTATGTATGTTCGGAAAAATATTGCGGCTGGATGCGGTACACCGTCTAAAGCAATCTGCCTGAAATTTTAAACATGGAACGTGCGACGATCCAAACTTTGCGAAAAAGTTGGGCGCACTCTAGTGTACAAGCGGCACTTAATTGAAAACGACAACAATTCTATTCAATTTCAAAACAAGAAAAATAAATTCTTTTCATTTGAAAAAAAAAAAATAGTCTTACAAGTGTGTACACATTAGGTTCGTTCGAGTACTTTTCCAGCAAAATCCAGTAATCGAGTAGTTTAAAAAGTATGCGAACGGAAAATAATAATGTATAAAGTTTATGGTACAGCTGACTACAAATAATTGTAGTGCTGAAAATGTGAAATTTATTTATAAAAAAATATAATAAGTTTATTAAAGTTGTTGGCTTCAAATTTCTTTGATTTATCAGCTGAAGTTTATCTGTCTAAAGCAGCTTTAAATTTCGGTGCAATAATGAATGCACGTTGAGAAACAATATATGTAGGTATGTATATATGTAAATACATTTGTAGAGTAAATAGATAAGTACATACATATGTATGTATGTATATGAAATGTATATTAAATATACGATTTAATTTTCTTTCACTAAATCTTCATAAATTTAAAATGCTTAAAAAATGTCTTAAAAACTATTAAGTTTTATAATTTTGTATAACGTTTATCAGGCTCAAGTTCGTTCTTTAATATTACCGTTGTGATTGATAGTAATTAAACAAGACATCAAAGAAAACATCAAAGATCTTTAGCTAGGGGACAACTAGCTATTTCAAAGCCGTCACACTTCTCATCAGCAGCCGTCCTTAAACTCAGAGGCTCATATTTCTAAAGCAACACTCATGCCGCTGAGCTGTTGGGCATAAGTTTTGCTCTGCAAACTTGAGCCTCGGAGTGCAAGACCAGGTGTTGATGAGAAGTGTGGCGACATCGAAACAGCTAGCTGTCCCCTAGTTAAAGGGCTTCGATATGTTCTTTGTCTTGTTAAATTAGTTTCAATCACCACAACAATAATACTGATAGTGTCGTTTTGTAAACGTACGCCAATTAATAGCAAATAAAGCGATCTAGTGACGATATGTTGCAGTTCACTGATATGAGTGATAGTAAAACGTTCATTATACAGAAATATTTATTTTTAATTTTTTATTTATTTACAAAAAATCAGGTAGATATTTTTGTTTGAACTACATTTTTCCATTTTTCAATATCAATAATACGGAACGATTCTTAGAACGAGCGGCCGTAACCCATTTGAGCATTGCTTTGTCAATGTCTTCGAAAAGACAAGTTCGAAGTCTCTTACGCTTACACCGGTATTCATAAAAAATAAAACATTGTTGAAACACATTTTACAGCAAATTTTTCATATAAAATTTGTTCTAAAATGTATTTAAGCAACGTTTTATTTTTTATGAATACCGGTGTTAATGTTTAACTGAATAACTGACTTGTTTTTTAAAATATTTGATAAAGTACTGGGAAGAATTCCAAACTCTTTAGCTATATCTTTTTTCTTTGATGTCCCAGCTTCAACTCTATTAATTACTAATAACTTTTTTTCATCATTTTCTTCCACTGAACTCGGTCAACTGATGTTCAAAGTCAAATCATAAACTTTTTTGTTTTCATTTTCATTACTTTGGGAATCCCCAAAAATTTTCTTTATAAATAGTGTTGCTAACAAGTGTAAAATAAAGCTGCTAAAAATAGTTCACTATATGGAGACAAAAACACACTTAGAATGTATTTTTGTTTCCGAAAGTTTGTTCATTGTACAGAAAAATTCACTGTATGGAAATTCATTATACGGCGATCAAAATACTTTGAAAGTGGAACGAAAAAGCTGCGTACTTGATTTTAGTTCATAACACAGTACCACATTTTTCAGGTGATTGATTCGGGACTCAATTCTGATAATTGTTTATGAAAGTAGCCCCAAAAAGAAGAACTTCTGCATCATTCGTTTGGTCTTGGTACCTCAAATAATAACTTAAAAATTAATTTGAAGTTAGTAAGTATCGTGTAGGGGAGTTTGTCACGTTTTAGGCTCTTTTGTTTGTCATAACTCGAGAACCAGTAGTCCGAATAAGCTGAAATAAATAAATAAATTCTAAAATTATACAGTTTCAAGATGAAAGCACCGAAGATGAAGATGACACTGAAATTTGTGGACACACTATCCCCTACACGATACCCATTAACTTCAAACTAATTTTTAAGTTATTATTTGAGTTACCAAGACCAAACGAATGATGCAGAAGTTCTTCTCTTTAGGGCTACTTTCATAAACAATTATCAGAATTGAGTCCCGAAATCATGTGTTGTACAGTGTAATAAGGAGAACTTCATTGTATAGAAGTTCACTATAAGCAAATTCGACTGTATTGTTATATTTTTTAGACTGGGACCAGTACTTAGGGGATGACCCCTATAGATGCAATGCGTTGTACTGGAACTAAGAAAATAGAAAAAGAGGGAGATTGGTGGGTGGAGAAACGGAAATGGGGAGTGTTTGTGGACGTTTGATTAATAAAAAAAAAAAAAAAAAATTTAACATAAAAATAAAACATAGACCTTAATGTTTTCTATTTTTAGACCTAAAATAATAATAATACATTTCAATTGGCTCTTAAAGCAAATAAATAAATTAATTTTTGAATAAAAGCAGAACATTTATTTTTGCAAAGCTGAGTAAGTCAGGATTAACTGTTGCTAATCTGCCTGTCTAGTGCCCATACATACTTTCGACACTATCCAGCTAACAATATCTAACACAACCTCTTCAATATTGCAAAACGTTGACGATTGAACAAAACAAAAAGACGACACAATAACCACAATAAAATCTATTACGAATCAATACTTTGATGGACTTATTTTTAAAAATATATCATGTTTATTAAGATCTCATAGGGCAATTATCAATAAATATTTTTTTTAAATATGTAATGCCATAAAACATGCACAAACATGCAATCAGCTGTTGCACGAATTTTACTATTTACTGTTCGCGTACTTTTTAAGAAAAAGTTTTTACTGGGGTAATTTTTTCAAATTACTCTGTTACTGAATTTTATTAGAAAAGTACCTGAACGGGTATTTGACATTATTTGGAATCAAGCAGTGTGATGCTTTAACGAACGAGCCCACTTTTTTTTTTTTGTTCGGTTATCTATATTGAAAATTATAAGGAGGTAGTATGGGGTATTATTTTATTTATTATTATTATTACTATGTTGGTCCAGGATGGCCCTTTGCACTGCGACCAAGAATGATCTATTGTGCAACCCTTTTCCCTCACGAAACAGTACTAGCTCCTTCTGTGGAAGCCCTTGCAAGTCTTGTGAACCCAATGTATAGGCCTGCAACAGCCTGTATCTTCTGTGGCCAAGTGCCACACATTCAATAGTCAAGTGTTCCATTGTCTCCTCTTCTTCTCCGCAAAATCTGCAGGTTGCCGTGCTGGATAGTCCCCCCATTCTGTGTAGATGCTTCCTTCAGGTATAGTGTCCTGTTAGCGCCCCACACAGTGTCCTTAGATTCTTTCTATTTAGTTTTAGAGCGAGATCCGCCCTCTTGGCATCAAAGCTAAGAAATTTCTTCGACTGTTCCAGACCCCTAGTGTCGTTCCACAGTTTTTCTGTGATGGATGTTGTCCATTTTCTGATCTCCCCCCTGAGGAGGAGCTTATTAAAGCCAAAGAATGGAGTGGGTCCAATAAAAGCCCCATTGGCTCCCCTTTTTGCGTAGGTATCAGCCAACTCGTTACCCTTGTGCCCCTCATGACCTGGCACTCATATCAGAGTAATCTGATTGTGAGTGGCCAGTTCATTTAGCCTGTCGTGACATTCCAGTATTGTCCTGGATGTGAACGAATAGCTACTCAGGGCCTTGAGTACCGACTGGCTGTCGGAGAGTATCTTGATTCTGACGGTGTACTATGGGGTATGTTTTTTATCGCAAATAATGCCAAACATAATTAGACTCATTCTTGTTCACAGTACAAATCAAAAAATATTCGTAATATTTATATTGAAAATTATAAGGAGTGCTATGTGTGAAAATAAAAAACATTAGTTAACTATCTACCAGATAAGCTAGCATAAAGTTTTTTTGTTGTTGTTGAACATAATGTCAAAAATAATTAGACTCATTCTTGTTCTCAATACAAATGAAAAATATTCGGGCTTACTTATTAAGGCTCTCGAACAATGCGAGAGGATGGAATCGACTAAAGGATATTAAAGACCTTTTTGGTTAGTCTTACAAACTTTCGAACACTACGGAAACCGTAAGCATTTTTTTTTAAATATGTGAAGCGAAGTTTTTTTTTATAATCCTATTAAAAACAGCATAATAATTAGTAAGAAATTTATTCTTTTAGGCAAAATCGTAGTACCGGCTTAATAGATTTACAATTCTACATTTCAATACTTTATTATTAAGTATTAAATATGTATGTATATTATTACGTATTATATTATTATGTATTGAAATCCAAGACGACAACATTTAATCATAAACTTAGAAGGAGTGTATATCTTTCGTTTTGTAGGGTTCCGTATTCATCAGAGTGAAACGGAACCCTATTACCGAGACTTCTACGTCCGTCCGTCCGCCACAGCGTCCATTCTCCGAAACGGTAAGAGCTAAATAGCTGAAATTTTCACACAATTTGTACCTTGCCGCTACAACAGCAAATACTACGAGGTGTCCCCCTACAACGTACTGAAATAATTAGCTATGGCTCTCAAGCCGTAAGGGATAGAGAGCTGACATTTGCACAGTGTATGTATTTACAGATGCCCTACAACAGCCAATACTAAAAACCACAAGTCGGAAACTACCAGGTGTCCCCATACAACGCAAAATAAGAATGAGCTATAAATCTCGAACCGTAAAAGATAGAGAGTTGAAATTCGCACAGTGTATGTACATACAGGCTCACTACAATAACAAATGCTGAAAACAACAAAAATTCGAAAATTACCAGGTGTCCCTTTACAACGTAAAGTAACAGTGCGAGCTAGCCTCGTACTTGACTGAATTTATTTTTATCATCACATAAGTTTATAACACCCCGTCTAGACCTGCAATAAATATCTTAGCAATACGGCAATAACGCCGGCAGAACAACGGTAAAATATTGCTTATTGCTATGTTTATGTCAAGGGGTTGTGTAATCGTATTTATATTAACTCACAATTGAAAAGAAGCCAAAGAGTACGGTCGAAGTTTCTGCGCAAGATTTATTGATTTAAATATGTCTTCAATGTTCCAATCCATAATAAATACACAGTATTATTAATAACTTTTATTTATAAAACTATTACAAAACTAAAACACAAACTTTCACAAACTTTTTTATCAAATACGCTTGAAAAATGGTGGTCCTCTTGTGTTTTTATATGTCAAGATCAAATGACAACCAAATTTGACGTTTTATGTCTGCAATAATTGTTAACGAGAATTCGTTGACAATTATTGCAACCTCCTTCCATAAGCAGTCTACATTAGACATGACATCATTTTGACGTTTGCTGCAATAAATGTTAACATTTTTATTGCAGGTCTAGACGGGCAGTGAAGAATTTTTAATTATTAGCGGTATTCATGGTTGGGTACTGTAGACTTTCAAATCTTTCAGACAGTGTAAATCTTAATAAAATTTAAGCACGACGCCAACAAAATAAAGGGTTCGCCAAATAACGTTTTTGTTTGTTGAGAATGTTATAAAATATCTAGTGTAGCTGCGGCTGTGTGGCACGTAGCGCCGTCCTGTTGAAACCAAATGTTGCCAATATCCTCCTCTTCAAGTTTTGTGAACAAAAATTTGTTCAACGTGTCCCGATAACGATCACCATTGACTGTAACGGCCACTCCTTGCTCATTTTCCAATTATGCCTCTGGACCAAAATCCGCACCAAACAGTGACTCATTTTGGGTGCGTCGGCTTTTCAATGTATACGTGCTGGTTTTCTGTGCCCCACATGCGATAATTTTGCTTGTTTACATACTCGACAAGATCAAAATGATCAACGGCATCTTCTGTAAGACAATCGTTGGCCCCCTTAGCGAAGCGTATACACAACCATATTCGTTCAGCGGATGTATAAAACCAATTATCTGTCAAATCAGACATGAGCTAAGTGTTACCATGCACGAAATAAGCATTAGTTGAAAGAAAAAAACGTTAGATGGCGGACCCTGTACATTCTTTTCCAAACTCTACAAAACTTGAAATACCTTTTAATAACCAACCGTGTTGTATTCCATCACTGTTTTCGTTACAATTTACTATTTCGATTCAAACAGCATTTTAAGTTTTTAATTCAAATACAGTTTTTAAAGACCTACACACATGCATTTATTTGCTTTAAGAATATTTCTCTAAGAGCTCCATATAAAAACACCTTTAAAAATCCTATATCCCAACCTTTGTTTGAATGACTATAGTTTACGATTTCGAAAAACTTCCCACATTCATTAGCTGCAAGCAAGATTTTTCTTGAAATAACTTAAAATTATCACAAAACAAAAAACAATTAATAACTTACATATACACACATACTCGTATATGAGTGTATATGTACACATACACTGAATTAAAAAACGTAGTTGTTAAAGTAAATAAAAATAGCAGAATAGAAGTCATGAAAATAATGCAATTCATACATACATACTAACTATAAAATTAATTTGTAAGGCATGCATGCAAACACATACATACATACTTACATGCATACATACATAAAAGGGTTTGAGTAAACCAAATCATAGTAATTTTTTAATAGATTATTTTTATGAAATTTATTATTAATAATAATAATAATAAAACATACATATTATCGCAAAAATAGGTAAATACAATATTGTGAAAAATAATTACGCCACTTATTACATACACAGCAAAAAACCAAGAAAAATAACTGAAAAATAATATACATACATATACAATTTTATGCAACAGTTATAATGAAATTTATATTGATTATATGCGTATACTATTTTTAATTCATGATAACTCTATAAAAATAAAAAATAAAATAAATAAAAACCATACAACAACAACAATATACATACATCATTATTTAAAACGTAAAGTATATAATTATTATTTATACATTAATTAACTAATATTTACAATTTGCAAAAAAGAAAACACCGTATTAAACTATAAATAAGATAAACTTGACTTATTCTCTCCTCCCCTTGAAACCTTCAAAATGATTAAATTCAAAACAATACGTATTTAAATTCTGTTTTGAAAAAGTATATAATTAATAATCTTCAATAAAATGATACTGAAATTGCATTTAAACGAAAACCAGAAAGAACTCATACAAATTTAACTGCAATTTCCAAACCCAAAATACCCATGGAAAAAATTGAAAAAGAAAAAAGAATTATTCAATTCATTAGTAATAAAAAAATTAATAACAAATACTGAATAATATTTAAAGAAAAAAAATGCTAATATACGAAAAAACAAAAAAGAAAAAATTGTTGTGGTTTTACTCAATTGAGGTGTAGTGTGGAACTTTGTTATAACAAACTTCGATACAACGAATAGCTCAATAAAACGTCCCTTGAGAAAACGTTTTTATTACATAGTTTTTCATATAAAAATATATAGCAATATGAACTTAATTATTTATTTGCTTTAAGAGCCTTAATTGAAAGGTATTAATTCAGGTCCAAAAATATATCTCTTTTTTCAGCTGTCTATATGCCGCCGACATTACGTTGGTGCTAATCAACTCATCAGTAGACTCGCTTAAAATGCTTAAAAGAATGTTTGAAACTACTTATTTCATAATTCCCCTGAACAAAATGAGAATCAGAAATGTTCAAACAAACCTTTAATACAGTAAACATTTTTTTATTTTCGTTTTTCCAATTATTTTACTTTTCTTTGCAACCTTCTATGTACATACATATATCAACGAGTTACCATCGGTTACTACGAGTTGTATTTTTGAAAGTATCAATAAGTAAAAGTTCTTTGAATATTCAAATATGAACTTAATTATTTATTTGCTTTAAGAGCCTCTGTAAAGCGTAATATTAATTCAAAGGCCTCTATGCAACGAAATTAGAATTAGCCAAGTCTAAATATGTTTGCAAATGCAGTAGTAAAACTGCCATAAATCGCAGTACTCGTGCAAAAGTTTCTAGTCAACGAAGGAAGCATAGTTATACATTTATATTAAATCCAGAGACCGGAAATAAGAGTAATTTTTCAATTTTTGAAGATAGAAATCATACATAAATGAATATCGTAGAAAACTTTTAAATACACCATCGTGATTTTTAGGCGAAATGCATCCAACATATTGCATGATTTTTAAATTTTTGATTTTTATTTTAACAATCAAAAATAAGAGATGATTTTTATTGTTTATTTGATTTTTATTTTTTTAAATGAAAAATAAGTTATTTTTGATTTTTTTTTAAATGAAAATTAAAAGTTATTTTTGATTTTTAAATGAAAAATAAAAGTTATTTTTGATTTTTATATTTTTAAATGAAAAATTAAAGGTTATTTTTGATTTTTATATTTTTAAATGAAAAATTAAAGGTTATTTTTGATTTTTATATTTTTAAATGAAAAATAAAATTATTTTTGAAATATAAAATTATTTTTGATTTTTATATTTTTAAATGAAAAATAAGTTATTTTTGATTTTTATTTTTTTAAATTAAAAATAAAAGTTATTTTTGATTTTTATATTTTTAAATGAAAAATAAAAGTTATTTTTGATTTTTATTTTATTTTTTTTTAAATGAAAACTAAAAGTTATTTTTGATTTTTATTTTTTTAAATGAAAAATAAAAGTTATTTTTGATTTTTATATTTTTAAATGAAAAATAAAAGTTATTTTTGATTTTTATATTTTTAAATGAAAACTAAAAGTTATTTTTGATTTTTATATTTTTAAATGAAAAATAAGTTATTTTTGATTTTTATATTTTTAAATAAAAAATTAAAGTTATTTTTATTATTCACCTTATGAATTCTATTTGCAGGTATTGAAAAGAGTTTTGAAAGATTATTTTTAATATATTATTTCAGATCTCAAAATAGACCTTAATAATGTCTTCTGGTTTTGTCAGGCGTCTATATGCCGCCGATATATAATAAAAGCAAGACGAAAAAATGTTTTCTGTATTAAAAGTTTGTTTGAAAATTTCTAATTCTCATTTGGTTCATGGGAATTGCGGATCAGGTAGTTGAGTTTCCAACTTCCTTTTAAGAATGTTTCGAGTCTACTGATGAATTGAGTAGCATTAACTAAATGTTGGCGGCTGAAAAGGACAGACAACATTAATAAGGTCTATTTTTATACCGAAAATAATACATTTCAATTCGTTCTTAAAGCAATTTAAGTCCATTTTTGATTTTATTTTTAACGATCTTTAGAAAGTGAGATGACAATTATTTGTATTTTAACATGGACTATTAAGCCCTGCCTGTCAGATCTCAAAAAATAAATTATAATGCCCATCCTTAAATCAATTTTGACCAGGCAGTTATTTCCTGTGCCTTTATTAAAAAAAAAAAAAAAGTTTTTTTGATTCCTCAGCGTCAAATTGTTATTTTAGGGGTTCGCTGGCAAAATTAATAACTTTAGAAACGTTATTATATTATAAATCAACAATATTCAGAAAAATTGTTCAAGTTATAGAAAAGTTAAAAATGATTTTACAATTTTTTCAAATGGAATGAAGAAAAACAGGATAGAAGTTGAGTTTTTTCTTGCTAAAATTAAACACTTTATTAGCACGCTCAGAGCCTAATTTTTATTTGTGTCAATTGCATTTTCATATAAAACTAAAAGTTAAGCAAATTTTCTATCATTTCCAAAGTGCAATAAATATCATGGAGAATTTGATTAAACGAATGGCTCAATATTGAGTTCTACTGCCGAACAAGGTGTGGTCAAGTCAAATGCTTGTATAACCGAAGGATGTAGTACACCGATTTTGCCAATAGCAACATTATTAAGCATAACATGAGCACAACGGCCGGGGAAATAAGAGGGATCTAGAATAAACGAAAACCAGTTGTTTAAATTGAACATATACAATAGGAGTAAGCTCACCTTCAGTAGCTTGCAGATAATAAGCTCGTTTAACATTGTCGCTGTTTGCTGATTTCCAGGGCACTTCTAAAAGTTGCATAACACGATCCAATAGACCATGAACAATTTCAAAACCAGCGGTTTTATTGCAATTTACTGCGCACAGCCTTCTTTCATTGCGTGCCCCCACTTCGGTATCAGTATCAGCCACTACAACGTCACTGATTTCGAAAAGTTTCAAAGGCAAGGGCATTTTCCGATTGGCCACCAAAGTCTTGAGTAAGCCTGGCAGTAATGTAGTTCTTACTACCTGAAATTCCAGCGTTTTTGGATTGGAGATATGCACTGCAGGCATTACATCTATAGACTTATTCAACTTACGAGCCACATCATCACGCGAACAAAGGGTGAAAGTTAGAGCCTCTGTAAATCCCGCTTGGGCAACTTGTTCTCTCAGTTGTTCCGTAAGTTTGTTGAGGGGATATTGTTTAGCAATATGCATAAAAGAGGGCAACGATTTTCTTATATTATTGTAGCCAAAGGCGATGGCCACGTCTTCGTAAATATCACAAGCGTGTATAACGTCATGTCTGGTAGGCGGTATTAGAACTTCGATGGAGTCTTCATCTTTGCATCGGGACTCCAAAAACATACTGGTCAACATGTTTGCCAATTTTTCTGGACTTTCTGAAATACCAATTGCATTGTTTGCCTTCTTTGCGGAAATAACTTCTTGACGCACCGCCAACTCAGGATAAGTCACACTGGTGCCATCTGCTTGTACAACAGTACACGGCTCCACAGTAAATTTATTGAAACAATGCGAGGAAAACATGCAAACAATTGTATCTAAAACGACTTTAGCTTTGGTCAAATCAGTGGCAGTGCATTCTATGAAAACATTTTTGGTTTTCAGAGAAATTTTTGAGTGGTCGCCATTAATAATCGGCGGCAAGGATAGCACCACACCGTTGGCATCATAAATTACAGGAAAAACTGGGGAATCACGTATGATGGGTAAATATTGCTTCAACTGAGCATGGTTCGCATAAAATGCCATTAATTCCTGTCCGTTCATTGACTTCGTTTGATTCAATGGTACAAAATTAATATTTTCCGGTGTTCTTGCTTCATAGCTGAATGGTCCTTGAATGCTATCCAAATCATGGGTACCTATAGCTACCAGAGTTCGCTTACGGCAGATATTTTGATGAAGTTTGTCTTGTAAATCAATGAAAGAATCGTAAGAGGCCTGATCAAAGCTGATGTTGCGCAGCACTGCAGCCACCGCATACGGACGAATTTGTCCAGTTTCAGGCAAGATTTTTAGTACCTGGCGTTTACCATCGGCCGGCTCAACGAGTTTAAATTTCGGTGGTTTTATTCTACATAAAATTGTTGTTTATAAAAATATGTATATCTCTCAAATCGTATCCCTATAGAAATACTTACTTTCCTTGAAACACCATCAAGCCGGTGACTAATCCCTCCATACACAACAAATCGTAACGATTGGCTGGAATATCAATTCTGTAAATAATTTCCTCTGAGGCATCACACACACCAACTGCATCATCTCCCTGCTCTTTAGATAACATTTGCTTTTCAGTAGTGACTTCATCGAGCTCCAGGCCAAAGGAAAAACATAATTGCTGAAACTCATCATCGGCTACGAGCAACACGAATTTTTGTTAAATCAAAGCTTTTGTTTGGTGAATACAACAAAAAAAAACTCACTGTAATTTCTGCCCAGTGACTGGAACAACAGGTCACGCTTAACACCAATGGTAGGCATTGCTGTTTTAATTAACAAATCCTCTAATAACCCTTTCCTTGGGAAGAAAATGACCACAAATAAAAACTGCACACGCGTTAATAAAATTAATCTGACATTTCTCTTTCTCTGCTCTTTCCATTCACATCTGTTCATTATGCCAGATCGCCAAATCATCAAAATAATCGCTTAAGTGCTAGTTTGGGTACTAAAAACTCTCCATCTGGCAGCCCTGTTATCAACACCAAATGCATTGTCAAAATTGCAACTCCTCAGTTTGCGCGTTAAATCAACCGTCGGCTGTTGCATTCGTTAAAGTGTTAATAAATTTAATGAAAATTGTTGTTAAAAGTGCAATTAACGTGCTAAATTACGGTGTAAAACGAAATATAAGTATAAATTTACAAAGTTAAACAATTGGTTTGTGTGTGTGTTATGGATTACAGTGTTTTTTTGTGTTTCAAAAAATTGCAAGTTCTCATACGAACACGAATGTTTGTTGAACAGAGTTGTTGCATCTCAGATTTGTGTATGCCGGCTCTGTTTTAGTTTGATGCATGAATTTATAACGGACAAGACAATTCAAACGGAAATTTGATTTTGCCCCAGTGGCAGCACTGCGACTTATGATTTTGGCCGACTCTGTTCTTGGAGGGATATTGGCGGATGTGCCCTCATTTTAAGCGGAAACGGACATCAATGTTGCCAAGCAGTGCAATTAAAGTGTAATTATGACTGAAATGCATTCTTAATAGTACAGAATGAAAAAAATGCGTGTGTTAATTGAAATTAGATGGATAATAATAAATGAAAATAAGGAATTTAAGAAAAAACAAATTAAATTAAAATAAAATAGAATAGAATAAAATAATATTATATAAAATTATATAAAATAATATAAAATAAAGTAAATTAAAATAAAATAAATTACAAGAAAGTGAAGTGAAAATAAATTCAAATGAAATAAATATAAAACAAAATATTACCAAGTAAAATAAAATATATGTACATATATGTAAATCAAAGTAAAATAAAATAAGATTTAATATTTGCTTTTATTTTCACTTACCCGGCATTTAGACGGGATAGTAAATGCCTGAAAGTTGCAATACACTCACACTTTTTTTTACCAACACTCTCATAATTTTGGAACTTACAACTCAGATTTTAGCAACATTTTTCTGAAAGTAATTTTTTGACATTTACTGAAAGTAAAGTGACAAGCTAGTAAACACGGTTGCCTATTCCGCAACACATACAAATTTTCAGGATTGCAGTAGAATAATAATTGTGAATTTTAAATTATTTTGTACCTTAGAAAATATTTAAAACATTTTTACAGCAAATATGAATAAAGAACACAAATGAAATATATTTAGGGTGATAATTATTAAACTAATTAATAAAAGTTTAGCAGTAAAAATTATTTTCGAATGTTAAGCTGTAAACACATAGACGACAGCAGACAGCAAGCAGCAATATGTCAAAAATAAAATGCATGTGTTTAAATGAAAACGATTATTTTGACGGCATCAGGGCAGCACGACTAACAGCATTTGCTGCTGCTGCCAACTTAGGCTATTTTCTATTTTGACGGGCAGCAAATAAGCAAATATAGTGTTGCCATTATATACATATATAAATTGGACAAATTAGAACAAAAATTTTTTTTTTAATATTAAACACAAAAGAACATTGGAAAAATACAATAAATAAATAAATGTATGTGTTTTTATAGTTCTTTCGTGATATTATTACATTTTTCATCAATATTTTCAATTTTATTCATTATGAAATAAGAAATACGGCATCCCTGAAATTAGCATTGCTAAAATACACAGCTGTTCATTTTCAATATCAAAACAATTTTTTTCGTTTGAGCTAATTTTTTGTGATATTTTATTTAATTTTCATCCTGGTTGCTTTGAAAAAGTGTTCTTCATCTTTTTCCTTGATTTTTCACCAGCTGATTATTATGTTGTTGCTGTCTTCAAAATAATTATGAAGCCGACTTCAGAGCAACATTTGAAGTTGGCTGCACTTGAAGTAGGCAGCATTTGCAGTCTGCTGTCGTCTATGTGTTTAGAGCTTTACCCTATAAATGTATGTTTGTAGTAGTCCTGGCAACTCTATTTCAGTAATAAACAAAACTATAATACTTGCAACTCTTCGCTTTGATGACATTTTTAAAATGAACTTTTACGTTCCTTTGAAATTGAGCAAGAAATTTTCATGAAAGTCACAGATTTCATTGAAATTTTTATTCAAATTATACAAAAATTTAATGAAAGTGCCTTCCCGTCTAAATGCCCGGTTAATATTTAAAATGCATATTAATATTTTCTTGAGCAAAATGTCTTTTATTTTATGTGTTTTTTTATATTTATTCGATATTTTTGTCGATATTTCACTTTCCTTCGGATAGCTTCTTGAGGACAGTAGTACTGAAAAATTTTGCTTTAGCTCACGAAAATACTAATGCAAAAATAAAAAAAATTAAACAAAATAAGATAAAATAAAATGAAAATACAACATAAGAAAATAAAATAAAGTGGAATAAAATGGAATAAAATGTAAAATAAAATAAATCAAAACAAAATAGCATAATGTAGCATAGTGTAAAATAAAATTAAATACATAGAATGCAAAACAAAACAAAATGCAATAAAATAAAACAAAGTAAAATGATTTCTTCATTTTATATTACTATACTATACTATATCTATTATTAATAAATCAAAGTAGAGTAAAGTAAAATAAAATACATTTATATTATTTTATATAAAATAAAATAATGGAATAAAATGAATAAAGAAAAAGGAAAAAAAATCAAAATAATAATAAAAAATAAGAGAAAATAACATCACATGGAATAAAATAAAGTGTAATAAAACAGTGACATCTAGTATAATTTTAATTTGAAAATAAAAAATAATAAAATGATAAAGTAAGGCAAAATAAAATAAAATGTTTTTTGATACATATTATTTTAGGGCTAAAAATAGACCTTATTAATGTTTTCTATCTTTTTTAGACGTCTATATGCTGCCGACATTTCGTTGATGTTCCTCAATTTATCAGTAGACTCGAAAAACCTAAAAAAATGTTTGAAACTCAAATACTTATTCCAAAATTCCCATAAACAATATTAGAATCAGAAATGTTCAAATAAAACCTTAATACAGAAAAAGCTTTTACTTTTCACAAGTCGAAAAAATCAAAAGATTTGTTTGAACATTTCTGATTCTCATTTTGTTTATGGGAATTTTGGAATAATAGTTGGCTTTCAAACATTCCTTTAAGAGTTTTCGAGTCTTCGGATGAGTTGAGGAGCATAGACGGCTGAAAAAGAAAGAGAATATTAATAAGGTATATTTTTAAAACTAAAATAATACATTTCAATTGGCTTTTAAAGCAAGTAAATAAGTTTTTTGTTTGTTTTTGATATAACAATATTAAAAACAAGCAAAAGAGTTATGTAAATTAGTATTAGAAATTAACTTTTTATGCCAAAGAATACAAATATTATTTTATATATTTATCAGGTTTTTATTTCATAGATTATTATAAAAAGTTTGTGAAATGAAAAAACTTAATGAACATGAAATATTTTTTATTCTTTGATAGTCCTATAATAAAAATAATTATTTCAACAAATACAAATGATGCAATAAATAAGCCTGGAATTAGAAAGTATAAAGAATTAAATTGAAAAAGCATACAAATAAAAAATTAGTGGAAAAAGTGTAATTAAAATTGAAAAAATTAAAAGAAATCTTGTCTTGAATATAAAATAAAATAAAAATAAGTGCAAAAAATATCAGAAAAAAAATATAGTTTTCAAGTGTTTTTTTCTACAAAAATAAAAAAATATTTTTGTCTATAATGGAAATAAAAATATGAAGAAAATATGTGCAAATAAATGGCAAATGCTTAAAAAATATAGTTTTTAAAGTATAAATCATGTAAATGGGCACAAGTGCTATATATAAAAAGTATAGTGGTAAAAATGTTTTATTTTTGTATTTAAAATAGAAATAAAAGAGAAAGAAAAAATATGTCTAAATAAATATAAGCATGTGTTTACCAAAATGTAAATGCTGCTAGAATTTTATTTTTTATAAAATTATAAAAATGAGAATACATGTATAAAAAATATGGCAATAACAATATATATATTTTTTTCTCTTAAACAAAAATATAAGTTTTAGAAAAATATATGTTGTGTTAAATAAAAAAAAAGTGTTAAATTAGAGTAAAATAATACATACATACATATGTATGTGTATAAAAAAAATATAATTTTAAAATATTTTCACCGCAATACTCCCACTTGCTAGAAGTACTTCTCATTTTTCAACACAAAAAGGTAAGTTATTTTGTATGTATTTTGAAATAAGCATATATATACACACACACACACACACACATATATATATATATATATATATATATATATATATATATATGTATATATATATATATATATATATATATATATATATATATATATATATATATATATATATATATATATATATATGTATATATATATATATATATATATATATATATATATATATATATATATATATATATATATATATATATATATATGTAATTCGGATGAAAAAAAAAGATTTCGGCAACTAAAACGTTCAAATTTTTTTCACTATGAGAGTGATTAAACTACACAATAAATGGAAACCAATTTTCTTACCATGGGTGGGCACTATATTTTTTTGATGTGTTATGCCTATCTAAGTACAAAAATCAAATTTTTTTCTTAGAATTTTTTTTTTCTCTAAGATATGGGATTTTCGTAAAGGTTGATCCAGACCTCTAGTCACAACTTAAAAACGGCTTCTCCGATTTTATCGTGTAATACATCAAAAAATTATAAATTATATCAGCTTTAAGTTTTGCTTAAATCATTTTTTGGTGTCATTAATAATTTTAGAGTTATTAGGGGGAAAAAAAAAATAAAAAAAATAATTTTTTTGAATAGTTGCAAAATTTTTAATTTTGGAAAATTTATAAAAGATATAAATTTGCAAATATTTTCCAGTTCTTTGATTTATTCATACAGCTGCATGTAATAGCAATAAAATGAGCCCTCATTTATAAACTTCTGCTTGTTAATGTTTCTTCTATTCCCGCAAAAGCAAAAATACCCATTATGCCAAAACAAAAAAAAAGGAAATGTGGTCAGGGGACCCCCGTTAGGAACGTTTTTTCTTCATCTTCGAATGTAATACAAGGTGAAATCTGTATGTTTTATTTAGTGTTGTTTTTGAAATTTTGAAATTTTATATGCTTCTTAAAATTTTTGGAACGTTTTATTTTTTACTTTTGACACATGCAGTATTTTTTCGTCAATCTGCTACAAAACGAAGAAAATTTTTCAATATTGCTGTTTTTTGTTGTGACATACTTTACTTTAGCGACGAAATCTATCAACTGATAGTGTCCATTTTCACAACTAGTTAATTGTTTGTCGACAGATACACCAATACATATAAACAGTTCACACGCTTTCGTGACGATTTCTACTCATTTGCACTACCAGCAAGCCGCGTTAAGGAACTTCGTTCCAAAAAAACACTTTTTTGCTGTTATTGCCCAAAACTGAATTAACTGCTCATCTCAGTAGCGTGCAATAGATAAATATTAAAAAATAATCAAATAGTTACGTTTGTTATAAGCTACAGTAACAAGTAGACTTCGTGTTTTCGCACCCTTTTGCTACCTGCTACCTTTATACTCTTCGAAAGCCCATGCAAATTTCAACATTGTTGCAGAAATGCTTACATAAATATGTATATATGTAAGCATACCACAAAATTGCTCAATATATTACATTTTTTCTACATCTTTACGAAAATCTCATATTTTAGAAAGAAAAAAAATTCCAAAAAAAAGCTGATCCATAGAATTTGAAATTTTTATGATTTTTGTACTTAGATAGGCAGAACACATCAAGAAAATGTAGTGGTCATCCATGGTTTTTTTTTGCTGTTGGGTATGTTATTAATAATATTATACAAATTCTGTTTTCTTCAACTCTCCAACAATTTGTGTGGTCGCAGCCCGAGAAGTAATTTGTTTTCTAATATCAAATTATATTATTAAGAAATAAGAAATGGTTTCATAATTTTTTGATGATTTCTTAAGATTCGATACATGTTCCAACAATAACAACCAATCGGAGGTACTCACAAGCTGGATATGCAACAATGTACACAACTAACACTTGTTTCAAATGTTTATCTGTATGTGCAGGAGTTGCTTGGGTATGTTTATGATTTTGAAATTAAGACGATGTTGATCAACGATAACAAGTGTCAATTGTCAACACAATTGAAAGTAAACAAAAATCTTCTGTTCTGTGTAATGTAAAATTCAACAAGTAAGAGTGCTATTCACGGCTGGGCCGAATCTTAAACACGCTTCACAAAAGTCACGTACATATGAGTATACATATCTGCTATTTTGCAAGTATGAACTATACTCGCGTATGCCGAGGTTCGTAAAAATTTTACTCCCGTTTCTTTTACCACATATAACTCATTTATACAATACCATCTTTGTATCCTGTAGTTTTCCATCTACCTGGAAGCTTGCAAAAATAATACCAATTCCTAAAACCGTTTCTGAGTTCAGACCCAATGCCATTCTTTCTTATTTATCGAAAGTTCTGGAAACAATTCTATATCTACATCTGCATGGCCTATTTCATAGCGAAAAATGAGCTTTTCTCTGACAAACAATCAGTATTTAGGCCTCATCATAGCTGCACTTCGGCTTCAATTGATGTAACAGAAAACATATGATGCACAGTGGGCCGTTTTAAAATTTGGCGGATAAAAGTAATTCTTTTTCTTGTTGCTACCGATTTCAAAGATATTTAGTTCATAATTCTTTTTTTGTATTGCCATCAATTGTAGTTTATTATCTTTTGTTTTTGTATTGCCTCTTTTTTGATGTATTTTGTAAAAAAATTTCGTCTTCTTTCTTTGATCTATATATTTCGAACCTCTCGGTTCTGAAGATCCTGAAGATGAACCGAGAGGTTCGAAATATATAGATCAAATAAAGAACATCAAAGAAGAGGCAATACAAAAACAAATGATAATATTTAATTCATTTGAAAGTAAATACCAGTGAATCTCGGGAGCCAAAAAAATTTCATGTCTATTTTAAGTACATCATAGCGAACGGGGTGGGGTGCTCCAAAGTGAAGTTTCCCAAAATGTTGCTGAAATTACAAATTTCTCAGAAAATATTAATTCTTAAATGACTATAACATAACTTTTTATACCATTCACAAAAATGTGTAAGGGTATATATAAGTTTCTAATTCCGTGTGTAACGCATTGAAATAACCATCTAAGACCCCATAAAGTATATATATTCTGGATCAGAATTACGATGAACCAATGTCCGTCTGTCCGTCTGTAGTCGTTGAAATACCATTTCTGAGAAAACGGTTTGTGATAGAAACCTTATTCTTTTGCTAAAATGTGTTAAATCTTGGTAGTGGGTCTGCTATTGAAATTCAGTAAGATCGATCCACGGATAGCCGAGATACATATATCCGAAAAACCGGGTTTTAGGGGTATTTTTGGCCATTTTTTTGGTGAGATTTTTGAAAATTTTTTTTTCCTACAAAGTTAGTCAAATCATTTTTAATGCCCATTAGATCCCAAAAATCAAAAAATTTTTGAAATCGGCCCATATATACCTGAGATATAGTGTCTCCCGATTTATCAAGAAATCGGCTCTATAAGCCAAATAAAACAACTTTTGGCACCGAAAACCAATCAGAAAATTTTTTGATATCGGCCCATATACACTCGATATATAGTGCCTCCCGTTATCTCAAGAAGTTGGCCCTGGAAGCCAAACGAAACAATTTTTTGCACTAAAAATTTGTCAGAATATTACATATATGTACATAGGTTGTTAAGAGGCAAAATTAGAACATTTTTGGACATCGGCCCATATGCACCCCAGATAACGCTCCTCCTGATTTCTCAAGAAGTCAGCTCTAAAAGTCAAATAAAACAACTTTTGGTACCAAAAATCGATCAGAATGGTAAATTTTAAAATTTTTGAAATCGGTCCATATATGTATACCCGAGATATAGCGTTTCCCGATTTTGCAAGAAATCGGCTCTATAAGCTAAATAAAACAACTTTTGGCACCAAAAATCAATCAGAATGGTAGAGATATCATTGTGAAGGGTATTTAAGATAACGTTAACCATTTACAAGAGAAATACAAACCCCGTTCACAACGTTGACATGCGTGTAAATGGAAAACATGTTAAAGTTGAAAGCACTGCTAAAAATCTCGGTTTGATTTTCAATTCCAACCTTACTTGAACAAATCATGTAAATACACTCATGGGCAAAACTTACGCTGAATTGAGGTCACTTGGGCCCACCTAGTTTTATACACCTTGAGCACATAAGAGTACTTGTTGCCAAAACCTTTTGGTATCTTTTTTTTCGAGTCTACTGATGAGTTGATTAGCATCAACGAAATGTCGGCAGCATATAGACAGAAAACAATTAATAAGGTCTATTTATAGACCTAAAATAATTAAAAAATTCCTCTCCAAAACCGGGTTTTTGATACACATATCTCTGCCATTCGTGATTCGACTTTGCTGAATTCCAATACCAAACACATGTCAGGATATACAAACAGCTTAGCATCAAAAACATTTTTCTGAGTCAACTAGTTTTCTCAGAAACTTGATTTCAGCAGCCTACAGCCGGATGGACAACGCTTAATCGACTTTTCTAACTTTACTTTATGGTATCAGAAATTAAACATTAATGAAGTTACAAACGGAAGGACAAATCTACATATACTCTTGACACTTGTTGTGTAGGGCATAAAACAACACATTTGAAATTACAGTAAAAATAAATCGATTTTAAATTAAAAGAAAATCTTGTTTTGCCAGATACAAATCTCTTGTATCAACTTTTTATTGTTTTTTTTTTATTTGAATTACAATAAAAATGACAAAAGTATATTTTATTTAAAACAAACATATCAATTACCCCTGGGAAATGCAAGTGCTTGATTTGCTACCGAGTGTGCTGATGATCAATCGCAGGTAATAATTGAGAACAAGAAGAAGAAGAAGAAGAAACACGACACAGCCCTAAAAATTCTGGGAAAACAATTTTACACAGGAAACAATTTTTGTTTTACTTCAAATTCATTTAACACTTACTCGTATTCTACTGGCCTTAAGTATTAATTCCAAAAGCCTTAATTTCTATGCGGAGGAAAATCGATGTATGTAGATGAGATCCTACACTCACTGGCATGTTTCAGTTTTCAAAAATAAAATAGTTTTATATGCAGTGTAAACATTTAATAAGTAATTATTTTGCACATTTCTTGAGCGTATATTTGTTTTTTATTTATTTCTTCTGCCTTTGGGAAAACCATTTCCTTTTAATATTTGACCATAATCTGTCAATGTTGTGTGTGTGTAAGTGTATGTGTTTTTTTTGCCATCAATTAATATTTCGTTAACAAGTATCTCAGACGTTGAATTGAAGGAGACATGGTGTGAAATTTTGACGCCTTGTTTTTGTTTCTTCCTTTGATTTTGATAGACACAATTTGCAGTACATCTTTTGCCAGTTTGTTCAGAGATGCTCTGGTTTTGTAATTAACGCCTTCCAACGAAAATACCAGTTTTTGGAAAATGATTTTTTCTAGTAATTCAGTTTGTAGTACATGAAGTTTAATAGCGGATTTACATTTACTCACATCTTTGAGATGTGTGTTGAAGATGTTGAAAATTGCAAAAAAGCTGTTTACATTACATTTTCAACATCATTCATCTGTCAAATATTATTTCACGTGTTTGAGCAAACTAAAAAACATTATTTTAGTCTTTTTTACTAAAATTACTAATTTGATATTATGTTTAATTTAATTAAAATTTAATTACATTGTTTGTTCACGCTCATTGTAAAAATTTTTGACACTTGTATATTTTCTAGTGATGATATGAATTTTTATCATTTTTTTAACTTCTTTTTAAGGTTAAATTATTCCTGACTTTGCCATAAGGCCATACCATAACCATAGCCATAACCATAATTTTTTTGTCTGGCAACAATTAGTGCCGCCATAGCCGTAAACAGCTGTTTATGTTTTATTTTTATAATTTCAATAGTGCAGTACATAGTAGTAACACAACAAATGTATGTATATATTTTGCAATCAGCTGCTTATGGTTATGGCAGAAAACCAAAATTCAATTGGTATCTATGGTTATGGTTATGGCTACGGCATTATGTTAAGTCAGCACTGTTCATTTACAGTGCTGCCCATAAAGTTGGTTCGATCAGCTGTTTTATATGGTTAAGTCGGGACTAATTTAACCTTTAGTGATGACATTAAAATAATCGAAAGATGTTGAATACGGCGAAATGAGAAATGAACATCTTGTAAAGATGTTGAGAAATTCAACAATGAACTTAATTATTTATTCGCTATAAGAGCCAATTGAAATTTATTACTTTAGGTCTAAAAAAAAAATAGACCTTAATGCTTTCTCAGCCGTCTATATGCCGCCGATATTTCGTTGCTGCTAAACAACTCATCAGTAGACTCGAAAAAGCAAAAAAATAATGTTTGAAGTCCAACTACTTATTCCAAAATTCTCATGAACAAAATGAGAATCAGAAATGCTCAAACAAACTTTTTATACAGAAAGCATTTTACGTCTTGCAACACCTTTACTTTTTATAGCACTTCCTTACAACAGGTGACCGACCTTTGGTTACCAACAACTTGTATTCTTGAAAGTATAAAAAAGTAAAAGTTTTTGAATATTCAACCATGAACTTAATTATTTATTCGCTATAAGAGCCAATTGAAATTTATTACTTTAGGTCTAAAAAAAAAATAGACGAAATGTCGGCGGCATATAGACGGCTGAGAAAGACAGAAAGCATTAAGGTCTATTTTGTTTTTTTTTTAGTTTGTTTAGCAGCAACGAAATGTCGGCGGCATATAGACGGCTGAGAAAGACAGAAAGCATTAAGATCTATTTTTTTTAGACCTAAAGTAATAGATGTTGAGAGATGTTGAGTTTTGTTCATATAGAATTTGTATAGGAAGATGTTAACATCTTGCCAAAATGATGAAAGATGTAAGATGTGAGTAAGTGTAAAAAGCCTATAAGGTGGTCATAGCTGATGTGTTCTGTATAGTGTGTGTTTTATATTCTCATGAAATGCACAGGATAATGGCAGAGGGTACTGGTCCTTCATATATTCAGGTACCTTAGCTTTATCTGGCATAAAATAAGTGTTTAGCCCTTGCTTTTTAAGAGTGACATTAGGGATTTTCTCACTTGTTTCTGAAATAATGGTTACACTAAAATACGATATTACAGCAGCTCTGAACTCTCTTCAAAAATCTTATATTTTAGAAGAAAAAAAAAAACTATAAAAATAACTAATCGATAGGATCTGAAACACTGATGATGTTTTCGTAGTTAGAGGACTGAGCGCTTCAATAAATGTGGTGGTAAAGATTGCAGAGTTATTATTTGTTAAATTGAACATAATTAATTAACTATTTTGGCAAAATTTTAAATCAATTCCCAAGAAAATCCCTCTCCCTAAAAAAATAATACGTATTCGAAGACGAACATATTATTGTTGAAGCAAATGGTTGAAAAATTCGAATTATATGGTTGCACTCATATTATATTCAATAATATCGTTATACAGAACATAACATTGTTGCTGCGACCATAACGCGTGCATGCGTTCTTTTGTTTGAATTCAACTACATACATATTAATTATGGTGGCGTTCAAATCTTGCTTGTTATCTTAATTAGATTAGAATAAACTGAATAAATTAATATGTAATGCATCACACATTTGTTCAACTTGATTAACATATTTGACTTGACCGTTTGCATCTTCTACTTATAAATTATCAATTTAAAATTTATAATTTTCGAATCCTTTGGGGCGTTTATCTATAATTAAAAGAGAATTAACATTAAATCCTTTCGAGATGATTTGAATTTTTATCCTTTGAGATGAAATTAATCAAAGGGAAACCTAAATCTGTTGGCAAATCCCCAAGTGAAGAACAATACAAATAAAAATTCCAAGAATTGATTTTAAATTAGCCGCTCAACAAACAAGAGCAAAAACAACAATAATTTAAAAGTATGTTTATAAACTTGCCCACCCCTTTTGTAGTGAGCAGAAGAGAAAAATAAATTTGTAACAAAAGAATAAATTGTGAAAATAATAATAAAAGAATGGAAAACGAGTTCCACAACTCGGCCAATTCAATGAAGAATGAAAACAACAATAATAACTCAATTAAAAATAGAAGAAAAAAAAAACACAAGCGTCATACGTTTATCACGTGTGGATATTCAACATCATTCCACCACTCACGCACTGGCTCGACCAAATGGCCACGAATCCTTCGTATTTCATTTAAAACATTATCAATGTGCCTGGGTAGTTGAAAGGGTTCATTTTCTTCTCTTGCTACCAAAAATATAAATTGCTGTTGCTTTTGTTGTTTAAACAATTTAAGGATGGACTTTACAATTTTTCCATGTTTAAGGGGGTTTTTTTTGCTCCACTTTCAAACAAACATCAATTGCATCTATAGTCATATTAAGCAAACATTTTGCTACGAATCCTTTTTGATCACTTTTTTCCTTTAGTAAAACAATAAAAGTTGTGCCTGTGTTTGTTTTTATTTGTTTTCTGCTACGAATAATAATCAATCTTCTTTCACTTTTTTATATTTTCTAATTTTTTACGTTTTTTATTTTATTTTTTTATTTTAAGGATTAAGCAAACATGATATCAATGCTCTTGATTAGTTATGCATTAGATGCTTGCACATGCATAACGTACATACGAATGCATTTAAGCGATACTGAAAGTGTAAAGATTGAACACTTGATTTTTATCATCATTTTCAATGCATACTGCCTTTTTAAGCATAACCCAGCTCGAGCGTTGTATTTATTAAAGTTTATTTTAATGTCATTGAAATTAAAGCTTATGGTGTAAGTTACACTTTATTATCTCATGCGATTTTCTTACTAATTATGAAACCTACAGCTGCCAACATGAAAATAGCAGCTGGGTTCGGCGCAATTGTTAAAAGTTTTGTCATCACTGATGCAACAGCAATAAACACAAAAATCAACAGAATCAACAGAAAAACACAGTGATGGAATTGAAAGTTGATTAAACACACGAGTAGATAATCAGTAATGAAGAGCTCAGCTAGTAGGCTAGCCAAGCGCTGTTGGTTAAAAATAGTTTGCACTGAGCCATGAGCTGGGTTCGAAGCAGTTTGGTTGATGATATGAAACAGCCAAGGTATCTACCCCAGCCAGTATGTCTTCAGTTTTACTTTTCTTATCTGCTTTAAAAAAATGTTAATCACTACAATTTTTTCACAAACAAATCTTTCTCAATTCTGTGCAAATAAAATCGAACTCAACCTCAATAAAATAATTAACAGTTGTAAATCATATACATACATACATAGTTCGACTATAAAGTTAACTTATTGTTTAAAGTGATGAATTATTTGCAGTATTCAAAGGGTCGTCCTAATATCAGAAGTCTTAAAATAATAGCACGAAAATATATCACTGCTGTGAACAGCCTGTCATAAAGTAGGGTGCTATTTAAAATATTAGTCAGCTGTTAAAAAAAGAAAGTGATTTAAATATTTTTGTTCATAATGCCAAAAATAAGTGAAAAAACTAAAATAATAGCCAGTTTGTGCGAAAATTATCTATTAGTTATTTTTTGTATGTATATTTATAATATTTTCTTAGAATATTATTTGCGGCATGCAGAGAGTGTCAGCGGCTCGACGAATGCGTTTTAGCCGTTCGCCTCCGATGTATGCTGTTAACTTATGATGAATCACTTACACTGCATAGAGACGGGAAAGTATTTTCATTAAATTTTTGTATACGTATGAATAAAAATTTCAATGAAATCTGTGACTTTCATGACAATTTCTTGTTCAATTTCAAAGCAACGTGAAAGTTCATTTTAAAAATGTCGTCAAAGCGAAGAGTTGCAAGTATTATTGGAACGAAGTTCCTTAACGCGGCTTGCTGGTAGTGGAAATTAGTAGAAATCGTCACGAAAGCGTGTGAGCTGTTTATATGTGTTGGTGTACTGTCGAAAAGCAATTGTGTATGATTGGCAGTGTCTCCACTGACAGCAGCGGAGACACATACAAATAAATATTAATTAGTTTGAAAACGTTCCAAAAATTTAAGGAATCATAAAATTTCAAAATTTTAAAAACAACACAAAATAAAACATACGGATTTCACCTTGTATTACATTCAAAGATGAAAAAAAAACGTAAGGAACTTCGTTCTTAACGGGGATCCCCCGACCGCATTTCTTTTTTATTTTAAAATAGAGTTGCCAAGACTACTACAAACATAAATAAATTTATTGCTAATTTTTTATTAGCTAATTTAATAACACAACGGAACAAGGTATTTGTTCTTTATGAACTGAATGTTGTTTTAAAGGTAATTTGGGACGCTGAATCCAAATCTGCACTTGGTTTTTTTGTATCAGCTCGACTTTTTGAGATATACCGTTATGTCTACAATTATGGCGCTTCCAGTACAAATATTTAAATAACTTGAAAACGGTTCATCATATTCAGTTTAAAAAAAAAATTGAAACTCGTCAACAAAATTATCTTTAATCCGTGCCTACATTATTTTTAATTTGAACGAGTAGTTTCAGAGATATCGTTGAAGTTTTGAAAAAAATAACAATCTTTTATATAAAAAAAAAAATTCTTATTCAAAAATTCATAAAAAAAATAATGCAACTAAAGTCACAATGTTGGTCTTAAAGCATTTAGCTTAATATATTTTGAATCAAATGAGCTTTATTTCATAGAAATCGGTGCACAACTTTTGATTTGAAATTGACAAAAATCGCGATTTTCATATTTAATATTTGTATTTAAGATTTAAATATTTGTACTGGAAGCGCCTTAATTTTAGACAAAACGGTATATCTCAAAATGTCGAGCTGATGGAGAAAAATGGAGTTTATATTTAAAATCAGCGACCTCAAATTAGTAAAAAATTGCTATAGAATTCCAAACAACACTCAAAAAGTTCAATTTTGTTCCCTTGTGTAATTATCACTATAAATATACTTCATTTGTGTGCTTTATTCATATTTACTGTAAAAATGTTTTAAATATTTCTTAATGTACAAAATTTAAAATTCACAATTATTATTCTACTGCAATCCTGAAAATTTGTATCTGCCGTCGTGGAGTAGACATACTTATGTCAAAAATTATTTACAGGAAAATTTGCTGAAAGCTGAGTTGAAAGTTGGAAAATTGTGAGTGTGTTAGGAAAAAAGTGTTAGTGAATTACAACTTTCAGGCATTTACTTTCTCTTCTAAATGCTACTTAAACACAGTCGATGAAGTTCTATGATTTTATGACTATTTTTGTTTGAAGCACAACAACAATGTTTTTAAACTATCCTAAAATGTTAGTACATTCTGACAGTGTGACACAATATGAGACCGTTTGAATAGCGCAATTATGTTTTAAAACACAAAAAGAAAAGATTAATTCAACCAAGTAACAGGCTGACTCGCAAATCAATGACCATGTTCTGTAACAGACTTAAGGTACGGTCACACTTAAACTTTTGTTTCTCCATTTTTGCCTGATAAATGGGACCACAACTTTCTTCTTTGCCATTATTTTAGGTAAATGCATGCATATCAACAACTAAAAATGCATTTATGTATATACATACATCCATACAGATACATCATCAAACGACAAGGCAAAGGAAAAAAAAAACAGGAAAAGAGACGCAAAAACACAACATTTCACAGCAGCATAAATTTGGAACAAATTGGTGTTTGCTCGTGTCTGCTCTTGCAAGCCCTGCAAGAATTCAGCCATTTAAATGGCTGATGGAAACTAACCCATTAACAACTTAATGACTAACACATGCAAAACAGGTTTATAGCTTTCTGCGTTGCCATCGCAATGATTTTTTTAGAATTTTGCTTTTCCCATATTAATTTGGTAAATTCATTTACGTTTATGCATTCATATTTTAATAGGTTTAGTTGTCCTTTTTTCTTAAAAAAAAAACTGGTGGTATTTTCCATATGATACAGCTTTCTATTGTTAAAACTGCTACTAAATACTGTTTTTCTTTTAATTTTAGATCTAAATGTAGAGATATATAAGTAGTTTATTCTATTGCGATTGCATTTTTTTGAATTTTTTCGAAAAGCACATTTTTTCATTTAATAATAATTAAGTTACTGGCACTGTATCTCATTTTGTGGGCATTTTGAAAGAAAAAAACCTTGCGAATGATCACTTTGCCGAGGTGGTAACGCTGGTTTAAAAATTAAATCACACGTACACGAATGTTTACGTCAGCTTTTTCATTTTGCCTTTAAGAAAATGATAGAAACCCTGAGGTATGAACCCATCAGCAATGTCGGTCATATGATGCATCAAATGACCGACACTCACTGTTCGTGCTGGGACTCTTTTGAGCTCTTTTTTCACCGACTTGTTTTCGTTGGAATTTGTTGATTTATCCATATATGTACATACATATGTACATATCCATACATTTTTAGTATTGATTAACGACGTGTATTTTTATTAACTATTTGTAGTTTCTTACATTTTTTACTCAATCTGTAATAAAAACATTCAGCGAAAAACACAATAGTACTGACACCGCTCACAATAATCAGCATCAGAAAGACCATGGACACATGACTTAAGCCAGCAGCCTCGTGGTTGTTTTTGGGCTTAAAGTTTTGCATATAGCCGGCGCAAACAGCTTGCGAAAATGAAATTTGAGTGAAGTGACGTATCAAGCCAGATGCTTGCAGGCGTGAAGTAAATGTACCAAAACTATCAAATATTATGGAATCCAGTTCCATGGGAAATCCCAAGCGGTAGGTGCCAAAGCAAATATTGGTCAATTTGAAAAGAGCCGGTTTGAGATGTTTTTGCTGTTGCCGCAAAAAAGCCCATTGACTTTCGCAAATGAAGTAGGCAAATGATTGATTGAAAGCTGACTGATGCTTATGAAAGGTGGCAGGATCTACTGGTTTTATTAACCTTAAGAACTCCTTGGGCAAATCCATTTTTTGCTTTAGCAAAAACTCCAGTTCGTAGTCGATAATCATGGCAGAGATATTCGCTCTGATAAAATCCTCCATGCTGGATATTTTTTCCTTGAACAGCGTGACAGTCAAAAACGCACCCAGCAATGAATTATAGGTGACTGATACGAAAAATGCATGAAAAAATATGGTGGAATAGAGCAAAAATCTCGTAACAGAAGGACATTTAATATGTTTCCAGGCGGTTATGAACAGCAGGTGACAAATACTGTTCGTTACACTGGCTTGTATTTGTAGCATTAGGCTTCGCTTTTGTTGAGCATTCTTTTGTCTGCTCCACCACAACCAAAACCCATCAGTGATAATTAGAACCAAGTAGCTTATGAATATCATTAGCCATACTGGCCTCTCAAATGGTATGGTGGGATAGTAAAAAGGCGACACTGTATTCCTTATGGGTACCATCAAGCACCACTTCACCAATGACAAAGTTCTGCTCATAGAAAGTTGTTCGTCTTGATGAAACAGAGCGTAAGCATGGGGTGTTATAAAAATCTTCTTAGAGCGTATGAGCTCAAGCACATCCTTCATGTTTACCACTATGCCGCCTAGTTCGTCCTTCGGCATTTCATAGTCCGCTAATGAAGCATTGATTTTCTTAGTAAAAAGCTGCAGAATTTGAAACGCTATGCCCTGCACTACCGTTTTGTTGTTCTTCTGATTGGTGTACGGAAATACTTCGGGAATATCCAAACGCAGGGGCGTAAGGAATTTATATCCCTGACAATCTATGGGACCCGTTAAAAATTTGTCCATGTTTTCTTTCAAATCGACGAGCATATTTTTGCGTGATATAACAGAAAATTTTGGGTATCGGCTGAATCCTAAAAGCTCTGAAGTATTATTTAAGTACTCGATAAAAAGAAGCGAATTAATGAAATTTCTGCTGTTGTAAAATCTTAGCAAACGTTCAGCGTCTTCAAAGTTTTCCAGCGGCTTGATTAGAATAATAATGTTCATGTTGGAATGACGCCCCAGTAAAACACTGTCATGGACCTGCATTATGGCATCATTGATTCCATTTGTCAATACCACTCCCATATAATTGTATTTGCTGGTGGTATTGGTTATTCTGGCTTCCATATTATTGGTGAAAACCATCTGAGAAATCGATGAGTTGCGATGTATGGTTTTAAAAAAGTCGTGGAATTGCTCACTACTTTCGGCATCCAAATGTTCGGTTACAAACCATATAATTTCCTCCACTTGTAGTTTTTCCCTTATGGCCAATATGTTGTGCAACACGAATTCTTTGTCCCACATAAAAGCACAGCGCCAGTAAGCTGTTATGTGTAACAGGCCGATTATTACTTTTGAGGTATTCATAGTTTTAAATCCACCGGCGAACTGAATAGCCACATGTTTCCTTATCAGTTGAGCAGTTATTAACCTGTACGGAAATATGCATTGTGTTTCTTTCCCCGAAAAGGTTAATACATTTGTAGACAATAACTTTACAACAAGTCCCGGCGGAATTGTAAGTTTTCAAAAGACAAGTGACGATTATGTTGAAGCAAATGTTATTGAACTGGTCGAATAAAAACAATTGCATGCAATTAAATGTCTAAAAGTCAACGAACGAAAAACATATGTAAATTAAAAGTATAGCAGGGGCAAGCGGTTAGTCGCTGAAGTTACTTAATTAGTATTACCCACAGACATAACCAGATATTCCAAAAATGACTTTTGTAAAATGGCCATATCATTTGTTTGGGGACGGGCCAGCGGTGAGCAGTGCAGAAAATCGTGGCAACATGAGTGTGTGAGAACAACTAGTGTCGACAAAAACAAACATAAACAATGAAAAAATGTTGTTGTAAAGTGTTTGGAAAAATATTGGTTTTGTTGTAATTTTTACGAAAAAAGTAGAAAACATGAATGAAAAGCTTTGAAAACTAAGTTTTGAATATATTCGATGTACTGCTAGTGATGTACTCAATGGAAATAAAATATTAAATACAAATAATTATTACTTGTGTGCTTGTAAAGCTGTTCTGTTTGCATTCGATTTGCGCTGAATTTTCCTAACCAAAAGTCAAATGTAAAGAAATGAGGAGTCGACAAACAGAGATAGCTATATAAAGATTTTCATTTTTTCTGTCCTTCACTAGACTCACCCGTACCGCAATTTGGTCATTTTTGTAGTCTGGTAGAGCTGGTGACCCTTCTGGTAGTATTCTGTGGTATTACCCCTTCAATATAATTGTACAGTTTTGACGACATAGCGTTTCCATACACTTCATTAAGCTGGGGTCGTCACCAGGGTTGCCACTCAACATTTTTTTCTACCAAATTTAATTTCAAAAACTACCAAATGGCATGTTTACCTACCAAAAAGTAAAATAAGCAGTTATAAAAAAATAACATTTATTAAAAAAAAACCAAAACAAGCTTATACATAACAATGATAATATGTATCTTTATAGAAATAAATAACAATTCATTTGCAAAAGAAACAAAATTTTAAGTAAAAAATAACAGCTTAAGACCTAGTAGCCATAGCTTAATCTTGTTAGCTTAGATCTAAGCATAGATTTAAGTTAGATTATAAATAAATAAATAAATAAGTATAAAATAAATAAGACTTCATTTGTAGAAGTAACAATCTTAAGGGTTTATTTGGAAAAAGGTTTATTTTTTAGAGTCTCTTTTTGCTGACCATATATAGTGCGAAACAGTCTTATTTATCATTTCCTTGCACATCATAATAGCGTTTTTCACTCTTGATACTAATTTTACCACTCTGCTATATTCACTACGATTTTTACCACAAAGCTCGGGTGACTTTCTTACCTCAAAGTCTGCATGTTCTTGCAAATATTCTAAAACTTGCTGAATTTCTTTATCTGTCCACCTTTTGTTGTGAATTTTGTCACGTTTTCTCTCCACCAGTATATTTTTATTTGTTTTTTCCATATATTTTATTTTCTCAACACAAAATTAAGTTTTGCCGGCAAAACGATTCACAGCACAGAATATCTGTGATTCCCACTAATTTTTTTACAATGTTTACTAAAGCTTTTTGTTTGATTTTTTAATCACAGCGTAGTAAATAAAAGTTCAGTACATTTTGTTGTTTCAGTGATGTAAACACTAGTACTTTAATCAAATCTGCTACTTTAACCAAATGTGCAACCGAGTTTACTATCAAGAGTGAGAGCCGCTAATATTATTTAAGGAACATAGTTCGAGTCTATTTCGAAGTTTGGTTTTTACTAACGCAAGTGTTGAAAATTTTCTTTCTGTGGTAAAGACAATAAATTGAAAACAAAATTAACTAGATCGCTAAACATATTTTCATTAAGCACATTTTTAATTTTGCCAACCTTTTCCCAAGAAACATTAATCATAAAAGCTGATTAGCATGAAAAAAAAAATTAAAACTGAAATTGAAAAAAAACTACCAAATTCACGACACAACCTACCAACCTACCAACTCATTTCAAAACTACCAAATTTGGTAGGAAACTACCAAAAACGGCAACTCTGGTTGTCAGCTGCACGAGAGCATCAAATTCATCCAGCCAAAAACGCGCAAAGAAAAACCATAGTGTAAAATTAACATGAAAAGAGCTTGCTTAACAAATCATAATAAATTTGTACAAAAATAATTAATTAATTAAATTTATACTTATTTTTTTGATCTTCTTAATTTATGAGAAAACTAACTTTTGCAGCTTCAGATCGTTTTTATAGCCGCTGCCAAAAGGGTATATTTGTATAGATTTGTCATACAATAACTATTTTCGGGCACCGGTTGTGAAGCCACCAGACAACTTATTGATCTAAATCTTACTTTAATCGTTTTATAAATGTTCCCTCTGCTTGGGGATTGAAAATAAGCAAAATCGTGTATATAATTAGATACTGAGATATAGCAAAAAAAATATTTCCAATCTTGTACCATACTTATTGGCCCATAACTATAGACATCGAAAAAGTATGATTTAAGCAATTTTAAGTCACTGCTAAATAAAAGTATGCTTTTTATCTGCTATAGACGAGAAAAAGCCGACTTTACTAAACTTAAAACCAGCAGAAGTTGTCTTTAACTTATTTAGCAACAGCTGTGCTCAAACAAATGTCTCTTTTATATGTAAAATCTTTTTATTTTAATTTTTTTCTTAAATTAAATAATTAAATTAAAGATTTTTTAATAACTATTATTAATCAGAATTTTCTTTAAAATTTGAAAAAAAAAGCAAAATGTATGTATGTATAAATGTTCATTTAAGATAAAAAGTACCTGTTGCTTAAACTTAAAAAAAACCCATTAAAATTATAGAGTACCCAAATGAAGAGTATTGAGTAATGAAAAGTAGAAGAATTCGCCAGCGCTAATTTGAGTCCAGGTCATGACCAATTGTATAGTCATTGCCTGGGTTGTGCTATTTTTTGGTACCGCAAATTATCATACTTTTACTTCAGTTGCGTTCTCTGCAACTCTATTGTTTTAAAAAATCAATCTTTAGCGAACTTAAAAAATGTTACGTAACAAAAAAATATTATATATTGGAAAACAAGATCGTATTTTGTTGCGATCTGTTACGTAGTTTGTGAACAGCCCCTAAATGATGGTTGCAAATGCCGCTTCTTTAAAACTTAAAGACATGCGTTCTGTGTTTTTGAATTAGTGCAAAATGTGGTACATAAACCAGGGTTGCCTTTATGTTTTGGGGATCTGGCAACCCTAGTGTTACAGTCTGGCAACTGACAGCTCAATCGTAAGATTGGACATTTATGAGGCTACCAGGGGCCAAATTCTGGCATTCGTGATTGAACGATTTCGTTATAGAATGCTGTGTGTTTGTTGCTCATTTTGTTTTTGCTCTACATTGTTTTTATTATCGAGTATATTCGATCACGAATGCCAGAATCCGGCCCCAGTACTCAGAACGTTTTGACGTTGGATAAGAGCACTATTTGCGGAATCTTAAAAGATTCATCTCGGCCCAAAAATGCAATTAAATAGTGAACATTTTCGTGCGATTATTTTTTACAACTTTCGACGTGAATTAACTCAGCAACGGTGCATGGATGAACTTAACTCAATTTTTGGCGATAACGGTCCATCAGGGACCAGTGTTTACCGATGGTAGAGTGAATTCAATTGTGGTCGTAGTATGTCCAAATTCAGTTGTTGTAGCCAAAAACCATATATGCTATGCGCAAACTTATATTGCAAAATCGTCATGTGGTCTATCGTGAGATTGAGGCATAAACATTTGACTGCAAAAAAAATTATTTCAGCGCATGATACAACTAATAAGGTAACCTTTTCGCTACAATAAGAACAACTTCAATAAAAATAACATGCATTTTGTTTTTGTACAACTTCTGCAAACTGTCAAAAGGACGCCACTTCTACATTTACAGAAGAGAGATGAACACAGCTTACGCGGATTCGCTATCTCGTTTTGGCTATCTTTCATCTCTGCAATCTTTTGACAACCTAAAGTAGTCACAGGATTAACAGTTTAGCTGATGAGGCTACCTTATTTGTTGTATCATGGTTCACCTTAAATTCCACACAATTTGTCAATCGCTCAAAAAAAAAAAGGCTCGAGTCGATTGGCTGAAAAAAATGCTCAAAAATTCCCATCGCTGTGCTTCGAAACACCTCTATGACATCGTAAATGGTGTTGAATCGTGGATTTGCGCTTATGAGCCCGAAAATAAACAGCAATTGAACGTTTAGGATCAAGATGAGCAAAATCCAATAAAAGTTGCTCGCGCATGAGCAACTTTTATTCTTTCTTCGGGAAAATTGGACATGTCGCAGCCGTACCACTAGAACACCACAAAACAGTCAATTCTGAGGAGTACACAATAATGAATCGTTTGCCAGTTGTCTTCCAAAATATCAGGAAAACCAACCGCTAAAGGCGGTTTACTCTTCACCACAACCATTGCGAGTTCTCATACATCGGCTCAAGCAACTGCACTTTTGAGCAGCCAAAACAGCGATTTGAAGAGCCCGAATGACTTCTTTTTATTCCCGTATGTAGCAAACAAACTGAAAGGTCAACGTTTTTCGACACCTGAAGAAGCAGTTGCTGCATTCAGAATGCATGTTTTGGGCATACCTCAATCAGAGTGGCAAAAGTGCTTCGACAATTGGTTCAATTGGAAAACAATAAAGTGAATTGAAAAACCATAAAGTGATTTTCGATGCTTACTATTTGTTTTTGTTCTCTAATCTCGAAATATAAAAGGCAACTCTCCTCGAAGTATGTTTTTGATGGATTTAATTAATTTCTATTATTTGAACTTTTTCTTATATAATTATTTCTGTATTAAGTTTATCAGGCTCAAGTTCTTTCTATATTATCTTTGTGATATAATTATATAAGAAAAAAATAATTATCAGGCCTGTTCTGAAATCACGGTGATTTAAAATCACGAACGGTTTCAAAATCACGAAGGTGATTTCTTGGTGTTCTGAAAATCACGAGATTTAAGAGTTTTCGGCGTGCTTTTCTATTTTCGAAATCACGGATAAACAGCTGGTTTGTTTTGTTTACATACATAATTATAGAATTATAAAGAGGAAAGACGTGGAAAGCTAAACAAAAGAAAACAAATACAAAAACAAGAGTGTTGCCACTGTTCTAAACTAGATATTTTTGTAATATACATAAATTTGTTGCTTTTATATCATTGAATTTACCAATTAAAATTCGAAATTTTTCATTAAATTAAAACAATAATAAATTTAATTTAATTTTGTTTAAAATAATTTCTTTAATTGAATAAATTATCAATAATTCATTTGGCTCATACAATCAGGTAACCACAATACATTTTCGAACAAAACAAAACAGCTGACTGATAAAAAGTAAATCACGAAGATTATGAACAGAAGCAGTTTTTTCTTTGAAAGCCAGCAGTGTCTTCAGTAATTTGTGATTTTGTTCAGTTTATCTATATGTATGTATAAAATTAAGTGGCAAAACTTCCAGTTCTCATACTCCTCCTGGACGGCTTGCCCGATTTCAATGAAGTTTTCAGGGGTGATTGGGGTCTGTGTGGAGGGTGCACATAAGAAATTTAATGTGTGTATCTTTGCGCGTTTTGCAAAAACAAAAAATTAAATTTGAATGCAGAACAACGTTTGCCGAGTCAGCTAGTTTGTATAAAATATATAATATTATTGCATGAATAAGTAAAAAACACATATAAAGTACTCAATAAGTTTTTATTTGGTTTCTAACAAAATAATTGTAAAACATGTACAAGTGATTTAAAATCGGTAGTCGTTTAGCTGACCGGTTTCAAATCACAACCCTGCAAGAAATAGCTGATGGAAACTAACACATTAACAACTTAATTACTAACACATTCAAAGCAATTTTATAGGTTTCAGCGATGCCATTACAATGATTGTTTTAGTATTTTGATTTTACCTTATTAATTTGGTAATGCTTTTACAGGTTCATTTGTCCATTTTTTTTTTAAATATAGTTTATTATATTCTCTTTGAATTGTTGTTTGAAAATTTTCGAAAAATTCTTTTTTTATTTATCAATACAGAAATTAATAGCATTACATGTAATTTTGTGGGCATTTTGCAAAAAAGATTTTGAATGATTACTTTGCTGAGGTGGTAACGCTGGTTCAAAAAAGAAATCAAACGTACACGAACGTTTACATCAGTTTTTTTCATTTTGCCCTTAAGAATATGATAGAAATTCTGATGTATGAACCCATTATGACATTATTTCTTGCAGGGGAAATTACTAAAAAATTTGTGCACAGAACACCATTTCAGTGATTTCAAATCACTTTCGTGAAAAGTGATTTTCAGAACATACCTGATAGCAAGAACTTGAGCCTGATAAACTAAATACGGAAATAGTTTTTGGTGGATTTCTATTTTAAATGGATTTCGCGCTTAATTAATAATATTCATCATTTTTAATACATACTATGACTAAATTGCTTCATTATAATTTCTGACATTATTTTCTTTTTTTTTTTATTGATTTTAACACTTCACTAGCTCATAATTAAAACACGTCGACCACACGCACGCGCCTTGTAGTTTTTCAAGTTTTTTTTGTATTGAAAGTCGTTCTGCTTCTTTGGTTGTGCATACATACATACATACATATGTTTGCATAAAGGCCTCACGTCTGTCTATCGTTTAAAACAAATTCATTTAAGCCTTATCAGTTCTTGTGCCACCATTTACAGCCACAGCTACCTCTTGTGCCTTCAAACTTGATATGAAAAAACGACAAAGGTCGAAAAAAATGTTCAACTACTTAATTGTCTTAAATAACCATAATTGTTGGAGGTCCTTTTAAAAAATATGTATTTCATTGTTTTTAACCCTCGAAAGTTGTTTACTTCCGATTTTTTCAAAAATTTCTTTTATGTCACTTCTTGCTACATGCTTGGTGTGTTTGTTGTAGGCTCTGCTGCGCAGCTCTCTTGTTTTCTTTTAGTTTCATTAAACTTTTATTCTTGGCGAGTTTTTGGTTTCGTTTAAAGAACATCTGTTTGCTAATTCTATATATTTTTTTGCATACTTTTTGAATCCCTACAAGGTTAACTTGAGTTTTTTCTTTTTCTTTTTATTTTGGTCATATTTTTAACAAAATTTTAATAACATAATTAAGATTTTTATGATGCCGCAAGTTGTCAATTGCTGACCGACCGCTCGCACACACATGTTACACTCATCAATAACAATTTCAGTTAATTGAGTTATTTTGTGCGCATGCTTATGATTTCAAGGATATATGTATATAGAGTAATAATGTTCTACATGAACCTTGTCCTTAAATTTCTTGTGTTCTTTTCTGCAAAATATTTGCTATTTCGGAAGTGTAACGTGTTCTCGTTCGGGAAGGGTATGGGTGCACTCATACCGTATCTACAGCAGACTTGAGCAGTAAATCGTCAGTCTCAATCAATCAATCTCGTGTTGTTTGCATATTTCAAATGAAGTTATGTATATTGCACTACCTACAGACAACCAATTGACTGGCCATAAAACGTGAAACAAATTGTTCATCGAGCTCGCCTCTATATAAAGTCATTGTTTTGCGTGCGACTGGGGTACCGTTTTATTGAAATCACATGTAACACTGCAGTTACACGACCAAGTTTTGCTATCAAGTTTTTTTCACATACTGCTTGTCAAAATTCAATAAAATTGATAGCTGTGACGTAGGCTGCACGCAATTTCATAACAATTCGTTTTCAAGATGCCGTCAAGAGGAAAATTAAAAATAGCTGCTTCATTAAACGTACTATCAGAAATAAAGAAAATAAAAGAAGAAGAAAAAAACAGAAAAGAAATACTGGGTGAAGCCCTTATTAGTAAGAAGGTTGGTAAATATTTAGAAATTATAATGAATGTGTCAAAACGTTCTGAGTACTGGTAACCTCATAAATGTCCAATCTTACGATTGAGCTGTCAGTTGTCAGACTGTAACACTAATATTGCCAGATCCCCAAAACATAAGAGGCAACCCTCGTTTATGTACCACATTTTGAAGTATTTCAAAAACTCAGAACGCATGTCTCTACGTTTTAAACAAGCGTCATTTGCAACCATCATTTAGTCCATTGCTTTGTCTATAAATGGTTTTTAAAAGTGAAAAACAATTACACATGATGAAACGAAACAAAAGCGCGAAAGTTCGCTAAAGAATGATTTTTTAAAACAATAGAGTTGCAGAGAACGCAACTGAAGTAAAAGTATGATAATTCGCTAGAAATTTGCGAGACCAAAAAATAGCACAACCCAGGCAATGACGACTATACAATTGGTCATGACCTGGACTCAAATTAGCGCTGGCGAATTCTTCTACTTTTCATTACTCAATACTCTTCATTTGGGTACTCTATAATTTTAATGGGTTTTTTTTAAGTTTAAGCAACAGGTACTTTTTATCTTAAATGAACATTTATACATACATACATTTTGCTTTTTTTTTCAAATTTTAAAGAAAATTCTGATTAATAATAGTTATTAAAAAATCTTTAATTTAATTATTTAATTTAAGAAAAAAATTAAAATAAAAAGATTTTACATATAAAAGAGACATTTGTTTGAGCACAGCTGTTGCTAAATAAGTTAAAAACAACTTCTGCTGGTTTTAAGTTTAGTAAAGTCGGCTTTTTCTCGTCTATAGTAGATAAAAAGCATACTTTTATTTAGCAGTGACTTAAAATTGCTTAAATCATACTTTTTCGATGTCTATAGTTATGGACCAATAAGTATGGTACAAGATTGGAAATATTTTTTTTTTTTTTGCTATATCTCAGTATCTAATTATATACACGATTTTGCTTATTTTCAATGCCCAAGCAGAGGGGACATTTATAAAACGATTAAAGTAAGATTTAGATCAATAAGTTGTCTGGTGGCTTCGCAAGCGGTGCTCTATAAATCGCAGTATATCATTATATTTGTTGGTTTTGCACGTAAACATTTTTATTTCTATTTTTAGGCTTGAATCTGTTTAAGTTTTATCACTTTTAATTGCAACTTTCAAACAAAACAAAAAATATTTACAGACAGAACGAAAAAAAATTGTTGTCAGCTGTTTTGTTGATTGTGACTTGATGCTCTCTATGCAAAGCAAAAATTGTCATCAAGTTTGCATCAATTTTCAAAATTGTGAGTGTATTAGTAAAAAAGTGTGAATGTATTAAAACTTGAAAGAAAAACTTGATCGTGTAGCCCCCAAGTTAGTCAAGTCCTGCTTTGCCAATTTGAGGGGGGGAAATGAGTAATTACCGTAGCCATTCAGAGTAACGTTCCCGCCTTCGTTGTCTTTGAAAACGTAGGGTTCCATGATACCACCGTCTAATAATTCACACCATACAAAACATTTTTCAAGATGCATTAGAAGCTCTTACTGCTTCTGGCTGCTGCCCTTCTGGCCCTTCTGGCTGCTGCCCTTCACATCAAATATAACAATTTTGCTTGTTCACGTAAACACTCAACCAGAAATGAGTTTCGTCATTGAATACAATATCCTGATATAAAAATCCTTATCTGCTAGAGTCCATTAGCAAATAGTTAGCCGTTGTGCACAGAGAAAACAGGGCCTAATAGACACCTAATAAGTCAGAACAAATTTACTGCCTGTTCCTCAATGACGCAAGAAAATGTAAGCGATCGAAATGTAGTCGCTCGATTTCGAATCAATTTGGATTCCGCTATTACGATAGCTTGGGTTCGCATGTGCATACGCCATGTCCGAGGCAGCTCGATACCAGGTAGCCTTACAAGCCCAGCTGACTACTGCTTTTAGCTTGTAGAACTGTCAAAATACACAACACAAACACAGATGCGCAAACAAACGGATGACAGTAATACAGTTCTTCTACCAACAACAAAATACATGAAGTGTTTGTTGTAGTTATACGATTATCTGGTATCAAGCTGCCTTGGCCATGACATTTTTTCATTTACATTACCGACACACCAGATCGGCAAATTAAAGTTTTGGTTGATTTTTTAGTGAAGTATTGACAAAAACTACTAAACTGTTCTTGTGTAAATACAACCCTTCATAAAACTTGTCAGCTGTATCTGACAAGCCAAAGGAAATGCACACATAAATAAGTACCAAATAAATAAGCAAACATTTTGAAAGTGTGAAAATAGTTTTTGTGGTGTTTTAAAATTTAAAAGTATTTTTTTTTACAAATTTAATAAATAATGGTAATCTTATTACTAGGTTGGTCCAGGATGGCCCTTTGCACTGCGACCAAGAATGATCTAATACAGGGGTGCCCAAAACCTTCTTATGGAAGCGCAAACACCAATACGTATACACTATATTGACGCACACAAGGAAAAACAGAAATATTTCATTACGTACACTGGTAAAAAAATTAAATTTCATTTTCACAAAATTTATGTATTGTATTAAAATGCCTTTCCAAATCATATTTACTAATCGTCTTGATTATTTGAAAGCAAATCATACATTGTGCTCGATTTGCAAAATTTTTAGCGAAAAAGAATCGGTTTCCCACGTGTCATTCATTCTACAAAATAAACTGTAGAGTTGAAACTAATAACACAAAATTATTTCTTCAAGTGTTTCATACTCACGAAATCATAAAAAAAACAACAAAATTTACGCTTGGCACCAATGTGTACCAACAAAGCCTGCGTTCGTATTGCTGTGCATATGAAAGTGTTGTTGCTTTGAACTGGGGGTATGTGTGTATGTGTGTATTTCGTACAAAGAGAATGCTCAGCCAATGCTTCGCGCTTTTACAAAAACAAAAGCGTACCAAGCGTATAGGCCGTGGGCACCCCTGATCTAATACATCAAGAAAGAGTAATACATCAAGAAACAGTACTAGCTCCTTCTGTGGAAGTCCTGTGAACCCAATTTATAGGCCTGCAACAGCCTGTATCTTCTGTGGCCAAGTGCCACACATTCAATAATCAAGTGTTCCATTGTCTCCTCTTCTTCTCCGCAAAATCTGCAGGTTGCCGTGCTGGATAGTCCCATTCTGTGTAGATGCTTCCTGCAGGTATAGTGTCCTGTTAGCGCCCCATACAGTGTCCTTAGATTCTTTCTATTTAATTTTAGAGCGAGATCCGCCCTCTTGGCATCAAAGCTAAGAAATTTCTTCGAGTGTTCCAGACCCCTAGTATCGTTCCACAGTTTTCCTGTGATGGATGTTGTCCATTTTCTGATCTCCCCCCTGAGGAGGAGCTTATTAAAGCCAAAGGATGGAGTGGGTCCAATAAAAGCCCCATTGGCTCCCCTTTTTGCGTAGGTATCAGCCAACTCGTTACCCTTGTGCCCCTCATGACCTGGCACCTGGCACAATCAGAGTAATCTGATTGTGAGTGGCCAGTTCATTTAAATTTAATAAATAATATGGACTAAACATTTCGTGGAAAGCGAGCGAGCGAGCGACTTTTGAAAATACAAATATCAAAAAGTAGAGTGAATATTAGTCGGCAGTTCGAATACGAATATTCGCAACATCACTAGAATGTATTATCAGAGCCCCGTTATTTATGAAAAAACTCGAAATTGTTGAACAGTGTTATATAACAAATACTACCTATATGCAGTTCAGTTAACAAATAAAAAAAAAGGGAGTTGAAAGAAATGCAAGCAACACGATCTTTATTACTTGTATCACTTAAATGTTTTATTTTCATTTTTGGTGGATTTAAAATCACACGTAAATTGCAAAAAACAACAAAAACAGTTTGGATACAAAATTAAGGAATACTTCAAATATTTTGTAGCACACTTGTACTATTAATACATTTATTTATTTGTTTTTTTTATTGTTTTTTTTTTTTGATTTGGTTTTTGGTTGAAGAGGAAGTTGCAAATTACATTTAATTTTATCGGTGGTTTGAATGAAATGAAGCGAAAACTAAACACAAGTTTTTCGAGGTCGTACGACCGTTTGTTTTTTCATCAGTTCATTCTTTTCAAAAGACATTATATTTTTTTTTTTTTGAGCAAGTAGGTATCTATAGCGAAAAAAGTGTGGGTACGAGTTGAAAGCAAAATTTCTTTTGTTTTTTATTTTCTTATACCTGCACTTTTTTTCTTTCTTTTTTTGTTGTTGTTGAATATTCTTTTTTGTTGGCATCAGTGCTCCTTAAGAAGTGGTTGCAGTGAAAAGAAGCTGTGTGGTTGTGGCTTCAGGAAAAAAAAAGAATTACTTTTGATTTCAACTTAAAACTGACTTTTTGTGAAAACAATTTGCTCAAATATGTAAGAAATAAAATTTTGTTGTTAAATTTAATTTGATCATTAAGTACTTTGCTCAGGTGTGGAATCGATTTAAATATTTTTCATGAAAATGCTATTTAAATGTTAAACATGAAGGAGTTGGTTTTGATCTGCTCTTGTTGTTGTTTTCTTTAGTTTTATGTTTGGATTTTGCGGGTGAATCTTGTTGGACATGTGAATATAAAAGTTATTTCAATCCTCTATATGACCCCAAACGCCAGTTTGATTAACTTTAATCTTGGCACATCTCAGCAATAGAAGACGTTGTTGAAGTGAGTGATTTTTTTGTATTTTTTTTTTTTTTGAGTACTCAAAACCAACTTCTGCAATTTTGTCCGGAAATTTTTTATTTAAGAAGTCTGATTAAAAAAAATAACCGCTATTTAAAATTTTTATTTATTTATTCATCACTAACTGTCCTTGTGCCCTTTAAAGTAATACCCCTCAGATATAATACACTTACCCCCAATTTTTGACTTGGATTTTAAATGCCATTTCAATTTAAATTTGATTTAAATACAAAATTGAGTCAAACAGTTGCCATTTAAATCAAACTTAAACGGCCTGCCGTGCCCATTTAAAATCGATTTAAGTTTTTCGTACTGCGATATGATTTTGACAGTTTGGTTTTGTTCTGCAAATTAAGAAAATTGCACATGTTTTTTAGGGTTCCGTACTCATTAGAGTGAAACGGAACCCTATTACCGAGACAAGTACGTGCGTCCGTCCGTCCGTCCGTCCGTCACAGCGTCCATTCTCCGAAACGGTAAGAGCTAGAGAGCTAAAATTTTCACAGGATGTTGTTGTACCTTGCCGCTACAACAACAAATACTAAAAACAACAACAAGTCGAAAACTACCAGGTGTCTCTATACAACGAAAAGTTACAATTAGCTATAACTTTTGAACCGTAAAAGATAGAAAGCTGAAATTTGCACAGTGTATGTATTTATTTTACAACAACAAATGCTAAAGACAACAACAAGTTGAAAACTACCAGGTGTCCCCATACAACGTAAAGTAACAATTAGCCGTATTTAAATATGCGCTACAACAACAAATGCTAAAAGCAACAACATATCAAAAACTACCAGGTGTCCCTATACAACGTAAAGTAACAATTAACCGTAACTTTCAAATTATAAGAGACAAAGAGATGAAATGTGCACAATATATTTACTGACATATGTATTCACATACGCCACTCCATACATACATTTCACATACATACGTACGGAACCGTAAGTGTGTGAGCCATCCTCGTACTTGAGTTAATTTATTTATGTACATATGTAAAAGTTAGATTTCAATACAAATCATTCTGTAAATTAGCAAGTTGCTGAAAGTGGCTCTAAGCCAGGTACGGTTACTAAGAAATTGTATTTTCTTGAATAAAACTACTGACTGATTCCCATCAGAAACACAAGCAGCCCAATCATGAATATTCTCAACGAATTTTATTCCTAAGGAAAATACGTTTCTCGAGAAAAAAAAATTCCTCCAATCATAAATTACCTGAGAAACAAAAAAATAAAAGTTGGTAATATCGAAATTTTTTGTAGGAAAAAACAAAAAACATATGTTTTTAAAATATGTACCTACTTTTCCTCCGCCGACTATTTGTCCCCTTCGATGTGGCTAAAACACGGAAGGTTAAAAAAAAATTTTCCTAAGGAATTTATCAACATAATAAGAGGAATGGGAGAAGAGAAAAAACTCTCACGGAATTGTCATTCATGATTGGGCTAAAAATTTGTGAAATTATTTTGGCTAAAACCATCGAACGGCTTGCAGTACTACTGTTTTTGTTGATTAATTAATTCAGTTTGAAATTCAATTTCAGTTATTGTTTGCAACCAACATTTATAAAATGAGGTAAAAAATGTCATCTACCCTGGGTAAAGGTAGGTCCAAACAAAACGAAGGATTTGAATTGTAAATAAAACAAAAAGCTTTCAAACAATCATCTTAATGTATATGAGTATAGTAGAAGGATCTATGCCAACTGTATGTGAAAAAAAGCCAAAGTTTCGTCAAGGCTTCGGTTGCAAACCTCTATCCGAATACTCCGCAATATTGGACATCAACAATGTTGTCAATGTGACGAACCATCTCATCCTCTAGCTTTTGAATTGTTCTTTTGGTTTAATGACGTACACTTTCCTTTTGAATATCTGCAAAAAAAAAAAGAAGTCCAATGGTGTTAAATCACATGATCGTGGCAACCAATTAGCATCTCTTCGACCTGAGATATAGCCCAAATCCTAGATTTCTGGCCACAAGGAGAGCGTTATCATCTCGCGATAACAAGTACCATGTTATGTTTTTCAGGTTGCCCGTCATTATGAGTAGCTTTTATGGGCCCCGATTGGTTCCGTTATTGCTACCATAGTAGGCGATAAGGTTCTGCTTTGAACCATCCAGATGAAAGATTCTACCCTATTTAATTCACTTTCTGACACATCTGCCAAATCGTCTGCATATGTATATATTTTGCTCTTGTGTTGAAGAGAGTTGGTCATCGGCATAGGGAATGTTCAATACTCTTCTCCTCCTCCTCCTCCTCCTCTGCATTTTCCTTTTTGCAACTTCTGCAGAAATTCTGATGGGGAAGATTTAATCTTCTCATTTGTATAGCCATGTGGCGGTGTCATGTCAGAAAGGCTAACTTTGTCGCCGAAAATCCTGCAGAGCTGAGGTTTTACTGTAATTATAACTGGGCCATGTGAGCCCTGATATTCAACCAGTGACTTCATTTGACCACCTGCCTTGTGTAATTGTTAGAAGCTGCTGTTTTATCATTAGTTTGCTGCTTCCAAGCGGAGCTCCAGTGAACTCGTCTGTGATCTCTAGATCTAGCCAGTGCATCCGCAAATAGGTCTCCAGACACACCATTGTGTCCTGGTACCCAGGGAAGCTCCAGATCCGAATGCAGCATTATTTCAATCAGAGATATCCGTCATTCACGAACCAATCTAGATGATGCCTGCACAAGGTAGTACATTTATCACAGCGTTGCTGTAAGTACAAATTTGGATATGAGAACTATATATCCAATAGTACGTCACCCAGCTCACCGCTAGTTTCGTCCCCTGCTTGTAGATGTATCGTCAAATTCATAACAGTTTCCTTGACCATGAGATCGGCTGATAGCCAGTGCAGCATCGTGAATGACGCCATAAGTGGTGTTGGACTGTGAGCAAAAATTCAGATATACGTAGTATTATTTTGAAAATATCGCAGAAGGTAGCTTTCTCCAGTAACCTCTAGCCTTAAATTGTTTCTTATTTTTGGTATTTGCTCTTGCAGAGCCTTTGTAACTATTTGTCTTGGGCTAATTTCAAGCTTCTGTCTGTCATGGTTCAAGATTTGCAGCTAATTTTCATAGTTTCTTGTACAGGGTCCCCCTTTAGTTTTAAACTTTGCACTGGTGTTTAGTAGTTGTTGTTAAAATGGCTACCCAGTCACAAGTTCTGTGAAAATTTCAGCTCGCTAGCTCTTATCGCTTCGGAGAATGGGGTCTGTGACGGACGGACAGCGAAGTCTCATAAAAGGGTTCCGTTGTCACTCTATAAGTACGACACTCAAAAAGGCGGTCCAATTCACACCGCTACTACATCTGAAATTTAATTTAAAATTAAGTTCTATTTTTATAAAATAAAAATGTGCTGCAATTGCAAATCTTGTATTCGTATTTTAAGCGAGTGTTTGAGTACAACTTACGTATTGAAAATTCCACCTTCTTTAGTTTTTAATGAATTTCGTTAATGAAAACATTCATCCGCTCGATGGGTAACTAAAAATGTTGATAAAAAACCAATTAAAGAGCACATTTGTTTTTGGGTATTGTTGTTACCTGTGTTCCTGATTTGTATTTGTTCTTTCCGTTAGTGCGAATAGCAAAATTGTTCTCACACATTTCATGCTGTGTCCGTTTGTTTTGTTGTTCCCGTATATCGGAAGTTGCATAAAAGTGATCATCATCGTCAACAATGATCCTTTCGCTTTTACTTTTTCCCTCACACAAATACAATCTTGTACATTGTGTATTAAAGTAAACTCAGTGGCTGTTCTCGCTTGAAAAATGGTTACAAAAATGGTTAAATTTCGTTGTTGTATTTTTGCTAGTTTTTTGAAAGAATCCTTTATTTTCTGTCGAAATCTTATTAAAAAAATTAATGTTGCCTTTTTGTATTAATCAGTTTTTTTTCCACATTTATTATGAGTTTTTATGCGGCTTCCGTAACACCTGTTATTGATATTGAGAAACGAGTATGAATGCGACGACCACTTTAGATCTTCAAACCCTTATGATGTGCTGCAGGACTCTTAAGGATGAATGATCTCTTTTTTCCTAAGTATTCGTGGTACATGGTTGATTTTTCTCAAGTGATTGCACTGAGTTGCACAATAGTATTTTTTTCCATTGTTTATCTAGTAGAAATAAAAGAAAAACAAAAAAATTAATATTTAAATGGGTGTTTTTATTGGTTTGTGCAACCAAATGTTACCTTCTTAAGATTAGTTCTTTGTCTTAAAATGCATGAAATGAGTTTTATTTTTTTTGTTTTATTTATTTGGCCTCTTTGTCATTGAACAATAGATGTGTAAGGTAAATAATTCAAATTTGTTCAACTCTATCAAAATAATATTAATTTAATAAGTCAATGATGGTTTCACTGACATTTATGATTGTTACTTCCGTTAAACAAATGTTGCATACTGAGTGGGATAAAATTTTGAAGAAAACCCGGGAAACATTATCACACTGACCTTCCATATCACTCGTTCAGTAAAGCTCTTGTTACACTAAAAATATACCTTAATGTTTTCTGTCTTTTTCAGCCGTCTAAATGTCGCCGACATGTCGTTGATGCCAATCAACTCATCAGTAGACTCGAAAGAATCTAAAAAGAATGTTTGACACCCAACTACTTGTTCCAAAATTCTCCTGAACAAAATGACAATCAGAAATGTTCGAATAAACTTTTTATACAGAAAGCTCTTTTCACACTTTACATGTTTTTCCGTATTGCTGTCAAATTTTCTTCTGCAAAATTCGCAAGAGAAATTTGCTGCTGCGTGTTCTACTCTGTTCAACTGTGAAAACACCTGACATCTGCTGTTCAATCTGCAAGTCAATTGTTTGTGGCCGCAAGAACATAATAGACGCGTTCACAATACTACGCAATTAAGGCTTAAACTTGATGCAGTTGCAACTACATATTTGCCATCAATTGTTAGCGATGTTTCTCGTTTTACTTCTCATCGGCGTTGTTGTTTACGTTCTAATTTCTCACAAACAGGGCAAAATAGTTTTTGTATAATTAAATATTTGTTCAATATTTTCTTCTCAAAATGATTTATTTCGCCATTTCCCAAGTCAAGGTAGAGGGTTGGTTTGTTCGAAAGAAATGTTCAAGATGAACAACTAATTGGGGTAAACAAAACATTTGTTTTGTTCGAATTCAATAGTTCAAGTTGTTACCCGTTGTAGCTAAATTAGAAAACTCAAATATGAATTTAATTATTTATTTGCTTCAAGAGACAATTGAAATGTATTAATTCAGGTTGATTAGCACCAACGAAATGTCGTCGGCATATAGACAGCTGACAAAGACAGCAAATATTTTTTAAAAAGGTTCATTTTTGGATCTAAATTAATGCTTTGGTTAATGTTAGTTAAGTATATAAATAGAAAGTAAAATTGCGTGAGCTTTGGTTGCCGAGTGGTTAAAGCGGCTGTGTCAAAGTTGTGAAATTTGACACGTCCAAAGTTCATGGGGTGCTGATGAAGGGTGTTTGCTACCCAGAAACAGCCGGTTGTCCACCTAGCGATAAAAAAAATTTTACTTTTCTTTACTTAACTGATATTGATTAAAAAGTGGCAAGCCAAGGGTTAAACTTGAGCCTGAAAAAGTAATTTAATATAAATGTATTAAAAAAAGGACTTTTGTCCTTTTCTCGAAAATGGTAAATATACTTTTCTCGAGGTTTCCACTACATGTCTACTAATTCGGGTGGCCTCCCTATAAAAATAAACACAAAACTGCGAAGTTTTTAGCTTGTCTGCGGAAACAGCGGGAGCCTTCGCCAGGAATCAAACCTGCAACGTCAGAAACTTTTAGTAGTGCACTCTACTAATTCATCCATCCAGCCAGCAGTATTAACTGCCTCTACCAAGTTGGCTCCGCTATGTGACTCAGTAGGAGTCAAATGTTCATTATCTTTTTTTCGATACTCATATGGAGTCTTCGTTAACCTCTTCGGGTGCCTCTGAAAAAGTCAAATATACCAGCAGTTCCCGTCAATTTAACTTTTTCGGTATTCTCACGGAACAAAGAATTACTCCGTAGGAAGCTCCCATATAAAAACAGGTTTACAAAGTTTTCCCCATTGTCTTAACTAGCCCCATAGTGGGTGACCCAGTGTGCCTCAGAAAGAATCAAAAGTATGACAGATCCGCCAATTTATTCCTTCAAACAACTTTCAGATTATAGCCACCTATTATCTCCCTTCCATATGAGCTTTCATGCATAAATATTCCTAAACATACTTCTTCCACCTTCCTATTTAGTCTTACGCATCGTCTGGAGAACTATTGAATTGGGATATTCCATCAATACTCATACTCGCATTATATAGGGGAACGATATCTGTATACATAAAAGCTCATTGATTATGAGGAATGAATGCACCATGACCCATACATCACATATAGAGGCCGTTGACAGAAGCTTAAAAGTTCTTAGAAACTTTTTAAATTGACTGCCCAGAAATAAAAAAGCTCATTATAAATCTCATCTTTTTCTGCCTGATTTTAGTACGAAGCGTACTTGAAAATTTATGTACGTATAACACATCAGTGTAATTAAAATTATTAAAGAACATCAGTCACCTGTTAAGGCTTAAAAGAAAAAAAAACTTTTTAAAATAATGCAGTTTTTTTTCAATTTCATTTCAATTAAACTAAAGAGCAATGCATTTGCTACGAAGGTGTGTCGAAAAAGCATTCAAGTTATGTAGTTGATTGTATAATTTGTTCCGACATGCAGCAATATTCAAACTATAACAATTAAGGCCATTATTGAGACTTAATTTTCGTATAAAAATTCCAATTAACTTATTGGCAATTAAGAAATAATTGTTTTAATAATGAGTAAAATTTATAATGCAACACTGTTAGATTTGTATTAACAGTACTAAATGAAAAATCTTTTACAACAACAGTACTTATTGAACACACCTTGTTAAAATTTGACTAATCAAACGTCAACCAAAAAATGGAGAAACAAATTGAGGGTGAGTTTTTATTTATATAAAATTTATATTATTTATTTATTGTAAATGACTTATTTTTTGCATCAACAGTTGTGAAAGCAAAGAAGCATCTTCAGGAAAAAATTTATGAAATTCAAAAAACAAAAACAAATTATTGAAAAAATTTGATTACGAAACTTTAAAAAAATATTTTTCCCGCCTTAAAATGTATTAACAACATTCATGACCAACATAAACATAAAAAACCAAAATACAAATTCATATTTGTTTGTAAATTTATTCAAAAAAATAATAAACTGATGCTGTACGTTAAGTGAAATCGGCTAGAAATATATAAATTGAGGAATAATTCCATTCCCAAAGGGTTGGAATAATGTATTACCAGCACGTATGTTTTGGTAATACATTTGTACATAGCAGGAAGTCATCCGATGTTGTTTGGCTTTCAGAATATCGGTTGTGGCTCGCCCACTGTGTGCCGTTGCTCCGTCCTGTTGGAACCACATGTCCTTCAGATCTAATTTGTTTAATTGCGGCAGAAAAATCTGCAGCAGCGTCCTCGAAGAAAATTAACCGATAACTCCTCCAGCGTGAACAGCGCACCATGTAGTCACTTTGACCTTCTTTTCTGTGTGAATATCTTCTCAAAGCTTTTAGCAGGCAGCTCAAAACAATTACCTCATTACTTCCAGCCAAGCTTACAGAAAAAATTTAAACAATAATTTTTTTGCCTGTCAAATGCTAATTGTCATAGCAATATTAAGTATGTATGAACACCAAAAAGATATTGTGGATTAACTGAATATTGTTTCAATTAAAAAGGCACATGTGAACAGAGTATAATACCATGTTCATACATGAGCCTTTATTGAGATAATCGCAATAAAGTCCATTATTGAGCTCAATATTCCATACAAAAAGTCAATAAAGTTATTGCTTAATAAACTCAAAATTGCTTTGAATATTGAGAAAAAGATGAAACACAACACTGTAAAAGATGTGTTTAATATGCAAAAGTATACAATGCGAGATGAATGACGAGATAAATGTCAACAACAAAAGCAAACAAAACAAAATAATAAAAAATAAATACAATAAAAATAAAAACATTGCAGCATTTCCAAATTTTTATTTCTCTTTCTTTTTATTATTGCCGCTTTGGAGTCATAACATGAACGCACTACTTGTACAAGTTCCATATTTTTATTGTACAACACTAAAATCTTTTTAATAAAAGGCAGTTTTTCTTCCATTTTTCTTATTTGAATATATTTTTTACTTTTTCTTTCTCACTACTAAAACAAAAACAACAACTTTTTTCCAGCTGTCAAATACTAATTGAGTTAGAGCAATATTTGTATGTATGAACACCAAAAAGATATTGTCAATTAACTGAATATTGTTTCAATTAAAAAGGCACATGTTTTTAGGATTAATAATTATTTAAAGGCTTTTCAAAAAAAAAAAAAAAAACATTGCTTTTCAATTGCAATTGCAAAACTGCAATCGAATACCAATTGCAATTATGTTACTGAATTTGGTCTACTCTTTTTGCAACTGTTGTTTTCCTTATAATTTTAAAATAATATGTCTGATTTGGAATATCTCACAAATTGAAGTGAAGGGTTGCTTAAAATTTAAGAAGTGGTAGTAAAACAATTTGTGTTAATAAAAAAAATAGCACTTTTCAAATTTTTATACCCTCTTTTTATATATTTTTTTTGTATTTTTTCCACGAGTTTCTTTACAAACTTGATAATTGTAACACTTTAAGACACAACAATTGAATATCAAATAATTGAAATGTATAATAAAAAAAAACTCTGCATTTCTTTGAAATTGAATGAGTTTTTTATTGTTTTATATTCCAGTTCTTTTTTGCAGTTTATTTATGAAAAAAAAAATTCATTGATTGTATTTGTTCTGAGAGATTTTTTTTTTATGAATTACAGAAAGAACTCTTTAATGAGTAGGAATTCTTTTAAGATTTTGAAAGAATGAAATTCAGCCAAAAGAACTTTCAAAACATTGTTTATTGTTTCACTTAAGACTAAAAAATGTTGTGTGTGAAGATAAATTTTAATAGTATTCTGCAGAAAAAATTAATATAGGTTTACTATCCAATAATAACGAAAATTACTTAAAAAAATGTTATTCACAAACGATTATTAGCTTAATTTGTTGGCTTTAACAGTGTATTAAATGCTGAAATTTTAAAGTATGTAGACCCCTACTTTAAATCTAAAGTAAAATGGCATTTTCGTTTTGTTTGTTTAGTTTTTTCATGAAAGCAAATTTTGCCTTAAGAAATAAATATATCATCGTTATCATATATCGTGCTATACTGAAAAAATCATAAAGCTAAATTCTATAGTTTTGATTTTATGAAGCTTTTTGCCGCTCCTGTAAAAGTTTTAAAATATGTTGTTACGCCCTTTTGCATTTCAGGTGACGATATATTTGTATATATTGAAATAAAAATATTAGTGATGTGTAAAAAACTTAAACAAATAAAAAGAACGCAACCGAGTTCTTTTATTCTGTTTGTTGTTGCTTTGAGGATGTAAGTACATGTACATACATATGTATGATGATTATCTTTTCTTTTATTGAAAGTCGAATGCAAAATATTGCATGCGAAATATTTAAAAGCATTTAATATTATTTTTAAATAAAGCCATGGACGAATTGATATTAATGATAAATAGTATTCGCTCACGTTTCAACAGTAGAAGTCATTTGACAAATAAATATAATATTGCTGCCAGTCTTAAATGAAAACAGTTCTTAAATTACTAATTAGTTAATAAAGAGTTTTTGAATAAGAATTTTCAATAACAATTTATTAAGCGCAAATCTCCAATTTACTAAAATGCAGGTGATACCAATATTAAATATTTGTTCCTGAATAACACTGTAAAACTTTTAACCACAGACACAAGCCTTCCTTCAAAGTTAACAGACCGCTGTTAATGTGATGACATGGCTCTGTTAAGCCCAAAAATTCAAATTAAAAAATATGTACTTTTAAAAACAAAAAATTTAAAAAATTTATAACTCACGAGCGCTAAATAATATTTTCAAATTTAATTTTATGCCCTATGGGTGAATAACAGTATTAAAGAAATAAAAAAGAATTATATTCTTAAGTGTTCATGTTTCAAAATAAATAAATAAAAAAGAAATTTTTAGCAAAAATTTTTAGCAAAAATTTAGTCCCAAAAATGTCAAACGAAGTCGTTAATAAGGAAAATTTACAAAAAGGATTTTTCTTTACTTAATTGATATTGAGTAAATAGTGACAAACCAAGGGTGGAACTTCAGCCTGAAGAAGTAATTTAATATTACAATATCATAGTTCAATAAAATTAAAATTTCATTAAAATTCTAACAAATAACGCATGACATGGCGTAAATGTTCAAGTTGTATCACAATAAATGAGCAGCTCATCTTGCATCTCAATGATGCAAACCAGAACATGTATGAAAAAGCTCTCATAAAAAGAGCAAATAACAAGACAAACTGTTGCATGAACATGAGCCTGTATATTCGTCCATAATTTAAATTTTGAAGTGAATTTTATAGGGGAGATGATTTTAAGCATGATTTGATGATACCTGCCAGAAAAAGTGTCTCGGAAATCACCGGCAAATACAAAAGTTGTCCCTCCCATCAGGGGAGTTTCTAAGAACTTTTAAGCTTCTGTCAACGGCCTCTATATGTGATGTATGGGTCATGGTGCATTCATTCCTCATAATCAATGAGTTTTTATGTATACAGAAGATATCTTTCCTCTATATAATGCGAGTATGAGTATAGATGGAATATCCGCATTCAATAGTTCAAGCTGTTACCCGTTGTAGGTAAAATTAGAAAACTCAAATATGAATTTAATTATTTATTTGCTTTAAGAGCCAATGGAAATGTATTAATTCAGGCTGATTAGCACCAATGAAATGTCGTCGGCATATAGACAGCTGAAAAATACAGCAAATATTTTTTGAAAAGGTTAATTTTTGAACCTGAATTAATAAATTAGAAAACTTATAAAAATCTAATTTAAATAATAACGAACATTTGAAAGAATAATTCGATGAAGTCGTTCCTCATTTTCGATAAAATAAAAAAGTGAGCGTAGCAGAGCGTGTGGTAAACTTTTATATGTATACAAACGTAAGATGGGACATGAGGAAAATTCAAATGAAAAATTAGTGAAATTGGTCTAGCAGTTCTCAGTTTTAGATGAACTAAAAAAGGTGGGCGTAGAAATAGGCGTGATAAGTTTTTCTATTTGTCCGTTTGGGGTGAACTAAAGAACATTTGAAAGAAAGTTTAGAAAAATCGTTTCAACTGTTCTCCGTTGTAGATCAATTAAAAAAAAAGTAGGCTTGGAAGTAGGAGTGGTCAATTTTCTTGTTCGTAAAAACTTACAATGGGTTATTGCGGACCGTTGAAAGAATATATGAACAATTTGGTTCAGATATTCTCCGCTCTAGATGAGCTAAGGAAGGGGGCGTAAAAGGGTAAATTTTTATATTCCTAAAAATCTAAGACGAATATTTGAAAGAAAAGTTTAAAAAGTTTGTGCAGCCCTCCCCGATATTGAGTAATTTAATACTTGTGGCCGGAAAAATGAGCGTATTCAAACTAAGTGTAGCGTATGTTCAAGGTATAGAATAGCGTAGCTTTCCAATGGCTGAAGAATTTTTGAAGTTGGTCCAGCAGTTTTGAAGCCTATTCGTGGCAGACAAGCAGACAAGCAAACAAACAATAAACTTTTACTTTGCTTTGGTTAATGCTTTGGTTAATGTTAATTAAGTATACAAACAGAAAGTAGAATTGCGTGAGCTTTGGTTGCCGAGTGGTTAAAGCGGCTGTGTCAAAGTTGTGAAATTTGACACGTCCAAAGTTCATGGGGTGCTGATGAAGGGTGTTTGCTACCCAGAAACAGCCGGTTGTCCACCTAGCGATAAAAAAAATTTTACTTTTCTTTACTTAATTGATATTGATTAAAAGTAGTGAAAACCCAAGGGTTGAACTTGAGCCTGAAAAAGTAATTTAATATAAATGAATAAACTTTTACCTCTATATAATATTATTATAGATAAGAGAAGAAAATTGTAATATGGCAGTGTTATGTTATGTTTCATGGGCTGTCGGTCGTGAGGCCGGCCCACTTGGGTCCTAGCAAGGTCCCGTTGTGCTACCCGAAGAGGCTGTAGGGAAATAGCCCTACATACCTTCCACCGGTTCCACCCTGAACCAGCCAGATGATCGGATGAAGGAGTCCACCCTGTCCAATCCGCATTCCGACACTTCCGGTAGCCCTTTTAGTGTTGGTCTGCCCAAGTAATTTGCTCTCTTGTTAAAGAGAGCCGAGCATCGACAGAAAGTGTCGAGGAGACACTCTCCTTCCCCTCTTCATGAATGTATGAAAATTCATCAGTACAACTTTATTCTTAGATTTTTTATGCAAAAAATTCAGTTTTTTTCTTTGAAAAAAATTTATATTTTCTAAACTGCAATGCCAATTAAAAAGATTTTTACAGCTATTGAAAGGTAATTTTGTTGCCGAGTTTCGGTTTTGTGTATTTTTTAAATATATTAAACCATTTTGAGTTAAGGGTATATATGTTGTTCTACCTCCTCCATTTTTAAAATAACGGTATATCTCAAAAACAAAAGCTAACCTTAAAAATTCCGTTACAACCACTGAATTCAGCGCACCCGAATTAGTTTCACACACACTGGGTGCCCCGTCTGGCGGAAAAAAAAGTTACAAACTCAAGCACAGTGTAATCAAAGCTGGGCCACGTGAGCCCTGATGTTCGACAGGTGATTTCGTTCGACCACCTTTCCTGCGCAGTTCTTAACAGCTGTCGTTGTGTCAACTATTGAGAGCACATGCTAATCTGTACTGACAGCAAGGCCGCTTGCGGGAGTTTATACAACATCTCGATTGGCTTATGAATGCCGGATATCTCTAAATGAGATAACGTGACATTCAGACCTGGCGCTTCTCTGGGTACCTCTGGAGACAACGGTGTGTCCGGAAATGAAATGGCGGATGAACAACAGGCGGATATAGACGAATTCGTTGGTATTCCCCTCATTAGTTGTAATATGACAAAGTTTTGCTTTTCATTGGAATTTTTTTCTAAATTTCTAAATTCTTATTTTGAACTTTCTCCATTTTAATGAAAACTAATAATGATGTCATCTTATTTAATTAAGTTATATCTTCATATTCTGCATTACGTTAATGGTGCCATATTTTATTTTTTGCGATCTAGAACACGTGCTTAGACACTGTGACCTTTTTTCAGGAAACAATAACGAATCAAAACAAACTTTAGCAGGTATTAAAAATGCTATATTGTAATTGTGAGTTTGCGTGACTGCCAATTTAAATTCAAAATGAGTTCAAGAAGGTTAAGAACTCGCATGCGCCAGTAAATAAAAAGGCAGCAGTGCCTTTACACTTGTTGCAACTCTAAGGAATATTTAGATATTTTATAATTATTGATGATATAAAAAGCTGCATGCACTTTTGAAAGTCACCACTACTACTAATACTCACATTACTGCCAAAAAGAAGAAAATAAATAAATTTTCTTGAAGTAACCGTTTAGTGAGTCGCTCAGGGCCGTGAAAGTGATGTCAGAAATTGACTGTCAAAAAATGAAAAGAAAATATTTTTGCTCCTACTTACAACTCACGTACTTACATGAGTGCACTTATTTTAATAAAACTTAACACATTCTATAAAAACAAAATAATTTGTAAATGAAAATGAAATTTAGAGCTGTAAGCAGGTACTAAAAAAGAAGTCTGGCTTGAGTTGCGTGTCGAATGCCATCTTTCTCATTTCTCACTTTGATCCAACTTGGAGTTGAGGGTTGGCTTGGTTGTTCGCACACATTCTGCTGAGGTGCGTTCGATATGTTGGGCATATTTACAAGTCAGCCGTTATTGTGGAATTGAAAAAAAAAATTAAATTCTCTTGTACTCTCCTCCAGCAAACTTTGGATGGGAAAATTGGTTGGTGTTGAAATTTTTTAACAACTTTAATATTCATTAAAGTCAAATTAAACGTGCCATTGTTGTAGGACAAATAAGTTTTTTTTTTACTCCCCCAACTCCCACACTCAATTTAACTTGTATATACTCGTAAGTACATAATTGTTATCTGAAACTCAAGTGATGACAATCGAAATGCATGTATTTTTCATATTTTTTGTAACAAGGCTGAATTTATTGTTCCACAAACAATTGTTTACTTTTTTTCTCTCGTGTAAATATTGTCTATGATGATTGAAATTAATTGAGACTGCCAAAATCGATCAAATATTGATAATAATATTTAATAAATATTCTTCCTAACAGGGGGACCACAGGGACAATCTCTTATATGTATGTGTTAATACAACCAATAACGCAAACGGGGTGACGTCCCGAAAATGTTTACGAAATTCTTATTGCTTTGGCAAAGTAAATTTGTCATTAATTTTTAACTTGAGTTGTTTGTTGGAGGTCGCAAAATTACCAAAAGGTTTTAAATTTCCCTCGAGTTGTGTGGCATGTGGCACGGTCTTGTTCAAAACCACATATTCTCCAAGTCGTATTCTTAAATAGCAGGCAAAAAAAAAGTCAGTTATCATATGACCATAATGCTCCGAATTAACGGTGACAGTCGTTCCATTGTCGTTTCCAAAGAAGTAAGGTCCAATCACACATTCGGACCAAAGAGCGCACCAATTACTTAAGAATTCTCAGAGACCCAAATACGACAATTTTGTTTATTAACATACCCACCAAGTGAGAAATGTGCTTCATCGCTGAAGTCAATTTTGTTCGAAAAATCACCGTCCACTGCCTGTTGTTCAAGCACCCATTCCACGTATCTACGAGGTTGTGACTGGTCAGCTGGCTTCAGTTGTTGTGTGTGAGCTGGACCTTATATGGATGTAGGTGTAGATCTAAATGCAAAATACGCCGTAATGCTCCTTAAGGCAATGCTAATTCTTGAAAACGGCGAGGACACATTCGTTTCGTGTTCAGTCAACACTTTCACTTACAGCAGCGATATTTTCAGCGGCCCAGTCTCTTCAAATTTGTTCACAATTTTACCAATTGCTTGCGTAGTTGGACGATTATGTAAACCATAATCTCCTCTTGAAGCACGATTTGTGGCTGTGGTATGTCTTAATCATTTTTATGCGTTGTGTGATTCGTCAATATCAGACTTTCAACTGAGAAGAAAGAAATCGGTTTAACAACTTAGTTTGACAGATGTCGAATTCCAGTCCTATACTTTTGTGAACCGTGATCATCAGTAATGTTGATCATATGATGCATCAAATGACCGACACTGTTCTTGCAGGGAACCAGCTGTTTCTGGGTAGCAAACACCCGTCATCAGCAGCTCTCCTAAAAAGAGCCACTAACAGTCTTCTGAGATGACAAAAAATCATCCATAAAAGTTCGCATCGTTTAATAAAATTTTATTTTTATATAAAAAAAAAAAGAATAAAATTATTATTTATAATTCCAAAGCGTGCTCTATTCTAAAATCGTAAAAGTAGAATTTCTTTTAAATTTTCTTTATTATATTGAACATTTCAATTAGTTGAAATCCAATGAATGAATTATTATTTTTCTCTCATTTTGCTGGTTGTATTTTCGGGTCGAACCAAGTTTAATCGTGATCGTAGTAGACGACCAAAAAATAGTATTGATGATGCCGTGCCAGTACTAGAATGTGGTGCATTTCTGTATTGATGTAAAAATTTATTTATGTTAATTTCAATTGTAGTCTTCGTTGAGCCCATTGCCTTCAGAGCATTTTTTATGGTTTGTACACTTCTCTCAGCTTGCCCGTTAGTCGCTGGATGATACGGGACAGTTCGCTTATGATACCTTGCACCACTTACTTTTAGAAAGTTGCGAAACTCTGCAGCTGAAAAGTTGGTTCCATTGTCAGATACTACAGTTTTGAGCACACCATACATGCAGAAAATTTCATCTAGGGCTTGCGTTGTTGCAATCGTTATAGCTGATGTTGTTACTTTAACCTCTAACCATTTGCTATATGCATCAGTCACTATTAGTAGCATTACGACCAAGAAAGAAACATTCCTGAAGAAGATATCCATTGTGATATCGAAATATCGAATTTAATAAACACTTATAAAATAAATTAAGTCAAGTACGAGGCCGGCTCGCACTCTTAGGGTTCCGTACGTATGTATGTGTGATGTATGTATGGAATGGCGTATGTGAATACAAATGTATATTTTATAAATTTCATCTCTCTGTTTTAAAAGCTTCTTTATGTTGTATGGGGGCACCTAGTAATTTTCCACTTGTTGTTGTTGTTGTAAGGCATCTGGGAATACATATACTGTGCGAATTTCGACTCTCTATCTCTTACGGTTCGATAGTTATAGCTATTACTCTACGTTGTAAAGGGACACCTGGTAGTTTTACAGTTGTTCTTGTTTTTAGCAAGTGTTGTTGTGGAGCATATGTGAATACACATATTGTGCAAATTTCATCCCTCTCTCTCTCACGGGTCGAGAGTAACGGCTAGTTGTTACTTTACGTTGTATAGGGATACCTGGTGATTTTCGACTTGTTGTTGTTTTTAGCATTTGTTATTGTAGGCCACATGTGATTACATATATTGTTCACATTTCATCTCTCTGTCTCTTACAGTTTAAGAGTTATGCCTAATTTTTACTTTACGTTCTAAAGGGACACCTGGTAGTTTTCGACTTGTTGTTGTTTTTAGCATTTGTTGTTGTAGAACATATGTAAATACATACATTGTGCGAATTCCAGCTCTCTGTATTTTACAGTTTAGCAGCTACGGCTAATTCATACTTTAGGTTGTATGGGGACACCTGGTATTTTTCAACTTGTTGTTGTCTTTAGCATTTGTTGTTGTAAAGCATCTATAAATACATACACTATGCAAATTTCAGCTTGCTATCATTTACGGTTCGAGAGTTATAGCTAATTGCAACATTTCGTTGTATGGGGACACCTGGTAGTTTTCGACTTGTTGTTGTTTTTAGTATTTGTTGTTGTAGCGGCAAGGTACAACAATATCCTGTGAAAATTTCAGCTCTCTAGCTCTTACCGTTTCGGAGAATGGACGCTGTGACGGACGGACGTACTTGTCTCGGTAATAGGGTTCCGTTTCACTCTAATGAGTACGGAACCCTAAAAAAAAACAAGTAGCCTTAAGCCTCGAACAATTAAAATATTAAAATGTTAACAAATAACGCATGGCATGGCGTAAATGTTCAATAAATGAGCAGCTAGATCTCAATGATGCAAACCAGAACATGTATGAAAAAAGCTCTCATACGTATAAAGAGCAAATAACAGTCTTCTGAGATGACAAAAAATCATCCATAAAATAAACTACAAAGAAAAGATCATTGTTTTGGTAAATGTTAGTTAATTATATAAATAGAAAGTAAAATTGCGTGAACTTTGGTTGCCTGCCGAGTCGTTACAGCGGCTGTGCCATAATTGCCAACTATAAAAATTTTACCTTTCTTTACTTAATTGATATTGATAAGAAAAAAGAGTGACCAACCAAGGGTTGAACTTGGACCTGAAAAAGTAATTTAATATAAATGTATTACAACATCATGGTTCCATGTAATTAAAATTTCAGTAAAATGTTAATGAATATACTTTGCGCCACAGGTTTTTACCATTCACTACGAAAACTGTAAATGTGGAGAGTGCAGCCTTCGCATCTATTGTGATTTATAAAAATTTGACTAAAAGTAAAATTACCGAATTGTTGTTTGCTTATAATTTAATAGTATTTGGTTCTCGTGGATCACCTCAGTTTGTATTTTTTATAACTTAATCAGGGGTGAAGACACTCTGTCAGTGAAGAGTGTCCAATGATTTTATGTGAAATGCATTTGTCAGTTGTAATTATAAATTGCTCTCATTTATAACATTGGGGCATATTATCGTATTAAAAATGCTTCTTAGAATTATCAAAAAATTTATTTTCTAAATGAAAAATTTGAATTTAAAGCAGACTCATTTTGTTTATAACAACACTCGTAACAGGTCTAACTAGGAATTGTTATATTGAATAACATTACTGCTACCTACTGAGGCATTGTCTTGCAACAAACACTTTTAATAAATTTTCATGCACAAATGTGTGTAGACGTTTGTAGTAGACATGTAGTTTTAATGCACACCCATTTTTTTCTAGTATCGCTTTTTTGCCTTAAGCGGTTTTTAAGCAGGTCCTTTGATGTGTGTCTTTTTGTTTTAACTGCTATTTGTTGTTTGGAGTTGTGTTCTCATTGCAGTAACAAGTTGCAAAATGATTTATCTTCAATCAATAGATTTTGAATGAGATGATTATTCTTCGTTCTACTCGACCTTTTTATTTTTAAGATCTTGAACGATTTAATGTTTTGCCAACATGTTGTGTGACACTGTTGGATTCCCAAGCATGATTATTGATTCTATCATTGACAAAACTTGTTATATTTGTTGTTAAACATTAAATAATTTTTTCCCTTTAAAAATTGTAGTGGCGCCTGTGAAAGGATATTTTTTTCCTTGAGCACAAATATAATTTATGACGTATGAAATGTGTAAGGATCTAGTTTAGAAATTGATTGATCAGTTGATTTGATGTTAATATATTGATAAAAATATTTAACAAAATGTTAAATAGCAAGTTATTAGGGTCTGTTCTAGAATCCGATTCGGATTGATTTAGCAAAATTTTTTTAATCCGCATAATTCATAAATTGGTGTTCTCAATTCAGCATGTTTTTAGATATTCGAAGTTTCTATTCGAAAAAGAATTCTAAATGTCAAATACATAAACAACAACAGCGAAGCCGATGATAAAAGATAGCTTAACATACAAATAGTAGCCGGCGGCAGAGCAAAAGCCGACGGTTAACGATCGTCTAAGCCATGTTTTTACAATCATGCAAAAAAAAAAAAAAATTAAAAATTAAGTTAAAATATGACAAAAACTAAAACATTAATAGATTATTCTGAGAAAGCAGCTGTACTGCAAGCAGCAATCAGTCGCTCTTGACCGCGACGGGTGTAAGGTTGTGAAATCACCGGAGCGGCAGTTTGCCGGCACGAACTACGATCTGTGACAACCATATGTTGTAAAAAGAACGTATTATAGCCGGAATGGAATTGACCACTAAATACAATCATATTAATATAAATATTGCTTATAGCCTGGCAATGAAAATTCAGTATGATGTTCGCTGGACTGAACACATTTTTTACATTTAGGTGCCACGGTTTTTTGAAGCGGTGTAAAATATACACTAAAGCCCCGACTTGCGTCGTTTCGATTTGCGTCGCTTTTTAAAACTGGAAAAATTCGATTTGCGGCGTTGCGGTTTCAAGTTGCGTCATTTTGACCCCCATTTGCGTCGATTCGATTTGCATCGTTTTGATATCGATTTGCGTCGCTAAACACGGTTACATTTTTTACTGCATCATTGTGGATTACCATTTTTAGCTTTTTATGAATAGTATACAAATGTATGTATGTACATATGTAAATGAATTTAATATTAGTTTTTTTTTCTTAATTTATGGTTTTGTTATTTCTTTATAGTATATATGTACATATAAAAATTTCTGAAGTAAATTAAATAAATAAAAACGTACTCATACTATTTTTTTTTTTTTACCAAAAATGCAACATTTTTGATTTGTTTTAAATATTTTCCCCAACAAATTAAATTTCAGTGCATTTATATAGAAAAAAGTGATTCGATTTGCGTCGCGTTTCTCCGGTCCCCATTAACGACACAAGTCGGGGCTCTAGTGTACTTTACTCCATGTGAACTCTTTACTATCTACACCACCCATATCTGACCGAAAATGGAATACAAGTCGTATGTTTAGGCTGGTGCCTGACAGTCCATTTGGAGGTTACTTGACCGTGTACCGGAGACGGCCAAGAACCTCAACGGTGACAGTAGGGGATCCAACTCGATTGGCCCACTCACTTGAGCATCGTCGCATTGTGGGGTGTGCTAAACTGCCTTAATGCGTTTATAATGGTTTCTGCTCTGTCGAAATCAGGAATCATGTGCGCAATCGCACAACACATTACAGCGAGAAATCGTTCTTCAGCCATACGGTTGGTTCGTCTGGGGAATAAACTGCCTGCAGACGTTTTTCCTGTCACTTACAGAATGGGAGGGTTTAAATTTCACTCTTCCCTCCTCCCTATAACCATTTGTCTGGCACAATGCACTGCATATGTAGACAAATTTTGTTAATCAAGAATTTCAATTTCAACTGATTTTTCGAGCATTATTCATTTTTGTGGGCATTATTAGTTGCTTAAAATTTAAACAAAAAAATGAGTTGCTATTTTTGAAATTAATAAAGTTTTTTAAATTATCTGTTCAATAAATCTGCATGAGAAAGTGTAGCAATATGTTTGAGAATAGTTGGAGAAAACAGAATTGAATTCAATGCCCATTAAAAGGATAAGACTTGTGAAATGCAGCATGCAGACTCACAGCGAACGCAACATGTATGCAGTTTGTAAAGAGTTTTTTGTGAATGGCAGGTGTAAACGTAAGGCGTTCATAAAACAAATGTCACAACTCGTTAACATAAAATTGCAAAATATAATAAATAACGGACCACCGTATCTGGTGGAATGGCAGAGCACAGAAAGAGTAATTTCTTTAATCCCATTTGTTTTTAGTTGCCGAGTATTGGAAAAAAATTGCTGCAGCAATCAAGGAACTTATATTACCTGGTATAATGTTATACTAAATTTAAATTTACGCAAACTGTAGCAAATTCGCTGATCCAATCTGCCCAATAAGTCACATTTTGTATGGAAAATCTGGTCAAAACTGCCAGCTTTGGCTTGTACTAGATTTTGCATAGATGTAAATAGGCTATTAATTGGTAAAATTCAACTTTTATGCTCTAAACATCAATTAGAGCTATAACTCTAACTTAATAAAACTTTTCTGTAATTTGACTGCAGGTTTAACTTGAAGCTTGTTTTTAGAAATAGAAATTTGGAGACGTTGCGAAAAACAGTCAAACAGCTGACGTCTTACAGTGCTTGATGAATAAAGCTCTAAACAATTACCCCCTAAATCATAAAAATTATTATAGGCTTACAAGACTGTTATTTGACATATGTATTTGTATGGAAAATTTGTCAAATAAGAGCTTTATAAACCTATTATATTTTTTATGAATTAGACGGTTACCGTATAATTCATAAAAATTATAATAGGTTTATACAGCTTTATTATTGTTACTCTATAGACACTGTCGCTACCCTGATAGAAATGCCAGTAGAGAAGCTCAATTAAAAAAGCAAGTAATAAAATTTGTCTACTCATCAATGTTGTCAACTCAATGTTTTCGTTCAAAATAAAAACGATTTTGGTGGGCTTACAAATTTCAACGAGCACAACACTGTTCATAAAACAAAAAAACTGAAGACACCCTGTTGATAATTTGATTAAAAAAAAGTCACCAATATAGGCGAGAAATGTAGCGACTGGGAGCCACTTGACTCTAGGTTTCTTTCAGGGTTTCAACTCAGCTTTCAGCAAAATTTTCCTGTAACTAATTTTTTATTTGTTTAAATAAGCTTTAAAAAAAAAGCACGCCTTCACCTAATACGAATTCACATCACAAAAGACTGGTCTGTTCTGATCAAAAGTTCACAAATGAAACTAAAGTGACGAGGTAGTAGTAAACACGGTTGCCTACTCCACGACGGCTCATACAAATTTTCCGGATTGCAGTAGAATAATAATTGTGAATTTTAAATTATTTTGTGCATTAGAAAATATTTAAAACATTTTTACAGCAAATAAGAATAAAGCACAAATGAAATGTATTTTTAGTGATAATTAATAAATGACTTAACAACAAATTAGCAATAAAAATTATTTTCGGTAACTATATTCCAGTAATATTTCTAATTGTTTTGATTTTTGTAAAACAACAATATTTGCAACTCTTCGCTTTAACGACATTTTTTAAATGAACGTTCACGTTGCTTTAAAATTGAGCAAGAAAATTTCATGAAAGTCACAGATTTCATTGAAATTTTTATTCATAATACGTATACAAAAATGTAATGCAAGTACTTTCCCGTCTAAATGCAGTGTCATATAAGTACTTGCATTTGAGGCAACTATTGAAAATTACAAAGATTCGCTGAATATGGTAAAAAGTATTTTTTTAAAGATATTTAAGGAAATACATTTTCTTGTATGGAGACATCCTATAGTTGGTATCTTTTATATTTTTAGAATGCGACATGCAAAGAAAAAACATGTTTAATTATGGCTGCGCCAACAATTATGTTATGCTCTGTATAGAGATATTATGATTGCAGCCACATAGATTGATTGTTATGGATGTCTGCAACAATAATATGTTCCTCTTCTAATACATATATATTTTTTCTACGTGCATTAGTGGGACTGCACTCTACGGATGCGTGACCCTAAAATTGAAATTATTCCTTTAGTTCTTTCTTCATCACACATTTACATCGTAAAGTTGCAGTTGCAATAAATATGAAAGTTCAATATAATAAAGCTCAGAGAACAATAAAACGTGTAGACAGCCCGACAGACGGTGATGGTGATGGTGAGGGTGAGTTCTTTATTTTCATGAGTCGAGATCAGTTAAAAGACAAGCGCAACAAGGTGACTTGTTTAAGCCAATAAATTTCATTGTTACCGTTGCTTGCTGTTGTTGTTACCTTTTAGTTGTGCGGTTTGTTGTGTGACATCTAATTGTCAATTATGTGCTCTGAGGGGCAAGCAGCTCATATGGGTTTTGCCCTCAAATATGATTCGGTTTCTATGAAAGATGAACATTAAGATTGTTAATCGGTCATGAACAAGTGTTCGGTAGTTTTCATCTCTTTTTTGTTGTTGTGTTCCTTTTTATCGCATTCCCGTTGAGAACATTTGACAATATTGAGGTTTTCTACAATTGCAAATTTGTCGCTTCGATCACTTTTAGATACGTTGCCCTTTATGGTCTTTTGTCAACTTCTGGGGTGTATTGCTACTTGTTTTAATGGCCTTTGTACACGTGTATGCCTGTATGTAATCTTTATATCTTTTGACTTTTTAATCTTTGGATTTTTATTGTCTTCGAAATAGTTAAACTATTGTTTTGTTAACCTTTAGCCGCCGCTAAGGACAATAAAATAGTTCTTATAATGGCTGATTAGAACAACGCCTGTTTTTTTTTTATATTAAACTCGTGAGCGATTAAAACGGTGCTGCACTCCTATTCTGTAACTGGCTAAAATTAGAGACATCGCCAAAAATCTCTAAACTGAACTAAGCGATTTTAGCGATATACTTTCACTGCACCATTATCACTTTCGTTTTTACTTTCATTTATGTTACTCAAATATCACTCAATTGGAAAGTATGCAATGAAATGCAACAACAAATAGTTTAAGGTTTATTTTTAGGATTACCGTTATTTTAGTTTATAAGGACGATTTTTGAAAATAAAGAACAATCTTTTACAAGCCTTTAGATCGGCTGTTTCTTTTAAATTATAGGCATTAAAACCACCTTTCCCAGGCGTCTCAGGCGCAGGAACGTTTCTTAGTCCTCAGGACATTTCTTTAATATTATTCGTCAAATGCAAATATTCTCTGCCATACACCCCAATACTACAGATTCAGATGCGATGACTTCACTTTTGAAAAAGCTTTTGTGTGCGAAAATTGAATTTTTGCGCTGTTGCTAAAATCTTAATTTTTTCTTTCAATAAATCGATTGTGGCACAAGCTCATGTTGCGCCGTCTTGTTGAAACCACATCTCCTGGACACCATGGTTATTTAATTCAGGAATGAAAAAGTTAGTAATCATGGCTCTATAGCGATCACCATTGACTGTTAACGTTCTGGCCATCATCGTTTTTGAAGAAGTACGGACCAATGATTCCACCAGCCCATAAAGCCCACCAAACAGTCAGTTTTTCTAGATGTAACATTGTTTCGACACACACTTGAGGATTAGCTTCACTCCAAATGCGGCAGTTTTGTTTGTTGACGTCGACGAGCCATTCAACCAGAAGTGCGCTTCATCGCTAAACAAAATTCGCTTATGAAAATCGGGAACAACGGCAATCTTGTTTTGCACTAAAATTTCACTATTTGCAAGCGTTGTTCAGGCGTGAGTCTATTCATGATGAATTGTCAAATTACCAAACTGAGAATAAATCACTTGACAGCTGTCAAATCGGACGCCATTTCGAACAGTACTGCCAACTTAAAGTTCTATACATCGAAAAAAAAACACCCTTTACATACAAGATAAATGGACTGTTTTTCTTTTAAGCGGTGTTTGCTTCAGATAAAACAGCTTATTTGTCAAATAAAATGTCTTTCAATTAAAAGGCGTTTCGCTAAAATGGATTTTCTTTAAATCGAATGCAAGTACTAAGAAAATCTTGGGAAATTTTCTATTTAGCGAATTTCTCTTAAAAGTTTTGCGCTCCACCGAATTCGACTGTATATACATACATACATGTGTCGAATACTATGCAACAGGTCTGTCTAGTCACAAACTCTGGAGAAATGTGGAAATTGAAGAAAGTAGTTGGGCATAAAATGAATGAAAAGTGTTTTAAAGCGACGTAGCAGCCCACGCCACGTGAGAAATGTTCAAGGAATAACACAAGAATTTTTTTTATTAAATTTTTCGTTTTTTTTCCTTCAATGCGGTCTAAAGACTGACTTCTTAAAATTTCTTAATTCTATATTTTATCATAAATTTCTGTTTATTTAATTGTGGCAACTTTTTATTATTGGTTCATAAAATCGAATTCAACCAAATTTTATTTCGCTGCATATGGAAAAATAGAATTTGGATGAATGAGAAAATGTCATTGGCTTTAAGTGCTTATGAAATAATGGAAAGAGTAATAGAATTTGAGAAATTAATAAAAATTTATTCAATTCGATTAATTGCATAAACATTTTCTTAAAAGTGTCTTTGACTTTATTTCTTTTAAATTTGTTTTTTATATACTTAGCAATAATTGAATTTATATCAACGAGGGTTGGTGAAGTTACATATATATGTACGTAACTCGGCACTATGAAAAATCGCCAAAAAAAAAAAATGAAAAGTCGCCCAAAATGAAAAATTGCAAAAAAAAAAAATAAAAAATGAAAAATCACCCAAATGTTAAAAAATTATAAAAAAAGCAAAAACAAAATAATTAAAGTTTGAATTGCATTTTACGCCTCTCTATTTAATGGTAATAAATGCATCAAAACAATACAATGTTGAAAATTCTTCGGTTATACTGAAACCTGGCGAAAATGCATTCCATTTCAAAAGACAGTAATTCAGAAAACTGTCGTAAGCGACAGTCCGAAGAAATTTATCCCCCTCGGTATGTCGAATCTCGGCTTCGCGTACGACACAGTCCTAAAAAACCGGCCTTCGGCCGGGCTGAAGAATTTTATCTCCCTCGGTATGTCGAATCTCGGCTTCGCTTACGAAGAATTACTTTCGGGATTTGATTTTAATAATTACCAGATTTTATAAGAAGATTTTTAAAATTTCATTATGTGTTAAGAGATACTTAAAAGCTCAAAAAAATTTAACAAACTGAACTATTAACATTTAAAAATGAAAAATTACGAAAAAAAAAAATGAAAAATCGCCAAAAATTTTTGGCCGATTTTTCATTTTTTTTTGTAAGATTTGGTTTTGGGCGATTTTTCATCGCCGTAACTCGTGTCCGCTAGAAGAAAATAACTGCAAGTTTGGGGTAGATTTGTTGCAATAACCAAAATTGTTGCTAAAACGGCGCTGTTTTTAAAATACTAACGTCCGAACTTTGAAGAAATAGCGCTGATAAAAAACACGGGGAACGGCAACACATTGTGTGTGTTCAGTACTTTCCCTCTCTACAGCTGTGGCAATGTATATTCAATGAATTCTACTCAATTTATGGTGGGAATGGGTACTAATTGCTCATCAAAATAATAACGGTATCTGGCCAATGCAACTTGAGATGTACAGCAGTGCAGAGAGAATAAAAAGAAATGCTAAATATTAGCAAAGAAAAAACGTCGAGTATGATCAATTATTTTTCCCTTCTTACTGCCTTCCAAGGCGAATCTATTACCAGGTGGGTGCACCTGCATTTTGTTAATTCAAAGTGATTTCCGCTGTCAAAGTATGAATATTTACTAAAGTTTTGTCTATGATTTAAGCACTAAGAAAAAAATTTTTATTACACAATTGTTCTGCCACCAAAAATCTTTAGAATAAAATGGCGCCAAGTTTTTTATAAGCAAAGAGATAAAAAAAAATTACAATTGATAGCTTTTTGATGCAAGAAGCAAAAAATAATCACCTGTGAAACCAAGTTCACCTTGTAAGAATTCGATTTGCTCTCTTCTCTGAATTCTTGCATAAACTTAAGAAATAAACAAATAAAATTGCCGTGTGTGATATAGCTCTAATATCGCGCATTATGGTTGGACAATTTTAGATAAGAAAGAGTACACACATATATATCAAGAGCTTAGACCCATCAAGAACAACAATTTCGTGTCTCCTTTTAAGAAACGGCAACGAGGAACTCAAAACCCACTTAGGCTTCTACCACTTTTCACTACGCGTTATAACTCCTAAATTATTACTATAACACTATTACTGTGTTCCCCGATTAACTTCGCTATTTATTTTTCTTCCTTTACTTGACGTACACTTTTTTCTTTCTAGTTCCTTCACATGATGTAATTTTAGTTTTTCCATTCCACTAATGGCTTCTGCTTTCAAAATCTATTATGTGTATGGAATAGAGACGACCACCAAGTTGATTTGATTGGTATCTTTTAAAATAACCGCTTAATTCTGCTTAATCACGCGCAAAACAATTACAATGAATGCCATTCGCATCATAAACAAGTCAAAAAAGTAGTCAGCCTCTTTGAAGACCATGAGAGGCCGCAATAAATGTGTACATTTGTACATATTGCAATATAAATTATAACTTTAATAAAGAAACTAAAAATCATTTAGCCGAATTTATATTAAAATAAAATCATAAAATTCTTCCCAACGGGCACGCTTATTAGATGTGGAATCATCCCTTTCTTCGCTTAACACGATGACGAGCATTAAAATAGACAGACATGAAAAGCCGGCGCTAGTGGCTTAACAATTTTTACGCAAGTAGGCGTCATTCTCTTTAGGGTAGCGTAACCATTTCTGGGGAAGATTTGGCACATTAAAACTCACGAATCTGTATGAGTGTGCGCATGCACGTATCCATGTATGTCATGTATGCAGGTATTTGTTGTCTTAAAACCACTAATTTTATTTTCCTTTAGCAGCGTTTTTGAGTCGTATTAAAAGAAAAATGCAACATTAAAAATGAATTTCCCAAGTAGAGTTAAGCTATTTTACCAGAACATTGCAAAAAAAAAAACGTTACAGAATTATAGCAAGAAGCGTTGTGTAAATAAACAAAATAAAAGTTAAATTATGTTTTGAACTGCCCGTTCCTCAATGTCGAAGTCGTGTCGTGCGATTGTTAGACTTCTAAGCGCAAGAAAATTGTTTTGCTTTTATTCGAACGATAACTGGTCGAAAAGACGTAAATGTTTTCATATAAAATCCGTTTCCTCTATTTCGATCCTGTCGTCAGCACTGCGAACACAAACGTCATAATCAATCACTTGCTGTTTTGCTATCGAGTGGGTATTTTTATAGAAAAATTGTTATAAAACCCCACATATTTTTCTTTTTTATGTATTTTATTTAGTAAATATATTAAACAATTGTCAGCTGTATGCATGTAGTTTTCCTAAACAGTTCACTTGTTCGCGGGATGGCAGAAAATCCTGAGTTTGCTAGAGGAATACCAGTGTTCAGTGCGTCAGAGTATTTATTAAATGTCTACAAAAAAATAACGGGTTATCCATTTTGCGTTTTTAAAAGTTAACGTAAATAGAACACATATAAAATTCTTTTTTTCATGATATATCTTTTTTATTATAAAAATTGAACTTTGACATTATGTGTGAAGCACTACATCATTTAAATGACCACCACGCGAAGTGTTGCAAGCATTGAATTTTTTGAGGTAATTTTCGTTAATTTTTTAGCACATATTGGGCGGTATCTCAGCCATAACTTGACGAATGTTGGTTGTTAAGTGCTCTGCATAAACACGGTCTTTCGCGTAGCCGCACAAACAAAAAGTCTAATGGTGTCAAATCGCATGATCTTGGTGGCCAGTTGATATCGCCATGACGAGAAATTACGCGGCCACGAAATGTATCTTGCAATAAAACCATATTTGCTCAAGTTTGTGTGGAATGTAGCACCGACTTGTTGAAACCACACATTCTCCAAGTCGAATTCTTCGATAACGGACAAACAAAAGTCGGTTATCATATGACCATAACGCTCCGAATTGACGATGACAGTTGTCGTTTTCGTAGCAGTAAGGTCCAATCACATCTTTGGACCAAAGAACGCACCAAACAGTGACTTTTTCTGGATGTAATGTCCTCTCTTCAATTACTTGCGGATTCTCAGAACCCCAAATACGACAATTTTGTTTATTAACAAACCCAAAAAATCGCCATCCACCGCCTGTTGTTCAAGCACCCATTCCACGTAATTGCGACGTTTTGAATGGTCATCTGGCTTCAGTTGTTGTGTGAGCTGGACTTTATATGGATGTAGGTGTAGATCTAAATGCAAAATACACCGCAATGTGCCGTAAGACAGTCCTAATTCCTGAGAACGACGAGGAATCGACATATTCGGGTCTTTTCAAATTTCTTCACAATTTTGCCAATTGCTTGCGTAGTTGGATGATGATGATGTAAACCATAATCATATAGCAATAACAAAAACCTTCTTTTGCTTGCAGTATGTAATGAAGTAGACATTTTTGTTGTCGAACTTCTACAATAGGTAATTTTGTTATGCTTTGTGGCTTACCGTTTCGATTAATCGACGCCAAAAATCGATTTCAACATAAAGCATTGCCAAGCATAATCGATTAGAAAATAATTGGTTTTTAGCACTGAAAATCATTTATCGCATACAAGTCGATCGAAATCGACTTACCACTCCCTTATATGTACTATCAAACGCTTTTGCTTCATCGAGGTATGTTGTAACCAGGGATCGTAACTCTTATGACTTTTATCAAAAAAATCAAGAAATAAAAGTTATTTTTGATTTCTATATTTTTAGATAGAAAATAAGAGTTATTTTTGATATTTATTTTTTTAAATGAAAAATAAAAGTTATTTTTGATTTTTATATTTTTTAAATGAAAAATGAAAGTTATTTTCGATTTTTACATTTTTATATCAATAATAAAAGTTATTTTTGATTTTTTATATTTTTCTATCAATAATAAAAATCAATTCAAAATTCGTAACATAGGTAATATGTATGTCCGCAAAGCTTATTTTGAAATAGACAATTACAAAGAAAAGCGTTTCGATACTTCTGTTAATTTATTGGAATATTCGGAGAGCAAAAAATGTATGTTTCCATGGCTTCGAAAATTAGCTTTAATTGTTCATTCTATACCTGCCACTCAAGTCAGTGTAGAAAGGTAATTTTCAGCAGTCAGATTATTATTGGGAGATTTGAGAGATATAATTAATCTGAGGAACATTTAAAATCAATTATGATGGTAAAATTGAACACCTGAAAACGACTTGCATTCATGTTTTTATAGCTGATCATGGTTATTATATTCATATAGAAATTTGAATGAAGCAGCATATTATAATACATACGGCATCAACAAATAAATAAGAGTTTTGAATTGATTTTTATTATTGATATAAAAATATAAAAATCAAAGTTAACTAATTTCTATTATTCGAACTTTTTCTTATATAATTATTTATGTATGAATTTTGCCAGGCCCAAGTGCTGACGAGAAAGTGTGGCGGCTTCGAAACAACTGCTTGTCCACCCTACTAAATGTCTTTGATGGTTTCTTTTTCTAATTTAATTAATGTCAATCACAAAGATAATACATATAGAAAGAACTTGAGCCTGATAAACTTAATACCATCAAGTCAACTCATTAAAGAGAAGGAAAACAACGTCCAAGTTCCCATCAACTCTATGCAACATTGTCAAAGCTGCTAAAAAATATAATATAAATAGTTACAAGCCACCGTTGGAACCATATCCCCCCTGGCTGCTAGAATCCAACAGTTTCTTGAAAACCCTCCTAAGCTTCAACAAAAGCAATACCCCTCCTATAATTTTCAAATCATTATTCAATGAGCTATTCAGCGAATATAATAGCAACGATTGGCATTTTATTTTTACAGATGGATCAAAGACTACGAATCACGTAGGTTTCGCCATAACTAATACAGCTGGAAGTACCCTGAAGACGGGAATTTTACCCCAAACATCTACCGTATTTGAAGCCGAGGCCATAGCAATAATTGAAGCCCTAAAGCTAGTCGAACGTTCACGTAGCAGGAATATAATTTGTACAGACAGCCGTTCAGTATTCGATGCTGCCTTAAATCAAAATAACAGAAATGAATTGATTACCTCTATAAAGCAACTATTAATAAAAACGAAAAACAAGACTAAGCTACTGTGGATTCCAAGCCACAAGGGTATCACAGGAAATGAGGCAGCAGACGGTGCTGCCAAACTTGTAAACCTGAAGCCCACCTATTTATTTATACCTAATTGCAAACAATTTTTGAACAGATCTGCTACCATAAATCTGAATGGGTCCTTAAATCGAAAATGGAATAACTACAACCATCCATACAAAATCTTCAATCCTACAAGGCAGCCTTCAATCCTACTATCCTACCAATTTTAACCAGTTGCCTGCAAAACAAGTGTTTCACAAGGCTACGTCTAACACATACACGGCTTACCCATCAATTTTTGATGAACAGAACCGCGCAACCAGTATGCTCCTTCTGTAATGCCTCATCTCTAACTATTCTTCACCTCCTAGAAGACTGCCCTGCTCTGGTCAACACACGCTTACTGATTTGCAAATCACCCAACATTGTTGAATTATTAAAATCTCCAACCATTAATAACATTAAAATAGTCTTTGAATTTTTAAAAACACTTTCATTGCATAACCAAATTTAATATTCTAAACTCCAGTCTAATTTGAACTACATTTATTTTTTAAGATTACGCCTGATTAATAAACACTAAGCCGATAGCCACTGTTGCTAGTGCTTTAGCCTTAAGATTTATTGTAATTTTAATTATAATAAATATAAAATAAATAACTTTTATTTTTCATTTAAAAAAATAACTCTTATCTTTGATTGTTAAAATAAAAATCCAAAATTTAAAAATCATGCACTATGTTGGATGCATTTCGCCTAAAAATCATGATGGTGTATTTAAAAGATTTCTACGATGTTCATTTATGTATAATTTCTATCTTCAAAAATTGAAAAATAACTCTTATTTGCGGTCCCTGGTTGTAGCACCGAAATATTTTTTGTCAATATCAGACGCTATTTTATTAATATAAAAAGAAAAGAGTATTTTATTTTTATTATACATATATATATAACGGGTTATCCATTTTGCGGTTACAAAAGTAAACGTAAATCAAACACATACATACATATAAAATATTTTTTTCCACTGGCAGTTAATCTCGTTTTCTAAGTACTAGTTGAAGAAAAAAAAGAATGCAGTAAAGTCGTGTAAAAAAACGCAGCAACATGTTTGCATTTCAGACAAGATCGGAATGATAATTACATCTTGTTCTAAAACCAATAATTTATTTTTATTTTTCTTTTATCTCTCCAACATAAATACATGTGTACAACATTAGCAAGCGGCAAAACTTTTTCTTCACAAACACATATTGCTTTATCACTTTCTTGTTTTTTTTTTTTTTTTTTGTTTTGCCGCTCTTTTTGTGAATAAACCTGCTTCTAGTTGTAAGTGACTTAAATGTCCTTGTTGTTGCAATTGGCAAATAAGTAAAAACTCTTTATAATTGTGTTTATGATGCGATTATGATAACAAGCAACCGGAAAGATTTTGTGATGTGCACTTTTCTTACTGGGTGAAATGGATGAGTGAAGTGCTGACAAATTTGAGAAGGACAAGTTGAGGGCGTGTTGAGTTCTTGTTTTCTTTTGGTTCTCCCAGTTTGAATTGTTTGTTAAACAAACATTACATTTGCAGTAACGCTTATTCAGTTCATTGTGTGATCATCGGTGCCAGTGTTGTTCTCATTATTTGCACTGCTGCACTTTTGCCAATTTGAGTGTTTATTGATTTGACCACAAGATAGAGTTTAAATCTTGTTATTAAATTCTATGTTATTCATAATTTCGTTTGGCAGATCTTATAAGCCGTTGCTATTTCCGTCTTCACCTATTTCAGGGATTTAAGGCAGGAGTTTGATCATTTGGTGCAGCTATTTACTGATTGCACTACTCCAATACAAAACAATTTTAGACAGACCTCATGTTATTCCATAAAGTGATTGACTTTCAATAAGCAACTATGGAAAAATGATTAGACACAAAATCTTGTTAAAAAATTATTACTTAAATAAAACAAAATATCTACTTGAATTGCTTGTGCCTCTATCTGTTCCAACTGACTGCGATGGCAGGGCGGGCAGGCTGTCTGCTCAACAGTCGTGAGGTTGCAGTTCGAGTTCCGCCAGAGTTAAACGAAGGACTGTGCGGTACAAAAATTAGATGGAAACATATTTTTTACATATGTAATTGCATTTCTACATGTTATATTCTCTATGGCGATATACCTCGATGGATGAATTGGTAGAGTGCTCTACCAAGAGTCTTCGATTCCTGCCGAAGGCTCTGGGTGTTTCTGCAGACAAGCAAAAACCTTCGCAGTTTTGTGTTTGTTTAAAATAAAAAATAAAAAATATGAAGTTGAGCTGGTTGTTCACCTAACTATAAAACCTCTTTTTTCTTTACCTAATTGGTATTGATAGAAAAAGTGATCGTCTAAGGATTGAACTTGAGCCAGTTAAAAAGTCATCTATATATATAAAATTGTATTGTGACTGACTGGGGGATCATCGCCCAGCCCTAACTTCTAAAGCTAGAGTAATCAAATTTCGTATATGGGCAGTCCTGATTTGACTAAGACGGGATTTTTGGAAATTCGCGCCGGATATGGTTAAAAACGGGTAAAAGAGAGTAAAATCGGTAATTCAATGTCTCCGAACTTTGAACAGGTAGCACAAAATTCAAAATGCACCCAAAAGTATAATAAAAATAAACGCACAGGTGTCTGGTACTTTTTCAATACTTTGAGTACTAAGGGGATAAAACAGGTGAAAACTGAATTTTGGTACTTTTTTGGAATTGCATATACCTATATAAAGGATAGAAACAGGAAAAAACTATAATTTGAATTTAATACGCATTAAAAAATTCTCGATATAACTTTGTCATTTTTTTTTTAAATTTGGACATTTAGGGGATAAAAAAAGGGATAAATCTCCGGACCTAATGCAAGCAACAACAAAATTCCAAAAGTGCCTGAAAGCCTACTACAAATAATCGAACAGGTCTCTTGTTTAATATACATAAATGTATAACAACACCACAGTTCAATGTAATTAAATTTTTTTCAGTAAAATGTTATACAAAGAAATTCCTGAAGGGTTCATACATCAGGGTTTCTATCATTTTCTTAAGGGCAAAATGAAAAAACTGATGTAAACATTCGTGTACGTGTGAATTATTTTTTAAACCAGCGTTACCACCTCAGGAAAGTGATACTCTTAGTATTTAATTATTATTAAATATAAAATAAGAGTTTTTCGAAAAATTTCAAAAAACAATTCAAAGAGAATAGAATAAAATGTTTTAGAGACACATTTAGATAAAATTAAAAAAAAAAACAGTAAACAGTAAACAGAAAACTGATTCATATGGAAAGCACTATTTTTTTTTTTTTTCAAAGAGAAGAGGACAAATGAACCTATAAAAACATTAATGCATAACCGCAGTTCCAAATGAATTTACAAAATTAATACGGGAAAATCAAAGTACTAAGAAAATCATTGTAATGGCAACGCTGAAAGCTATAAGATTGTTTTGCATGTGTTAGTAATTAAGTTGTTAATGTGTTAGTTTCCATCAGCTATTTCTTGCAGGGATATTAAAGGAGAGAGCTAAAGTAATTTTCAGGCAAGGCGAGAATGTCCCGATAAACTTACGGGAGTCTCAAATATATAATATCGACGAAACTGAGATATATTACGCTGCCTGCCAAATAGAAAAAAGAAAAAGTTTTACGGGACACAAAACTCAAAAAGAAAGAATTTGTATCTTACTTGGAGCAAATTCTGATGAATCTTGTAAGTTTGTCGCCATTAGTAATTGGAAAAGCCTAAAATTAACACGATTCTTAAAAAAAAATGCTCGGATATTTTATGACTGGTTTCATAAGTTCCTTTTTTATATCTTTATGGTTAAATATAAAAAAAGCGTCTACAAATTCGAATCACGCTAAAAACAAAATGGTTCGAATTTCCGGAGGTCTATTGTACTGTGCAAAATTCAAGTCTCTATCTATTATGGTTCCTAAATTACAGCTAATTTCAGTTTCTTGTACGGGAGCACCCTTGTAAGTTCCGTTTTCATTTAGTGAGTACGGAACCCTAAAAACGATATTGAAACACTTCAAAACAAAACACTGTGGAATTAATTCAAGTTAGCAAAAGTCAGGTCGATTCTGAAAGTGAGGGATAAAAATCGAGACTAAATTAGAAGACCCGTATCGCGGCGTTTGTTTATGTTAGTTCGAATTTATTTTTAATCGACCTTTGAACTTTGCAGTCAAATGCCGATTTTCAGCATATTGTTTATATGGTTTTTCGGCTATAACTCGTCGACTAATTAATATTTTTTTAAATCTGTAAAAGCCAAATTATTACTAGAGACCTGTGCAACAAATGTAATTTTTTAAGAATTGATTTAGAAAATGTTTGTGCTGCTTATGAAGCAAAATGTTGGAAAAATTATTTTTTTTATGCTTTTTGAAAATAATTTCCACAAAACCATATCTTTTTTCCCTTTTGTTTGATATATGTATAACATCGACGAGTTATAGCCAAAAAAACCATATAAACAATATGCTGAAAATCGGCATTTGACGGCAAAGTTCAAAGGTCGATTAAGAAAAATTATATTAACAATAAAAATTAAGACTCATTTATTTGGGTGCTGAAGGGCCTCGTGGTGGACATGAAACAGCCAATAAGTCTTCAACTCTACTTTTCTAGTCTTTTTTAGGGTTCCGTACTCATCAGAGTGAAACGGAACCCTATTACCGAGACAAGTACGTCCGTCCGTCCGTCCGTCACAGCGTCCATTCTCCTAAAGGGTAAGAGCTAGAGAGCTGAAATTTTCACAGGATGTTGTTGTATCTTGCCGCTACAACAAAAAATACTAAAAACAACAAAAAGTCGAAAAATACCAGGTGTCCCTTTACAACGTAAAGTAACAACTAGCCGTTACTCTCAAACTGTGAGAGACAGAGAAATGAAATTTGCACAATATGTGTATTCACATATGCTCCACAACGACACTTGCTAAAAACAACAACAACTGTAAAACTACCAGGTGTCCCTTTACTACGTACAGTAATAGCTATGACTCTCGAACCGTAAGAGATAGAGAGCCGAAATTCGCACAGTATATGTATTCCCAGATGCCTTACAACAGCAAATTACAACAACAACAACAAGTGGAAAATTACTAGGTGTCCACATACACAATAAAGTAGCTGTAAAAACAGAGAGATGAAATTTATAAAATATACATACATTACACATACATACGTACGGAACCCTAAGTGTGCGAGCCAGGCTCGTACTTGACTTAATTTATTTATTTTAAAATGTTGATTAGTAGAATTTTATTACAAAAAAATTTTTCTCAATTCTGAGAAAGTAAAAATCGAACTCAAGCACGACGAAATAAATAATTAATAATTAAAACTTATTTACTTACATCATTTATTAATTCAGGTCCAAAAATGAAAAAATTTCAAAAATTAATAAATTTCAATTGGCTCTTAAAGCAAATAAATAATTAAGTTCATACCTATATCATTTATTTATGAGAAATCAATTTACAAAATTGCCAAGACTTTCTCCTCTCTGCTTGAATTAAATTGGGCTTAACAATTTTTAGATGTTTAGACTTATTTGTATTGTTCCCATGATTTAATTTCATTGAATCTTTGTAAATTCCTGATGGTCAATCAAACATGTATGCTTTTTTAAAAAAAGTTCATGTTTCATCAGAAAATTTGACCAGTTCATTCTGCATCATTTATGCCTGAGAAAGTTTTTTTTTTAATTAATAAATAAAAAATAACAAAAAACAGCCATCTGCTGCTCATAAATATTTTCACAGTTTCGAAATAATACTGAACGAAAGTATTTTAGTGTAAATAAATAACTGATTCAATAATGCTCTTCTTTTGGGGCACACAACTCAGTAATGCAGTTCAGTGATCCTGTGAATCCTTGCAAAAGAAATGTAACAAATGTTGCTTGTAATGAAGACTTATAAAAAGTTGAAATCTTGAGATTTACAAAAAGCCCAGTGAAATTTTTAAAGTTGGCACAAAAATGCCACAAAGTGTTGAAGATACAAATGCAAAAAGAGAAGACGAAAAAAAAACGTTTTAAAACATATTAACAACCAATCAGAACTGATGAAAAATTATTCCCACCACACTCATACAGGGAACACATCATTGGTTGTAGAGGCACAACTACAACTTTGGCTGTGGCAGTGGCTGTATAAATCAAGAAACTGAAATCCAACCGATAAAAAAATAATAGACGGACGGCTCAAACAGCACGTGCTGGCTGGCTGGCTGGTCTTGCTATGAGAACAAATTCCAACAGAGAAGCGAACAGAAACCTCAAACCCTCCAAACAAACAAAAGGAGACCATGAAACCAGACAACAGCACACCAAAACACGCACTACACATTCTAAATGCACAAACGAACAGCCCTTTAGTGCCCTGAATTTATACAAGTAACAATATCACTCTGCGTGTGTGTGTGTGTGTGTGTGTGTCTGCTTATGGCAAGTAGAATGAATGCAAAGGAAAGCAACACTGAGTTTATGCTGTTGCAACTTGCAACACAAAAACAAAAAGACAACTTCATACCTGTATTGGTTTACACCTGGATTGTGGTGGATTTTATTAAGTTACCACTTTATTGGGCAGAGGTATAAATACCGACTGCAGGACGATGGCTAAAACAGAAACTCAATCGAGTTGCCAGGATAAACATTGTGTCTGAAAACGGCAAATAATAATCAAACGAGTGATAATAGCAAAATCTAAAAAAGAACGAAAATGTCGTCCAGTGAAATTTATCGTTATTATTACAAAACCTCCGAGGATTTGCAAGCCTTTAAGGTCAACACCGGAGAAACCTATTTCAATCCCATGGCTGCCTACGAGCCCGCCATCAATGTACCAGCCCAAAATCATCTAAATCTTTCGTACCAACCAGCCGGCCTAATGGTCAATGCTTCAACAAATAATTTCGTGAATGGTAATGGCTTTATAACATTTGAGCAGGCCTCTTCAGATGGTTGGCTTACTTCGTCGCCAGCTTCCCATCGCTCCGAGAGTCCAGAATTTATTGATCTGAATACCATGTATGGAGGCCATGTGCCACAGCAGCAACACCAGCTAAGCAGTTTGCAGCACTACAATCAAATAAACGATCATCATCATCGCTTGAGTGAGCAACATTCCCCAGAACTGGCATCGTCTGGTGTACAGGACCACAACGTGAGTGTTTTGCCCATGGGTTCTTCGAATGTGGGCACTTGTAAGACTGTAGCAGTGGCGAAACCTAAACGTTCTTACAACCGTAAGCCAAAAGTCATCACTAACTCTGCTGCCAGCAAAATGGATGCTCTAACAACAGTTCCCTCAACTCCTTATAACGATAACTTTCATAGTTTCGTTGATTTCGATAATACCGGCCTGTTTGATGACAGTGTCGATGCGGAGGACAACTTAATGTTTTTCCATCATGATGGCAACAGCTCTTCACCTGATGAATTTGAGGGCAGCGGTTCCTTTGATCTCAACGATGCCGAAGCTGATGACAGCCTTAATGACTCGGATCCTTCTACTACTTTGCAAGCGGGAGGCAAGAAACGTCGTGGCAAACAGATCTCCCCAGTGATAAAACGCAAACGTCGTTTGGCTGCCAATGCCCGTGAGCGTCGTCGCATGCAAAATCTCAATCAAGCCTTTGATCGTCTGCGACAATATCTTCCCTGTCTGGGCAACGATCGCCAGTTGTCCAAGCATGAGACTTTACAAATGGCTCAAACTTATATCGCTGCCTTGGGCGATTTACTGCGTTGAATTTGCCCTCAATCACTTTTTAATTGGCTTTCTGTGAGTGAGTGGCTTGAGCTCGTGCCAAAGTTTGTACCTTCAATGAATCCCTGCCTCAAATTTTACTTTTAACACGTTGCTGTATTACGTATGTATGTATGTATATTCAAGTCTAGTTAAAAGCAGAAAAAACAAAAACAAACACAGTATTTATGTTAATTATTTGTTAAATTGTAAAATTTATTGCAACTCCCATTGGTCTTGTATTATAAATCGTTCAATATTGTTTTTGAATCTCTCATGACCGGAAGACATGATTAGTTTTATATGTATTTCTAGTTGATGTAAGTTTTTCTTATAAGGAAATTAGTTCAAATATATTTTTAAAGAAAAAGAAATTTAAATTTTTGTGTGTGGTTTTCTTCAAACTTCTTAACACTGCAATTGCAAAGGGAAGAACTTTTTTAAATAAAACTGTCAGCTAAACACCTACGATTTTCATAAAGTAAAGAAAATATGAATGTGTCGCTGAAACAGTGTGAACACTAGGTAAATACTCGGAGAAAGCTAAAGGTGGGCTCACACGATGGCTGCAATGCACCAATTTTTGCTCTATTTTTTTATGCCAATCGTGTGATGGCACAATTTATGGGCCGCATGAGGCACCACCAAAACGAATGTTGTTCCTATTTATCCCAATCAAATACAACCCTGATGCACAACTATTCACCAATAAAAATTCTAAAAATGCACCAATACGTGGGCGGTTCGGAAACTTCTTGGCCTATCAATGAAAGAGAATAGTTAGTTTTTCAAAAATATTTTTATTTTTCAATATAATCTCCTGAAACTTCAATACAGTTAGTGCAACGCTTTTCTACACAGAGCGAAAACTTCCTTATAGATTCAATAAGATTTTCTCTTTGAAACGTTTTTAGGCTGAGGGGTATCCCAGCAGAGAGAAAAGAAGATTTTTCTATGGGTATTTCTTATTATTTCCATGTTGCAAATCTTATTAATTGTCTCGACAAGAAAAACACATAAAACTCAGTTTCCGATTTGCATGGTACCAAAAAAAAAAAAAAAAAAAAAATTCTATAGAGAAGAACTTATTGATTCTATTAGGTTTTCTTGTAAATTGTATACAATAAGGATTTCTTATTGATATTATTAGGTTATCCTATTAATTTTTTCCTATTGGTTTTATTAGTTTCCTATATAAACACACGTAAATCATCTTTTTAATTTCAATAAGGTTTTTTCAATAAGGTTTTCCCATTTAAAATAATAAGGTATCCTTCTTGAAAAAAAACCATAGAGATGTCTTATTGATTTTGTTCTACTTTATTAGGTGCTTTTTTCTCTGTGTAGCAATTCTATCCCTTGATTAAAATCGTTTTCCTCAAGGTCTCTTAAAATAGTGGTTTACAACTGTAATTGCAAACGCTTGCCAGCAAGGAATTTTTTTAGATTTGGGAACAGGTAAAAGTCACTGGGAGCTAAATCAGGAGAATAAGGTGGGTGGTCAAGCAACTCGTACTTTAATTCGTTGATTTTAGCCATTGTTAAAACACTTTTGGGCGCTGGTGCATTGTCTTGATGAAAAATTATTTTTTTGTGTTGTAAGCCAGGACGTTTTTCTCGAATTTGTACATGTAATTGGGCCAAAAGGTTGCAATAGTACTCTGAATTTATTCTTTTACCCTTTTGCAGATAGTCAATCAATATTTTTATTTATTTGAATTTAATTACATAATACAATTATAGTAACTAAACGAAAAAAAGAAGGAGTAAGAGCTGCTTGGGCTTTCAACTCTGGATGTAGCTTATATTAGATTTTTTAAATTGTTTTCTAACAGGAATTTATATATAAGATCAATGTTGATGTTGGATGTATTCTTCAATAAATCAGACGGCAAGTTAGATCCAAAGATTTTTTCTCTGGAATGCTTATACTTTGAGCATTCGTTTAATATGTGGCTAATATTAGGTTGTGTGTTACAGTTTGGACATTGCGGGGCAGCTTCATTTTCAAAGAGATGTTGATGTGATGGTCTACTGTGGCCTATTCTGAGTCTTGTCATTAAGTTGGTTTTGATTTTTGGGCAGGAATTCGGGTATATTGGTTTGATTCCAAGGGGATTAGTGTTCTTATAGTAGTGTTGATATTCATCCCATCTTAATTTACAACATTTATCCAAATGTGAGTGGATTGAGTTGATGATATCTTTTGGCTGCCAAGTGTAAAAGTTTACTAATGGTCTATTTCCGGCATCATTGGCAGTAATATCGGCATATTCGTTTCCGGATATACCTATGTACGTGTAATGGAACCCACATTAGTTTAATCTTATTTTGATTAACAATGAGAGCATTTCGAATATTGTTAATTAAAGGGGAAATATAATTTGTGTTTCGTGTAGCGAAAAAAGTGGAAAGGCTGTCAGTACAAATAATGTATTTCAAATCATCGAATATTACCAAAGCTTCGGCTGTAAATATGGAACAGTAGTTATCAATGTGACCACAAGTGATAACACTATTATCCTGTTGGACAACTGCAAAGGTTGTGAAGTTTTGTGATTTGGAGCCATCAGTGTATAAGAAATTCCAATTTTGACTTTTGAAGTGGTCGTAGGCGGCTTTAAAAGCTTGTTGATATACAATGGCTGGTGTTGTTGTTTTTGGCATGTTGAGCATGTTGGGGATGTATGAGGAGTGGTGTAATACCCAAGGAGGTTCTGATGGCTGTTTTAGGAGAAATGGATGAAGTTGGAGACCTATATTACGCGAAAGTTTTATGCATCGTGAAATGCACGACTCAATTCGAGGCGTTTTTTTATGGTTAATTGCGCTTTGGAAGTGATTTCAAATAGTATTTTATTGTGACTGGTGAAAAGTTTTGGCATTAGCTTATAGGTGAGCTTGGAAATACGATCTTCTATTGAGGGCATGCCTGCTTCCGAAAGTAAGTTTAACGTTGGACTAGTACGGAACGCGTCAATACCTTTGAAGTCCCAAAAAACCGTTGCCATAACCTTACCAGCCGATTGAATTGTGTTTGCCTTCTTTGATGCACTTCCTCCAGCTTCAGTCCATTGTTTGGATTGTTCTTTTGTCTCTGTTATGAAACGACGCTTAAAATCTATTTTATTTCGCTTAAAACGCTCCAAACAAGCTTAAGAAATGTTCATTCTTATTCGTTTTTGGTCGAAAAATGCACCAATCGTATTTATTGTGTTCTCATGCGGCAACCAAAGAAGACAATACGCGCCAATAATATACATACATATGTATGTATAGATTTATTTAGTTTCAAAATTGTTTAAACGCGTCTTCCACGCCTAATTTTTGTTTCTCAGTATGTAAAATGCAATTGTTGTCACTATTATAACAATTGTAAAATTCTTGTAGTTTCAACGTGGATTTCGAAGAGTACATTGTTTTTTTTTTAACACACACAAAACTGCGAAGCTTTTGACTGGTCTGCAGAAACACCCAAAGCCTTCGTCAGGAATCGAACCTGCGATCTCGGGGACTCTTAGTAGGACATTCTATCAATTCATCCATCGAGGCGCTGGATGATTCCATTTGCAGTGAAATTAAATACTGCCTCCAGGCTCAGCCACAGCAAACACCTTTGAATAAAACAAGAAAGAAGCTAAGTGTAACTTCATCCTGGACCTACAGTGAAATTCATGAACTAATACAAGCTGTAGAGATGCATCCATGTGTTCGGAAATACTCTTCTCCGGACTAAAAGGACCGGTATAAACGGGAAAGCGCATGGTGAAAAATCCAAAAAAAATTTATCCGCGGTATACGGTGGAAGACTGTAAAGCCAAATGGGAAAATGTTAAAACTGCAGCTCAAAGTGTAGAAACGAAAATAAAAACAAAGTCTTTTCAGGCGGGGGCAGAAAACGGCCAGCCCGAACAACATTATAATAAAAGCCCAAGCAATTTTCTTTCTTTTTAAAGAACAAACCATATTTTTAACTTTTAACTCCTTTTTTTATTTTTGCAAAACAATAACAGCCGTTTCTCAGAGTTGCCGTATAATATAACAATCGTGAGACTATAATGCGGCAATTATTGCTACCAAATTATTTTGCACCAATTTGTGACAGTAAAATTTCAGTAAAATGTGACAATCATGTGATTGCAGAGAATTTGATTGGGACACATTTTTTATTGAGCTCCAATTCAGCCCAATAAAAATGTAGCGGTTGCGACTATTTGCATTTGCGATTATATTGCAACTGATATTGAGCACCCTTTTTAAAAACTTTGCAAATTTTATAGCACTCCAAATAACAGCTGATAAATTAATACACAATTTTTAATTTTTCACCTTTTATTTTTGTGGTAATTGCTGCTGGCTTCATCTCTACAATTTTTTCTTTGCTTTGTTTTAAAATGTCAGCTGTTCGAGTGTCAGTGTTGCAAACGCAACACTCATGCGAAAAAAGCAACACGTAATTAGCGGTGTGCAAAAATATTGCGAGTGCAACCTTGTATATTTTGTTGTTGGGTTGCAAAGAAAAAGCAACGATCTCTTGCATTCGCACTTACGCAAGACATCTGTACCAAATAATGAACTGCGCTTGTGTAAAATTAGTGCATTGCGACAATCGTGTGATCCCATCTCAACTTGATCATTTGTGCGAAAAGTTATAACACTAAAAGTACCAGAGATGTGCAGCAGGCGTGTTTCAATTTTTGGAGCAATCATCTGTTTAAAATTCTGTGCCTGATAGTTTCACGAAAACATTGCATAATTTTTTCAATTTTAAAAGAGAACACACTTTTTCAAATGTTTGCAAGCAGAGTGAAAACTACGTAATAGAATTAAGAAGATTTTCTGTATGAAGCGTTTTTAGGCTGAGGGATATCCCAGCAGAAGGAAGCGAGGAAGTTTTTTTTATTATTTTCATGTGGTAAATCTTCTAAATTTTATCATTGAGGGAAATTCGGAGAATAGTTTTATTCTTCCCTTCGACCTTATATTGTTTTAGCAGTTAGTTGTGTTGTTTCAGGCTCAAAGTCACCTGTTTACTATTAAATAAAACTCTTTTGATGTTTTATATAAGAATAATTAACAATTTTTTATTTTTCTATATTTCGAGCTTCACTGTCGCCTGCTCTTCTTCTTGAGGAATTTTTGTTTGTTTATAATTTGCTACAAATTAAACAAAAAAATAATATTTTGTTACATATACATATGTACATACATATGGATGAATACATTTGAAAACAATTATCAACAAAATAAAAAAATTTATTTATTATATTTAATGTACCTAAAGCCCGTATGACACTACATTTTTCTTGCATTGTTCAAGTTTTGGAGAACAGTGCAAATATAATTGCGGTATTCAAACGGTCTCATATTGTGTCATAATGTCAGAAAGTACTAACATTTTATGATAGTTTAAAAAAATTGTTGTTGTGCTGCAAGCAAAAATAGTCATAAATTAAGAGGACTTCATCGACTGTGTTTAGTGATTCGTCATAAGTTGACAGCATACATCTGAAGCGAACGGCTAAAACGCATTCGTCGAGCCGCTGATATTCTTTACCTGCCGCAAATTATATTCTAAAAAAATATTTTATATATACATACGTAAAAAACCCCTTATATGCGTATAACGCTTTCCTTTCCTTTAACAGCTGATTCGTATTTGATATAGCACACTACTTTATGACAGGTTGCTCACAGCAGTCATATATTTTCGTGCTATTATTTTAAGACTTCTGACTTTAGGACGACTTTTTGAATACCGTAAATGTAATAATAGAATTTAGTATGTGCAAAGAGTTCAGCTATATTAAGATAAATGCAAAACTGTCAACATTTTTGATGAAGTTATCGATAAAAAATCAAACTTGAATGTTGCTGTGTCAGCGACTTATGGTCAAGTTTTGCGATTTAACACTTCTTTTTTTTGGAACATTGTTATTTCCTAGGGCTTTCTTGAAATAAAAAGAATACAGCACTTAAAAATAGATGTCAGTTTTGTTTCAGTTTTGTATATTGGGTGTAAGTTAATGCTCAAAAAATCGGTGGGAGATAATTTGTTTTTTAGTTTAAAATGTGTTTCAACAAGCATTCCTGCAAAACAGTGAACATTAAACTACTAAACATTGAACGAAGAGTGCCTTTGCTAAAACACTGGCTAATTGACTTTTGTGACACTGTTGCCAGCCATTATTTGCAAAAGCAAGAGTAATAAATGGTAAACTGATTTACTGATGCAAAGCTGAAGCTGCAAAAAAACTAAAATAAATATTTTGCTTAATAGGAGTTTCAACTCCCTGTGAAGGATACATTACTAACCATGGATGCGCTGACTGCAGGCTGTGTGAGGAAAGCTGAAGCTTTAATTTTAATTTAAAATTTTCGATTTTTGATTAAGTCATTAAATAGTTAAACACAAAACCACTTTAATACTATACTACTACTCATTAAAACGGCGCTTAAATTTATTTAGTTTAAACACAGCACCTCCTCCACACACGAATTTGCTGACTCTCTGCCACTCTACTTGGACTCTAAAATTATAACTAATTATCAGAATTTTCTTTATGATTATTATGATCAAATAACACAAATAAAAAAAACCCAAATAAAGTGTATATGTACGCACGTATGTATGTATGTATGTATGTATTTGTGGTAGATGCGTATGTTCATAAACACTAAAACGCCCTCTTAATAATTTCCTATAAAACAAATAAAAGCAGCCTCCAAAATAATAAAAATAAACACACGTTATAAATAAACTGTATTAAGCGATTTCCCATAAAGACGAAAACAACAAATTGCGACAGTGTTGTCAAATTAATCCCTCAACACATAAAACAAACCACTGCCTTTCAGCCATTATCCATCCATTCACACCGAAGAGCTTCTTTCTCAACACGTCGATCGCCTTTTTTCGATTACCACATATCGACAAATTGGATTTGTTCTACCTATTGTTGTAGTTGGCATAATCCACTCACTACTCAGATGCTCGTGTATGCGATCGTTTAAAACAAAACCGTAGAAAAGTTCATACGGCAAAGAAACAAACAAACAAACGAACAAACAGTTATGAATGAAACAATAAACAGGAAAACATAAGCAAAAAAAAAAAGAAACGTATCGAGCGGCTTATCCCTCTAAAAATCTTCAATAATTCACAGACAACTTGTTAAAGCTCGAAACAACAATAAAAGCAAATCCCACAGAACCTACAAAATTCGAAAACAATTTATTGATCGCGTTAAGTTTAGGTCACCACCACCACCACCACCACCACCACCACCACCACCAAGTGAGCAAGGGCCCCATAACCAAATTCAGTTGTTAGTTAAGGGAAAAATTATTTCCGAAACTAATAGGAATTTTCGTGCAGGTTGCTCATTATAAAAATATTAATCATTATAGTTAATTAATTTCTATTATTCGAATTTTTTCTTATATAATTATTTCTGTATTAAGTTTATCAGGCTCAAGTTCTTTCTATATTATCCTTGTGATTGATATTAATTAAATTAGACAAAGAAGACATCAAAGACATTTAGCAGGGTGGACAACTAGTTGTTTCGAAGTCGCCACACTTTCTCGTCAGCACCCGTCTTTGAACTCAGGGGCTCATGTTTCTAAAGCGACAACCATGCCACTCAGCCACTCAGCCACCCAAGTTGTTGTATATTTTCTCTCTATATTTTAATTATATCAAACACACAATTTTTATTTTATTTTTCTATGTATATTTATCATTGCAGAAGCGTAAAATCCTTGTGATTTTGATATTTTTAAAATAAAATTCCATATCATGCTCTAAACACATAGACGACAGCAGACTTCAAATGCTGCCAACTTCAAGTGCAGCCAACTTCAAATGCTGCTCTGAAGTCAGCTTCATAATTATTTTGAAGACAGCAACAACATAATAATCAGCTGATGTGTAAATGAATTTTGCATTTTTATAAATATTACAAATTCAAAGTTTAAAAATATAAAAAATGAGCGAAGAAAATTTAGCGAATTTTATCACAACTATTGTTAAAATAGCTCAGCCTACAGCTGAAGTGTATAAAGCCCTTAAGACGAATAGTACAAGAAACCGAAGATGTTGGGTTCGCCCAGTAAATATAACCCGTGATGAGGAGGGCATTTACAAAACATGTGTACGATAGCTCAAGGAAAAAGATGAAGAACACTTTTTCAAAGCAACCAGGATGAAAATTAAATAAAATATCACAAAAAATTAGCTCAAACGAAAAAAATTGTTTTGATATTGAAAATGAACAGCTGTGTATTTTAGCTGCTAATTTCAGGGATGCCGTATTTCTTATTTCATAATGAATAAAATTGAAAATATTGATGAAAAATGTAATAATATCACGAAAAAACTATAAAAACACATACATTTATTTATTTATTGTATTTTTGCAATGTTCTTTTGTATTCAATATTAAAAAAAAAAGTTTTTGTTCTAATTTGTCCAGTTTATATACATAATGGCAACACTATATTTGCTTATTTGCTGCCCGTCAAAATAGAAAATAGCCTAAGTTGGCAGCAGCAGCAAATGCTGTTGTGCAGTCGTGCTGCCCTGCTGCCGTCAAAATAATCGTTTTCATTTAAACACATGCATTTTATTTTTGACATATTGCTGCTTGCTGTCTGCTGTCATCTATGTGTTTAGAGCTTGACTCTGATAGCAAATTCATTTCTACGAGAAGACGGTCAGTTAAAAAAGTCAACAAAAAGCGGTAATGCAAAACTTTATTTAAAAAAAATACCAATGGTATTACTGTAGTAAAAGTTTTTACCACTGGAGAAAAATTTCTAACTTGGCAACATTGTTCCCAACAAAGTGTTAGTAATGTATTGAATTTCTTGGCATGAACAAGTAGTACAACACATAGTACTACGTTTATACGTAGCCTATTCACAAATAAAAACTATTCGCAAATAAATAACTCACTGTTTATGCGTCAATGCGAATGCAGAAAATTTGTATTTTTTAGTGAAGCCAGATGGTAAAAATGTAACTAATTGGTAACACTGTTAAGCACAACGTATGTTCAGAAAAATACCTGATTACTAAAATAATAATGGAGAAAGTGGAAAAAATTATGATGTTTCGTACAATTCAATTAATGCAGAAAAACCACGAAATATTGCAAGAACGGTTCAACAAAAGGCATGCAACTTCTGTAATCGCTAGTGAAAGAAGAAGCCGCAGACACCAGTTAATTCTTGGAACATTTAAAAGTGACTACTTGATATCTGTTGCAGAAACAGTTTTCAAGAAACGTAGAAAAAGACAATTCAAAGAAGTGACCACTACTGGACATTGATTAGAGAGCCTTGCTCCAGCTTCAACGACCGCTTTCATATTTCATTTTTAACATTTTCAGCACTTTTATTCAAATTTTACAAATTTTTTTTTTGCTTTCGTGTAATTTTTAGTAAATTATTTCCTTTCTGTCATACGATTGTACGTGTGCCACATCGAAGAAAACTTTAAAACCGATAAAAAAAGTGGCAATTTTTTGCGTTTTATTTGCGAATAGCTTTTCGTGACTTGTTTTCGTGACTTTGACTTAGCTATTCACAAATAAAAAATTTATTTACTGTTTATACGCCAAATTTTTCTATTCACAATAATTTTATTCGCGAATAAGCAGTACGTATAAACGTAGTAACAGTTTATAATTTTTGTAGCTCTAAAATCAGCAACAGTTAAGTCATATGGAAAAAAAACTGAATTAAAGTAGAAGTTGATTGATAACTCGGCTGAATTTTAGCCGCCGTTCACCCGAGCTCTTCAGCGGCGGCGTGGCTTCGTTAAAAAAAAACAGCAGCGCGGCTGGTCGGCGGCTAAGCCGATACGGCTTGCTTCTCTGTTGGTAGATACACTTATAAACAAACAAATTAAAAGGAACTAAAGATTAACCCCCTAATTCATAAAAATTGTAACAGGCTTATAAGACTGCTATTTGAAATATTTGTATGGAAAATCTGTCAAATAAGAGCTTTATAAACCTGTTATAATTTTTATGAATTAGACGGTAAATCGTTTTGACGCAGTTTTGGCGCTTTTGTTTGGCGATGGGATTTCAGCAAAAAAGCCAAGTGGCAGAAACCGTTTCGCCCTCCGTTCTTATTTAAGCCTGGCTGTAAGGAAAGTCTCTCTTGTTTCATATCCGCAAGAGTTTTGGATAAAAATACTTTGTACTGCTTATACCCGGCCCATTTCTTTAGCCAAAAAAGAGCAAAACTACGCACCAACAATAAAATATTAATCCACATTTCAGTGGTGTGTTAACTTTATTACGGGTGCAGAAAAGACAAAAAAAAACAAAAAACAACAATCCGAAATTTAAAGAAGAAAAAAAGATCAACCCAAAACTCACAAGCATTTAACTTAATTTGGCAGAAACAACACCACTACACACACTTGTGGTGTAATTGTTGCCACAAAACGAACAAAACTCTTCAATATCTTCGATGTGTGAGCAACGTTTGGGTCAACGTTAAATGAAGGAAGCCTTTAAATAAGATCTTTATTTGTTTCTGCCAGGTTTATTTGTTTTAACTTGATGTGAGGATGGGGTGTAGCTTCTTTTGTAGGTGCTGAATTTTTTTTTGTTTTGTTTCTTCTTGGCAATTGCATGTCTGTGGCGGTCGGCATATAGACCCAGTTTTGCGCTTAAATTGATCACGAAGCGCCAAATCGATCACCTTTGCTAATAATAAAGTGGTAACAGCGAAAAAACAAACAATCAAACGACAATGAGGTCGAAATTAATTTACACTGAAAGAAACGCTTGTGAAGTAGTTCAGAAAACATGAGCGATGTGCTTCTGTATCAGTGTTGCCAGTAGATTTCTCGAAAAAATACCTACACAAGCTAAAAAAAATACGATTTTCTGGGTTTAAGAATCCCATTTCTCTAAATATCGAATCATTATCCAGTGGGAATCTATTTTGAATTTCCTGTAGTGACAATAAGATTTAATTTCCTTATATTTCTCTTCGGGGAGCTTTTTACATACATACGTACATATAACAACATGTCGTAAGAGGTAAAGGGCATATAAGATTCGGCATGACCGAATATGGCAGGCTTACTTGCTTATTTGTTAAAAATGCCTGGAAAGATGGTACTGTTGGCAGGGTTTGTGGTTTCTTACGGAGCATGGACAGCATCTGAATTGTTAATCCGAAATTCGTCAATTCTGTAAGCAACTCTCCCCAGGGTCTCTGCATATCTGGCCCCTTACAATACTGGTACCGTTTGCAAAAGCAGATCATTTCAAGAGACATTTTGGCTCGCAAATATGGGCTCTCCGTAATTAAGATCTAGCTGTTGCTAGCAAATTGAATTTAATTGAGAAGTAAAAAAATAATTTTGTTTTTTTTTTTAATAAAACTCGCACAATTAAATAAAATTTTATATTGATTTAGCTGTTTTGTTTCATTGAGATGTGAGTATGTTTGTTTTTCTTTTAATAAACGTAATCTTGTATACTCATGCTTGATTAGTTTTTGTCGTTGCACAAAATCATGATCCTTTGTTCGCCTTTCCGCAAAGGTTGTGTGTCAAATTTTGAATATCAAACTTAAAACCAAATATCTATGTATGTATGTTATAAATATGTATGCTTCGCTCTGTATACCTTTAAACATACATACGCACATAGTTTTATATTTTGTAAAGGCGGCATAAGCTTTCCAAACAACTTTATAAAACATTTATCGATGAAACTGTTTCGTTTTGCACTCAATCCACTGTCCGCTGTTGTTTTCATTTGAACTTCGTGCATAAGATGATTAAGACCAATAATTTAACACCAATTTCATGACAATTTCACAAACACACACAAAAGATTAAATGATCCCATAACATTTTATCTGTAATTGTCACTTATTTTAGGATAATACCTTGTTAAGATCCCTTTCTTTACGGTATTGTGAAAGAACAAAAACAAAATCAAAAAAAAAAAATGTAAAGAAAAAATCAAAGAAAAAAAAGCGTGACTGGTCAATTTGTCAATTATCCAAATGAGGGGGAATAAAAACCAAAGAAGAAGAAAGGACACACTTAAACAACACACATGCACACGCATGCACATGCATGCTCTTGCGATAAAAGAAACTACAAATGAAATAAAATAAAACATAAATATGAAATAAAAAAAAAATATACCACCTGCATCCAGGTGCTGGGTATTGCACTTTTGCGATACGATTTGAAAGATTTGGATACCGAAACAATAAACAACGACACAAATCGAACGGATGTCAATTAGTTTAGAATTCATGAATGAATAAAACAACACAACGCTACCCGAAAAAAAAATAATAATAAAAGGAACAAACTAGACTACTGGGATTCGGTGTAAACTTTTTCTCTTGTGAAAACAAGCAAACGAGGTCTTTGGATGAAGATGGGAAATTATAATCCAGATGCTGGATAAATTTTGCATGATTGTGAATTTGGTTGTTGCGTTCGAATAACAGCTTTAATTTGTTTATAGGAAATGTAATAAAATTATGTTGTACTTAAATATGAACATTTTGCGATTTGTAGAGACCTTCGGTGCAGTTTTTGGGCCTTTTCATACATACATACATACATATGTGCATAAGAAGCAGAAGAAGCGCGTTTTTGTGTGCCAAGAAATTATGTTGGTAGAGAACACTACTTTTTTTCCCCCCCCCCAGACATGTCGAAAAAGCGAAGAATATGTGTGTTGTTACATCGGATATTTAATCATAAGGGCTGCGTATTTCTTGGCAGAAAACGACCATAATATAATAGCGGTTTTCACACCGAGCTTGTTAGTTTGTTAATCGTTAATAGTTACTTTTATACACGTATTTTGTTTTTGTATATTTATCACACTACCGGATTAACATTTAACAAATTAACGGCACGGCATATCTGATAAAATAGTTGTTAGTTGGTAACTCACAATCAGCTGTTGCAGTTTCTAAATAATACAAGTCATTTGTGATACATTTCTAAAAAAATATTTGTGTTTTGACAATTTTCGCGTATGTTTGTAAGTATAAATTGTGTCCGAACAATAGATCAGCTGGTTTACTACGAAAGTTACCAGACTAACAAAGTTTGAAAAAGGGGGTCGTTCACAGTTGCCAACTTTAACAAATTAACAAACTACCGAGTAACAAATTAACAAGTTAGGTGTGAATACCGCTAATGTTCTATATTTTGAGCAGACAAGCTAGAGCTGTAGAGCATTTGATAGCCGAGCCATTCTGCAGTTTGGGCAAAAAATTACAACTCTGTCCAAGCTATAGGGTGATTCACAGCTCAAAACACATGTCGTTAATTGTAAATAAAGCAAAAAAATTTCAAAAAATTATCTTGATAATTTTTTATTTTTTTTTTTTTTTTTGTAATAGACAACAATGTATGAAATGAAATATCACCACAGCTTCAGTGGCATGCCTCTATCAGATGCTCCATATTTTAAATGACTCTCAGAAGTAATTAATATTGAGTGTACTTGTTCTTAACAGCCGCGTGCAGTGCAGTTGATAAAATAAATTTTTGTAATAAAATTGATTGATTACCATTTCGTAATGCTGATGTAAACTGCATTATCAACTGCACCACACTGCACTGTGGTGGGAAATTTCATTTCATTGGCCAAAAGTCAAAATGGCTTGGTGCGGTTTATAGGCTGGCAGTGTCATCGGGCCGTACATATTCTAAAATGGAGCCGTTCAGCCAATTACTGTGAATAATGAACACTATTCACAGTAACGTGAGATGATAACGTACTTTTTATGGGCTGAATTGGATGATATGGATGTGTACGATAAGTGGTTACAGCAGGACGGTGCTACTTGCCCAACAGCTAATGAAGCAATGGCTCTTTTGTGCCACAAATTCAATGGCCGTGTTGTCTCACGTGATGGCGATGCCAATTGGCCGCCAAGATCATATGATTTGACGCCGTTGGCCTTCTTTCTTTGGGTTTATTCAATAGAAAAGATGTCTGTCGATAAGGCAGCATCAAGTAATGAGCTAAAAGATGAGAACTTTAATCATGCCTCAGCATCATCGAAAACTTTGGACCATCGGATGGAGGTGTGCGGCCATTTGACCAATATTTTGCTCCACACATAAGTGGACCATACCAATATTTTCATATTAAAAAGAAATGACAAAATTTCCTAACTAATTTCTATTTTATTCAAAATCAACATCGGCCCTTAGCATTTAACCACCCTCTAGTACAGTAGACACTTTCTTAAACTTGCTAAATAACATTTGTGAAAAACAACAATTGGCGGACAAACTATTGAACTCAAATGTTGTGCACACGATCGCCTGCGGCAGCACACAAGCCAAAATGCAAATTGGTTGTTTGGAATTAATGAGCTTTAACACCATCAATTTGTCAACTGTTGTTAGTGTCCCCATGTGGTTTGGCCGAAAAGCTTAAGCTCAACTCAAGTCTTGACAGCTTAAGTTGTGGTTTAGTTTTATAACATTATAATTCCAGTTGGGATGTTTTTTTTCTTCTTCTTTTTATTATACATTGTGGCATAAAAGAAGTACACACACACACACACACACACACACAAGAGGAATAAATACATACATATGTATATTGTTAAAGGATTACTTTCAAATAAAGAAAGCGAACATACATAAATTAAAAACATATTTATACGAAAACAAGGTCTCTTATAAAATTAATATCTAATAAATTTGAGTTGCAATCTTTAATAAAATTTTCTGAGCCTGCACTTTTTATTTGATTCCTACAAATTATGGCCCGTGCAAAAGTTTTATAACTGAATTGCAGTTTGCAAAAAAAAATCGCATGGTTTCTAGGGCTTGGGAATTCCCGGACTTTTTCTCTTCCCGGGATTCCCCGGAAAATTTATAAATTTCCCGGGAATCCCCGGTAATTTTCTTCTACTACAAACAAGTAATTTTTAGTAATAAACTTTCTTTAATTGGTTTTATTTAAAATTATGTAATAAAGTGCATATACATACATACATATATTTTTTGGGAATTAAATAATATAATTCCTCCTCAGCAATTTGGCTTCCGAAGAGAACACAATACTACCCATCCACTGATAAGAATAAGAAACTTACCCCCGATTTTTGACTTGGGATTTAAATACAAAATTAGTAAATTTTCCTTAAAATTTAAGTTGGATTTAAAACAGCTTTCTGTTTTACAGTCTAAAATTATTTTTGGTAATTAATTGTAATAAAAGTACGGCAGCACAATGTAAGTGTCGAAAAATTATCGATAACTCAATAAAAAGCAGCTGTTTAAACAAATTTGGAAGCAAGTGAAATTTTGAAAAGTTTAGAAAATAATAAATTGTTTTTTAAAAATTATTAAAATAAGTAGCAAAAGTGATAAAAGGACTCCCAATTTCACTGCCACAGAAGTTGATTACCTTCTGGAAATAATAAAAAATCAAATTATGAAACAAAAAAAAACATGTGCAATTTTCTTAATTTGCAGAACGTTTTGTTCAAACTGTCAAAATCATATGGCAGTACAAAAAACTTAAATCGATTTTAAATGGGCCCGGCAGGCCGTTTAAGTTTGATTTAAATAGCAACTGTTTGACTCAATTTTGTATTTAAATCAAATTTAAATTGAAATGACATTTAAAATCCAAATGCAAAATTGGGGTTTAGTCAAAGAAAATTTTAATGCTCAAAAATCAACTGGTATGCTACTACTAGATGTCAAAGCTGCATTTGACTCAGTATGGCATGACGGCCTGATTTTTAAAATGATAAATTTTGGCTTTCCCATGCAACTTATAAAGATAGTTCATGCTCCTTCAAAGTTTATATCTGTTTGACATCTTTTAATTCGTATTCTATTGCAGCAGGTTGTCCGCAAGGTTCTTGTTTGTCCCCAGTTCTTTACAACTTGTACACTTCAGACTTTCCCCAATTAGATTACTGCACAGTGTCGGTCTTTGCAGACGACACAGCGGTGCTGAGCTCCGAAATACTCTCGATAGATGTATTAACCAATCTGCAGAGAGCTTTAAGCGAATTGCAATGTTACTTCAACAAATGGAAAATAATGTTAAATTCTGACAAAACACACAGGCAATATATTTCTCCAGAAAGCGTAAGCATGTGTTTTTACCTCAAAGTAACATTATGTTCAATAATTTCTCTATTCAATGGGAAGAGAAAGTTAAATATCTTGGAGTGATAGATACTAGACTCCAAAATGAAATTCAAAGACCACATTCATTATATAATAAATAAAGTAAATTTACTCACACTCACGCTATACCCTTTTATAAGTAGAAATTCTGCTTTAAGCATCAGCAATAAAATGTTAATACTAAAATCAATATTTCACGCCGTTATATACTACGCAGCTCCTGTCTGGTCGACCAGTGCTAGCTGTCACTTAAACAAGCTACAAATATCGCAGAATAAACTAATATATAACCTTCCTTGGTTTCATTCAACAGCTCGCCTACATTCGCTTGCAGATATAGAATTAGTTAAAGATAGACTTTCAAGACTAAATGAAAATGTTAATACCAGGTGCCGAAACTCATCTTATAATCATATTAATGAGCTAGCTCATCTTACGTAGTTAAGGTTTAGAACAAGTGTTTTATAAAAATAAAGGTTCAAATAGGTTTTTGCTAAAGTTTTACCTCCAATACAATTTTGTCAATAAGTATGTATAAATTAAGTAATCGAATATTATAATTAAGCTGAAAAAGATAATAATCTTAAACTCTTTACAACTAATTATATAAAATTGTGATGTAACATATTAAATATGAAATAAATTGAATTGAATTTAAAACAAAAATTAATTAAATTAAATAGCACATGTTAATTAAATTTGTGCAATAAAACGAGACAAAAAACTGTAAGAAAATAATTTGAGATCATGTTTAAATAAAAATCAAACATAACAGAATTCATACCATCATTTCGATAAAAAATAAGTTTTTTGTACGACTAAAGCATTAAGTAACTCGCTTGATGTTCGGTTTCGTACTTTTGTGGCAAAATTCCCAGCAACGGAGAAAACCCGTTCGCTATCCACCGATGTTGGTTTTATTGTTAGTAAAGCATTATAAAAATTATCTAAGTTTTTAGTTCGAATATCGCTCGCTACATATAAAGCAAATTCTTTTCTTAGAAAATTAGTCTGAGGAAGTTTGGGCATTTTGGGCTTAGCCCTTGCATTTTCCATAGCATTTTTCAATTTAATTTTTCAAACATTCATTAATTTCGTTGTCAGATATATCAGAATCGCTGCTGGACAATTCCGAAAGTGATTGATCAAACAGCCGTTTGTATAGCGGTTCCGCATATAATTTTAAAGAATTTTTTAATAATTTCGTATTGATATCAGGCATTTTTAAATAATTTAGTACTGCTATCATGTTTTCATTACGTCTTTGGCCAACTTTATGTCGAATTGACTCAGCTATGGTTTGAGAAAATGGAGTTTTTATTAACTTAAAGCCCGTATGACACTACATTTTTCTTGCATTGTTCAAATTTTGGAGAACAGTGCAAATATAATGTAATAGTAGAATTTAGTGTGTGCAAGGAGTTCAGCTATATTAAGATAAATGCAAAACTGTCAACATTTTTGTGGAAGTTATCGATAAAAAATGAGATTATGTCAAAAAAAATGTAAAATTTTTCAACTTAAAATTGACATTTCAAACTTGAATGTGGCTGTGTCAGCGGTTTATGGAAAATTTTTGCGATTTAACGCTTCTTTTTTGGAAAATTTTTATTTCCTAGCGCTTTCTTGAAATAAAAAGAATACAACACTTACAAAACAGATGCCAGTTTTGTCTACGTTTTGTATATTTGGTTCTTTCTAGCAATTGCTGTTTCTTTCTATCAATTCTATACCAATTAATGAAAGAAAAATGAAGTATCATACGGGCTTAAGCTGTGCAAAAGGAGTATTGATTATAGCATCATTTTCAGAATGAAATTCCGTTATTTTTGAAATTAATTTAACAAAAGTTTTTTTTATTACATGAAATAATTAATTTAAAACAAAATAAAAATGTGGAGAAATTAAATATTACTGTTATAAAATTCAATTTAAACATTTCCCGTTTTCCCGGGAATTTTCAAACATTTTCCCGGGAATTCCCGAACCCCAAACCCTAATGGTTTCCATTAGGGTGCTTAGTTTCAGATACCATTTAAAGATATTTACAGGTATTATATCAGAAAAATTCGCGGCTTGTGACTTGTCAATTTTTAAAATGTCAGCACCTTGAGGTATGGATGTCTTTCTGCAACGAAAAAAAAAAAATTACTTTTTATTCAATTTGTTTATGTAGACTCAAATTTCCCCTTTGAAATGACTTAAAAATTATCGTTGTGTGTAAAATAGTTTTTAATACATTTAAAATAAAGTTGTTAATGAAAAGATTAAAACAGCAGGAATATGACTGTCGAACATCGAAGCAACAAACAACTGCTTTGGCCAAACATGCTACATCTAAAAAGCATGAGTTTGATTTCGAACATGCAACAATACTTAAAGCAGAACAAAATAAATTAAAGTTGCAAATACATGAAGTCAATCAAATACCAAGATATGAACAAGTTGCATGTAATCATAAGAACTCTAAGAACGATTATATCAATTCGTATTGTAATTTAATTACACCCCTGAATTGACAAACATGGTTTATAATTTCATAAGAAAGTATGCTTGTAATTTTTAATCTTCAAAATGTACTTTAAAAAAATTTCACTCATAACAAACACATATGTATATTCATATGAAAACTCACATAAAGAACAAGCATAAGTAAAAATTGTATAATTTTGCAATTTTTTGAAAAATTTCTCATAAATAATTTTTAACCTGCAGATCCTGAAGATGAACTATCAAATGGTTCGAAATATATATGTAGTCTAAAAAAAAATTACGTTTTATTTAATGTATCAACACAAAAGAAAAAACTTCAATAAATTTAAAAGGATAAATTTAAAAAAGCAGAATAGAAAGTAAGACAGAATAAAAATCACGGGTTATCCATTTTGCGGTTTCAAAAGTAAACGTAAATAAAACACATCTAAAATATTTGTTTTCATAACACTGTACAACACATGATTTCGGGACTCAATTCTGATAATTATTTATAAAAGTAGCCCCAAAGAGAAGAACTTCTGCATCATTCGCTTGGTCTTGGTACCTCAAATAATAACTTAAAAATGAATTTGAAGTGTAAGTATTGTGTAGGGGAGTTTGTCACGTTTTAGGCTCTTTTGTTTGTCACAATTCGAGAACCACTAGTCCGAATAAGCTGAAATAAATTTTAAAGAATTAAAAACTAGTGACGAATGTTGGTTTTTAAGTGCGCAAGAGCTAAAGGTTTATCTGCACAAACACGGTCTTTCGCGTAGCCACACAAACAAAAAGTCTAATGGTGTCAAATCGCATGATCTTGGTGGCCAGCTGATATCGCCCTGACGTGAAATTACGCGGCCACGAAATGTCTTGCAATAAAGCCACATTCGCTCGAGTTTTTTTCGGCACCGTCTCCAATGTCCACATATTCTCCAATGTCGTATTCTTCAATAGCAGGCAAAAAAAATCTGTTATCATATGACCATAACGCTCCGAATTGACGGTGACAGTCGTTCCATCGTCGTTTTCGTAGTAGTAAGCTCCAAGCACACCTTTGGACCAAAGAGCGCACCAAACAGTGACTTTTTCTGGATGTAATCGAGAGAGAAATGTACATGATCGCTGAAGACAATTTTGTTCGAAAAATCGCTGTCCGCCGCCTGTTGTTCAAGCACCCATTCCACGTATCTACGACGTTTTGAATGGTCAGCTGGCTTCAATTGTTGTTTGAGCTGGACTTAATATGGATGCAGATGTAGATCTAAATGCTAAATACGCTATAAAGTGCTCTAAGACAGTCCTAATTCCGGAGAACGACGAGGTATCAATACATTCGTGTCTTTGGCAACACTTTCACTTACATACAGCAGCGATATTTTCAGCGGAATATTTGTAACCGCTCCAGTCTCTTCAAACTTCTTCACAATTTTGCCAATTGCTTGTGTAGTTGGACGATTATGTAAACCATTATCTCCTCTTAAAGCACGATATGTGGCTGTGGCAGAATCACCAATTTTGTACAATGTTTTGATAATTTGTATGCATTGTGTGATCGTTCGTTAAGCGATCCATTTTCGTCAATGTCAGACTTTCAACTGAGAAGAAAAAAATTGCTTTAACAACTTAGTTTGACAGATGTCGAATTCCAGTCCTATACTTTTGGAGCCACGAAATGGATAAACTGTTATTTAGTAAAATTCATAACATATTTTTTCGGGCTGGAGGCCTTGTGTTGCCATTGCCACTCATAATTTTAATTATAAGTTCAATGAAAATAAAAGGAATATTCAAACTCCTCTTGCTTTATACACATAGATAGGCTGGCTGGGTCGATTGGTATGGACAAACATTTGCCGATATTGCGCCAGCAATTTGTCGATACATTTTGGCATGAGGAAAAAAGAGTACCAATACAACATATAAAAAACAATCAATTTCGAGGCGTCGTATCTTCTGCACAAGGCCGAAAAAAATTAATTCTACTAAATTTATTTGAAATTGTTTTTACTCAAAGTTTTTCTGATACAAAAAAACACACACATTTTTAGATCGTGTTAAATCAAATCAAATGAAATATTTATCTGAAATGCGTTGAATAAAACTTACGTAGGAACAGAATTAGAGAGTGCACTTACTTATTACAAACTACTAAATTTGGCTTTTTTTGTCGTTTTTTGTATAGAAATATCAAAATAAATTCTTTAAGAATTGCCTAAAAATCTCATGGTAACTGCAATTCAGCCTGCTGTAAAAGCAGTCACTCACTTTTGCGTAACAATGAATAAAATTTAATTTTTTTTACCAAATTTTATTGTTGTTTTTTTTTATGTTTTTTTACTGCAGCGTGCTTAAGTCCTTAAACCTTTTGAGGGTAATTTTTTCTTAAATTTTAATTGAATTTGTTACTTTGTTTTGTGCAAGACAATTTTTATTTTTACAAACAAAAAATTTTCTCATGCATTTCATAATGGTGTTTCTTGTGTGTAATTTTCCCTAAAAACCACAACATCCATTTAATTGCTATTGTAAAAATTTCCGCTTCCGCATGCGCGTTTTGATGTGTGAATAGCTGCCGGCTAATCCCTTAATTGCAGATGTACCTGCGGATGAGGTGCATATGTATATGTTTACATGGTTTTGTAGATGAAAAGCAGTTCGGGAATAATAGAAAGATTTGTCTTGTTGCCGTTTTATTGAATGCTGACTGTAAAAAATGAATTTTCTTACACGATTTTTGCCACGCGATATTAAATGCACATACAGATACATATACATATATATTCATGTATATTAAGGTATATTCCAGTTGGCAAAATCGTCGTCATACGAAGCCACGATTTGTCCTATTTTTCGTAGGCTTTCCAAAGACATGGGCGATAATGTCTTCAATCCAGATCATTGTCGGGCACTGGTTCACACGGGGAACTTCTAGGTCCCAAGTGTAGGACTGGCAGCCCGTGAAACCTAACCGCTTCACGTCACCAAGTTTTTCGAATATTTTATTCTTCTCTTCGTATTTATTTCACAACCGAAGCTGCTACGAAGACAAATATTTTCCTACCAAAAGGTTGTTTAAGATTCCCAAAAAACCTTTAGGTTCTCGGATAAATGCTCTCATTCCGAAGAGAGGCCCTGGCTCCAGCCAACCCGTCGGAGATGTTGCTGCCACGAATGAAATGAAAAAATGCCTGGCATTTCTGGATAACACTAAACGTGGTGTAGACTCCAGCTCCCCTACAATCGGACTATCGTTATCGTTTACACTGCAAAACTCTCACCACCTGGCCACTCTCTTTATACATATAAAACGTAACACATCTCAAAACTAACCTGCTCTTCACGAATGCCAATTATAATTCTTCCTAAAGCGCCAGTTTTTATTTTACATTTGGTAATTAACACAATCTAAAAAAAAAAAAAACTGGCGCTTTGAAATGAATTCATGATCTCCTGAATTAATAAGAAACAAGGATTTATAATTAAGTTAAGTATTCAAAAAGAAATTATGTGTAAATCACTTGGAAAATCACTGGCAAGCGTCCAGTATTTAACCTTCTTAAAGGTGATAAAGTTTCGCACATTAATACTTAATTACCTGAATAATTGGGGACAACGTATTAAATTCACACTCTTTAGCCAATCAGGCTTAAAACAGCAATTCCATAAACACACAAGCTCAGCTTGAGTTAACCGTTAAAGGGAGACAAGAACTAAAAAAAAATGTTTAAAAGAGGAAAAAAATTATGAGCTGATGCGACAAGACACAAATTCTGGTAAATAAAATACAACTCGTAGCAGTGCTGCCAGCACTTCACACGAAGAAATATTTTAAACAGAAGCAGACAAAAACAAAAACAAACAAAAAACTAAATAAAACTAAAACATGTTAAATAGTATAACGTAAACATGATGTTTCAAGCCACCCTTGAGTAAAATATTAACAAGACCTTCTTACATTTGTATTCATCTTAAGCCAGTGGACGTAGCAAAAGTTTATATGTAGATATAAATCAAATGGGGGCCAACGTTGCCCTTGTCAATTTCACCCTTTTTATACCCTTCGGCCAAAGGGTATATGTATATAGATTTGTCATAAAATACCTATTAGCGGGCACCGGTTGTGAAGCCATCAGACAACTTATTGATCTAAATCTTACTTTAATCGTTTTATAAATGTTCCCTCTGTTTGGAGATTGAAAATAAGCAAAATCCGGTTATATAAATACTGAGATATTTATTTATTTTTTTTTATTTTTATATATTTATTGTGTTATAATAAAAACTAAAAAAAAAACAAAAAGAAAGGAATAAGACGGGCATTTTAGATGTATACATGTAGTTTTATGTCAGAATTTTACCCTTTTTCTTATAGATTTGATTTTTCATAAAACATAGAACTAGAAAAACATAGAACTCATAAATACATGAGCCGTTGAGTTTCATGTGTGTGTGTGTGTGTGTGTGTGTGTGTGTGTTGTAAACAGTGATGTCCGTTAACTTTGCACAAAACATCATTTTTGGGGAAAAAAATCGGCGAATTAGAAATTGGAAGATTTAAAATAAACTTCTTTGTTGATGAAAGCCTGTGTATCAATTTGAAAAAAAAACAAACAAAAATTACTTAAAAGAAAAATTTATTATTTCAGTTATTTCCGCTTAATGAAGTTTCTAAAAATGCACGACTTTTGACGCAATTAAAAGGACACTCAATTAGGCAATACTCGCTTAATTGAATCGCCGACGAAATTAAACGAAAATCGCTTAATTGAGCAATATGTGCAATAAAGCGAAACACACAAGCGTAGATAGAAAATAAAACTCATTTCTTTAGCTATATATTAGGTTGAAAAATTGTTTAGGTTTATTAAAACAAAATAAAAATCAGGTACGTTTATCGTACAATTTTTATAAAGGAACAGAACCCTGACCTTTTTGCCGCAAAATAAATTTTTTTTTTACATTTGTGGAGCAAAAAAAAAAGTATACGGAATCACTTCATATAATTGATTTCGGTTAATTGCACATCAAAATTTGCACAATTTTTTCTTCAATTAACCGGGGAACCAATTAGCCGATACCCGTTTAATTGAAGAATTCGTTCAATTACAAGAACCCTATTTAATTGAACAGTTTGTTCAATTACAGAAATCACGCATAATTGAAACTATGTACTAATGAATTAAAAGAAATCGCATATGTGCACTTTAAGTTTTTCAAAATAATTTTTTTTTACCTTAAACGAAAAAAAATGCAAGTAACAGCAAAAAATGTACATATATGTGTATAGTAGAGATGCCACCCAGTGTTTTTCACAAATGATGTCAAATATGTATGTGCAAAAATGCCAGATTATTTTTCAATGCAATTAACCGGGTAAAAGTAAGAGGAAATTTATTTTTTATGACATGAATTTTGAACGAATTAAGCGGGAAAATCAATTAACCGATTTCAATTATCCAAGGAAATTCACATGGTGTTCGTATGCAATATTTTTTTTGCCCGATCATGTGGTTCAATTAAGCGTGGAAACCAATTAACCGTAGGGTCAATTAACCGAAAAATACTGTACATACAGTTGAAAGTAACAACCAGTTGCTTTGAGAGATGTAAAATGCCATTAAAGCAACAAAAATTAAGAAAAGAAACAGTAAATATTACAGACATTGAATCAAATGTTTAGTTGGCTGAGAGGTCTAAGCATTAAAGCTGCATTAAACAGCGCTTGTTTACGTGGGCCGAGCTCGAAGACAATATGTAAGTGCTGACGAGTAGCATGGCAGATACGAAACAGCTGGCTGCTGCCCAGCTAATAACTCATCAGCCCGGTCTGTTCTGAGAATTACTTGGCTTCAAATCACACTTTTTTGATTACTTTTGGAGAATGTGCTCGTTCTCTGTCATTTGAAATGTTATTTCAGACTGCATTTATAGTATAGAATCTTATGTCGCTGATGTGAAGCTCAGTTTGAGTTTGCAAATCATGTGGTTTAAAAGTATCTGATTTTCAGAGCAGGCCTGTACATTCGTTTTTGGTATTTCCTTTAAAAATTTTCATTTTCTACAATTTAATACAAATATACAGGGTGGCGCAAAAATAACCTTCCGATGTTTTTTGGCTGTAATTAAAAAGAAAAAATGAAAAACTTTGATTCTTCTTGTGGATTATTTTTATTTGGTCTTTTAATTTTTTTACATCAAGTCGAGAATATGATGTCATATAAATGGCCGGCCGCCATAGTTGATTGTCATTTGAGCCCTTTTTATAGCATTTTCCATCACATTGGCCAAAACTTCCGGCGATAGGTCCTCACATTCTTGACGGATATTGTATTTAAGAGCTGCAAGAGTCTGAGGCTTGTTGACATAAACCCGCGACTTCAAAGAGCCCCACAAAAAGAAGTCTGCAGCGGTCAAATCAAGCGATCTTGCTGGCCAGTGCAAATCGCCAAAACGGGAGATTAAGCGCCCGGGAAATGCATCCTTCAGCATATCGGTTGTGGCACGTGCAGTGTGTGCCGTAGCAGAGTCCTGTTGGAACCACATGTTTTCCAATTCCAATTCATCAAGTTGTGGCAAAAAGAACTCGTTGATCATTGCTCTGTAGCACTCACCATTCACAGTAATCGTTTGGCCCGCGACGCCTTCGAAGAAAAAAGGTCCGATGACTCCTCCAGCGATAACAGCACACCATACAGTGACTTTAAGCGGATGTAATGGCTCTTCGTGGGTTACACGCGGATTTTCAGTGCCCCAGAAACGTAAATTTTGCTTATATATGTACCCGCTAAGATAGAAATGGGCCTCATCACTCATGATTATTTTTGATGAAAAATCATCTTCCTCTTGGTGGTGATCAAGGATGGCTTGAGCGTATGTTAGACGCGATTGGCGGTCAGTAGCTAACAGCTGATGCGCGGTCTGGACTTTGTACGGAAACATCTTGAAATCTTGTACCAAAATTCGCTGTAAAGACCGTCGACTGATACCCATTTGTGCGGCACGTCGTCTGGTCGATGTCGACGGCGCTACCATGACATCCTCGGCTACAGCAGCAATATTCTCTGCCGAACGGCTACTCCGGGGTCTGCCACGCCTGGCAGCATCTCGTGTTGTGCCAGTCTCTTCGAGGCGAGCGCCTAAACGTCGCAGTGTTTTCACCACTAGGCGTTGGACGGCCAGGAAATCTGCGATGAAATTCACGTTGTGCCAAAGTCACCTACCGATTATTGGTCAAATAAATAGTCACCAATATTCCGCGTTTTGGAGCAGTGTAGCGTAACATTGTTTATTAACGTGTATTTCGCATGTGTTTACAGAACTGACATTAGGGGCCAATCGCAAAATTTATAGCATTTTCTGATAGGAGGATTACTTTTGTGCCACTTTGTATTTCTTGATTTGAACTTCAGCTCATTTGATGCAATAAGTTATTATTGTTAAATACAAAAAGTTTGACTAAAAATATTATTAATAATTGGCCATTTTGTTGCATCCCCATTTTGAACATACTACAGCGGTAATGCCAGCTAGCCCTCTGGGAATCAAGGCACTCTGTAAAATACATATAGTGTGAAAGCAGCTTCCAAAATGTTGTCACACCTGGCAATCGTCATAACACACAATAAATAATGTGAGTCCCTCTGACAACTGAAATCATGAGCTTCTTCCTTTTTAGCGATTTGCTATAATTTACTGCAACATATCAAGAGGCAAATATTAAAAATAACTCAACAAATTAATTCTTGAACCTGAATTAATACATTTCAATTGGCTCTTAAAGCAAATAAATAATTAAGTTCATATTTGAATAACTCAACAAATTTTATCCAATTTTTCCCAAAATCATAATAAGCCTGATTAAAGAAAACCGTTTCAAAAATTATACAATGCAACTAATACTGCAGCTGAAAACAATTTGCCGGGCATTTAAACATGGCCTCAAGTCTTTTAGGCTGGAGTTAAGAGAGAAAAAAAAACAGATAATAAAAATCTCAATTTTTGCCATGACAAAAACTTCTTGTGGAAAAAATATAAAAATATCAATTCAACTTTAACAAAACATTGAAGTACAGCGGTGCCCAATTACATGTGCAGCTAATGAGCTGTAAGCTGTATCAAATTACCCAGGCCTTAAGAAGGGCAAAACAACAACAACAACAATACAAACAAACTACAAGCAAAAACAGCTCTCACTACTTAAATAAACAAAAATCACATCACAGGTTTAAGGTTAACTTAACTCAACAGCAACAAAACTTAATTGAAAAGGCACACCAACATTGAATATTTCAAAGGACCATTTTAATAAGTCTTGTTTTCTCCTGTATTTTTATTCTCTTAAGTTGCAATATTATAATTATGTATGTTTTTTTTTTTTTTTTTCATTTGACGTGACCAAGAGATGACTTGCGTGTGGCAATTTCATTTAAAATAAAAAATCTTACATAAAAAATTCAAAACAAGAGCAGAAATATTTTGCCGAAAATACTTTAAGCTTATTAGGGTGATAATTTGATGCCTTAACAACAAAGCTAGCAAAACTGAAAGCAACAACAAAAGCTGGAAAAAGAAATTGATGTCAAAAATCAGATCAGCCAAAAGCAGTTTATATGTATGTACTTTATTAAGTTGAATATTTTTGGGCACTACAGTCGGCTTCTTCGAATTAATAAATGTTTGTGAAATTGCACTACAGTGCTCTTGAAGATTTGAGTATTAGAGTACTGAGCAGTGTTCCCAGGTCAATGTATTTCTTCCACCCACAAAAAATTTTAAAACCCCCCAAAATTCAAGGTTTTTCTACAAAATCCCCCTAAAAAAATGTTGGTGAACATTCTGCTTTAGTTTGCGAATCAGCAATATTAACTTTCCCCAATTAAAAAGAAGTTAAAAATTAACTGATTATATGTATTTTTCAGTGCATATCTTATGATTACAGGCTTATGTATGTATTTAATATAAATTTTCTATTTATTTGTACTCACATATATCGAGATCTAAGTACATATTTATAGGCAGCTGGAAATTATTATCTGGGTATCTAGAAAAAATTAAGTTTCTCTAAAAATATTAACACTGGTATCCATAAAAAATAAAACGTTGCTCAAATACATTTTAGAACAAATTTTATATGAAAAATTTTTTGTAAAATATGTTTCAACAAAGTTTTATTTTTTATGCATACCGGTGTAAGAGTTTATAAGTCTTCTTCGCTCTTTACGTCCTTTTGACATTTGCGTAAAAAGAGTTTTAATTTTATCAAAGATTCTTAGATATTTAAATTTTCCCAATTCTTAAGAAACGGAAAAAATTCAAAGAAATGACCCATAAGGAAAAAATTTATGCAACTCAACAAAAAAAAGTACTTAAAATTACCAGTTGCAAAATTATGTACTTGAAGCTACCAGATGAACATAAAATATCTTATTTAATTTTACTTCCAAAATCGTTAAAGTCTTCAAATTTATCAGTTGAAAAATCTTCTAACTCCTGCCATTTTAGAAATCCCCTAAAAATACCCCAAAAATAACTTGTTTCCCCCCAAAAATATTTAACACCCCAAATTCACCCCTAAAAGAAAATAAAACCCCTAAATCTAGGGTGAAACCCCCTAAATTGGCAACACTGGTACTGAGTACTAATATTTGGTCTTATTCGACAACTTTTTATTTAATATTAAAATATCCTTAAGCCAAAGGTCGTTTTATTATATAGTATATATATTTTTTATATTTATTTCAATATTTTTGTCGATATTTCACTTTCCTTCGGCTGGCCCCTTCAAAACAATAATATTGCAATAAAAAACTCATTTTTGATTGTATCAGTGAATTACTGGCGATTACATTGTTTTTTAATTTTATTATTTTAGGTCTACAAATATACCTTATTAATGTTTTCTGTCTTTTTTAACCGTGTATATGCTGCCGACATTTCGTTGATGCTAATCATTTCGAAAAATCTTAAAAGAATGTTTCAAAACTTAACTACTTATTCCAAAATTCCGATGAGCAAAATGAGAATTAGAAATGTCCGAACAAACTTTTTAATACAGAAATAATATTTTTGTTTGGCAACACTTTTACTTTTCTTAACACCATCTATGAAACGAGTTACCATCGCTTACTACGATTCCTATTTTTGAAAGTATCAAAAAATAAAAGTTTTTGAATATTCAAAAATGAACTTAATTATTCAAATATGGACTTAATTATTTATTTGCTTTAAGAGCCAAGTGAAATGTATTAATTCAGTCCAAAGGTAGACCTTACAAATGTTTGCTGTCTTTTTCAGCTGTCTATATGCCGCCGACATTTCGTTGAGGCTAATCAACTCATCAGTAGACGCGAAAAATCGTAAAGGAAAAAGATTTTGTCTGTATTAAAGGTTTGTTTGAACATTTCTCATTATCATTTTATTCATGGGAATTTTGGAATAAGTAGTTGGGTTTCAAAAATCCCTTGAAAATTTTTCAAATCTACTGATGAGCTGATTATCCTCAACGAAATGTCGGCGGCATACAGACGGCTGAAAAACACAAAAATGTTTTCTGTCTATTTTTTAGACCCAAAATAATACATTTCAATTGCGACCAACAACAACTAAATAATTAAATTCATGTTTAAGTAAAACACATACTTTTTTTGGGTTTACAAAAACACCTACGACATTTCACATTATTTTCCAACGAAGCTTATTAACATTTTACTGTAAATTTTAATTTTGTTATTGAACTTCTGTGTTGTAATACATTTATATTAAATTACTTTTTCAGGCTCAAGTTCAACCCTTGGGTTTTCACTACTTTTTAATCAATATCAATTAAGTAAAGAAAAGTAAAAATTTTTTTTTTTTTTTTAACATTTTACTGAAATTTTAATTTTATTGAACTATGATATTGTAATACATTTAGATTAAATTACTTTTTCAGGCTCAAGCCCTTGGTTTGTCACTTTTTAATCAATACTAATTAAGTAAAGAAAAGTAAAAGCTTAAAATTTTATTTTAGCTGAATTTCTACTGAACATGCAGTGTAAATTAGCTTGGGTCGGTTTCTATGGAGGGAAAAAGCTGTAAAAAATCATTAGGGGAAATAATTCCATGAGTCATGGTCTGGCATCACTGCTTACAGTGCGACTTGAAATAACCAAAATTTTTTGGTCATATAAAAGGAGTTTGGGGACGGTTTTGGTATAATGGCACCAATTGCCGTAAAATGAAAAAGTATGCTGCCAGATAGATGCAGATTTTGTACGCGAAGCCGCTGTTAGTTATACCTAGGAGGGGAAAATCGTTTAGCCCCGCCGAAGGGCGGTTGTCAAGAACAAATTTGGCATACCTGTAAAAAAGTTTATTAAATGAAATGTAAAAAACTACGATTTTCGATGCTTAAAACCTTTATGAATTCGCGATTTTACGTACGTGCAAAAACTTTCCTCTGGCAGCACTGTTTTACCAACATTCTCATAAGTTTCTTAGTAAATTCCGCAAATTCAATAAGGAATTATTAATAAACTGAAAGCCTTCGGCAGACTTTCACTTCAGTTTTGGGAGGCTCACGACCCCCTCTACAAACCTATAAACTCATTTCTTTCAAAGCCTGACTCCCTATTCGCAAGTTTCGCCGAAGTTTGCGTGAGACATGCCTTTCTTTAACGCCAGCATACTTCTTAACAACATGTAGCACAGCACCTCTAACCTCCGCAGCCATACACACACACACACATGCATGCATACAGATTATGTGTCATATCAGAACGCTTTCACTGTAACGGTTCTTGAACACTACTTTTCTCTCTTTTTGCCAACTTTCTTAACTCATGTGCAGGGCACTCAGTTGCTGAAAGAATACTTCAGTAGGTCTTTCGTGCCAAAAGCATCCATTATTAAAAATCACAACAATTTAAAGTTCATTAGCTTCTTATTTACTTCTTGTGAATCTTGTTTTTTAACTACTTACTAATAGTTGAAACTAAATACAATACAAGCACACAAACACACAAACACACAAACATAACCATCGAATCTTTCATCCAGCCACGTCCGAACGTCCACGCTACACACACACTCACACACACATGCAGAAGTAAATCAATCTATAGCGTGAGATACTTGTCCTTTGAGGCCTTAATTTGGTTTTGGCCAAAAATTAAAATATGTATTTCTTAAAGACACCAACGAGACAACAAGAAAAAATGTGATTTTAATTATTGACACATCACTTGGTTGTGTGTGAGCAGAGAAATAAAATTTAAAGAAATCAAATGATCAGTTAACTGGCTGGCTGGCTGGATGGATGGATGGATGGATTTCTTCTGGGTCTTGCAAAAGTCTAGAGGCCACAAGATTCTCAAAAATAAATAAAACCCAAGACATAATTTCCATAATTATGACGTCGACGTTTGATGTATTTTGTTTTTAAAATGAAATGGCAGAGCCACCTACATAGAGCTTTAAAATATGTATGTCCTCTCAAAAATGCAACAACAAAAAGTTTCTACGGTTTCAATGTCTTCAAAAAAAAAAAAACAAAAACAAAAAATATGCAAACTTTAAGATGCTGTATTCAGCTTACAGGATCTTAATTAAAATGCAGTCATGCAGTTTTAAAAGCAGACAATAAATTCGGTTTTTGTTGTGGCTCAATTTTGCTCTTGCCGGCCAAATAATAACAGTGGGCAACAGGCTGTTTTAAGCATCAGCGGCACCAGCAGCATCATTCATTATCATCAGATTTATCAATCATTGCATTTTTTTTAATCTTCAAATTTAACACGGTTCTTGTATAAATACATTAATCACATGCAAAACATTAACATACTAATGCCGAGAACGGCCTTTTCTTTAGTTCGAAATCTCTTCGAACATCGCAATTATCACAAGGAAATCCTTTTCTTCCTTTTTTTGTTTTGCCTCTTATACAGTCTATTTGTTTTTCCGGCTTCTGTTGTGGTTGTGGTGGGATTATTGCCGGTAAATCACTTCCTTTCTAATTTATTTCTTTAAATGTTACTTTATGTTCCGCTTGCTCTGATGCTTGTTTTAGTTATATTGACAACGACTAAAACAATGGAAATTTTATCTGCAAATATCTTACATTTAGCACATTTAGACCCCTGAAGAGACCCCACAATTCGATTTTGGTGCAGTTCACTTTTCTGCTGGTTGTTGGTTTTTCAGAGTTGTGGGCGTGTTGTTCGTGATTTGGTGTCGCTAATTATAGAGTTTGTAATTTTTCTGCTATTCTGAACAGTTTACAACTTCTTTATTTATGATGTCGATTACTTTTTCTAAATTGTGTGCCACACAGAAGTGATGTACATCCATCCATATGTGGTTGATATTTTCAGTGATCCGTAGACTGCACGGATATAAAAAGTAATGTGTTATTTATTATTAGAGATGTGCGCGTGAGTGTGTTCGTCGCACGTCTCTGGCTCTCGCGATCAAAATAGTAGATTTACTAAATGTAGTAAGTGGATTTATTTACAAGTATGAAACAGCTGACAGATACGGCGCCACATTGTTTTTTTTTTCTTATATAAAATAAAGTGAATTGTAAACATTTCTTAAATTTGCAATGGAAAATTCCAAAAAAGTAGAAAATTTTAAAAAAGTTATAAAAAGAAATCGCGAAAAAAGCTGGAACAAAAGATGGGCTGACGCAGAAGTAAAAACACTGCTAGTATACTTGCGCCCTCTCCAGATGACCCAAGTCTGTACAGAACAATTGCCAATTGATACTTAGCTGGGAATTGTTCACGTGAATGAGGTTGGTTAAATTCAAAATTTGTATATGGTGTGTATATGTATGTAGTCTTGGGTCAAAACTTTTTTTTTTTTTGTCACTTATTTCTTAATTCCACTATTTCTCTTTCAATAAAATATCGTTTTCTACTAAGAAATCATTGATACCAAGGTACCTCTATACCAGGTAGTCGCATAACTACAACAAACACTCAATTTATTTTGTTCGTAGAAATCTTAAACTACTGTCACCCATTTGTTCGCTTATGTGTGTTTGTGTTGTGTATTTTGACAAAATACACAAAAAGCTGTAGTCAGCTGGGCTTGTAAGGCTACCTGGTATCGAGGTACCTTGGTTAGCTGGTTTTATTCATTCGCCATCAAGAGGTTGTTTGTCTGATACCACATTTGAAAACACCAGCTTTTTTTTATGAAAGGAAATAAAACGTTTTCTGATTAAAAGTGTTTTGTATTCTGTATTTTAAATACATATTTTTGTTACACTGTATTTTTTATTTCAAATAGTTGCCTTTAGAATGAAGTATTTTGTATTTTATACCATGTTCCTACATGCGCCTTTATTGAGGTAATCGCAATAAAGTCCATTATTGAGCTCAATATTCCATACAAAAAGTCAATAAAATTATTGCTCAATAAACTCAAAAATGCTTTGAATATTGAGAAAAAGATGGAACACAACACTGTAAAAGATGTGTTTAATAAGCAAAATTATACAATGCGAAATGAATGACGTGATAAATTTAAACAAAAGCAAACAAAACAAAATAATAAAAAATAAAAATAAATACAATAAAAATAAAAACATTGCAGCATTTCCAAATTTTTATTTCTCTTTCTTTTTATTATTGCCGCTTTGGAGTCATAACATGAACGCACTACTTGTACAAGTTCCATATTTTTATTGTACAACACTAAAATCTTTTTAATAAAAGACCGTTTTTCTTCCATTTTTCTTATTGGAAAATATTTTTCACTTTTTTTTCTCACTACCAAAACAAAAACAACAACTTTTTTTCAGCTGTCAAATACTAATTGAGTTAGCGCAATATTTGTATGTATGAACGCAAAAAACTATTATGTCAATAAACTGAATATTATCTCAATTAGAAATACATGTATGAACAAGGTATTAAATACCTGGAATAAAATGTATTTTTATTTTGTATTTCAAATACACAACAAATACACAACACAACAAAATACATGAATATTTTGTATTTTAAATACATCAGAGCATTTATTTTGCCCAGCCCTGAACTGGGGCAAGAACTCCCGCGCTGTCACTCCACCAGTACTCTGTAATTGCCATCGTTTGCATACTGAACTTACATAACGTACGGCCGGCCGGCATTACAGAATTGCATTTGTGGCTGAAATTTTTTAAGTTAAATTTATAGATTTTTAGCGATGTTTGAACTAATCAATTCTTTTACAGATCCACATTCAGACAAGTTATTGACTAACTCAACATAATAATTTTTTGTTTAGAAATCATAAAATCATTAACGGAATAGGCGATTGCAGAGAAGCGTAATGCTCCACAGGAGACAACATAAAATTTCTGAGAAAAAAAATCTAAATTGTTTTTTCTCAAATTAAATCATAAATTAAAAATATTTCCCAAATAGTCAAGATTAATCGCAGTTTTTAAAGAAAGTAAAAGTTGCGTTACGAAATTATAATAAACGAATAAAATAAATCAAAAGTTGAATTTAAAAATTTGAATGTTTTTTTTGTTTAATAATTATAAAAAAATTCATTACATATGTATATGTACATACATACATATGTATGTGTGTGTATGCTTTGTCCTGCTAATGAGTTTTGTTGTTAAACAAATTGTTAATTTTCCACTTTCCATGGCACAATGCATTAAAAAAATAAAAGCCGACATTTGCTTTAACGAAAAAAGCAAAACAAAAAAAAAAAAAAGATAGAAAAACAATACGAGTAAAAAATTAAGCAATAAAATTTGTTCGGGTTCACGCAAATCGAAATCGTATCAAGGACAATAAAGCCCACTATATTTTATAGTTCATTTACAAAATCGTATAAAACAAAACAGTAATGAATCAATTGCAGCAATTTTCACATTTGTTTGAAGCCCTTAACAGAAATTCCTTCTCATCCTTGCTCAACATTCTAGAATTAATTTTTTGAGAGAATATTTTGTAACAAGTGTTTGCATTATAAATAGATAAGTCATAAATACGCTTATGAATATGTGGAATAATGTGAGGTAATCCAAGCTAAACATCATTCATTTTCATTGTCCTTTTTAATCAGAAAACCACTAGAAATAAAAGAGATCCTTTCAATAATACGTTTCGCTATTGTGTGTGTTTTTTTTTTTATTTAAGCCCAATACACTCATATGTTTTTGTGCTGTTGCACGCACAGCAGTCCCAGCAAAAAGTCAATCTATTGTTCTGGTGCTCCGCTATTGTTCGAAAGTAATTAGAGTTGTGTTTTTTTGCTGCTCTCATCAGTCGTATAGTTTATGGCCACCAACGTTTTAATGTTGACAGGCGTAACACGCCTCTAACATAATAAACCAGCAACAGATAGATCCTTTACAACAGCTACAAAATCTACAAACTACATACATACATACATGCATACATCAATGGAATCCTTTATCTGTGCCCATAGGCATGGATGTATGCGTACATGTGTAGGAGTGTGTGAATTCAATGTCTGTGGTCCTTTTGATTGAATTAAGGAATTTTTGCTTTTTCGATTTGACAGTCTGCTATTGAACTGAATTTTCTTTTATTTTTTTTTCCAACATGACAGTTATGATGTGGTCATTTTTGAACAAGGACTCTAAAGTATTTTAAGAAAAAATTGTTTCGAGGAATTTTTTGAGGTTTCCATTTTATTGCTTGCAGTTGCTTGCACTAGTTTTCGTACGATAAGAGTTTATACTTCAATTTGAGTTTGATTATGATCGTGCGATTATCGGTGTAATCTATTAATTTGTTAAATGCCGGCGAATGTTTTTTGTAGTTTGTGGAAGGTGTGTACATTTTTGTTTTTCTTCTAAATTTTATGACCAGTCAATCAGTTTTATTGAAATCTTGATTTTTTTTTTTTTGATAATACATTCCAGAAGAGCTGGATAAGGTGGTAAATTAAAAATTAATAGACTTATTAGAAATAAATATGTTTAAAGGAAAATCATCGAAAAAACACAACAAAAAATATAACTTTGTTGTGTTAAATATACGAGTACATGTTAATTTGTATGAGAACTATTTGTATACAGTGAAACCTCTCCTAACGGACACCTTCCATAACCGGACAAACTTTGCAGAACCGTGATTTTCAACTGTTTTTTCATACAAAATGTATTCCCATAACCGGACACTCTAATAACCGGACGCGGACACCAAAATTTCACAATAATGATCTAAAAATCCCTCATAAGCGGACAATAGCGTTAAAATCAAGACGAATTTATCAGAAAAAACGCCAAAAAAAATATACCAAATAAATACAACTCTTGTTAAGTTAGTATTTTTTCCAACTCTGTTTCATATTTGTGTTAATGCCATTCAATTTTGTGATTCCCCTTTTAACACCAATGGCAAAGAAATTTCTATTTATTTGAACAAATTGTTTGATTAACTTGTTTTGATTGCTTTAGAACACAAAAAAAGAAACGGCAAATAAGAAAAATATGTTATCCTGGGATAAAGTTGAATCAGCAACAATAATAAAAAAAAACTGCTTTCGGAAAGCTGGATTTTCAGAATCTATTGATGACCTTCCGGATTTTGATGCCGAAGATGATATCCCACTGGCAACGTACGCAAATTTAGTAGAACTGTTACCTCAATCAAATGGATTTGACGAGTTCTTAAAAGTAGATGAAATCATATTCACTGAAGGTGACTGTATAGAAACATTATGTCCAAGCGCTGTTATAGAGATAAACGACTCTGAAGATTCTGAAGACGAGGTGCATGTAGAAATACTTGATCCCATAAACTCTTATGATGAAGCATTAAAACAAATTGTTCGTTTAAAGCATTTTGCAAAAGACGACTTTGTAGCGTTCCAACAGATAAAAAATATTGAAAGTCATTTTGAAACCCAACAACTCAAATTGAGCCGGTCTAAATTAAAGCAGTCAAACCTGAATCAATTTTTTCGACCGCCGTAGAAAGTTTAGCATTATAAAATAAAAAGATTAAAAAAAAAAAGTTGTACCTCTTTTAGGCGGACACCTCTTATAACCGGACAAAAATGCCGCGACGGTGAGTGTCCGGTTATGAGACTTTTCACTGTATTGAGTTGATTTTTGGTTGAGTTCACAGTTGCCACTGTGGTAGAATTGCACCAAAAATTGTTGTTTTTTTACGTTTGGTTCGCTGGTTCATTTTTTTTTTTCTTTTATGAAAAGTTAACGATTATAATAGAAACAATTTTGAAAGTTTTATCAATCTTGTCTTGAAGTAGGTGGCATTAAAACAATAGAATTAGCAAACTCAATGGCTGATCCAGAATTAAAAGCTTATATGTATGTTGTTTTTGGCCTACGCATTAAAGATAATTAATACTCTGAATAATAAAGAGTTCCAATCTGAAAGAGTTCGCTTTTTTTGTGCTCTTGGGAATCAAATAAAATGGATTTTAATAAGACTCTATTTTTGAAAATATTAAATTTCTGGAGATTAGGAAATTTTTATATATGTAATTGGTGGGACATCTAAAAAAAATACCTAGAAAATTAATTTGCCCTATCGTATCAGATATCGCACCCACCAGGAGTCTTAGAGGACCCTTCAGGCCACCATTTGTATATGGTGTGTAGTGCGCTGAAGAGCGCATTTTTCCAAAAATGTTCCGAATCTTCTCTAGAAATTTAATATTTTCAAAAATATGGTCTGTTAAGTGGTTAACACTGCTCTGTTAACTTCAAAATTTGTCTTTGCTAAAAAAATTGGTTTGTGTCCGGGGACATAAATTCGAATTTATCTTCACACACATTGTCAAATAAATGAATAAAAGCAGCTAACCAAGATACCTCGATACCAGGTAGCCTTACAAGCCCAGCGGACTACTGCTTTTAAGGCTGAATAACTGTCAAAATACACAACACAAACACACATACGAGAACAAATCGGTGACAGATATTAAAGATTTCTACCAACAAAATACATGAAGTGTTTGTTGGTGTTGTATTTGTTGTAGTTATACGACTATGTATGTGATATAGAGGTACCTTGCAGCCAACGACAAAATCTCAATGATTTCGTATTAGAAAACGATATTTTATTGAAAGAGAAATAATGGAATTAAGAAATAAGTGACAATAAAAACAGAACGTTTAACCAACGGCTATATATGTACATACATATACATATATAAAGTCTATCCCGGTCAACATCTGATTTAAATTTTTTTCTCTTCTTGTTTTGGATCAAAATGTCAAACGCTGTTTTTTTTTTGTTGTATTTTAATTTTTCATAAAACTTAAAATAATACTTAAGGTTTTGGCGAAAACGAATGAGTTTTGAACATGTTAAAAAGTTTCCTATCAAATATGTAAATTTACCATTTTATCTCTAAATTACACATTAAAGGAAATAATTAATGTCTTACAAGACGCCACTGACTTTGAAATTTTTTTTTTTATCAATATTTGTTTTAGTTTTGAACAAACAAAAACTCTTTTTCATGGAAACAAAAGCTCTCGTGATGTTTTATCAACTATCTATCTATAAAATCAAAGCAAATAAATTGCTTAAAAGTGTATATTCTGGTTCAATGTTGAAACAGTTTTCATTTAAACGTTGAACTTTAGAGTTGCAAAGAAAAACAAAATAAAATAAAATGCGTAAGATTTTAACTCTAATTGTTGTACTGTGGAGTGCCACAAATGTAAGTTTATAAGATTCCAGAGTTTTTAAACAACTTATAACTGAACTAAATACATGTGTATGTATGTACTTGCAAGGTCCTGAGCTCGCCAGATCTAGCTGAGGCAAATACTTATAATGGACCCGTTATTAGTATGATGGAAAATTTAGCCGAGCACACAGCCAGTATTGCCCGAGAACTTTTAACTGAATTACTCAAGAAAACTGAAGCAACTTCCCAGTCTCTGGTGCAGAATATGGAATCGGTGGTAACGTCTGGTTTGCAGCAGCTATCACAGCCTTTTCAAGACCTGCAAAAGACAATGTCAACAGAATGTCAGCCTAAAGTGAATCTGGAACAGTTAAAACAGCAAATAGACTCAGACCTGACCAAATGTACTCAAAGCATTGAGGAAATCTTTAATGCCTTCCAACAAGTTTCGAATGAATTCAAAGTGGCTCTTGAAAAACTTATTCAAGAAATGGTCGATCTACCAAAGCAATGTCAAAGTGCAACTAATGAGGCGAACTTCAGTAGCCATATCAGCTGCTATATTCAAAATATTGCCGCTTTGAATCAACAGGTTGCCAACATCTTTAACTATGCCAGCGAAACTATAATTCAAACACGTCAATTGGGTGAAAAGGCCATGCAAGAAGGCCGCTCCTGTGCCAATGAGGTGATCACAACTGCTGAGAGCTCCTTCAATAAAATACTATCAACTTGTTCCGAAGCTTTGGAACAACAACTATAAAATGTTAATGATTCGAATTAAAATTGTCCCAATCGAAAGTTGCAAATGTGAATTTCGACATGTACTTGGTTGGATCACGGTGCCAAAGCGAATATAAATCGCATGTAAATTTACCAAATTCGAATCCAAGCAAAAGAAAATAATATTATCTTTCAATAAATAAGTAGCATAAATAAATATACTACAAAAAGCTAAACAATATTTTGCCTGCACCATTTTGTATAGAAAACTTTGTTAAGCTCGTATTTATTGTTTAATATTCAGCTTCAAATTTATTAATGAATATGATTGATCTTTACATAGATAATATGTGTATACAAAAGTGTCTTATAACAGGGTAATTCAGATAGAAAAGATATTTATGGATAAGAGTTATTTAATACGTTACATAACATAAGAAAACTGATTGAATTATAAAGCAGTGTATTCATAAAAATATAAAATATTTTCAAAGTAAGTTTTTTAATGAATTTTCAACCACACCTTCCCATCTAGAAATTGTCAGCCGTACAGAGTTGCCAGTACTGGCAAAACAATTTTACACCAGATTCTAAAGAGCTTTACTAATATCTTGTTCATACATGTATTTCTAATTGAGATAATATTCAGCTTATTGACATAATAGTTTTTTGCGTTCATACATACAAATATTGCGCTAACTCAATTCGTATTTGACAGCTGAAAAAAAGTTGTTGTTTTTGTTTTGATAGTGAGAAAAAACAAGTGAAAAATATTTTCCAATAAGAAAAATGGAAGAAAAACTGCCTTTTATTAAAAAGATTTTAGTGTTGTACAATAAAAATATGGAACTTGCACAAGTAGTGCGTTCATATTATGACTCCAAAGCGGCAATAATAAAAAGAAAGCGAAATAAAAATTTGGAAATGCTGCAATGTTTTTATTTTTATTGTATTTATTTTTATTTTTTATTATTTTGTTTTGTTTGCTTTTGTTTAAATTTATCACGTCATTCATTTCGCATTGTATAATTTTTCTTATTAAACACATCTTTTACAGTGTTGTGTTCCATCTTTTTCTCAATATTCAAAGCATTTTTGAGTTTATTGAGCAATAATTTTATTGACTTTTTGTATGGAATATTGAGCTCAATAACGGACTTTATTGCGATTACCTCAATAAAGGCGCATGTATGAACATGGTATAACGTTTTCCACTTGAAAAATGGTTGCCGATGCTTTTTTAACGAAAACTATGTTTTTTGTTTCAACGAACAGAGAAAAACTATTTTAGCCATTCAAATACAATATTAGCTGAGTCAAATGAATTTCTGTTCGATTTAAGTACTACAACGAAATTCATAAATTCAGTAAGAAATTTTGTAATATATGTATTTAATTTCAATGTTGTGATATCAAACAATAATTTAATAGACAGAATAAACATTTCTGTTGGTAAGAAAAATGTGTTTAAACAAGTGGTTGATGATATTTTTTTCTAACAGTCAAAAAAAACTCGTTTTGGTGAAAAAAAGCAGTTTGCGTAAACTACCAAGTGTTATCAAAAGAAATTGCCCTAAACTACAAACTAAAAGCTTTTGTATAAAACTTTTATTATTTTATACGTATCATAAACATTAGTTACCAATTAATAAAACTATTTTTTAAAGCTTAAGGCCTTTTATTTATCTTTATTAATTTTTTCCGATATTTCGCTAACAATTTGTTAGCATCGTCAGGGATCTTTGATTTTGTTTTTATTTTCTATCAATCAAAGATCCCTGACGATGCTAACAAATTGTTAGCGAAATATCGGAAAAAATTAATAAAGATAAATAAAAGGCCTTAAGCTTTAAAAAATAGTTTTATTAATTTTAACAATAAAGGTCAAAAACTATAGATAAAATAATATTAGTTACCAATAATAAATTTTTCTTTTAAGTAAATTTTGTTTCAAATTAATACACAGGCGGCTTTCATCAACAAAAAAGTTTATTTTTAATCTTCCAATTTTTAATTTGCCGAGTTTTGCCCAAAAGTTATGTTTTTGTGCAAAGTTGACTGGCATCACTGTCTCACACACACACATACACACACAAAAGGCAATTTCTATGTTTTATGAAAAATCAAATCTATAAGACAAAGGGTAAAATTCTGACATGAAACTGCATGTATATATCTTAAATGCCACTGTAACCAGCAAGCGGCGGTGGCTCAGGGTATTGCCAACCTGCATAATGCTGGTTCGAGACCGTCTTGTTCCTTTTGCTTTTTTGTTTGTTTTTTTTTTTTTATTATAACACAGTATGTGTGGTAAAATCTTTAAAATGTTTATATTTTTCTGCAGAGGTTGCAGAGATGAGGAAGAGGAGGAGAGTGTTGAACACTTCCTCTGCCGATGTACGGCCCTCTCTAACAGGAGAGCGAATTGCTTGGGCAGACCGACACTAGAGGGATTACCGGAAGTATCGGAATGCGGATTGGACAGGGTGGAATCCTTCATCCGTTCATCGGGCTGGTTCAGGGTGGAACCGGTGGAGCTTGTGTAGGGAGAACTCCCCACAGTCTTTTTCGGGTAACACAACGGAACCTTTTCTAGGACCCAAGTGAGTCGGTCTCAGGACCGGCGGCCCTCGTAACATAACATAACATTCTATTTTTTTTGCTATATATCAGTAATTATAAATCTGATTTTGCTTATTTTCAATCCCCATGCAGAGGGGACATTTATAAAAGGATTAAAGTAAGATTTAGATTAATAAGTTGTCTGGTGGCTTCACAATCGGTGTCCGAAATCAGGTGTTTTATGACAAATTTATACGTATATACCCTTTTGGCAAAGAAATATCAGGAAAAAAAGTATTCTATATGCACTTTATTTACGTTTAATTTCGAAACGGCAAAATGGATAACCCGTTACTTGTACTCAATACTCGTTTCATTTTTGTTGCAGCACTAACAACTTACCCCCTAATTAATAAAAATTATAACAGGCTTATAAGACTGTTATTTGACATATTTGTATGGAAAATCTGTCAAATAAGAGCTTTATAAACCTGCTATAATTTTTATGAATTAGACGGTTAATTAGCAAATATTTTATATAATATTAATATTTTTTTCTCTTTTCAGGTAAGTGAAATTGATTTATGCTGATGCTTATTTACCTTTATTGGTAAGTTTTTTAAGTAAAATATAAAAAAAGAATTAATTAAAATCCCCTAAAACGCATTACCGTAAGATTCATTTAAGCTGAAAATATTAGACAAAAAAAAAAAAAGAAAAGAAAAAAACAGAGAGTCCTTAAAATTATCGAACATGTGCTACAAAACGGTTAAGGATAACTGCGCAGGCAGCAATAAGTACCAACAACTGACACCGTAAAACCAATTCTGTTGCACGTGGTTAAAAGTGTAGTCTCCAAATCCAATAATGATTAAATGTTTCGTACACATGAATGCGAATAAAACAAAATCGAAAAGAAGAAAAAAATAAACGCACTCCAAAAATCGGTTTACATATTTATTTCCGACTGCGGCAGTAAGAAAGTCGAAAGTCTTAAGAATAAATGAAATACACCATCGGCAGCACTAAGAAGCACTGACAACATGACACCTTCTCAAAATATGATATTTAGCAGAGAAGAGAGACTTAAAATGAACGTACGCACGCGCAGTTTACATTACAAACGCCGAAGGATACAATCAAGTATCACCAGTGTTAGACCAACTGTTACCATTTTATTTTAGGCAACAACAACAACAACAACAAAAAAACAAAACAGAATTAAAAAATAACAAATAAAAGATAGATGAACAGAAACAGGAACAAGACGACAATGAAAAGGGTTGAAGTATTGAAAGGGGAAATAATTTTTTTTTTTTATTTATGGAGATCCTGATGACTACAGGTCCTTTTTTTTATTGTTAGTTAGCCTTGATACAGCATATACATACATATTGATAATAAATATTTTAATTTTTTATAACGACAAAAAATTAAAGAAAAAAAAAACTTTATACGCCTGCTTTTAAATATTATCTATAAAAAAACATATTTGAGAAAAAAAAAGTTTGCACTTTGCCTTTAAAAATTTGCTTGTGCTTCTTTCGATATTGAAAGCATTACAACTACACACTCAACGTGACCAACTGATTCTGGAATAAAACCAACATATGCTGGTTGCGGAAATAAACGTCTAGTCAGGTGTAAAGCTCCTGCACCCTAAATTAGAGCGTAAGACGCAACGTAATTTAGCGCCTTGCTTTTACGCTTTATTGAGTAACCTAAACAACGACGTCGACGTTGTGCCAGAAAAAGTAAAGTAAATATACATTTATATTAAACTACGTTTTCAGGCTCAAGTTCAACCCTTGGTTTGTCACTTTTTAAATCAATATTATTCAAGTAAAGAAAAGTAAAATTTAATAGCTAGTTGGACAACCGGCTGTTTCTGGGTAGCAAACACCCTTCAGTTCAGCACCCTATGAACTTTGGACGTGTCAAATTTCACAATTTTGGCACAGCCGCTTTAACCACTCGGCAACCAAAGCTCACGCAATTCTACTTTCTGTTTGTATACTTAATTAACATTAACCAAAGTAATGTTATTTTTGCAGTCTGTTATGAATGATTTTTTGTCATCTCAGAAGACTGTTATTTGCTCTTTATATGAGAGCTTTTTCATACATGTTCTTTTTTTTATCATTGAGATCTAGATGCTCATTTATTGATACAACTTGAACATTTCCGCCAAGCCATGCGTTGTTTGTTAACATTTTACTGAAAATTTTAATTTCTATTGAACTATGATAATTTCAATAACACCACAAAATAGAAATAATAAAGAAAGATAATATCGCTAAATTGACAGCTGTTGGCATTACTTGAAAAAACAACAACAAACACAATTTCGTATATGCATGGATTTGTGCGCACTAGTTCAATAATCCGCTCATTCAAACTCTAAACGAAAAAAACAATTATAATTACTTTAGAAAAATGCAATTATTTTAATTTTTCGACACTAAGGCCCCGATTATGGTTCACAACATTTGTTCATTTAATGTTGTAAAGGGTGTTTTTTTAAGCCCGATAGAACTTGAAATTGTAAAAAATAACACAAAAAATTAAATTGTAATCAAAATTTTTTTTTATTCGAAAGATCAATACGTGACATTAACATTTGAAAATGATTTCGGGCATATGGGCACCGCGGCTGTTCTTGACGAAGTGCATTCTGGACGTCCAATTTTGGGCCACTTTTTCGAGCACTGCTGGCCGTATGTCACGAATAACACGAACAATGCTGGCCTCCAAGGCGTGAATTGTTGCTGGTTTATCAGCATAAACCAGTGACTTCACGTAGCCCCACAGGAAATAATCGAGAGGTGTCAAATCGCACGACCTTGGAGGCCAATTGACAGGTCCATTTCTCGAAATCAACTTATCGCCAAATTTTGATTTCAATAAGTCGATGGTTGCGTTCGCCGTATGGCACGTAGCGCCATCCTGTTGAAACCACATCTCCTCCGGATCAATGTCATCCATATTTTCAAACAAAAAATCATTGATCATGGTGCGGTAACGATCTCCATTGACCGTAACGCGAGCTCCGGCCTCATTTTTGAAGAAATAAGGTCCGATGATGCCACCAGCGTGAAAACCGCACCATACGGTGCATTTTTCTGGATGTAATTCAGTCTGTAGGGTTTGTTGTGGATTGGTCTCACTCCATATGCGGCAATTTTGCTTATTAACAAACCCGTTAAGCCAAAAATGCGCCTCATCGCTGAACACAATTTTGCGATAAAACAACGGGTCAGTTGCCAACTGCTCTAGAGCCCAATCGGCGACTGATTTTCAAAGTAAATTTGGATAATTTCGTAGCGTTGTTCAAGCGTGAGTCTATTCATGATGATTTGTCAGAGTATACTGAAACAAAAAAAAAAAAAAACTTTCATCAAAATTTAATTTTTTGTGTTACTTTTTACAATTTAAAGTTCTATCTAGCTTAAAAAAACACCCGATATTTTTTGAAAAGTGATTATGGTTTACAACTATTGTATCAAGTGTTGTCAAAAACTTACAACACATAATAAGATGTTGTCAAAATCTTACAACACCTAATGGAATATTGTCTAGTTGATGTTACAAGTTAAATTATGAAAAAATTATAAAATTTGTGTAAGTCTGCATATGAAATATGTATGTTGCAAAAATACAAAAAAAAACAATTAATTATTAAAATTTATTAACAAAATATAAATAAAATGCATCTGTACAAATAATTATTACCAATTTTTTGATAACAAAAGAGTTTTATTTTGTATTTTGACATGCGACATGCTGAGGTTCAAACAACACGCATACGTCAAGGGTAGATCTGTAGATACAGCATTACCACATTGCATGTGGTGCAATTTATAGAAAGGGCTCTTAATGAAAAGATGTACACGCTTGCAGTGTGTATAGACATTGAGGGTGCTTTCAACAACGTGTATACTGATGTACTTATCCGTTCTCTGGACCAGTTTAGTGTCAACCGGGCCATACGTGACTGGATTGGCGGTTTGCTAAGGAACAGATGGATAAGTGGTGGAACGCACAATATAAATATAAGGAAAAAGGTACATTGTGGGACCCCACAAGGGGGGATTTTATCACCCTTTCTATGGACCACAACGATACATAGCCTTATTAGGACTCTGACCAATGAAGGATTCGAAGTAGTCTGCTATGCAGATGACGTCATGATACTTTTGAAGGGAAGGGGTCCAAATCAACTGTGCAGGAAAGCCGAGAAGGCTTTAGCCCTGGCACACAGCTGGGCTCAACCTAGGGGGTTGAATGTAAACGCGGACAAAACCGAAATTAGTCTATTTACAAGAAAGACAAAGATTGCTCCGTATAATGAGCCGTGCTTTCTTGAAAGGACAATAAATATTTCCGACAGGGTGAAATATCTTGGAGTCATCCTGGATCGGAAACTAAAATGGAAATACCACATAGATGATAGAGTCAATAAGGCTCATATATGTTGGTCAATCTGTAAACGGGCCATAGGCACAAGATGGGGGCTGGGTCCAAAGATGACACACTGGCTTTATAGCAGCGTCATTAGGTCGATTATGACCTATGCTTCTATAGTGTGGTGGACGTCGATGGAATATAAATGCAACATCAAAATTGTACAGAAAGTTCAGAGAACCTGCTGTCTTGCTATAAGTGGGGCTCTCAGAACAACACCAACAAGGGCGATGGAAGCAATATTATCCGTCGAGCCAATCGAAATTCGTATAAAATATGAAGCGGCTCTCACAGCGAAACGATTAAAGGTGATGGGTGAGTGAATCGATCAGGGACACGAAACGCATCATCAACAAATCTTTAGAGCCATAGGCGAGTCTACACCGGAAAATGCGACGTCAGATCGTATACCGGAGACCAGACTAGAGGCCAATTGCGAAACATTGATTCCTGACTTACATTCCTGGTTGACCGACCCTTTGAACCAGATCCCCATGGGGCTTCATTGTTACACGGATGGATCAAGGGCGAGGGGAAAAACAGGGCTTGGTATTTATATAGAGAATACCACGGAACTGTTATTTCATCTGCCGGACTTTTGCACAGTCTTTCAGGCAGAAATTCGGGCAATTACGGAGTGTATTAGGGTGCTCAATGAAATTGGAAGGCCAGCATCTGTGAATATATTCACGGATAGCCAAATGGCCATCAGGGCGATCTCAGCTGAGCGGATTAAATCACGAACAGTTTGGGATTGCAAAAATGCTATTAACAGTTACTCGTCTCATGGTGAACTGCGCATCATATGGGTGCCAGGGCATGCGGGAATAACTGGAAATGAAAGGGCAAACTCACTTGCTTCAAGAGCAAGAGAGTTAAGTAACATAAGCTTGGTATGCGCGAAACCTTTCGATGCAGTTAAATCTGAGCTAAAGAACTGGACTCATAGAGCTCATTTAACTCTCTGGAATAATGAAACTGTAGGACACAATACAAAAATCCCATGGGGGGATCCAGATGAGGAAAAAACGGGGGTATTGCTAAGACTTAGCAAGCCCGAATTAAGTAGATTAATGGGAGTTCTGACAGGCCACTCTCAACTACTTTCACATCTTAGCCGCATAGGAATAGCAGGAGGAGATGAATGTAGAGCTTGTGGGGAGGAAAGCGAAACATTGGAGCACTATTTATGTCAGTGCCCCGCTTTCTCACAAATACGATCCCGACATTTTGGGAGAGACACCTTACCAGACATAACCCAATTACGGGGCGCATGCTGGAGGAAACTAAGGAACTTTGTGAATGACACGGAGTTCCTATAGACCTATGAGTCAAACTGGTTCACGGTTAAACCCACGGAGCGCACAACAAGCCTATATTGGCTTAGGTGTATGTCGTAAGACATGGGCAGTAGAACCCCTCCATTCAACCTAACCTAACCTAACCTTGTATTTTGTAGTTGCAATGGATTTAAACTGCAATGCACAATTTTTTGGTCCTTTCATTGTTATAACCAAATTAAACATCAACATTTACATAAATTTTTATGGATTTTTTTGTATTTTTCTAAGAAAAATGTTTTTCATTCTTTTCATACATATTTACCAATGCATTTCTACGCGGTAGTTGCGGTGTTATATGAAATACAACACCGAAAAAAAATCTTCATATCTTTCTTTTGGTTGTAAAACTTGACATTGAAATGTCAAAATTTATTGTTTATCGCTTGTGTTGTGTAGTGTAATGAAAGCAACATACGCGTGCATCTTCTGGAAGTATGGCTTTACTTGGTCGTTTTTTGTATGCAGGCATGTATTTTTGCGGAAAGATGCTCCACAAATGAAAAACAACACTGTGACATACACAACACCTAGATGTTGTGAACCATAATCACAAAAAGAGCTGTAAGTTGTGTTGTAAATCTTACAACACACTACTGCGTGAAACAATAGTGCAGCTCATTATTTGGTGCAAATGTCTTGCGTAAGTGCGAATGCAAGAAATCGTTGCTTTTTCTTTGCAACCCAACAACAAAATATACAAGGTTGCACTCGCATGAGTATTGCGTTTGCAACACTGACACTCGAACAGCTGACATTTTAAAACAAAGCAAATAAAAAATTGTAGTGATGGAGCCAACAGCAAGTACCAAAAAATAAAACGTGAAAAATTAAAAATTGTGTATTAATTTATCAGCTGTTATTTGGAGTGCAATAAAATTTGCAAAGTTGTTAAAAAGGGTGCTCAATATCAGTTGCAATATAATCGCAAATGCAAATAGTCGCAGCCAAAAACGCACCAAACGCTGAGTACCGCTACTACATCATTTAAATGATCACCACGCGAAGTGTTGCAAGGATTGATTCCTTTGAGGTAGTTTTCGACCACTTTTTGACACATATTGGGCGGTATCTCAGCCATAACTTGACGAATGTTGGTTTTTAAGTGCTCGAGAGTTAAAACTTTATCACGTATCTCCACAAAAAAACAGTCTAATGGTGTCAAATCGCATGATCTTGGTGGCCAGTTGATATCGCCACGACGAGAAATTTAGCGGCCAGAAAATGTCTCTTGCAATAAAGCCACATTCGCTCGAGTTGTGTGGCGTGTGGCATGTGGTCTTGTCAAGATGAGGATGAGGCTGTACCGGTCTTCATCAATTAAATTTAGAACGCTTAGTGGCGCTAAATATCAAATGGAATATTCGTACACGTGGTCGGCGTATATTACACATACACATTTTTTTCGATTCCTGAAAAGTTAACATATTGAGTTGAGTAACTTTTATACTGGGTGTGCTGAATATTCGTATCTTCATATCTGCAATTTCACCCTTTTTTTTATTTACAAACCTGCGAGACTTTTTTCATATCGGCAGATATAGCCAAAGCCTTCGACTGGAATCGAACCTGCCACCTCGGAGGCACTTAGTAGAAAACTCTACCAATTCATCCATCGCAACTCATAAAACACAACATCTGAGAAAAATCCCCATAAAATGCTAGAAATATTACAAGCGTTACCACAAACGCAGAGTTGTAGAGTTGGTGTCGTTGTTTGTTTTAATTTTAATAAAAATTAGGGGTTTGTAATGACGAAAGTAAAACGACAGCAGGATAATTTGGATACCTTATCGTGATAGTGTATGAGTGTTTGGTATGCGTAAGCATTCCTGGCAAATGTGTGAGTATTGGTGTTAAGGAAATACAAAAAGAAACTGAAAGAAAAGAAGAAATTGTTTATATACAAGGGGAAACCTAATTTCTGTAAGTCAAAGTAGCAACAGATGACGGCATGCGCCTACATTTTAGAGAACATCAATTCAGGAAGAAAAAAAAAATAGTAAACACATAAACACAATCAAAAGAAATAAAGCAACATGTGTTGTTGCTACAAATTCGGATGCAAGGATCAATTTTTGGCTTGAGTCCTTTTTTCGTTGGCCATGAAATTGTTGGTGTATTCTTCTTGCTAAGTTTATCTACTTTCTTCTAGCTGGCAGCAGAAGGTTACTACTTGTTTGATGTATTAAAGTTCTTTGGCTTTTAAAACTAAAATTAATCTTTGTATACAAAAAAATTTCGTTGGCTTCTAAGAATTACTATTAAAACATCATCAATCACCCAAAAGTGAAAAAGGAAACTTGAAATTTTTGGTAGCAGGTTGTCAAACTTCTGCAACATTGTAGCATAATCAGCACTATGCGTGTTATTTTACCTCGTGATTTTTATTTCAATTAATAATATATTGTATGTTTATAAAGTTTTACAAGGCTTCTCTAATTGTTACAGCTTAAATTGTGTTTCTTTTTCAAGCACAACGAAACAACATCAACAAATAAGAGGAAGCGAGGGCACAGTGATGGTGTAGAAATAAGAAATTTTATTTCATATTTTGGTCACTGAAACATTATCAAATTTTTCTCTTAAAATAAACATTTTTGCCAGAAGCTTCCGCTAAATGCCGTTAAAACGTTTTCGGTGCCTTGTGTGTTATATGGCTGCGAATCGTTGATGCTAATCAACTCATCAGTAGACTCGAAAAGTTTTCAAAAGAATGTTTGAAACTTAACTACTTATTCAATAATTCCCATGAACAAAATGAGAATCAGAAATGTTCAAACAAACCTTTAATCGCAAAATTAATATTAAAAAGTCAATCTTTTTTCTTTTTCTTTTTTTTCTTTTTGCAACTCTTACTTTTCTTTTGTAAATGGGAATTACGGAATAAGTAGTTAAGTTTGAAACATTCTTTTAAGAAAGATGGACAGCTACATATGTCTCAATAATAGGGTTCCGTTTGCACTCTATGAGTACGGAAGCCTCAAAAGGGAGCTCCATTTCAAAATCAATAAAAATGTTGATAAAAAAGAAAATTCTAATACCTAACCCGGCATTTAGACGGGAAAGTGCTTTCAATAAATTTTTGTACACGTATTATGGATAAAAATTTCAATGAAATCTATGACTTTCATGAAAATTTCTTGCTCACTTTCAAAGGAACGTGAAAGTTCATTTTAAAAATGTCGTCAAAGCGGAGAGTTGCAAGTATTATAGTTTTGTTTACTACTGAAATAGAATTGCCAAGACTACTACAAACATAAATTTATAGGGCAACCTTCGAAAATAGTTTTTATTGCTAAATTTGTATTAATTAATTTAATAATTATCACAATAAATATACTTCATTTGTGTTCTTCATTCATATTTGCTGTAAAAATGTTTTAAATATTTTCTAATGTACAAAATAATTTAAAATTCACAATTAATATTCTACTGCAATCCTGAAAATTTGTATGTGCCTTGGAGTAGGCAACCGTGTTTACTACCTTGTCACTTTACTTTCAGTAAATGTCAAAAAATTACTTTCAGGAAAATTTTGCTGAAAGCAGAGTTGAAAGTTAAAATACTGTGGGTGTGTTAGTAAAAAAGTGTGAGTGTATTGCAACTTTCAGGCATTTACTTTCCCGTCTAAATGACGGGTAATAAATATTTTCATGCCGAAAGCTAGAAAAACGCTCTGCTTAAATTTACTTCATTTTCCCATATGTTGGCAACACTCTACTTTAGCCAACACAAAACAACATTTTCCAAATCAACAGATGGCAATAAATTTGGAGGTATCAAAAATGCAGTTATTTTTGATAATTTCCTTTTCTTACAAAGAAAAACAAAATAAATAAAAGAAGTTGTTTGAAACAAATTCTTATTGCAGTGTAAAGGTTAAACAGTAAATTAGAACGACCAACATGCCGAGTGCACACTATTGTACATATCGTGGATGTTAATTCAACAGCAACAGAAGAAAAAAAAAAACCAAGAGCGTGCGCATATTTTGGCCACTAAAAATTATCATCATTGCTGTGCATTATCTTGAGTACAATTTTATTGCAGACAACAAAACTGCTACGAGTACTGCTAGACATTTGAAGACCGAAGAAATTAAAAGATATTTAAAAAAAAAAAAAAAGAATGCAGCACATCCACCATCTGTGGTTTCTTGTCATTTGGTGCTGCAAAAAGAAAAACCTTTTGTAAGTCCATTTTAACACACTTACAATAGACACTGGCGTGTTCTGTCTCTCTCACTTATTCCGGCAGGCAGGCAGGCAGGCGACGAATCGGATTCGGTCAATGAGGAAATTTAACTGTTTAAGTGAGACTGACGCGTGCCTTCAGTAAAAAAAATTAGCTAAATAAATTATCCTACTCACATACTAAAAGGAAAAAAACATTTCAAAATAAATTAGAATCTAATTTGTAGTGAAACTTTTCTTAGTTTAAATAGAAATTTAGCAAAAAAAAAAAAAAAAAAAAAAAAAAAAAAAAAAAAACGGAAAAGAAAAAAACACTCCAGCTGTTTGTTTTCTCTTTTCGTTAAGTTTTATCTGTTTTAAATATGCCTGCCCTTGTAAATCAAAATATTCACTTGTCATTCATTTCTCATCCTCATCATTCAGTGATCTCAATAATTTTGAATTTGTCGCATAAATAAATAAATTTTGTTACAATATTTCAGCTGCAAGAGTCCTGCTTGCATATTTTATTGAGCCAAATACAAATTTCAATATCCTGTATTTGATGTGGCACAAAAACAAAATAAACTTCACTTAAACTATTGTTTCCAATACAAAAATTATTCAGGAGTAAATTTCTTTTGCGGGCCTGCCTGTTTTATGATCCTTGTTTTGTTTTGCATTTTGGTTTTGAGTATCTTGCATGCAAAAGTTTAGTCGCGTGTCACTTGAAACAAATGACCAGTTCTCATTTCTGTTAACGTGCTGTGCAGGCTTGGAGGAAATACAGAGTTCCGAAAGCCACACACAGGTGTCATTAACATTTATTGGTATAATCAATTCTTACTTACCAATTCTTTGTGTGTGTTTCAGCCTGTGTGTGCGTATTATTTAGGAAATTTATGATACACACTGTTGGACAAAAAAAAATGGCAAAATATCTGTATTAGATTTCATCAGAGACAAAATAGTCAAGCTCAGTTTTAATAAAAAATAAATTCAGTCAAATACGCGACTGACGCGTACAGCAAAGGGTTCCCCACTACCGCACAAATCGGCTTAGCCGATTGTACTTAGCAGACGTAGTGAGCCCATTATGTGGGGCACCCTTAAGGTTTCAAGTTTTTGTTATTTTAGTAGTTGTTGTTGTTCTTTCACGGCTGGGAAGCTACTGTTGAATGACTGAATTTTCCAACACTCATATTTTATACTGCAGTTCATTTTTAGGGTTCAAAACTCATCAGAGTGAAACGGAACCCTATTACCGAGACAAGTACGTCCGTCCGTCCGTCCGTCACAGCGTCCATTCTCCGAAACGGTAAGAGCTAGAGAGCTGAAATTTTCACAGGATGTTATTGTATCTTGCCGTATTACTAAAAACAACAACAAGTATAGTACTAAAAACAACAACAAGTCGAAAACTACCAGGTGTCCCCATGCAACGAAAAGTTACAATTAGCTATAACTCTTGAACCGTAAAAGATAGAAAGCTGAAATTTACATAGTGTATGTATCTATAGATGCTTTACAACAACAAATGCTAAAGACAACAACAAGTTGAAAACTACCAGGTGTCCCCATACAACCTAAGGTAACAATTAGCCATAGCTGCTAAACTGTAAAACACAGAGAGCTGAAATTGGCACAATATATGTACTTACATATGCGCTACAACAACAAATGCTAAAAGCAACAACATGTCAAAAACTACCAGGTGTCCCTATACAACGTAAAGTAACAATTAACCGTAACTTTCAAACTGTAAGAGACAGCGAGATGAAATGTGAACGATATATGTACTCGCATGTGGCCTACAATAACAAATGCTAAAAACAACAACAAGTCGAAAATTACCAGGTGTCCCTATACAACGTAAAGTAACAACTAGCCGTTACTCTCGAGCCGTGAGAGACAGAGGGATGAAATTTGTACAATATGTGTATTCACATATGCTCCACAACAACACTTGCTAAAAACAACAACAACTGTAAAACTACCAGGTGTCCCTTTACAACGTAGAGTAATAACTATAACTCTCGAACCGTAAGAGATAGGGAGCCGAAATTCGCACAGTGTATGTATTCCCAGATGCCTTACAACAGCAAATCACAACAACAACAACAAGTGGAAAATTACTAGGTGTCCACATACAACATAAAGTAGCTGTAAAAACAGAGAGATGAAATTTATAAAATATACATATGTATTCACATACGTCATTCCATACATACATTACACATACATACGTACGGAACCCTAAGTGTGCGAGCCAGCCTCGTAATTGACTTAATTTATTTAATTTCTTTATATCATAGTAGTTTCCAAATCCTTGTCAGTCGTAATAAAATAATCAAAATTAAAACATCTTGATTTTAATTTTGCTCCTGGAAAATAGGAAAAGTAAGAACAACTTCCACCAGACACACCATCAAAAAACCGATACAATTTTTCTTTTTTACACAAGGTATGCCAAAAGATATCACCCTATTGGAAGTTGCTCTTAATTTTGCACATGGCGGCCAATGTCAAATCTGTTTTTACTGTCTATTTGAACTAGACAGCTGTAGAGTACAAGTGAACAAGACGTGAAACAAAACACTCGCCAAGAATGCGGAATAATCGTGTCTATGATGAAGTAGACGATTTTTCGAACAAGATCATAATGAGCCATAAGGCTCATTTCCACTTCAGCAGGTACGTGAACAAGAAAAACTGTTGCTTCTGGGGCACCGAAAATCCACGAGTAATGCATCTGCTTAAAGTGACTGCATGGTACTCCAATTTTTTTCTAGGAAGCCGCTGGTCAAACGACAACACACTATAAGGTTCTGTTAACCGAGTTTTTTCTGCTGCAATTGAGCGAACTAGGTCTTGAGGACATGCGGTTTCAACAAGACAGCGTAACGGCGTACACTGAGCGAGCCACAAGCGATATTCTAAATGCCAAACAACATCGGATGCTTTCTTTTCGCCCACCAGTTATATTAATTTACACTATACCTGTCAACAAAGTGACAGTAAGTAATTGGATGTACTTAGTAGGGGCGTTAATTATCTTAAATCAATACTTAAGCCAACTTAAATAAAATTAATAAGAACAAGATATACATATACATATATAAATTCTATTTTTACACAACAACTTGATACTTCTAGTAACTGTTAACTTGTTCTGATGATGCATATCGCTTAAGCTCTCTGGGTACAAGTACTTCGTTCGCTGGTAACTCTCTGAGTTCTCTGTTGGAATATTATATTAAACGAATCGTATGCTTAACTGCCTGTTCCTCAGAGTCGCTCGATTTCAACTCAATTTGGATTCCTCTATTTCGAATGCTTGCGTTTGCAGTGGCTTACGTCATGAATTTATTTTCATTAACTTTACAGACACACCAGATCGGCAAACTAAAGTTTTTGCTGATTTTTTATTGACAAAAAGTACTACCACAGAATACTGCCAGAAGGGTCACCAGCTCTGCTTCAAGTTTCTGTCAAATTTCATGAAAGTGGCAGCCTTGCGGTGCTCGAGCATCCAGTGAAGGACAGCAAACATGAAAATATTTATATAGCTTTCTCTGTTGGTAGACTCCTAATTTGTTTATATTTGATTTTTGGTTAGGAAAATTCAGTGCAAATCTAATGCAAACAAAACAGCTTTGCAACCAAACAAATAATAATTATTTCTATTTAAAGTCTTATTTGCGTTGAGTACATCACTAGCAGTACATGAAATATGTTTAAAACATAGTTTCCAAAGCTTTTCATTCATGTTTTCTACTTATTTCGTAAAAATTACAACAAAACCAATATTTTTCTAATCACTTTACAATAACATTTTTTCATTGTTTATGTTTGTTTCTGTGTACACTAGTTGGTCTCATACACTCATGTTACCATGATTTCCTGTACTGCTCACTTCTGGCTGGCCCCCAAACAAATGATATGGTCACTTTAAAAAAGTCACTTTTGAGATATCTGGTTATGTCTGTGACTGCTACATAAATTGTTCTTGTGTAAACACTTCTTAAAACTGGTCAGCTGTATCCCTGCCAGCAAATTGGTAGTCGACTACTAAAATAATTAACTTTACGTTAACTTTTATGGACTAGCTTCAAATTAGCTACAATACAATCGAAACGTAGTGCAGAGTTCACCCAAAATTCAAATACTAACATACACACATACACGGTAAATAACTCTTGAATTAAATTGCCTATTGTCGCATTCGTTTTAAATGTTGCGATGGCTGAATGGGTTAAGTTGGCTGCTCACCAGTCTTGAGGCTTAGTGGTTCGAATCCCACCAAAGGCTAACCAAAAAAAAAAAAAAAAAATAGGATGAAATTTAATTTAATAAAATAAACCGAGAAATGTAAAATCAGCCTTGATTTGTACATTTTTTTCTGTGGCTACTGACTTTGAAGTAGCTAACTTTAAGTTAGTTGAAAAGTAATGCAGCGTCGGACAATTGACTACCTCCTAGGACATCGTAATGTTAAAATAGTCAGTCATCTCCATTGAAAATAATCTAAGTGTCAACCACCACCAGTTGTAAAAAAGTTAGCTTATAATTCATTACTAGTTAACTGAGTTACCGGCAGGGATCTGACAAGCCAAAACAAATACACACATAAATAAGTACACAATAATAAAGCAAAAATTTTGAAAGTACGGAAATAGTTTTTGTGGTATATTTATTATTTTAGGTCTAAAAATAGACCTTAATGGTATCTGTCATGTTTTCAGCCGTCTATATGCCGCCGACATTTCGTTGTTGCTAATCAACTCATCAGTAGACTTGAAAAATTCTTAAAAGAATGTTTGAAGCACAACTACTTATTCCAAAATTCTCATGAACAAAATGAGAATCAGAAATGTTCAAAAAACTTTTACTTTATGATACTTTCAAAAATCCAAATCGTAGTAACCGATGGTAACTCGTTGATATAGAAGGTTGCAAAGAAAAGTAAGAGAGTTGAAAAACGAAAAAAAAAATGTTTACTGTGTTAAAGGTTTGTTAGAACATTTCTGGTTCTCATGTTGTTTAGGGGAATTATGGAATAAGTAGTTTCAAGTTTCAAACATTCTTTTAAGAATTTTTCAAGTCTACTGATGAGTTGTTTAGCACCAACGAAATGTCGTCGGCATATAGACGGCTGAGAAAGACAGCAAACATTTGTAAGGTCTATTTTTGGACCTGAATTAATACGTTTTAAGTTTAAAATCAGATTTTAAGATTTTTTTAAGTATGGAAACACTATTTAAAAAAAAAAAATGGGCAACTGGCAACCCATGCTACCTAAATTCCACACCTCATTTTCTTTCAACTCAGGCAGTTCGATATAATAGGGGGCTTCGCGTAGCGAGACATACAAATGGGGTAAAGACGCTATTAAATAGATGGGATCACCGCAAAATACCTTAACATTAATTAAAGTCTGCTTGAAGTGAGGAATATTCATTATTTGAATCTTACACTTAATGTTTTATTTTGTTTTTGAAATATTTATTAATACATAAATTAAAAATTATTATCAATAAAACACAATATTATGCGATAACTAGTAGTAACTACTGGCAGATTAACAAAATAATAAAAAGATAAAGTCCAACAAATACACAACGCGCCAAGTTCTTGCAAAGCGATAATAATCTGCATACAAATTTTTTAAATTAAAGCTGCTCACTTTTTTTTAAGATCAGATGAGGCTAAGTTTTAATATTGGGCGAACTGCGGTCCTATTCTGCAACGAGCTAAAATTACAGGCATCGTCAAAAATCTCTAAACGCAACTAAGCGAGTTTTAGCGACGACCGTACTTGCTGGTATAAACTTTTGTGAGAGAAAATTGAATTTTAACGCTGATGCTAAAAATCTTGGTTTTTTGTTCAACTGAGTAAATTTTCAGCTTCAAAAAATATCTGTTGCTAAAAAATTTACTTTCTTGGAACAAAAAAAAAATGTTTACTGTGTTTATGTTTATATTATTTGATCTTTATATTGTTAAATTAATTATTCAAGCTCTTGATCTTTGGTTTTTTATAAAAAATAATATTAAACAATTATTTATTTATTTTCCATATTTCGCCAACAATTTGTTGGCATCTTCAGGAAAATAATTATAAAATTCAAAAACAAAAACAAATTATTGAAAAAATTTGATTAATAAAGATTCAAAAAAATTCAAAAATATTTTTCCCGCCTTAAAATGTATTAACAACATTCATGAACAACATTATATACATAAATACTCCTGTATTGTTGTTTGTAGAGTTGATTCCTTGAACAATTGCGATTTGTTGCCTGTTGATGTTAGTGTGTGTTTTGAATATTTTTAACAACTGATTTTGTGTTTGTTGTAGTTTTTGGCAATGTCTTGAGCTGCCCCATGCTGCAATGCCAGGTCGAATATGTGATTCAGCCACAAAGAAGTATGCCTGCCTCAATACCGGGAAATTAGAGCTATTGCTCTAAATGAGTTAACATCAAGCATGTCTTTATAAATTTTTTTTTATGGACTTCTTCAACATGTGTTTTCTGTTTAAAGTTCTGGTCAACAAACACTTTAAGATACAGTTATTTCCGCTTAAATGAGCCCCGCTTAATTGAGTTTCCCGCTTTATTGCACTAAAAATCATGGAACGAAATCATTCAGTATACCTGTCAATGTTAAAATACCCTTTTAATTGAGTTCCGTTTAATTGCGTTACCAGCTTAATTGTTTCGCAAATTGAACCCGCTTTGTGAAAAACAAGAGAAAATGTTTCGCTTAATTGATTCCGTCCACTTAATTTTTTTTTTAGCTCCACAAACGTAAAAAAAATAATTTTACGGCAAAAAGGCCATGGTTCTGTTCCTTTATAAACATTGTACGATGAACGTACCTGATTTTTAATTTGTTTTAATAAACCTAAACAATTTTCCAGCTTAATATGTAACTAAAGAGATGCGTTTTATTTTCCATATACGCATGGGTGTTTCGCTTTATTGCACATATTGCTCAATTAAGCGATTTTCGTTTAATTTCGTCGTCGACTCAATTAACCGAGTATTGCTTAATTGAGTTATCGTTTAATTGCGTCAAAAGCCGTGCATTTTTGGAAACTCAATTAAGCGGAAATAACTGTATTTGTACGTATTAACTACCTCAATTGTTGTTGAGCACTTGTCATTAGCATCATTGAAAGTGCCCATCGTATTGTGGTGGAGACAATCGTTGTTGTGAAATTTGAGAAATTATGAGGTTTTATATGCATTTTTTTTGGTTGCGTTTATTACCAATCCGTGGTCGTGGGATCATCAAATATCGGTATATATAGATTTTGCATTAAATTTATTGATTCACTGAAAAAACAATTCAATCCATTTGTACTTAAATCAATCCCAAGCGGTGTCAGAAGTTCGGTAAGTACGGAGCTTGTTTTAAGTATGGATTTTTCAAGCGCTAAAGATTTAGTTTTAGACATATTCAATCCCAGTTTCGGATTGAATATAGCTCAAATCCGTGATTAAAAATAAGAACGCTGTTCTTGATTTAAGAAGAACATTGGTACTTAACCGTACTTCTGACACCGTTTAGGATTGATTTATGAGGATTGATGATGCGGTGTTTCTGAAGTCTATTTAATCCCAAATTCGTACCTAAAATATTCCGCTCTACTTCCCCTTAATTTAATAATAATTTATAAATAATTTTGTCTCTTTGCCGATTTGAACCCGGAACCTAACTACTGCCAGTTCAGCCACTCTACCAACTCAGCCATCGCAGCAATTAAAAAATTTAAACAAAATTCAGTACTTGTGCAAAAACACACACAAGTGCTGAGTTCAAATACTCTCAAGAATTTCGCACTCATCTTAAACCTTACCAGGGTTGATTCCTTTTAACAATACCGATTGATTTTGTTTTAAGAAAGAACACTTTTGTGTTATGAGTACTTAAATTTTCAAGTCTACTTCGTACTAAAATCAAGTAGGAAAAACTTAAGTTTAGAACGCGATTTTTCTTTCTGTGTTCATCTAAATTTTTGTGTGATGCAATAATGGTAGTATCATCGGCAAAAGCAAGCGTTTTGCACCTTGATAATGAATTCATTAATTCATTTGAATATATTATATATAGTAAGGGGTCTAGCTTAGATTCCTGCGATACGCTGATAATATCATCACCTTTTACATGGAACTCTCTCCATGCTAAACCCCTTATTCCAACTCATGAACACATGAATATTATTAAAAATCCATCTTGATCCAAGATCTCATTCAACTGAAATGCAAATTTTTCATTTTCATTCAAGATGAGCCGTTCTAATGCAGATACACACCTGCTGACATATTCCAGAAAAGAAAAAAAAATACTTAAGCAATAAAATTAGAAACAACTCGATTGCAAACCTATAGGTGCTCAGTTAGCAAAAACTGCTCACGCAAAAAAGTCTGAAAAATGGCAAAGTTTACTTTAAAAATTTATTTCTTATGGGCTGTGATACTAATTGTGGTAAATAATCAATTTAGAACGACGACACTAGAAAAACGTAGCAAGATTCTGCCAACGAAGAAGCCGAAACTTGTAACAGTGTTTTAGCGAATTTAAAGTTTTCTGCGTTACATGGAGTGTATAATTTAAAAATGCTGCATTATTTGTTAAGCTTTGGATTTTACTTTGAAACATTTTTGTGCCGTCATAAATATTATTCACAGCGTTGGTTGGCTATTCATTTTTTTTCCATATTTCTGGTGGACTTTTCACCTCAACAGTGTTCGAAACTACAAATCTCCATCCAAGTTCTTGGGAATGTATTATAATGCTGGAAACTTCTGAGTACGTGAACGTACGAGCGATGACGCCATTAAACGGAACTCAATTAAACGGGTATTTTAACATAGACTGAATATACTGAATAATTTCGTTGCATGACTTTTAGTACACCCCTAAATCTAGGGGGAAACCCCCTAAACTGGCAACACTGCCCCAAACCTTTTGTTTGTAATGCATAATTTTTAAAATACTCTTCCGTGCATTGGCAGAACCTTGTTAATTTAAAAAATTGTAACCTTGTTTTACACAAAACACCGTTCAATCATTCTATAAATTTGAAAGTCCTTACAGCCAGGCTCGACCTTAAAAGAAATTACTGGCTTACTGGATGAAGCTGAGGGACTTACAAGCGCTGAAATAAATGCCTTAATACCGCTATTTGATGAATTGAAACTGCAATACGATTTTGTTGCTGCTCAAATACCTCAAAAATACCATTTAACAGATGAACAATTTGAGCAACAATATGAAATAACCTTGAAAGAACTCGAAGAGCAATTCAGTAAAATGTTAACCCAAAAAATCTCTACAACTTACAATACTTCCTTACCAACACTTACAGACATGATTGGAAAGCATGATTTAAGCTTAATGGCCACAGAGCAGCGTTTAGAACTCTTAGACTTACAGGGAATACTACAGGATACTTTGTATGACACTCAGCTAAATCTAAACAATTTAACAGGCCGAGCATTAAGGCTGGAAGAAATTTTACTCAAATTAAATAAACCAAAAGTTTTAACATTGATTTTTAAGGCTCTACAAAAGGGCTATAAAGCAGCTGGTCGTATAGGACGAGCGGCTTATTGCACGTATTCGTATGTACCACAGTTGAATACCTCTCTTCATACTCTCTACGAAGGAGCAGATTGCTATACGTATACGACAGCTTTACTACTTAAAATTCAAAATGAAACCTATCAAACTGTAAAGACAGTCAGGAAAAATGTTCTTGAGTTGGCTGCTATCTACAAAAAAGTGATCCTACAAAACTCGCTGATGGGTAAAATTGTTACCGTAATTTTGAACATAACAAAAATTGCCAAAAACGTGCTGCAAACCATTCAAACAGCCGAGCATGTATTAGATGATGTGGCACAGCAGCTGCCAGCAGCTACCGACCACGTAATGAGTTGCAGTTCTAATACTAGTCCAAAAATTTCCTTTGTACTTGAAACTGTTTCAAATGTCACTGAGTGCATAGTATTTAAAGAGGAGACAACAAAGAGTTATGATTTCTTGCAATCTGAAGTGCAATACAACAAAAGCATTGACACTGCCTTATCAGATGCACTGCTTTATCAGCTGGTCGAAGAGGACGAAGAAGAAAGTCAATGACCTTAAAAAGTTGAATAAAACTGTGTAAACAAATACTGTATTTTTCGTGTAGATCAAAAGTAATAAAAAAAACTAATATAAACAAATCGTGATCTGAAATCCCAAAACCTGCATTAAAACTTGTCTAATTTTTGTTGGAGAAACAAATTTCTTTATTTAAGATTAGTAAATTTTTCGTGCACTGCAGTTCTCTGTGCTGATAACGAATATTCTTCCGAATTAATTTCCCTGCAAAAACACTATCAGTTAAATGACCGACCGGTCATTTAACTGATAGTGCTGACTAATATATCAGCTAGGGATTCTTCTAGTTAGCTTATTAAGAGAAGTATGAATGAAAAACCTAGCCGCAACTCTTGTGTACATTTGATTTTCTATATCTGTCTATCTAATTAATTTCCGATAACTAAGGAATTAATTTCCGATTACATCAAACGCAGACGTTTGTTTCTCTTCCTCCACAGTAACATAGATCTATGCTGCTTACTCTGCTTAGTTTTATAGGTCAATGATAACTAATATATTGGTTAGTTCTAGTCATAACGTAAATATCGGTTAATTCTAACCAATCAGTCGTAACGTAAACTAAAGTTTTTGTTTTTAGTTTTCATTCTAAATTAAAATCTTTATTAAAAACAAGGCAAATGGTATGGTTCTGAAGCCCAAAATAAATAATTTAAAACAAAAATCAACGTAAAGAAGTCACAAAAAAAAACAAAAGAAAATAAATCCTATTACAAAAGAAACAATAATATTCACCCTTATTCTGCGTTTCGAATCGGATTGAAATTTTCCGCGATCGGCAACTTTGGTACTCTGTGTTCAGTTTTTGCTTCAATTCGATTATTTTCTTCGATTGTGTGTATTCCGCGTTACGATCGAAGCCACGCTTTTCTAAGTCTTGTATACACTAACGGAATTTTTTTAGATTTTTGTTGAAGCATTTAAAGTAAAATTAAAAATATGTAAGTAAAAAAACAAATTAAATTGATTTGTAAGCATTTTTAATATAACCAAAGGTTTAAACTTTTATTTAATTTCGTACAGGTCGAAAACAACAACTCCTCAGCAGTACGAAAAGCTTGTAACTTTAATGGAAGCAAAGGAAGATATTGCTTGTGGTTATTACAAGCGTCCTAAGGATTGTTTAAACAATCTAGTTTTATTTTTATGCCTCAATGTTGTAAAAATAGAATTAATAGGGGCACTAGGATTCGGCGCACCAATATTTTGACCACAAATGCCTCACTTATGTATGTATTTACGTTCGTAACTTTTTCGCTTTTATGCTTTATTTATTATTTATTTAACTATCATTCACACAATATTTAGTTTTAATTATTAATTTTTTGTGCACTAAATTTGACTTTTTGCTGAAATGTTTACAAATTTGTTTATATTTCACACGTTTCACAACAAAAAACCTGGTTTAAACACACCCCACTCTTCTTCGTTTTCTTTCGATTCAGTTTTTTTTTGCAGAATACCTACTTTCGATTCGAGAGTAACTGAGTGCGGGAACGTAATCGAAAAGCAGAATAAGGGTGATTGTTACGAATCTAGTTGTGAACAGTCCAATTGTAATTGCTTGTATGTATGTGCTTATATTGTATTGTGTGTGCTTATATTGTCTTGTTATTATGTGTAAATGAACACAGGAGGTACCCTGCCGGCAAATTGGTAGTCGACTACAAATAAAATCGACTTATAGTTCATCCCTGTCGGACATTGAGTAGTCGACTACTAAAATAATTAACTTTACGTTAACTTTTATGGACTAGCTTCAAATTAGCTACAATACAATCGATTTGTAATTCACTTTTTGTGTACTGGCTATAACCTAGCTGAAACGTAGTGTAGAGTTAACCCAAAATTCAAATAATAACATACACACATACACGGTAAATAACTCTTTAATTAAATTGCCTATTGTCGCATTCGTTTTAAATGTTGCGATGGCTGAGTGGGTATGTTGGCTGCTCACCAGTTTTGAGGTTTGGTGGTTCGATTCCCACTGGAGGCTACCAAAAAAAAAAAAAAAAAAGTAGGATGAAATTTAATTTAATAAAATATAATATTACCACCGAAAAATGTAAAATCAGCCTTGATTTGTACATTTTTTTCTGTGGGTACTGACTTTTAAGTAGCTAACTTTAAGTTAGTTGAAAAGTAATGCAGCGTCGGACAATTGACTTCTTCCTAGGACATCACCATGTTAAAATAGTCAGTCATCTCCATTAAAAATAATCTTAGTATCAACCACCACCAGCTGTAAAAAAGTTAGCTTATAATTCATTACTAGTTAACTGAGTTGCCGGCAGGGTATATACATAGAAACTTGTTGACAAACAAAGCGGCCACACAGCGAGTGTGCACATATTGACACACATGTGTAGATACCCTGTCGGAAACCAAGCTAACTTACAGCTAACTATTTCACAACAGATACTGGTTGAGGCCTGGATTACTTCTCTATGCAAACAACTGACTATTTTAACATGGTGATGTATTATGAAGTAGTCAATTGTCCGACGCTGCATTACTTTTCAACTAACTTAAAGTTAGCTACTTAAAAGTCAGTACCCACAGAAAAAAATGTACAAATCAAGGCTAATTTTACATTTTTCGGTGCTAATATTTTATTTCACTAAATTAAATTTCATCCTACTTTCTCTTCTTTTCAAGACTGGTGAGCAGCCAACATACTCACTCAGCCATCGCAACATTTAAAACGAATGCGACAATAGGCAATTTAATTAAAGAGTTATTTACCGTGTATGGTTATTATTTGAATTTTGTTATTTAGTACACAAAAAGTGAATTACAAATCGATTGTATTGTAGCTAATTTGAAGCTAGTCCATAAAAGTTAACGTAAAGTTAATTATTTTAGTAGTCGACTACTCAATGTCCGACAGGGTAGTGTTTCTTGCAGGGCTGGGAATGGCATAGTTGTTAGCGTTGCCAACTTGGACTTGTCCTCACTATTTTTGCGCAAACCGTTGTACCTTGGACGTATAAAAAGGATAACATTTTCATTTCTCTCTTGTGGAATTTGCTTCTTCTGTTACTCATTTTTATTCAAACTTAAAATGAGTATATTTGAAAAAGCAAATGTATTTGAATTTAAATACACTTGATGCTAACCCCTGGCACGAAACAAAATAGTAAAGAGTGCCCTGCCCTGCGATGGTGCCGCTAGGAGCCCCAATAAAGTTGGATATCCTTGATTTTCCTCACTTCGTAGTGCATCAGCTCATTTCAAATAAGGTACTAAAAATATACATATTAATTTCTTTATTGTTCTTTGGCGTTTGTTTGTACATTTAGAAAAATTAATAACAAGTACAAAAGAGTGATAAAACACATCTAAAAGGAATAAATAAATATAAATATTCGTTTGTATGGCATATCGACTAGAAATAAAATAAATACGATTATTATATGTATCTTTAAATGGTTACATTTTCATATGTATTAGACGTAACTTTCTTTGGGCCGTTTCACATATTGATCACTTTGGGATTTGTTAAGACAATCGGTATCGAAGAGCCTTGAATCACCGGAAGCTTCGTGATGACTTCTTTGTAGGGCTTGAGGTGATGATTGTGATTTCATGACATTGTCACGCGTAGAGGAGGAGGGTTTCTGTTTTGTGTCGTTTGTAGTGATTTTTGGAGCCACAATGATGTCGCTAAATAAACTTTGACGACAAAGAGCTGATAGTGCGCTGCCACTTACAGTGTTAGAATTCATTAAAGAAGCTCCGGTGGTAGCACTGGGTTCTTTGGCTTTTTTACCCTTCACTCTGCGTAGTTTGGAAGCCAGGGTAGCAAAACCTAGTTTACTGGATATTTTGCCAGATCTGGTAACTTGCCGCGGTATGGAATCATAAATGCCACCAAAATCCTGATCAGTTCCGGTATCAGACTGTGTGGGCGGTGATTCAGCCCGAATTGTATCAGCACTAAGACTTTTTTGCAATTCATTGTCTTCGGACTCATTTGGATCACAATGAATAGAGCTTTCGTCGGCTGTATTGGAACTTAAGCTCAAATCACTTTTTCTTTTTTTATCCCAACTTTCTTCACGGCAAAAATGTTCACTTAACTTCACCACCGCCATGTGTCGCGGTTTGCCACGTAGGAATTCCTCTTTTGCTTTTTGTAGGCGTAAAGCTCTTTCGTTTAAGGGTGTCATTGGTCTGCTGTCTTGCTCGAATACTGGACTGGTGGGCTCAGAGTTTGTAGGCGTGCGATAATCAAATCTCAAAACATGACTGGTGGGAGTTAACGACTTGCGTTCCCATTTTCTTTCGATACGCGGCACAGTGTTATCCTTTTTATCGGGCGATAGATATTTCGCTAAGTCCGAGGAGCCAGAATGGGTTTTCAAAATTTTGTTTTCAATTTTTCTTATGGTTGCACCCTTGTTGTACATAGAATTCGAGCCAAAGCATTTTTCATTGTTTTTTCTAAACAAATGATCTTTTTTGCTTCTGGGATATTGCAGCATGTTTTGAAATTTCGTTATATTATCCAACTTTAATGGACTTTCCTTGAAGCGATTAATTAAGCGAAAGCTGTCCGTGGACAAAGGTGTTCGGAAGCCCTTAGAATTGTTGCCATCATTTAGCTCATCATTTTGCTTGATACTTTGTACACTACGGGTTTTGCGCAACTCTTCCGCATTATTATCGACCCGAACATCGTCTAAGCTTATGGATTTATGCACCAAGAGAACTCGTGGCTTGAGCTTTTGTTCCAATTCTTTTAAAAAACTTTCTCTTTGCGAGTTCGTTAAGCTGTCGGTTTTTTGTTCCTGGAGTTTTTCATTATAGTCGAGCATATCCTTGTAGGTTGGTGTTTGTTTTTGAGCTGGTGCGAGGGCTGGCTCTGTAGGTGAGTGCGGTGGTATTTCATGCTCTATTACGGCAACACCACTTACGGCCATTGGTTCCTGGACGGCGGTAAATACTTTTCTCTTGGTTTTTACAAATACATTGGGTAAAGAAGTTGAAGTGGCTAAAGGTAGTTTTGCAAAAGTGTTTTGATTTTGTCCTCTTCCACTATCCGAGGGTTTTACACCGCCATCACATATTTGTTTAATGGGCTGACCCGGCTTAACTTTAATAACATACACCATGTCTTCTGCTATGGTGGCCGAGCTGGGATCATCATCGAAAGATCTTTGTTTTAGGCGATAATTTTTACGCTTCAAACGTCTGGGTGTTTCTAAAATACTTGGGCTGTCATCATTGCTGCTGTCGCTTTCTGTTTTGCTGTTTTGCCTAGAGCCTATTTTGCGTAAGCGGGCTTTCTTTTTAACGCCCACACTTACACCAGCATTGGCAGAACCACCTGGCAGACCTACAGTTAATCCGTTGTTGTTACTGAAAGGCTTTGATTGTATTTCGCTCTCCACCACCGAAGTGCTCATCTCATCCGTCGCCTCCAAGGTTGTAGAGAATGTATCGAAATTGCTTTCATCATTCATTGTTGCTGTCGTCGTCGTCGTCGTCATCGTCATCGATGTGGGATAGTGGACTACCTCGTCAGATATGATATTTATATCGGGTACAATATCTTTTGAAAATCGTGGAAGTCCCCCTTCTGCAATGAATTAGAATATTGTTTAATGTTTAATATAAAACGCATTACAAAAATTGAGGAAAAGAAATAGTTTCTGGCTCATAAAATGTCACCCTGTGCCATCGCTAGAGTTGGGTTTGTGCTTTGTTTGCTCCCAATAGGCTCTATATGAATATACATATTTTGAAATAGTTCAATCTGACTGACTTCATTTTGCAAGTTTTAGACATTGAGTCATCCCTCTACCGAATTGTACATGTTAAACAGTGTCCCAAAAGCTAGAACTTCCCTAGGCTTCCCGTACTAAATAGTGTTTACATCTATGAATGTTAAAAAAATAAATATATTAAAAATACGAATGGACAGCAATAAAAAACTTTTTTCCAATTTTCTTTAAATCCTTTTTTGCAAAAAGAATAATAATCCATTGACTAGAAGTGACTGCAAAATCTTTTAGAATCATGTTCTACTTAAAAGCGTTGCTTCAAAATTGCATTGTTGCTGTCACACTATTATTTCTTCGTCATCAATTTTGCAAAAGCAACTCTGAGCGCATAGAAAAAATGATTTTTTGATGATTACACAGATACGTTTTTCTAATACATACGAGGTTTGTTTAAAAGAAAAGGTAAATTTTTAACTTGAAAAGTATTTTATGCCCCTGCTAATATTTCAAGTGCATTACAACACTTTATTCCGCTTTTAGCGCAAAATAGACATTTCTTGATCTATTTTTTTTCCAAACAAAAAAATCAGAGAGCACATAGAAAAGCGACTAACCTTTTCAATTATTTTTTTAGACTGGGGCTCAGGGGATGACCCTGCTATATGCATAGCATTGTACTGGAACTAGGAAAATAGGAAAGAGGAATTGATGGGTGAAAAAATTAAAAAGTGTTTGTGAACGTTTGATTAAGCAAAAACAAAAAAAAAAACAAGTAAGGCTGCTATATTCGACTGCACCGAATCTTATATACCCTTTAACAAACTGTAATTAGAACCTTTTCTTTATAGACGTGTAATACCAGCTCATATATGAACTTTGATATCCCTAAGTTTATTTAAAAAATAGTCACTTATGTATATCAAAATAATGAATTTTAACCAAGCATTAGCAAAAATCGGAAAAATAAATTACTTTAAATAACAATCTAGTTTTAATAACCAATATTTGTAGCATACCACCGAAAATTATTAAGCTAACTATTAGGCCAAGAGGTCCGAGTTCGAATCCCAGATGGACATGAAAAATTATTTTTATTTTCCTCTTTTTCGTTCTACTGATGTTTGCTAACTAAAATTAGCAGAAGCAAAATTTGATTAAAAATCATGCTAAATTGGTACAGAAATAATAATCTGATTCAATATCATAGTGTAACACAACATCTATTTAAATTATGAGTTTTGTTACGATTTGTTACGAGGGGGGGTTCGTAAAAATGTTACGTAACAAAAAAAATATTGGTGGCTATTCTGCAAAACGCGCCGAAGAGGTGAAACTTTACTTGGCAAACTTGTTTTGTTACGAACTGTTACATGGGGGTGGGGGGGTTAAAAATCTGCAAAAATTGCGTTACGTAATTTGTGAACAGCCCCTAAAAACAAGCACGCGTTCACCTATTACGACTACACCTCACAAAAAAACACGTCCACTCCGATCAAAAGCTCAACAAACAACCGATTGTCAGCAATAGAGATGTATAGTTAGCAAGCTAACTAATTCGATCGAACTACTCATACATCCGAACTAAAGGAGACGCTCATAATAGCTAGCTCTTTTAGTTTGCCATAGCTCCATATCTCTTTCAAAAATTTGCCAGTAATAAATACACTTTGCGTTTTTCAAAATTCACATTTCCCCTTGCTCATGCGATTGTGTAGAATAATGAGTTATGACCTTGGGCGAAGTTCGCTTACTCGCTCAAGGTGAACATTTTTCAGAAATCATTTCGAAAACTGTGCAAGTACTAAAAATAATAATGGGAGAGTATCAAGCTCGTAACTGAAAATAGTTCTTATTTGTTTTGAAACTTACGTATATTTTGTTTGAGAATTTCCAGAGTTTCGTGGAGACCTTGTATTTCCTCGTTGTACTGCAGATTTCTCTCTTCCAATATCTCCTGGCAACAGGCTTCATCTAAAGGACTTTTCTCGCACTTTAAAAATTAAATTTCGTTTTGAAATTAAAAGAAAAAAAATAAGAAAAACAACCAAAAACTTAATCAAAAACAGCCTACCAAGCTTCTTAATCGGCTCAGCTCATTTTGTACATCTGAGATGGCGTTGAGCACACTTGGTTTCATCAAATTGTCAGCATAATAAGAATAACTACTGCGTATTAAAGCGAGAATGCCATCACATAAATGCAATGTTTCGTTTTCGGCAATATCAGAAGACTTTTGTTTCAAAACTTTTAATAGTTCCTCTGAATTTTTGAGAACATTTAATAAGGGCGCCACATTAGTATGAGACTCAAAACTTTGTATTTTTCTTGAATTGCTGAAAACGAAAGAAAAGTCGCTTCTTAAGTTTTGCAACTAAATATTAATGTAGAGAGAAGCTCACCAAAAATCTTTACAAGATTTCTCTTCATACTTGTAAATGGGCGTTTGTTTTTTATCCAATGGGGGAATCAACTTCAAAGGTGATGCTGTCTCCACAATGTCATCTTCAACTTCTACCATCACCGCCTCTGGCTCATCATACTTCTTATAATCACTGTCCAAGCCCAAAGCATCTGTACTGCTTACTCCATCTTCCATTTCTTTCAAATCGTTGACGTCATTCAACGAGAGACTGGAAGCTTGTTGTGAAATAACTGGCAGAGCAATACCAGGGGCAATACTGTCCAAGGATAAGGAACGACTGAGTGTGGGAGAGTTTTCATCTTAAGGGGAAGAAAAAATTCAAAGTCAAACTGTGTTTTAATAACAAAATAAATCACAACTTACGAGTGTGCGACTCTTTTGAAATGCGTTTTACATCGATGGGACAGTAGCCAGGATGAAGCAAAGCAAAAGTTGAAGATTCTGGTCCTATGCCTCGAGCCTTTTCCCATTCATAAAGCTTACGGGTAAATTTACGAGATATGCCTTCAAATTTCATAACACCTACCGAGGTTTGCACTTCTATCTCTTTTGCTGGATGCTCTCCAACAATCGCTTTAAGTTTCGCTAATCTGTTTTTTTTGTAATTTTTAATCCATTTTTTAGTTTTTAATTTTTCTTTTTTCATTAATAACAATGATCAAAATTTCTAGCAAGAATTTGCTCAGTAACTGATCAACTTTTTTACACAAAAGTTGTTCAATAGCTGATCAGCTTTTTACCAAAAAGTTGTTCACAAACTTATCAAAAATTTTACTAAAAAAGTTGTTCAAACACATATAAAATTTTTTAATAAAAATGTTGTTCAGTAACTGATCAGCCAAAAGGTTGTTCACAAACTGATCAAATTTTTTTATTAAAAATGTTTGTTGTTCAGTGACTGATCCACTTATTTACTAAAAACTTATTCAGTATCGGATCATCTTTTTTACTAAAAAGTTGTTCAGTATCGGATCAGCTTTTTTTACTAAAAAGCTGCTCAGTAACTGATCAACTTTTTTACTAAATACCATAAATAATAGAAATTGTATGGTAAATGTATTTATACCTTTCGAATTTTTCTTTGTCGTGTGGCTTATGTTTGTCAACTCGCTTGTCAATGGTACGATCATCATCGGACTCTCTTTTTTTGCCAGAGCCACCATGTTTGTGGGTGCGCTTCACGGAGTCGGTACAGCTTGTTGAAGATCCACCACGTTTTATTTTATTCCATTGTTCTAAAATCGTGAAAGAAATGAAACAAAGTTTTAAAATGCAACCAGAAGACCGTCTGGGATGACAAAAAAAAAAAAAAAATCCAAAAAGAGACAAAATGAAGTAAAACGATCACTACTCTGAATAAATTAATTGGCAAAGTAAAATTGTGTGAGTAGCATAAGTAGCAGTGCAAAAATTGTGAAATTTAACACGTCCAAAGCTCATAACGGTGCTGCAGAGAATTGTTGCGACCTCGAAACAGCACAGAGAAAACCAAAAAAAGAAAGGAAATGAAATATCTCCCATGTTTTTTTTTCAAGAAAGAAATTCTTACAATTGTCATTAGATATTCTTCATATGCTACAGCTGACACTAATTTTTACTTTTATGAATAATGCAATTTAATTTTCAATACGACTGTTTTCCGAACTACTTTGTTGTGCAGCGTAATAGTTGTCCGAAAGGACATTAATTATTTGACCATGTAGAACAGCAAGAAATTTCTTTATGCTATCTATTATATCGCGCTTGCACGTCAAAAGCGTAACAACTCAAAATTCATGAATTTTTAGTAGAGGCCAAAAACTGTTTCTGTTGATTCTGTATGTATGTATGTATGTATGTATGTATGTATGTATGTATATATTACAGCAAAAAACAAATGTCACAACTGTTTTTTTTTTCACGGAAAAGAAGACAAATCAAAAGGAGATTTTTACAGTGGGTAGATATGACCTCTGTAGCTTTTTGCAACCTTAAAAAATTGGAAAATTTTGGGTTATTACGCTTTTGAGGAACAAGTGCGTTATATCATAGTTTGCTCTTTTAATATATCATTTACTCTTTGCAATCCATGCTTTTTCATCTTAATGTCGTGAAACACTTTCAGGGTATTAGTTTTTATTCATAAACAAAAAAGTTATCTGAGTTGATCCAAGTAATGGTGGGAACACAACTGGGACGAACGACGAATTTCGCCCAACACGACGAATACGCCGGTCGTATGTAGCACAATAACGACGAAAACCAAAAACATCTGTTCTAATTGATAAAGTTGTTTATTGTTTGTTCAAAGATAAAAAAAATTAAATGAATCAATGAATTTCAAATTTTGTGAAAATAATTAAAATAATAAACATCATATTCATTATGATTATATGTATAAACATTCATGAAGTTTAACATTTTCAATTATAATTTCACTTGTATCCATTTTTTCAGTTTTTTAATTTTATCTTATAGTTCAACAGCTGATGGGGTGACCATATTAAAAAAAATTGGTTGCTAAAAAGTTTTGCATTACCAAAAACAAAAAATTAAACACTACAAACATGTTTTATAATCTTTATATGTTGACTTTTTATTTTAAATGCAAAACGTCAAAGCTTAGCACTTAAAATAAACACTATTAAAGTAAAAATTAACTGTTTTTACTAAAACACTTGAAAACTAAAACCACTATGGCCACATGGTACTGATTTGTTCGTCGTTCGCTGGCGTAACTTGGGGGTTAAACGATCAAGTTTTAATACATTCACACTATTTTACTAATACACTCACAATTTTGAAAATTGATGCAAACTTGATGACAATTTTTGCTTTCCATAGAGAGCATCAAGTCACAATCAAGAAAACAGCTGACACCAATTTTTTTCGTTCGGTCTGCAAATATTTTTTTGTTTCGTTTGAAAGTTGCAATTAAAAGTGATAAAAATTAAACAGATTCAAGCTTAAAAATTGAATTAAAAATGTTTACGTGCAGAACCAACAAATATACTGATGTGCTGCGATTTATAGAGCTATACAGAAGCCACGCAGTTCTGTGGAATATGAATGTTGCGTCATATTGTCAGTATTTGCTTTCTGCCCTCTGGTTTTTTTTCTTCTTCTTTTATTTTCTTTATTTCTGATAGTACTTTTAATGAAGCAGCTATTTTTAATTTTCATCTTGACGGCATCTTGAAAACGAATTGTTATGAAATTGAGTGCAGCCTACGTCACAGCTAGCAATTTTATTGAATTTTGACAAGTAGTATGTGAAAAAAACTTGATAGCAAAACTTGATCGTGTAACTGCAGTGTAAGAAATAGAAATAAATCTATTTTAAGTTCGCCGCCTACAAAGAATTTCGACCGACTCTGTGACTGTGTGCATTTTCATATACACCAATGTGTTTTATTTTTGACGGCGAATATTCGCGTCGAAAAATTCGTCGTTCGTCCCAGTTGTGTTCCTAGCATAAATGTAGATGTACAAGTGTAGTAGACATTGAGATAAATTAAATTGCATTTAAAAAAAATTTTAAGGAAAAATGTGAGTTTTATTTTTCAACCAAAAAAGAGTTACTGTGTTAACTTCTACGCGAAATTTCGTAAAATTTCGTGAAGTGCCTTAAAATAAAAATCACGCACGTACTTTTAATTTTAAATCAAGCACTAACGTGTGATTTTTTTAAAATTTAATCACGATCACGCGTACTTCACGCGTGACACAACAACCGAGATGTGCTCTAATTTCAAGCATATTTCGATATATCGCTGAAATTTCTCTTTCTGATATCACAGATAAATAAATGCTACTCATATTGCGCTTAATTTCTTTAAGAGTTTGAAGCACTCACCCAACTTTTTTTGAAACTCTTCTGGTAAATCCTTTTGATCCGGCAGTGGACTTAAACCTTGCCCCTCTAATTTAAGCTGACCAGTTTTCCACAAATGCCAATCAATTTTAGAATTTCCATCTTTTGTTATGGACGGAGACATTGGTCCACCAGACGTCTGTATGCCACCAATGGAAGCTTGTTTCTTAACACGCCATTTTTGCAATTTCTTCTTGAAATCCGGTGTAAGATTTTCTTCCAAAAGCTTAGTGGAAATATTGCTGGTTATTGTTGAGGCAGTCGGTGATAAGGGCTCGGCTGGTTTCGGTGCGGCAACCAATGTCATGGCTGTAACAAGAACGCTTTAAAAAACTTAACAGCAAATAATTTTTTCCTTAAAGAACACACACCTCGATTTGATTTGAGCTTCTGCCATTCCTTTCTTTTGTTCTCGAACTCTTTGTCCAATTTGGCGCGTAAAATTTGATAACGGCGATTTATTTCATCCTGTTGCAGCTCATAACTTTTGCGAGATAAGAAATGATTGGGGGAATTTGGCTCAGAAAAATCGCCGCTAGAAATATCTTCACATTCTAATTAAAAAACAAATAAATATATTTTAAATAATGAAATATATAAATGCCATTGTCTTTGATTTTGATATAGACGGAGTGTTTATATCTTTCATGCCAAAAAGCGGTCTAAAAATATACGCTTATTAATTGTTTTCTGTCTTTTTCAGCCGTGTACATGCCGCCGACATTTCGTTGAAGCCACTCAACTCGTCAACGGTAACTCGTTGTATGAGAGTTGTGAAGAAAAGCAAAATTTATTAAATGTTACGATAATGTAAATAATAAGATATATGGTATAGTTTCCAACATTATTTTTCGATTCTACTGACGAGTTGAGGAGCATCAACGAAATCTCGGCAGCCTACAGATGGCTGAAAAAAAAAAAACAGAAAGTAATTAATAAGGTTTATTTTTAAGCCTAAAATATTATAAAAAAAAATTAAGCAATTTTAATTTGTATGCTTCGGAATTTTAAAGAAATATTTAGGGAAAATAAATAAAAGAAACCTACCAAATTCTGCGAAGAAATCTGAATGCCGCGAAGGACTTGAGGGCACAGATGAGTTGACAGGTGAAGAAATTTTTCTAAAAGTACGATTCAAAGACTGAGTTCCTTCTTGTGGACTGGTTTTTAACAAATGAGGGGAAGCATAATATTGATGATCGGAGTCATTGAGGTCCTTAAAATTAATTGTAATTAATTTAACATGACATTTGACGGAACATTCAAATAATCAGCCCAATCATGAATATTCCCACGGAATTCCTTTCTCAAGAAAAATGTTTTTACCCTTTTTAATTTTTTGTTTTTTATTTCCAAGAGATTGTAAGGTTTTTTTTCAACTCTTAATATTTGTAGTTATTTTATATCACTTTTCCATAAATATTTACATATATCTTTGTGTTTTTTGATCAACTATATCAAAATAGATTTACAATTAAACAAGTGTTTTTTGTTTTCTCCGATATGAAAAGTTGGGGAAACAGTACAAGAGAAATGCAAAATTTTCTTTCAATTTGTAATAGCTACTAATTTAGGTCCAAAAATGAACCTTTTTATAATAACTACTTATTTTCACCCTGAACTCTTTTCTCAAGGAAAATTTTTTTCATAATACTACTATGAAAAAAATTTTCCTTGAGAAAAGAGTTCAGTGAGAAAAGAGAAAACGTTCTCGCGGAATTATCATTCATGATTGGGCTATATGTCTTGAAAACTTACCTGTTTTAAATTCAGATTTAAAGGACTGGGAGGATTACGATTTTTACGTTTTGATCCTGGTGGTATAACAGCTTCGATTTCTTCTGGCAACACCTCAAAATCCGGCATCAATTTACATTTTCTTACTGATTTGTTCGAAGAGGACTTACTCGGTACACCACTTACATCAGACTGCGTCGGCGTACTTGCCGCTGTTAAACTGTCAGGAGATTTTGATTCTTGCAATTGAGGTTGTGATAGCGACCTCTCAGCTGCCACCTCTAAGACATCACTTTTCGATGAATCTCTTCCTTTTCGATTTAAAATGAAAATTTTTTAATAATTAATGGCTTTTGTCTTTAAAATGATTTGTTTAAAATTTTATTCATATATTTACTTATGCTGCAAGCGTTATCAATATCATCCATTGAACTTGCCGAACTAATGGTGCCTGGGCTACCTGCGTCACTGAGTAAATGACCTGATGATGTGCTTAATACGCTATCAGCTGAGCTGGTGCCACATGGTAAAGATGGTACACGCAAATATCTGCAAATATAAACACAAATAAATATTCGCGAATGTATTACGAGAGTAAGCAAAAAATAAAAAAAAATCAATTATGAGGAATAACATATACATGCATATAATAATTACACTACCCAACAGCCAAAAAAAAAACCATGGGTGACCATATATTTTTTTTTATGTGTTATGCCCATAAAGTACGCAGCTACATTCATATGGATGTTTATGTAGCTGAAAAAAAAGTACAAAAATCATAAAAATTTCAAATTATATAGATTAGTTTCTTTTTAATTTTTTTTTTTAATTATGAAATTTTTTTAAAGGTTGATCCAGACCTCTAGTCATAACTTAAAAATGGCGTGTCAGATTTTATCATGTAATACGTCAAAAAATTATAAATTATGCCAGCTTTAAGCTTTGCTAAAATCATTTTTTAGTATCGTTAATCATTTTAGTGTTATTAGGAAAGAAATAAAAAAAATATTTTTTTTTTGAAAAATGGCAAAATTTTTGATTTTGGAAAATTTATAAAAAATATAAATTTGCAAATATTTTCCAGTTTTTTTATTTATTCATATAGCTGCATTTAATAGCAATAAAATGAGTTCTCCTTTATTAAAATATGTGTGGTAATGTTTATTTTATTCCCGAACAGGCAAAATGCCCATTTAGAAAAAAAAAACCCTTTTATGCGGTCAGTGCCCAAAAGCAGGTAGCAAAAGGGTGCGAAAATACGAAGTCTACTTGTTATTGTGGCTTATAACAAACATAAATATTAGATTATATTTTTATATTTATCTATTGCATGCTACTGAGATGAGCAATTAATTCAGTTTTGGGCAATAACAGCAAAAAAGTTTTTTTTTTTGCCATAATGGGTATTTTTCCTTTTTCGGGAATAAAATAAACATTAACACACAGATTTTAATAAATGAGGGCTCATTTTATCAAATATTTGTAAATTTATATTTTTTATAAATGTTCCAAAATTAAAAATTTTTCCGTTTTTCAAAAGAAAATAATATTTTTATTTTTCTTCCCAATAACTCTAAAATGATTAACGACACCAAAAATAATTTTAGCGAAACTTAAAGCTGGCATAATTTGTAATTTTTTAACGTAAAATCGGACAAGCCGTTTTTAAGTTATGACTAGAGGTCTGGATCAACCTTTACGAAAATCTCATATTTTAGAAGAAAAAAATTCTAAAAAAAAACTGATCCATAGAATTTGCAATTTTTATGATTTTTGTACTTAGATAGGCATAACACATAAAAAAAATATATATTGGTCACCCATGGTCCGAAAATGTTTTTCCATTTGTTTTGTAGTGTTATCTGAAGTAAAAGAAATTAAAAATAATAGCTAAATCCTTTTCGACGTTGTAGTACTGGGTGCAAATGTGAAGATATAACGCAATACAATTTTTGGAGAAGATTGTCTTGAAAGTAGTTTATTTTCACTCTACACACAAACAGAAATCCCAAGGACCAGCCTATAAATTTTGATACAAGATGCAAGACAAAAAAAGACATGTATCGTCAAATGGTTTCGTAGGAGAACCTTAATCTTCATAAATGTGAATTTAACCCTAAGGTCTCTTTTATTTTATCCTATTTCTGACTTTCTGGTTGACTGTTTTGGTATGTTCAGGGACAGAAGCAAAATTTCACGGACAATATTTTTTCGAAACATTCTAATACCTTAAATCCCTGTTGAAATGGTGTTTTTTGCTTCTTTTTTTTAACAAAAAACGCATACCTTGAGCAGCTAAAGAGTAAACATATTCCATAAAAATGTTCTACGTAACGTTTTATACAAATTTTCTTAACACATTTTGTATCTAAAATGTAAGTTTCTTTAGTCGTTTAATAATAAGAATGCTCCAGAGCTGGAAAACTTCAACCTCCCTAAAAAGAAATCCAAATGTAAGCTGACACGTGTCTTTTTTTTGTGTCCTTCACCAAAATTTACAGGCCAGACTTTGTAGTTTTTGCCAAAAAAAAACTTGATTTTGCTGTACAGTGTAATGTTTTGCAGTCGAAAGTATTTCTTGAGAAGTTGAAAAAGTAGGCGAAATAAAAGAAATATTGATGGCGTATCTCTAATGGTCCGAAAAGGATATTAAGAGGCAGAGAATGAAAATTTCAGAAAGCGGTCTACTCATAGCGAAATTGATGGCTTGTACTATGACAGTAGGGTATTTATGATTCGGTCCGGCCAAATATACTACTCTTACTTGTTTCTTGTAGCAATTGTGCATCATAGCTGACAGTGACATTTACGATGTAAGAGAAATTACTTTGCTCTCTCAAATTTTCGAGAATTTATTTGTTAAAAATAATCTCCTAACGGTATATTACAAAAACTTGCCTGGCCACTTCAGTATTATTTGGTGTGAGTCCTATAGTGTCACGTGATGCTTCAATTAACGCGGGTACATTGGCGCGTTCCCATTTGAAAGCCGCTTTCACTTTAGTCCATTTCGATACTTTTGATTTGCTATCACTGTAAGTGCTTTGACGCCGCAACAATTGGCCAGCGTTAATCTTGGGGGTATCACGTTCTCCACGCATGCTGGTCATGTCCTCAATCATAAAAGATTTACTGCGTTCTCGTTGCCTCAAAGCAAAAGAGAAAAAAAGAAAATGAAATTTTTAAAATTAAAGTTGTTACCTTTATTTTTAATAATTACTGTTTAATGTCATGACTCTTCGAATGATTAAGCGAATGACCTGTTTGTTCCGGTTTCAAAATGGTCTCTAATAGAGCTAAAGATTGTGCCATGTCTTGATGGTTGATTTCTGGCTCGTATTGTGTACTGGTAGTTTGGTGTTTGCCCATAACTTTTGTATCCCCAAACTAAAAAAAACGTGAGTTGTGTTAAAAAAAAAAAAACGAAAATACTTAGAGAAAGCATTTATATACATTTTGCTCTCACCTTTCGTTCTAATGTTCGTACATAGCGTAAGCATTCCATGCGCTGTAACATCTGCCGATCCAAAGTCAAGTACTGGTCCCACAGTGCGTACATACGATTCAACTGTTCTATGGCTCCATAAGCTGCCAAAGCAGCGGTTATTGTAGAAGTTAAACGATATTGCAAAGGTTCTATGGACTCTTCACATTCTTTACGTATGCGGTTACAGCACTGGCATTGATGTTGCTGTGAACATTTATCTTCTTCACGAGATCCTTTTCTTCCTATGTCCTCCGTTGATGATTTGTGTAAGTTCTGACAATCACTGGCTATTGTTTCGTTAAGTATTCTTTGGAATTCTTCTTGACGTTCAGCGTAATTAAGAAGACTTTGAAATTCTTGCGGCAAATCTTTCTTAGTTGGGGGATACACAAAAATGTTTCCCATTTGCGAATTGCCGGAGGATACTTCTCTTGGATCTGGCGGTGGTGTCGGCAGCGATTCTCTCGGAATGTTTGCTGAAGTACGCCGTGATGCTGGCCTAGAAGTTGGCGTTGTGGCAGATGAAGATGTGGGAGTACTCATTTGAGCCCGGTCCACTTGAAGCTTGTCCATTTTTCAAGAAAGCTTAAATATCCTAAAACCCAAAACATGTAATCTGCAAAGCATAAAGTAATAAACTCATATTGGCTCTTGAATTGAAAGAAATTAAGAGTATTCACATTTGATAGAGAGTTCAATTATTACGTATTTATTGCTCTTTAGTTTTGTTTTTCTTCCTCAAAACTGAGTATGATTTTTTGCGAAAAAAAATATATAGGGAATAACATTAACATTAAGATGAAAAGAAAAGAAAAGCCAGAAAAGTTGAAAACTTTTACGGTTCGAGAGTTATAGCTAATTGTTACTTTTCGTTGTATGGGGACAACTGGTAGTTTTCGACTTGTTGTTGTTGTTGTTGCTGTTTTTAGCATTTGCTGTTGTAGGGCATCTGTAAATACATACACTGTGCAAACTTCAGCTCTCTATCCCTTACGGCTTGAGAGCCATAGCTAATTATTACTTTACATTGTAGGGGGACACCTCGTAGTATTTGCTGTTGTAGCGGCAATTTCAGCTCTCTAGCTCTTACCGTTTCGGAAAATGGACGCTGTGACGGACGGACGGACGTAGAAGTCTCGGTAATAGGGTTCCGTTTCACTCTGATGAGTACGGAACCCTAAAAATGAATATCTGCAAAAGTTTAACGAAGAAAACAGCATTGATGAATCGTGTGTGCGTGTGTGTGTTTTGATAGCGACAATAAGCTGACACTATTTGCTTCGTAGCAAACCTGACATTAATGTAAACTGAGAATTCTCCGTAATAGACAAATTTCTTGTCAGGCATTTATATTAACTTACATTTTCAGGCTCAAGTTCAACCCCCGGCAGGTCACTTTTTTATCAATATCAATTAAGTAAAATTTTATAGCTAGGTAAACAACCGGCTATTTCTGGCTAGCAAACACCCTTCATCAGGACCCCCATGAACTCTAGACAATTTTGGCACAGCCGCTTTAACCACTCGTCAACCAAAGCTCATGCAATTTTACTTTCTATTTATATACTTAACTACACTCAGAATATTTTTACAGTAGCTGACCGTAGTTTATTCTAGAAGTAATCAGTGCAGTTATTTTTAAATGACCAAAACGTTTAAAAAATAATGAAATTTTAATTTTAACTGATTTGTACAGTTACTTAATGTGTACTAACTACAGATAAATACGGATTTTCGCTGACAGTTAATAATGACAGTAGTAACACCAAGGCGAATCAAGTATAGGTGGTCGCAATTCAATTCGCTTCAACATTTTCTCTCGGGACGTCACAAGTTTTGTTGTCGTTTTCTATCGGCTTTGACAACTCAGAAGATAAAATCGTGGAAAAATATTGAAGCGAATTGGTATGCGGTCACCTGTAATGGATTCGCCTTGTGTTACACATACATGAAGGAACCAAGCTGTTAATACGTATATACATATTTATAATTTGGTTTCTACATATGTAGCATACATACTCTTTACTTAAATTGATTGTTGTTAAATTTGTTCTGATTGTTGCGATAGCTGAGTGGGTATGACAGCTACTTTCAAGTCAAGATGCTGCATATTCGAATCTCAGCAGAGGCTTTGCAGTACAAAAATCGAATAAGCGTATTGAAAAAGGAGATAATACAGATAGAAAACTATAATTAAATTAAAATGACCACCTAAGAAAAAATAAAAAAAATGCTTACAAGTTGATTACGCATGAATTATTTGACAGTTAGAATAAAGAAAAAAAATATTTTTACCGATTGGGCTCCGTAGATTTTTTAACATTTAAATTCAAATGAAGTACTAAGTAAATTTATATGTAAAATAAGTAGTACGGTTTTTAAATGAAGTTTAATTTATTTTAAAGAGTGTTTTCAGTTAGTTTTACTAACAAAGTTTTCTGAGTGTAATATTCAGCAAAGTAATGATTTTTTTCGTAGTCTATTTTATGGATGACATTCTCAGAAGACTGTTAATTGCTCTGTTTATGAGAGCTTTTTTCAAACATGTTCTGGTTTGCATCCCTGAGATCTAGAGGCTCATTTTATTGATACAACTTAAAAATTTGCGCCATGCCATGCGGTGTTTGTTAACATTTTACTGAAATTGTTAATTACATTGAACTATGATATTGTAATACATCAGACAATTGACTGGCAATGAAATTTTAAGATTGTCTCACAATTATCTGAAGTAAAAATATTCTTAAAGCTGACAATTTTTCATTTCCAGTAGATTGCCAGCACGTTGTTAGTAGGTCTTACAACCAGGGACCAGGGATATAAGAGTTATTTTTCAATTTTTGAAGAAATAAAACATACATAAATGAACATCGTAGAAAACTTTCAATTACACCATCATGATTTTTAGGCGAAATGCATCCAACATATTGCATGATTTTTAAATTTTTGATTTTTATTTTAACAATCAGAAATAAGAGTTATTTTTGATTTTGATTTTTTTAAATGAAAAATAAAAGTTATTTTTGATTTTTATATTTTTAAATGAAAAATAAAAGTTATTTTTGATTTTTATATTTTCAAATCAAAAATAAAAGTTATTTTTGATTTTTATTTTTTTAAATGAAAAATAAAAGTTATTTTTGATTTTTATATTTTTAACTGAAAAATAAAAGTTATATTTGATTTTTATATTTTTAAATGTAAAATAAAAGTTATTTTTGATTTTTTATATTTTTATACCAATAATAAAAATCAATTCAAAACTCCTATTTATTTATTGATGCCGTATGTATTATAATATGCTGCTTCATTCAAATTTCTATATGAATATAATAACCATGATCAGCTATAAAAACATGAATGCATAGAAATAGCTTATAAGTTTTGGCTGCCATTGAAGTCAGTGTTAAGAGTTCGTTTTCAGGTGTTCAATTTTACCATCATAATTGATTTTAAATGTTCCCCACATAAATTATATCTCAAATCTCCCAATATTAATCTGAGTGCTGAAAATGACCCTTCTACACTGACTTGAGTGGCAGGTACAGAATGAACAATTAAAGCTAATTTTCGAAGCCATGGAAACACAAATTTTTTGCTCTCCCAATATTCCAATAAATTAACAGAAGTATCGAAACGCTTTTCTTTGTAATTTTCTATTTCAAAATAAGCTTTGCAGACATACATATTACCTATGTCACGAATTTTGAATTGATTTTTATTATCGATAAATGATTTTTATTATCGATATAAAAATCAAAAATAACTTTTATTATTGATATAAAAATATAAAAATCGAAAATAACTTTCATTTTTCATTTAAAAATATGAAAATCAAAAATAACTTTTATTTTTCACTTAAAAATATAAAAATCGAAAATAACTTTCACTTTTCATTTAAAAATATAAAAATCAAAAATAACTTTTATTTTTCATTTAAAAAAATAAATATCAAAAATAACTCTTATTTTCTATCTAAAAATATAAAAATCAAAAATAACGCTTATTGCTTGATTTTTTTGATAAAAGTCATAAGAGTTACGGTCCCTGCTTACAATATTGTGAGGTTTGACAACCGTCTGGCTGTACGTAGCTTTAGTTGTATCACTCATACGCAGTGATGACAACGCACAGTGGGTATTAAAGAAAAAAAGAATTGACAATAAATCTACAGTTTCTGAACGAGTAATTCGATTGTAATCAAATTTCATATACTACATAAAGAGGTTCCATTAAGTTCGGAATTACAATTTTATATCTTCTAGGTCCGACCTCCCTTCCCCACATCACAAAGTGTACCACACGCAAATCTCAAAAATTTGAGCCTATGAACTGTGGTTGCTCTCGTATAAAAAAAATAAAAATTTGTGAATTTATGTCTTAAAGAGGACATATATTATATATTTATTTCGATAATTTTATTTATTTATTTCGATAACTTCTTACAGTACTTTCATATTACAAACAATTCAAGGACACGTGCACAATATTGCTAAGGCGAAATGCGCAACAAAGTTGAAGTTCACTTGTTCAAATCTAAATTTATTAAAGTGTTTAGTTAACAAAATTAAGACTGCAAATAAGAGCTGATCGTATTAGTTTTGTTTTTAATGTGACTTTTGTCAGTTAATAGAGATACAAATATTAAAAGATGATATCTAAGATTTTTTTTCCTAAAAAAAAATACGAAAAAATGTTTTCTGTATTAAAGGTTTATTTGAACAATTTCTGAGACTCATTTGGTTGGTGGGAATTTCGGTATAACTAGTTAAGTTTCAAACATTAGGATCAACGAAATGTCGGCGGCATATAGACAACTGAAAAAGACAGAAAACATTAATACGGTCTATTTTTAGACCTAAAATAATACATTTCATTTACATTGGCACTGAAAGCAGACAAATAATTAAGTTCATTTGTTTTTTATTTATTTCAGTAAAGTAATATGTGAAGCCTTTTAGGCCAATAAAAATATATATTACCAGTTATCATTCCGAGTGATTTCGCTTACACACTAACTAAACAAAGTAATTAATAAGTTTTTAAATATTGGCTTCCCAGCCTCAAAATAAGAAATGCAACAAAAAGGAATGGGTGCAATCGGTCCAGCCATTTACGCGTGATGCAGTAACCAAGCGAAATAGGGACTCAGTTTTATATACATATATAAATATTATTATCATTATTACGTTACAACTACGATTTCGGCTATATTATCTCTTAGCTCTTAGAATATTTTCATCTCAAATATACATTTTGTTTACATGAATTCGCAAGAATTCATTTTGAAACCCACTCATTCGACACAAGCGTGAAAGTGCATGCGGAAGATTAGTCTAATCGTGAGCGTGCATGACGTGAGTCAAAAAACACTCACGTGCACATCTCTAGAAATTTTCCTTAAATTTATTAAAACATTAACAAGTATTTCCTATAAATGGAACGACGACAAAACGTTATAAAACAAACATCTGCATATTATCCAAAATACACTAAAATTAACATTATTATGGTTTTTTTCGTGTGTTGAATTTTGCAGCACTCTGAATGTAAATATTAATTGGAATATACTGATTTATATTACAAAAATATTGTTCCAGTTTCCGAATACAAATGTAGTGTTTAATGTACATTTCCACATTCGTTGAAGTATGCAAAACTGAAATTTAATATTAATAAAGAAAAGGAAAATGTAAACAATAATGTTCGCATGAAAACCATTTTCATATGTGCGCACATACATATTTACAGCCTTGTTCAATTAAGTTGGTGCGCGTTGTTATATTTGCTACAGTCGAATAATGAAGAAAATTTAAAACGCCAAGAGCTGGGAAAGTCTCTGAATTATTTTAATAAAAAGCTGATTTTCAAAAAAAACCCTGTAAGAAATAGCTGATGGAAACTAACACATTAACAACTTAATTACTAACACATGCAAAGCAATTTTATAGCTTTCAGCGTTGCCATTACAATGTTTTTTTTTAGTATTTTGATTTTCCCATATTAATTTGGTAGTTTCATTTGGAACTACGTTTATGCACTAATGTTTTTATAGGTTCGTTTGAAAAAAAAAATGGTTCTGCTGAAGTTTTTCCATATGATTCAGTTTTCTATTGCTAAAACCGCGACTGACTTCTGTTTTTCGTTTAATTTAATCTAAATATATACATATGTACATATCTAAAATAAAATTTTATTCTCTTTGAATTATTTTTTGAAATTTTTCGAAACACTTTTTTTTTATATTTAAAATTAAAAAAGTTAATAACATTATATATAATTTTGTGGGCATTTTGAAAAAAAGATTTCGAATGATCATTTTAATTTTAACACTGGTTTAAAAAAGAAATCACACAGTCACGAATGTTTACATCAGTTTTTTAATTTTGCCCTTAGGAAAATGATAGAAACCCTGATGTATGAACCCATCAGCAATGTCCGTCATATGATGTATGTATCTCGCTGGGAAAGTAGCATTTTAAATTTTGAAGTTTCCTTCGAATCGAGTTAGAAAATGCAACTCTGAAAATGTACACCAACTACTTTAGAGCATTGAGCAAGGTACCTTTATACCAGGTAGCCGTACAAGAGCAGCTGACTACCGCTTCTAGCTTGAAGAACTGTCAATGATACAACTAACCCAGCAAGAACAGTCAGTGTCGGTCATTTGAGGCAGATTTTTAGAGGGGAATATTCTTGTTCTTCTTACGCAAAATAGAACGCGCTTTTTCTTCTGGCTAGTTTGGCCGAGCATGATACAACTACTGAGGTAACCTCTTCCTTAAAATAAAAACAATGCATTTTGTTTTGTACAGCTACAGAAAAATGTCCAGAACGCACACTGCTACAAGCTTTATATCATTTATAAAAGCGAAATGAGTAAAATTTATGCCGATTTGTTATCTCGTTTTGGCTGCCTTTCATCTCTGTGTACTCTAACATTTATACGAAGTCAGAAAAAAATATCAATCAGATGTTGACTTGGATAGACTATATAGCCTTGGGTCAAACGTTTTCCAATTGTCACTTATTTCTTAATTCCATTATTTCTCTTTCAATAAAATATCGTTTTCTAACAAGAAATCATTGATACCAAGGTACCTCGACACCAGGTAGTCGCATAACTACAACAAACGCAACACCACCAAACACTTCATTTAATTTGTTGGCAGAAATCTTGAACTACTGTCACCCATTTGTTCGCGTATGTGTGTTTGTGTGGTGTATTTTGACAGTTCTTTAAGCTAAAAGCTGTAGTCAGCTGGGCTTGTAAGGCTACCTGGTATCAAGCTGACTTAATTGAGATTTTGTCGTTAGCTGGTTTTATCCATTCGCCATCAAGAGTTTGTTTGTCTGATACCACATTTGAAAAGCTGGTGTTTATGAATAGAAAAAAAAATTTTTTTTGTTTAAAAGTATTTTGTATTTTAAATAAATTTTTTTATTACACTGTATTTTGTATTTCAAATACTTGCTTTTAGAATGAAGTATTTTAAATACATGGAAGAAAAAGTACTTGTATTTTAAATACATCAAAGCATGTATTTTGCCTACCACTGCCTGCAAAATACTTCAAAATCTAATTGTGTCCAGAAAAACATCTCATTTTCCCAAAAAATGTGTTTCAGTTTTCATTACAGCATCAAAACATACCATATGTTATTTTTTGGAATAGAAATTTGAAATTTTTTATTGCTCTTATTTTACCGGACTTTGCTCAAAGATTATGGAATCAAACTTAATGCTTAATGAGCCCACATTTTCTTCTCAAAACGCATAATAGTCCGCTATAAACGGCTCCAAACACGACCTAAATGACGCTGCTAGTTCAAATTTAGAAATTTAGTCAGGAGTCAATCGATAGTCGGCAGGAGCAGGAGGGGTGGGAAATTGAAATGGGTTTATTGACCCGGGCTCGCATATAGAGTTGTCTATGAAAGAAAAACATTTGCACATTTTCGGTTGATCACGTATAGGAGGGACTTATATTACCGTGTGCACTGTACTCTTTTCCCAATTTTGTATTTAAAGAAACGCTACGAAAAGTGCCGCTCGACCTCCCTAATTCAAATGAGCCGAAGTGTATAAAAATGTTTGAAGTGGTTCTTTCATTTAAGCAAACTGCAAAAGGAACATCGATCGCACTCACCAGTGCAGCAAAATGAATTCCTCTTTTTCTCTTGATCCAATAATGAAAACACTACATACATACATACATACATACATACATACGTATGTAGCACAATTTTCAGCGAAAAATCACGTTTTACAGAAATATTTCATGCAAAGTTGAAATTACCCAAAAATTTTGAAGCAACAATTAAAATAAAAATAAATTGTGTTTTGCCAACACATATTTTGTGCCACCAACAACAACAACAAAACATGTTCTAAAAGTGAAAACTTTTGGGTCAAACCATAAAGTATCTTTCTTACAACTGCTTCAGGTGGCCAGAAATGAAAATATTTTATGGGACGCCGACAAAAACAAAAAACCACAAATAACTCAACAGCACATTTCTGTATATTCCAAAAGTGGGGAAAATGTAGAAAACTAAATCACATTTTTTTTCTGTTTTGTGAAAAGTTCAACCTTAAATAATTATTTGTTTATACCGAAGAATTCAAAGGCATTGTTTTCTTTAAATATTTTTAAAGTCACTATAATAAATAACTCAAAACTTTTTTACGCAAATTAAATTTAAAAAAAATATTGTATTCTATTTCTTTAAAGATCATTAGCGTTTTCACACTTTTTCTAAATCTCTTTTTCTCATTCCTTCTCTCTCTCGGCTTTTTTTATAATTTACAGAGAAAAAAAAAGAAAACACTTTCACTATTTATTTTTCGCCAATTTGTTTTTCTTTTGTTGTTGTTGTTATTGTTGCTACTTTTTTCAATTTTCTCAAAAATATATTTTTGTGTGTATCATCATCATTATTATTTTTTTTTCTGAAATGAGTTTTACGAAAAAATTTAAGAAGATTTTTTTTTTCAACGTATACACATTTTTTATGGCCACTTTTTTCACTTTCAGCATAAAAAACGAATCACAATAATTGAACTTCTTTCGGTGTAAATACCATACATACCTACATGCATATGTATATTTTTTTAATTTAATTTATATAATAAATACACTTTTATTGCATTTTCAATTAACCTTATTCTTTAATGATATTTTTTAGTTTTTTTCCAAATTAAATTTTTATGATCTTTTTTTTATATGGATTTTATGGAACATCACCATATACATACATACATACATGCATATATACTTATGTATGCATGTACATATGTACTTGCGTATTTATTTAAAATATTTTTTATAACCGTCTGCAACTCAATACAATCCGCTTGCTGCTGCTGCCTTCAGAAGAAAATTTAATTTTTAAAAAATACAATTTTTCAAACACGTCCGCCAAGTTAAACGTTCAATTAAAATCTGTTGGTCTCATATTTTCACCAAACATCACTCGCAATTCTTCAAAAAAAAAGCTCTCCATTGTTCTCTGAATAATTTTTTTTTTTTTTTTTTTTTGAAAAAGAAAAATTATATGCATCTCTGTGTTGATTTCAAATCTTAATGTTTTGAAAGTGCCACTTTTAAGGCATCTCTTTAATTCGTATCAATTTTAAAACACATTTTTTAAATATTTTCTTTTTTAGTTTTTCTTTTGTAACAAATGCATTTTGTGCACTAAATTTTCCAAGTCTAAATAAAAAGATATTGAAAAAATATTTTTTTTAAATGCTACAGAAATACATATGTGCATACATACATACTTATGAACTATTTGAAACGTCCGCATGCCTACACAAATTTATGTTGAATTTTCTTCGCTCGTTATTCATGTTTCTCATTTCTTTTTTTTTTTTTTTTTTTTTGAGAGAGAGAGAGATTTAATTTTGAGAGATTTAATTTACGATTTTGAAAATGTTTATCAACAACTCGTTTTCGATTTTGGTTCTTTGATTTTGTTTAATTACATGAGTTTTGAAACATACAATTTAAATTTTGCGCGCCCATTTCTTTGTAAAAATATTCGTCATGCCAGCAATAACGATGACGACATCTCTAGCGAAACCCTACTTTAAATACTTTTTGATGCAGCAGACGCACTTCCAAAATGTCAAAATAAGTATGACAATTTTTTAATAATATGCTTAAACATGCCCAGTGCTGGCCAAAATTAATGCTTTGATGTATTTAAAATACAAAATACATGAAAGTATAAAATACAAATACTTTTTACTCCAGGTATTTAAAATACAAAATACATACTGCATTCTAACAGCAAGTATTTGAAATACAATGTAACAGAAATATGTACATATTTAAAATACAAAATACTTTTAATAAAAAAAAAATTTTATTTCCTTTCGTAAACACCAGCTTTTCAAATGCGGTATCAGACAAACAATCTCTTGAGGGCGAATGAATAAAATCAGCTAACGATAAAATCTCAATGATTTCTTATTAAAAAACCGATATTTTATTAAAAGAGAAATAACAGAATTTAGAAATAAGTGACAATTGGAAAACATTTGACCCAAGTCTATTTATCTGTAGTCTATCCAAGTCAACATCTGATTGATATTTTTTCTCTTCTTGTTTTGGATGAAAATTTCAAACGCGGTTTTTTTTCCTTGTATTTATTTTTTTCATTGTTCAACTTTTTGACAGCTTGGCGACTTTCTCAATGTGTATGCATTCAGTTGCGTTTACTTTACACAGGTAGTTCACGTTTTTTAATTAAATTGTTGTATTGCCTTTTTTTTTTTAGTAATAAAACAGTAGCATAATTTTGGGTTTCCAGTTGATGTATAAATGGAATAATTTTTAGAGCATAAATTCTATCATAAATTAAAAATGTATTTTGAGAGCACAAGTAGTTGAAACTTAAGGAATTTACTAAGGGAATGACAAACTTATATATGCCCTTAACACTTATTGTGGATGCTATAAATATATACATATGTAGATAAAATTAGTCTAGAATTAGTCTAGAATTTGTTTTTTTTATAAAAAGAAACATTATGGTACATATGGATCCCATACTTTCTGGACAAAGTTCGGTAACATGAGATAATAATACACAAAAAAACACAAAAGTACGGGAACACCAAAAACCACTTGTGAACCCCAAAAAGTAATATTTGGTATATTTTGATGCGGTAATGAAAATTGAAAATTACATTGTGGGAGGATTAAATGTTTTTTCTGCAAGCATTTAGATTTTGAAATGCTTCGCAGGTACTTTTATATAAAATAATAATTCAAAAGCCTCAACATTTTTGTTATGTTGGTTGATTTAGTTTTGCACTTCTCTATATTCATAAATGTTAAACAGTTGGTTAAGTCATTAGAAAGTTTTACCATTGTGCCCGACGGAAAAACTTTCACATGGGAGTTCTCACTTACACAATTTTCCACAAGAAATACTTTTCTGATAAAATTGGTGCCCTCGTGAACCTGCGTCGAACACACTTATTACTTGTAAATAAAAATTTCAAAAGTTTACTCCGTCTGAATGCAGCGTAACGGTCTCGTTCAAATGCCTTTACCAATATGAAAGCTGATTGTTGTGTTCCTGGTTTTTTATTTAAGTCTGGCAGTTTTAGCATATGAAATCAGCTGTAATGCATTTTTTTAAACGGACGGCAGGTTATGTGTACAATTTTCAATAAATTTTATTTTTGCGCATAAATCCAAAAGAATTTTGAACAAAATGCTGTCCTTTCTTTCAACGTCTGTTCGCAATTTGGCAATACGCCACCAACTTGCTACAGAAACATTTCGAAAAGTGCATATGACAGCCGTTTGTGATGCTGCCCGTAAGGGTACACGAGAAAAGGCTCGCAAGAAAAAAGTTAAAGTGGAAATAAAGAAAGTCGGGTTTATACCTCATAATCAGAGAGATAAAAAGTAAGATTTAGTATTAGGAAAATCTTGAATTATTTTTAATTAATAAAATGCTTGAATTTCACACCAGGTTACATTTACAACGTGAAAACAAACATGTGGACGACTCATGGAAAAGGATACCAACCGATAATTGTTATGTGGCCAAATATTATCGTTGGCCTGTTTATACAGTAGCTGAAGCCATTCAATGTCATCGTGAGATTCTACATCCTTCGATGTATAATGTACCAAATGCACCACTCATAGCACATATTGAATTAAATATGAAAGCTGAAAAGTCAACGCGTTTTGTTGATAATTTCCAACGTGTGGCCATGGTGCCACATAGATTTGAACATGGCGAAGAAAGGAGAGTGTTGGTGTTTACAAAAGGAAATGTAAGTGAGCTGAATTAAAAGTAAGCACTAGTTCTTATACTTTGGTGCAAGAGGCATTTCTTTAATATGCAAGTAAAAGCGGTAAAGATGTGTAAATATTTAGAATTGCTCCTTACGATTCTGTGGTGTAATAGCGGCAATTTTAAGCAATGTATAGCATGCCAAAATGTGGCAGCAATCCTGTGTAAAAATTAAATTTTTTGATCTTTTTCTATTTTGATTTTATTTTACAAAATTTTTACTGTAACATTGCCTGCAACTTCGATACGGAAGATCTAAAAGAACTCGATCTTCCGCATTGTCTAATATGAAACATTTCTTTTTTTTCGGTTTAACATTTTTATTAGGAATTTTTCAATATTCTTAAAGTTAGCATTTACATAAAGCGTGCCATAAAATTACAATATCCCCAGTTTCGGGGACACTTTAGAATAAGGAACCAGGCTTTGAAAGGCATGAGTTTTATAGGTTTGTGAAGGGGGTCGTAGACCTCTCAAAACTGAAGTCTACCGAAGGCGTTTAGTTTGTTAATAATTCGATTTTGAAGTTACGGAATTTACTAAGTAGGGTATGCAAAACTTGTTCTTCACGGACTAACGGATTTTCTCCTCCATAATATGGCCGACAACGCCTTTGCTTACAAAATCTATAAGCATCTGGCAGCATACGTTTATTTTATGGCAATTAGAGACACTTTCTTTTTCTCTTTTTAATGTCATTATAATACTGAATTGTATGAGCATATGGACTTATTTCCAAATTATGTGCGAATATTACTTTGTAGTCGTACCAATTATGACTTATTGGCATAAAAAATAAGGAGGATAAACATAAAATTCATAAAAAAAAGTATAAATAAATATTTCCAATTATCATTTTCAGGATGAAATCGCAGAAGCACGCCAAGCTGGCGCTACACTTGTTGGAGGTGTCGAATTAATAAAAGATGTCACGAATGGTGAACTTTTGTTAACGGACTATCAGCATATAATTGCTCATCCAAACATTTTACCTGAACTTGTAGCTTTGCGTGGTTTAATGAAACGTAAATTTCCAAATCCTAAAGCTGAAACGTTGGGAACAAATCTGACTGAAATGGTAAAACGTTTTGCGGATGGCGTAAGTTATACAGCTGTCAAGGATGAACATCAACCGGATTTCGGCCTAATCACCGCTGCCATTGGTACTTTAAATGTGGATGCGCAACATTTGGAAGAAAATTTGCGTTCGCTATTGCTTGATGTTAATGCAGTCAGACCTAAACGTGAAGGACGTTTTATAACACGTGTATTACTGAAAAGTCCACCCAGTCCGGAAAATCTAAAAATAGACCCATTTCAATATGTACCAGAGATGTATGAGAAGCCTAGCGGAAGCATTAAAAAATCTAATAACAATGTAAGCCCCGCAGACCAGGAAGAAGGTGATGTAGATGATGATGAAGATGTGGAGGAGGAAAAGCAGAAGAAGAAAGCTGTTAATTAGAAGTTAATTAAGTTTACTTGCAATAAATGTTTAAAACAAAAGCCTTATTATGTGTTTTTATCAAATTTCTCACTGGGAGTGACGGTGGCGCAATATACACCCTACATGTACAATATTAAGCTAGAGAAATAAAAGCTAATTGCCATTTAATAATTAATTATTAAAAAATTAATCAATAAAAATAAATACACACATATTTAAATAATGTAAAAATTTAAAATCCATATCAGGGGGTTTGTACAATATTATTTGCGCGATTATGTTGTCGCTGCATTTCCAATTGCTTGACTCTGGTATAGGCAGCACTGGCAACTAAAACCACAATATTTGATGTCCACCACAATAGCGATTTCGTTTCATTATACCACTGGGTTGCTATTACGGTTTGCGCGCAAGCTTTAGCCGTCCCAGAAATATTGTGTGTCAAAGGAGAAGTCACCTGTTGAAAATGTTCTTTTTGAAAAAATATTATTTTGTAATACTGTAGCATACCTTTATTTGTAGTGCTGTTACAAAGCCGATGGCAAAGCCACATATGCCTCCCGCCAACATCGCCAACACAAACCAAAGCTCAAAGATTTTATCATAAGTAATAATTGCCTCCAATTCTCCATTCAGTATTATCAACGGCAAAAATAATATAGATGAATAAAAATTATTGTAATAGCTCAACAGCCACACTTCTTGGTTGACATGTTGCAAAGCCTTTTTTGTATGTATGGAATACAAAGCTAGCGCCAATGAGCCTAATACACCATATGACGTGCCCTTCCAAGAAAAAGATTCTGTCAAAGATTCCTGATCAACTCCTAACATAAAACCAGCCACTATTCCAGCACAACATAAAATGCTAGCAAAACTGGTCCTTTGCTTTAGTAAAACATACGTCAAGATAACATTGAAAACTGTGGTTAAGGAGCGACCCACGTAGTAAAAGGCCACCCCTACATATTTAAGGCAGAGGTTGTTCGTACCAACCATGAGGGTGAATAAAATTGACAATGGCAATATCTGGAAAGTGTTAGTTTTATACATGTATTGTTTTCGTCTAGTTGCGAGTTACATACATACTTGTGTACGTAAATTTTTAATCTATTTACCTTTCGAAATATGTCAATGTCTAAGGGGTTTCCCTCAGGAAAACTAATAGATTTGGGAAACTGTTTAGCTAAACAGCTTATAGAAAAGCATATGACGGCACTTACAACACATTGGAACCACGTAACAAAGAGTGGAGCTTCCAACTTTACACTGTCGCTGCTAAGTAAATGCTTATTTACAAACACAGTCAAGATAGAAATGCACCTAAGAACCAATGTAAATTATACATATAACTATGCCAACGATTCATGATGGCTGAGATAGGATACAAACCAGTAAAGTGAGACCACCAGAAAAATTTTCATATATTTGCCCAACAAACTGGTGGGTTTGTTTGGATTCTCCTGTTTTTGATGCATGTTACTTATTTATTATAACTATAAGTTTATTCTGCATATAAGATAAGAGTATTTCATTTATAATTCATTATATTTTGTTACAGCTTTATATTTTTTAAGTTATTGCTTTCGAAATGCACTTGTTTGTTTACATTGATGTGGTTAAGACCTAAAATAAGCAACCATGTTCGGCCAGTGACCGTATGTACGACTACAGTTTGAGAGCCATAGCATAAATATAAGTTTTAGTAGTTAACATCAAACTTCCGTTTGACAGGTAGTTGGCGATGTTGTTTGTAGCAAATACGACAACCTTTCAACGAAACAAAAAATGTAGCCATGAGGACTTGAATCCAAGTTCTAAAATGCAGTTTTGCATGGTATCGGTTTTATTACTGCTATGCGATGATATAAACAAGTTTGTTTATATCATGCCTTTTATACTAACATATTCTGCAAATGAAACGCGAAAGTTGACAAAAAAAATATACATACATACATATATATGAATGAGTACATATGTGTGTGGATGAATACTAATATTCCCCTCAAGATTATAATTACTAGTCAATTTTGTAAGGTTTACTGCATTAAGGCGCAATTTATGAATTTGATTTCATTCCTTAAAGGAAAAAAAAACCGAATTTTTATTAATACATATATTTTTTTGATATACATAGTTACATATAAATATGTACATATGAATGTATGCGTGAACTGAAACAGCATTATTCTTGAAAGCCAAAAACCTTCAGATTGCCGGCTTCACGTCTACGATCGCTGCTATCTTTGTCGTCGCAGGCATAAGCTAATAAATACTGTTTAGGATGCCAAGCGACAGTAAAGGTTGCAGCATCAACTGGCACATCTGCCACCTTTTCGCCGGTCTCAGTGTGAGCAATATCAATAAGAAGATCTTCAGAGGCAGAAGCCAATAATTTGCCATCATGACTAAATGATATAGTTCGTACAGGCCAGTCTAAACGTGATAATACGCGCAAACAAGCCAATTCGTTGGCGTCCCATAAAGATACCAATGCATCAGCGGAACCAGTCGCAAAATACTTGCCGGTCGGATCAAATTCGATGCAAATACAAGTAGCCGGATGAGCTTTCAGCACATGTTGAAGTTCTAAAGAGGGATAACTAAGTATATGAACGCAACCCATGCCATTGGTTAAAAAGAACAAGTCGCTGCTATTGTTCCAAGCAATTTCATTAACCTGAAATAGTTCAGTGAATTTTACTATTATATAATATATGTATTTAGATGGGCATACCTCAAAATTAAATTGCTCCTCAGCTCTTATTTTATTTGTTCTGGTGTCAATAAATGTTACCAAATCCTCCTTATTGCCCACAGCTATAGTTTTGCCATCTGGCGACCAGGTTATATTTATATTTTCACCTTTAGTATTTGTTACAGATGAGCATTTACCACTTCGTATATCCCAAATGCGCACAGTTTTATCTCCGCTGGCTGTACTTAAAAGATCAGCATTGGTTGCATGCCAACATAGCTGGTCCACTGAGCCGGTATGGCCACGATAAGTGCTTTCTTTACTCTTTAACAATATAAAATTAAACATACACCTTTTTTCCAGTTTCGTAGGTACTCATACTTACTACTCTATCCCTTTCCAGAGTATATACTGCCACAGTTTTATCAAACGAGCCTGAGGCTAGACGTCTACCGTCACAGCTCCATCCCACAGAATGTACCTACGAATGCAATCAATTGACTTGGTTCTTTTGCGTTTGGTCTTAGAATCGAACTCACCTTAGATGTATGTGCTTTTTGTTCACGTATTTTGCTGTGAGTTTTAAAGTAGCTTTTAAGCTCATCAACTGTAGCATTAGAACGGCCCATTTTAGTTTACCTTTGGCCACAAAGTATTTAATTTTTCCAAACAAACCAAAATCGGTGAAAATTAATAAGCAACAAAAACGCCGCAGTTTTTGACAGTTTATTTATAAAAAAAGCAATTGTTTGTATCATGAACAGATGGTAGCAAGGCGAATTAATTTATAAATAAAAATTAATTCGCCTTGGATGGTAGTTAACATTTTGCATACTACCAGACTGTTTGAAATTAAACTGGTGTTTGAAATTAAACTGGTGTACAAATTCACCACGAAATTTATAGTTCAATAAATAAACCGATTTAAAACTTGTAGTTCTAGAAAAATAAAATTTTAAGTTAACAATATAATTTTTAAATTATAGTTAATTGTTTTGTCGGGATTTGACTCGATTTTGTTTTGCCGGAATTGAGAAAGATTATTTTGTGGTAAAATTGTAGTGATCAACATTTTTAAAGAAAACAAGAAAAGTAAGGGAAGCAAGTAAAATCGCCCTAAAGAAATACTTAACAATTGCAAATCATAAAAAAGTTCGAATTAAAAGTTAAATGCTTAAAAAATAAGTTCAACTGTATGGTGCAAACGGAAAGATCACTTCGAAGAAAATTAGTGAAATATTGTTTTGAGCAACTCGTCAAGGTGCACTGAATGAATGTCAGGTGTAGAGGTATGCATGTATGTAAACTTGTATTTCTTTAGCAAAAAAAGTTCCATATATGTATAAATATCAAAAAAGACAAATTTGTACATATGTAGTTACTTACTTACTCGTGATAAACCAGCTAAAATTTAAAAAGACAGTTGTTTTTTTTTAACAGTAATGTACACCGGTACGATTTTTATGTCATCTACGTTCTAAAGCATTTGAGGGGAGGATATGTATGTTTGATCTCGGGAGCTATACATGCAGTGGTGCTGAAATTCTCAACACAACTTTCGGCCTTTCATCGTTTTCTAATTTTTCTTTCATAGTAGGCATTTATAGTCTTCAAACGTGTTCTTTATTTAACGAATGAATTTTAAAATTTAGCCGACATTACGTTTCGGTAATTACCGCGATCTCAGCACATGTGTTACAACTAAAAGTTAAATCTTCAATGAGTTGATCTCGAAATCACAAAGCTACAAGATTTTGCTAGAGTGGGCTAGATTAATCATGAGAAAAGCAAACTAGTGGGTAATGTACATATTTGTAGCCACAACTTTGGGAGAAAGCTTTAAGAACATGTTCTGGTGCCTAGAACTGCACCAAGACATGCTCTAAACTTTTATTTCTCCTTATTTAATTTGCAAGATATTATTCGATTCGATCAATCCGTAGTTTGGGGGAGTGTGAATAAAAACGAAAAAATATGTATTAGCTTATTTGGTTACGAATATTTTTTATTTGAATATTTTATTATTTGCTATTAAGACCAGAGTAGATTTTCAAAAAAACCAAAAAGTTTATAGCTGTTAGATTATTTTCAAGTCCACCAACGAAATGTCGGTGTTATACATGTTTATAACTTAAGACAGGAAACAGCTCTAAAACTTTTTGGTTTTTCGACGAATTTATTCCTGCATGCCTTGTCGTATAATATTGCAATTGCACGGATGTTCACAAATTCTGGTGAATAACGGTCCAATAGGTTTTGGGTTTATGGCCAATGGTTAAAAGCGCCTTTTTTACTTATATATTATGTATATATAGAGCTTTTTATTTTAGAGCCGAAAAAATTGTAACAGATCTATAGAACTATGTATATTTTCGTTTGTTTTTTTATAATATAAAATAATACCCATACATATTTTTCATGTGCCTATGCGCATATGTATTTAAAAGTAAATTTGTTTGCAGACTTATTCGTATTCCAAAATATTTTTGTGGTAGAATAGCAAATAGCCTTCACTGTCTAGAACTTGTTTTAGTGTGGCCGTTGTGATTATATGATCGTCACATTTAACCCAGGTGTCCTTGTGGTGTCTGACGTATGCAGTATAATGACCTGCATCTATAGTTCCAACGTGATTGACTACCGCATATAATGAATAGCGAAAGTCCCCATAGGCATTATTTTTGTCCGACATGAAGGGTGTCATATCAAACTCAACGGGAAATGATATAAAGGTAGAAATCTTTTTATCTATTAATGAGGAATGTTCAAACCGTTTTAAGTGAAAACTAGCCACACTGGGCAATGTTCTCAGACTAAACTGTTTCGTAGATTCTTGATAGGATTTGCATGTTGAACACTTTATCTTGGCACTGGATCCCAAATGTTCCGCACGAGTGTAACGCTCTAAACAATCTATTAAAGACTTTGGAGTCGCACCGCCATGTGCCGTTTCTCCCAAGTCTAAGGAAATATCCCAAAAAGGATCTATTGTTGTAGATACTCCATTGCAAGATTGACACACCACATCACTTTGCAGCATGCCTGTAAAAATTTGATCTATGATACAATTGCACTGAGTGGGACAATTGGAGTGATTTGTTGATGAGCTCGATTTGTTTGCACTTTCAGTCTCAGACTTGGCCTTCAAACAGTGTCGATGTAGTACATCTAAAGTTGCAATAAAGAATTCATGAGCATCCTGTTGTTCATATCCAGCTAGATGCTTTGCATGATTCCATATTAAATGCAGTAAGCGATGAAGCGATAATGGAGTTCTCGATCCAGAATAAAATTCTTGAAAAAGTCTTGAAACTTCACAAACAAGGCATTTAAGGGATGATTTCGCATTACATTCATGACGATCCGACAGAAAGTAATCACTAAGCAAGGGAGTGTGTATTAATGCCTGCACAATGCAGTTCATGAAGCAGGTTGATCCCAAATTGATAAGGCCTCTTAATCCTACAGTTTCGTTAGCTCTAACATATCTTCGTCTAGGATTTGCTAACATTAGATTTGTTTCCTTTGGTGTTGGAATCCATGGTGTCCAGCTAAGACTTTTTTGCAAATCTTTTGTCTCCAACTTTCTGTTTACCATAGCTACATCGCGGCAGCGAGCATCATATATGAAATCCCTACATGAACTGCAAAACAGTGTTCCATGGGAAAGTTCCAAAGCTATTGAATGTTTCTTTGCACGTTGATGAGCATTTATATGAGAGCCACGACAGCCAAAATAAATGCAATGCAGACAAGCAAATAGCTGTATTCCAAAACTGCCACATTCAAAACAGCAACAAGTCAAAGCCTTTTTCTCTCTCGCGTCTCGATTGATGCAGGAGGAAAAGTAGGCATCAATTACTCTGTAAGTATCCAAACTATGATCCTTTACAAATAATTGAAAATGTTTACAACCAATTTCCGACATCGTTCTAAATTTTTTGCCTTTGTTGTACTTCTACTCAATGGCTGTATACAGACTCAAATGTTGTTTTGGATTCGCCTTGCTGTCAACAAAATAGGCACCGAAAATTTTGACAGCTGATGCGCTCGCTCTCCTGCAGCTGTTTCGGGTATGTTTTACGTAAAGTTGCCACAACGTTAGAAAATTATATTATTAGGAAAATCGTCAAATTTATTTTTAATCGATTTCAAAACATTGGCGCTTTTATTAAACGGTGTGTATTTCATTGGTTTTGCTCGTGTTTTTTTAAGACCAGCTGACCCGGCAAACGATGTTCAAATTGAATTTTTTGTTTTTGCAAAACGTGCAATGATAAACACATTAAATTTCTTATGTGCACCCTCCACACGGACCCCAATCACTTTTCAAAATTTCATTTAAATCGGGCAAGCCGTCCAGGAATGATAAAAATCCGAAAAAACACGTAAAGCCAAACAGAATTAATGTATTTCTTTTTGTGTTTGCAAAACCCGCAGAGATACACACACTAAATTTCTTATGTGCACCCTCCACACAGACCCCAATCACCCCTGAAAATTTCATTGAAATCGGGCAAGCCGTCTAGGAGGAGTATACGAACAGGAAGTTTTGCCACTTAATTTTATATATAGATTAACCAAATGAAAATAAGCTTTCAAAGGAAAGTAGGAAAAAATATGTTTCACTACCAAAATTACAACAGACATAAAAATGAATTAAATAAATCACCATAACTTAAAAAAATTACTCAAAACTGTAAGTGGCTGAAGCTGAATTCACGATTTGTTTCACACAATATTTATGTCTTCACAAAATTTTTTTGTTAAAATTTATTTTTCCAAAATACACACGTCAAATAGCATACAAAAACTATTTTGTTTGTACAAAAACTTTGTTCGAAACAACTGGCCGAACTCAGCTCAACAGTCTACAAATGTTTGCATTAATGCATAACATAAGATGGAGCGCTATATATTCGAAAAGGCTATCCAAAACGAATAAATAGGTCATACACGATATAATGAAAAAAAAAAAAAAAAAAAATTAATAAAAAAGTTTATTTGCTATTTGTTCTAGGGCTTTATAAACCTCTTTGAAGTTTAGTTATGTTTCTTGTAAAATATACATTTGAAGGAAGAAACACTAGTTGTCTCCTAGCTAAAGATTTTTAGTGTTTTCTTCATTTGGTTTAATTAATATGAAATACAACAATATGGAATAAATTTCGGCCCGATGAACTTAATACAAAATAATTAATCGTGTACATTATTACACCTAATTCATAAAAATTATTTCTGGCTTATAATACACTTATTTGACATATTTGTATGGAAAATTTGTCAAATAAGAGTTTAATAAACCTAAAATATTTATTATGAATAAGACCCTTATACTCCAACACCCATATTCATAAAAACTATTGAAGGTTTATTACACGTTTATTTGACAAATATTCGGTAGAAATACGTCAAATAAGAGCTTAATAAACTTACAATAATTATTATGAATATGGCCTCAAATGTTTACACTGTAAAACATTAGTAACAAAATATACCTCTATAGCGGTATGTATCGCTATACAGACTTACAACAAAAGAACTACAAAATAAATTAAAATTGCAAAAGTATAGGTAATAATAAACATTAAATTCAATCAGCTTATTGTGAACGTAAATATGCACATTTTTGTTCATTTTAATATTTTTTACGAATAATTAGTGAATGTTTTAAATTTGTTGTTTTCGAAACTTTAGTTTTTTTTCTCTTCCCGCACTTTGTTGTGGCTTATTCAAACGAATAAGCCACATAATTACATGCATATGTAATATAGAAATTTTTCCTACAGCAGCTTATAAATAAAGTTATTTAAAGCACATACATATTTCTTACTTGAGTTAACAGCTTGACAACACCGATACTTAATAACGGTATATACCGGTAATGTCGCAATCGAAATGATACAAATACCGATATTGCTACCGATACCGAAATAAAATAAAAATTTTTACTGATGTCGATACCAATGCCACTATTTGTTTCGATTTCTAACATTGTTATATTCTTTTTAAATAGAGCTGGGTTTACTGAGTGAAATTTTTTAGCTTCAAATGTGATTTGCATTTCAAAAATCTATGCCAAATTTATTTCGTGAAAGAACTTTTTCCCATTTATTTCATTTTACTATACTTTATCGGAATTAAATAAAGCTATTAAATACTAAATAATAAATATTAATATAACCTTATACTCGTACTGTATCATTTACAACTGTTAATTACTTTATGGGGCTGTAGTTTGATGTTTACTCAAGAAATCACTGCTGTTATGGACAGCCATGGTCTGTATCCCAGCCAATAAGTTTTCAACTTTACTTTTCTTGTCTTGCTTAAAAATGTTGATCGCTACAATTTTGCTACAAGAAATCTTTCTCAACCCGGATTAAGTAAAAATCGAACTAAATCCCGATAAAGTAATTAAATAATAAATTTGAATCCTCAAAAATCATGAGTATAAAGAAATTAATGCGTTCAAAGTAAGTAGTATTTCACACAAAAACATTTCAACGATTTCAAAGCTGTTGAAATTTCAAGTTGATTTCGGCAAAATAAAGAAAATGAATTAATTTGGCTTGTGTCAAAATCTATGGAAAATTCCTTAATTTTTTTTAATTTGTTTTCGTTGAAAACAATAGATCAGGATGTAAGTAATTTGTATTTAGAAAACACGAAAAATAATAATAATATGATTTCGTTTCCGCTATATAATTGAAGGCAAAACAAATAAATTATCAATATTAGTTAAATCGAAAACATTTGTCATCTATATATTTTGAAAACGCCTCACAAGCGGTTAATGTTTCAACGTAGAGCAGCCCAGTTTTTAACTGACAATCTGTCAATTTAGACGTGTCGATGTGTTATTATTATTGTTGTTTAATTTTGTTGATTTTGCCAAAGATTTGCTCCTAGAAAACGAAAATTAGAAACAAATTAGTCGGAAATTACATATTTGAATTAAATAATGGAAATTGAAAGATATACTTTGCAGTCTATACGACAAGAACTGATAGACAACAATTTGCAGGCAAAAGCAATTATACAGGTAAACGTTAGGTTGAAGGAAATTTTGAATGATTAATCAGAAATTTTCAATCGTTCAAGGATATAATATCATATCGCGGTTCGATACAAGAGTTGGAGGCTTTGAATGAAGCCGGCAGAGCTAAGCTAGCAGCTCTTAGGAAAAATATCGATCGTTTAAATGATTGGGCGAGAGATACCGGTGAACCGGACCTATCCAAAGAAGTTGACACTCAGAGGGAACAGTTTTCAAAAGTCTTGCAAGCATTCCGTAAAGCAAATGTAGCCACAATGTTGGAAATTGAAAAAGCCAATCGTGAGGAGCTTATGGCTATAACAGGAGAAACCGATTTAAGGCAGCGATATAATGCATCCGGTGGAAGTGGTAGGGGAGGAGGTGTAGCGACTCGTCACAACCGCGGCAGTCTTGTATCGCAAGAAAATAATGTTACCGAAAAAATGTTGGCAATTTCACGGCATCTTTCTGAGACAACTCAAAAAAGTGCCATCACCTTAGAGACATTAGTAGCTTCTTCACAAAATGTTGCAGCTACTCGGGAAGAACTGCAAAACACAGCCGGCACAATCTCCCAATCTGGAAAATTACTTAAGAAATACGGACGCCGTGAGTGCACTGACAAAATGTTATTGTTTTTCGCGTTTACATTTTTCTTGGCTTGTGTGTTTTACATTGTACAAAAAAGACTTTTTTAGACTGAACAGCGAAAGAATTAATAATAGCGGAAATCTTCATTGTTGTGATAAATGAATGGATGTGTAAACGAAATTTTTGTTTTTGCATTTCAATAAAGTAGGGCTGGTCTCGCAGGTTCTTTTTCTTTGCTATGCGAAATGGAAACTTTTTAACAGTTTTTTGTTTAGGGAATAAGTATTTTATGAAAAGTAGAAATTATTGCAGCGCTGGCATTTGAAACAAATATGTAGTTAAGATGAATATATTTTTAAACTATTTAACGCTTAAAAATTAGTCTTATAAATAAATAAAGAAACTATTTTAAATGACCTATATTTCTTGGATTCTTAAATAATTTTCCTTAAAAGAACAATTTAAAACATCGGCATGGGAAAATGCTATAAGCCTCAAACTGATGAGTTGATTATCATCAACGAAATATTGGATTAAGGTATATTTTAGACCTAAAATAATACATTTCAATTGGTTCTTAAAGAAAATAAATAAATTCATTTTTGAATACATATTTTTATTTTTTTTTTATTTTTTTTATTTATTTCTCACTTTATTACTACTGCTTCGAAATTTTGGGAAATCTTTAAAGAGCCAGGCTTTGAAAGAAATGAGTTTTATAGGTTTGCAAAGGGGGTCGTGGACCTCCCAAAATCTGAAGTCAAAGTCTGCCGAAGGCTTTTAGTTTCTTAATAATTCGATGTAGATGTTGGGGAATTTACTAAGGAAAATATGAAAATGTTGGTAAAACAGTGCTGCCAGAGGAAAGTTTTTGCGTAGAACGTAAAACGCAAAATCCATTAACGGTCTTAAGCATCCAAAATCTTACTATTGTAATTTCATTTCATAAATATTTCCATAGATATGCAAAATTGGTTCTTGACAACCGGCTTTCGGCCGGGCTAAGGAATTTTCTCCTCTATGGTATAACCATACTGTATTATTTTCTTCATTATTCGAGTGTGTTCTAGAATCCGAATTCACTCTAAATTGGATTACTTTAGCATCCTCATATTTTTATTCGTTTTCAATTAGTTTAGCTGCAGGCATTTTTAGAAAAACTTTATTTTCAACTTAATCTTTTCTAATTAAAATAATTTAAAATGTTTTCAACAGCTGATAAACACACCATTGATGTGATTAAAATTTGGGCAGAAAATATACAACAACTTGGGTGGCTGAGTGGCATGGTTGTCGCTTTAGAAACATGAGCCCCTGAGTTCAAAGACGGGTGCTGACGAGAAAGTGTGGCGGCTTCGAAACAACTAGTTGTCCACCCTGCTAAATGTCTTTGATGCTTTCTTTGTCTAATTTAATTAATATCAATCACAAAGATAATATAGAAAGAACTTGAGCCTGAGATAAACTTAATACAGAAATAATTATATAAGAATAAAGTTCAAATAATAGAAATTAATTAATAAATCAATTCGACAGCTTTTTTTTAGAATCGAACTACATAATAGACCGCTTCAAATAATTTAAAAAAAAGATACATTTTTATAAACAGACCGTAAAACAAAGTTTTTATAATTTTCTTGATGCCAATACTCGTATGAGAAAACTGGGGGAAACTTTTCTGTATGTATTATTTTGTATCCTTCTCTGATAGTTGCACTTTGTCGTCTATAGAACTTATGCATATCTGAACTCTAATGTTGTTTAATAATTATTATAATCAGTGTTGATGAAAAATTTGTCAAAGCTGACTAGTCAGGTTTAATGAATATATCGTCAATGCTGAAGAGCTTGAAATGAAACAAAACAATTCACTATAAAATAATTCAAGTTCAAGCTTATTTATCATAAATAGAATTAAATTAAAAAATTTATTATAAATATTATTAAAAAAAAAAATTCAATATAGAATAATATTTACAAAAAATAAAAAAATTAAAAATTATAAACGTACATTAAAATAAATAAATAAAAAAATTGTACAAATGAAATAAAAAATTTTAACAAATTATTTGTGCGATTTCGTATAGCGCTTTTGTTTCACTCGGTGGTGGACCGTTCGACAGCTTTTTTTATCCCTTTATCAAAGCATAACGCTCCTTGATTTTTAAAAACATCGGAGTATACTAAAAAAAATGCTCATCTGTATATCGAAAAGCAAATGCAGCCGTATTCTGTTTTTGTATTGAGTTTAATTGTGTCCGCTTATGTATGTATGTATGTTAAGCAGCTGCCTATCAAATTAAAGTTAGATACTATCAATTTGTTTTTAACAGCTTATGAGCTAAAATTTTTTGTTTAAATACATACATATGTATGTATTTTTATTGTCTCCGGAGTTAAAAATTATATTAAAAATAAATTGTGCATGTATTTTCAATACGGGCATTTGGGTATGTTTCCTGGATTTGTAAAACCATCATTGTGTACTACACGACATATATCCTTGTAGTTTCTTTGCGTATTATGACGCTGGCCTTGGTGCCTTTGTATTGGTGGCCCTTGGTAATAATATCCATTTGAATTTATGGCATAATACTGAGGATATGATGAAACAGGATATTGATAGGAATAATCACTATAATATCTTCTTTGTGCAGGTGGCGATTTTTCGATCACAAATTTCGCTGCAATGTTTGAGCTTCCAATACAAATGAGTACTGAAAGTGTAAATAAAAATAAGCAAAACTTTTGCATTATTGTTACTGTTTTGTGGTTAAAATAAGCTTGCAATAAGTACTGCTTGATTTAATTTTCTATTTATGTAGGTCTTACAACAATAATTTGTATACGAGTAGTACAAACAGCAAAATATGTACATATGTATGTACGTAATTTTGTAAAGTGATCAACAAAAAATAACACTGATAACATATTGCCTCGTTCTATTTCTTTGCCTCATCATTTGATCCTAAAGTTGTAGGCCCATTCAAGGTGGGCTGTTGTACTTGAAAATGCATAATGATAACACTACGCAACACGTAAAAACACTTTGTTTCTTAACATTTATAATCGCCATATTTTTTTGATGCGTTATGGTTTTCTAACCTCAAAAGTCATTATTCTTTCAAGTTCTTTAAAAAGTTTGTTTTAGAGGGGGGTTTTTTTAAATACAAAATTTTTGAAGAGGCTGCTTTTTCTAACTACGTAGAAAACAATATGAGTACAAATTACATGCCACTGAGATGAACTGTTGTTGCAATATTTGGCAAAAAGTGTTTTTGTTTAGCCTTCTCAGGAAATAAAGATTTTAATAAATAAGGCCTTATTTTATTTCTATTATAAGCAGTTTTATGAAAAAATTAAAACTGCAAAGTATTTGTAAATTTCTATTTTTTATAAATTTTCCAAAATAAAATAGTTTAAAATTTTTCAAAAGAAAAAAAAATTGTTTTTGCTTTTTTCTTAATAACTCCAGAAATATAAATTACACCATAAAATTACATTAATACAATTTAAAGTTATAATAATTAAACATTTTTTTGAAATATTATATAATACAATTCGACACTCCGTTTTTAAGTTATGACCAGAGGTTTAGCCATATTCCGAAATCTCATGTTTCGGAAAATCTCATATTTTAGAAAAGAAATTCTAAAAAATAAAGTATTCATAGAAAAGGAAATTTTTAAATTAATTAACTTTTATTATTCGAATTTTTTCTTATATTATTATTACATATTACGTTATATTATTATTATGTATTACGTTGCTCGCCTCGATGGATGAATTGGTAGAGAGTCCTACTAAGAGTCCCCGAGGTCGCAGGTTCAATTCCTGCCGAAGGCTTTGGGTGTTTCTGCAGACAAGCCAAAAGCTTTGCAGTTTTGTGTTTAAAAAAAATATATTTTTTGTATTAAGTTTATCAGGCCCAAGGTCTTTCTATATATATTTTTTTTTTTTGGAACGAAGTTCCTTAACGCGGCCAGCAGGTAGTGAAAATTAGTAGAAATCGTCACGAAGGCGTGTGAGCTGTTTATATGTATTGGTGTACTGTCGACAAGCAATTGTGTATGATGGGCGGTGTCTACCTACCCATGATACAACTAACAAGGTAGCCTCGTCAGCTAAACCGTTAATCATCTGACTACTTTAGGTTGTCAAGAGATTGCAGAGGTGAAAGGCAGCCAAAACGAGATAGCTAATCCGCGTAAGCTCAGTGCATCTCTCTTCTGTAAATGTAGAAGTGGCGACTTTTTGACAGTTTGCATATGTTGTACAAAAACAAAATGCATGTTATTTTTATTGAAGTTGTTCTTATTGTAGTGAAAAGGTTACCTTGTTAGTTGTATCATGTACCTACCATGATACAATTAACAAGGTAGCCTCGTCAGCTAAACCGTTAATCATCTGACTACTTTAGGTTGTCAAGAGAATGCGGAGATGAAAGGCAGCCAAAACGAGATAGCTAATTCGCGTAAGCTCAGTGCATCTCTCTTCTGTAAATGTAGAAGTGGAGTCTTTTTGACAGTTTGCACAAGTTGTACAAAAACAAAATGCATGTTATTTTTATTGAAGTTGTTTTTATTGTAGCGAAAAGGCTACCTTGTTAATTGTATCATGGTACCTACCAATAAATATTAAATAGTTGTGAAAACGGACACTATCAGCTGCTAGATGTCGCTAAAGTAAAGTATGTCACAACAAAAAACAGCAATATTAAAAAATTGGCCAACAGTTGCTTTTCTTCGTTTTGTAGCAGATTGACAAAAAAAAAAAAAAATACTGCCTGTGTCAAAAGTAAAAAATAAAACGTTCCAAAAATTTAAAGAATCATAAAATTTAAAAATTTCAAAAACAACACAAAATAAAACATTGTATTGCATTCAAAGATGAAAAAAAAGTAAGGAACTTCTTTCTTAATGGGGGTCCCCCGACCGCATTTCTTTTTTTTTATTATTATAATTCATGAACGTATTTATTATAGTGTTTACATTAAAGTATTGCCCCAGCGCCTTGATTGTGGCTAGTTGGCAATTTCAATTTTACATTATATAACTATATACTAACCGTCTAATTCATAAAAATTATAACAGGTTTATAAAGCTCTTATTTGACAGATTTTTCATACAAATATGTCAAATAACAGTCATATAAGCCTGTTATAATTTTTATGAATTAGGGGGTAAGAAAATAAAATTAAAAAAAAAGTTCACAACATTTTTGATTTAATATAAAATAATGAAATACAATGAAATCAATCAAGCACGTTCGTATACTTAATCAAGTAATTAAATTCTTCATATCATTAACATAAATGTTATGCATCGATTAAATTTAAATATCAAAAGAGTGTTTTTAGACTGTTCAATAAATATTCTTTACAAGATGATTTAAAAGAAGAAATACGATTTGAAAATCTTATAGTTGGGGGCAACTCGTTAAAAGCTATGCCACCTACAAAGTAAATTCTTTGTTTACTTTTTTTTTTTTTCTTTCTTTTCAGTCTACATCTGGGAATTCTTAGAGTCGTACAGTTCCGAGTATTGATATTTTGCTGTAGTTGAGAGAACGTTATGGTGTGGTGTCCAATATTATTGACACATTTAAAAACAAAAATTAACACATTAATAAAAATTAATTAACTTGATTGGTATTACTTAAAAGAGACAAGGGAAACATCAAGGAACTTTAGTTAGTGGACAACTAGCTGTTTCGAAGCTGCCACACTTGTTGTTAGCACCCGTCCTTGAACTCAGGGGCTCATGCCTATGCATACCTCATGGCTCAGCTGCCCAAGTTGTTGCACGTTTCCTGTCTTAATTGTATTTCCTTTAAGTGTGATGATTGCTTACGCATTTGATTCGATCTTTCTAAAGTCTATTCTCAAATTCGTACCTAAAATATGCCGCTCCACTTCCTTAATTTAATAACCATTTATAAACTATTTTGTTTCTTTGTCCATTTGAACCTGAAACACAACTACTGCCCGTCCAGCCACGCTACCAATTCAGCCATTGTAGCAATTAAAAAATTGAAACAAAATTCAATACTCATACAAGCGCACACACATGGTTGGTTTCAAATCCAACCATGAATTTCGTACTCATTTTAAGCCTTAACCAGAATGACTCTTTTGAATAATCCCTATTCGGTTTATTTTAAGTATACTTTGTTAATATGCTTTGTACTAAAATCAAGTAGAAAAAACTTAAATTTAGAACGAGACTTTTATTTCTGTGTAGTGTTTGAATAATCCGCACTCAAATTAAGCACAACGTACTTGATTTAAGAAAATGCGTACTTGTCGAACTTCTGACACCGCTTGGGATTTGGGTACAAATGGATTCAACTGTTTCTTCAGAAATTAACCGCGACCATAAAAAAAATTCTTACGTGATAGAGAAAAACTGAAAGCAGATTTGGATTTAGAGCACCAACATACATTTAGTCTACATATTTTTATTCAAAACACAAACAAAAAGTATTATTTTGCAGAACAGTGTAATTAGTGCATTGAAGCGCTTAATTGATATTAATAAAAATGGGTGATGAACTTGTATCAATTATGAATTATACAAATATAAGGAAATGTTGATAAATCTACATATTTGATACCGCTGAGCCCATGCGAAAGCTGTAATATGCGATCACTCTTTTCAGTACTGTGCCGAACACATCGAAAAACGGCATTTTTTTAAAGTCAGCTAAATTGTTATTAACAAATTGCCGAGAACTTCTTCCACTACTTTCTAGTTTTTCCAATAAAAGTGACAACAACTCGACTTTAATTTGATAAAATTTAATGATAATATAAACTAAATGATTATTAAAATTTGTCAGTGTTGGCAACAAACTCGAATATGTATTCAAACAAAATTGCTTATTATTTGTTGAATTTTTAATTTATTCAAATAAAAATTTACATTTCTTTTTATGAATGTAAATTTGCTCGAACAAATAAAAATGTGTAGAATTTTATTCGAACGATTGTAAACCGCGATTAATTGTCATCACTAAAAGACACTCGTTGTTAGAAGGCAGTGTCCGATAAGTTTTTTGTTCTTGTTTTTTTTTGCATTAAGATTATTTCAAAAAAATTAATCAAAGTTTAGTAATATTATTCAATTTAGTTTTTAATGTTGATTGCAAAGAATTCATATAGAATAATTATATCTGCCAGGTCTATAAGATAAGATATTTTGCAAAGAAAATGAGCGAGACAGATTATATTTAATAAAGTAGACGCAGTTCAATATTAACATTAAGAAATTCATCAAGCCGTTAGAAAATTGTTGAATTAAAGGGTATACACACGTGAAAAGAACGAAAAACAATTTTGACATTTACGGCGTTCGATATGTATGTCCATCTGATGAGTCTAGTAAATCTATGAAACACATTTTTGATGCTAGTTTTTCGACCTTTGTTGTTTAGTATTTTAATTTTTCGAGCATTAAGGTCACTTGTTTTTTTATAAGTGCTTATTGAATTCGATATTTCCTTATCACAATGGATATCTCCTTCAGGAATGTTTTGATGTTTTTTCAAAAAAACATATAAAAAAGTTTTTTTTTGAAAAAAAAAAACATCAAAACATTCCTGAAGAAGATATCCATTGTGATATCGAAATATCGAATTCAATAAACACTTATAAAAAACAAGTGACCTTAAGGCTCGAAAAATTAAAATACTAAATCTATGAAACAGTATGATGGATAGCAACTGACTTATTAATGAAATTGCAATTAAACGTATAACTATATATTTTTCAGAAATAATGAATATTATTTTACAGTAATTTACAGCCCCCTTACGGTACAGAAGAATCCCAAAAAGTAAGCAATAACAAACCAAACTGTTCAACTAAATTAACCAACAACAAACTTATGGTATGGTATGGTATGAAGTACTAACTGAAACACATCAAAATTGCTGATATCTTGGTTGAAACAGAATAATTTTTTGTTTGTCATTGTTAGTTATTTTATTCAGCTGTGCACACACAAAGTTTTGGATATTTTTTTGCGCAAATTTTTTCCTTACGTGTCCAATAATGCGCGACAGAAAATACTTCGCTTGGTTTGAAATTTCGTGGTGGATGGGCCGATTAAAAAACAGAAGTAAAACGCGTAATTTTTCTTGATGCAAACATACAGATATATGTGCATACATATGAAGTTTGTTTGTATCCTGCAGGAAACGTAACTGCAATATTTTATGATTGAGTCAGTTGCACTACAGACAATTCCTGATAATACAATTTTTTATATATAAAAATTTTAAATGTGAGTACCACAGAATCTCGACTATTGACGTTGTAATAATAAAAATTTAGCTTCATTCAAGGACAATTCATTACAATATTATTTGAGTGCCTTGTAGATGCCTTTCTTCAGATTACCACAGGGGAACTTAATTTTTAAAAGTGTACATAAACATAGAAAAATGCATCCCAGGATACAAAATCAATCGAGAGCGGGAAAGAAATTTTTAATTTATTTATTTGAAGCCTTTATGACAAAAAAGTAATTTGCAAAAAAGTAAGGTGTTATTAACCAGAAACAGCCGGTTGTGCGCCTACATATGTAGCTATAAAATTTTACTTTCATTTACTTTAGTTAGTATTCAGAAAAGTAGAAATCACTGACAGGTCGAATTTAAGCAAATTAAGAATAATACAAATAAAATATTTATAAATCAATTTTAGTAGTTTACAGATTTTTCGCAAATTTCCGTTATACGCGGCGAACAATTAATAGATACATTTATATATCATACGCCAGCGAACGGCGAATAATTTAGACAAAGTGACCATGTTTGTATGTTGTACTAGTTTTTTATAAGCCCCTACCTCAGCTCTTGTGCTTCATATGATGAACTTAAACAGCGTAGTTCTAGCGACGAATTCGTCAACTGGTAGTTCTGGGCCAGTTGTGTTCCCAGCACAAAGCTTTTATAAATGATCTTTGATCGATTTTTGCAGGCTGTGTTGTTTGTAACTTATTTAAGATTTTAAATAGTGTTTTATAATTTGAAGTTCTATCGAGCTGATGCTTACACATGTAAGTACAAAGCTGCTTACATATGAACATATTTTATATTGAAGTATATAAAATTTTAATAAATGACCCAAAATTACCTAAGGCGTTTGAGTTCACGGTAATTTTAATTTAAACCATCACGAAATCCGTGGAAAAGTTGACATTTTGTTGCGCGTGCGTCACAATCGATTTTGACTTACATCAACGATGTCAATGGATAAAAACTTAAGATTTCAAAGGAGTATGAAATTGGATAATAAATGCGTAAAGATTTTTTAATAGGCTTTGTAATTGCATTGATACAGGGGAAAATGTCAGGTTATGCAAGCGCTACAAAATCTCAACATTTCTGTGGATTTCCTGGCACACAAATTATAACTTTTTTGTAACTTAACATCTACACCTGACAACATTTTGTCAGGCTCTATATGAAAGAATTACAGAATTTGACGTTGTTTTAACAAAATTTTGTCAGGTGTAGGCGTGACGGCATTGAAGCAACTATTTAGTTGTCCGCCAGGTAAAATTATTTTAATGTTCTCTTTGTTTTGTTTACTAAAAGCCGTGTTTCAATATCCTACTGAATCGTACGATCTGCTAAAAATTACATGTGTGTCCAAAAAGTGTGATAGTCTGGATGGACCGTGTGTGATAGTCTGTCCGATTGGCTAATTTTTTGAAAATTTTCAAAAACTATATTTTTCTATGCGATCAGAGTTGCCTTTTCGAAGGCAACTCTGTAAGTAAGTGCATTGTTAATGTTAACAAAAGTATAATAGTGTGGCCGTTTCGATGCCACTTTTTAAAGTAGGACAAAATTCGATCAGATTTTCAGTGAATAAATAGTATGATTGAGTAGGATAGTGTATCACAGCTTTAAGTATCAAAACAACAATAAAAAATTAACTTCGGCCTGACAAACGTAAAAGAAAATAGTTATCGAAAAAATGCTTGAATACTAAAAATTAATATTTGATTTTAATACATTATTTATACTTTAAACTCTTCGTTTTATTATATTAAATATATTCAATCATATTTTTGTGCTTTTCGGATGGCTTTCTTCTATCTCATAAGCACGAAGTTGCATTTGCAACTGATTGTCTGTTCAATTATGTAAACTCACATGCGAGTATACATGAATGAATAACTACAAAATTTAAACATTTCGCCCTGCACAGCGATTTATTATTTTACTACTATTACTCTTGTTAAGAATAAATATTCAGTAATAGTGCAATTTTCAACTTTAGCTGGGTAGCGAAGCTGCCACGCTTCCCATCAGTACCCATTTTGGTCATAAATTTATTACTTTCCGTTTGTGTTTTATATTATCTTCATCGCATATATTGTTTTTTAATTGCTGCGTGATTCTGGCATCAATGATATAGAATTTTCCTTTCAAATAATCTTAAAGGAAACAGTCTGAAGCGGTTGAGTTCGGTAAATAAACGAAAATAATTTGTCATTGGCGAAACTATATGTTATTGAAAAAAAAAAAAAAACAGAAAGCTGTTCTGCTTCTCGGTATTCTGAATATCGAAATCGTATTGACTAAAAGGGCACATCGGTGCATCTCTAGTTTTTATTCACCGTCAGCAGTTACTCTTTTGTTTTTACATAAATATGTTTATTTAATATCATTTCTCTCTTTCTTACCTTGAAAATTAACACTCATGACATTTTTTCGCATATCATTATCAATACGAAATGTTTGCTAGACAACTATTACTGCCGTCTCGCAAACGACTAAATGAAAGAGTATGAGAAAATGTGAGAACGAATGGTCTCTACACAATTCTGCTACGAATTGACTGCATGTATTTTGAAGGCAGGTCGTTGGTATAAATATATTTTGTGAACAACAAGTTCAGTGTAAGCATTCAGTTGGGATTGTACAAAGCCAGAGATTTAAAAAGCGATACGGAAGAAACAAAAACCGATAAATAAAATAGATGAAATTTTTGCCAAAGAAATTGAAATTCTTGTGAAAGTAAAAGTTCACCCGTAATAATAAATATTGTACAACTCACATTTGAGCAATACAAGATAGATAGGCAAGGACAAATGGTAAATATTTTAAAGAATTTTTTTAAACTTTCATAATTTAAACAACATGTATGTATGTACATGCGGGTGTGTATGTAGATAAATGTGGGAAGTGCAGTAAACAAGTTGGGATTTCGATTTTTGTGCTTGAAACGTGTCTATTGGTGCAGTTTTTTTTTTCTTTTTTTTTTTTGGAACACACTAAATGCATCTAAATACTTGTACATCTACATAGCTATGTGTTTGTGTACATACATACATGTGTATGTTTAAAAATGAATTTAAGTGGATTGCCGGTCAGAAAATAATTTTTGTTTAGCCTTTTAAAATATTTCTTTTTGTTATTCTTAAAAGCAATAAAATAATTATGTAGTTGTCGCTGCGATAAAAGTTTAATTAGCAAGTGAAAGAAATTCAACATATGTACATACCTACATACTTATGTGCATAGATTTATTCCCAAAAGTATGTGGTAAAAAAGAATGAGTTTAATTTATGGCTTAAAGAAATATATTCCACAAATACATATGTATATTCCATATAGTGTTGAAAGTGACGTCGCATGCACATATGTACATAGTGCTTAAAATGCAAAACGAAAGAGAAACAATAATATAGCTCATAATAGCTACAAAGCCCTGTAATCTATTTTAGAGTTGATAACAGGCGAGATTCCGGATGCGGGGTTGCTTTCTCGCTAGCAGAATTGGTTATTTTTTCAATGTGTAGCTGTATACTTTTTCTCCAGCTTTGTTAGTATATAAAAAAGTTTATACGAGAAATATATCGAATATTTGATTAATTTTGTTTTTAATTTAATGTTCTTGCCACAAACGTATTCCAGTTGTTTATGTTTCATCTGCCAAAGGGCTAATTTCTTTTTCGAGCTATAGGTAGGTACTTTTATTTATATATTTGCTGATGTTTCGCTCTCCTTCGCCCTAAATAAGCTATCCGCAGGAGAGCAAAATATCGGCAAATAAATAAATAAAGAGACGAACAGTTCGAAAAAGATAAAATAATATTAAACTAAAAAAAAACGACTTAATAACTATAATGACTTAATTAACAAAATATACATATTATTTTTTGTTACTTTTATCAGGCTTAGGTTCGTTCTGTATTATTTTTGTGATTGATATTTATTAAAAAAAGGCAAAGAAAACATTAAATACATTTAGCTAGGTGGACAACTAGTTGTTTCGAAGCTGACACACTTCTCGTTAGCACCCGTCCTTAAACTCAGCGGCTTATGTTTCTAAAACGACACCCAAGATGTTGTATGCTTTCTGTCTAAACTAATATAAGAAAGAGTTCTTATAATAAAAATTTATTAATTTAAAATGTACATATGTATATTTTTTTTTTTCATTCTTGCAATTAGTTAACGAATGTAGTTAAACTATCTTTTTATTGAATTTGTAAATGGGATTTTAGTTAAGGTGATTGGTACGAATAACCTTGGTAATAAATAATAAAAAATAATGGGAAAATAAATACGTTAGCTGGGGAACAACCAGCTGTTTCGAAGCCGCCACGCTTCTCATCAGCAACAATTTCAGTCATAAAATTATTGCACAGCACAGAGTATACAGAGGTGAAAAAACAGAATTTTGAAAATCGCCCAAATCAGCTGCTAGACAGCTTGTTTAAGGAGATATCTATAGTATGCATTTTATACGAAAAACAAATGTAAACAAAACAAAAAATAACACGTTTTTATGAACAACCACCACCGAAACAGCACAAGTTTAGTAACTTAAATTAAAAGTAAAAGATTGGTAAAAAGTGGTCAATTAAAAATCCTCTGACGTAGGATATGATAACATTTGAGTGTTTGGAAATTGATTACGAAGAGCATGTATTGTTTTCGTCACAAAACCACCACTATAAAGTACAATAAAAACACTGTCCTTTAAATCACAAAATAAACCATAAATAAATATTGTTTAGCACATTATAAACAATGAATACTATGAAATTTTATATTATACAAAACAATTAAATATACTTTTTAAACATTTCATAAATTTATAATAAAAAAAAAATCACCACTTTTTCTTACCGCATACAAAATATAAACACAAAGCATAACAAAAAGGAACTTTAAAAAAGGTTTTTGTTTTGACTACAACAAGACAGCTCGATACCAGATAACTACATACTGATTTTAGCTTGTAAAACTGTCAAAATATACAACACATACGCGAACAAATAGGTGACAGTAGTTCAAGATTTCAAACCAACAAAATACATGAAGTGTTTGTTGGTGTTGTGTTCGTTATAGTTATGCGACTACCTGGTATCGAGCTGCCTTGGACCATGATACAACTAACAAGGTAGCCTTTTCGCTACAATAAGAACAACTTCAATAAAAATAACATGCATTTTGTTTTTGTACAACTTATGCAAACTGTCAAAAAATCGCCGCTTCTACATTTATAAAAGAGATATGAATAGAGGTTACATTGATTTGCTGTCTCGTTTTGGCTGCCTTTCATCTCTGCATTCTTTTGACAACCTAAAGTAGTCAGTTGATTAACGGTTTAGCTGACGAGGCTACCTTGTTAATTGTATCATGCCTTGGACTACAAGTTCTCGAGCGATTGTGAAAACGAGAGGTACAGAGTTTTGCGCTGACTTGCTATCTCGTTCTGGTCGCGTTTCATCTCTGTGTACTTTGTGTTGCACAGTGATAAAATTGAAAGTTGATCAGTAGATTAAATATGAACAGTCAGTAATGAAAACGGTAAGCAATTAGTTGCGATCTGGGTTTGAAGCAATTTAGGTGCTGATGATTATCGTGGCGGACGTGTTCTCCAGCCAATACTTCTTCAACTTGACTTTTCTTGTCTTCCTTAAAAACCTTGATCACCACAATTTTATCCCACACATTTTTTAACACTGAGTTCTTATAGACCTATGAGTCAAACTGTTTGTGGTTAAATCCACGGAGCGCGCAAGAAGCCTACACTGGCTTAAGTGTAGGTAGCAAAACATTGGCAACCATATCCTTCCAATCAACCTAACCTTCTTTAGTTTGCACTAGTTGTTAACTGTGCAATTAGTCAAAAACAAATGTTTTAAAAATGGTATAAACCTTAAATTTAGCTTAAAATAGTTGTTTTAATTTTTTGTTTGTTCTCACAACAGTTTCCTAGATTGATTTGATTGCCTATCTTAGTACAGCAATTTTAGTTTGTGAAATCTAAGCATTTTCCTACAGCAATATTGTGAAATAAACAGTTTTCAAATATTTTCGATTTCTTTCCATGACGGATCTATTGACGGAAATGTCCATAAGTACAAACGTACATAAGTATGCACGAAACCATATTTGTGCTAATTCAAATCTTTTAACTTCTAAAACAAATTTAATCAGGTGTTGTAAAATAATGTGCTATTGATAAGATTGAAGATAATAAACAATTAGGAATAAAACTAATTGTTGCTACCGTTAAGAATAATTTGAATAGTTATATACATATATGTATGTATATATACACACACATACATATCTACATACATATGTAACATAAGCACGGAGTTTTTAAAAGTCAACTAAAATAACAAGAAGCTAGATAATTCCTTTTTTTTAAGCCGATTAGATGGTTCAAATCGAACGTTATCATAAAACTTTTGAACTTCATTGACAAAAAGTTTTTAACCTTTACGCTGAATTTGAAATTTGAACATTGTTATAAAGCAGAGAGCTTAGGTTTCTTTAGAATATACACACACCAAAAACTTCGCCTACAAAATAAGGTGTCTAGTAACTAGAAAACGGGCTAACAAGTACTTACAATTCTGATTACAAATGCAGTGTACTTTTTTTTAATTTGTTATTGAAAGGGCGTAATGCATTACTTTTGCAAAAGCAGTAATGCTTTATATAAAATATTAAACACAAACTGAAATAAGTAGATATATTAATTTTTTATTAATTTTTGCTCTTATGTTGCTTAATTATATTTCTATCTTATTTCGTTTTTATTTACTGCCAATTCATCTATATCAAACCTGTTCGAGCGTTTGCATAAAAGCATTCAAAACAAAAATAAATTTTTTTAATTTGGTTCTGTTTCGAACTGGTTCGATATCGATAAAAAAGTATTTGAAACCCGCCACCTCAAGATTGTTGAGCAGCTACCACCATAACCAGTCAGCCATCATAACAATTGTAGCAAATAATGTTAGGCTATTATTTTTTTGTTGAAATTTAGCATGATTTTTAATCACATTTTTTTCATGCTAATTTTAGTTATTAAACCGAATTCAAATACAAAAAAACATCAAAAACATTTTCTTTATGTTGGGCCTAGCTGGGATTCGAACCCCGAACACCTGGCCTAATGCTGCGCGTGCTAACCTCGGACATGTGCTATATAACAATGCATCATATAACAGAAAAAAATAATGTATTATTAAATACATAGTATATAATAATGCAGAAAGTGGTAGACATATAAATATATGTATTAAGTACTTGCTATGCAAATTGTTAGTGAAGTTTTTGATGGGTACATATGTACATACATACATACACAAATAATTTTAAATCAAGAAATATTTCATAAAATGCAATCATAGGATATTAAAAAGTTTTTCGTAACATTGTCCTTCAAAATTTAATGACTTTTTTTCTAATGTTTTATGTCAAATACTGTGTTTTTTCATTGTCTTTATTTGGAAAAAATAAAGACACCTAAAATTCAAAAGTCTGTAAATTACAAAAAAAAAAAAAAAAAAAAAAATCAAAATCGACTTTTTGGTCGATTCTCAGAGAATTAACCAAAATATGAATTTTATGTCCAAAAGTGCAATACACTTCTAAAGGCCGCAACTACAGTAGCAACAACTGCATAAACCAAAAAGGCTTAACTAGAAAATAGTTTTTACAATAATATACCATGATTGCATGAAACACATATGATCTTACTTTGCAATGTGAGCTCGTTTTCTTTCCACGTAACCAATAATGAATTTTCGTTTGTTTAATAAAATTCATTTATTTTCTCAAGCTTGTGAAATTAGCTGTAATGACTTTGGTAGCTCTTTCTTATATTGAAAACATAAATAATACAAAGTAAAAAATTATTTTTGTATTAAGTTTATCAGGCTCAAGTTCTTTATATATTATTTTTGTGATTGATATTAATTAAATAAGACATTTATCAGGGTTGACAAATAGTTGTTTCGAAGCCGCCACACTTTCTGCTCAGCACACTTTGTGTGGTGAGAAACTCTCACTCGGTAAATATGCTGTGATAAATATAAAAATATAATGTTTGATATAATTAAAAATTTAGACAGAAAATATACAACAACTTGAGTGGCTGAGTGACATGGTTGTCGCTTTAGGAACATACGCCCCTGAATTCAAGGACGGGTGCTGACGAGAAATTGTGGCGGCTTCGAAGCAACTAAATGTCTTTGATGTCTTATTTGTCTTATTTAATTAATATCAATCACAAAAATAATATAAAAAGAACTTGAGCTTGATAAACTTAATACAAAAATAATTATGTAAGAAAAAGTTCGAATAGTAAAAAATAATTAACTTCAAAGTAAAAAAATGTACTTCGACTCAACGTCATTTTAAGAAAGCTGAACTATAACTTTCGTCCTAACTATGTATAACTTTTATTTAAAAAAGGCTTTTTGCTTTCATGAAAAACACTTCCAAAAGACCTAAAGTACCATTACGAAAAAAAAACTGCTATAATTTTTTTGCATTACTTAATTCAACCATTGATTTCTTAAGGCTGATCCGGAAATTCAGCTACTAAAAAAATAAAATAGTGTTAAATTTGTAATGTGTTTTGCTTCTTCTGTAGAGAAATAAAATTATCCTTTTGGTTTTTATATGACGACATGCTTAATAACAAGTGAACTAAGTTTTTGTTGGTAAAAATCTGATAAAAATTGGTTCAGCTGTCTATATTGAAATGTATTAGTTTAGGTCTAAAAAAATAGACCTTAATGCTTTCTGTCTTTTTTTTTCAGCCGTCTATATGCCGCCGACATTTCGTTGCTGCTAAACAACTCATCAGTACACTTGAAAATTCTAAAAAGAATGTTTGAAGCCCAACTACTTATTCCAAAATTCTCATGAACAAAATGAGAATCAGAAATGCTCAAACAAACTTTTTATACAGAAAGCATTTTACGTCTTGCAAACATTAAGATCTATTTTTAGACCTAAAATAATACATTTCAATTGGCTCTTATAGCGAATAAATAATTAGGTTCATTTTTGAATATTCAAATAAAAATTTTGTTCATAAATTCTTGCAATTCTGACATTCAGCTAATGAAATAATTCATTGATATTCAACAAAAAAACGTGTTTCATTGAACTTTTATTAATTATAGTATATGAACGTTTGGCAGTGAATTTAGTAAAGTAGCAGGCATTAACTAAATTAAAGAATTTCCAATGTCTACGAAATCGTTTCCTTAAATATATGAATTTTTTCGTTGTGTTAATGAAAGCAAAACACTATTTTTATTCAATATATCATTTAGGCCATTAATATTTTTTTTACAAATATACTCCATCAAAAAAAAAAAAAAGAACTAAAAAACAAAATTTTGCGTGAAGACAGTTTACTGACAGGATACTTGTCAGTAGTAGACTTCAAAACCTCCCCATACAAAAATGAAAAGTTGAACGAGTCATCCCCTGGGACTAAATATTAGTTGAAAACGATTTCAAAAGAGGTTTTTTTCACAGCTTTTGTGCAATACGTCCGATGATTAAACTTTGCATAGTGAAACATTTGCTGTAAAAACTTTGAGTTTGTGAGTGCTGCAGGTGAGAGGCATAGACAAGTCTACTGTGTTTCATGTACATGAAGTTTTTGTTGAGTACATCATTCTTACTTCACTCTCTTTGAGTATTTCATTCATTCAAATGCTAAAATGGCGAAACAAAAGTTTCACTCTCTGGACACGAATGCAGTTTCAAAGGAAAAATTGAAAAGTTTGTTGAAGCAAATGTTTCACAGTATGGACGAACACATGTAATAATCTGTAATAATTTTTGGCACTGACGCTAAATTGAAGTTGTAATGCTCCCACCCCTGATTCCTAACCACCAAAATGGCAATTATTTGCAAAAGCAAAAAAAAAACGCTTTATTTGCACGAACGTTTTACTTAAAAAATATGTAATTTTATTCATAAATTAAAAAGTTACACGGCTTTTCAAAAATATCAAAATTCATAAACAATGCAATCAAAAGATCACTTCCATCTATTTTGAAGCCTGTTATTATAATAAATAACCTCTTTTACCTTTATTTTTAAAGCTCATCAGCAGTTTAGCATATTCATACATATGTATGTATGTATGTACTACATATTTTACTGGTTTAAATTTATGACAAGTGTTTTCAAACCTGATAACAATAGTTTTACGTAAAATACCATATGTATGTACATGAATTTCAATTAACAAAATAGTTATACGTTTAAAATATTTCTATGATATACTTGATTCCTCATTCATAATTGCAATAAAATTATTTTTTAAATTCGTCTATTCTTTGAAATTGTCCACACATTCTAATGTACATATGTATGTACTACAATTGATGTTAAATCACTCAAAATCGTTTATAATTATTTATGTAAATACAAAATTTGCGTCAAAAATTAACAATTGTAACTTAATTGCTATTTAATAGCTGTGATCCCGTACTAAACAGAGCAGTTGAACAAAAACAGCTTCCGCACTGAAAGTGTGTGCAAGTCAGAGATATTTTTAAATATCTGACCATCATCCCTTGTTCGGGCTAGCCTGAGCAAGTAGCTAAACAATCAACTGTTTCAGAAAGTAAGCAATAACAAATCAACAAATTCATGTGAATCAACCAACGTAACAACAATTTTGATGTATTTCAATTAGTGTTTTACAAAAAATATCTATCTAGGGCTGTAAAATCTAACATCGATATTCATAAAAATAAAATATTGTTCAACTAAATTTTGGAAGAAAATTTTCATATAAAATTTGCGCTTAAATACGTTTCAGCAGTGTTTTAGTTTTTATGACTACCAGTGTAAATGCGTAAATTTTCATTGCAGCATCAAAACCTACTATATGTTTTTCTTTATTATAGAAATTGGATCTTTTATATACCCGTACTTTTGTGCATTTTTGTTTATTATTTTAGCTGTGATGCCGTACACAATATTGAGATCCCGATTTGCACGAAAACTGTGTTCGCACTCAAAATTCGTACAAGTGAGACACAGATTTTGAGAGCAAAATATTCTTGCTCTTATTGCGCAAAATAGCCCACACTTTTGCTTCGTGCTATTTTGGACCAGTTGTTAAACAATCAGCTGTTGTAAAATGTAAACAAAAACAAACAAAAAAGATCAACCATTTTCATATTTTTCAATTAGTATTTCATATAATATAACATATATAAAACATTTTAGTTTCTCAAAATGCATATTTCAATTGTCATGACAGCATCAAACATACCATAAGCTATTTTTTGGGATAGAGATAAGGTTTGCAGTGTTCGTTACTTTTGTGCGATTTTATCTATTATTGATATCAATTCTTGATTGCTCTCTTTTTACCGGATTTTGCCCAAAAATTATGGGATCAAACTTAGTATAAAGCAGGGATGTGAGGTTGTTGTGAAAATGTCGTGTCGTGACACTAACTTTTTTTTTGGTTTGCAAAAAATCTTTCACACATTTTTCCTTCTATTATTTTCCAATGTAATTTACTTTAGTTCATTGTCTACTACACATGTGCTGTACATTTACCTGGGTAAATTTTTATGGAAGGAAAAAAATTAATTGGGGGAAATAATTCTATAAATAATCACCCTTATCGTGAGTAAAATGTGAAATTTTTATTCCCATGAAATTTTCATTTCCCAAGTAGGGAAATTTGCTATCATGAATATTATGGGAATGCTTGGAGAAAAAAAAAAATATAAATACAAAGGAAATTTATTGAAAATTTGTAGGTAAGTGATGTAAAAAGTAATTAAATTTATGTTTTATAACTAATAAACAGAAATTTGTGGATTAGAAGGTAAAAAGGGTGAATAAATCGGAGTTTTCATGCCTGTTGAATATTTTGACAGATTCTCAGCCGGAAACAAACAAAAAATCATTTGGTATTCCGCCGTAAAATCTTAAAACTAAGCGCATGCGTCCGTTTTTTTTTGCAGAGGGTTGATACCAAAAAAGTGTTGGAAGAGATTACGAAGTAGGAATGCGCATCCACTTTTTGCAAAGTGCTCTCTAAAGTGTTGGATGCTTTAGAAAAGTCTCTGCGTAGAATCGATAAAATTCTATTCATTAACTTTTTTAATAGGAGAGCCAGCTCTTTTCAGTTCTTCTGTGAGTGAATACCAAAATCCGGCCACCACATCTTTAGAAACCTTCACAAAACCCCATGCAATGGGTCGGTTATTTTGCACCCTATTGAAAAGCATGTCATGTTGCACATTATTTATTTATTTACACCTAATAATAGTTTTCTAAATAGTTTTCAGCTAATTTATATATCCATTAAAATGTAGCAACTACTTGCATTTTTTTTTCTAGTTCTCCAAAGAAAATAAAATGAACAAAACACAAAAAATTGGAAAAATGTCTTTGAAAAATCCGTTCACGATAAGGGGAAATTTCGAATGGGAATACATTTTATGGGAAAAGTTATTCATGATCGCACATTAGGGAAATGGGAAAAAATTTTAGGGGAAAAATTATTCATGATTGGGGTGAATTTTAAACCAATAAGCTGTATGTAGAGTAAAACCTATGAATATTGTTCTTTGAAAATCTATGAAATTTTTTTGTTTAGGAATAAAAATTAATACCCTGAAAGCATAAATTTCATGATATTAAAATCAAAAAGCATGGATTGCCAAGAGTAAACGAATTGGTAGAAGAATAAACTTTGATATGTATATATGATGTATATGCAGAGATTTCTTGCTGTAACTCTCCAGTTTTTGAAGAACAATCTTTGAATGATTTTTTGAATAAGTGGATTTCAAAAGAAAATAGTTCGGAAAACAGTCGTATTAAAAATTAAATTGTATCATGCATAAAATTAAAAATTAGTGCCATTTTGAAATGCCGGCAGTCTGTGGGTGGTAGGTAATCCACTTTTGAAGCAATGCGCAGGAAATATTGTAAACGCTCCAACAGGTTCTGTACAACTGTAGCTGATGAAGGTGTTTTTCGACGTCAAGGTCCGTTGTTTGCGTAACTGTCTGTGCTCACAAGCGATGGCAACATAAGTCGAATTAAAGCAAAATCGAATTATATATGCTATAATATTCTACTAACTTTCACACCTACTAAATTTCACATAAATATGAAGTTCGATTGAAGTGAGATCCTCTAAAGGCCGTGATTCACTATTCTACTGAATCGTACGATCTGTTAAAAATGACATGTGTGTCCAAAAAGTGTGATAGTCTGGACTAAAAGTGTATGTGTGTGAAAAACTTTTTGACAAGTCTGTCCGATTTGCTAATCTTTTGAAAATTTTCAAAAACTTATCTTATTCTATGCCTTATCAGGGTTGCCTTTTTGAAGTTGTTTACAAAAGTATAATAGTGTGGCCATTTTGATGCGACTTTTTAAAGTAGGACAGAGTTCTATCAGATTTAGCTAGCAATTTTCAGTGAATGAATCGTACGATTGATAAGGATAGTGAATCACGGCCTTAACGAAGTTTTTTAAAAAGATACAAACAAAACAGAACAGAAAAAATCCTTAACAAAAGTCCTTTACAATGCGTAATAAGCGTCAAAGTGTCCTAGAAGACACGTTGCTGTTAAATCTTGCCTGAATTCTTCAATATTATTTAATTTATAAAGAAATTTTTCTAAATTACTCATATTGATTTTTTCAAAGACATCATTCTACATTGAAAACACGGCATTGTGTCGAAACTATGTTTTAAGACTTAGGCTGCTATCGCTTTCGACCACAGCTGTATGTATATATGTATATAAATAAAATTTTCTTACATTTATAAATATTTTGTTTCAATCCAAACGTGATTGATCTTGAGAATTTTTTTCGGTTTTCGTGCGTGATTGAAAAAATTTTGCTCGTGAGAGTGAGTGACGTGACGCCCAAAAAACTTTTTGTGCGTGAAAGTGCGTGAGGAAAATTATTCTGGTGGTGAGCGTGCGTGACGTGAGCCAAAAGATACCCACGAGCACATCTCTGGTATAAAGCAACACATGGATGAATGGATGATTGAAAAATTTTTGCCAGTGATCAAGAGTGACATGACGCCCTAAAAAATTTTCGTGCTTGAGGAAAATTATTCTACTAGTGAGCGCGCGTGACGTGAGCCAAAAGACACTTACGTTCACATCTCTAGTATAAAGCAACACATTTCTGTACACTGTACTCGTTTTACGGTCGGCCCTTTTAAAATCAAAGTAATTGACAACAATCAAATATTAGAGATATTCAATCATATAAAAACAAATCAAATAATAATAGTAATATTTTTAGAGGTGAAGCAGAAAAAATATTACAATATTTCATTGTATTTTAGTTGTTTTGTGGTTTTGTGTATTTAACACATATTAATTTTCATCAAAATACACAAATTTGTCTGCCCTCATTGTATACTCGTAGAAATGTGATATATATTTTTTAATTAAATAATTAAAGTAATTGGACTTTGCTCTCTTAAAACATGTGTATGCCTGCAAATTCGGCATTTTTAAAAAGCATTATATGGAAAACAGTCGCCAACCGCTAAAGCGTTTGTTACTCAAAACCGAAATAAGCATGACTTTTTGGTGTAAGCACGTTTAAATACAAATTTTCCCCAATGACAGTAAAAATAGCCTTATAGTTTTGTACTCTGTGTTAATTTTTTTCATTTGCTCCTCAATTAATAGAGTTAATTTAAAATAGTTCTTTGCCTAAAACCTCCACAGAGGAAATAAAAACGCTTTAAATATTTTTCTATTTTTACGGCTGCACATTTTTAGTGATATTTTTATATTAAATTTTCACACAAATATTAGGAAAATCTCCTGATCTTTGCTTAACATCAGAGCTGTCACTCTCACTTGATTAATTCTCAATCTCTTTTCCGAGACAATAAACAATATCAATTATCACTGCTAACTTTTAAGATATCTTGAAATAAATGTTTTTTATTGGCTTTTTTGGTATTAATAAATAGACACATCCCCTGAAGAAGTGAACATAAAATTCACGAAACGTCGGGATAAAATATGTAATAAAAATCAAATGCATTTTTATTGACATAGAAAGAAGTTAGGCCTCACCAGCTAAAGAAGAAACTTAAAAACACTTAAATAAATGTTTTTTTGTTTAGGGAAGGAAGGAGCCACACCCACATATAACACTAGATTATTATTGTATGACATCGCAGATTATAAAACGCTGCATATACAGAGGAAAAAAAAAACAAGTTAAAAACGTAGGAAACAATGAACCTTGTTATTTGCTCTTTATATGAGAGAGAGCATTTTCACTTTGGTTGCTGTGCCAAAATTGTGAAATTTGACACGTCCAAAGTTCAAAGGGTGCTGATGAGGGGTGCTTACTACCCAGAAACATAAAAATTTTACTTTTCTTTACTTAATTAATATTGATTTAAAAGTGACAAACCAAGGGTTGAACTTGAGCCTGAAAATGTACATATGGGCATATCCGAAAAAATGTCAACCAACAAAAAAAAATTTTAAAGTTGATCAAAAATTATTCTTGATTATTTAGAGTAATAGACTATATTTGTACTCTTATAAATATCATCATAAAATATTTTCTGGCAGTCCATATTACGAAAATCAGGACTTAAGGTTCAGCAACCTTGCATCATTAATATTTGGCCAAAATATGCATGTTTTTTGGGTGCGGTTAAGCAAGCTTTATCCAAAATACGGCTGCTCCATTTTCGAAAAAGTTTTTTTTTTTTTTATTAGTTTTCTGCAACTTTATGAAAGAAGCGCTTTAAATGCTCTATTGAAACATACTAAATAAAGCTGAATAAAGTTACGTCCACGCTTTGTAACGTCCGCAACGGAAAATAAGGGTTTTTATGTATGACGAAGAAACTAAACATTTTTTGACACCACATTAACATTCCAAACAAAACTAAAACTGTTCTTTAAAGTAAGAAAAAAAAAATTCTAAAATATACAAAAGTGTGTTTCATTTTTTAATATCAAATTTTGTAACGTCCGCAACGGCATCGATCTGTCCTAAAATTTGTTTTCTGCTAAAAGTTGTTTTGTTTTCATAAATCTATAATTGAAACCACATACATCAATAATTATAAAAGCATAAGAATTGAAGGATTAAAGAAAATTAAAAAAAAAATAATTTGAGAACACAGTTACGATGTTTATTGTTTTTTATCAATACTTATTAAAAATATTCAAAAGCATCATTCAGTATCTAAAATCCGTGTTTTTTTCCGATGGATGCGGTAGTCAGCTTAAAAACAAATTTATTTTACGTAGCATTCCGCATTTTAAGAATGAATTTGGTGTTAACCATTTTGAGTGGAATTTCTTTGCTACTTATCATGGCAAAGGTGCAGTAGACGGAGTAGGAGCTATCGTGAAACGTAAAGTTTGGCAGTTAGTAAGAGCTCAAAATCTTATTTTGAAGGATGCACACAATCTTTACAGACTGGCCAAAAGTAATATCGATGGGGTTAAACTAATATACGTTACAGAAAACGTTATAAAAACCACAACTCAATATCTAGGTGAGAAATGGCTAAATATAAAAAATATTACAGGCGAAAATATTTTATCGAAATGGCACGCACTGCAGTCAGTATCTCTTAAACATAAACTACAAGTTTAAAAAGCCCCTGAGTTCAAAGACGGGTGCTGACGAGAAAGTGTGGCGGCTTCGAAACAACTAGTTGTCCACCCTGCTAAATGTCTTTGATGTCTTCTTTGTCTTATTTAATTAATATCAATCACAAAGATAATATAGAAAGAACTTGAGCCTGATAAACTTAATACAGAAATAATTATATAGGAAAAAGTTCAAATAATAGAAATTAATTAAGTTTAAAAAGAAAAAGAAAATTTATATTTTTTGAAAATAAACAAAAAAAATATTTTTTTATTTATATGAGTAGGACAGTGGTCAAAAATGTAACGTCCGCAACAAATGTAAAACAAAATTGTGAATAAGCTAACAATTATTTTTTTGCCTCGAAAGTGGGTTTGATATGCTTAAATATTCCTCTTTCTTTAATGTATTTGGAGTTTTTTTGTTTATACTGTAAAATTCGCTAAAATTTATGAAAATTTGCATTGATCTCCACAACGACCTCTGTATTTTTGTAACGTCCGCAACGGCAATTTAAGCACAATTATATCGTAACTGATAAAACTCAGAAAATATTTCTAACTGCCATATTTGAAAGTACTCTCAAAGGCTCAGAGCGCCAATAGTATTCAAAAATATGCGTACGAACGTAACGTCCGCAACGCATGATTAGCCCATATGTAAATGTACATATGTAAATATCATAGTTAAAATTTCAGTAAAATGTTAAGGTTCACTTTATGTTTATCGATGGTAATTTTGCTTGATAGGACAAGAGCATATTTTAAGTTTATGTTTGCTCAACGAGCAAATAAATCATTTCGAGCTAATTTGTATTTGCTCTTGCAAAGGAAGATATAAAAAATAAATGTTCGCTTGTAAGTTTTGTTGCTCATTGATCAAACATAACCTCATAATATACTCTTGGGAAATTTAATATTTTTGTGTTTTTCTTTTTGTTTATTTTTTATCCACATATTTGTATCTATGTACTTGGTCAACAAAGGTCAACAAGAAAGTATAGTGGTCACGTTGTTTAATGATTAATACTTGCCAATGTGACCGTATCTTAATAAATGAATTTTTGACGCTGTATTTGCAATTAAGAGTAATACAAATGTACAGTTCAAAATCTTAAAATTAAAATTCATATAAATTTTTTTTCGTTTGCCTGGCCATCCAAAAATAATTATTATTAATATAATAGAAGCAATTGGTGACTGTGGATTTTATAAGAGAACTGAAAATACTATTAGAAGTAATACATTGAATGATAATAGTTTTGCTAATTAGCACGCTTGGAAATTGATAAGACAATAAAAACAAAATAAGTGAAAGAACTGATAATATTAATAACATTTCTGAGCAGCTAATACATGCATACATATGTAAGCATGAAAATCTCTGACTTATACATATTATATGCAAGTACCTGGGATGTCAGAAAGATTAGAAAGCTCAAGTATATGTTTGTACATGTGTATGTATGTGTATGATAGGTATAAAATACAATATGTAGACTTTTTAGCAACACTAATCATCAATGATTAATATTTTGTAATGCCGATGATAACAATCAGTGTGATAAAGTTTGTATGAAAACAACAGGCGATAAACTTAAAATTATAACCATTTGTGTTATTGTAGTCCCGTAGTTTCTAAGGGAAACATCTCACCAGAATAATTAGGCACATACTCCAAAGCTTTTACGAAGTGTTACATGTGACAAGTAGCTATTTAAAGTATAAAGGGTGTATACAAGTGTGTGATTCTGTTTGCGATTTCGGCAATTTTATTTTCGGATCCCATATATTCTGAACTGGATCAGTATTGATAGAAAACTCTAGTGAATGGTAAGTCGACTTCGATTGTAAACGGTGGGAGATTTTCAGTGTTAAAAATGGATTATTCTGCAACCGATTATTCAACCAGCAGACGTTGTTTTTGAGTTATTTAACAGCTTTGATCAAAATAATATCACTTTTAAACTTTAAAGCTTTTTAATGTAATTGTTTTTACATTAAATAATTGAATTAAAGATCTTTTAATAACTAATTCAGGTCCAAAAATGAACATTTTCAAAATATTTACTATATTTTTCAGCTGTCGTCGGCATACATATATTTTGAAAAGGTTCATTTTTGGACCTGAATTAATACATTTCAATTAGCTCTTAAAGCAAATAAATAATTAAGTTCATATTTGAATATTTTAATAACTGTTATTAATCAGAATTTTCAATTCAGGTCCAAAAATGAACCTTTTCAAAAAATATTTGCTGTATTCCTCAGCTGTCTACAGCAAATATTTTTTGAAAAGGTTAATTTTTGGACCTGAATTAATACATTTCAATTGGCTCTTAAAGCAAATAAATAATTAAGTTCAAATCAGAATTTTCTTTAAAATTATACTTTTATTGAATACATACATTTATGTATCAGATGACTCTCAAATAAATAATTATAAATAATTAGGCATTTTCGATAAATAATGTAGCCCCCATTTAAAATTTATAAAAAAAAATTAAAGCCAACTTCGATTTTGACTATAGTTGAAAAATAGTTAGCGACAGTTTTTAAAATTTATGGTGTTTCTAAAAAGAACCGACTTTAGTGTTTGACTACAGTTAAGGCCCATTATTTTTAAATTTATAAAAAAAAAAAAAATCCACATGAGCCAAAATTCAAAAACAATAATTTAAAATTCACTCTTCTTTTATTATAATTGATGATCGCTATGAAACATTTCTCTATGAATAGTGCTGATCATGTTGATTCGTTATAAGCATAAGCCGTCGGTGTTGAAAATTACTCCATTCATTTCATCGAACTTGCAATACCACGAAATTCATTATGTCGATATTTGCCTGTATTTGGTAAAAAAAAAAGTGCATAAAAATGTGTTTGTGCAGTTTTCTTTGTTTACTGCCAACTTGTTTATAATCATTCATTCTTTGCATGTTCGTGATCGATATTGCATCTAAATTTCGGCAATAAATTTTTTTGTTTTGAATAATAAGCAAAATAACTGTAGTGAATTTATGACTCAAGTGCTATTTGCACATATGGGCATTTCCAATCTGGCTGGATTAACAGTATTTTTTTTGCTCACAAAAGGGCTGTATAATTACTTCACAAATATTAGAAAACAACTTTTTAAGGAGTCATCAACATTTTTTTCAACTCTTTGTAGTCCAAATGTAGTGTAACGCCAAATGTTCAAATGTCCTTATGTCTGCGTTGGCATTTTGGAAGGAAAAAGTTTTAGATTGTATCCATGTCACTGACATATCAAAGACTAAATAGCTAGACAGAAAACAAAGAGGTTTTTTTTTAATATCGACAATGTTTGAGACCGTTTTCATCACTGATACGATAGCAAGAAACACAAAAATCAATTGAATGTTGGTGAGAGAATATAAAATATATCCAATCGACACATAATTGAAAGTTGACCAATAATCTTGAATATAGACATCCAGTGATGAAGAGCTCAAGTAGTAGGATGGCTATCCGCTGCTGCTTAAAAAATCTATATACAATTAGTGGAAATCAATTATCAGGAAAACCAACCGCCGAAGACTTACACATCGGCTCAAACAACTGCATTTTTGAGCAGCCAAAACATTGACTTGGCACCGAATGACTTCTTTTTGTTCTCGTACGCAAAAAACCAACTGAGCGCTCAACGTTTTTCGACACCTGAAGAAGCAGTTGCTGCATTCAGAATGCATGTTTTGGAGATACCTCAATTAGAGTGACAAAGGTGTTTCGAAAATTGGTTCAATTGGCATGCAAAAGTGTATAGATCTTCCTGGGGAATATTTTGAAAAACAAAAAAATTATTTTAGATGATTAATATTTGTTTTTGGTCTCTAATCCCGAAATAGAAAACTCAACCATTATATGCAAATATGTACATGTCGCTGCTTTCTTGCAACGTATTCATTAAGGCGAATCCATTACAGGTGCCCGCATACCAATTCGCTTCAAGATTTTTCCACGATTTTATCTTCTGAGTTGTCAAAGCCGATAGAAAACGACAACAAAACTTGTGACGTCTCGAGAGAAAATGTTGAAGCGAATTGAATTGCGACCACCTATACTTGATTCGCCTTGGTATTCATATCTCGAAAAAAAAAATCAAGCCTGGCAAATTGCATTTTAAGTCATGAGTGCAGAAATTTTGTGCTGCTTCCGTTTAACTTGAGGTAGAAGGCCGCAATGTTTTGTACGCATAATAGAGGTATAAGGCAACGTTTTTTCATAAAAATCTGTTTCGCTAAATGAGCCTAAACATTTCCATATTTTAGCTTTAGAAAATGAGTGTAAAAACGATTGTTGTCATAATTTCGGCTCAACTTGAGATACAGGGTCCGCCATCTAACGTTTTTTTCAACTAGTGCTTATTTCGTGAATGGCAACATTTAGCTCATGTTTGATTTGACAGATAATTAGTTTTATCCTTCCGCTGAACGAATATGGTTGTGTATACGTTTCGCTAAGTGGGCCTGTGATCGGCTTACAGAAAATGCCGATTTTGCCAAAAAAAAAAAAAAAAAATCATCTTTTTTTTTCGATTGAAGCTTATTTTGATCTTGGCGGGTATGTAAACAAGCAAAATTGTCGCATTTGGGGCAGAGAAAACCCGCACGCATGCATTGAAAAGTCGACGCACCCAAAGCGAATCACTGTTTGGTGCGGATTTTGGTCCAGAGGCATAATTGTGCCATTTTTTTTCGAAAATGTGCAAGGAGTGGCCGTTACAGTCAATGGCGATCGTTATCGGGCCATGTTGAACGAATTTTTGTTCACAAAAATTGAAGAGGAGAATATTGGCAACATTTGGTTTCAACAGGACGGCGCTACGTGCCACACAGTCGAAGCTACACTCAAGGTTTTATAGCATTTTCAAAAAAAAAAGTTATTTGGCGGACCCTTTATAAGGCTGAAACTTTTTGCACAGGCAAAGAAGGTATAAAGCAGTGTTGCCAGTTTAGGGGGTTTCCCCCTAGACTTAGGGGTTTTTTTCTTTTAGGGTGTAAAGTTCTTTCGGGGGATATTTAGGGGGAAACAAATAATTTTTGGGGTATTTTTAGTTGATTTCTGTGTTTAGTTGAACGGTAAAATGGCAGGAGTTAGAAGATTTTTCAACTGATAAATTTGAAGAATTTAACGATTTTTAAAGTAAAATTAAATGGAATATTTTATGTTCATCTGCTAGCTTCAAGTATATACTTTTACAACTGGTAATTTTAAGTACTTTTTTTGTTGAGTTGAATGAATTTTTCCTTATGGGTGATTTCTTTGAATTTTTTCCGTTTCTTTAGAACTGGGAAAATTAAAATATCTAAGAACCTTTCATAAAATTTAAGCTCTTTTTCTATGAAAATTTGACATTTGACGTAAAGAGCGAAGAAGAGTTTACCCCCGATTTTTGACTTGGGATTTAAATACAAAATTAGTAAATTTTCCTTAAAATTTAAGTTGGATTTAAAATAGCTTTCTGTTTTACAGTCTAAAATTATTTTTGGTAATTAATTGTAATAAAAGTACGGCAGCACAATGTAAGTGTCAAAAAATTATCGATAACTCAATAAAAAACAGCTGTTTAAACAAATTTGGGAGCAAGTGAAATTGTGAAAAGTTTAGAAAATAATAAATTGTTTTGTAAAAATTATTAAAATGAGTAGCAAAAGTGATAAAAGGACTCCCAATTTCACTGCCACAGAAGTTGATTACCTTCTGGAAATAATAAAAAATCAAATTATGAAACAAACAAAAAACATGTGCAATTTTCTTAATTTGCAGAACAAAACCAAACTGTCAAAATCATATGGCAGTACGAAAAACTTAAATCGATTTTAAATGGGCACGGCAGGCTGTTTAAGTTTAATTTAAATAGCAACTGTTTGACACAATTTTGTATTTAAATCAAATTTAAATTGAAATGGCATTTAAAATCCAAATCAAAAATTGAGGGTTAGAAACTCCTAACATTTTTGGAGAAACTTAATTTTTTCTAGATAGGCAGATAGGCAGTTTCCAGCTGCCTATAAATATGTACTTAGATATCAAAATATGTGAATACAAACAAATCGAAAGTTTATAATAAATATACATACGCCTGTAATCATAACATATGCACTGAAAAATACATACATATAATCGGTTAATTTTTACTACTTTTTAATTGGGGAAAGCTTAACAATTTTATGCATTTTCTGTATTGTCAATGCATTGTTCACCAACATTTTTAGGGGGATTTTGTAGAAATACATTGACCTGATAACACTGGTATAAAGCGACAATTTTCTTTAAGAAACTTAAAAAAAAGCTTTGAGGCATAACTTTTGTTGCAGTAAATGAGCGATATGCACCAAAATATCAGTACATATTGTTGGCCTCAGTCGATTTCTTTGTTGTATAAAATTTATTGAAGTGGCTAAAAAACTGCATTTCAAAAAACAAAGCCAGTTTACGGCTGCGACTCCATTTATATGTACCTTAGTTTCCACATAGTTTCCGCTAATATGCTCAACATATATTTTCTATATTTCATACATATGTATATTTTTTCTTTTATTTATTTAAGGTGATGAGTTTTTAGCTGCAAAATTCAACTAAAGTTTCAATTAACAAAAAAGCGGGGAAAAACTATTGAAAATGAAATTTTTTGGCGGCATTGAAGGGTAAGTTTTTACACATTTAATTTAATTCAATTGAGAGCACATGTCAGTTTAATACATTAGAAAATCAAGCATAATTGATTAACAATTGGCCACAAACCCACTTGTTCTCATCATAACACGCGCCTCTTTTCTTACTTGCCCACATTTTTATTGCTTTTTTCCCCCCCAATTTACATACACAAATGACAATTATTAAATGAAACATTTTAAATTGATTTTATTTAATTTGATTATTTTATTTCTTCCTCAACAAAGTTTGTTGACTTTGCAATTTTTTCGTTATGAATTAAAGCCAGGCACACATACACTTCGTAGAAAAAGTCTGCATACATAGAAAATATGCTGAGTACAAGTCATGAACATGACAAACTGACAGTTGTATTAAATTCAAAATTTACATTTCCATATTAGAAGATATTTCTGCAATTTTTTGATCATAATTAATTTTGCACAAAAATATTGCTTATTAGTACATTCACTACAACAAATCTAAATTATGAGCTAGAAAACCGTAATACTATATTGACACCCACACAAAATCGAATAGATTTGCATTGAAATTTTCAAAGTTTTTTGACGTCTTGCAAGATTTTATTTTCACAATATTTATTTATAAGAAAACTAAACTGAGTATACCATGTCCTGTTTACATCTAAGAAAAATCTGGTACATATGGGACTTCAATTCAAACCCGGCAATTTCGACGTATTATTCCATACAAAATTAAATCTACTTTCAGACTAGACTTTGACAAAAGCTCCTTAAGTCTGCTCATTGCCCAGTCATGTAACTGTGATTTTGTCCATAAAATACTTAAAATAGATTCCACAGGCTCATAATGTTTAGTACTATTCATTCTGATATGTATATTGGAGTACGCCTTCATCTCCCTCGTGGACAATATAGCAATGGTAATAACATCTCTGTGAAACTTCTGTAAATGTAGAAGTGCCGTCTTTTTGACAGTATGCATAAGTTGTACAAAAACAAAATGCATGTTATTTTTATTGAAGTTGTTCTTATTGTAGCGAAAAGGCTACCTTGTTAGTTGTATCATGCTCTTACCCATCAATAAAAAGCACATACCTGTGTACAAAGTTGTAAACTTATTTGTTAGCAACAAACAAATAAGTTTCTTTGCAGGGAATGATAAAGTTTTTCGAAAACTAAAAAGTCACGAATTATGTTTCAATAAAACCAAATGGACAATCAACAGAAAAAAATTATAACATTGATATTAAATACAGGCAGTCAGTAATGAAGAGTTCAGGTAGCGCGATTGCTAAGCGCTGCTGCTTATAAACAGTATGCAATTAGTTATGACCTGGGTTCGTAGAAATTTGGTTGATGATGATCGTCATGGTTTACGCGAAATGTACCCCAACCAACAAGTTCTCAACTTTACTTTTCTTGGCTTCCTTAAAAATGTTGTTCACTAAAATTTTGCCACAATATTATTTTCTAAAATGGAAGACCAACTCAGCTAAAGTTTTCCTTTATGGGCATTTCCTCTCAACGAACCAACCATCTATCTCTCTTGGTTAGGAGGGCTCCCATACAAACACTGTTTTAGAAATTCTTCCAAATCATTTTAAATATACCCAGGGTTCCTCTAGAAGTTTTTCAGAACACAGAAGCTAATAGAGGTTGACATTTGTATGCGACATGCCTTGCCCTCATGTAATCTTAAAAATTTCCACAATGTAGAACGACGTTGCAATTTCGCATTTTTTAAAATGAGGCGCACTCGTAATGGACATATGTATGATATGTAATGAAAGTTCCGCGTATTGGTAAATTATAGCAAAGGAAATAAATAAATTGATAGCTGAGGATTTATTTCTTTCAAAACTCTAATTGATAGAGAGTAACATCAAATTCATGAAAAGATGAAAAGTAAAGCAAATTTTTGCAAAAAGAGCTGTCATATGTAATCTTTTTATTACATTATGCATAAATTTAGATCTTTTTAACCCTGTGTAATTATTTGTTTATGAGAAACCGCTGCATCTACTCCCAGTAAATTATTTTGAAAAAGTGGAATGCGCCATGAATTTTATTGTTTCATAGATTTTGGGCCATAAAAGAGAATAAATAAACAACAATAACATCTACATACGTATGTATGGGCTTAGGCAATATTACGATGAATGACATGTGAATGTCTTCTCACGGGATGTTGTTCGTTCTCATTCAGATAAAATAATTTAAAAACAAAAGATTATATAAATACTAGGAATAAAAAATATCAAAACAAATGTTAGATAAATGACGGATCATTGTTTCGTTGTAAATATAATTAGAGATATAACGAAATTTAAGGAAATACGAAAAAAATTCTTTGATGCACTCAGCTAATAAAAATTGACTTTTCAAGATTTAAATAACGGGGCCTTACAATTTTGTTTTAAATTTTATTATTTCTTCGCTGTATAGAGGCTTTTGCACCAGCACTTTGCTGTATGCAGGCTTTACTAGTGTATTTGCAAGTACATTTAGAGTTCGTTGTGTTTATAAAACGATAACTGTATAATATTTTACCTTTATTCTAATTTCGTTGTATACAGGCATTTGAATTAATATTTCGCTATACAGACACTTTTTTCCTCAGAATTTATTCACTATAGCATATTTTTGTCTAAAAAATTTTAAATATTAAAGGAATTTTCTTAAGGTACTCAAGAAAACATACATTATGTCGAGCTCGTTATAACGAAGTTCCACTGTAGAAGAATATAGTAATCAAATATAAGTTGTCGACATGGTATAGGGGTTAGCATCAAGTATATTTAAATTCAAATACATTTGCTTTTTCAAATATACTCAGTTTCAGTTTAAATAAAAATGACGAACAGAAGAAGCAAACTCAAAGGAAACAAGAGACAAATGAAAATCTTATTCTCTTTATACGTCCAAGGTATTTGTATTTGCTCCGACTTGTATAAAAAAGAGCAAAGCAAACAAAATCTAGCTGTTATTCCCAAGTGTCTTTAAAGCAGGGACCGTAACTCTTATGACTTTTATCAAAACAATCAAGAAATAAGAGTTATTTTTGATTTTTATATGTATTTTTAGATAGAAAATAAGAGTTATTTTTGATATTTATTTTTTAAAATGAAAAATGAAAGTTATTTTCGATTTTTATATTTTTATATCGATAATAAAAGTTCTTTTTGATTTTTATATTTTTATATCAATAATAAAAATCAATTCAAAATTCGTGACGTATGTAGGTAATATGTTCACAAAGCTTATTTTGAAATAGACAATAATTACAAAGAAAAGCGTTTCGATACTTCTGCTAATTTATTGGAATAATGGGGAGAGCAAAAAATTTGTGTTTCCATGGCTTCGAAAATTAGTTTTAATTGTTCATTCTATACCTGCCACTCAAGTCAGTGTAGAAAGGTCATTTTCAGCAGTCAGATTATTATTGGGAGATTTTAGATATAATTTATCTGTGGAACATTTAAAATCAATTATGATGGTGAAATTGAACACCTGAAAACGACCTCTTAACACTGACTTGAATGGCAGCCAAAACTTATAAGCTATTTCTATGCATTCATGTTTTTATAGCTGATAATGGATAAGTCACATAATATATTATATTGATATAGAAATTTGAATGAAGCAGCATATTATAATACATGCGGCATCAACAAATAAATAAGAGTTTTGAATTGATTTTTATTATTGATATAAAAATATAAAATTCAGAAATAACTTTTATTTTTCATTTAAAAATATAAAAACTTTTTTTTCCATTTAAAAAAATAAAAACTAAAAATAACTCTTGGTTTTGATTGTTAGAATAAAAATCAAAAATTTAAAAATCATGCAATATGTTGGATGCATTTCGTCTAAAAAGCATGATGGTGTAATTAAAAGTTCATTTATGTATGATTTATTTCTTCAAAAATTTAAAAATAACTCTTATTTCCGGTCCCTGCTTTAAAGTATTTAAAACTTAAGGCCATATACATAATAATTATTGTAAGTTTACTAAGCTCTTATTTGACATATTTCTACATAATATTTGTCAAATAAACGTGTAATAAACCTTCAATAGGTTTTATGAATATGGGTGTTAAAGTATTTGATTTTGAATCAACGTTTCAACATATGTATGTACATACATACAAATTAATGATTTTTTGTTCGTTTTTGGTTACAATTTGTATTTTATTGCACCTAAAATTAAAAAAAAAAACATGTTTTTTAACAAGATATTGTTATATTATATTATGTATATATGTACATTTAATTTAATACAAAATACTCGAGTATACTCCAAATTTATACAAACAATATTAGTTATGTTTTCAAAATGATTGATGGTACTCGTATGTGCTTGAAACCAGAGCAACGTACTTGATTTGAGAAAATCCGTACTTACCGCACTTTCGGCACCGCTTGGGCTTGATTTAAGCCCGTATGGACTTAATTTGCTTTTGCGTGAACCCATTTGTTAATATTTTGAATTGAATGTTATATTTGTTTATGGAAAACATTTGAAAAAAAAATTTTTTCAACATTGGCTAACAAATAATGAAGCTACACTTTAATAACAAACTTAAAAAAACAATCGTTTTAATAATATCGGTAAATTATCACCAACTCCAAATAACTGCACCTCTCATCATCTCTTCACATTCACTAAACATTCACTAAAATTGAAACAGAAAATGTTGTGTACTTAAATAAAAAATTTTTTGCAATTAAGTGGAGCAACACATTCACGTTTAATAATTTGCTCGGAAGATGGCGAGTGTATGACAACAACAACTGGACTAGGAACAAACCACTGGATGGTTGGCATTGCGGAATGTGCCCGACGTATAGCCGATATGATAGAGCGGGCCAAAGATGATGCAAAAATACCACAAGAGACACGTTTAACAAGTTTAGGCTTAAGCTTGAGTGGCTGCGAACAGGTGAGAAGAGAAAAAAAATACCTACAAGAAAAATATCAAAACGCGGCTGCCAGATTGGACGATTTATCGTTATTATGACAATTTATAAAGACCAAAAATTAACCTTTAACGCGCTTATGAAAGAAAAAAAAATGTCGTCTGCTTGAAGTCCACGTTATAACAAAACAGTTTGTTTTAACATGTACTTCAAGTAGACATTACTTTTGTGAAAATTGATTTTATTTAAACCCTTGAGTTGCACAGTATTGCCAACCTAAAAAGAAAAACAAAAAAACATTACGACCGAAGTATGTAATTGAAGCGGTCAAACGAACGAACGGTCGGAAAATGAACAGACAAGTAGAATTTACTTACTGATCTCGATCCATAAAAGCCACTTGCAATGTATGATATTTTTACTTGTAATATTGTAACTTTACAATTCAGTGGTCAAATTTCAATGTTTATGCTTACAATTCTGAAAAGGAAGCCACAAACAGCGAATTGGAAGCGGAACTGCGTACTTCTTTTCCGGATATAGCTGATAATTATTATATATGTAGTGATACTAAAGGTAGTATTGCTACTGCTTCTCCCAGCGGGGGTATGGTTCTTATATCTGGAACTGGCTCCAATGCCTTATTAATAAATCCCGATGGCACTTCGTTTAACTGTGGTGGTTGGGGTCATTTTTTGGGTGACGAAGGAAGTGGTGAGTATTTAAAATATTTTTTAATACAAAATTTCAAACATTTATTGATAATATGAAATAATCATGTAGATTGCGAAAAGCTAGCGAGAGTAGAAATTTCTTGAAAATTCTTTTCTGCAGCGTTTTTGCATGTGCTTCAGTTATATTTTTCTTCTGGGAAATAAGTTACATGAAGTACTTATCAGCCCAATTCTAAACGAAGATTACGAGAAAATGTTTCCTTTTTCCCATTCCTTTTATTATGAATAATATTTTTGTTGGGACAAGATTCCCGGAGAAAGAAGTATGTAATATAAATTGACAAAAAGGTTAAAATTTTTCATCCGCTTTTCTATTGGCACATAATGAAAAATACACTTTTGAATTTACGAAAACATGCAAATTATTATTTTTTACTAAAAGATAAAGAATAAATAAAGATTTGCTAGTAAATAGCTCATGAAACACACAGTTATTACAATTCGAAAACAAATTTAACAATTAAAAAAATACTAAAAAGTAAGCAAGTGAATGTCAGCTTACAATATGGTGGGTTTCAAAACGAGGAGTTGCCACTTTTTCATATTTTTCTCCCAAGCAATTTAGAATTGAATGATTTTTTTCACGAGAAAAATGTTTACCCATAGAGGGAAACTCTGCAAGTTAATTGGATTGTTTATTTTTTTATATTAAAAAATATTGCTAGCATAATGACTCTATTTAAATATAGAAATTTAAATTAATGACTCTATTACGAACAAATTCTGTTCAGTTAGGCCGCAGGCAGAATCAAAACAACTACAGTTGCTTATGGCATTACCTTTGTTATCATATTACTTGACTGCCTTATCATTTCCAGTACCTGTCTATTGCATATTGTTTTTATCTCGATCCAGTACTCAGGAGAAACCCTTTGTATTGCACTTGGCCGGAGCTGCACTGAAAAAGTTTTCGTTCATAGTTCTAATGAATTTATGTCATTAATATTTTTTATTAATCCAATGAAAATTTTCATTATTGGAATGAAATTTCATAGAAGTAATGAATTAGTTTAATCGAAAAAGTTGTGCTTGAGACAAGTTGTGCCCTTTTAACGTATTTCTGTACTTTAAATATAAGTGAAATCTTGTTGTACGGGGAATGGAAATAAATAAATAAATAATAAAAAGGTTTATTAGTTTTCATAATTTCGTTAAAAAAAATTCATTATGTCAATCAACAATTTCATTAAACTCCATTTTTCATCAACTCAAGGAAAAAAAATTCATATATTTGATGCAAATTTCTTAGGAATTGTGATCATTTAGTCAATGTTCTTTGTCATTGAGCAAAAGCAGTACTTCATTAGCTTCATGGCCAAAATTTATATGTTTAATGAAACGATCATTAATATAAATTCAATAAAGAACTCATTGATTCAGTGAATCTCAAGGTTGGGTGAACATAATGAGTTTTTTTTTTCATTAAACTAATGTAAGGATTCACAGGACTTATGACCAAAATTCTAACAGTGTAGAATAGACCAAAATAAAATTTACCATATATTCTTGCTTTTTTACCCTTTACTAAAAGATTATTTATAGATTTTATTCGTAAAAAAAAACATTTCTTAAACGCCGTTTTTCAAGCCATTAAACAATTTATTACTGCTAAATGTTGCTTTTTAGTGTACGAACTTACCCTTTTTAATTATAGTTTAAGTTCACATTTCAGGTATGTAAAGATTGGTACAATTGAACTTAACACAGTTTAGATGTAGAGAAAGAACAAATTCTGTTAGCGAGTACAATTTTTAACCCCAGCTTACCTTAATTTTTTTTTATCTCTAAATGAAAATATGTTTTTGGTGTTTTGCGAACGAATGAAAAAGAATTGGAAAAGAGGATTGTTTTAACATTAAACTTTAGCATGCATGCATTAATTTTGTTTAGGTACACAATCATATGCTTGATTGTGTCGATAAGTACATACATATTATATAGATGTCTACGAAATGTTGGCATTGGTCGCTGTGGGTTTGTATGTATGTACATATAAGTGGATATATGAAATTCAATTTGGCAAGCGTTGTTTGCTTGTTCCTATAATTTGCGTTGCTTAAAGTTCAGGTATGGAAAATCTGGTACAATTTAACTTAACGCAAAATTAGAAGTCAAATATACAATAACACTCCAACAATTTGTACTTCTAATAAATATATTGAACAAAATTGAGCTGTAGCAAAGTTTTATTAACTTTAAGCAACATAAACTGATTGCGTGAAAATAAAATAAAAATTTTAGAGAAGTTTTATACATTGTAGTTTGCGTTGACAGCGTTTTAGCGCATTTTGTTGGTTTTAGGATTTTGAAATGTAAATTTTTTTTTTAAATTTTGACAATAAAATGTATTGAAAATGTTCTTATTTTTATAAAATAATATGTTTACTCAATTGAGGTGCGGCCATATAAGAATATTTTTGTGAAATTATACATAAATATATACCTATGTCATCACGATGCGATTTTTGTTCGAAGACATCATTTCCCAGTGATGCCAAGATTTGGCACGCTCGAGTCTAGATTTCTTACTTTTTTATGTAGCGGTGTAAACACACTAAAATATAATAAAATATTATTAGCAAGATTTATATGTCTTAATCTACGAGATCGAATCTTTAAAGCTTTCCTGCACAGTTAAAAGATTTATTTATGCTGACAAAGAAATAATTAAAATATTTATTCCTTTTGCAAAAAAAAAAAAAAAATTATAAACCGCATGCACATTAAATGCACTGATGGTGATTTTTATCGCGAGCTAACAATACAAAATAAAGCATTTTAGAATGATTTGAATGAAAGGCGAAAGCAATTTGTAGTACATTTACTTAATTCAGCGCGATTTATTTATATACAAAATTTAAATACAATTTTATATACTGCTAACTATAACCAGGGAAACCAAAAATATGCAATTGTTTTTTCTAGTGCAATACAGCGAGCTAGACATATAAAAATTATTCCATTCAAAACTTTCTTCAAATTTGCGGCACCAATTTAGAATTATATTTCAGTTTCCAGGACATTTTTCTAAAAACAGATTTTAAGTTCAGCTATTTTGGAGCGAATAATGTGTTTTACACTAGAACTACGCATGTCAAGGAGTATAGACATGATCAAGCAACAACTCGACTGTTGCCTGTAGTGGTAAACTTTTAATTGTATTGTGACACCTACAGTACTTAATAAAAACTTAAGTTTTTTATTTCCATCAAGTATTGTCGAGATTACACATGTGGCCTGAGCCAAGCGATAAAAAGTACTACTAGAAGTAAAAGCTTGTCAAAGCCGGAGATGCACAACAATTCACAGCTGCGAGGGCTAGCATAAACTTTGACACAAGCGCATTAATATTTGACAGCCAATGAAATGGATGTCAGAGGCAATTTGTTTAAGCCGGCTTCCAGCCGCCGCTGTTGTATAGTTTTCTAATTTATAAGAAAGTATTTTATACTTATAAGTCGTTTAATTGACAAATATTTTGTAGAAATTTGTAAAATATCTTAAACTATATGTTTGTGAATAAATTGAAACCAACTGCTTTGCCTCAAAAGCACAACATGTTACAGTGTCAAATGCTGGACATCAAGTTTGTGTATGTCATTTGTTTTTTCGCTATCTAAGATTTGTATTTGGTTTTTCTGCTCAAATGATTTTCATTACAAATACACTAGAGCCCCGACTTGCGTCGTTAATGGGGACCGGAGAAACGCGACGCAAATCGAATCACTTTTTTCTATATAAATGCACTGAAATTTAACTTGTTGGGGAAAATATTTAAAACAAAACAAAAAATTTTGTATTTTTAATAAAAAATACTAGTATGAGTACGTTTTTATTTATTTAATTTACTTCAACAAATGTTTATATATGTATATTATAAAGAAATAACAAAACCATAAATTAAGAAAGAATGGCGATTCCCATTTTTTCACGCAATCTGAAAATTTCTTAACGTACAGGTGACGATCGATATTGCCAGAAGTTATAAAAACTAATGAATTCAAGATGCTAAATACATACTACACTACAAATCCACAATGATGCAGTAAAATATGTAACCCTGTTTAGCGACGCAAATCGGGGTCAAAACGACGCTACTCAAACCGACGCAACTTGAAATCGCAACGACCCAAATCGAATTTTTCCAGTTTTAAAAGGCGACGCAAATCGAAACGACGCAAATCGGGGCTTTAGTGCATTGTAAAGCAAAAAATATAAAAAAAACATACACAAGTATCAAAGTATGTGTACATGCCATGTGCATTTGTCCTGTCGTTGAAAAAGCATTTAAGGAAAAGAAAGTGTGTGTGTGTGCATCAAGTTGTCAGAAATGTTTGTATTAAAGATTTTTTGATTTCTTTTTTAACAAAGAATTCATTAAACACATTCTGTGATTACGTTAATTGCAACAAGTAAGAATGCTATATTCAGCCGTGCCGAATCTTACCCCCCGATTATGGTTCACAACATCTAAATGTTGTGTTGTAAGATTTACAACACAACTTACAACTCTTTTTGTGATTATGGTTCACAACATCTAGGTGTTGTGTATGTCACAGAGTTGTTTTTCATTTGTAGAGCATCTTTCCGCAAAAATACATGCCTGCACACAAAAAACTACCAAGTAAAGGCAGACTTCCAGAAAGATGCACGCGTACGTTGCTTTCATTACACATACACAAGCGAAAAACAATAAATTTTGACGTTTCATTGTCAAGTTTTACAACAAAAAGACATAGAGTGTTGGATTTCATGTAACACCGCAACTACCGCGTAGAAATGCATTAGTAAAAATGAAAAACGTTTTTGCTAGAAAAGTACAAACAAAGCCATAAAAATTCATGTTAATGTTGATGTTTAATTTGGTTATGATAATGAAAGGACCAAACAATTATAGATTGCAGTTTAAATCCATTGCAACTACAAAATAAAACTGTTTTGTAATCGAAAAATGGGTAATAATTATGTGTATAGATGTATTTTTATTTATATTTTGTTAATAAATTTTAACAATTGTTTTTTTATATTTTTGCAAAACATTTTGTATGCACACTTACAAATTTTATAATTTTTTCGTAATTTAACTGGTAACATCAACAAGACAACACTTCAGTAGGTGTCGTAAGATTTTGACAACATCTGATTATGTGTTGTAAGATTTTGACAACACTTAACACAATAGTTGTAAACCATAATCACTTTTCAAAAAATACATACATAAATGAACAAATGTTGTGAACCATAATCGGGGCCTTATATACCCTCTGCCAAGGCATGTAGAAAAACTAGATTGTTGATACACCCATTATTAATAATTAACTCAGGTCCAAAAATACACCTTTCAAATGTTTTCTGTCTTTTTCAGCTGCCCAAATGCCGCATGAACATTGTGGCAATAATGAAAAACTATTAATGAACTAAATTCAATAGAACTCTGAACGAAAATTCTTTCAGTGTATTAACGAGTTCAGTAGCACCAGCAAAATGTCGACGACATTCATGTAGACGACTGATAAGCAGGACAGAAAATAAATTAATTTACTCAGAAAAGAAACCACCATTAGTTTAGTTTAATTTCCAAAACAAAATCGTGTCAAAATGAAAAATAATTCGCTATCGCAAATCGTTATGCAGGAGAAAATAATTTTCGTATCTTCTTATCGATAAGGGTGATTAATATAAAATTATAATAAAAAGTAAACATTTTTTTTATATCCATATCTTTAAATGTAAATTATTAGCGAAATTTTTTCTTACAGCATGGTATATTTCCCACCGTGCCATGAAACTGGTCTACGAAGAAATGGATAATTTTGCGACAGCTCCACATCCCATTGCTACTGTTTGGAAACTCATTCAAGAGCATTTCAACATCCACACCCGTCTAGATCTTCTGCCACATTGCTATGCTAAATTTGATAAACCATTTTTTGCAAGCTTCTGCAAAAAGCTGGCCCATGCTGCTGAAGAAGGTGATACTTTAGCGATATTTCTTTTCCATGAAGCTGGCGAACAAATCGCAAGACATATTAATGCGTTGGTACCAAAAGTTCACAAGGATTTAGTCCAAGAAGGTTATTTAAATGTGGTCTGTGTTGGTTCAGTTTGGCTAAGCTGGCCCCTGTTGAGAAAAGGATTCTTGCAAAAAATGGATGAGGCTCATATACCCTTCGGTCTTAAGCTAATACGTATAACGCAATGTATGGCTTATGGTGCCTGTTATTTGGGAGCTGATAGTATTAAATTTCCCTTGCCACGGAACTACATGAATAACTATAAAGTGATGTATCATTACGAAAAGTCTCTCACGAATGGTAAAATAACTTCGAATGGAAATCACTCCAATACAGCGGAATAGTAGTAGAAGAAAACGAAAACAGATGCCAAAAGAAAATGTTCCATTTTATTGACATTGAATGCAATCCAATTCTTCCATTTTTATATAATAATTTGTTTTCTTTTTTCGCTTTAGTTTAAATTTTATACAATTTCCAAGCTGTTCCAAGTTATCCAAGTGCTATTAACAGACACACAAATACACTTACATATAAATATTTTTGAATGACGTAATTATGTTAATAACAGTGGCAAACGTTTTAAGCAGCTTGTAAATTTAGTAATACTAGCTAAGTTCATATTATAAAAGACGTATCTTTTTACAAAATATACACATATTTACACATATAAAAATTGCAACAACAACATTAAAGTTTTCCAACATGAGTTTTATTTAACAATAGTTCACTGATAATCCTCCTGCATTCGAATGCGAAACTCTTTTGAGTACACCTAACTTGAATACCCCGGCTGGCTACTATGTAATTCGAATCGAAAGAAAAAACTTGCTGTGCCAAATACATATAAATTCGAACAGCTTTACTTACTAAGCTTTGATGATAATTTTTAAGCATATTCTGCCTCATTGTGACATCATCTCAATAACGACACAAGCGACATCGCTTATTATGTCGTTATGAGGCATTGCCGCAGCCGATATTGACAGTAGGTGACTAATAGTGACAACGAATTTATATTGATAAAGAAGTTCTTAGAAGGACATTATCCCGACTTTAATGTTGACAAGAACAAATCTGAATTATTTATTTATTACTTTTTCAGAAAAGTAACTTAGCATTTATACTAGACGGGAAAGTAAATGCCTGAAAGTTGCAATACACTCACAATTTTCTAACTTTCAACTCAGCTTTCAGCAAAATTTTCCTGAAAGTAATTTTTTGACATTTACTGAAAGTAAAGTGACAAGGTAGTGAACACTGTTGCCTACTCCACGGCACTTACAAATTTACAGGATTTCAGTAGAATAATAATTGTGAATTTAAAAATTTGTAAAACATTTTTACAGCAAATATGAATAAAGAACACAAATGAAGTATATTTAAAGCGATAAATTATTAAATTAATTAATAAAGTTTAGCAAAAAAAAAAGTATTTTCGAATTTTGGCCTATATGTTTGTAGTAGTCTTGGCAACTCTATTTCAGTTATAAACAAAACTATAACGATGGAGGCAAAATTAAATCACCAAAACATATAAAATTAATTAATTTATATCGTTCATACCCAATTTTGTGGGATATGAATCATAAATCATATAGGCGGAACGATTTAGAACAAAAGTCATATGAAGAGGTTGCAAAGGAGATGGGTATGAAGCCAGAAATAGTGCAAAAGAAAATTCGACCGATGCGCATCTCTTCGCTTCGACGACATTTTTAAAATGTACTTTCACGTTCCTTTGAAATTGAACAAGAAATTTTCATGAAAGTGACAGATTTCATGGGAATTTTTATTCATAATACGTATACAAAAATTTAATGAAAGTAACGGGCTATCCATTTCCTGATTTCAAAAGTATAGGCCTAGAATTCGACATCTGTCAAACTAAGTTGTTAAACCAATTTTTTTCTGTCATTGACGAAAATGGATCGCTTAACACATCACACAACGCATAAAAATTATCAAAACATTGTACAAAAATGGTGATTCTGCCACAGCCACATATCGTGCTTTAAGAGGAGATTATGGTTTACATAATCGGCCAACTACGCAAGCAATTGGCAAAATTGTGAAGAAATTTGAAAAGACTGGAGCGGTTACAGATATTGTAAGGCATCATCGTTTCGCTCGTTCCGCTGAAAATATCGCTGCTGTAAGTGAAAGTGTTGCCCACTTTCACTCGGTGGGTATGTTAATAAACAAAATTGTCGTATTTGGGGTTCTGAGAATCCTCAAGTAATTGAAGAGAGGCCATTACATCCAGAAAAAGGCACTGTTTGGTGCGCTATTTGGTCCGAAGGTGTGATTGGACCTTAGTTCTTCGAAAATGACGATGGAACGACTGTCACCGTCAATTCGGAGCGTTATGGTCATACGATAACCGACTTTGTTTTGTCTGCTATTGAAAAATACGACTTGGAGAACAGCTAATAAAACAATGGCTCTTTTGCGCGACAAATTCAATGGTCGTATTATCTCACGTAGTGGTGATGCCAATTGGCCGCTAAGATCATGTGATTTAACATCGTTGGACTTCTTTCTTTGAGGTTATTCAAAAGAAAAGATGTGTGTCAATAAAGCAGCAACTATTCAAGAAGATAATTCGGCTCATTAACGGCATACAACCTCAATTATGCCTCCATGTCATTGAAAATTTGGACCATCGGTTAGAGGTGTGCCGCCGAGGTGGCCATAGGCCGCGATATTTTGCTTCATATACAATCGAACCATATCAATATTATCATAATAAAAAGAAATAACAAAATTTCCTAAATAATTTGTGTTTTATGCAAAATCAACACTGGCACTTAAAAATTAATCACCCTTTATATACACTGTTCTGAAGGGCATAAAAATACCTAATAATAAAATCCAACTTTTCTGGTCACTGGAATGAAAAGATTATCACAGAGTGATTTTTCTTCTAAAGTACAAGAAGCAGTTTTTTATAACTTTTTTGGAAGCAATCACTGCTTGACCTATAACCTACATGTATGAACGTGTGCCTATAAATTTCAATTAATCTTTGTAATTTTTATCAGCACTATGAATTATCGTTGATATCGGACACGTATTGTTTTATTTGTTGTTCTTTCAAGTGTTTTTAATTGTTGTTATCATTTTTAATCTGCCGGCACGTGTCGGGTATACAGAATTGTGTAAAATGATTTTACATATCTCTGTACTTACATACATATTTAGTATGTAAATATGTATGTATGCACATGATAATCCATCTTATCAGGCGTATCGTATTTGTTTTTTTTTTTTTTATAACAAAAACATTGAAAAAATACGACAGAATCATGATTGTCGCAAAATAAGACACCAATCGTAATTCCATTACAATTTTCAAAACATGAATGGTGTTAATGAACATCCAATACTAGAAAAACTGTCAAATTTTTTCATTTGTTCATATTGAACAAGTATTTGTTTGTTTCCCCAAAACAGCTGTTATTTTATTTAAAAATTAACTTGTGACGAGCGGTTTGATTGCATCTGCAGTAACGTTTATTCAAACGAGTTTGAGCTCGAGACGTGAGTGCCGGTACCAAACAGGTAGCTGTCCCCTAGCTTGTGTCCATTTTACTTTTCTTTTTCATCTAAAATAAATATTAATCACAAACAATAATTTGAACCCAAATAACCTCAAAACTATTTTGTGTTTACACAGACGACAAGTTTATAATTTTCGGTGGTCACAGGACTTTCATTTTAATTGCATCTGATTTAGTATTCAATTATCAAAACGAAAATCAATATTCTTTTACGCTTTTTATTCTCTTGCCTATTTAATAGTATTTCCTTCTTACACTTAATTTTTTTCGGAAAGTCCCTTTACCTTGTTTCCCTCTGACGGAATTCCAATTGCAACCTCGCGACTGTTGAGCAGCCACCATACTCGTATCTACTCAGCCATAACAACACGGTAAAAAAATGTAGTTTAATTTTAATACCAAGCTGTTGGGTATATACAGGGTCCGCCATCTAACTTTTTTTTTTTGCAACTAGTGCTTATTTCGTGAATGGTAACACTTATATAGCTCTGATTTGACAGATAATTAGTTTTATCTTTCCGCTGAATGAATATGGTTTTGTATGCGCTTCGCTAAGTGGGCCTGCGATCGACTTACAGAAGATGCCGATTTTGCCAAAAAAAAAAAAAATCATCTTTTCAGACGAAGCTCATTTTGATCTTAGCGGGTATGTAAACAAGCAAAATTGTCGCATTTGAGGCACAGAAAACCCGCACGCATACATTGAAAAGCCGACGCACCCAAACGAGTTACTGTTTGGTGCGTATTTTGGTCCAGAGGCATAATTGGGCCATTTTTCTTCGAAAATGTGCAAGGAGTGGTCGTTACAGTCTATGGCGATCGTTATCGGACCATGTTGAACATTTGGTTTCAACAGGACGGCGCTACGTGTCACACAGCCAAAGCTACACTCGATGTTTTCCGCTGTTTAAAAAAAACGTTATTTAGCGGACCTTTTATAACAAATACAAAAAAGAGTTAAATTTATTCCAGTACAGTATTATTTCAAAAGAGATCTATTGTGAAACAGAGAGAGAAAAAATGTTTACTCTTTTGTTTCAGAGTATTAAAATAATGCCAATATGTATTATTCTTTGTACTATTTTTGGTGTTATAATTAAACCTTAATTTATCTTTATATTATTTGATCTTTATATTATTATATGTATTAATTATTCAAGCTATTGATCTTTGGTTTTTTTATAAAAATAATATTAAAGAATTATTTATTTATTTTCAATATTTCGCCAACAATTTGTTGGCATCTTCAGGAAATATTATGTATGGAATTAATAGCTGATAGGAATTAATCTAATGCCTCCATGAATAGTTTCTACACCGCACGAAGTGTCTTTTTAAATACAAAAAATAAATAGAAAATACAAAAATAATTCTTATTCACAATTCGTAACTTTGGCTTTGTTGGACTTTCCGAGACAAAAGCTACACATCCTAGTGGCTGTTTTGACAGGACACTGTCACATGGGGGTACATCCCAGAAAATTAAATGACAATGACTTCTGCAGAGGCTGCAGAGATGAAGAGGAGTAGGAGAGTGTCGAACACTTCCTCTGTCCTTGGCCGGCTCTTTCTAGCAATAGATCAAATTACTTGGACACACCAACATTACATGGGCTGGTGGATGTGTCAGAATGCGGATTGAACAGGGTGGAGTCTTTCGTCCACTCATCCAGCTGGATTAGGGCGGAACCGGTGGGGGTGTATAGAGCTGTTTCTCTAGACCCTCTTCGGGTAGCACAATGGAACCCTTCTAGGATCCAAGTGGGCTGTTCTCAAGACCGACAGCCCGCGAATCCTAACATATGCAAGTATTTTGCTGTCAAGCACGTTCAGTTTGGTACATACTTTTCTTCCATTTATGGTCAGTTGGTCGGGTCGACCTTCTGTGGTGGCTGTTTGGATGACTGTTATCGCACTTGGTGTGCAGAGCAGCCAGAAGTATTTTACTGTGTGATAGTTACAAAAATAGAGAGCTGCGATCTAAACAAGACTGTGCCACACATCACGCGAAATCGTGAACAATTTATTTCACGCTTGCAGCTGGTCAATTGGCCGCCTAGATTCTAAAATTTAACACTTTTAGACTATTTTTCATGGGTTAAGACTCATAACGCACTGGAAGCCCATACTGAAGAAAGTGTTTCAGAGAGTACGCCAAAAAACGATCCATTTACATGAAATCACCCTTAAGCATTGAATTGCACATAAATTTCCCTAAATTTCAGATAAAAACCACACTTTAGAAACTTTCAAAGAAAAACACAAGTTTACGTCATTTTACTACTTGTACAAATATGTTTGTAAATATTTATTAATGTTTAAATCATTCACATGCAATTCATACCGTGTGATTATATGTATGTATGTATGTATATTATGATGACTAAATATTTAGTGTAATACAAAATACCATATTTATGCACTAGTATAATAACTGTGTATCAAATGTATTTTTTTTTTTAGAAAATGCAATTCCATTCTTTATTGTGTGTCTTGCTTGTGAAAAATTCATTTTTTTCTTCATCCTCCAACCATCGTATTCTTCATCAATCTCAATTGTCTTGAGTGTGCGCTTGATTACAAGGCATTTTAAATTAGAAAACCAATTGTTTGTTCATACACACTCAAATCATAATATGTGACGCGCAAAATAGAAAGGGACCTAAGGGTAAAAACCGGTTTTGTTCAGAAGAGCAATTTTAAAGATTTAAATACGTGTATCGTTGGTGTACTTCACTTTCATAAAACGCGCATATCTCTGGAAGGGAACACGTTTGGGGGCATGGCATCGGTCTCATTCAATGCTCAGATACTGTCCCCATCAAAAAAAAAGTGACAATTGGTTTTTTTACTCTTAGGTACCTTTTTCTATGCCCTGTCAAATACTTATACGAAATTAAATCAAGCCAAATTGTTTAGAAAAATGTATAAAAAGCGATATATAATCTTTGGCTTTTAATGCAGTTCAAAATAGAATTTGTAATGCTTTAATTTTTTTTAGTTTATTTCGTTAGAAGGAAAGGATGTGTATAAAAAATCAATAATGTACTTTAGAAAAAAAATTTGTATGTATACTGGCTAAGATATATCAATATTTTAATATTTAAATATTAAACTTACGAACTAAAAACCGTTTCTGTTGTTGTAGTAGTTGTTATTATTCTTGCATATTCCTTTAATTTGTGTGTTTTGATTTTGTGGTGCTACTAGCGTCTTTCTTATGGCTGAATTTGCCTGCTTAATTAATTGTTCATACTTTGTCGTAGTTTATTTGGATCTTGATAGTGTGAAGAAATAACTGAAGGATGTTGCGGTGGCGGGAAACATCGTACATGTTCCACATTTGAGCCCTCTACATCACTGCCTTTTAAATATTTATTTAAAATGGCAAAAATTTGAGAATTTAAAACTTGAAAACGTCTTATGCGATCCACCATGCGCTTGAGTTTCTTTTAGGTAAGAAGAGGCGTTAACATATATATGTATGTATGTATATCAGCTACATAGAGCAATATTTAAAAATACTTACAATTCCTTTAACATCCTCATCTTTGCCATCAACCCTTTGCACCCTCAAAATGTGATAGCAAAAATCTAAAGCCTCAAAACGTCTCTGTTGACCCAGCAACACAATCATAGCACATCCTGCCCAGTTGAGGCCTTCACCAAACAATTCCTCTATGGTATACTCTGTACCTCGAACCGGTATGCAGTAAACAAATTGTAGGGCAGACCATAAACGATGAAATTCTGAGCACTCATCTACATGTATAATGCCATTAGCTGGAGCTGGTCCAGTCCAAACGGGATCATCTAAATAGCTTTTAATGCGATTCAAAATAACTTCGAAAATGCTCAGACCACAACAAAGACGTTCGCGTGTCAATAAATCTCCTTCTCGTGCAATCATGGCTTGCTGTTAATCATCGATCAGAATGGAATGAGGGTATTTTAAAATATTCTTAAAACTGTATTTACCTTAGCTGTTCCCAATTTCTCTACATTTGACACAATTTGCAAATTAGCAAACTGTGCTTCCAAGCGTTTTTGTTTTGCTTCCGGTTTTTCATTTTCTAAAAATAAATGTTTAATACTTATTTATGGCCATACATCATACATCAGAGATATAGAATACAAACAGAACTATACAAAAACCAGATTTTAAATCAAATTCAGTGCCAGGGCCGCGATGTCAATCGACATCGTTCGCTTGCACAAAAAAGCAAGCGAGCGATGCCGAGTGGCATTGTGGGCCTGGTAGTCACTTTTCATTCAAAAGATTAAGTATAACTGAAAGCTCTAGGACGAGAACGCCATTGTTTTAGCTTTTGTGTCTATCGCCATAGTGCTAGCAATACACGGCTCATTTTTTATTTTTTGCTCTAGTGTGGAGTCGATGTACTTCCCTCCCAGGCTTTCTCATGTGGGCATTTCTTTTCCCGAAGACGGCAACTCTCTTTAAACAACTTTTATCTATTTATTTATTTATTTCAGCTAAACCGTTAATCATCTGACTACTTTAGGTTGTCAAGAGAATGCAGAGATGAAAGGCAGCCAAAACGAAAACCCCAAATGAACGTAAGCTCTGTTATCTCTCTTCTATAAATGCAGAAGCGGCGGCTTTTTGACAGCTTACAGAAGTTGTACAAAAACAAAATGCATGTTATTTTTATTGAAGTTGTTGTTATTGTAGTGAAAAGTCTACCACCTTATTAGTTGTATCATGAACTAAAGCATTCGTTATGATCAACTATCATCAGTTGAACCGTTAATCATCTGACTACTTAAAACTGTCAAGAGAATACAGAAATCAAAGGCAGCCAAAACGAAATAGCAAATCAGCATAAGCTCTTTTCACCTCTGTTCTGTGAATGGGGAAGTGGCGTCTTTTTGACAGTTTTAAGAAATTGTACAAAAATAAAATCCATGTTATTTTTATTGAAGTTGTTCTAGTTGCAGAGAAAAGGTTACTTTATTAGATGTATTATGGATTTTACTAATTATGTGCTCGAGGAAACTTTAGAATAAGGAGTCAGAATTTGAAAGAAATGAAGTTTATAGGGTTGTAGAAGGGGTCGTAGACCTCCCAAAACTGAAGTCAAAGTCTGCCTCTGGAGGCTTATAGTTTGTTAATCATTTGATGTAGAAGTTGCGGAATTTACTAAGAAAAATATGAAAATATTGATTAAAGAGTGCTGACAGAGGGAAGTTTTGAGCCGAATGTAATCTTACAAATTGAAAAGCGTTTTCAATACATCCGAAATCGCATTTTTTCAATTTCAGTTCGTAAGATTTTTCAGGGGTATGCAAAATTTGTTCTTGACAACCGGTCTTCGGCTAAATGATTTTCTTTTCTTCTATGGTATAAGCAACAAGCGGCTTCGCATGCAAAATCCGTAAGAATCTGGCAGCACATTTTTCTATTTTACAGCAATTAATACCATTACACTAAAGCCGACCCATATCCTCTTTTTCTAGTCGATTAAAACTAAACCGTCTCAATTGAGAGTTAAGTGACATTTTGAACTCTGCCCATTCAGTTTCCACTCCATGACGAACTTATTATATATTGATTATAAATCGGGAATAATTAACATCACCTACATCTGACTCAAGTGGGCTGTTTTCATAACTGCCAGCATGTATAATCCAACCTAACGATATAAAATGTTCTTCGAACCGCGAATAGTACCGAAATTACTTTTAATGACCTTCGACCTACAACCAACCGAACAAAGTGACTAGTCAAATTGCTACTTACCCTTACAAAATGGTCTGGGAAATATATTTTGAAATAATGCAGCGTGCAATAAGTCACACACCTCTTCCTGTGACAGGGCTTGCTCAATTAATAAACAAAAAATAATACAATTTCCAAACTCTCGGAACGATTGAAACAATTCAGTTTTCGTATCTGGATATTGGACAATATCTGTCAAGTGGGCCTGATAATAGCTCAGAACACCAGGAGACCCATATTCACATCTTGGCAGCTTGCAAGATTTTGGCATAGCACTCATTAGAGTTTTAGTAAATTGCAAAAGTGAGCCTTGGATTAAAGGCTTAACAATATCCTTCAAAATTATATCCATAACAACAGCGATGCCTTGATAGCCCAATAAGCGGCACATGGCATGAAAATGGGGTGCGCCTACGAAACCGGTGTACTGACCGTATTGAGTGGAGTAGGCCGCATTCAATTGCTTTGAGCCCCAGAGATAGTAGTGTGACATTTGGGGTGGTTTTTCACGTTGCATTGGCTGCGAGGAAGCCAAATTCACTTTGCTGCGTACAAATCTTGAAAAAAATAATTATATAAATTAAATTTCAACTAATTTTCCTTTTTATTAATTATGCATCTTACCTATTAGTAGCTGCATTGTAACAGTAATTGACCAAGAAGTCGTAATTCAATTCCACAAACACATGCAACGTCACTCGCCCATAAGGAGCCAAAACGTTATGATTGGCCTCTTTGACCATGGATTCGAAATTATCCAAAGCCAAATATTTTGTGAGCAATTTGTGACAGATTCGGTTACATTCCAAAAGTCCTTCCAATTCCTTTAAATTAAGAAAATAAATGTAGCGTTTGGTTAGCAAAAAAAAAAAAAAAAAAGGTTAAGTTGTGCAAATAAAAACTGTTTAGTTACTTATTCAAATTATTTGTTTTCCATCGAATTTTGCAATTTGGAATTATTAATTGTAAATTTAATGGACTTTGGTTTTTATTTTCTCAAAATTGAGGAAGATTTTTTTTTTTTTTTTTTTTTTTTTTGTTGAAATTGAAGGGATGAACATTTTTCACGTTTAGTTGATTTGTTACTTTTGAGGCAACCAGAAAAACACATCAAATATATTTTTGCGTTTAATGTTATTACATTGAGTGCATTCCGTGAAGTCTAGAAAGGCTGGCGGTTGTTCGACAGCGATCATCAATTATTTCGCAACTCAGGTTCTCTTGTTATTTTCCCCAGCTAAATTAAGTATTGAAATTTACTTTTCTTGTCCTCTTAAAACTATTGATCACTACAAATGTGCAACGAAAACAAGACCATCCTTAATTTTGAGTAAAAACTGAAGTCCATTAAATATGTAATTATTTAATTTATTTAGAATTTTTTGCGATTAATACCCATTAAACAAAATAGAAAAATAAAATTAAGACTAAAGCTGAAATACAGCTGCAGCAGAATATTAATCACAAGCAATAATTTAATAAATTCGTGTTGAATTAAATTAGCGGTTTTCACTCTTGATACTAATTTTACCACTCTGCTATCTATATTCACTACGATTTTTACCACAAAGCTCGAATGACTTTCTTACCTCAAAGTCTGCATGTTCTTGCAAATATTCCAAAACTTGCTGAATTTCTTTATCTGTCCACCTTTCGTTGTGAATTTTGTCACGTTTTCTCTTCACCCGTATCACCAGTTTTTTCCATATTTTTTATTTTCTCAACACAAAATTAAGTTTTGCCGGCAAAACGATTCACAGCACAGAATATCTGTGATTCCCAGTAATTTTTTTACAATATTTACTAAAGCTTTTTGTTTGATTTTTTTAATCACAGCGTAGAAAATAAAAGTTCAGTACATTTTGTTGCTGCAATGATGTAAACACTAGCCCCCTAGTGTTTATAAGACTGTTATTTGACATATTTTTATGGAAAATCTGTTAAATAAGTGCTTTATAAACCTGTTATAATTTTTATGAATTAGACGGTAGTACTTAAATGTTCAACCGAGTTTACTATCAAGAGTGAGAACCGCTATTAATTTGTGATAACAAAAAACAATTGAGATAATAAAACTGATATTTGTTGATCTTACAAAAATGTTAATTTAAAGAAATAAATTATGTGAGTTTTGAGTGCAACAATGAAGTTTTCTTACCACAATGCCTGTTATATCGTTACTCTCAAACCGGCTTATAGCCAACTCTATGCTCTTATGCATATTAGCATTTATGCGTTGCGTAATTAATTTATTTAAATCAATTGAACGGCCTAAAATAAAAACAAGCATTTTTTTTTAGTAAAGTTCTTTGAAAAGTAGCAGAGTTTTTACCCAAAAGTTGTACATGTCTTTGCTTAAGTAATGTTTCGTAACGATTGTTCCGTGGATATGATTGAAAATTGAAACCCAATACTTCGCACTCCAAGCGAAAACGTTTATCCAAAAAAATGCTGAAAACACAATTTTTTATAAAGACATAAATTTGGTGATTATTTGCTTAAAAATTTTTAATTTGTAAAATTTAAAAAATTCTGGATACTCGTTCTTCGACCTTTTTTTATTTAACTTTATTAGGTTTTATAAATGAGCGCAAGGTCACTTTACACAAAGGCGTATCGAAAATTTATCAATAAATAGAAAATATATTTATTGAGAATAAAGTGACCTTGCGCTCATTTATAAAACCTAAAAAATTTAAAAAATTCTTAAGTTGTTTCACGATGGTCATTGAACAAATTTGTATGTTCGCAGGTTTTTTGAGCAGATTTTCTACTTTTCCAAAAACAAAAAAACTAGCAGTACATAAGTTGGTGACAATTTGGATTAGTTTACAATTACATATCAGAATATAACCTGATCATTAAGTGTGTTCTCGTACTCAACGTTGGGAGGCCGCAGGGTCTCAATTTGCACGACAACTGTTCCCGTACTCAAAGTTCGAGCAAATGAAAGAGGTTTTGAGAGAAAAATATTCTTGTTCTTCTTGCACGAAAAAGCCTCCACTTTTTCTTCGGGCTAGTTTGTGCAAGTAGTTATACAATCAGCTGTTGCAAAAAGCAAGAAATTGCAAACAATATTGCTGCAAAAGCAAGATATTCGCCAAACGAAAAACGTTTGACTTTAAGCAGTTCTCTAAAAAAGAAAAAACTTACGAGTTAGACAAATAGCATACAAAATGTGCGAAAAAACAAAGTTCACGAACAGATTACAAATTCACAAATTTAATAGTTTAGGGTGATTTGAAAGCACTAAATAGTTCCAAAGAGCACAACAGGTTGCAAAATAACAGAAACTTGCGAAAAGTTGACAAATAGCGAACAAATTGATAATAATTTTATTGGGCTTGGAAAAGATTTTTGTATGATAAAACTGGAGTGATCATCAACTTTTGCAATTTTTAGGAATTGCAGCGGTAGCTTTTTTGCAACTATTTAAGGTTTAATTTTAAATTTTCCTAGTTTCGAAGATCTTGCACACTGTTTAAAAAGCCTATTTTATTTCGCACATTAGCACCGCGTACATTTTGTGCAACTGCTTAAAGCTTTTAAAAATTTCTGAAAATTTTTTCGAAATCCGTAAGTTTTTGCAGGTATTTAATGACCCTAAAAAAATCGTTTGAATATATTTTTTGCCAATTTATCATTTTACAATTTATCTACAAGTTGTAGCAAAAAATGTTTATAGTCTGTTTTGCAAACTTTCACGTTTTTGCACCAGGTATACTTTTTGCAGCCCTAAAAGAGATTAGGTTTAAACGAAATGTAATTGAATTAAAAATAATGATTTTTGCAATTTTAACTGCAAAAGCATGATTACAATAACATCACTAATTTAAACTTTTTAAATTACAATCAAAAGTAAAATGAAAAACTCAATTACTTTGTGTAAATCCAATCAAATTTTATCAATTGTTGTAATTATAATTGAAAAGATCACTATTGCAATAAAAGATAATTGAAAACAAATGTGAGCGCGAAGTGGGATCACAGCTAATAAATGAAAAAGAAGGAAAAATCGTTTGATATCGTTAGAAAATGTTTGCAGCCTCATAAATTTGAAACCTGAAGTGCACAAGATTGCGAATGGAGCTAATGGTCCATAGCGTAAGCAGGCACATACATACATACATACAATTTTGCTGTGCAAAAAAAGTATTTTTGTCAGGTTTATTTAATTTGCAATAACCATTGTGAAAACTAATTTCATCGTAAACATAATACTTACCTTCCAGCCAACTGTTTATAGTGAGCAAAAATCTGTTCACTCAATTTATAAACAAATTGATCGAAGCATAAATTAACCTCAGCCTCTACTTCGTCATACAAAAATTGTTTACGAAACACAGTCAAAGCATAATGAGCCGAATCGTTGTATAAGTCCAATGGGTACAAAACAAATCTTTAAAAAAAATCGTGTTTAATACAAATGGTTAAAAACAAAATGTTAAACACCTACTCCATCATTGAAGGCTCTTTAGTTTGTAATATATGATCCGTTAATATCCAAGGCATAGACATTTCAATAGGAAATTGTATACGTTTCTCCATGGTTATCAAATCCTTACATTCCTCATTGTGCTGATGACGCACCATGCACTTGTTGACTTTGCGCCCCATAGTCATCTCTAAATAGAATTCGCGGTACCAAAGCTGTGATAAATCGCAACATTTCTGTAGTGTATCGCTGAAGTTCAACAAGTAACTCCAATAGAAAGAGGTTTTATGAAAGGAATCAATTTGCATTAAGCAATTGCCATCAATATCTTTGCGCAAAGTACGCTTTCCCCCAGATTTATCAGCAATCAGTGACTCCAACATGGTACGAACCATATAAAGTTGAGTGGAAGATGGTCCTACATTAAGGCGTGGTACATTTATACGAAAACCTCCATCGGGATCCTTTTTACCCTTAATGACCGGATCATCTATTGGCTCATAGCCTTTTTGCCAATCGGCAGCAGTTTCACGTACGGACATAATTATGCTGCGTATAAGATCTTTTTTATTTTTGACAGCCTTGCGAAGGGGTTCGCGTAGAGTAAGCTGTACGAAATCTTGTAATTCTGAATAAATATTGCGTCTTATGGCTTCGCAAAGGACAGTTTCAATGCGGGCCATGAGTACCTTAACAAAATGTAAAATATAATAAACAAAATGCATTTTTTTCAACGAATTAAGCTGCTCACCTGCAGTCCTTTTATCATGGCTATTACTTCAATTAGAGCAAATTTTTCTTCAGATGTGTAATTATAACGTGTAGCTCTTTCATATTCTTCAGCTTCTACAGGGCATTCTTTGTTTTGATGATGATCGGTTGGATGTAAAAGTTTCCAAGAATACAATTCCGTCACAACACTTGTCCACTCCGATAGTAACTGCAGACCACGCAAAGCTAAATCGGCAGTAGCCCTGTTTTCTGCATCTGAAGGATTCTCCTTAACCGTAGTCGTTACTTCGTTCGTGTAACGTGCCAATTCCGAAATGTACTTGACATGATCCTCTCTTATTTGCGGCAAATGTACCATCAAGTCAGCCTGAGGGCTAACTGCGTTTGAGCTAGACAATGGCCACTTGCTGGCATCATAATGCTTACTTCTTTTTATGTAATTGAATGGTGCTATTTGCATGTCCCCAAACAATGGCACTACCTCAAGGTTTTTGAAAATGCGATCAATGCGATCTAAACGAATCTTTTTCTTCTGATCTAACTTATTTATATTGCAAGCATCACTGTCCATCAAAAACAAGCCGAAGCCCATAACCTTTACCAACATATGTTTCTCTTCCGGAGTCAAGTACATTTTTGTTTCAAACATGTGTACACATATGTTGACAACTTCTGATAAAAGATCTTCATAGCCGATAATTTTCTCCAGAGTGTCTTTAACAGTGTCACGAATTTTATTTTGTGTAGCCAGAAACATGGATAAATTCTGAGATTCCTGCAAAGTGTGTGAATCCGACATGACCTTGAGAAACTGGGCTGCTCGACGATAAGTACTATAATCATTTTTCACACTTGACTTCATGTTTTTCAACTCGTCCAATACAGCAAACATGTTAATGAATTTGCCCAAAGTCAAAAGATAAGCTTCGGAAACAAAATCTTTTCGTTTCTCTGCATGACAAAGCCGTTTTACTTCAACAGAAAACGCTTCGATGGCTTTTCTTTGAAAGTACATAAAGTTTAAAAGTTTGTTGACTTCCGGAGCCAAAACTTCTACAGTTTTTTCATAAATCTCGACACGATTTGGTTGTTCGTTTGACTTCGGTTGTGGTATTGCACGTGAACAGCAGCGCCAAGTGTACAGCATAACAGCATGTTTCTGGCCTTCATCCAGTAACACGTTCTAGTAGATAAACAAAAGTAACAAAGCAAAATGAAGGATATTTTCGGTTTTATTTAAAAAAAATTTATGTTCATTTTCGTAACTTACTAAATTAGCATGTGTTGTAGCTTCCTCTATATATTTTGCTATACCTGTCACGAAACCATTACGATCTTCAAAATTGGTATCGAAGTTTGCTTTGTAAATTACTGAACATGGTTGTGCTTCAATGCAAGGTTGTTCGTCTGGCAGTGATAGCTCATCCAATACCTCAACATTAGATAGAGCATCTGCCAATGTAATTTTTTCCGTCATTGTACGACTTTTACACAACAAAATTAATTTCGATGATGATTTGAAGCGGAAACTGTTGTTTGAGGGTGCTCCGCTAATTGAGACCTACAGATTGAAACAAGAAAAATATACATACATACACACGCACTAATTTTTTTCCTATGGGTGGGTCTGTCTTATTTTTCATAAATTTTCATTGCAACTTTTTCAAGATAATTTCAAATGTTTGATTTAATTTGAAATTAATTCAATGAACATATTGATAATAGACACTTTTTTATCGTGTTTTAGTTTTTAAACTCACTATAATTCTTAACAAAATAATCTAATTCTAATTATCCATTTGATGAGTAAACAACCTCAGAAAAGTAAATTGGTATTTTTTAATTTACCTACATATACACCCGCATAGTGCTGTCAAAAAGAGTTTTAATGTGATAAAAAAGGAATCAAAATAAAATGGGGGAAATATAAGGCTACCAGACTGTTTTGATGGTACAACTAACGGTCTTGATAGATCTAGTACTTTTTTCACACAAACAAAATACACAAAATGTTGTGGTTGTAGAGTTGTGCTTACCTTGTTATTGGACCTTGATATTACTTCACAGAAGGAATGTATTTCGTTCGCCGAAAGATGTGTGGTGCACAAGGTGCACAAAGTACTATCATAACTTAAGTACACTTGATCTAAAAACAGATGCAGTGTGAGCAAAAAAGTTCATATACTCAAAATTGATGCTCTTATTATCTCTGACAGAATAGGCTGCTGTTTTTACTATTTTTTGGGGGTTGATTCTTTTCGCGCAGCGATGTAAATGAATGAACGAATATATATTTTGATAAAAGAAGCTTTTGTAATGGAAATACCTTTAGAAAAACATATCAAAGGTTTTAATTATCTCGAATGCGTATAGTAAAATGCTCTTCGAGTATTTTAACAATATTCATCATTAAATATTTAAATCTTTCGAAGTATCCTTGGTTTTTAGGAAATGCGATTGTAATTCTCAATATCGAAACTAGTTTTATATTTTTGGCGGTATTTGGATGGTTGGGGAGCCTTCTAACTAACAATTAGGTTTTAATTTTAGAATTAGTCAAATTAATTTACATAGAAATTTCACTAACAATACATGTATTATTGGCCATGAGGCTTTCTTTGTATTGAAATCAAATAAATAAAAAATAAAAATAAAATAAATCATTCCGTTTGCAACCGGAATAATTGTGGTTCAGGTATATCTTTCCAGTTTCCTCTTGGAACATCTCAGTTTTTCGTTTCACAGCACTATTTAAATTATTTCGCTTCAGCACACTGTTTTTCCTGAGCCAGACATATGGCGAATTGAATTCGCCTTGACCAGACGTCCGTTTTTCACAAGTGCAAACATTCTCTATCAGAACGAAAATTTTATTTAGAAACTCAAAATCTTTTTTAATATGGCAAAAAATAAAAGCACAGTTTATCTGGGCTACGAGGATGAGGAAATAAGTGAGAAACACATTTCCTTACTGAGTAGCACTTTAAATAAAATCGGTGGAACTGCGGTAAGTGGTTTTTGTACACTGTTGAGCTGTGTATGTCTGTTTAATTAATTGATTTTTCCATGTTGTCATTAAATCAATTAAATAGGATTGGCCAAATGGTGAAATTAAAATACCAGCATGCCCTCTCTGTGGTACAGTCCGTCCTTTAGTGGTACAACTATACGCCCCATTAGAAAAATCACAATTCCATCGAACTATCTATGTTTTCACCTGTTTAAATCCAGTGTGTTCGCAAAATTCTAAGAGTTGGTTGTGTGTGCGAACGCAACATTTGGATGCACCAGAGCACTGCAATATTATAAAAGTAATGACATCTCCTAAATCATCCACGGTCACTCCCGGTGTGAAGCAAAAGAAGAAGAAGGAACAAAAGCAACAAGCTAATAAAGTCTCTTGGTGTGCCGGTTCCGATGACTGGGGTGATGAAAGGAAAACTTTTGCAGAAAGTGCGTCGTCACCTGAGCAAATGGATACAGAGGCCGATGATACTCGAGAAGGGAATGAAGAAAACGGCAATGTTATTAATTCTGTTAACGTTAATTTACCTTCAAACACGCCACAGTTTGGGTCGGATGAGGAAGAAGACGACATTTTAGTGAATGCAGATGATGATGAAGACGAAAGTAATTCTACAGACAACGACATTTTAATGAGTTTCAGTCAAATCGACTTGAAATCTAGTCAAAACATAATTGATGACCCAAATGCAAACTGTGCAGCTGCAGCAGGAGAAATAGCTGCAGCTGCATCAGTAGAAAAAGAGGGCAATTATACATGTAGTGGAGCTTCCGCTACACTTTGTGCTGAACTTGAAGATCCCGAGAATGATGTTGTTTTGGTGGAGTCTCCAGAAAAGCCTAAATGTGATCTTATTGCCTTATTAAAGCACATTCCTGTTCCAGCAGCTTTAGGTCCTCTAGTTAATTTAACAGATATAACTTTAAAACCATATTTTATGGCGGTGGATGTTGAGACGAATTTTACCACTAAAGATCATGATATGTATAGTGGATCGTTGTCCTCAGAACACATACGAGAATTATATCAGGAATATAGAAAACAAGACGAATCTCCACATTCTCCGAATAGTAGCGTGGCTGCAAGTGGAAGTGACGTAAACGGCGTTAATGGAGCAGGAGTTAAAGAAGATCAAGAAATTTACGAAAAGGCACTACCAGCTCATGGGGATGTCATGTTTCATCATTTCCTCAGCACTATTCAACAGAATCCGGGACAAGTTTTGAGGTATTCTCGTGACACTTTACCTCTTTTAATTTCGCCTCTACAAGAACCGTATCCAAAATGCCCTAATTGCAACGGTGATACAATTTGCGAAGTTCAGATTCTGTCAACTTTGATACCCAAATTGAAAATGCAACTGAATAATGAGAAGGCGCCTCTTGAATATGGCAATGTATTAATTTTTACCTGCTTAAAGAGCTGCTGGGATACGCCAGATAAAATGCGTTTCGAAAAGGTTATAGTACAAGTCGAAAAATAAATTTTCCCGGATAGCAGAAACTTATTAAAAAAGAAAACTTTTTAAGCTTCGAAACCATCATCTAAAACTAACTTCAATAATAAGTTACCTTAAAAAAGAACGAGAAAAAAGTTTAAGCAAAATAAAGCATCAAAGAAATATCATTAAAATAAATATATAACATACTTAAGCGCCAAGTGTATGAAAATACCTTGCTCACATTGCAACACTCAAGGATTGAATTTATTATTATATGTTAGTATTGTAATAATAATGCGTAATTTGTGTTAGTTTATTATTACCAAAAAAAAAAAACTTTTAAGTAAAGAAACATCTCTGTCCCTTAAAATGAACGGCTTCAGTATAAAAACAAACTTCATCAATTAACTTAATTATAAGAAATGGAATTAAAGATACTTATTAATATATAGTTGTTTTTAAAACATTTTATCTCTAAAAAGAAAACTTCTCCAATCCAATACCCCAGCTTTGGCCAGAGTTAGTTCATAAACACGAGCTGAATGTATTTATTATTTATAGCATTTATTATTTTCCGAGACTTTAAGCTTTATTTGAGTCTATTTCTTCTTTCTTTTTTAATATTTAAGTACATAATTGTGATTGAAAGTTGAATTAAGTCAAGTTTTAACTAAACGAAAAAGGCGAAACTACATACAAACTTATAAAGCATGCTTTGAAGTAATTTTAAAGCCAAACTAGAAATAATATTGAAAAATAAAGAACTTCGAACTGAAGTAAGCAATTTTAATTCGACTAGAAAAAAAAACCGAAAGGTACAGATTAGTTTTTCTTATTTTGGAATTACGTAAAAGCTCAACTTTTAAAAATATCGCACCAAATCGGCATTTCGAAAACCAAAAATTTACTCGGACTAGGATTAACCAAATAAATTACAATCTATGGTGACGAGTAAAAGATTTTGCAACCCAAGTAGTATGAAATTGTTCCTCCTTTTACCTTTCTTAAGTCATATATTGAAATATTCGATTTCTTTTTTTTTTTTTTAATATTTATTGAGAGTTAAAGAATATGTTCAAAAGAGCTCAGCTTTTAATTAGCACTTAATGAAGTTGAATATAGAATAAAAACTACGTTTAATCACTTTTGCATGACTTTTAAAATAAACTATTTACAACCGAATTCAAGTCAAAGGAGCATCTGAATCCAAATGATAGCTGCGAACTGGCGAAAACCACAAGGGAGGATATTTTGAAGGCGTTATTTCGAATTCCGAAGTTATTTCATGTTTATTGCGTGTCTGCACAACTGAATAATGCAACCACACCAACTGGGCAAACTTTCTCTTTGATGTATGCAAGATACGAAATTCTATACAATATTTTGTAAAACTGAAAGCTCCATCATCGTTTATTGTACTGCCACGCTTATTATGTCTATTAAAGCCTCCGCCGGTTGTAGTATTCATCAATTTTAAATGTTGTTGTTTGCTAACAACAATACTTAAAGTTGAACCAAATAAGCGAAAATGTCCCCTTAAAATATCTGGTCTTATTAGATGAGGATTTTTAAGTTTAGCAACACCTTGCGTGGGCTCATCAGAATTGGTCATCATAAGAACAGTACCATCGGGCAGAAAACGTATATACCGATAGTATTCTACTAACTGTACTGGACGATAGAACTGGTCTTGAAAGCTATTTTCGCCCATACGTAAATATGTGGTTTTACTAATGTAACAACCATTGAACAAAATACGTTCACGTTCCAAAAACATTTGCCGCCATGAAGAGTATCTGGGAATTATAGGACAATCCTCATTAGCTTGTTGTTCCTCTTTCTCTGATGAATGTGTTAGTGTGCCCACATTATGACCCCAAACTCTAGAAAATTATATACGCCGAAATTAGTTCTGGCCTAAGCCACTTGACCATTAATGCTTTATAAAAAAAAAACTTACTTAACACATGCTGATTTCCACAATTCTTCATCTCTAGCCAGTATATACATTCCCTTGCAAACAGCTGCACAATTCTCTAATGAACGCATATCCAATTGATTGGAAACAACCCAACGTAATATAGAAATTAATAACTCTGTTGGTAGTTCCGAAATATGCATTTCAGTTGCTATTAATCCAGGTTCACGACTGCTTTGTAAAAGTTTGCCATCCCCATTGCTTGCCAGATCAAACTGAAACTTTTCATACAAGTCCTCAGGTAATGACTCATCGACAATCTCTATATTAGGCTTTTTTCCAGTGCTCATCATATTAGATGCAATTTTTATGGGATACTTTTTATATGTGTCTTGCTTTTGGTGTTCGAAATACTTAAGCTCAATATTAGGTTCAATTTGTACAGCTTTGCGGTAGAATGGTATAGCATCATAAACTTTACCACTTTGTTCTAGTTCGACGGCCTTATGAAATAGATTTTTTGCCAATGCCTGTTGTTCAGCCAGTTCATCACTGGCAAGAGGCGCTAGCCCATCAGCCTCTTGGCATTCTTCAGAATTCTGCTCCTGCTTTTCGACTATAGGATTGCTAGTGTCATTATTTATGGCACCGTCTTGTTTTTGCTTCAATTCTTTTTGCCAATTAGCACGAAAATCATCCAAAGCGGAACGAAAATCATTTGGCATAGTTTGAAAGGCATTCCAAGAAGATTTGGATGCATCTTCGCAGGAGCCTTCACTGATACCACCAGCACTTTCCGAACCAGAGGACATGGTAATTAATGAATGCCTCCTTTAATTAAGCCGTCTAGTTCACGGTCAGTGTAGCGTATGATGAAAGGTGGCGCGTATTGTTGAAATTGTAGAGATAACAGCAAAATTTTTGGGTTCAAGTGTTTTTGCAAGTATGTTAAATTAATTTTAAGATTTTGTTGATACTTTACAATACAACAACTTGTGGCCATTATAGGCGTTAGCACCACTAATATGTTCAAATTTATATTAGATTCTATATAGTATACTAACTTATTTATAGCTTTTTCTGTTTTTTTGTAGAATATTTTGCAAATTACGTATACAATGTTGCACCATATAAAAACCTGCATTTATTCCGAGTATTTTAACAACATTAAAACATTTTCAATGAAGCACTCTGCTTGCGAGAAAAATGTTTGAATTTTTTCTGTATATTATGTTATGCCGGTGCTTCGTATCCTTTTTTGTTTTCCATGACCTTGTTATAACTTTTTTCTAGTCCTCTTACAATTTACGTGGTTGAAGGCAACCCAACCAAAACAAAGTTTGTATTACGTGAGCTTATTTGTCTCTCCCACCATGATAAAAGATCAGCTGTTTTAAGAGCTGCCGGATAGATCCAATACGATTATTCCCAAAAAATCGTCGAAGCAAAGTTAAGGAATTTTACCCATGATACAAATAACAAGGTAGCCTTTTCGCTACAATAAGAACAACTTCAATAAAAATAACATGCATTTTGTTTTTGTACAACTTATGCAAACTGTCAAAAAGACGCCACTTCTACATTTACAGAAGAGAGATGCACTGAGCTTACGCGGATTAGCTATCTCGTTTCGGCTGCCTTTCATCTCTGCAATCTCTTGACAACCTAAAGTAGTCAGTTGATTAACGGTTTAGCTGACGAGGCTACCTTGTTAATTGTATCATGATTTTACCAGCAATAAAATAATGGTTTCCGTTTGCAACGATAGTGACCAGTGAGCTGCAACAAGTATGATCGAGCAGTCTTATTCGCCTTTAATGCAATCGATAAGATCAAATCAAGCCTACAGAATTTTTCTGCACACTCGAGTTGTGTACAAGAAGAAAAAAATGCTCCTTTTTTTGATTTGCTTACAAACTAAGCGTCTTGTTTATGAATAATATTTATGTGCACGTTGAGTGACCTTTGAATGATCCAAAAAAAATTTGCGAATACTAGATCGATCATGTTTGTGTTTTTTCCATGTACGGGTTCGCTTATGTCCTTTATTTTTCAACCCCTAATACATATACATATGTATTGATACAATCATACAATTAGTTTGATATTATTTAGTAAATTTAAATTTTTTGTTGAAGTTTTTCTAAAGTTGTCAACTGTTTGACACTTCTATAAATTGGTTTTCCAATAGTTTAAAATCCCGAAATTTTTTAGAAACCGGTTTTTTATTTTTTACTTATAATTTGCTTTTATTATTTATATTTTTTCGAAATTTTCGTAAACTTTTTATATGTATTTCTAAATCTTAACAGATTTTTAAATTCGTTTTTATAAAATGCTGCTATTTTGGTTAATATTGAACTAAAATTTAGCATGGTGGACATCCAGATGTTTTTGAGCTGCCACGCTCTTCGTAAGCATCCTAATTAACTAACCAAAGGGTGCTGACGAAGAGCCTAGCAGCTCAAAAACATCTGGATGTTCACCGTGCTAAATTTTAGTTCAATATTAACCAAAATAGCAGTATTTTATAAAAACGAATTTGGATGTCCACCTTACTGACTTTATTTGTCTTTTGTTCAAAATTAACCAAAATAGCAGCATTTTATAAAAATGAATTTCAGTTCCTGTTAAAAATGTTGAAATATAAATACATATGTTTATTTTTTATTAAAATTCTGTAATGAAAAGCCCTTCTGTATAATGTACATATATTTAAATATGATATATTTTAACAAAAATGTATTGTCTACAAATCGGTTACAATAAGCCTGTAAAAGCTTAAGTCCTTAAAATAAAAAATTGGTATACTAAAACTTAAAATTTCTCAATTTTAAGATTATTTGTTAAGTACCCATATATACATATATATGTGTGCATGTATATTACAACATTCCTCTAGCTTGCCTCTTCTACTAAAATAAAACTGTCTTGTTGTCGAACTAAAAGTTTTAATGCTAAAAAAACAGTAACCCCCTACTTCATAAAAATTATTACTGGCTTAAAAGACTTTTATTTGACATATTTGTATGGAAAATAAGAGCTTTATAAACCTGTTATAATTTTTATGAATTAGACGGCAAATGAGTATGCTTGAAAGTTTGATATCTTTAGCCAGTCAATGAACATGAGCAGTGTTTTTGGTTCGACCAGTTTTGGTATAATCATGCCAAAAAACGATCTCGAATATTCAACTCAACTGCGACAATTTGTGAATAAGACTGATCGTTCGATATGAACTTTTGCTAAAATGAGGGTATCGTTCATGACTTAAAAATATTAATCACAAAAAATCTGTGTAAAAGATTGTGTATGCTCGAAAATTTGATATCGGTAGCCAGTCTCTGATAGTGACCATCGCAGATATTAGAAGGTTTTGGCGAATAAACATTATTATTTTGTCTCTTTCTGGTAGCCCGGCGAGCAGAACGTTTTTCGTTTCTTTATTATCTAGCAGCTGCTTCAAGTATAAGTCAAGTGTAGTGGGAAAATTTTGTTTGTGTAAAGTGATTTTTGTTGTCAATGTCTGAATATTTGCTAAGCACTTTAAAGGTTTTATTTCTGATTTAAGGGCTATGAAAATAAAAATATTATCGCCCCAATTTTTCTACCATTAAAAATTTTTACAATAAAATGGTGACAACTTTTCTGTAAGCATAGAAAACAAAAATTTGACATATAAGAGCTATTTGATGCAAGAAGCAAAAAAAAATCACCTGTGCTACTAAGTTCACCTTGTATTAATTCGCCTTGCAGGTAAATCGTATCCATTACAGGTGCCCGCATCCCAATTCGCTTCAACATTTTTCCACGATTTTATCTTCTGAGTTCTCGATAGCAAACGACAACAAAACGTATCACAATTCGAGAGAAAATGTTGAAGAGAATTGAATTGAGGCCACCTGTAGTTGATTCGCCTTGATAAAGTCCTGGAAAAATGGTGAAGCGAATTGGGATGCGGACACCTGTAATGGATTCGCCTTGCGATAGTATAAGTTACCGTTACTCTTAACTGTAAGTAAAATAAGCAAGAGGCTTGTATTTTTTAATCTATAGACTTGTGTAGGAAATGTGTTAAATGTCTGTGCCGTAAAGTTAATAAACAATTTCTTCTGTTAAATTTGATTATACTTTAAAATGAATAAATCTATCAATATTGGGGCATCGCAAGTTTATGAAAATATCCATCGGCAAATCGAAAGCCGTAGTAAAGCAATACCAAAAACAAATGATATGGTACATGAAGCTTTGATGACACTGTACAACAAAAAAGGTACAACAATGTGAATATAAAATTTGTCCAACGTTTTTATGTACCATCTTTTTAAAACCGTTCAACACAATTAGGTGTTACCTTGAAGCAAATCTATAAATATATTTTGGATACCTACAATTTGGAATTAATTACCAATAATCGTACTATACGAATTAAAAAGCATCTAAAGTCACTATTTGAGAGTGCAGATGTTGTAAACATAACTGGAAGAGGACTGGTGGGTCATTTTAAATTAGTGGATAAAAAAGGTTTTTTGCAAAAAATTTCGAATAATGAAATGGTTATAAAAGCTAAAGTAGCAGAGAGTTTGAAAAAAAAGCAGCCACATTCTTTAGCACATGTACAACAGATTGCTGTGAGACAAGACGTGCCGGTTCCTTCGACTCTCATCACATCTTCAATGTTCGATACACCCATAGTGCCCACGAAAGCTCATACATCAACGCCTTTTATAAGTTCTCTGATTACTCGTGCTCCGGAAGCCCGAAAACAAGTTCATAAAAACCAGAAGAAAAAAATATCCCAGGATGAAATTGGCACTCCACGTAGTTCTTTGCCAAAAAAGAAACGAAAATTACATTAGTGAAGAATTTTTAAACTTACTGTTTAAGTTCCATAAATTGGGGTGATCTTTGTTTTTTTTATAAAAAAAAAGTTTGTTTATTTATTGAAATATTTCGATACTCTGTTATGTATTTTCTTGAAAATGTTTTTCGAAATTGTTAAAATGTTTATAAAACATGAAAAGGATATACATATATGATTCTGGAGAAGATGAACGAAGAATTATTAGAAAATTGAAATCTCTATTTATAGAATTTAGATATTTCGTATATTTTATGTTTTCTGTAAAATATCTCTTAGAATATCACTACTCAATTATTATTGTATACATTTTAGAAACTGCTTTATGTTTGAAAAGGAGTTGATTTGCTAAAATTTTTACAAATTAATTACTTAAATAAATAAGTACAACTTATTTGTGTATTGCTGAACTTATGTTAATAGAATAATTTATGAAATAAACATATGCATTCTCATAAAAATAGTCAATCGGAGAGTTACCAAGTAATATTTTTTTAATTTTTTTTTCGTGTCTTAAGATTTCTGTGGTTTTTAATATATCCTTGTTAATGTTATTTTTTTTTTTTTTTTAATTTCTATATACTTAAATTCATAGGCACTGATTTTATAACTCACAAAGCAACGCCAGAATTTATATAAAACATGAACGCGTAACAAAATATTTAACAAATTTGTTGTTCGCTTGTCCGCAAATGTAAAATCCGAACTTCGCTCTAAACATTTCTGTAGAAGGCGAAAATTTTTGAAAAATTTTATATAGTTATTCCTATGGGCTATCACATCCTTCCTACCAACGAACCAAAGCTATTGCTTTTCAAACGAATTCTGTCGGTGCGTTGTGAATTACAAAACTAGGGTCCCTAATTCTGCTTAATGACCCATTTGGCATATTTGCAGAAAAGAGATTTATAAAACCAATAAATTATCATATACAATTTTTGTGTACATATGCCTATTTAACTAAAACTTTTTAAATTAAAAGTAACCTGTGTGGTTCTACAATGAAATTCTATGCCAAACGGCAAACGAACCTATTGTCAATCACAAAATGGCAACACATGGCACAGCTGTTCGCTTTGGGCGAATTTTAATTTCACCATTAATCTTGGTTGTCTACTTTGCTGTGGTTCTTTAGTATTTTTTTTTGAAATAAATTTACCCTGTTAATTTGTAGCATCTCGTTTTTTCTCCTAACAAAGTAATATTTACTAATTATTTGTAATAAACTTAACTTTGAATTAATAAATATGAGTGAAGTTAAAGAAGTAACAGTAGTGATAAAATGGAGTGCAAGAGAATATCCAATAACAGATTTGACCGACCAAGATACGGTAGCAGTTCTGCGCCATGAAATTTTTAAAAAGACGCAAGTTCGTCCAGAGCGCCAAAAGCTTTTGAATTTAAAGTATAAAGGTGATAAAAATTGTTTACTTGTATTTATTTACAAATTTGTGAAACTTGGCATATTTTTGCAAAATTTTTAGGCAAAATGGCTGAAGATACCTTAAAATTGGGTCAGTTGGAACTGAAACCTAATTTTAAGATAATGATGGTTGGATCAACCGAGGCTGATATTGAAGATGCTTGTCAAAAGCCTGACGATTTAGGTGAAATAATCGATGACTTAGATGAGGTTGAAGAAGAAGAATCTTTAGAAAATTCCTCCATATACTTGGCTAAAATTCAGAAACGCATAAAGGAGTACAAAATAACAGAACTAAATCCTTCAAGACCTGATAAGCATTTATTAGTATTAGATATAGACTATACACTATTTGACCATCGTTCACCAGCGGAATCTGGAGCAGAACTAATGCGTCCTTATTTACATGAGTTTCTTACTTCTGCTTATGAGGATTACGATATCGTGATATGGTCTGCTACTGGCATGCGCTGGATAGAGGAAAAAATGCGTTTGCTGGGAGTTAGTAATAGGGATAGCTATAAAATAATGTTTTATTTAGACTCTAATGCCATGATTTCTGTACATACCCCGGATAGAGGTGTTATAGATGTTAAACCACTGGGTGTTATTTGGGGCTTATATCCTCAGTACAGTGCGACCAATACAATAATGTTTGATGATATTCGTCGTAATTTTTTAATGAATCCACGCTCTGGTCTCCGCATAAGACCCTTCCGTCAAGCGCATTTAAATCGTAGTACTGACAACGAATTGCTAAAACTTTCCAAATACTTAAAAGATATAGCTTTGCATTGCAAAGATTTCACTAAATTAAATCATCGCAAATGGGAACATTTTGATCCACGTAAGTAAGAAGAGTGCATGGCTCTTGGCGCTTGTGAAGAACGGCATAATTTATTACATCTTGAAACATTAAAATAAAAAAAAAGTGCTCTTAAAAAATTGAAACTAAAGTTTATTTTGTAATATTGTTTGCGACAGGTATTAGAAGTGAAAAACATAAAGTTTCTATTGTAGCCCAGATATAGCAGATATAGTTTTGGTTTTTAAGAAATATCCCATATAAGCGAGGTAAAAAAAAGATGTCAATATCAAAATATGAATAAAATAAAATTGCTTTTAAATCGCATTACAAAGATTTGTTTTCAAACTTAACATTTGTCAACATGTATCGAACTATATTAAATCCTTTTTGAAATGTTCTTTTTATGATTTTGTTAATATTGTATTTGGAGGTTTGTGTGTTCAATATTATTACACAATATGTATATCAAAAAAATCTTAATTATGTTGGTTTGAAATTTTTGTTTTTTAAAAATTTACAAAAATTACAAAACCCCCAAATACTTTCCAGTTTTATTCCTTTTTTGGTATTGTAGGCTTATTTATTCATAAACCTACAATACATATAATGGAAATAATATAAACCTTTATCCATTAAAATCGATGGGTAAGTACTATAGATAAATAGTTGTCATCACATGATTGTTAGATATTAAATATAAAAAAAAGGTTTAAAAAACACACTTTCATATATTTATACACTACTTAATTTACCGCGAAGTTTTAAATTTAGTTTAACTGAGCTGCCCCTATGCATAAATATATTAAGCATAAGTCGATTTGTATTGGAGATGTGCGCGTGAGTGTTTTTTGGCTCACATCACGCACGCTCACGATCAGAATTTTCCTTACACACTTTCACGCACGACAATTTGTTTTTGGTTGTCACGTTATGCACGCACACGATCAAATTTTTTTCAATCATGCACGAAAAACGAAAAAAGTTCTCACGAACAATCACGTTTGTATTGAAATCAAATAGAAACTGTGGTCAGAAGCGATAACAGCGATAAGTCTTCAAACATATACGGTATTCAAACGTTCTCATATTGTGTCATAATGTCAGAAAGTACTAACATTTTATGATAGTTTAAGAAAATTGTTGTTGTACTGCAAACAAAAATAGTCATAAATTAATAGGACTTCATCGACTGTGTTTAGTGATTCGTCATAAGTTAACAGTATCACAGCGTCACCTAAGAAATAAATGCATTGAAATGTATATTTGTTCGTAAATATGAGTATATTTCATTTAAAATTTACTTGAATCAGCTATCAAAACATCTAATAGATAATTATCGCACAAACTGGCTATTATTTTAGTTTTTTCACTTATTTTTGGCATTCTGGCAAAAATATTTAAATTGCTTTCCTTTTCTTTAACAGCTGATTCATATTTGATATAGCATACTACTTTATGACAGGTTGCTCACAACAGTCATATATTTTCGTGCTACTATTTTAAGACTTCTGACTTTAGGACGACTCTTTCAATACCGTAATAGTTTCGAGAAAGTTGTGTTTTCAATATAGAAAAATTTCTTTGAAAAAAAATTCAAATTGCCAATTTAGGAGATTTTTTGATAAATTAAAATTTATAATATTAAGGAATTCATAGAATTGTTCTAGGACATTTTGGAGCTTATTTGCGAGTTTTATAGGACTTTTTTGTCGGTGACATTAATTTGAAATTCCCATGAATATGAAATTCTATTATTCAGTTATTGTAACTCATGTAAATTGAGCTAAAATAGTCTGCATTGAAAAATAATTTATGAAAAAATGTGTGAGTTTTTTTTCTAAACCAGAAAAGTTAGTGTTCTAACTTTTTCGTGAAATGCCTTAAAATGGCAATTTAACATTTTATTTTTAAATTACGCTCACGCACTCACGAGTGATTTTCCTAAAATTTGATCACGATGCCGCGTGATTCACGCGTGACACGACGTTTTCACAACAACCGCATGCTTCTAGTTTGCATGTAAAAAACAAATATTGTTGGAGTAATTCAAGATATGTGAAATTTTTGGCTTAATAAACTTAATAGGTGGAGCAAAAACCCAAGAACGAAATGACTCGTTATATGAATATTGTTTTTCTCTACGTAACTTTTTTGTTTTAACTCAACGGGACCTTTCTAGGATCCAAGTGAGCCCGCGTAACATAACAACTTTTTTGTTTATGAATAAAAATTGTCACTGAAAGCATAAGTTTTATGAAATTAAAAGGGCAAAAAACCTACATTGGAAGATATATCTTGTTTCAGTTCGCCAGTTCTGCATTATCAGACGTTTAATGACTTTTTGGAGAAGTATCATATGGAGACCCAGGGGTCGAATGTATGACCAAACGTCAATAATTTTCTTTCTTCAATATTTTTTCGGACACACCCATACAAAAGATTGAATATGATTTTTTATGTCGAAGTGGAACTTTTTTCCTCATGCTAAAATCTATCGAAAAATCGGTGACACAATAACGACAAATTTTTGTTCTTACAAATCAAATGAGAAACTGAAAAATTAATAAATTCAATGTGTGCATGTAGTTGATCTTGTTATGATACTTGTTAGAATTTGTTCATTTGTTGTGCGTTAAATTGTGTGATTGAAAACAGTACGTGCGTGAAAATGCGTGATTGAAAGAATTTTGTGCAAAACGTGAGCTCCAAAAAAATGCTAATGGATGCGAAAAAATATTTTGATCGTGAGCGTGCGTGACCTGAGCAAAAAACACACACGCACACATCTCTAGTTGCTACTGACAACTTACTAAAGCAGAAAATACAATTTTTACATTAGAAGCCATATTCATAATAATTATTGTTAGTTTATTAAGCTCTTATTTGACGTATTTCTACGGAATATTTGTCAAATAAAAGTGTAATAAACTTTCAATAATTTTTATGAATATGGGTGCAGATAATTCCATTTATTTATTTTCTACGCCAGTAACCTGTATGATATTAAAGGTAAGTGTGCGTATTGAGGGAACCCTTAGCTATTTTGTTGAATTTTGGTCAAAAAAATTGTGAGCGAAGATTATTGAAATTGCGACGCAGCCCATTTCTCGCTATTAAACTACTCTCAGATTTTACATAGCCCATATCCTGCAGCTTTGCTTATTAACGAATCCACTCAATGGGAAATGGGCTTCGTCGCTCATAATTAAATTATGAATAAAATTATGATTTTCTTCTGCGTTTTGCCGGGAAAGAAACTGCATAATCAAGTCGTTGCTGGTAATCTGTCAGCTTCAATCCTTGGACAAGCTGAATCTTGTATGGAAGCATGCCTATTGTGGTGAAAATTCTCTGCAGCGATGCTCGTGAGAGACCAAGTTGTATCGAACGTCTCCTGGTTGATGTTTCTCCATCTTAACGAATACTCCTCTGTACCAGTTCAATAACATATTGTCATCCGTGTGCACCGTTCGTCGTCTGGCAGCACCAGGAAGATTCCTTACTGCACCTTGTTGTCGAAAATTTGCAACCAGATGGTTTATTGTTGACTCTGAGGGTCCAATGCGCACATTAAAATAACGATGATATGCACGCTGAGTCAAAACAATGGATCGTTGATTTGAAAAATAAAGCTCAACAATTTGGGCACGTTGTTCAATTGAGTACTGCTCCATTTTAAATTTCCCAAGTCGTCTTATTCTTCTTACATATATTGAACAGAAAAGAAGACAAAAAGAAATGCGGTCGGAGGACACCCGTTAGGAACGAAGTTCCTTACGTTTTTTCTTCATCTTCGAATGTAATACAAGGTGAAATCTGTTTTTTGTTTTTGAAATTTTGAAATTTTATACGCTTCTTAAAATTTTTGGAACGTTTTATTTTTTTACTTTTGACACATTCAGTATTTTTTTTGTCAATCTGCTACAAAACGAAGAACATTTTTTCAATATTGCTGTTTTTTGTTGTGACATACTTTACTTTAGCGACATCTATCAACTGATAGTGTCCGTTTCGCTAACAGTTTGTTAGCATCTTCAGGATAATATTTGTAATTAAATTTTATTTTTATATTAAATATTTTATATTAAAAACAATCTGAACCTGTATAAATTAGTTCATTCAATAATTAAAAGGATCAAATAAAAATTATATATGTAAATCATATAGTTCGACTATAAAGTTAAAACTAATACATATATCAAGTTGGTTTTGCTTTACCTGGTGTTACTACTGCTTCAGACGATAAAATAAATACTCTTATAACAGCTTTTTATTTTATAAAATACAAAAAAAAAAAACTAATAATGTATATTACAATAATATAATGGCTGAATTTACAGGCCCAGTAGTATTGATTATCGATACAAATATTAGACTCACAAAACAATAATTTGCTTTGTTGTATTTGAAATCTCCTCTCCAAATACATCAGTAAACGACACAACTGGGACTGTGAATTCAATCAATACTCTAAAACTACATATGTATGTGTGTACATATGACTTTCTTATAATGTATAACCACCCTGGTCAGCCCAGTGCACCCGTCGACCTTCCAAGTATTCAAGACTTTCTTGAATTTTTCTTCTCTCATCATCCATTAGCGCCAAACGTTTGTATTTTTGTATGACAAAACAGCAGCTGAACATTAAAATGATTTGGAATATAAGCCAGAATATCAACAGGGCAATCAGAAGACTTTGGTTTACACAAATATTGTCCAAGTGTAGTTGATCATCTGTCGAATTTCAACAGTTAGTAGGTACATTGAAAACTATGTAAGTGCCCGGCCGGCCCACGATGTCACTCGACATTGTTCGCTTGATCAAAAACACTGAATGCGACAACAACATTTTAAAATTTGTTGTTGTTTTGTATGTAACTAAGAGAGCGATCGTTGTTAAGTGACATCGTGGGCCTGGCGGTAAACTTTTTTTAAGTTTTGGTTTCTAAATATAAAGGGTGATCCATTGATATACAGCCCAATCATGCATATTCTCAAGGAATTTTATTCCTAAGGAAAATACGTTTCCCGAGAAAAAATTCCTCCAATCATAAATTACCTGAGAAACAAAAAAAAAAAATAAAAGTTGGCAATATTGAAATTTTTTATAGGAAAAAACCAAAAACATGTTTTTAAAATACCTTTTTGCCTCCGCCGACTATTTTCCCCTTCGATGTGGCTAAAACAGGGAAGGTTAAAAAAAATTTCCTAAGGAATTCATCAACATAATAAGAGGAATGGGAAAAGAGAAAAAACTCTCACGGAATTATCATTCATGATTGGGCTGATAGTTTCCACTTGATATTGCGCAACTAACACGAGCCCCCGTGCTGACTATCTAAGCTCACCTGAGGCGTAATTTTCCAGAGAGCTCGGAAGCCAAGGCATCAATCAGTCCTACAAGTCGGTCTCCGATATTCTCCGCAAACCTACTTCGTTATAAAAATAGGCGCTTGTCTTTCGCTGCCAATACCTCGAGACCACCAAGGATTACCAACTTGTTGTTTTTAGTGTTGTTGTTGACCTCTCTCGACTTATATACATATATCCAGTGTGTTCAATGGCGGCCCCACACAAGCTATTATAGGTGAGATCTCATCACGCAGCTTCAACATTAATTCAAGGATGCCATAAGGCCGTTCTTTCTCCTTCTATATTTTTTAATGACATTCTGTGTTAAGCTTTCAATCTAGATGTTAGCAGCATTCGCCATTACTGTTAGATACAACCTTTCAGAGATTGGTACAAAAATGCGGAATTAGAAAGGATTTTCGTACAATATCCTCCGAATGGGATAGTAGAAATTGATTCGATTTCAATATTTTGGTAAGAGCCGTATTATTAACACATCGAGGTATTATCGCGGAGGCTGCTGAGTATGCACTCACAGATGGTAAAAATATTGAGAAAACGGAAGTTAACAATGTTTTTGTGGAATGGAATATCGGTTTGATGTTCTCTTGACTGAGAACATTTTTCATGTCGCAAATAAAGCATTTAAGTATTTTTACTGCTGGGTATTGTGTAAACTATACTCTATTCTATCTGCTCACTATTCAGACCACCCATCAGGTGCGTTTTGAATATCATTTTGTTTGAAAAATAGATCGCATCAAAACTCTAATTTGCGTGTTAGAATTTGTGGCGTTTCGAACTTTAAGTCACTTGAAATGTTATTCTGGACTTCATTTATAATATACATTTTCATGCGGTTGCGGTAATAACGCTCAATTAACGCGATATTTATGTTAATAGAATAGAAAGATAACAGTGATCGAAAAGTGGGGAATGAACTGGATTCATAGTGTGGTGCAGCTAAAAGTTTAACTGAAACTATCTTTTAAAGCAATAATAAGGAACGACGTACATATATATCTTTCTAGTTATTTTTAATTTTTTTTTAATATAAAATGACAAAAAAAAGTTCTTAATGGATCACCCTATTTATTCTACCTCACCTATACATACCTATGCCAGCAATCAAAAGAATTCCTCTTTCTCCATAAATAAAACTGTTTTTATTCGTATTTTCAGGACCTCGAACATTTAAATTGAAGTTCAGTGGTATGAAATCCGTATTGGTTTCTATCGATTGTGCAATATTTTCTCCGTCAGTTGTATCATTTACGTTGTCGACATCCATTACGGTTGATATGTATACAGGATTTTGCACCTTTAATTGCTGCAATTGCTGTTCCGCAGATATTTGTCTTTTTTGCCTTGCAGGTGCTTCCGATTTTATTGGGTACCAATCGACATTATTTGTTGCACTTTGACAATTATCTTCAGGACAACGGTCGCTACAAAAATGTATTTTCACATCAAAGTTTACCAAAGGAGTGCCGGCAAATTTAAAAGCATGAAATTTTGCCTTTAGAATATTGCGATTGTTGGTGCGTACCCGTTCTAGCCCTGGAAAAACAGTGGCATCTGTGGGACAGCCACGTGCATCCAACAGCTGTACATAATTTTGGTTGTCTAGTGTCTTAGCTATGAGAAAAGAGGCTCTAAAATCTGGCAGTGGTGGCATTTCAAGTGTGGAGAACTCTCTCTGCTGTTGCTGTGTGTATTCGGAAACGATTTGTAGTTCTAAACTTTGTCCAATCTGTACATCGTTGGTTTCATGCTCATGTGCCAAATCGATTATTTGTAAAGTTATTTTCGGCATTGGCTGAAAGTCACTGGCATTGAAATGTAAAGAACCCTCACTGGAAGCGAAGTTACGCCTGAGTTCCAGTGAGTACTGCAAAGCTATGGCATTTGTTTCATTGTTCTTGTCATATAAAATGTTACTTTGTTCATCTACTTTTGAGTTTAGATCAATGTTGTCATTCTGACGAGAGGTTTGCAAAGTAGCGTTACTCATAATGCAGCCCACCTTTATTAAGCGATCACCCTGTGTTTGCACGTTAGGATTGTTTTGTATCACCACCAAAGTAGAAATAAAAATTCTGAAAAATATGGGCAAATTTATGTTTCCCAAAAACATATGTATGTATGTATGAATGAGAAGTTGCTCAAACTTACCGCCTATACTCTTTGGTAACTTCATAGGCTCTAAGTATGCCACATTTCTGTTCTTTGGCTTCATTACCGATTTGCAATTTAAGCAACGTACTTTTTGTGCCATTTCCCTGAACCATGCAGTCAGAGGAGTGCATGCTCACATACATTTTTCCGTGAAACCAATCCTTAGGCGCATATCGTATAGACATTTCCTCATGGGAGCAAACAACTTGAACTAAATTGAATGCTTACAATTATTCCAAACACATTTTATATGAGTTTTATTCCCTCACTCACCGTCCAAACATTTAACCCTTCTCATATATATCGAATTGTGTTTTTGTTTTAAACTCCTCGGCCCCATTGATATAATGTCCTCCGAATGCAACAGACATTCGGATGTGTCGAAATCGTCTTCATAATAAAAGGAAACGCCTTGGCAGTAAAACTGTTTTTCATGGGAGCAGTGCGCCTGACACTTTATTTTACAAATACATACATAGAAGATATTAAAGAAATTCTCATTTAAAAAGCTTTATAGGGCTCTCAGTTCTCACCTCCTTTTGTGTTAATCCCAATATTTTAGTTTCGGCATATAAAAATGTGCTGTTCGCATATAATTCATATGAGCAGTGATCGTTTTCCACCGGTCTCTCATAGCATTGATTTTCAATGTATTCCTCATCGTAAGCTGCAGCACGAAACGCATCTGGTTGTATCATTTTGTCCTTGTCACTCAATATGCAGCGCCCCAAAATGCTTTGATGTTGACGCGCTGATGAAGTTTTGTCCTGGATAAATCTAAAGTTTGAACAAAGTGTACACAAAATGTATTTATTCGTTTAAATGAGTGCCAACTTGTGATTTTTGAGAAGGATAATTTTTAAATTTTAATACTAAAATTAATAATTATTTAATATCAAAGTCGAGAGCAGCGATGTCACCAGGAAGATTTTATCTTCGTTTTTAGGATTTTGTAATAAGATTTGAAGAATTTTTAGCCGAGCATATTGCAACATTGGAAGACTACAGACACACACACACCTGAGCGCAGCGATGGCTGGTATTTAAAAAATGAGAAGTAAATTAATGTTAAACTGGAAAACACAAGTTTTGTATTGTGATTGTTTTCTTTTCGAATGAAATGTATGTAAAGAAACTGAGAAGCGTATCACAGATCAAACAAAAAGCAACAAAGACTTAGTTTTGTGGAAAATATTTTCAAAAAGCCTGAAAAAAAAATTATTTTTCCCACATTTTGCATCAGAAAAATTTTCTAAATAATTTTTTTTTAGAAAATTTTAATTGTTGCACAGGTTTCTAGCAATAATTTGGCTTTTATTTATTTAAAAAACATCAATTAGTCGACGACCATATTTGTATAGCCAAGAAACCCCATATAAACAATGTGATGAAAATCGGCATTTGACTGCAAAGTTCGAAGGCGGATTAAAAAAAATCGGAGCTAACATAAACAAACGCTGCGATACGGGTCTTCTAATTTTGCCTCTATTTTCACCTCTCACTCTCAGAATCGACCTAATTTTTGCTAACTTCAATTTGTCCAACAGTGTTATTTTAGGACTAAAAAGAGAGCTCAATGTTTTCTGTCTTTTCCAGCTGTTTACATGCCGCCGACATTTCGTTGATGTTAATCAACTCATCAGTAGGATTGGAAAATCTTAAAAGAATGTTTGAAACTCAACTTATTATTGCAAAATTCCCATAAATAAGTTCGTTTTTGAATATTCAAAAATCTTTTACTTTTTGATATTTTCAAAAATATAGTAACCGATGCTAAAAGTAGTTGTTAAGAAAAGTAAAAGGGTTGCAAGACGAAAAATGAGGTTTATTTGAACATTTCTGCCTTTCATTTTGTTCATGGGAATTTTGATATACAAGTTGAGTTGAGTTGAGTTTCAAACATTCTTTTAAGATTTTTCTAATCTACTGACGAGTTGATAAGCATCAATGAAATGTCGGCGGCATGTAGGCGGCTGAAAAAGACAAAACATTAAGGCCTATTTTCAGACCTAAAATAATAGAAAAAGAAAACTTAATTGAAGTTGGTCATACTTTTGACCTCTGCAGAAGCACTCTGGAGCTAGTGAGACAGACGATTGGTGGAATTTCTAAAACTATTTGTGCATGGAAGTCTCCTCTCGGAAAGGAGATATAAGTTTGGTTTATTCCAAGGGAATACTAAGAAAAGAAAAATAACAGGGGTTGGCCAACATTTGACTTCTCCAGATATGACAATAGGGGAAAAATCAGGGACCGAAAATAACTGTTATTTTTGAAATTTTGATTAAAAAAGTCACCTCAAGGAAATATCGGAGAATGAAACCAAGTATACCATTTTGAATGTCTTGGACCAAATTGTCAGAAAATGCGAGGCTTTTTAAAAATCTGGTTTTTATTTTTTCAGGCAAAAATGACAGTTATTTTTTGATTTTAATTTTTTTGCGCAAAAATAACAGTTATTTTTTAACTTTTATTTTTTTGAGCAAAAATAACAGTTATTTTTGACTTATTATTTCGAGCATGAATAAAAGTTATTTTTTGACTTTTATTTTTTCGAGCAGAAACAAAAGTTATTTTTGCCTTTTATTTTTTCGAGTAGAAACAAAAGTTATTTTTTGACTTTTATTTTTTTGAGGAGAAATAAAAATTATTTTTGTGTTTTCAACCCCTTTGACAAAGAAATTATTATTTAATATTCCAAATATTCTTTTCTAAATAAGTAAATTTAACGATTCACTATTGCAAACGCGCCAAAATTGACGTCGAACAAAAATGACTTGATAAGGAGAATGTGGTCATAACGTATTTTAGAATTATAAAATGTGAAAGAAAACATATGTATTTATTTTCACATCTCAATGAAAGAACTGCGTTATTTTGATCATTTGGTTTCTTTTAATTTTTGATGAAAATAGTATTGTTCGTAGCTCACTCCAAGATGGGTCGTAAACGTAATTATTATTTATGAGCATTTTTTTATAGAAGTTGATTTGAGCAATTTGCAAATCGTGTAAAAAGAAGTTAGTAACTTTTCCACAAATTTAAAAAAAAAACATTTAGAAAAGTAACATGGTGAAATTTTGGAAGATGTTATAAAAAATGAGAAAAAGTAGTGAAGAGAGTGCTGTGGAAACAAAAACAAAATTTTCCATAGAAATGAACAAACATGAGGTGACAAACGCGTGCATAGAAATGGCCACCAAAGAATCTCTTCTACTTTTATTTTTTGACTCTAATTTATTTAAAGTGTTAGTGAACCCCATATTGCACGGCTTAGATGTTCCAATTATAAATTCCAGAAATATCATGGAATTGGTGATTGTGAAGGCAAATGAAATCAAAACCAAAATTAAAACCGTTTTAAAAAATAAAATTATTCATTTAAAAATTGACATTGATTTTGAGAGACTTGAGATACAATTTATCGGAAGAAAATTTGGAGACAATTATGATTGCAAAACACAACTCCATTAATTTTTGAGCATGTACAAATTATTTTTCTGAAAAAGTTTTTTAATAAATTTAATGAATTTATCACAAAATAACTTTTATTTCTGCTCAAAAAAATTTAAGTGAAAAAATAACTTTCAATTTTGCTCGAAAAAATAAAAGTCAAAAATAACTGTTATTTTTTTCCAAAAAATAAAAGTAAAAAAATAACTTTTATTTCTGCTCGAAAAAATAAAAGTCAAAAATAACTGTTGTTTTTGCTCAAAATAATAAAAGTCAAAAAACAACTTTTATTTTTGCTTGAAAAAATAAAAGTAAAAAATAACTTTTTTATTTTTTTATCGAAAAAAAGTTATAACAGTGATAAAAGTTATAACAGTTGCGATCCCTTGGAAAAATTTCTAAAAATTTTATTTTTTTACGAAAGATCCCTTAATGAGTAGGGATAATAGGTTAGTATGTTTGGAAAAAATGTAGCGAACAAACAATTAATTGAGGTCAGTCTTACATTTTATGCTACTAGAGCTGACTGGATGGTAGCCGTGGTACATTTGGTGAATTTTTCTCACTTTTTCTTTTAACTTGTGAGCGGATACATCACTTCTTCTTCTAATACAACCGATCTAATAGTCTTCTCCACAATGTGAGCTTTTGATAAGGAGAACATTTTTGGGGGCGGCGGCGATGCAAGATTTGCGCAAAAAAAAAAACAAACTGGTCCATACAAATATGAAAGTCGCATTCTCTAGCATTTATATTCTCTAGCATATGTATTCTCTAGCATTTATATATGTTAAGTTTAAGCGTCGAATGATCATGACTATTGCAGCTAAAAACCTCAAAATACTTCATGGTGATTATTCTAGAACATAATAATTATAATCTTTTGTTTTTGTATTGCCTCTTTTTGATGATAATAAACTAAAATGGCTGGCAATACAAAAGAAGAATTATTAATAATAATTATAGTATATCAGCAAAGCACTGCATCACAGTGCAGTGCGGTCTAGTTCAAAATTGCGTTGGCGTAAGCAAGGACCTAAGTCAGACAAATCTTCGAGTAGAGTGTTTTATTGAAAATTTATGAAAAATAAATGAAGCTGAGAACTGAAATATTGCAAATAGAAGAACTGTATATTCTATTATCATTTGCATTTAATATTTTTTTTTTTTGCAATATTAAGATTTTGAGACTTATTTATTATTATGATTTATTCAATTAACTTTGAACAAAATTTTGTCTAAAAGAAACTGGCTCAAATAACACTGTGCTTGAATTTGAAACTTTTTTTCCGACACACTGGGGGCAACCACTGTGTACACCTAATTCGGGTGCGCTGAATTCAGTGGTGCTAACCGTTGTTTTAAGGTTAGCTCTTGTTTTTGAGGTATACCGTTATTTTGAAAATGGAGGAGGTAGGACAACATATATTCCCTTAAATCAAAAATAGTTTATTTATATTGAAAAAAATATAAAAACCGAAATTCGGCAACAAAATTACCTTTTTAATTGGCTTAGTAGTTTAGAAAATACAATTTTTTTTTTCATGAAAAAAATTAGTTTTTTTTCCAAAATTTCGAAATTTTTTGTTCTTTAAAACAGCATACAAAATCTAAAAATTAAGTTATGCTGATGAATATTCATATGTTCATAACAAATAAAGTTTCAAACAAAAAAAGCCATAAATGAGTAAAATCGGTGTACAACTTTGGAATTTATGCACAAAAGTTAAAAATTGCAGTTTCAACCGGTCACCGAATTGGGGTAACTTACTGTCTGTCGGTTTTTTCAACTAGCACAGTGTAATTAAATGTTATTTCCCAAGTGAAGGGAAACCACCCAAACTTGATTTTCACTTCAGCGAAATTATTTATTTTTGCACATTTATAATTTATGTTAAATAGTTAAGTTAACAAAGTCAAGTTCGTATTATAAATGTTGTTTTAGCAACAAAAATCGCTTCAAATCTATAGAAATTGAAATGAAAATCTGACTGCATTGTTGGCATTATTTCTAGTTTGGATTAAAAAAAAAAAAAAAACAAAAAAATATATATGTAAATGATATCATTATAGGGAAGAAATTCTTCATGAATTTTTTTCAATATAATTTATAATCAAATATAATTAAAATATTGATTTAACAAAATTATACAATACGACTAAAAACCAAAACTAATTAACATTAAATTGCAGTAAACAATTGTGTTGTTTTTTTATTTTACCTCTCATGATTATTACGGAATGATGGTGCAAACGAGGCAGATAAACATTGAAACTCATTTTCAAATAAACATCTTTCAGCACATTCACGTCGCGTGACCAACGTTGAAATGGTTTTCTTTCCCTGGAATACCAAACTATTTCCGGGTATTTTTGTTAAAGTCCACATCCGTTTCTTGCACACAGCAGGAACTTAAAAAAAAACACAATAATTATATCAAAGAAATGTGTATGTACTATTTTTATATTTAACCTCACCACTAAGACAGGTCTTTTCGTAAAATATTGCCTCACCATCGGCAACTAGGGGCAGCTCGCTACCAACTGCCATATAATTGTCAGTCCGGTCGAAATATGAATATCCATAACACTCGTTTGTATCTAAAAGATGGACATACGCTATGCAAGCATCATCATCACTACAAATCTGCCTGCAAACGGAACTTTCGGTGGGTTCAAAATTTGGTCCACTGATATTTTTCAACTTATGATGACTGTCTACAATGGAGTAACCATCCCTGGCTATTCGATGATGTTCTCTATAATTGTTGGCCGGTGCATGAATCAAATTGTGTTCAGTCAAATATTCAAGCGTTGGCCGAAATCCAACGATTTTTTGTAAATGCATTTGGTACAGTGGGCACTTTAGAAGGACAGCATCTGAAATTTTAGGACAACTTTTAAAGTATTTGATTCATTCGGCTAAATTACGGTACTTAATACTTTTTTGTGTACAAATAATTTTGCCGGCTCACTTTTTATAGTCCAAATTGCAATTATTACAAATCAAATTGAATTTATTGCACAAACCGAGCTTTTTGGAAATCAAATAGAACTCTAATTTGTAGTGAGTAGGGACAGGACTTTTATGTAGTTGAAATCGTGTGTCTTGTATATAAAAAAAAAAAACATGAGCGAAAAAATCGTTTTCCCAACATTTATTAAGAGTAAAAAAAAAACTTTGGGCCCAGCGAAAAGTTTGAAGCCGTTGTTATCACTGATACAACAGCAACAAACATCAATTGGAAATTAATTGCCCAGCAAGAAATGAATGACTGTGCAACAATGAATGACACATGTAACAATTTTGACAGTGCAAGCAAATATTGCATTAGTTCTTTCACTCTAACGTATATGTTAGAGTGAGACATCCAAAGTATGTACATATAAAAAAATTCTTGTAATTATTTTTGAAAATAACGCGCCTTTCATCAGAAGTGGACCGACCGTTTGTGTGCAAAAATTTTTAATGAAAAATATAAGTGAAAAGTAAAAAAGATAAGTATTAAAAAAATAACATTTTGTGCTTATAAAATATCTTCTGCTTATAAAATATATTTGTTATATATATTTGTTATATAATTACATGAGTTTAGTATAGATATATGAGCAAGGTGTCTACCAAGTGGCTTGAGAGGCCAGAGTAGGATACAGTGGCAGCCATACTCCCCTTGCGGTCAGTATCTTCTGTGGAGAAGATAGAGAAAACCTGAAGGCCGAAAATTTTGCCCAAGCAACGGAAATAAAATCCGATTCAACAAGTAATAATCATGATCGAAATAGAGAAATCGGATTTTGTATGAAAACACTTACGTCTTTTCGTTCGAGTAATAAAAGAACGTCGGAGATGAACTCAAAATATTTTTCTCTCGCGTAGAAAGCGAACAATCGCACTCTGTGACTTTGAGGAACAGGCAGTTAATTTCTTTAGGAATTTCGCTGATATTTTTTAATGTTAATGTTCTACAATGGTTTACTTTTAAAAATAATTGTAGTTTTTAAGGAAGTTCCCTTCGTTACTAATTTGCCCCCAAAAATATGAATTTGCAATAAAAAACAGGAATTGATTTTGTAAATGAAACATTCAACTATGAAACACTAATTGCAATTCATGCAGCAATTTGTCTTTATAAATATAATTTTCATCAAGGTATTCAAAAGCTTAACACCATCAATCACTGTAAATTCACTCAGACTTGAGTGAATTTAGTTGGTCTTATAAAAATGTAAATTCAAAATCAGGAACTGGGTTTTGATAGTTTTCAATTTATAATTACCTTATTGGACTTTTAGGTCGATTTGAGAAAAATTTTTGTGGTAAAATTGTGCCTATCAACATTTTCAAAGGAGACACATTAAAGTTGCAGACTTATGATCTGGGGAACGTACCATGGCTGTTTCACGTCCACCGCAACGATCCTCAGCCCTCAAATGCATTCTGTTTTTGAGCAATATTATAATAAATATTAAAAATTATAATAAATAATTTTTAGCAAAATTATATCGGGAGAGGCCTTGTACGCAGAAATCAGGAATGGGAAAATTTTTGGTGCAACTGAAGAACTCAGTATTATTATAACTATTAACTGTTGGAGCTCCTTGCCTGAAAACAAGCAGCCGATGGAATTTCATAAGACATCTAATGAGAATTTAAGCAGCAATGCTTAGACATGCTGCTACCTGAGCTCTTCATTACTGACTGTCTATATTTAATGTATTGAAGAAAATACTTTTCCGCCAAAAAAAAAAAAAAAAAAAAAAAAACAAAAAATGCTGCATCAATTACTGATTTGGGTTATTGGTACATAAAATACACAAACTTTAAAAAAAAGCAAGTGACGTATTGAAAACACAAACTTAAATTTATTTAATGATGCATTGAATAAATACTTACTGCAATTTAAACCATTTGTTTGTATTGTTAGTAAAAATATTAATATTTTCACTATTGTTGTTGTTGTGTCTTTTTTATTTGCTGTTGTTATTGCTGCTGCTGCTGCTGCTGCTGCTGCTGTTGAATAAAAGTTTGTTGTATTTGAATTTAAAACCCACTTTATTTGTTGTTGTTGGGTCATTGTGCAAGTACAGGGTTTTATTTTATGTTTGCAATTATTAAATTTCTATTATTTCTATTGTTTTTTGGTTTTGTTTATTATTTTATTGCATCAGCTGGCTAAACAGATATTTTAGTTTTGTTATTCAAAAAAAAAAAAAAAAAGATGATACTTTTTATTTTTCCAGCATTCGTATTGGTTTATGTATATTCTATATACATACATATATGTACATATAAAGAAAGTGACGTTAGTTACAACGCTTTTAACTCTATAATGCATCGATTCGGACTGGTCTCCTGCCAAATAAGAGATTATCCAAGAGGAGGGATTTTGCGATGTCATATTTATGTTTACGTTACGCTGTGAAAATCGATTTTTTGGAAAATTTTGTTTTTCTTATCGCCAGGGGCGACAGGACAAAAGGGATGCAGCCCCCTTTCTCATGTCTTCTTAATTAATTAAACGATTTTCTGGAAATTTGGCGGGCAAGTAAAGTAATATCTTTCTTTTATTATTTAGAGCGTGAAAGAGGGTACGAGCTCATCCTTCATATACATAACTTCTTAACTAATCAATCGACTTCCTGAAAAAGGTTTTCGTACTCAAAACAAACATTTTGCGAAAACAAAAAGATAATCGGAGCGTTTTGCATCTTCAACATACATATGTAAATTCAAGAAGGACAATGTGTGTTGTACAAAAACAGGCAGTTAATCTTGATAAGCTGTCGCTTTTCGAACCACTATGATTTCAAATTGTAGGCAAACTTCAATGCAAATTTCACGTTGAAGCATGTAAAACAAATCGTTTTATAAGTTAAGCCTACTGTTGACACTGTTGTGGTTAGCTCTTCCTTATCAAAATGCAGCTTTTTAAATTGTATGAAAAAAATACGCCTGGAAAGTATTTGGGATTTTCTATATTTTTTTGTGAATGTTTCGAAACAAAACTTTTCTAAGATACATTTGTGTCACAGAATTTGTACGAAAGTAGAAAATTTCCAAATTTTTCAATTCGTAATGTTTTAGTTTTGCTCTTCCCAACGTTTCCTTAAATCGAAAAAAATCATGATACGGATTTTAGGGTTTGCTGAGACCACTGCTGGGCAAAAAACATGCTTTGATGTATTGAAAATACAAAATACATAAAAGTTGTGTATTTAAAATACAAAATACAAATACTTTTTCTCCACATATTTAAAATACGAAATACTGCATTCTAAAAGCAAGTATTTGAAACACAAAATACTTTTAATCAAATAAGTTGTTGTTTTCATTCATAAACACCACCTTTTCAAATGTGGTATCAGACAAAACACCTCTTGATGGCGAATGATAAAAATCAGCTAATCAAAATCTCAATGATTTCTTATTAAAAAGCGACATTAATGGAATAAAGAAATAAAAAAAAATATATATATATATATATATATATATATATATATATATATATATATATATATATATATATATATATATATATATATATATATACATATGTATGTATGTATGTATATATATATATATATAAAGTGTTCAGACGTTTGACAGTTAACTGACAATTAATTGTCGTAGGTGGCCTGCCAATGTTTTTGCTTACAACATTGTCTGGAAGAAATTGTAAGTTCTCACGATTGGTTAAAAATATTCTCTACAGTTTCTCACAATATTGTAAGATCTTATAACCGTCTATAGTATAGACTCTATACGTAGTTTAAGTTGTTAAATCAATTTTTTTCTCAGTTGAGAGTCTGACATTGATGAAAATGGTGGACGGCGATTTTTCGAAAACAATTTTCTTCAACGATGAAGTACATTTCTCACTCGCTGGGTATGTTAATAAACAAAATTATCATATTTGAGGTTCTGAGAATCCTCAAGTTATTGAAGAGAGGCCATTACATTCAGAAAACGTCACTGTTTGGTGCGCTCTTTGGTCTGAAGGTGTGATTGGACCTTAGTTCTTCGAAAATGACGATGGAACGACTGTCACCGTCAATTCGGAGCGTTATGGTCATATGATAACCGATTTTTTTGCCAGCTATTGAAGAATACGACTTGGAGAATATGTGGTGCCACATGCCTCACAATTCGAGCGAATATGGCTTTATTGCAAGAGACATTTCCTGGCCGCGTAATTTCTGGTCGTGGCGCAATTTCTCGTCGACTGCTCACCAAGATCATGCCATTTAACAAGATGCGTTTGTTTTGTGGGGCTACACGAAATACCGTACTTATGCAGATAAACCTTTAACTCTTGAGCACTTAAAAACCAACATTCGTCAAGTTATGGCTGAGATACCGCCCAATATGTGTCAAAAAGTGGTCGAAAATTACCTCAAAAGAATCAATGCTTGCAACACTTCGCGTGGTGGTCATTTAAATGCTGTAGTGTTTCACACATAATGTCAACGTTCAAACTTTATAGTAAATAAGTAGGAGTGCTATATTCGGCTATGCCGAATCTTAAATACCCTTCGCAATGTATTCTGATTGTTTTTTGTTGCCAAAAGTTGTTTTATTTGATTTCTTGCAAAATCGGGAGGCGCTATATCTCGAGTGCAAATGAGCCGATGTCAAAAATTCTTCGAATTTTGGGATCTAATGGCCATTAAAAATGATATAGCTAACTTTTTAGAACAAAATTTTTTTTCAAAAAATCTGACCAAAAAATGGCCGAAAATACCCCTCAAAACCCGGTTTTTCGGATATATCTCGGCTATCCGTGGACCGATCTTACTGAATTTCAATAGCAGACCCACTACCGGGATTTAACACATTTAAGTGAAAAAATGAGGTTTCTATCTCAAACAGTTTTCTCAGAAACGGTATTTCAACGACTACAGACGTAATTCATCGTAATCTCTGATCCAGAATATATATACTTTATGGGGTCTTAGATAGTTATTTCAATGCATTACACACGAAATCAAAAACTTATATGTACTCGTACACATTTTTGTGAAGGGTATAAAAAAGAAATATCATGAAGAAAAATATTGTATATGTGATTTATTTACGTTTACTTTTGAAACCGCAAAATAGATAAGTTACTACTACGTTCATATCTAAGCAAAACAGAGCAGATTTCCATTGAAACGTTCAACAAAATATTTCGCGTTTACACGTTGTTTGACGTCTTGCAAGATTTCATTTCCATAAAATTCAGTGTTGTGAGCTGTTTGACAGAGCAAATTGGTTCAGGTGGCGGGTACACCCTGTTTAAGTGCATTTTTCTATTGTAGCATCATCAAGTACCAAGTAGATTTGAGAAGATTTTGACAAAATCTAGTCTGATAGTAGATTCAATTTTGTATGTCATATCTAGTCAAAGTGACCTCGAGCCGAATTCCGGCATTTGTGGTCGAATATACCCGTAGGTAAAAGCAATGTAAAGCAAAAACAAAATAAGCAATAAAACACAGCATGCGATCACGAATTCGTTCGATCCCGAATGCCAGCATTTGGCCGCATATTTGGCCTGAAATCCCGTATGAAGTGGATTTTGTGTAGGCGTAAATGGGCTATAATTTAGATTGGTTGAGGTATTTTAAACTCTATTGGTTTCGCTTATATCCAGCAGTTGGGAAATAAGGTTAACATTTTTGTCGTTTCCAAAAGCCTATGCACATAAAATTGGTTGATTTATTAAACTTTTTGGCCAACATTTTATTAATTTATAGACCTTTTGATATTCTCATCTTTTTTATTATAAAATTGATTTATTTTTCGTTCAAAATCTTTCGTATTTAAAATATGTATGTAATTGTTTACGTTTCACACAATTTTTTTTCAAACCACTTTTATATTTGATTATTATGATTCGTTTTATAAATAATAAGATATTTTGAATTTTTGAAACAGCACTTCCCCATTAAATTAGAACTTAAATTTACTTTAATTTGAAGTGTAGGGCGTTTAGGATGTTAAAGTGCGCAATTAATGCATATGATTTATATGTTCAGAAGCTTGAACTACGCATTTATCTCAGGTTCTAGAAAATCGTATGTTTTACCCTGAGCACTTACATAAGTGGGAAACTTTACATACATATGTAAATGTTTTTTTAACACTTTTTAAACATTTTTATTTTTAAAATTTTTGCTTTGGATTTGAACTCTTTTACGATTTGCAATTATTTATATTGAGGGTCTTAGTTTGGATTTTCTTCCTCAAAATTGACTTCTTTGAAATTTCTTTTGTTAAGTATTCAACAATTATATTACATGTGTTTTATTTTGTATTTAAATCAATCGTAATTTGTTAACTTCCACTCATTGTACAACGTCAAATTAATTGTTGTTAACCGAATTTTCTGAAACGCTTGTTATCAAAGCTAAACTTAAACTAATTGTTGTACTTCCTACCCCTACATGATCTAACAGATAGAATTTGTTTAATTGTCGTTTTTTTACAACTAAAATTTTCGTTGTTGTTTATTTTTATATTTATATTTTTAATATTGCATTTGTATGAGAGGAAATAAAATGATTTTTCTATGGGTTGTTGGTTGGATGACACAACAAACGCCGATTTGAATAGAACTTTATGTAAAAACACAGCTTACCTGTGTGTACATACATACATATGTGTTTATCTCTTCGATTGTTGTGGAAAATTAGCAATTTGTTATTTCATTTGCTTCACAATTTATCGTATTCAGAAAGAGTTACTGTTCGAGCGTAAAATAAAATCTCTGTACTTCGTAAAAAAATAACGCTCTTTCAATTTCGCATAAAGTCGAGCCCTTAAGTTTTTTTCTACATCATCGTTTATTTTCGCTTTTATACGCTGCCTGCACTTGAGCTTGTGCATTCAGGCGTTTCCGAATTAAATACGCGTCATGTGCTCACGTGTGCTTTACTCGATACCAAAGCTTTTTAATTTAAATTTTTTTTTCATCGCTCGTTATCACTTTAACCACAATGTTAAATTTTTCAACTGCTGCTGCCGCTGCGCGACCAATTTATTAGATAATTGTGGGAATTTTTTAAATATCTGCTGTTTGTGTTGCGTTCAACGTTGCCGCCATTGTTGCCAGATAGAAAAATTTGGAAAAAGAACTTCATGAAATGAAAAGAAAAAAATTAAAAATCATGAAGATAGAATTTAAATTCTATCAAAGTCTGCTAAAGCGTCCAAGATACGCTCAATAAACTCGTCACTCAGTTCGATTGGGTGTGTGCGGTCGTGCTTGTTCGGCTACACGTACATGCGATCGGCTCTATTTGAAGCCAAATCAAAAGACTTTGTTAATTTTATTGAAGCAAGGTAACAGGTAGCTGCACAACTAAAACAAAACCAACAAATATTCCATGTATTTTATTGGTAGAAATACTTTAAATTCTGTCAGCTATTTGTTTGCGTTTGTGTATTTTGACAGTTCTTCAGGCTAAAAGCAGTAGTCAGCTGGGCTTGTAAGGCTACTTGGTATCGAAGTACTTTGTATTGAAGCAAGTTTTTCCTCTCGTTTGCACTATTGTGCTGCAGAAAAAACCTCATTTGATTCGAAATTTCGTGGAAGCATAATTTTTGCTTCCCTTTGTTTCCTTATGCATACCCTGAAGTTTTCTTATACCCTGCAAGAGCTGTTACTGCAGTGACTTGTGAGTGAGTCAGTTTTATTACTGCCTACTCCTGAAAATTTTACTATAAAAATAAAAATTAAAAAAAAAATCTACTATTGCCATAACAATAATATAGATTCCTTGTTTCATGGACAATGCATTACAATATTAAACAAAAGAGGTGACTTCCAGCTGGATTGTAGATGTCTTTCTTCAGTTTACTACAGGGGAACTTAAATTTTAATTCATAAAAATTATTACAGGCTTATAAGATATATATTTGACATATTTGTATTTAAAATCTGTTAAATAAGAGCTTTATAAACCTGTTATAATTTTTATGAATTAGGCGGTAAAAGTGTATATTAACGTGCATTCCAGGATATAAAATCAATCGAGAGTGGAAGACAAATTTTTAATTTTTATACCCTTCACATAAATGTGTAAGGGTATATATAAGTTTGTGATTCCGTTTGTAACGCATTGAAATATCCATCTAAGACCCCATAAAGTATATATATTCTGGATCAGCATCAATAGCGATTACGATTGAGCGATGTCCGTCTGTCCGTCTGTCCGTCTGTCCGTCTGTCCGTCTGTCCGTCGGTCCGTCTGTCCGTCTGTCCGTCTGTCCGTCTGTCCGTCTGTCCGTCTGTCCGTCTGTCCGTCTGTAGTCGTTGAAATACCGTTTCTGAGAAAACGGTTTGAGATAGAAACCTCATTCTTTCGCTAAAACGTGTGAAACCCCGGTAGTGGGTCTGCTATTGAAATTCAGTAAGATAGGTCCACGTATAGCCGAGATATATTCAAAAAACCGGGTTTTGAGGGATATTTTGTGTAATTTTTGTATTCAGATTTTTGAAAAAAATTTTTTCTTAAAAACTAAACCATATCATTTTTTGTGCTCATTAAATCCTAGAAATGAAGGAATTTTTGAAATCGGCCCATATATATCCGAGATATAGCGTCTCCCGATTTTTAAAGAAATCGGCTTTATTAGCCAAATAAGACAACTTTTGGCACCGAAGATCAATCAAGATGGTATATATAGGCTATTTAGAGGCAAAAGTGGAAAATTTTTCCACATCGGCCCATATACACTCGAGATATAGCGCCTCCCGTTTTCTCAAGAAGTTGGCTCTAAAAGCCAAATAAAACAACTTTTGGTATCAAAAATCGATTAGAATGGAACATATAAGGTGTTTAAAAACAAAATTGGAAAATTTTTGAAATCGGTCCATATATATCTGAGATATAGCGACTCCAGATTTTTCAAGAAATCCGCTCTTTAAGCCAAATAAAGCAATTTTTGGCACTAAAAATCAATCAGAATGGTACATATAGACTATTTAGAGGCAAACGTGGAAAATTTTGGACATCGGCCCATATACACTCGAGATATAGCGCCTCAAGTTTTCTCAAGAAGTCGGCTCTAAAAGCCAAATAAAACAACTTTTGGTACCAAAAATCGATCAGAATGGTACATATAAGGTGTTTAAAAGCAAAATTTGAAAATGTCTGCAATCGGTCTATATATACCTGAGATATAGCGTCTCCCGATTTTTCAAGAAATCGGCTCTATAAGCTAAATAAAACAACTTTTGGCACCAAAAATCAATCAGAATGATACATATAGGTTAGTCAGAAGCAAAACTGGAAATCTTTTTGTCATCGGCCCATATATGTTCGAGAAATAGCGCCTACCGATATCTCAAGAAGTCGGGCCTGGAAGCTAAACGAAACAGTTTTTTGCACTAAAAATTTGTCGGAATGGTACATACAGGCTGTTTAGGGGCAAAATTAGAAAATTTTTGGACATCGGCCCATATGCACCCAACTCTTGGTACCAAAAATCAATCATAATGGTACATACATATGTATATAATATTATATACATATGTATATAATATTTGCGATCATGTATGAATGTATGTATGTATGTATGTATGTATGTATGTATGTATGTATGTATGTATGTATGTATGTATGTATGTATGTATGTATGTATGTATGTATGTATGTATGTATGTATGTATGTATGTATGTATGTATGTATGTATGTATGTATGTATGTATGTATGTATGTATGTATGTATGTATGTATGTATGTATGTATGTATGTATGTATGTATGTATGTATGTATGTATGTATGTATGTATGAATATATGAATGAATGTATGTATGTATGTATGTATGTATGTATGTATGTATGTATGTATGTATGTATGTATGTATGTATGTATGTATGTATGTATGTATGTATGTATGTAGATACGTTTGTATGTATGTAGGTATGTATGTATCTACATATGTATGTATGCATGCAAGTATGTTAGCATAAACAATTTTTTTGCTTTGGTGTAAAAATGTGTATGTATGTACATACATATGTATACACGAGCTTGAAAATGAAAGTGATATAAAGAATTGTTGAAAAAAGGGTACGCAATGAAATTCTTTTGAACAATTGCGTCTTCAAATTCATTCACACAAAAAATCATTTTGGGTTTCCCTACGTACTTACATATGTACATACACACACACATGTGTATGATGATACGCAATAGATCATAAACAACGTGCACAAGAAAAAAATAATTTTGTAAAAGCAAGCAATGTAAATATGTATGTATGTATATATGTATGTATATAATCATTGTTTTATGGAACACACTGAAAATATTCAATAACAAAAAATTTATTTTAGAGTTTTCTATTATAGGTATGTACATACATACATACGTATGCATGTACCCACATACGTAAGTAAATTGAAAAGCAAATCACACTTAATGGCAATGTTTAACATTATAATTCAAAAATAATGCAATTATATGCAATTTTTTGTTAAATAAATTTTACTATAAAGTTAACTGATAAATAATTAAGAAATACATTTTGCTTTTCTTTATTTCATTGATATTAAAAAGAATTGGTGTCACCTAGTGGTTGAACTTGAGCATATTAAGAATTATTTTAATAAAAGTTTTGCAGCCTGTGTTAAATCCCGGTAGTGGATCTGATATTGAAATTCAGAAAAAATCGGTCCATTTAAAAGCCAAATAAAACAACTTATCGCACCAAAAACCAATCAGAATGTATGTACCATTGTGAAGGGTATTTAAGATTCGGCCCAGCCGAATATAGCACTCTTACTTGTTTTATTTCAAGCTTTCATGGCAAAAAAAGTAATTCGGTAGGTATGCAGTTGTCGAGGTAATCGAAAAGTGTGCGGATGAAAAAAAAAAATCATTTTGCGTTTTACCAAAAACTATCTTTGTTCTAGAGAAAACAGCACAAGGCAAAAATAACTCACCTCCCGAGAAACTCACCATACGATAAACGAACGCTACAAAGTCACAAACATTATGATGTTTGCCGTCTTTTATTGTATGTCTGCAGCAATCTGTTGAAATAAATGACACGCACAAAATCAAACAAAGTGACGAGTTTACTGAGCATTTTTTGGGCACTTAATAGTTGTTATTTTGTACTCAGCATTGGGAGCCCACGGGAGCACAATTTGCACGAAAACTGTTCCCGTACTCAAAGTTTGTTTAAGTGGGGAAGATTTTGAGGGAGAAACATTCTTGTTCCTCTTGCCCGAAACAACGCAGCCCGCATTTTTTCTTGCTGTTAGGGCCATTACTGCGACTTACCCATAAGGTTGGCGTTTGCTAAAGGTATCTTTAATAGAAGTGAACGATAAACTGGCCAGTAAGCAATTTTATTATTACAACTTGTCGGTAAGAACAACTACTGCCTGTTCCTCAATGATGAAGTTGTGTGGTTATTCGCTTTCAAGGCGAAATAAACTTTTTTTGGTTCCTCTATGACGTACTTTTATTCGAACGATGACTCTACCGACAAGTCGAAAAGACGTAAGTAAGTGTTTTCATACAAAATCCGACTCTTTCATATCGATCATGTCGTCAGCAGTGCGTACACAAATGTCAAAATCAAGCACTTGGTGTTTTGCTATCGAGAAAAACTTACGTTTTTTCGACTTGTCGATCGAGTCATCGTTCGAATAAAAGAACGTCATAGAGGAACCCAAAACAATTTTCTTTCGCTTATAAACAGAACAGACAGTAAGTTGTGTGATTTAAGCTACGGTCATACACTCAAGTTTTGTCTCTCAAGTTGCAATACACTCATATTTTTAGACTAACACGCTCTCACTTCTCGAATTGACCACTAGACTGCATTCAATATTGACTTTCCATCTAACAGGCAATACAAAGTCCAATTAAAACAATTGATTACAAATTATTTCACATTTTTTATATTCCACCAAAGAAGAGTCTATCATTTTGAGCTCTTTCTTCGTTGGAGGCCATTTTTAAAATAAAATTGACTAGAAATTTGTGTGCAGCCTGTGCGACAGTTGTCAATGAGACTGAATTTAACAAGCAGTTTGTGTTATCAATTTGAGTCAAAAACTTAAGCGTGCGGCTGCCGGGTAGACTTCGATCTTAGCCTTTTTTACCAGTTGATCGCACAGTTAAATGTAAACATTGTTCACAAACAATAACACAATTTCATAGTTATAAATTGATTGCTTCTTATTGTTCGTCGTGAGAGCGTTTTCGGCTTAAGCTGTCACATTTTTCCAGCGATATTTACTAAACATTTTTCGAATGAATATCGTTACTTTGCAACCCAGTGTTTGCCGGGTTTTACTTTTAACTTTCATGGAACTCACGCAAAGGTTTTTGTAAACCAAAAAACTGATGTTCTTCGAAAAATACAGTTTGCTTTTTAAATAATTAGTAGTCGAACATCACTCTGCTCTTCCACATTTGTTGGTTTTGAGAAATAGAAAACAAGTTTGTTTTCTTGAGACTAATTTGTATGTCTATACATACATACATACGTATTTAGGTACATTCATACATACGTACATACATATGTACATGTGTGTTTGAACAATTGTCAAAATGATTTATGCACGTTTTTCAAGTTTGTTTGTTAATAATAATAATGGCCTTATTCATATTGTGAAGAAGTAAATACATGAAAATAATAATTTCCATTAAAAACGTATTATATAATTTGTAGGTATGTACTTCGAATTTTGACTTATTAAACTGTAATAGGAAGATCAGTTTTCAAATCATCCGTGCAAACATCTTTTAACACCTGTTTTCATTAAACTATTAAATTAAAGTCGATACACTCGAACGTTATTGCAATAAAAGGTGTGTTTCCGAATTCCAATTTCACCAAAAACTATTACCGTGCTAATAGTTTGCCAGAATTTCTAGTTGCAATATCTTCCCTGCAAGAAATAGCTGATGGAAACTAACATATTAACAACTTAATTACTAACACATGCAAAGCAATTTTATAGGTTTCAGCGTTGCCATTACAATGCTTGTTTTAGTATTTTGATTATCCCTTATTAATTTGGTAATTTCATTTGGAACTACGTTTATGCATTAATGTTTTAATAGGTTCGTTTGTCCATTTTTTTAAATATAGTTTATTATATTCTCTCTGAATTGTTTTTGAAAATTTTCGAAAAATTATTTTTTTATTTATCAATAAAGAAATTAATAGCATTGCATGTAATTTTGTACGCATTTTGCAAAAAAAAATTTTGAATGATCACTTTGCTGAGGTGGTAACGCTGGTTCAAAAAATAAATCACACGTACACGAATGTTTACATCAGTTTTTTCCTTTTGCCCCTAAGAAAATTATGGAAACCCTGATGTATGAATCCATCAGCAGTGTCGGTCATATGATGGATCAAATGAGCGACACTGTTCTTGCAGGGTTGGTTTTTCAAAAAAGCTTATTTTTATATAAAAATCTTAAGCGTAGTTCTAGGTCTAAATATACCTTATTAATTGTTTTCGGTCTTTTTCAGTCTTCTGTAGGCCGCCGACATTTCTTGATGCTACACAACTCATTGGAGCTAGCAGCTAGTACATACATATATGAGGAATTAAGAAGATCGACCTACAAAATTAATGTTTATTCATGGCGGCAACTGTAAGTTGGTTGAAGCTGTTCAAAACCTATTACTTTAGGTAGATGAAGTCTAAAAGTAGACTTTATTGATTGTAGTCCATCTTTTTCAGTTGTCTATATGTCGCTCAACTCATCAGTAGAATCGAAAAAATTTAAAAGAATGTTTGTAACTTTACTGTAATTTACTTTTAATTTTTTTCGAGTCTAGTGGCGAGTTGAGCTGCATCAACGAAATGTTGGCGACATATAGACTGCTGAAAAAGGCGGAAAACATTTAATAAGGTATATTTTTCGACCTAAAGTAATACATTTCAATTGGCTTTTATAGCAAATAGATAAAGAGCTGAAATTTTCACAGGATGTTGTTGTACCTTGCCGCTACAGCAGCAAATATTAAAAACAACAACAAATCGAAAACTACTAGGTGTCCCCATACAACGAAAAGTAACAATTAACTATAACTCTCGAACCGTAACAGATAGAGAGCTGAAATTCGTACAGTGTATGTATTTATAGATGCTCTACAACAACACATGCTAAAGACAACAACAAGTCGAAAACTACTGGGTGTCCCTATACAACCTAAAGTAACAATTAGCTGTAGCTGCTAAACTGTGAAAGACAGAGAGCTAAAATTCGCACAATATATGTATTTACATATGCCCTACAACAACAAATACTAAAAACAACAACATGTCGAAAAGTATCAGGTGTCCCTAAACAATGTAAAGTAAAAATTAGCCGTAACTCCCAAACTGTAAAAGACAGAGGGATGAAATGTGCACAATATATGTACTCTCAATAACAAATGCTAAAAACAACAACAAGACGAAAACTACCAGGTGTCCCTATACAACGTAAAGTAACAATTAGCCGTTACTCTCGAACCGTGAGAGACAGAGGGATGAAATTAGCATAATATATCTATTCACATATTCTCCACAACAAGAAATGCTAAAAACAACAACAAGTCGAAAACTACCAGGTGTCCCTTTACAACGTAAAGTTAGCTATAACTCTCAGTTAGCTATAACTATAATAGTTAGCTATAACTCTGGAACCGTAAGAAATGGAGAGCCGAAATTCGCACAGTGTATGTATTTCCAGATGCCTTACAACAGCAAATGACAACAACAACAACAAGTCGAAAGCTACTAGGTGTCCCCATACTACGTAAAGTAACAATTAAACGTAACTCTCAATCTGTAAGAGACAGAGAGATGAAATTTATACAATATATGTACATTACATATACGGAGGGAACCATAAGTGTGCGAGCCAGGCTCGTACTTGACTGAATTTATTTAGGTATGATCTTTTTAGAAACAAAAATTAAATAGTCTATGCTGATATTATACAGAGAAAAGATTTGATAGTGTGTTTTATGATTTGCATTGAATATGCTTCGAAATTATGCGAACGGTTTGAAATATTGTTAATAATTTTATTGGGCCTGCTAGTTCGGTTTTTTGTGATAAAATTAGAGTGATCAATATTTTTAAAGGATATAATACACTATCCTATTGAGTCGTATGATCTGTTAAAAATGACATGTGTGTCCAAAAAGTGTGATAGTCTGGACTGAAAGTGTATGTGTGTGAAAGACTTTTTGACAAGTCTGTCCGATTTGCGAATCTTTTGAAAATTTTCAAAAACTATCGTTTTCTATGCGATCAGAGTTGCCTTTTTGAAGTTGTTTACAAAAGTATAGTAGTGTGGCCGTTTTGAATTCGACAGAATTCTATCAGATTTAGCTAGCAATTTCCAGTGAATGAATCGTACGATTGAGTAGGATAGTGTAACACGGCCTTAAAGAAGACAAGAAAAATATAGTTGAAGACTTACTGGCTGGACTACATACTATGGCTGTTTCAAGACCAATCCGTCGTTTATCAGCATTTGAAAAATTCTTGCACTACTCGGAAATAAGACATAACTATCAAAAATAAGACATAAAATATAGAAATGTATTAAGTCACTAGACTGTTGTAATCTTTGCGGAATACCCATGCGAAGCAGTGGCGGACCGCTAGTTTTAATATATTTTTACAAATCACAATTTTCTCCAATATCATTTTCTTTACAAAGTTGCCTTCAAGTAACCTTCTAACCAATAATTTCCATATTTGAAAGCCCTACTAGAGCTGGTCGACTGAAAATCTTTCATACTTATGAAGTTTTGTCAATAAATGCCAATTATTATTTTCATTAACGTCTTTTTGCGTAAAACAATACATTCGTAGTATTGTACATGTTTTCCACTGGACTGAACTGCAAAAATATTGTTGCATGCATAAGTATTTCAAATGAAATAAATGTACTAACGTTTCAGCTCGGCGACAACCATACAAACATATTTAGGCCATTGAAAAGGTCAAGTTCGTTGCAAAGTTTAACCAGCTAAAAACAAACTAAATGAAAATTAAATTAAACATGTATGTAATTTGACACAAGCTCCGCAAAAGTCAAATTCTTTAACAAATTGCAACCTCCTTGGATTTGTAAATACTGAGACGAACTCACTCAGGTATTAAATAATTAAGAAGCATAAATCGAATAAAAATTAAGAAAAAAAATAAAACATAAAATCAACGAAGCATGACACTGGAGCTTCAGCTTTTGTGACAGAGATAGGATTTTTTCGAAATTTGGTATACGTTGTTTCTGTAAGACGGACGAAAAGTTTTTCTCATCGAAGTAATTTTTTCAAAGCCTACTTTTTACGGGTACAACTGCTGCCGCCAGGGAGACTAATGAACGTGGAGATAAGATATTTCTACGTTGCAGAACTTTTCATGCAATTTTATATATTTTGGCGTATTTTACCTTTAAGGAGCATATTCTGTGTGTGCAGATATCATATTTTGAATGTGAGCCCTCAATATATTTCGGCTTATAAATTATAACTTGTCATCCTAAATACTTGTATGCCCTGCACAACAAGTGTTAAGGGTATATACTAGGGATGCCAATCCCGAGATCCCGATTCAACCAATCCCGAATCCCGGGATTTGAATATTTTTAATCCCGAGATTTTCGGGATTCAGCAAATCCCGAAATTTTTTAGTTTTACCTCTTATCACTACCGCGGAAACATTGAAATTTGTTTACACTTCTTTAATTTTCATTTATACAGGTTTTTCAAATATCAGTTAAAAGAAATAACATAGTATTTTGAAACAAATTTGTAAAACTAAAAATCTTTTAATTTGTGGACTAACAACCATAAAAAATGTTTTTTATGCATATGTCACTTTTATAATGTACGTAAATTTACAAATATATGTACATACCTGCTGTTGGTAGGTGTACTTTATTTATTTATTATTTATGTAATTGAAAGGCTGAATTGTTTTTGTTTTCTCCATGTTATATTTTTGTTTTGTTTTTACTATACATATTTAATATAAGCTTGCAAACTGGATAATTAATTTGTGTATAAAATACATGCTTTAATTTTATTTAACTATATAATATAAAATGAAATGTACAACTGTTTTTAACCTCTTTAAGTTTTTTGTAATAAATATTTACATATGTATAACAAACATTTATCTTATAATTTTCAAGAAACAGTGAAACTTAAAAAATGTTTCGGGATTTTTTTGGAATCCCGAAATATTTCGGGATCCCGGGATTAGGAAAAATCAGTCCCGATTGGCATCCCTAGTATATATATATATATATAAGTTTGTGATTCCGTTTGCAATTTCCAGAAGTTTTATTTCTGATTTACGACTGTTAGAAATTAGAATGTTCTTATAACCTCTCAGTTAACTTCAGTTCAATTATTAAATAAAAGTGTGCCTCAAATATTCAGTAAAGAATTTTAATTTAAATAACTAGTGGCATTGCCATACACTTGGCTCGGAATAAAATTGTTGATGCCAAGTTATCGTGCAGTGTATTGGCTATTGAAACTCAGTTGCATCGGCTCACTGATAGTCGAGATATATAAAAACTGGTTTTTGATGGGAATTTTTTGCACAAATTTTCGAAAATAATTTTTGGAAATTTTAACTTGTTTTAATTATTTTTTTGGTTGTTTGCATTTAGAAACTTGTATTTTTGTTCTTGCTGGATGTTATTGGCAAGAATTTATTCAGTAAGAATGTCAATTGCTAAGGCAGTGAATTTTCAGTTTACTCTTCCAATTTCTCATTTACTGGATTGTGATGGGTATTTAAGAATCGGCCAAGCCGAATATAGCACTTTTTCTTATTTTAATATGAGTTTATCTAAAAATCCGATTAGTAACAGTGGACTCAGAGTACTTGAACTGGGTACATGCAAGGGATGTCCCGCTTATCATGTTGGCACGGTGTCATTATTTTCATAGAGTTCGTTACTTTAATTTTCCAACTAAAATTCAAAACATTTAATAATGAAAATAAAACTTTTTAGCTGGTGAGCTTATTTCCCTCCCACCACTTAACTCATGAGTTTCCTTTGACTTGTCTTACAATTTGCAAATCCAAATATTTTCTTGTTATAATAAGTTTCAAGTAAAAAATTAGTGTAAGTACAAAGTTTTTTTTGTTAACTTTTCTTTTTCTGTCGCTGCATGCACATAATTTGTTCTATATTTATGTATGTGTGTGTGTGTGTGTGTGTGTGTGAGTGTTTATAATTAACATTTAGCTCGCATAGTTGAAATGTATAATTAACAACAAACCCATAGACCTGAAAAACTGTTGAACAAATAACAAAACTTTGTGATGCATTCACCTTGAACTATAAACAGTTGTGAATAAACATATTTATGTGCATGTAGGTGTGTGTGTGTGTGCGACAATTGCATGCACGTACTTGCAACAACAGAACTAAACTCTGTGCTCGGAGAGAAAAAAAACCCACATAAGTAATGACGGTTACAACAAAAACAAAACTATAAACAATATTATGAATTTTATTAAAAACAAAACAAGAAAAATGAGAATAAATTCAGGGCAAAGTACTGTGCCACCGTATTAACTTTAAGTGCGCTCGTGTCAAATGTCAAATTCATGTAAACATTTTTAAAAATACTTTTTTGTTTCCAGCACACACGCAATCTCTTTAGAAAATAACTTTAACTAAATTTTGTTGCTGTTGCTCTTATTGTTTAAGTGCAATTGTTTGTGTGTGTGTGTGTGTGTGTGTGTGTTATTAAAAAGTGAAATCCAATGAAAACACAAAATGAGTTAATTAACAACGTAAGGCCAACAAAACAAACACTCAAAATAGAGTAAATCAAGTGAAGTTTTATTTCCAAATTTATGCATATTAAAGTGTACTCGTATTCTATCTGATATCAGTTAAACTTACAAAAGTTGAACTGAACTACAGTAGGGACTAGTAAAAAAAAAAGGGAGTACTATATTCGACTCGGCCGAATCTCAACACTTCCGACCCTCAGATCCGATACGTGTAAGTCGATATGAAAACTTTTGTGCTTTGTCACTAACAAAGTTATTTTATTATTGCAAAAATTTCCCAGCACCAAAGATTGTAATAAAATAGTAACGTCCACTTTTGGGCACCAACACTTGTTGTTGGACGTACAGGTACAACTTCTTGAGAAATCTGGTTTTGCTATATCTCAGATTTATATTAAACGGTGACGAAAGTTTTTACTATTCGCCTTTGAGTAACTATATTTGATTATGACTTCTACTCTATAATACGAACACTTGCTTAGGTTTGCCAGCGAACGGTCTTGAGAAATCGATTACAGTTACATACATCTCGGCTATATGTGGACTGATATCGAAAAATTATAATTTTTTGCTTTTAGATAAGCCTATTTTATTATAATATAAGCTTCAAGAATTATTTCAGCTCGCGTTCAGGCCTCACTTTTGAAGAAATCCAGTTAGCCTTCGAAATTGAACACTTTAATTTTTTTCGGTTTTTATTGACCATGTCAAATAAAATAGATAGTATTTGTATTGTATTGTATTATACTAGGTTGGTCCAGCATGGCCCTTTGCACTGCCGCCATAGATGATCTCTTGTGCAACCCTTTGTCCGAGTTTAATACATCAAGAAACAGTATTAGCTCCTTCTGTGGAAGCCTTTGCAAGTCCTGTGAACCCAATGTATAGGCCTACAACAGCCTGTATTTTCTGTGGCCTAGTGCCACACATTCAGTAATCAAGTGTTCCATTGTCTCCTCTATAGATAGTATTTAAATAATAAAAAAAAAACATTTTTTTCCAAAGTTTCATAAAAAATAGGAACATTTTTTTTATATTTCTGTTCTTGGGCTACAGTTCGTTTGTTCATGAACCGATTTAGCTGAATTTCAACAGCAAATACACGACACAATATGCAAAAAAAAAACATTTTTTCTAAGTCAAGTAGCTTTCTCAGAAAGTTGATTTCAACAGTCTACAGACGGACATCGTTTAATCGATTTTCTATGGAGACTGATGTAGAATATTGTGTACATTATGGTATCGGAAATTAAAACTGAGGAAATTACAAACGGAATGACAAACTTATATATAACCTTAATACACGTTGTGTAGGGTATAAAAAGAATTATGTGCGTTAAAACTTTTTCAGGTTCGAGTACAAGCTATATATGGACCGTTGTCGAAAGTGTTTATTTTTTGCTTTGAATAAGTACATATATCCTTGTGACACCCTATTTACACATGCAAGTAACTCGGTGCAAGTTGAGTGTATATATTAACAACCAATACATTGACAGAGACAATAGAAGATGTTGTTACTTGCTTGATTGTTTACACAGGCAAGCGCAAGCTCATTTTTAAAATGACGTCAAAGAAAATGGTCCTAAAGAAAATTGCTTTACTTTACAAAATAAAAGAATTAAACGAAAGCAATAATAGTAAAACAATTATGCGGAAAAAACTACAAAATCACTGTTTCATTTTTTTACATTTAAAAATCACAGTTTTTCCTTTTTTGTGTATTGTTTATTCTGGTTTTGGCCGCCTACACGACTTTTTAATGGCTGGGTTGCCAAAGTATTGTCACACGAACTGTTATGGGGAAGCAAATTATACGAATATCTTTTTTTTTATCAAATAAATAGTAAATTTTTATTAAGAATCCATAAAATCCATATTTTACTGAAACTTTTTTTATATTTTATCTTATTTTTCGTTATGTAAGATTAAAATAATCATTCCTTGTAAGTTATCTATTAAAATTAAAATATAAACTTTGTAAGGTGACTCTGTTTTTGCTTTTTGTCATTTTACCGACATGCAAGTAAAAAAAATTACTGGCAATCAAAATCTCTTGCAAGAGGTATGATGGTATTAGTAAAATATTGTCAATGTATTGACTTACTTGCACTTGTACTTGCGTGTGTAAATAAGGGGTAAGAAATAGCTGATGGAAACCAATACATTAATAGCTTAGTTACTAACATATGCTAAGCAAGTTTATAGCTTTCAGAGTTGCCATTACAATGATTTTTCTAATATTTTGATTTTCCCGCTTAATTGTTTCGCAAATTAAGACCGCATTGCGAAAAACAATAGCAAATGTTTCGCTTAATTGATTCCGTCTACTTTGCGTAAAAAAAATTATTTTGCGGCAAAAAGGTCATGGTTCTGTTTCTTTATAAACATTGTACGATGAACGTATCTGATTTTTATTTTGTTTTAAGAAACCTAAACAATTTATCAACCTTATATGTAAGATAAAGAAATGTGTTTTATTTTTCATATTGCTCAATTAAGCAATTTTCGTTTAATTGCGTCGGCGACTCAATTAACCGAGTATTGCTTAATTGAGCTCCAGTTTAATTGCGTCAGAAGTCGTGCATTTTTAGAAACTCAATTAAGCGTTAATAACTGTATACCATGAACAGACTTCGAAATTAATTTGAGTGCTACGAATGACTTGGCCCGTAGCAAAGATATTTTCAAAATTTAATGTACTTTTCTTATATTAAATGATAATCATTGCTATTAGTAGCTACAAAAATCTTTTCAATTTCTTAAAGCCCATTTATGGTAATAATCAATAAATATAAAAACAGCATAAAAATCTCCTCGTAAGAATATAAATTGCTAAAACCACTAAACCAAACAAGCAGTTTTGTGTATACAGGGTAAACTCGCTTATGTCGAATTTCTAGGTACTGGAAAAAAAGTTGATTTTCAAAAGCTTGCTGTTAGTAAAACAAATGTTTCCATTACGAGTTGAATCACCCGCTTCGTTCTCTCTATAATATTTATGAATCATGCTGTTTACATGACTATCATATGTGCTTTGATTTGACAGTTGTTTTTAATAAAGAAACAAAAAAATTTTCATTTATTTCCAAAAGCAAATTAAAAAAAAAAAAATACAAAAATGGACAAAAAAAAAAGTAAGTAAAAGTTGGTTGGTTGCTTGGATGGTTGGTTGGTGGAGCATGCTTTTGAATACTCCATAAATCTTAGTTTAGAAGAAATTCTTCGGGCCATAATGGCATTTTTTACAAAATTTTGCTTACTATTCATTCTTATTTTCACTTTTTTTGTTATTTTATTGATATTGAAAAACTAACTTTAATTTTTCGCGGCATATTTTTGTTTTCTTTGTTTTTCTTTCTTTTGTTTGCAATATATGATTTTGATAGTTAGTACAGATAAACTTGCGATTACAATTAGAGAAGATAGGCATTTTTCGCGCTTCAACATGAAGCTACTTCATTCGCTCTCAAAATTTTGTGTGGCGAAGCACATTGCTTCGCTCCTGATTAGTTAGGCTGTGAAGCATAAATAGAGAGCGAAGCACATGTCATGGAAACATGATATTATTAAGGGCAGGAGTACAATCCACATGTTTGGAAATAAAAGTAAAAAATCACAATTTTTCAATATAATTTATGCTTAACGACATACTTTTAGCTAAGGTGCACTTAAGCACTTGTGCCTTGTGTGCAACAAGTGGAATATAAGTAAATACATATTAGAGTGTCCATGTTTGACAATTTAATCGAATATTTTTTTCGATTAATTTTACATTACAATCGAACTTTTGTGATTTACGATTTCTAGCTAGTTACAGGGCTTTAGTTTTGTTTTTACTTTTTCATAAATAAGGAAAATTTAAAGAAAACAAGCAAGAGTGCTATATTCGGCTGGGCCGAATCTTAAATACCCTTCACAATGATATATGTATGTACCATTCTGATTGATTTCTGGTTCCAAAAGTTGTTTTATTTGGCTTATAAAGCCGATTTCTTGAAAAATCGGGAGAAGCTATATATCGGGTATATATGGACCGATTTCAAAAATTTTCAAATTTTGCCTTTCAACATCCTATATGTACCATTCTGATTGATTTTTGGTACCAAAAGTTGTTTTATTTGGCTTTTAACGCCGACTTTTTGAGAAATAGGGAGGAGCGTTATCTCGGATGCATATGGGCCGATGTACAAAAATGTTCGTATTTTGCCTCTAAACAACCTATGTATATGTACCATTCTGACAAATTTTTAGTGCAAAAAATTGTTTCGTTTGGCTTCTAAGGCCTACTTCTTGAGATATCGGGAGTCGCTATATCTCGAGTGTATATCGGCCGATGTCAAAAAACTTTCCAGTTTTGCCTCTAAATATCCCATATGTACCATTCTGATTAGTTTTCGGTTCCAAAAGTTGTTTTATTTCGCTTATAAAGCCGATTTCTTGAAAAATCGGGAGACGCTATATCTCCGGTATATATAGGCCAATTTTAAAAATTCTTCTAGTTTTGGGATCTAATGAACATTACAAATGATATGGCTAACTTTTTAGGAAAAAATTTTTTTTAAAAAAATCTGACCAAAAAATAATGGTCGAAAATACCCTTAAAAGTCGGTTTTTTGGATATATCTCTGCTATACGCGGGCCGATCTTACTGAATTTCAGATTCACTTCCGGGATTTAATACATTTTAGCGCACAGAGCGAAAACTTCCTAATAGATTCAATAAGATTTTCTGTCGTTTCTCGTTTTTAGGCTGAGGGGTATCCCAGCAGAGAGAAAAGACGATTTTTCTATGGGTATTTCTTATTATTTCCATGTTGCAAATCTTATTAATTGTCTCAAGAAGAAACACACAAAAAACCAAGAAGAAAACTTGTTACTCACGTTTGTTTTTACTCTGTTTCCGATTTGCATGGTACCAAAAAAAAAAAAAAATTCTATAGAGAAGAACTTATTGATTCTGTTAGGTTTTCTTGTAAATTGTATACAATAAGTATTTCTTATTGATGTTTTAGGTTATCCTATTAATTTTTCCCTATTGGTTTTATTAGTTTCCTATGTAAACACACGTAAATCATCTTTTTAATTTCATTAATTGTTGTTTTTTCAATAAGGTTTTCCCATTTAAAAGAATAAGGAATCCTTCTTGAAAAAAAAACCATAGAGATATCTAATTGATTTTGTTCTACTTTATTAGGTGCTTTTTTCTCTGTGCGGAAGAATGGGGCTTTCATCTTAAACCGTTTTATCAGAAACGTTTTATCAGAAGACGGACATGGCTTAATCGTAATCTCTATTGATTCTGATCCAGAATATATATATATATATATACTTTATGGGGTCTTAGATGGTTATTTCAATGCGTTACACACGGAACTACAAACTTATATATACCCTTACACATTTTTGTGAAGGGTATAACATGAAAAGTAAATTTGAAGAGTTATTGGCTAGGGACTACACCATTGTCTCTACAAAAAGATAGAGTTACCAAAGTGCTATTATTAAAAAATTCTGTTTTTGAAAAAAAATTATTTTTATATCATTCAGGTCTATTTTTAGTTTAGTCGAAAGTTTTTTTTTTACGCACCTGAAGCGATTTTGGACGGTTGTCTAACAAGAAAAAATTCAATAAAATTTTGATACATTTGTGTTATTGTTATCCAGTACAGTTTTATAGTCTCTTACTTTTTTTTGGGTTCGATTAATTCTTTTTTTACATTTTTGAGGCTAAAAAAATAAAATTTTGCTGTTGATTTCAATGCTAACATGGTTTTAATGATATTGCGTAGTTCAGACTTGCGTAGTTCGGTAAGAAAGCCATCAAATTGTGTTCGATCGATTGATTATGTGCGATTGTGTAAGGGTGTAATCGAAGTTTCAAAAAATTACAAACTAATCCACATTTGTGCTATAATCCACATTATTGTGGATTATTCGGGTGGTTGTTTCTTCCTGGGGTATTGACTACGTGTTCTTTCTTTCTCTTAAGCATATTTGTATTGAAAATAATAAAAATTTTCAAAAACAGTTGTTGTTTTTATTACATTTAAATGTTTACATTTTATATAGTAGGCAGCTTGTTTTGCAAATCATTCAAATTGCTTTAAAAGTTATTTGAATTGATCTCAAAACTGGAATAGTTTTCAAAATTTGACCGGCCACTGACGCAAGACAAAAGCCGCAAAATTAAACAGTCAATTAATCGCTCAAAGGAAAAGTTGAAGCAGTTGGAAGCTCTAGCGCTTGTGTTTAAGTGTAGGTACAAATATTTATACATTATTAATTTTTATTTCTTTATCCTTTTGTACATACTGCCCATAAAAATACATACACAACCTCTTTGGTCATGTTTAATGAAGTCAAGCGTTTTATGCAACATTTTATTACAATTATTCGCTCGTATTGTCGTTATGCAAACGTTAGCACAAGCACTCTTACAACTGTATCAGAAGTCGAATGAGTGGAGTGCACATAAATATAAAATGCCAAGTACAAATCTTGGCTTTTCAACTACATATGTACATACATATACATATACTATTCTGCTATGCAGTGATTTCAAAATTTATTTTATTGTACCAATTCAAAAATTGTTTTTGTCTGACATCATGCACGTATGTATGTTTGCATAAGTACTAAAACTCGTTTAAGAACATATTTATGCAATATGAACGTTATAAAAGCAAAAATAAATGCGAGTATTCGAAAAAATAAAAAAATATGTGTTAGGGAATTTAAGTTATCCATTTTCTTTTTGATTTATACACTGCTAATAATAATTGTGTAGATTGGCTGTCTTTTATTAAATTTCGTAAGCCCTTTACCAAAAGGGTATACGAAGATTTGTTTCATAAAACACATGTTTTCGGGCACCAATTGTGTCAGGCCACCAGACACTTTATTGATCTAAATCTTACTTTCATCCGTTTGTAAATGTCCCTTCTGCTTGGGGACTTAAAATAAGCAAAATCGGGTTTATAATTACAGAGATAAGGAGCATAAAACAATTTTTTACTTCATATATTGTTTTATAAAAAAAGGACAGCAAGCGGGATCGAACCATCCACGTGCATGTTGATAGCAGCTTACACTACACTACTATAGCAGTCATCGCCGCTTGTTGATGAAAATGGCACTTTAGGGGGTACATATATAGGTAGTTTCATTTTAAAAATTTGCCCTTTTGATTTTTTGTAAAACATAAAACTTGCTGTAAATTTTAATTTTGTTATTGAACTTCTGTGTTGTAATACATACATTTATATTAAATTTATATTATATTTAAAAAAATATCATTGCTTTGGTTAATGTTAATTAAGTATACAAACAGAAGGTAAAATTGCGTGAGCTTTGGTTGCCGAGTGGTTAAAGCGGCTGTGCCAAAATTGTGAAATTTGACACGTCCAAAGTTCATAGGGTGCTGATGAAGGGTGTTTGCTACCCAGAAACAGCCGGTTGTCCACCTAGCAAATAAATTTTACTTTTCTTTACTTAATTGATATTGATTAAAAAGTAGTGAAAACCCAAGGGTTGAACTTGAGCCTGAAAAAGTAATTTAATATAAATAAAACTTGCCTTTGGCAAGATAAAAACGATTAGTCTCATGCATCATGATACAACTAATAACACAGTACAACATTTTTCAGGTGATTGATTCGGAACTCAATTCTGATAATTGTTTATGAAAGTAGCCCTAAAAAGAAGAACTTCTGCTTCATTTCTTTGGTCTTGGTACCTCAAGTAATAATTTAAAAATTAATTTGAAGTTGGTAAGTATCGTGTAGGGGAGTTTGTCACGTTTTAGGCTCTTTTGTTTGTCATAAGTCGAGAATCATTCGTCCGAATAAGCTGAAATAAATTTAAAAAAATTTAGAACTACAATTCCTTTAATCTGTTCATACAAAGTTTCGCTACATAAGCCAAAGTTTCGCAGTTATAAATAAATGTATGAAGAAAAAAAAAATATTTTTTGCCTAAAAAATTGGATTTTTTAAATTTTGAATTCATAAAAAATCCACAACGGTAAAAAAGTGTCAAGTCCTAGTACTTTCACGTAAAGTCGCATAACCTATGAACAAAATGAGACATAAATCATAAAAATCGATGGACGCGTTTCGCTTTTATTGGCACAATTACCTTAGGAATTGGACGAACAAGGAGAGAGATTACCGCAGGTGACCAAGCCAATAGAAAGGCGATTCAAAGGCAAAAAATTGGATGCATTGCTTGCGAAGGTTTGTTGGTGGAGTTCTAAAATTATGCAGTTTCAAGATGGCAGCACCGAAGATGAAGATGACACTGAAATTTGTCGACACACTGAACAAAACATGCCGTTGAATATTATATCTATCTCGGATGATGACGATGCAGAGTCAGAACATGAATATGAACAACCTTCGAAGAAAATAAGGTCATCAGAACCACAAGCGTCAATTTCAACGAGGGTGGATAGTGACAATAATTGATAATGTTCTAAGTTTTGTTTCCTTGCATAGATAACATATAAAAATCTCATATTTTCTGTGTAAGAATAGTTTTAATACGAATCGGAATATTTATTTTCATGCAAAATAAAGCATCAATAAAAAAGTCTACAATATTTTCCGCTTCTGCCTATATAGAAGAGATATATCAGAGCTTACATTGATTTGAGGTTTCGTTTTGGCTGCCTTTCATCTCTGCATTCTCTTGACAACCTAAAGTAGTCAGATGATTAACGGTTTAGCTGATGAGGCTACCTTATTAGTTGTACCATGTAAACAGTGATGCCAGTTAATTTTGCTCAAAAGCATAATTTTTGGAAAAAAAATCGGCAAGTTAAAAATTATAAAATTAAAAATAAATTTCACATACATTTATATTAAATTACTTTTTCAGGCTCAAGTTCAACCCTTGGTTTGTGACTTTTAAATCAATATTAATTAAGTAAAGAAAAGTAAAATTTTTGTAGCTAGGTGGACAACCGGCTGTTTCTGGGTACCAAACACCCTTCATCAGCACTCTATGAACTTTGGACGTGTCAAATTTCACAATTTTGGCACAGTCGCTTTAACCACTCGGCAACCAAAGCTCACGCAATTTTACATCTAGATCTCAATGCAACACATTTACTTTTGTTAGCACTTCCATACAACGGGATACCTCGACTTGTATTCTTGAAAGTATCAAGAAGTGAAAGTTTTTTTTTTAATATTCAAAAATGAACTTAATTATTTATTAGCTATAAGAGCCAATTGAAATGTGTTATTTTAGGTCTAAAAATAGAACTTCATGCTTTCTATCTCTTTGAGCCGTCTATATGCCGCAGACATTTCGATGATCATCAGTGTATTCTAATTACTCACCAGTAGACATTCGCCTTAGATTTTTCGAGCCTACTGATGAGTTGATTAGAATCAACGAAATGTGGGCGGCATATAGACGGCTGAAAAAGACATAAAATATTGAGGTCGATTTTTAGATCTAAGATAACAAATTTCAATGGGCTCTTATAGCGCATAAATATTTATTTATTTATGCCTTTTTGAGTCTTCAAAAATCTTTAAGCTCTGCTCGATTGTGTATCTGTCCGTGGTGGAATTTGTCAAAGACTGGAACCAAGAAATGTCAAAGCTGGCCAAAGAAATTGATGCTAAGGTGTGACTAAGAATTTATATCGTACATTATGGTGGGACCGCCGTGTACAAGTTGAATGATCTAAGTGTTACTTTTGAAAATAAACAAGTAAGAGTGCTATATTCGGCTGGGCCGAATCTTAAATACCCTTCACAATGGTACATACATTCTGATTGATTTTTGGTGCGAAAAGTTGTTTTATTTGGCTTTTAAAGCCGATTTCTTGAAATATCGGGAGACGCTATATCTGGGGTATATATGGGCCGATTTTTTCTGAATTTCAATATCAGATCCACTACCGGGATTTAACACAGTCTGCAAAACTTTTATTTAAATAATTCCTAATATGCTCAAGTTCAACCACTGGGTGACACCAATTCTTTTTAATATCAATGAAATAAAGAAAAGCAAAATGTATTTCTTAATTATTTATCAGTTAACTTTATAGTAAAATTTATTTAACAAAAAATTGCATATAATTGCATTATTTTTGAATTATAATGCTAAACATTGCCATTAAGTGTGATTTTCTTTTCAATTTACTTACGTATGTGGGTACATGCATACGTATGTATGTATCTATAGTAGAAAACTCTAAAATAAATTCTTTATTATTGAATATTTTCAGTGTGTTCCATAAAACAATGATTATATACATACATATATACATACATACATATTTACATTGCTTGCTTTTACAAAATTATTTTTTTCTTGTGCACGTTGTTGATGATCTATTGCGTATCATCATACACATGTGTGTGTATGTACATATGTAAGTACGTAGGGAAACCCAAAATGATTTTTTGTGTGAATGAATTTGAAGACGCAATTGTTTAAAAGAATTTCATTGCGTACCCTTTTTTCAACAATTCTTTATATCACTTTCATTTTCAAGCTCGTGTATACATATGTATGTACATACATACACATTTTTACACCAAAGCAAAAAAATTGTTTATGCTAACATACTTGCATGCATACATACATATGTATGTAGATACATACATACCTACATGCATACAAACGTATCTACATACATACATACATACATACATACATACATACATACATACATACATACATACATACATACATACATACATACATACATACATACATTCATACATACATACATGATCGCAAATATTATATACATATGTATATAATATTATATACATATGTATGTACCATTATGATTGATTTTTGGTACCAAAAGTTGGGTGCATATGGGCCGATGTCCAAAAATTTTCTAATTTTGCCCCTAAACAGCCTGTATGTACCATTCCGACAAATATTTAGTGCAAAAAACTGTTTCGTTTAGCTTCCAGGCCCGACTTCTTGAGATATCGGGAGGCGCTATATCTCGAACATATATGGGCCGATGACAAAAAGATTTCCAGTTTTGCTTCTGACTAACCTATATGTATCATTCTGATTGATTTTTGGTGCCAAAAGTTGTTTTATTTAGCTTATAGAGCCGATTTCTTGAAAAATCGGGAGACGCTATATCTCAGGTATATATAGACCGATTGCAGACATTTTCAAATTTTGCTTTTAAACACCTTATATGTACCATTCTGATCGATTTTTGGTACCAAAAGTTGTTTTATTTGGCTTTTAGAGCCGACTTCTTGAGAAAACTTGAGGCGCTATATCTCGAGTGTATATGGGCCGATGTCCAAAATTTTACACGTTTGCCTCTAAATAGTCTATATGTACCATTCTGATTGATTTTTAGTGCCAAAAATTGCTTTATTTGGCTTAAAGAGCGGATTTCTTGAAAAATCAGGAGTCGCTATATCTCAGATATATATGGACCGATTTCAAAAATTTTCCAATTTTGCTTTTAAACACCTTATATGTTCCATTCTAATCGATTTTTGATACCAAAAGTTGTTTTATTTGGCTTTTAGAGCCGACTTCTTGAGAAAACGGGAGGCGCTATATCTCGAGTGTATATGGGCCGATGTGGAAAAATTTTCCATTTTTGCCTCTAAATAGCCTATATATACCATCTTGATTGATCTCCGGTGCCAAAAGTTGTCTTATTTGGCTAATAAAGCCGATTTCTTTAAAAATCGGGAGACGCTATATCTCGGATATATATGGGCCGATTTCAAAAATTCCTTCATTTCTAGGATTTAATGAGCACTAAAAATGATATGGTTTAGTTTTTAAGAAAAAATTTTTTTCAAAAATCTGAATACAAAAATTACACAAAATATCCCTCAAAACCCGGTTTTTTGAATATATCTCGGCTATCCGCGGACCTATCTTACTGAATTTCAATAGCAGACCCACTACCGGGGTTTCACACGTTTTAGCGAAAGAATGAGGTTTCTATCTCAAACCGTTTTCTCAGAAACGGTATTTCAACGACTACAGACGGACAGACGGACAGACGGACAGACGGACAGACGGACAGACGGACCGACGGACAGACGGACAGACGGACAGACGGACAGACGGACATCGCTCAATCGTAATCGCTATTGATGCTGATCCAGAATATATATACTTTATGGGGTCTTAGATGGATATTTCAATGCGTTACAAACGGAATCACAAACTTATATATACCCTTACACATTTATGTGAAGGGTATAAAAATATAAAATTTGATAGGGAAATCCTGCAAAACATTATGGTTTGGAAACCACATATTTAATTCGTTAATATTATTAAATATAAAACTTTTTTTTTGCTATTAGCAATAATCTTGTGCTAAAAAAAATGTGAAAAATGTTGGCTTTTTGTTCTACTTTTTATCAGTTGTTTTCTCACAAATGTTTGTGTAAACTCCAATACATATTTTTTGCAATGACCAATCAATTGGCCAGACCACATTTGAATTATAACACTTGTTGTGACAATTTGTTTTCCAGTTGCTTGTTTTTTCCTTTTTTCATCTGTTTTAATTGCCTGTTGTTGCTTTTTACAACAGCTTTATGGTCAATATATTATCAGTAAACTGATTTATTAGAATTACAGTCATGTGAGAAAAAGGAAAAAAAAAATTAAAACAAAACATATTTAGAAAAAAAATATTGTCAAATGATGGGCAGCAAATTGGAATTAGTGGTTTAAATTAAAATATTTACATCCTAGATTTCCTATAATGAATTTTTATTTCGCTAGGAAGTCTCTTTATACGAGTGCGGAGACTACATTATACCGAAGTTAAATATTCTTTTGCAGTTTCATTGAATATAATCAAGTATTTTATGTAATATCGATAATACTATTCCATTTCTCTTACTGCGCCTGTTCCTCAATGTCGAAGTTGTGCGATTGTTCGTTTTCAAAGCGACAGAAAATTGTTTTGGGTTCCTCTATGACGTTCTTTTATACGAACGATGACTCCATCGACAAGTCGACACAAGACGTAAGTGTTTTCATATAAAATCCGATTCTTTTATTTCGATTATGTCGTCAGCACTGCGAACACAAACGTCGAAATCAATCACTTGCTGTTTTGCAATCGAGTGAGCGTTTTTATAGAACAAATTTTATATTTATTTGTTAAAAAATTGGAAAACAGAACTAGAAAATCCTCATAGTTTTCCTTTTTATTAGGGTTCCCTACTCATCAGAGTGAAACGGAACCCTATTACCGAGACAAGTACGTCCGTCCGTCCGTCCGTCACAGCGTCCATTCTCCGAAACGGTAAGAGCTATAAGGCTGAAATTTTTACAAGATGTTGCTGTACCTTGCCGCTACAACAACAAATACTAAAAATATCAACAAAGCGAAAACTACCAGGTGTCCGCATACAACGAAGAGTAACAATTAGCTATAACTCTCGAACCGTAACAGATAGAGCTAAAATTCGTTCAGTCCATGTATTTATAGGTGCTCTAAAACAAGAAATGCTAAAGACAACAACAAGTTGAAAACTACTAGGTGTCCCTATACAACCTAAAGTAACAATTAGCTGTAGCTGCTAAACCGTAAAAGACAGAGAGCTGAAATTCGCACAATATATGTATTTACATATGCCCTACAACAGCAAATGCTAAAAACAATAGCGTGTCGAAAACTACCAGGCGTCCGTATACACTGTAAAGTAAAAATTAGCCATAACTCCCAAACTGTAAGAGACAGAGAGATGAAATGTGCGTAATATATGCACTCTCAATAACAAATGCTAAAAACAACAACAAGTCGAAAACTACCAGGTGTCCCTATACAACGTAAAGTTGCAATTAGCCATTACTCTCGAAACGTGAGAGACAGAGGGGTAGAATTTGCATAATATATCTATTCACATATGCTCCATAACAACAAATGCTAAAAACAACAACAACTGTAAAACTACCAGGTATCCCTTTACAACGTTAAGCAACAGTTAGCTATAACTCTCGAGCCGTAAGAAATAGAGAGCCGAAACTCGCACAGTGTGTGTATTCCCAGATGCCTTACAACAGCAAATGACAACAACAAGTCAAAAACTACTAGGTGCCCCCATACAACGTAAGGTAACAATTAAACGTAACTCTGAAGCTGTAAGAGGCAGAAAGATGAAATTTATACAATATATGTATGTAAGTGTGCGAGCCAGGCTCGTACTTGACTGAATTTATTTATTTTTATCAAGCGAAATGTTTTTGTTGCACTTTTATGTCTATGAATAACATTTCTGTTTATTAATTTTTTAAAAAAAAACCAAAGTAGAAGTGTTTTCGATTTAGGACTTACCATGTGTTGCTTGCTGCTGCTCGCCGTAAAAATTAGTTTGTTAAAAAATAATTTCGTAAACCTTTTATCCAGAACTGATAAATGCAGCTGTGAAGCATTAAAACAATATTTTGAAAATCATAGTTAGCATAAGATGATTATTATTTCTTTATTCAATAATCTTTCTTTTTATAAATAAACATCTTTGTTGCTCTTAATTTAATACCAAATTGTTTTTTAATACAAAAAAAACTTAATTGTTTTTTTTAAATGAATTTAATATTGGTTTTGTTTTTTTTTTAAATATTGCATTTAAAGAAACTCTTTCTTTTTTGAGTTGGCTTAAATTTGATAACATTTATTTATTTGTGTGAGTGTCAGGGTGTGTGTTGAAAAGGAATGATAGTTCTTGTAAAGAGGGAGGGGTTAAAAAGAGGGAGTTACAAGTGATAGACATTGTTTTTGTGGGAGTTTGCTTAAACTTTAAATTAACAATACGTAGTTTTGTTTTTGCAATTGTATGTGTGTGTGTGTGTGTTTGTTTGTGTGACACTTCCAAAGAAAATTCTCATTTGGATTATAATTGTGTTTGTTATTGAAGTCGTGTAATGCATTCATGAATAAATTATAATATTAATCATACATATTTAAGTACTTATTTTAAATTAAATTACAACTCGATGACATTTAATGACTACATGCTTGTTTAATTTTAAGCAAATCTTATGTTTTATGAGAAAAGCATGTAGCTAGATAATTTGTTTGGGTTTCAGTTTGATTTAACTTAAATCATGCTCATTTTATTATAATTTTTGTTTTATGTAAATATGAATTTTACAACTATAAATCCTATTTACTATATTCTTTTTTTTAAATTTTAGTTTTTCATTGTTCTTTTTGGTTTGTTTGATGCACAATAAATCATCATTCAGATGTCACCAGAGAATACGTCAAAATCATGAAGATTGAAAGGACATTTCACAACCATCATTAAGAATTCCCCAAAACCTACATCAGATGTTTCTGATAAAATCTGTTTCGATCACAGTAGATCAATAAAGGAGAATAATTTCCAGCATTACAGTCCACCCTAAATTGGCGCGTGAAGCGTATTTCTGCTTCCTTAAGCCCTCACTTTGCAAGTAAATGAGCCCAATTTAGGTTGGCCTCAGTGTTGCCAGTAAATTTCTCGAAAAAATACCTACACATGCTAAAAAAAAACCGAGTTTTCCCTACACGTTGAAAAAATTTACCCTACTCGTTTTTGTTATTAAAATTGAAGATTTTAATCTTCATTAGTTATATTATATATATATATATATATATATATATATATATATATATATATATATATATATATATATATATATATATATATATATATATATATATATATATATATATATATATATATATATATATATATATATATATATATATATATATATATATATATATACATATATATATGTTTATTAAAGCTTTGCTAACAAAATAAGTAAAAAACTAAAAAAATAATACATATACATATGTATGTGTACAGATGTACTTTTAATTAAACTCAATTAAAAGTGTGAAGTAGCTCTTTGCCTTACGAAAGATAAAAATTGTTTCAAAAACTTGCATTTTGAAACCATATTATTGTTTTATGTAAATGCATAGTGTTGCAGATTTGCAATATAGCGTTTTTTTAAATAAATTTTGCTATAAAAAAATAAAAATTTTTTTTTAATTTTTTATGCATTAGGAAGTAACATTCTATACTATATATTTTTTTCAGTGTATTTGGAAAATTCATGCACTTAAGGGTTAAGACTGAATCACATAGAATTTATCATACCATAACCGCTGGTTTTTCCACTGACAGCTAAGAAGAAATGCATATTTTCAGAACTACGCCGTCAACTCAAACGCTGAAAGTTGGATAACTTTTAAAACTTTTGATGTACGTTGAGCACCTTTTAGTTTTGGTAAAAATTATGTGGTCGTGAGAATTCTCCACAATAAAAGAAAGCAAAAAAAAAAACGCTTTCCGCTTTCTGTAGGTAAATTTTTAATTTATGGAATAGTGAACAATTTTATTTTAACTTCTTTAATCTACATCAACAAAGTACATATGTATGTCCTCCTTATGACAGTTTCATCGGTTGTTCAACGTTAATGTCAATTGAAAAAGACATAAAACAATTTATGACTCATTGTAGTAGAGTTATATTTAAATCTATTTTATGTGTTTTGAATTCCAAGTGCCACTTGTTCGGTTGAAGTCAATGTGAAAACCTAATGTTGGCCAGTTGTGGTCTTAATTAGTAATATCACTTTTACTAGTCGTGATTTATTATTACAATCACTTGCTGTGTGTTTGCATTAAAAATGACTAAAATAGAGCTTAATAAAAAGAGATAAAAAAAATATATTTTTTGACCAAACAGGACAAAAAGTATCCGGAGTATTACTAAGCTGGCAACACTGGTTTGCCTTTAAGGTTGAACCTGTTTGGCTGTTTACGCCATTTAAAGACCAATCTAATAAATTGTCTTTTCAATCGAAATTTTTTATTGAATGTTGGCTTCCATTGAATAATAATTACATGTGTGCATTCTTTTCATCTGGGACATCTGATTTCTTTATTGTGTGCTTGTTATTGACTCTTTAATTAGTTTAAGCGATTTTCGTATATAATATTTTCTTTTGTCACACACATACTTATTAAAATTGTTTGGTTTTGTTTGTTTTTAAAATTTTCATTTTTTAAATTTAACGGTGTTTTCAGTTGCAAAGTTTTTATTTTTTTTATTTTATGATGTACAATTATCTTTTTCTATTAATTGCTATAAAAATGATGCTTGAATTTATTTACTTTTTTTTTTTTTAATTTATTTTGTTTTTAAATGCAATAATTTTGTATGGGAAAGTTGTTTGACAGATTGTTTTTGTTGTAGTTGTAGTGGTGATTTCATTATTATTATTTTTTCATAAAAATGATGACGTTTTTTGCGATAACATTTAAAACTAAACAGGAACCTTTGCTTAAAGGATTGAGAAATACTGTTGGGTTTGTTGTTTTGTATTAATTATATAAAGACATGAGGTTATAATGTTTAATTATCTTATTAATGGTTTAAATAATTCATTTATGTTTGTTATTATTTTTTTTTTATTATTAATATATCAAGTGCTTTTAGAAATTTATTATTATTTTACACAGCAAAGGTTTTTTTTATTACTAGTTCTACAGTTACAAAAAGAAATTATATTTGATTTTTTTGTTTGTTAAGAAACTCGAAAATCCTTTATTATATTTTCTGGCTTTTGAGGCCCTTGACAGAGTAATGTGGCAAAAATGAACAGTTGGCATGCTAATTGCGTCAACTAGATATGTGTTGTCAAATCGAATTTCGGAAGTGTCAGCAACTAAGTACCATAGAATTCAAGTTACTGCTAATGGGGGGCTAAGGCGGTAAAATTTTACGCACGACATATCCCGTTCTTTTGTGCAAGAGTACGGATGGCATCGTCCAAAGTCAGTATGTAATGAAATGCAGCCAAATTGAGAGTAAATACAATTGAACATTTACAGCCATATCGTTTTTGAAAATGTTCCAAAATAAAAACATCGAATTCCATCATTTTATTTTTGTGAATATAAACTCAAAAAATCTGCAGTAAAATGTTTATACTCATATTTTAAAAATTGAATGGAACTTCATGTTTTATGTACCCTATAAAATATATTAGAGTAAAATTAAGCACTAGTCACCCTGCTACAACCGATAAAAACTGTTAAGTTTTAAGGAAAATTTAAAATGATAAATGCAGTTTAAAATACCAATAATCGGTGTGAAAATGTCATTGATAATATTTTTATATTCACTATGACCGATCTATTTTAGTTCACAAGAATAGCCAATAATAGTTTTGCTAATGGCCAATATACCGATGTAGTGTGTACCGACTTTAGGAAAGCGTTCGTTAAGACGAATTATACTGCCAGGCTCACGATGTCACTCGACATCGTTCGCTTACACAAAGCACTGAAAATAAGCACAAAGTTTTGTATTTTGTAACACCGGTATTCCTAAATTTTTAAAATGTTATTGAAATACATTTTAGAACAAAATTTTATATCAAAAAAATTCTTCTAACACATATTTAAACTAAATTTTATTTTTTATGAATACCGGCATTACTGTTTTGCATGTAATTAAGCAAGCAATGTCGAGTGGCAGCGCGGGCCTGACCGATAAACTTTTATTGATAAAGTAGAATTTTGAAAAAACCGGTTCCTAGTGAAAATTAAGAGAAATACCCGGTTAACTGGGTTTATGTTGTTTTTTTTTTATAAATTTTTTTTCTTTGGTTTTTATAAAGCTGGACCTTGAAAATGAGCATTCGCAAAATGTGCTTGTTGGACTTCTAAAACATAAATCATTGAGCAATTTTTCTTGACTCTTTTATGACACTTGTCTAAATGAAACAAAAAAAAACCATCTGCGATTCTCTTGTATGAAGATTCTTGGCATTGACATACATTTAATAGTATGGTTTAGTTCATTGGTTAAATTTCTGTCACAGTCCTCGTCATTTAGTTCTTCATCTAAATCTGTTGCAATAGTCTCATCAGTAGGAAAATACAAAAACTGTGACGCAAATTGCTATGTATCGGTGTTATTACAATATTTAATTTATGTATGTATGCCGTGCTTAGATTAATAATATTAAAGTAAGTATCAATTTAGTTCGTTGCTTTCAATACGTTGATTTCAAATATGTCACATGAAAGCGGATTCTGGATTCTTGAAAATTCAGAAAAGAAAAATTTTAAAACTGCCCCAGCTGGGTCTAAGCTGGTAGAGATTTCCGCCAATTTATTTGTATAAATTTCTGATGGCTTCAAAGCATTTTGCAGAAATTTGGTGTAATAACTAATAGTAGTAAGACTGTCAAAAACATATGCGTATAGTATAGGCGCTTAAAAGTATGCATAACTTTTGATAGTAGAACCACGAAAACACACAAAATCATTTGAAGAGAAAGGATTAGGTGGTAAATTAGTAACCAATAGGCCTTGAGTCGTAAATGCTTCTTGCCGGTTTTTGTTTCGTTTTCGCATACCTATTTCACGGAACGTTAAGCCAAGTCTAGACGATATGTTGAATTATATGATCTTTATGCTGAAAAAAAAATCTGATAGAGGTGGCAGCATATCGCGTAAACGCATAACTTGTTCACCAAACCTATGTTCACAAACATTTGCTAACATTTTGTTAACAATTTCAACAAACGTATGTTGGCAATATTAGCATATCGTGTAAGCAGCATGTTATTTATGATTGATAAATTTTCTTACGTATGCTGGCATATATGTTGCTGGTTGAATTGTATATGCGCGCTCTTCAGCATATGGCGAGTTTGTATAGATATGCTCTGTATGGTTGATAGTCGACTGAGCCGAACGGCTTATGAATTTTCTAAATCATTCACAAAATGTTTTAAGAATGCACATACGTTTGTGATTTGTTTTTTTTTTTTTAGCCAGCAACCAGTACTCCGGGGATGACCCCTACATATGCATTGCATTGTACTGGAAATATAAATGAAATTGAACCAATGAATAACCAATAAATGCACAAACAACGACTGGGCAATCGATTTTGAGTTTATAGCCGCTTTCCCGATACTGGCTCTTTTTTTTTTGTACAAACTGCCTCCGCCATTCAATTTAAACGACACAGGTCTCCGAAGGTATTTATAAATGTAAACAATAAATTTTTAATTTATAGATTTCACCACATTTTGCTTTTTTATTTACAATAAAGTTTCCAGTGCACAATTTACGACTTCAGAAATAATAAATAAGTATGAAACTTATTTGACATTTTACAAACAACTGCTTATACGGCTCAGCATATGTATCACCATATAAATAGCAACATATCGTATAAAAACAAAAATCCTTTGCCAATTGGTATGTTGACATTTTGTTCGGTGACATTGTTAACATAAAACCATTTGCTACTTTCAACGTACTATACAAACGATTATCACATAAAATCCTATGCTGGCATAGGATATCGGTAACAGCATACATATGCTGATTCAACATAATATGCTGACTTAGCTTTGCAGTTGCCCTGTGCGTTAAAGTTAGACGACATATATTATTATATTTGCGATTAAGAAATAAAAACGGTTAATATTATACATAATAAGAAACCGATCTATTTGATATTCGTCGTAAAGTGCACATTTAAAAAAGTCCGGATTTTATAAAAGAAAAAAAAGGAAAATTCTCACATGTAGAAAGGAACATGATTATCAACGAAGAGAACCCAACCAAATCTGAGTGGGTATAAAAAAAGTCGTTTGTTAACTGGCGTTGCCAACGAAAGTTTGTGGACTTGGTTCTTTTATTTAGCAATTTGCAAAATGGAACTCATTTGCCATTGCATACATTTTCATTTTCAAGTGCATAGAAATTTGCTTTAAACCTCAAATGGTTGCACATATTTTTAAAACATCTGTTGCCTTAAAGTTTCTGCTGTTGGAAGGATTCTGTCGAATTCATTAACAACTTTTTTTGTTTTTAATTTTTAATTTTTTATTATATTATATTATTCATGTTTAAAGCTTGGCATGGCTTTAGATTCTAACAACTAATTAGCTAGCATTATTTTCCCTCTTGAACTCATTTATATATTTTTCTTTTACTAAATTAAAAACTGATTCAATCTCAAGCAATTTTCTACTTGTGTTTACAGCTTTTTTTATAACGGCCTCTTGTCAATTTCTGGCTTTCAATATACTTAAAGGGTTGGCAACTCGTTTACGTTTTCCATTCTCTGTGTGGATCAAGCAGTTATGAATCATGTATGTATGTAAGTAAATTCAATTAACTCTTTGTTTTAAAATCGTTGATAATTAAGTGTTGGTTTTGTTTTGCAAAAATAAGATATAAAAGTAAACTTTAAACTTATCACAAAATGTTTTATTTTTATTTATTCTCTTCTTACTTACGTCTTGTTAATATTTTAATATTCTTTCATGTTTTTTTGGGCGGAATTTTTAGCGTGTTAGAAAAAAAAAAAGAAAAACTCAAACAGTTTTTAATCTTAGTGTTTATAAAATAAAATATGTATATGCTGTTTGGTAAAGGTTTTTATTCTAATGCAGAAACTTAGTTGTAGATTTGCTATAAATATATTTTGCAGTACATACATACATACATATGTATGGTAGGTAAGGGAACGAAGTACATAATGAAATATCGAGTGCTTTAAAAGTTGTAAACATTTAGCAGGTTATAAAAGAGCTGGAGTGTGGCCAACTCCAATTAATTTCCTCGTTGACTACTCATACTTCTTACCACGTTTTCGTTCTACATACATATGTATGTGATTTCTTACAAGCCTGCTTAGATTTTTATTTATTTTAAAATTAATGGACATTTTGTGGACTCGCTGCAAGCGTCTTAAATGAAGATGTGTGTTTGTATGTAAGCATTTTTTTTTTGCTTTCAACAATTTAAGCCAAGTTTCTTTCTGTTCACGACTTAACAAATGAAAAATTTTTTAATTTATATATTTTCTTGATTACTACTGTGTTTTTTTTTTTTTTTTTTTTGTAATAAAAAGATTCGTATTCATGATTTACACCTTAAACAATTTTTTTTTTTGGTTCTGAAAAGTGAATTTAATGTTTTGCTTGCCTTTTATGTTCTTTATGATTTCAAATTTCTAATTAAAATTTTTTTGGTTTTTATATGAAGTGAAGCTTGTTTTGTTTAAATATTTCTGTAAGTTTCTTTTGTGTTTTTTGCCTTTTAAATTTTTGTTTGTTTGTATAAATATTTATTATTGAGTTCTTTTTTATTTTCTTAATTTAAAATACCATTATTTGGTCACCGCTACCCTCCGCACTGTCGTCATCATCTGTGTCTTCATCTTCATCGTCAGATGTCAAGGAGGAGGCGTTATTAACCACTGATTCTGAAACATAAAAAAGAAAGTGGGAAATATATTAACATTTGTATTCTGCACTATTTGATTGGAAATTTAGGCAATACCTACATATATCGTTAGGTTAATGTAGTTTTTATTTTTTATATGAAATTTATTTTTTCATTTTTCAAAAAATAGGATGTCAAAAGACATACAAAAAATATTTTGTTTGTACAAACAATTTATTGGGAAGAAATTGTTGAATTCCAACTAAGTCAAGTTCTTGATATATGTATATTCGAATCTACAAAAAAAAAAGATCTTTGCAAGTTCGAATTAGGGCGGATCTATATTAATGTAATGTAGAGTTTTTCTAAGCTACATTACATTTATATTCCGATAAAAGTGCACAGAGAAAAAAGCACCTAATAAAGTAGAACAAAATCAATAAGATATATCTATGGTTTTTTTCTCAAGAAGGATTCCTTATTATTTTAAATGGGAAAACCTTATTGAAAAAACAACAATTAATGAAATTAAAAAGATGATTGATTTACGTGTGTTTATATAGAAAACTAATAAAACCAATAGGGAAAAATTAATAGGATAACCTAATAAAATCAATAAGAAATCCTTATTGTATACAATTTACAAGAAAACCTAATAGAATCAATAAGTTCTTCTCTATAGAATTTTTTTTTGGTACCATGCAAATCGGAAACTGAGTAAAAACAAACGTGAGTAACAAGTTTTCTTCTTGGTTTTATGTGTTTTTCTTGTTGAGACAATTAATAAGATTTGGAACATGGAAATAATAAGAAATACCCATAGAAAAATCTTCTTTTCTCTCTGTTGGGATACCCCTCAGCCTAAAAACGTTTCAAAGAGAAAATCTTATTGAATCTATTAGGAAGTTTTCGCTCTGTGTGATCGGTTCATTTTGAGTGCTGGCTAGCATCCTGGTGGATGTTATAGTGCCGAACCTTGATTGAAGTCATTATATTACTTTAAAAATTACTTTAAAATATAACTCTATTAATTACTACTCATTTAAATAAGTAAACCTACAAATAGAAAATGTGAATAAAGAATGTTCTGTATACTGGCTTTAGGATTCGAAGACCAAACCATCCGTAAACATCACGGTCACGTCGTCTAATTGATCTTTTTCGACACTATCTAAGGAAACATTTGACAGACTTACGCTGAATCCCTTATCAGTCATTTTGGCTGGTGAGCAGTAGTTATTACAACTCGGAAGGTCAAACATCCTTCTAATTATTGGTAAAAGGTGTTTTTTTTCGATGTATAGAACTTTAAGTTGTAATAAAACAACGATGGACTACTCGATCGACATGAATTTTATTTATCCGAAAGATAATCTTGTGGCATTACATTTTAAATATGATTTCTGGCATATGACTGCCAAGGCTGGTGCGAATGTAGTCCAATCTCGTTTTGCACTAAAATTGCACTATTTGCAGGCGTTATTCAAGCGTGAGTCGCCTATTCATCATGAATTGCCAAACCAAACTGAGAATAAATCACTTGACAGCTGTTAAATCAGTCGCAATCTTGAACAGTAATGCCAACTTAAAGTTCTAAAGACCAGACTAGAGGCCAATTGCGAAACATTGATTCCTGACTTACATTCCTGGTTGACCGACCCTTTGAACCAGATCCCCATGGGGCTTCATTGTTACACGGATGGATCAAGGGCGAGGGGAAAAACAGGGCTTGGTATTTATATAGAGAATACCACGGAACTGTTATTTCGTCTGCCGGACTTTTACACAGTCTTTGAGGCGGAAATTCGGGCAATTACGGAGTGTATTAGGGTGCTCAATGAAATGGGCTGAGCGGATTAAATCACGAACAGTTTGGGATTGCAAAAATGCTATTAACAGTTACTCGTCTCGTGGTGAACTGCGCATCATATGGGTGCCAGGGCATGCGGGAATAGCAGGAAATGAAAGAGCAAACTCACTTGCTGCAAGAGCAAGAGAGTTAAGTAACATAAGCTTGGTATGCGCGAAACCTTTCGATGCAGTTAAATCTGAGCTAAAGAACTGGGCAAATAGGGCCCATTTAACTCTCTGGAATAACGAAGCCGTGGGAATCAATACAAGGTTTCTATGGGGGGATCCAGATGAGGAAAAGACAGGGGGACTGCTAAGACTTAGCAAGCCCGAATTAAGTAGACTAATGGGATTCATTACAGGCCACTCTCAACTACTGGCACATCTTAACCGCATGGGAATAGTGGCAGGAAATGAATGTAGAGCATGTGGGGAGGAGAGCGAGACTCTAGAGCACTATTTATGCCAGTGCCCCGCCTTCTCACAAATACGATCCCGACATCTTGGGAGAGACACCTTACCAGACATAACCCAATTACGGGGCATATGCTAGAGGAAATTAAGGAACTTTGTGAATGACACGGAGTTCCTATAGACCTATGGGTCAAAGTGTATCACGGTTAAATCCATGGAGCGCACAACAAGCCTATACTGGCTTAGGTGTATGTCGCAAGACATGGGCAAGCAAACCCCTCCAATCAACCTAACCTAACCTAACCTAAAGTTCTATACATCGAAAAAAAAACACCCTTTACATGTCCTGTGACCGCATTCTTCTACACATCACCTGCCGTCAAGCGTATCGCCGAATTCATAGCAGTTTCCTTAAACATGAGATCGGCTGGTGGCCAGTGTAGCATTGTTAAGAGCGCCTTAGATGATATAAGGCTGGAAGGGCCGGTTACCATAAAAGCACTTTGCTTGTCTTCTTTAAAAATGGTGATCTGTACAATTTTTTCACAAAAGAAAAACCTTAATTATGAGAAGTTAAAAATCGAACTTAGGCCCGATAACGTAATTAACAATTGTAGATCATATAGTGTGGCCAGAAAGCTACACTAATACATATTATCGTGTTCTTTCGTTATCACCTTTAATTGGACAGCCGATGCTTTTTAAACAACATCAACCAGAGTTGGTTTGCTAAATATAGTTGTATTTTATTTTGAGTTTTTTTATTTTAAATCTGGCCAAAACCAGAGACTCTGAAAATATTGAATAACTATTTTTGACTATATTTTTGATGCTAACTTTTCGACCTTTGTTGTTTAGTATTTTAATTGTTCGAGCCTTAAGGTCACTTGTTTTTTTATAAGTATTTATTAAATTCGTTATTTTGATATCACAATGGATATCTTCTTCAGGAATGTTTTGATGTTTTTTCAAAAAAAAAAAAAAAAAAAGCATTCCTGAAGTAGATATCCACTGTGATATCGAAATATCGAATTTAATAAATACTTATAAGAAAACAAGTGACCTTAAGGCTCGCACAATTAAAATACTATTTTTGACTAGGGTGTATCCAAAACATTACAAGCCATCAGTACTCGGGATCCTAATGCTTAATACTTCGCAGAGCCCTTACACACCGATATGAAGTTGGCCAAACATGAGTCAAGTTAAGAATTTTTCTCTGCTCAGCAGTGCTGCTACGCTGGGCATTGCTTAGGAATAATGCGACATCTGGGCTGTCATACAAAAATAATTATTTACTAAGAAAACAGAAGCTAAATATTATGGAAAAAAAACTAAAAACTAGCGTCAAATGTAACATAAGAAACTAGCGTGGCAACACTGTTTGCCAACATGAATATTTTGTGATAAATAAATGGACCAAATGTGTTATATCCAAGGTTAGATCCATTTAGCAATTGATACTGTGCCATCGATTTTTCGATAGCTGTTTGGCACGACATAAAAAAATAACTTTGCAGACGTCCGATTTTCAATGCTCTTGTTATGATTTTGTATGAGAGCCCCCTGAGGAAGTATAGAACGGGGTCGGTATGCTCGAAAAAATATTGGGAAAAAGTTTTTTTGGACTTTGTTCATACATTTGACTCCTCTCTACGGGCACTAATCAGTACCAGTTGGTTAATGTTGGTTATGTACGATAACTTTGGTTGCCGAGTGGTTTAAGCGGCAGTGTTAAAATTGCGGAATTTAACACGTACAAAATTCATAGGGTGCTGATGAATAGTGTTGGATACCCAGAAACAGCCGGTTATCTACGTAGCTATAAAAATCTTGATTTTATAGTGAACTATACCATCTTCAATTGTTAATAATTTTATTGGGTTTTCTAGTTCAATTTTTACTCCCTGAAAATTGAGAACGATTTTTTGGAGAAAGAAAAATTGGAGTGATCAACATTTTTAAGGAAGATGCGAAAAGTAAAGTTGAAGATTTATTGGCTGCAGTTGGATGCTGATGAGCGCCGTGGTGGTCGTGAAACAGCAATAATGTGTACTCCAGCCAGTAAGTCTTCAATTTTATTTTTCTGGTTTTCTTTCAAAATGTTGATCACTCCAATTTGATTACAAGAAATTTTTCTCAATTTTAAGGAAATACAAATTGAACTACAAAGCAGAATAAGACTGTTAACGATTATAAAAATGATATTTTTAGACCTTTCAAATTTCTTTTTGTCTTTTTCTACCTTTCTCAGCTGTTTATATGCCGCCGACATTTCGTTGGTGCTAATCAACTCATCATCAGTAGACTTGAAAAATTCTTAAAAGAATTTTTTAAAACTTAATTACTTACCCCCAATTTTTGACTTGGATTATAAATGACATTTCAATTTAAATTTGATTTAAATACAACATTGAGTCAAACACTTGTTATTTAAATCAAACTTAAACGGCCTGCTGCTCCCATTTAAAATCGATTCAAGTTTTTCGTACTGCCATATGATTTTGACAGTTTGGTTTTGTTCTGCAAATTAAGAAAATTGCACATGTTTTTTTGTTTGTTTCATAATTTGATTTTTTATCATTTCCAGAAGGTCATCAACTTCTGTGGCAGTGAAATTGGGAGTCCTTTTATCACTTTTGCTGCTAATTTTAATAATTTTTGCAAAACAATTTATTGTTTTCTAAACTTTTCACAATTTGTTTAAACAGCTGTTTTTTACTGAGTTATCGATAATTTTTTGACACTTACATTGTGCTGCCGTACTTTTATTACAATTAATTACCAAAAATAATTCTGGACTGTAAAACGGAAAGCTATTTTAAACCCAACTTAAATTTTAAGGAAAATTTACTAATTTTGTATTTAAATCCCAAGTCAAAAAGCGGGGGTTATTCCATAACTCCCATTAACAGAATGAGAATCAGAAATGTTCAAACAAACCTTTAACACAGTAAACGAAATATCGGCGGCATATATAGCATTTTCAGTTTAAATGAAACCTTTTTCAAAATAAATGAAACCTTCTTCAGATTAAACGAAATTCTTTTTAAATTAAACGAACCCTGTTTCAAAATAAATGAAACTCTTTTCAGAGTAAATTAAACTTTATGCAAATTCAATTAAACATTTTTCAAGTTAAATTAAACCAGTTTTCGAATTTGTAGGTTTATCATATTTTTTTGTTGTAAATAGTTCTGTTCTTTTGTTTGTGATTTGCAATTTTTTTATCGATTATCGTAAATGACCTATTGTTGTTGGTGTCTGATAATGGTTGGATTAATTTCTTTACTTTGTACCACCTTATTCTCCTATGTTGACCCGATAAAGAAATCATTTTCTAAGATAAAATTCCACTCCCGATCACTATGAAGTGTCATTACCACAGAGCATAACATAGTAAGTGTAATTGAGGAAAGTGTCGCACAAATTAATCAAAATGATTGTGAGAACTATGTTATGGATATGATCATGATAATTCCTAAAGCGGTCAGTGGACAAATTCTTCATTAATTATAACAAGTATTATATAAAAATTAATATGTATACTATGTTTTATTTTTTTCTTTTGTTTTCTATTAAATTCTAAAACTGGTTTAATTTAATTTGAAAAATGTTTTATTGAATTTGAATAAAGTTTAATTTATTCTGAAAAGAGTTTCATTTATCTTGAAAATGGTTTCGTTTAATTTCAAAAGAGTTTAATTTTGAAAAAGGTTTAATTTAAACTGAAAATGATATAGACAGCTGAGAAAGGCAGAAAACATTTGAAAGGTCTATTTTTGGACCTGAATGAATACATTTCAATTGGCAATTAAATTAAAGCAAATAAATAATTAAGTTCATATTTGAATGGTATTTTTCTTTACTGAATGGATATTGATAAAATAGTGGCCAACTAAGAGTTGAATTCAAATTCAGTTAAAAACCATTTAATTTTTTTTTCTTTTTTTTTTTCTGGCTATGCTCTTTATTGGCCTGTAAATATTTAATTTTAATATAAAATATAAAAAATCTATTTAAATTTTTGTGGGTTACCCTACGCATTAAAATTGTAGAACAATGCAGTCCGGGCAACTGCATGGAGAGTTGAAAAGCAAAACTCAATAGTAGGTAGCACATAGCATTAATAATATGATAATATTAACAGAACACATATTTGTAATTTTGTTGCAAACATTTAATATCTCAGACAATATTGGTTAACGATTTCATACGAAAGCAAAGTAAATAACACTATCCAGCATCAACTCGTGCTTATGCATTTGAGTGGAAACTTGACTGGCACATACAAATTTCCTGCAGAAAATACACAGGAAAATATATTCATAATTATTCAGTTGTAGACAGATAATATTTATGCATTTTAATTTGATAATACAATCATTAAAATTCATATGCATGTGTGTATGTGTTGCACGTTAGCAATTATTCTGAGTACAGGCTTAATTTCATACTAGCAGTAGTATGTAGGTATATTTGTTTTGTTATTGTAAGTACACTTGGAAAAATGACCCAAATAAAAAGGGGTTTCGAATAAAAAATTAATATATAATATATTAATAAGGGTCCGAAAATTTGGTTTGGTGGCAGATTTATGGTTGTTACATGCAGATGTCAACTCAAAACAAACTGCTCATATAGAAGACGACCATAGCGCCTATTTGGAAGTACGGCATGGAAATTTGGGGCATAACGGACATAAAAATTAATCATCGAATCGTTTCCAAAATATTTGGAACTGTTTTCAACACGGAACGGTATGTTAGAGATGAGGACAACAGTGAAAGAAGTCATCCGAATTAACAGCCTTAACCCTACAACTCGTTTATCACAATATTCCAACCCGGAACTCAGACAGTTGCAGGCGAATGTAACCCTGGCATCCAGAAGACTTAAGACAACTACTTAACAGTTATTAGAAGGATTCAGTTGTCTCGTAAAAAAAAAATAAATGATCACATTTTTATTAACATACGATATCAGATATTTTAAGTATTCTTACATTTATGAACGAGACAGCTGTAGAATACCAGTGAACAAGCCATAAACCGATAGACTGCTCAAGAATGCGGAATAATAGTGTCTATGACGAAGTGGATGATTTTTCGACAAAAATCACACTGAGCGATGAGGCTCATTTCCACATCAGCGGGTACGTGAACAAGCACAACTATCACTTCTGGGGTACTGAAAAGCCAAGAGTGACGCACGAGGAGCCATTACACCCGCTCAAAGTGACTGCATGGTGCCCTGTTCACGCTGGTGCAATTATCAGGCCATTTTTTTCCGAGGACACCGCTGGTCAAACGATAACGCGCCATATGGCCATGTTAATCGAGTTTTTTCTACCGCAATAGAACGAATTAGGTCTGGAGGCCACAAAGTAATGGCTTTCAAATATTCTTAAAGCCAAACAACAACGGATGACTTATTTTGGCCCACCTGTTATAAGAATAAGGAAACACAAAATTGTGTTGGTGTTGCAAAAGGTGTCTTCTTGTGTACAAAAACTTCGGATTTAAAATAAATATACACCATGTTTTAAAAGTCTACGTACGATATCAATTCATGAGTTGCGCGAAAGAAACCTTTGAGAAGAGAAGTAAACCCAAAAAAGCGTTTAAACTACGCCAAGCTGCTTGAAAATAAGCATATCAAGGACGCAACTCTCTGGTAGCGTGTCGCTTTCACTAACGAGTGTAAATTTAATGCTTTCGGATGGAAGAGATGGAGACCTGCACGAGTTTGGCGAAAATGAAATATTGCACTTCAGCCTAAAAATATCAGTCCAACTGGTAAACATGGAAGAGGTGGAACTGTGATGGTGTGGGGAAGCATGGCAGCAACTGGATCGTGCCGCTGTATTTATTTAGATATTTTAAAAACAAATCTCATTGGAAGAGTCGAAAAACTTAGTTTAAGAGAAAATTATATCTTCATGCATGACAACGATCCGAAGCATAATTCCGCCTTGGTTAGAGAATGGCTGCTATATAATGTGAGATGAAAGCTTGACCACCCCCCGCAATCCCCTGATCCACCTTTATTGAGCATTTGAAAGGAAGAAATGTTACATCGGTCAATTCACTGAAAACGGTAATACTTGAAGAATGGGAAACAATTTCTGGGGAAGTCACATATAAATTAGCTTTATCAATGCCATCCCGACTCAAGGAAACAATTAAAGCCAATGGCGGACCAACGCGATACTAATATTTTTGTTGAAATCAGTTGTATGTAGACGTTTGTAACAACGTGAATATGAATATGTGATTTTTCTTTTAATTTAATCTGATTTAGTGTTAATGAACTGTTTTGATGTTTATTTAAATTTGATCTCTTCATCGTAAATAAACATTATGTACAAAAAAAAGGAATGCGGTTCCGTTTTTTTTCATCTTTGAATGTAATACAAGGTAAAATCTGTATGTTTTATTTTGTGTTGTTTTTGAAATTTTATGATTCTTTAAATTTTTGGAACGTTTTCCAACTAATTAATATTTATTGGTAGGTGTCTCCGCTTGCTTGTCGGCAGTTCACCAATACATATAAACAGCTCACACGCTTTCGTGACGATTTCTACTAATTTCCACTACCAGCAAGCCGCGTTAAGGAACTTCGTTCCAAAAATATTTACTTTCGTTTATTTCACCGTGATTTTTAAATAATCCAAGATTGTGCGTAATATGGTGTAGATGTTAATGTCAATGTCTAACTGACAGTTAAAGCTGCAATTAAAATATAATCACACTTGGTGTAACTGAACATAAATATATTTTGGATTTTTTGTTTGTTTTGTAGTCAATTCCTGTGCACAGTTTTAAGAACTGGTCACCCTAATGGCTCTAAACTTTCTTAAAGTACATTTTACATGTTTTACTGCACTATAAAATACTAAATAGCTCGTGTTTGATATTTATTATTTGAATAAAAATCAAAAGGATTGTAGTTTTCCACAAGAACGTCACTGGGTCGATTTTGTGTAAAAACTAAATTCTCAAACTGTCAGCATAATTTGTTTCATGCAACACCAGCCACCAAACTTTTACGTAGTAATATTAAGCCTACTCTAATATTTCAACTCACCGCAATTGGGTTTTCCACGAGTGCGTGTGTTGGCAAACTCAACGCCGTGTTTGTCGACGCACCAGCAAACTCCAACCGAGTTATGGCACTGTGTGGGTTTGTAGAATCCTTGAACATCGCAATCGGGTGCATAAGCTCCTGATGGCGTAGAAATTTTGCATGAAAATCGCAACACCAAAATTCAATAAATAAATTAGAAGAAAAACATAAAATGTTAATAAATTTCATATAAAATTCGAACTTTTTTTATACCCTTCACATAAATGTGTAAGGGTATATATAAGTTTGTGATTCCGTTTGTAACGCATTGAAATATCCATCTAAGACCCCATAAAGTATATATATTCTGGATCAGCATCAATAGCGATTACGATTGAGCGATGTCCGTCTGTCCGTCTGTCCGTCTGTCCGTCTGTCCGTCTGTCCGTCGGTCCGTCTGTCCGTCTGTCCGTCTGTCCGTCTGTCCGTCTGTCCGTCTGTCCGTCTGTAGTCGTTGAAATACCGTTTCTGAGAAAACGGTTTGAGATAGAAACCTCATTCTTTCGCTAAAACGTGTGAAACCCCGGTAGTGGGTCTGCTATTGAAATTCAGTAAGATAGGTCCACGTATAGCCGAGATATATTCAAAAAACCGGGTTTTGAGGGATATTTTGTGTAATTTTTGTATTCAGATTTTTGAAAAAAATTTTTTCTTAAAAACTAAACCATATCATTTTTTGTGCTCATTAAATCCTAGAAATGAAGGAATTTTTGAAATCGGCCCATATATATCCGAGATATAGCGTCTCCCGATTTTTAAAGAAATCGGCTTTATTAGCCAAATAAGACAACTTTTGGCACCGAAGATCAATCAAGATGGTATATATAGGCTATTTAGAGGCAAAAGTGGAAAATTTTTCCACATCGGCCCATATACACTCGAGATATAGCGCCTCCCGTTTTCTCAAGAAGTTGGCTCTAAAAGCCAAATAAAACAACTTTTGGTATCAAAAATCGATTAGAATGGAACATATAAGGTGTTTAAAAACAAAATTGGAAAATTTTTGAAATCGGTCCATATATATCTGAGATATAGCGACTCCAGATTTTTCAAGAAATCCGCTCTTTAAGCCAAATAAAGCAATTTTTGGCACTAAAAATCAATCAGAATGGTACATATAGACTATTTAGAGGCAAACGTGGAAAATTTTGGACATCGGCCCATATACACTCGAGATATAGCGCCTCAAGTTTTCTCAAGAAGTCGGCTCTAAAAGCCAAATAAAACAACTTTTGGTACCAAAAATCGATCAGAATGGTACATATAAGGTGTTTAAAAGCAAAATTTGAAAATGTCTGCAATCGGTCTATATATACCTGAGATATAGCGTCTCCCGATTTTTCAAGAAATCGGCTCTATAAGCTAAATAAAACAACTTTTGGCACCAAAAATCAATCAGAATGATACATATAGGTTAGTCAGAAGCAAAACTGGAAATCTTTTTGTCATCGGCCCATATATGTTCGAGAAATAGCGCCTACCGATATCTCAAGAAGTCGGGCCTGGAAGCTAAACGAAACAGTTTTTTGCACTAAAAATTTGTCGGAATGGTACATACAGGCTGTTTAGGGGCAAAATTAGAAAATTTTTGGACATCGGCCCATATGCACCCAACTCTTGGTACCAAAAATCAATCATAATGGTACATACATATGTATATAATATTATATACATATGTATATAATATTTGCGATCATGTATGAATGTATGTATGTATGTATGTATGTATGTATGTATGTATGTATGTATGTATGTATGTATGTATGTATGTATGTATGTATGTATGTATGTATGTATGTATGTATGTATGTATGTATGTATGTATGTATGTATGTATGTATGTATGTATGTATGTATGTATGTATGTATGTATGTATGTATGTATGTATGTATGTATGTATGTATGTATGTATGTATGTATGTATGTATGTATGTATGAATATATGAATGAATGTATGTATGTATGTATGTATGTATGTATGTATGTATGTATGTATGTATGTATGTATGTATGTATGTATGTATGTATGTATGTATGTATGTAGATACGTTTGTATGTATGTAGGTATGTATGTATCTACATATGTATGTATGCATGCAAGTATGTTAGCATAAACAATTTTTTTGCTTTGGTGTAAAAATGTGTATGTATGTACATACATATGTATACACGAGCTTGAAAATGAAAGTGATATAAAGAATTGTTGAAAAAAGGGTACGCAATGAAATTCTTTTGAACAATTGCGTCTTCAAATTCATTCACACAAAAAATCATTTTGGGTTTCCCTACGTACTTACATATGTACATACACACACACATGTGTATGATGATACGCAATAGATCATAAACAACGTGCACAAGAAAAAAATAATTTTGTAAAAGCAAGCAATGTAAATATGTATGTATGTATATATGTATGTATATAATCATTGTTTTATGGAACACACTGAAAATATTCAATAACAAAAAATTTATTTTAGAGTTTTCTATTATAGGTATGTACATACATACATACGTATGCATGTACCCACATACGTAAGTAAATTGAAAAGCAAATCACACTTAATGGCAATGTTTAACATTATAATTCAAAAATAATGCAATTATATGCAATTTTTTGTTAAATAAATTTTACTATAAAGTTAACTGATAAATAATTAAGAAATACATTTTGCTTTTCTTTATTTCATTGATATTAAAAAGAATTGGTGTCACCTAGTGGTTGAACTTGAGCATATTAAGAATTATTTTAATAAAAGTTTTGCAGCCTGTGTTAAATCCCGGTAGTGGATCTGATATTGAAATTCAGAAAAAATCGGTCCATTTAAAAGCCAAATAAAACAACTTATCGCACCAAAAACCAATCAGAATGTATGTACCATTGTGAAGGGTATTTAAGATTCGGCCCAGCCGAATATAGCACTCTTACTTGTTTTTTGCTAAGTTTATTATTAAATGTGTGTATATATGTGTTGGTGTTTGACAATAATTATTAACAATCATAAATATTGGAAAGTTTGAAGCGTAAGCTGACATAAAGAAATTTGCTAAATATAAATTAGTTTATTAAGCAAAACTTTACAATTATTCATATAGTTGAATTTAAATAATGTATGAATATCTATTATTATTGTTTTTAATAATTAGATTTGTGTATATTTTCTAGTTTAAAACATGAACTAAAATATAAAAAACAAATAAAATTTGTGTATGTATTTGCAAAAATATTAAATTGAATATACAGATACTGTGTTATAAAGAACAAAGAAATTGTGTACTGAATAAGACTAAAAGTTTTAAATTTCAAAAAAAAAGATTCTATATATAATTTCATTGATAAAAGTTTTTTATATATGTATGTGAGCAAAATAAACAAATTATTAAGCAAAAATGCATATTAAAGCCATTGTAACCCAGCAAACAATATGAAGACGCGAAGCAATTGTCGCTGCATACTGAACTGCAGTTGTATGGCCAGTTGTCAGTTGTGAAATATGCTGCTACATACATATTTCACATTCATATTTATATGATTCTTAAGTGGTTCGAGTTCAGCCTTTGGTTGATCACTTTCTTATATCATATCGGTTAAGTAAAGAAAAGTAAAACTTCTTTGCTTAATTGACATTAATAAGAAGTTGTCAACCAAGGGTTGAACTTGAGCCAGTTGAGAATCACATAAATGAATGTATTATACAGCACTGTTCATTACAAACAAAATTTCAGTTTACAATTTCATCTAATATGTAGTGTAATTGGTGGTTAGACATTTCTGGTTTCACATTTTTTTTTTTTCAGTATACCTAGAACCTTGGTTCTTCTAAAGCAGCGAAGGGCATAAATAAGTAAAACAAAAAAAAACATAAAAATATTCCTGCTGCTTTGTTGAAATATAGTCAACTACTGGGCCTAATTTGATATTTTTTTTATGTTTGATTTTTCTATTTTTGGGCTGAGGTTTTTTTAAATTTGCATTAAATTTGTAGAAAAGTTTAAACGGCTCATAATTTTTTTGTTTGTTCACGATTTATTGGTCATTCACAAAATTTGTTCACAAAGCAGTTACTTTGCTGTTATGTAAAGTAAAATAAATATTCACCATTCGATTTTCATGAACAAGAGCTCATTTTAATTCTCAAATATTCAGCTCTCGTGAATAGAAAAAAAGTTTCAAACTTTTCTAAGAAAATTTTTATTTGTTTTTTTTTTTTTTTCTGTTGCATCGTTAAGAATTTATTCTAGTTAAACTTTCATTTTGAACCACAGTGCAATGGATTTAATAAAATTGAAAAGTATTTGACTCAAAGATGTTCTTGTGGAAAAATAATCAAATTTTGTTTTCATACGAACTCATGTTAACTTAGCATTAGTAAATTCAAAATTTTTTAAATGTTTTTGTCTTGTTTTCCATAAAGTGGCCTAGAGACGTCACACAGTTTGATTGTGTTGGTGTCGTTTATTTCAATAATTTGACGCACACATACTATAAAAGACGTCAAACATCACGATTTTTGTGACTTTGTAGCATTTGTTTTGTGACTTTGTAGCATTTGTTTGTTTGGAACTATTTTTGGATAGTGTGTCGTTTTATTTCGTATAAAGATAGTTTTTAATAAGTTTTTTTTTCATTCGCGCACTTTTCCATCACTTTGACAATTTCATCTCAAATTACTTTGTTTTTATCATGAAGGCTTCAAAAGAAAAATAAATTAAAAATTTTTGATTTTGCTTCAAGCAAAGCCAAAGCCAAAGAAAGAGAAAGGAAAGCGTTCGCTTGATTATTTACACGTTTATGTTTCTAAAAATCAGGTTACTTGCAGTAAACGGAAGAAGTGCATCTACAAGGCAGCAAGAAATCGCCATTATTTTATCGAATATTGTAATGCATTGTTCATGAAACAAGGAATCTACATTTTTATTGTTGCAAAGTCAATAGTCGATATTCAATAAGACCTACATTTAAAATTTTTATAGTAAATAGTATTTTCAGGAATTGTCAGTAGTACAACTAACTCACGAATAAGTCACTGCAGTGGCAGACTTCACATGTATGTTTTCTTTTTTTTTATAAACAAACACAAAACTGCGAAGCTTCTTGTTTGTCTGCAGAAACACCCAGAGCCTTCGGCAGGAATCGAACCTGCGACCTCGGGGACGACTCTTAGTAGGCCACTCTACCAATTCATCCATCGAGGCGCTCATATATATATACATCCATATGTATGCATAACAAAAAACAAAACTTACGCAAATTGCTTCTGGTTTTTCATCCGCACATCTATGAGTCTATCCACCACGACATTTAAAAACTCATTTAAACCAAATGAGGTTTTTTTTCTTGTCAAACAAAGTTGGAGACGTGCTAATGAAAGGGCATGCATTGATTTTGCTTGAGCAAAAACCGATCGCGTGTGTATTTATCCGAAGAAGCACTATTGCACGCACACAATCAAAATGTTTGGGAAGCTAACTGCGCGTCTCTATGCCACATTTGGTGTATACAGATATTAATTGTGTATGAAGGTATATGCATTTGTAATTTGCATCTTGATTGCGAAAGAACTTTTTCTTTTTTAATATGCATAGTATTTTAAAATTCAGCAAAATTACAAGCAGTTTAAAACTTATTCTCTCATAACGATTAATTATCTTGTGCGTACAAATCTTTGGTCTTTATCAAAAGCTTATTTTGTTAATATTGTATGGAAATGGAAATTTTTGGTGTTTTCGTTTCTACACAACAAAAATGTAATTTTATTCGAAATGTGCTATTTTGTGTTCGTTTCTTCAAAATTATTTACAGTCTACAAGGGCTGTAAATTTTTTTTACACATTTTGCCCTTTTTAATGGTGAAATGTGTTCCACTTTAAGCCCCGCATAAAATGACAGGGTTGAAAGTGCTCTGAAAAACCGGTTAATTTTTGTTTATATATGGAGCTACCAGACATCATTGGAAAACAATTATTTTGACTTATGGAAGTTGCTGCATCTATAGAATGGGCTGAAATGTCTATAAATCAGACAATGAGTTTGTCCTTGTCTGATGATACAGACATGGAATTGATTTGCTCTCTGCACACTCATGCAACATATCACATGTTTTAAGCAGGGCAATTTTTGGTGTTTTCGTTTCTACACAACAAAAATGTAATTTTATTCGAAATGTGCTATTTTGTGTTCGTTTCTTCAAAATTATTTACAGTCTACAAGGGCTGTAAATTTTTTTTACACATTTTGCCCTTTTTAATGGTGAAATGTGTTCCACTTTAAGCCCCGCATAAAATGACAGGGTTGAAAGTGCTCTGAAAAACCGGTTAATTTTTGTTTATATATGGAGCTACCAGACATCATTGGAAAACAATTATTTTGACTTATGGAAGTTGCTGCATCTATAGAATGGGCTGAAATGTCTATAAATCAGACAATGAGTTTGTCCTTGTCTGATGATACAGACATGGAATTGATTTGCTCTCTGCACACTCATGCAACATATCACATGTTAATAAATTAAATTAAATAATAAATTATTTAATAATAATAAATTATTTAATAATAATTTTTATCTTTATTTTATTTGATATTTATATTGTTAAATTAATTATTCATATTATATTGTTATATTGTTAAATTAAATTAATTTTTACAAAAAATAATTTTAAGAAATTATTTATTTATTTTCAATATTTCGCCAACAATTTGTTGGCATCTGCAGGAAAATAATTACAAAATTCAAAAAACAAAAACAAATTATTGAAAAAATGTTTGATTAACAAACATTTTAAAATATTAACGATTTATTTTTCCCGCCTTAAAATGTATTAACAACATTCATGAACAACATAAATATAAAAAACAAAAATACAAATTAACTTACAAGTTCTACGACCAACATTTTCTATGTTAACGTTTGCAACATGTTTAATACTAAAAAATAATAAGTTAACATTTCAAATGTTGCTCATAGACTAACATAATGTTTATAAATGTTTTCTTTCAGATATCTAAAATTTAAACAACATTACGTTCCTAATCTTTTCCTAAACTAAATATCTATAAGTCTGAGCTAAACTGTCAGTATCTACTTTAAAATTTATTCTCTGTGCTGCTGGTGTGTTAATAATCTCTAACATTTCTAACAGTGATTGATATTAATTAGATTAGACAAAGAAAACATCAAAGACATTTAGCAGGGTGGACAACTAGTTGTTTCGAAGCCGCTACATTTTCTCGTCAGCACCCGTCTTTGAACTCAGGGGCTCATGTTTCTAAAGCGACAACCATAACGAAAGATTTTCAAAGTGAGGATTGCTAAGACATTTTAAGGCGGGAAAAATATTTTCTGAATATTTTTGAATGTTTGTTAATCAAAAATTTTTTCAATAATTTGTTTTTATTTTTTGAATTTTATAATTATTTTCCTGAAGATGCCAACAAATTGTTGGCGAAATATTGAAAATAAATAAATAATTGTTTAAAATTATTTTTTATAAAAAACTAAAGATCAAGAGTTTGATTAATTAATTTAATAAATTAGTTTTTGTTGTCACCAGGTTTTACCACTTTTACAGGGATTGTCGAACATTTTTTAAGTGCTTCTTTTCACAGGGTAGAAATGAAAACACCATTAATGAGCAATAGTAAAACTGAATTCCGCCACTTATTCCGTATAATATTTTTTTCCATATACAATTTTTTTTAAGTTGTTTGAAACTTATATTTGATCCTTTGCAAAAAGGAAAACTTAAACAACATAAAAAAATAATTTGGTTGTGCAAAATTTTATTTGAAATACCATAAAGGTTTGTAGAAAACATTTGTCAAAATGAAGTTCTTTCGATATCCAGAAACAAAAACTGTGTAAAGCTAAAGATAAATTCGTGTTTTGATTTTCTACAACAAGGAAAAAACAACAATGCTAAGCGTTCTAAAATTAATGGGGGAAAAAAGCTTTTTTGCCACTTTAAAGCAAATTTTTGTTTTGACAAAACTCATATAAAAGCCTTAAGAAATAATAAATTTGTTTTATCTCGAGCAACAGATTTAATTAAATCTCCATGTTTTTTTTCACATATATATCACTCTCTCTCTCTCTCTCTTTTTTTTTGTTCTCAACCTAGAGCATTTTAATGTGTGGTTTTTTTTTACTTTTTTTGTGGTTGTTGGGAAAACAGTATGTAATAAAAACAAAAAGATATCTGTTGTGAAAAAAAAATAATATAATTTGTATGATAAATTAAAATTTCCACCTGTACCTATCTCACCTGCAAAATCGCCAGCAATTCTTCGTCTTACGGCGGCACAAGGGCGATCGGTTTTCTCAAAACAGCGACACCATTCTCGAGTGTTTATCGAATTGTCTTGATCCAAATCGCAGGTATCAATGAAGGGCTTAATACAACGTTCATTCTGATCATGTTCCAAATCGTACATTTCCTGCAGTGACAAGAAACCATCGTTGTTCAAGTCCAAGTGGCCAAACATCCATTTCGCTTCGGTCTTGCAGGCGGGAGGAAAGTGGGCCTTTGATTTTTGGCTGTGCTGACGGCGTTTCTTACTGTCTGCCATGATCACTGAAAACCAATCCAGGAGCCGATTGCCAATAGCTGTCAACTGTTGTGGCTTGCATTCGGGAGACTTTGAAGGGTAACCTGATGTCGAAATGGTAAAATAAACGTTTTTCGTATTGACAATGATATAATTTCTTACCATTATTCATGTTGTTGCTCTTCAAATATTTCTGTGGTTTTTCAATCACTTCATTGTAGCCACGAATTTTGTGCTTATCTTCTTGATATTGTTGATTGTCCTACAAAAAAAAAAAAAAAAAAAAAAAAAAAAATCAACAATTAATACAGCAGAGCTATACATATGTATATATTTATTAAAACCATTTTTTCTTCTTCATTGATGTCTTATTCCTTTACCAGGCAATACTGCAACAACTTGAACTTTTTATGTAGAGTAAGGATATAAAATACAATATATAAATAAAATATGAACTTAATTATTTTCTCAGTTGAATAGTTAATTGAAATGTATTAATTCAGGCCCAAAAATAGAACTCAAAGGTTGTTAAAGGTTTGTTTGAACATTTCTGATTCTCATATTGTTCAGTGAAATTCTTTGGCTTATTTTCTAAATTTCAAACATGTTTTTAAGAATTTTTCGAGTCTACTGATGAGTTGACTAGCATCAACGATACGTCAGCAACATATAGACGGCTGAAAAGGACAAACTATTTGTAAGGTCTATTTTTGGCCCTGAAGTAGTAAATAAAATTTTAATCAATGGCAATATTTCTTTTTTTACAATACAACTAGATCCAAATCTTTTGGAACAACTAAATTAAATTAACTAAATTAAATTTACAAAACGTTTACATTTTTTGGTAATAAATTATTAGTCAGTAAGACATAGTGAGTAGAAATTCGATAGTGTAATATCTAATACATGAAAATAATGTTTTGCCAAATAAGATGTATAGCAAATACCACGGCTCCAACACTTCCCCTCTCAATGGAAGTGTGCACAAATTATAATGGTTTTAAAACCGGGAAAAACAGAAAATTCCAGCTCTTCTTATGGACCCATTAGCCTACTGCCTATTTTTTCCAAAATTTTATAAAAATTATTTCTAAAACGTTTAAAACCACAATCGACTAGATAGTGACATTAAGGCCCGATTATGGTTCACAACATTTGTTCATTTAATGTTGTATTTTTTGAAAAGTGATTATGGTTTACAACTATTGTATCAAGTGTTGTCAAAAACGTACAACACCTAATGAAGTGTTGTCTTGTTGCTGATACAAGTTAAATTTCGAAAAAATTATAAAAATTTGTTTGTAAGTGAGCACATGAAATATGTTTTGCAAAAATATAAAAAACAATTAGTTATTAAAAGTAATGTTTAGAAACTGGTAGACCCTGCTTAAAGATTCAAACGTCATCACTGATACAATAGCAACGGATAACAAAACTCTACATTTGAAAAATGTAACATAAAAGCTTAACAATAAAGGTAAGAATTATTTTTTACGCCGATTGAGCAAACAATTCTATAAAGCCTATTTCGTACCTTGAAGCTAGGGAAGCTTATAAAGCGTATGAAGCGAGAACGTGTATAACGCGTATTAAGCGTGTTCTGTAACTTATTTACTCCGGCATGAGTTAAATTTCTTACATTATTGCCTACAATAATTAATGTTATTAAAGAACTTTCTATTCTTTTTGTGGTTTTTTTTGGCGGAAGGAGAGGGGAAATGCTTTTACGCAATGTTGAACTCTTCGACAGGCTATCAACTAAAACCGGCACTCTATTGACCGTGGAAATCAGCCACATCCGAACTATTCTCCTATTTCAGTGCGGCTCGCTTGTCTTGGGCGTATTCGCCACTATCTCTATGCGAGCTGAGCGTCGGGAATTGAAAGAATGAATGTAAGTCTGATTAAGAATTTAAAAATAAAAATTTATTTCATAAATTTTCTAATCATTTGACAAACCATTTCGTTGGCAATAAAACAAAAAAGAAATGCAGTCGGGGGACCCCTGTTAGGAACGAAGTTCCTTACGTTTTTTTCATCTTTGAATGTAATACAAGGTGAAATCTGTATGTTTTATTTTGTGTTTATTTTTAAAATTTTGAAATTTTATGATTCCTTAAATTTTTGGAACATTTTCCAACTAATTAATATTTATTTGTATGTGTCTCCGCTGCTGTCAGTGGAGACACTGCCAATCATACACAATTGCTTTTCGACAGTACACCAATACCTATAAACAGCTCACACGCTTTCGTGACGATTTCTACTAATTTCCACTACCAGCAAGCCGCGTTAAGGAACTTCGTTCCAATAATAGTAAAAGTTTTTGGAACGAAGTTCCTTAACGCGGCTTGCTGGTAGTGGAAATTAGTAGAAATCGTCACGAAAGCGTGTGAGCTGTTTATATGTATTGGTGTACTGTCGACAAGCAATTGTATATGATGGGCGGCCACTGACAGCAGCGGAGACACCTACTCATAAATATTAATTAGTTGGAAAACGTTCCAAAAATTTAAAGAATCATAAAATTTCAAAATTTCAAAAACAACACAAAATAAAACAGACAGATTTCAACTTGTATTACATTCAAAGATGAAAAATAAACGTAAGGAACTTCGTTCCTAACGGGGGTCCCCCGACCCCATTTCTTTTTTTTTTATTATGTTTTTTGAATGTCTTAGAATTATTGAAAATTTTTTTGCATACATGTTTATATTCTTTTCATTTTCTTCTCAAAGCCACTATTCAATTTAATCGCAACTAAGGCATACACATTAATGCATTCATCTCTATAGTTGCATTATATCCTTCTTTTGTGCAGTCTCAATTTTCGTTTCGTTTTTTAATATTTAATCTTGATATTTTCTTATTTTAGGCCTTAAACGCCCATTACTTGTACTATTTACGGATACAAAAGGCAAAATTATAATGCTTCTGTATTAGTTATTTATATACCCGCACTGACCTTCTTCTTTATTTTGGGTTTAGTGTTCTAAGAAAGAGCGACAATTGGAAGGTTGTTGCTTTTATAAATTCAAATGCGACATCTGTCAATTTATCGACTCTTAAATGTTGCCACAAACTTGGCATCATTTTTAATTTCTGTTGGTTTTTCTAATAGAACTACTAAGAACAATTTGTTTTTTCTACGTTACAAAGCGAACAGAAAAAGAATGAAATTTCGATAAAGCTTGTGAATAAGAGATAATCACAAACAAAAATACATGTAAAAAAATGTAGATTTTTTCTACAAAATGACAGAACAAACAAAAAGGTAATTTTTTTAAATATTAATTTTAGCTTTAAAGTCGAACTATATGATATAAAATAATCAATAATTTCATCGGGCTTGAGTTCAAATTTTTCTTCCTCAAAATTGAGAAAGATTTTTTTGTGATAGAATTGTAGTGATTAAAATTACTGTAGGAAGAAAAGAAAAGTTGAAGACTTATGGGATGGGGAACATGCCAAGGCTGTTGTTTCACGTCCACCACGACGGTCATCATCAATGAACAATTTGCGTCGAACTCAAGTTCTAACTAATTGCATACTGCTTTTAAGCTCTTAGCCACCCTACCAGGTGAGCTCTTCATTACTGACTGTGTTTATTGAATGTATTAATTAACTTTGCGTCTTTCTGTTGATTGTGTGGTATTTGATATATGCTCTCAAGAGAGAGTTTGGCTCATAATTGTTTTTTTCATATAAAAGGATCTAATAGCCTAGACAGACGGCAGAGTTAATTTGCATTAAGAGCTCACTAATTTGAAATAAAATTTTACGGTGACAGACGACGGTTTCTGCATTTAGTAAGCAGCTGCATTTAAAAAAACAGCTGTTGTTTGCTATCGATTTTTTTTTTGGCATTTAAAATATTTACTTAGAGTTTACTTTTACACATAAAATGGAAAGAAAACAGAGTGTAAAATTTGAAGGTATGCTGTTGATGGAAAGTCAACATTTATTTTCAAGAAAGTTAAAATTTCTTTTGATGAAACTGCTCCATAACACAAAAATTGTGCGAGCACTAGCAATCACAAATTCAAATTTGTTGCAACAAATAAAACAGTTTACTTTTTTTTTTGTCTGTGACTCCATTTTATCTATTCACAATAGTAAACAAAATATCAACAGCTGACGGTTTTCGACGGTGCTGCCATATTATGTAACTGAATTTAGTATAAATGCAGTTTGATTTTGTGCATTTATCACAGAGCTAAATTCACATACGAATGTAGATAATGCACGACTAAATGCGCAAAATGGCCACTAATGCGCATTAACGCTGTCGTCTGTCTAGGCTATAAGGCTGCTATAATTTTACTTTATAATCATATATAAAATTGGTATTCATATTTTATGAAAAACTACACGATATCAATCAAGCTTGGATTTTATTGCACACATAATGTATGTAGTATGTTAATAGCAACAACTAAATGCAAATCAAACACTGGGCTTTTAATTTGCTGTCATAACAACGTCATCAGGTTCTGCTTTCCACCCATATGAACCTTGAAATGCCATTGAATTTCTATTTCTAAGAAAATCTGAATTCTGAAATCCAAATCTCACCCTGAAATATATTTTGGCCGAAACTACAACTTATTGCATTTAATTTATTTATTTATTAAATTTTCTAGATCATTAACTTTTACAGAGACGTTTATTTCTCCTTACAAAATTGAATATTTATCAAGCAGGCAAGAAAATTAAAAGATTATTTAATATCTTTAATTAACTTATTAAAATATGAACTTAATTATTTATTTGCTTTAAGAGCCAATTGAAATGTATTAATTCAGGTCCAAAAATGAACCCTTTTTACAAAATGTTTGCTGTCTATATGCCGACGACATTTTGTTGGAGCTAGTGGACTCATCAGTAAGAACTTTTCAAGTCTACTGATTAGTTGATTAGCTCCAACGAAATGTCGTCGGCATATAGACAGCTGAAAAAGACAGCAAACATTTTGTAAAAAGGGTTAATTTTTGGACCTGAATTTCTAACTTATTTATAGTTTTTGTTCAATATTATTTTATCTATAATTTTTGTCCTTTATTGTTAAAATTAATAAAACTATTAAATAAAAGCAATTAAAGATTCCTGACGATGCTAACAATATGTTAGCGAAATATCGAAAAATTAATAAAGAAAATTAAAAGACCTAAAGCTTTAAAAAATAGTTTTATTAATTTTTTGTTAAACAAATAAATAAATAAAAAAAATCTTCCAGAACAAACAACACAAATTAAAGTTTTGTTTGTCAAGAAGAGAGTGAAAATACACCATACGAAACTATACGGGATTTTTTGGGGTGATACCAGCCCAGTGTTGCAATTTGTTGCCACTGAGCTGAATGTTTTCAATTATTAGATTTTATATATTTAGATTTTGAGGCTGTAATCCGAACTTCTGAAAATTGCATTATGATTTACATTAGTCAAGGAAATAAAGGCCCTAACTCGCATTTTTTACAACTTGAGTTTTCTCTATATTGACCAACTAATGGATATTGTATCGACTTGCACGCAAGTTAAGGTCCTTTTGCATGAGAACAATGAAATATGCTTTTACTTCGTCATTCCCTGGGGGTCTATTTTAATTTTTTATTTTATTTCTACATAATAAATGCATTCACATTTGCATGTGTGGGTTGTGATTGCTTATAAAGAATTTATAACCTACCGGGTAAATATTGTTATTAGTCAATAAAAGTTAACGACACATACCTTTTTGTAAGCGGTGTACTTGAGATATTTGTAGTGTTTGTTGTCATATTTGATCTCTTCTGGCGTGAAAGTGAATTGTGAATTTATGTGATTGTAATGACGATTGTTATCATCCTTATCCTGTAAGGAAATAAAGCAAAACAAACAATGACAGTATAAGCAAATACATACAATCCATACAAACCAACAACAGACATCATTCAATAAAAGAAAAGCAGATACCAAATCCGAATCAAATACATATGTATGTACATATGTACATGAGTGGTACAAATTTTAGCACAAATGTTTATACGTGAATGTTTAGATTGAAACACACACACACACAGGTTGTTGTCGGTGTGTAAAAGTGCTCGTCTGCCTGGATATTATTTCAAGTGCACATTTTGGATTTGATGTACACACACATACGTACACAGACAGAACACAAATAACAATAGAAGAATACATTGGCACGTTACACACAGCACGCTATGTGCTTATGGTTGTAAGAGCATTTGTTGTATGTGAGTACTGAGGAAAGCATTTACAAATTGTACAAAGTGGGACAGTGGATCAAGAACGGAAACGAGTATCCACATGTGCACATACATTGAATAAGTTGATGGATGTAACATTTTTTAATGTTCTATTGCAAAGACAGAGATTTCATTATTCATGAGTGAGCTGTTATAGACAGTAGAGTAGTTCAATAGCGACAGTCACCAGCTTGGATTAAAGTTCAGCTTAGGTGGCAACTCTTTAGCGTTTGTTTTTCTTGTGGAGTTCGAATTGTTCAAGATTTTTTTTTTTTTAATGAGCAGAAAAAGTTATAAAGGTAAAATTTTTTTGCTTATTATTATTTACCGAATTTACAAGCTTTCGTATTATTGTTGTATGGCGCATTGGAATACACTTTGAATTACACCTTACAAACAGAGAACTGTAATTCGATTCATCGGTCGAACATTTTGAATTCTGCATTAGGGTTTTCAGCCCAATTTGTAAAAAAGCTTAATAGCGAAAAATGTGCAAAATGCAAAAAAAAAGTTTAAAATATTAAAAAAAATAAATATCATTTATTTATAGTTGGAGAAGGCAAAACATGGTGCGAAAAAAATTCGCGAAATATTTGCAACATTCAAAGAAGAGATAATAAAAAATCTGTGCAGCTCCAATGTGGCAAACAGCTGCTTCATGTCATATCAAGAAACTTGGTTCTATTCAACCCGCAGACTGCATACAATTTCGAATTCAGATCTTGTAGTTACCAGACTTAATAAACTGTCAGAAAAATTTTATACCAAATGCTCTTGGTCAATACATACTCATATTAATGATTTGACATCAGCTTAAGTAGTTCGTAGGCTTCTAGTTAAGTTGGTTTTAGTAAAATTTTCGAAAAATACATTCTAATAGGTTTTTTTTTTCTATAAATTTTTGCCTCCAATATACTTTTTTTGCAAATATTGTATATGTATAATTTTCATATTTACTAAAATTTACTAAGTAGAAAAAGTAGGAAAAAAAAGGGACTTGAACTATTGTAATATAAATTTAAGTTGTAATTGTAAACACATATGCTATATGAAGAACAATAAATTGAATTGAATTGATTAAAAAAACTGTTTAAGTTGCAAAAAACCCTAAAACATTCCTGATCCTGCTACTTTTTTTTGCAACTGTTAACTTTTTATAAATTAATTTTTACTTTACACTTGCTAATTAATTTATCGGTCTTTAGTACGATTTTACTATCTCAGAATACCTGATTTACTGTACTCAAAAGTAAAGTTAAAGACTTATTGCCTGAGGAATATATCATTGCTGTTTCACGTCCGCATCAGTGATCATCATCATCCAAATCGCTACGAACATAGTTCATAACTACTAAATATATAATTTTTTTTGCATCCTTTTAATAATTGAATAAACTAATCTATACAGCTTCAGATGGTTTTTAATATAAACATTTATTAACAATATTATTCAATATTTCGCTAACAGTTCGGTAGCATCTTCAGGATAATATTTGTAATTAAATTTTAAATTTTTATAAATCAAAAATTTTTTTAACATTTTTAATTTAATTACAAATATTATCCTGAAGATGCTAACAAACTGTTAGCGAAATATTGAACATCGCGATTTTTGTCAATTTAGTTATCTCAGTAAATCGTTGAGAAAATCAAAAGTTGTGCACCGATTTCAATAAAATAAAGCTCATTTGATTTAAAATATATTAAGCTAAATGCTTTAAGACCAATATTGTCACCGGTATTCATAAAAAATAAAACATTGTTAAAATACATTTTAGAACAAATTTTTCATATCAAATTTGTTCTAAAATGTATTTGAGCAACACTTTATTTTTTATGAATACTGGTGTGTGACTTTAGTTGCATAATTTTTTTTTATGAATTTTTAAATCAGATTTTTTTTATGTAAAATTGTTATTTTTTTTTTTCAAAACTACAACGATATCTCTGAAACTACTCGTTCAAATTAAAAACTATGTAGGCATGGATTAAAGAAAATTTTGTTGACGAATTTCAATTTTTCTTTTTATCTGAATATGGTGAACCGTTTTCAACTTATTTAAGTATTTGTATTGGAAGGGCCTTAATTGTGGACATAACGGTATATCTCAAAAAGTCGAGCTGGAGCTGATACAAAAAAACCAGCGTCCCAAACTACCTTTAAAACAACAATCAGTTCATAAACAACAAATACCTTGTTCCCTTGTGTAATCAATGATTTCAATCACTTATCAAGACGTCGTATGAGTTATTTGACAGCGGATTGTGCACAACAGACATTACGTATACGCAAGGAAAATACCGTATACATATACAACATTGCTTATGTATACATATACATAAATCCTTTTTTTTGATGCGAATAAATTTGAAAAAAAATTCCTCTGGAGTTTTTGGAATAAGAATAATAAAGTTACATATGTCGTACATATGTATGTATAATAAAAAAATCATTTTCTAACCGTTCGATTTTCATATTTACTTTTATATGTTGTATGAGAGCCCTTCTTGACTCCTCCACGGCATCCTGGAGTAAATAAATGTGTTTGGGGGCAAAATTGTACATCAGTGCCAAGGTGCACGTAGAGGAGTCTCCAATATTTTTTTCGAACACACTGTGCCAATACCACGGCTCTTTAGGGCGCTCCCGTAATAAAGAAATAAAGAAAAATTTAAAAATCGAACACCTTGAAAACTATGTTTTTAATCTGTCGTGGTGGAATTTTTTCGTTTTCATGCTAAAAGCTATTGAAAAGTCTATGGCGCAATATGGATTGCTAAATCGACCTACCCTAATGTGTACAAGTATTATAAATCAGTCGATCTCAGTTCGACCTATTAATTTTTTACTGTGTCTCTCGTTTAGGTGAGTTTAAGATTATGTTCGTGTTGTATAATGCGAATTTTTATCATCTCTTGCTTGCTACAGCCACCGTATTTGTTTTATATTTAAATCTTAGATACATGTGTATGTATGTAAATACACAAGTTTGTGCACTTACATGGCAACACATTTATTCGTTAAGTCTGTGTGATAAAAAATTGTCTTTCTGGTTTAATGTAGCAGATACATCCTTTTGTAACACTCTTTTTATTATAAGAGTTAACAATAATTTTTGTTACAATGGCATTAACTGAGGTGATTTACAAAAGTGGATAATCTATTTATTTTATAACAATATAAGTAAAAAAATAAATTCAGTGAAAGAATAAATGAAGCAATAAGCAAATAAGTAAAAATGCCCTTAAAGTTTAAACTCTCGTGTATATTTTTCTACTAAATTAGCCGTAATTAATGTGTGTGTAGAGTGTATTTAGCAAGTGTATGTAAAAAGCTTGAATTTATAATGTATGTTCAATTGCTGTCTTAATACAGAAATGACCTGAGTCACATTTTTTTTCACGCAGAATTCCTGGAATATTTTAATGTTCAATAATTTGGATATACGATGATTTTTGAATAAAACCTGCCAAAAACCTGGAAGGTTTCTTATTTTGAGGTAATCATATACAACATCTTTTTTTGCAACATCTTTTGCACAATGGGACATTTATTAAAAATGAATATAAATATTTACACCGGTATTCATAAAATTTAAAATTTTAAAATTTTAAATACATTTTAGAACAAATTTTATATGAAAAAACTTTTCTAAAACGTATTTAAACTAAATTTAATTTTTTTTGAATACCGGCATTAGTTTTCAGATGAATGGTTTTAATTTAGTAAACTTTTATATAGTGGTTAAGGAAATTGTTACATAGTTTGTATTTTTAGTTTGAATATTATTCCTGGTATTCATAAAAAATTATATATTTTTGTAGTACATTTTAACACAGATTTTTCATATGAAAAAAATTTTGTTTCTAAAATTTATTGCAATAATATTTAATTTTTTATGAAAAGCAGTGTTTAACTTTAAAGCACTTCAACAACAAAATTGGATATGTGCAAAATTCAAGACTCAATACAATTCAAGTCAACAGCTTTTGCACAATTAAAAATTAGACTATATTGAAGGCACAAATTTAAATATGAATTTTTACCTACCTATCTCGTATATAATAATAGATTTAAAATTTTTTTTACTAAAAAAATTTCATACGAAACTTTCTTAAAACTTATAACCAAAATATATGAATTTTGTATAAATACGAATTTGAGTGGACTTGCAACCCATCCACTCTATTAAAAATTACTACATTTTTATGAAAAAAATCGAGGCTCTAGTGTATGGATGAAGAAATTCAAAAAGAAGCACACTTGCCGTTTAAAAACTGCATGTATATTTACATTTTCATTTGTTTCAAGTAGAACATAATTTAAAAATTAATATTTCCCCCCTTCGTGCAGTGTTGTGGTAAGGAGGTATCAGATCTGCTCTGATTCCAAAACCTTTTCGTTTCGTAAGCACTGGGCAAAAATTTCGATTTGTAAAACTTTCTCTCGAAAATATGAATAGAATTAAAAAAGTTTTAACACAAACATTTCATAGAAAATTTTCTTAAAACTCATTACCAAAATATTTGAATTTCTTGTGAATGTAAATGTGGTTGCACTTGCAACTATTCACTCTACAAAAAATTACTACATTTTGATGAAAAAAGGCCAGGCTCTAGTGTATGGATGAAGGAGTTCAAACAGTAACACACTAACCTTTAGCAGCTTTAGGTTTAACTATTTACGTTTGCTTCATTCCAAAGATAGACAAAAGCACATTGATTTTCATCGATAAATATTTTGAAAAGACTTGGGAAGCTAAAAAGCTTTTTCAGATTTAGCCGATACATTTACATATTTATTTCCTTTTGCTTTTATTATAAGAAGGAATGTAGCAAATTTTCATCGATAAATATTTTTAAAAGACTTGGGAAGCTAAAAAGCTTTTCCAGATTTAGACAATAAATTTACATATTTATTTCCTTTTGCTTTTATCATAAGAAGGAATGTAGCATCTTGAAAAATATTTTCATAAAGCTTGGGAAGCTTAAAAGCTTTTTCAGATTTGCCTAATAAACTTGCAGATGACTACCAGAAATATAATGTAAAGCCTAGTTGTTTTGAAACTACACTCAAGAAACAAAAATGTTTTACGTTTACCGTAAAATTAAAATTAATAGCAAGACCATATTTAACTAAATATTAAAAAAATTAATGATTTTCTGCTTAGTTAAAAAAGTACGTTGGTTACATTTGTGATAAAAAAGGAAATCATTTATAAATATTCGACTACATACTCAAGATTTTTGATAGTTGATACGTTGGTTATTTTTTCACCAATTAAAAACGAAATTATCACAAGTAACCAATAATAAAAATAATAAAGAATAAAAAAACGAGCGGGAAATGTTAATTATAAAGAAGTCAATTACAAAGAAGACATTGACAAGTTGAGCGCCAACTCTAACATAGTTCTAAGTTAGTTAACATTAGTGAGATTGGTTACCTGTGATATTTTCTTGTAATAATTAGTTATTTTATCAATTATTTATTTTTGTGTTTGTGATTGTCCAGTATACAATGCAAAACTGTCATATATTTACTACATGCATGTACAATTTAAATAATGTAAGATCATTAATTTGAAGAAAGTAAGTAAGTGTAATTAATTTTGTTATTAGTTTCTGCTATTACATTGCTAAAATCTATTGTTGTTGCTTAATATTGTTTTTTAATTTTTTTAATCATGTTGCCAGATTGCATTAAATAAAAATTTACCCCTGAAGAAGTTGGAAATAAACCAACGAAACGTCGGGAACAATTTAAATGAAAAAATATAATTTTTCTTTTAAATAAAAAGTTGAACTAATAACCTTGAAAGCCCATTTTGGTTGGACACCATAAAAGGAAAATCAAGTTATCTAATTTAAAAAGTTCGATATTAATAACACATTTAATATATTTAAGATAAATTTAATTTGGTTTGATCTGAAGGAAAAATGATTTAACTGGTCCTTAACGGAATTTTCGTATGTTTTATTTATCATTTTCCATAGTTTTAATCTACATAATCTTTTGAGTGTATGTTGTACAATTTTTATTTAATTATGTGTTTTCTTTCATGCACTATTGTTGGAACAACACACACACACACACACACACAACATTCATAAATATTTGTTGCTGTCTGTTGCTGTACATAAATTTAAGTGTCAGTGTCATGTTTTGTTTGGTTTAATTGTTGATGATGCAGTTGTTGTTGATGTCATTTTATGTAGTACGCTCATGTATTTTTGTAAGTTTACAAGTAATTTAGATAGTCACATCTGTGCGTGCATATGTACATAAATAACACACTGTTTTTAATATGTATTTTTCTATTTGTGTTAAACAACATTTGCCTCACACACACACATGTATATTTGTATGTGTGTATGAATGTACGTCTGTATGTACATATGTAATTGTTCTTGGTGTCAGTCTTGATCTGTTTGAGCAGAGAATTAACATCAACAACAAGAACAAAATACTCAATCATTTATGCTTGCATTTGTTTTGCTATTTATTGCATGATATTGGCTCCATTCACAATCTGGTTCAAATGTCACTGGAAATGCGTTTAGTATAGTTTTATTGTATGCAAATAAAATATGGAACAGTGTAATTACTACACTTATGTGTGCAACACAGAAAAGTAATAGTTTTCCGTAGGGTTCTGTACACATGAAGTGAAAACGACTCTGTGACACCCGTCCCTCAAATATCGCACTAGCCGAAACGGTAAGAGCTAGAGACCTGAAATTTTCACAGGGTATGTAGTTAGCCGGTCGCTGCAACAGAAAAAATTGAAAGTAACTTTTGAATAATAACTGAATTAACTTTGAATTAATAACTGTAACTTTTGAATCGTGAGAGATAGAGACTTGAAATATATTGTATATGATGTGTGGTTACATCAGCTCTACAGCAGTAAATATGAAAACGAGCAAAAAGTGAAGAACTAAAGGGTGCTCAAATACAAGAGACTGAAATTAACTGTGACTTTTGACCCGCAAGGGGCAGCCACTTTAAGTTTGCACAGGATATACAGTTACCAGGCCTAAACAACATCAAATACCGACGATTGCAAAAAGTGAAAATTTAAATGTAGCAGCCATTAATTTTAAAACAGCCTTTCAGTCGCAAAAGACAGACACTTGAAATCTTCACAATATATGTAGTTCACAGGTCTCTACTGAAACAAAACTAGTAAAAAGATAAAATTTAATTGGTGTTTATATACGGGGTCATAATTTATACATGGTGTATGTAGTTGCGTAGTTGCTCTACAGCAACAAATATTAAAACCAAAAAAATTTAAAACTGAAGGGCATCCCTGCCAGGGAACCCTTTCTGTACGAGTCAGTCTCGTATTTGGCCCAATTTATGTTTTGTCGCTAACTTGGGGGTTACACGATCAATTTTTGCCTTTCAAGTTTTAATACATTCACACTTTTTTACTAATACACTCACAATTTTAAAAATTGTTGCACACTTGATGACAATTTTTGCTTTCCATAGAGAGCATCAAGTCACAATCAAGAAAACAGCTGACAAAATTTTTTTTTTCGTTCTGTCTGCAAGTATTTTTTTGTTTTATTTGAAAGTTGCAATTAAAAGTGATAAAAATTAAACAGATTCAAGCCTACAAATAGAAATAAGAATGTTTATTTTTACATTGATTTCCATTAAATTTATTAATCACAAGTTTTGAGACAACGATAAAAATTTGAAAAAAAAAAATTTCTAATGAAACTGCGCTCAAAATATCCAATAATTTTAAATTTGTAAAAATGTTTGGTGATGACTTCTGTTAACATCACCAAGCAAAAAGCAGTGTTAATAGCAGTCAAAATTAATAAAAACTAAAGAGAGAAGTTAATCTCAAGGCCTAGAGTATATTGGCAATTGTATAAATATTAAACGCTAAATGCACAAGATTGTGAATACACCTACTGTTTGAATATACATATGTATGTACATACATACACAGCTAAAGTTCGAATTTGTTGCTGTTTCATTAAATTGTTAATGTTGTTTTCTTTGTCGGTTTTTCTTATTTTTCTTATTATTGCTTTGTTTTACGCTTTAAATCATTCTTAATGTTTAATTAAATTATTTTACTTACGTCCATTATTGTGTTAAATTCATTATTGTTGCCGCTGCTAATGATGTTGTTGTTGCTGTTCTCTTTGTATTGTTGCTGTTGTTTCTCTTGTTGTTGTTCCATGGTTTTCTTGTATTTTGCATTGAATGCATTTTGCCGTTCGCTAATGCGTTGCAAACGTTTCTCACTGATATTATCTGAAAGAAAAAGAGAAAAATATTTTTAAAAGACTACGCTTTTGTTGAGCTGGTTACACAAAACCATTGAATGGTAATTTATGGGTAAGTAGTTTCTTTTTTAATTATATGAGACCATCAAAAATCTTTTACATATTTTTTGTCGCCCTGCGTGCGCTGAGGAAAAAATGTCATACTCTGCTTATAAAACAGATAAGTTTCTTTTTTTAGCTTCACATTTAACAAGTCCTCAATTTTTTGCCATGAAATTTTGATATTTAGCATTTGAATTCAGTTAAGCTCAAAACTTAGGCCCGTGTTATGAGTAAAACTCGATTTTTTTTATAGTTCTTGGTTATCGAGTGTCAATTTTCAAGTCCGTATTATGAGTAGAAATCTGGGTCGGCTTTGGTACAGTGATACCGATTAAAGTGAAAACCACTTGGAATTTTTCGTTGAAATGTGTCAGAAATATTATTTTGGTGCTATTTTCACTAAAACTTTGTATTTTTATTTTTATTTTTATTGACAGCTTTTTAAAACTGTTTACAAGCAAACTGAGTATTTTAGATCCGGGTTTTGTAATTCATTCTCCGAAAAGCTAAGAGCTAAAGAGCTGAAACTTTCACAGGATGTTGTTGTTCCATGGCGCTACCACAACAAATACTAAAAACAACAATAACGCGAAAAATACCAGGTGTCCCCACATAGCGAAAATTTACAATGAGCTATAACTCTCAAACCATAAAAGCTGAAATTCGCACAGTGTGTGTACTTATGGATGTTCTACAACAACAAATGCTAAAGACAACAAAAAGTCGAAAACTACCAGGTGTCCCTCTACAACCGAAGTAACAATAAGCCGTAGCTGCTAAACTGTAAAAGACAGAGAGCTGAAATTCGCTCAATGTATGTACTTACATATGCCCTACTACAACAAATGCTAAAAGCATCAACATGTTGAAAAAGCAACAACATGTACCAGGTGTCCCTATACAACGTAAAGTAAAAATTTGCCATAACTCCCAAACTGTAAGAGAGATAGAGATATGAAATGTGCACAATATATCTACTCACATATTGTGTGCAATAACAAATGCTAAAAACAACAAGTTTAAAACTACCAGGTGTCCCTATGCAACGTAAAGTAACAATTAGCCGTTACTCTCGAACCGTGGGAGGCAGAGGGATGAAATTTGCATAATATATGTATTTACATATGCTATTTTAAAACTGTTAAATGTTTTATGGTTTTTATTAAATTTGCAAACAAAGAGTATAGTCAGCTGATAAATTCAGCTATTGTGAGCAGCCCAAATCAACGACGAAACAACACAGAGGAAATTTTAAGGCCGGTTATAAAAACATATGTTGCATACTGATGCAAAATCTTTGGCAATTGTGCTGCAGTAGAGTGTGTAGTAGCCGTCTATCTGTACGATACATTTGTGGACATGTTTGTTTGCCGTTGTAATTTTCATGTTGTTGCTTCACATCACTTTTCTCCTGTTGACATCATTTTAATGCTGTCAGCTGTGCTGTATACACATTCTGTCCGTCTATTAATTTCCCAAGTGTGTAAGTTTTGGCCAGACCAAAAGGGAACTCAGAAAAATTACTCTCTTGAAATTGATAAGGTGTGAAGTCGCTCTTAAGTTCACAATGTCATTTTCTGTGCAGGCATGTTCCGTCTGGCAGCACTATTTGACCAGCACTCTCAAATTTGTATTTAGAAATGCCGTAACTTTAATTTGGAATTCTTAATAAACTATACGCCCTGGGCAGATTTTGATTTCAGTTCTCTACGGTCTAGAACCGTATAAAAATCATTATTTGCAAAGCCTGACTCATTGTTTTAAAGTTCCAACCCCACTCTCTTCCCTTCCCTTCCCTTCCCTTCCCAGCCATTAAAACAGCTGTATTTTTCAATATTTAATGGAAAGTAATAATCCATTTGACTTTGGTATTCGATTTAGATAGGCCAGCAAACAAACATTTTGCGGATAATTTATTCGAGAGCAACATCATGTTGTTGTTGTTAGAATTTAGTCACCGCAACCACATAGTTTTTTGTTTTTTAGAGAGCAATCTATAGTAATAGTAGCAATTCTATGAGATACTTGAGCTGAAATTTTCATTTTGCGGTTAGTTTTCCTGAGTAGTTGATGTCGTTGTTGCTTGATGCAACCCACGAATGGCTTTGTGTGTGTGTGTGTGTGTGTGTGTGTGGGTGTGTACATGCTACATCTCTTCCTTTCATCAACTTCATATCTGCACTTAAAGTCGACATCCGCAGCTGTTGAGATTTTATCAAGTATTTTTTGTTACAATTGTTGTAGGTGTTATTGTTATTGCTTGCTGGTTTTATTGTTAATACACGACTGCGACGGCAGTTGGTTCAATTGTTCTTATGCAAATTAATTTTTCATTAGAGAAACTATTCAACCAGACAACAACATGTTTAGTTGATAAGCTGACGTGTTGTTTTGCTTATGAAGTTTTCAAGAACTCTATCGTTTAATACAACAACTTTGTGTGCAAACAAGTGGCAGAGTTTTTGAGATTAAAATAAAAAAAAATAAAGAAATTGTCTTCAGTTGGAAGTTGAATTGATTTTTTCGATTTTTCACTGCTATCTATCTTTTAAAAATGAAAGTTTTTTGTTTTTTGCATTTAAGGCAAATATACTTTTTTGTGTGTGGTACGTAACATGCTGTTAAAAGAATTTAATTAAATTTCAAATAAAGTGGATGAAATATGCAGAATAATTAAACTTAAGAAAATGGCATTTCATTGTTGAAAGTGAAAATTATTTTTTTTATTTAATGAATAATAGTATAAATAAACAAGATATGTTTTTAAAAATAAGTTCGTCAAGGTATACATTCGTAATAGGTCTTAGCGTGGTTATTGTTATTCTGTATAGTCTTCACGTTTTGCAATATTAAAAAGATTAACATTAAAAGTTGTTAACTGGCTAGATTCGAAGGTATATACACTGTACACTAAACAGAGAAATTAGCAATAGTTTTTACTGACCCTCACGACATTGCAAAAATTAATGTTCTGTTTTTATGTTATAATTTAATTTGTTTAATCAAATGTCCACAAGCACTCCAAATTTCCGGGTTTTCACCCACCAGCCCCTCTTTTCTATTTTCCTAGTACCAGTATAATGAAAATGCTTAAATAGGGGTCATTCCCTGAGTACTTGTCCCAGCCTAAAAAACAAAAAGAAATACTCGGCCGTGCCGAATTTTATATACCCCTTAACGAGGGGACAGCCGTTAATATTGCTATTGCCCTATAAGTGAGAAATATATATATATATATATATATATATATATATATATATATATATATATATATATATATATATATATATATATATATATATATGTATATATATATATATATATATATATATATATATATATATATATATATATAGACATATACTTATGTACACTATCACAAACATATTCTTATATGGGCGCAGTTTAATGGAATTGACGTATTATCTTGGAAAAATACCCCGTCGGACATTGAGTAGTCGACTACTAAAATAATTAACTTTACGTTAACTTTTATGGACTAGCTTCAAATTAGCTGCAATACAATCGATTTGTAATTCACTGTTTGTGTACTGGCTATAAGCTTGCTGAAACGTAGTGCAGAGTTAACCCAAAATTACGGAGTGTATTAGGGTGCTCAATGAAAGGGGAAGGCCAGCGTCTGTGAATATATTCACGGGCAGTCAAATGGCCATCAGAGCGATCTCAGATGAGCGGATTAAATCACGAACAGTTTGGGATTGCAAAAATGCTATTAACAGTTACTCGTCTCATGGTGAACTGCGCATCATATGGGTGCCAGGGCATGCGGGAATAGCAGGAAATGAAAGAGCAAACTCACTTGCTGCAAGAGCAAGAGAGTTAAGTAACATAAGCTTGGTATGCGCGAAACCTTTCGATGCAGTTAAATCTGAGTTAAAGAATTGAGCACATAGGGCCCATTTAACTCTCTGGAATGCCTTCTTACAAATGCGATCCCGTCATCTTGGGAGAGACACCTTACCAGACATAACCCAATTACAGGGCATGTGGTGGAGGAAATTAAGGAAACTTGTGAATGACACGGAGTTCCTATAGACCTATGGGTCAACTGTATCACGGTTAAATCCACGGAGCGCACAACAAGCCTATACTGGCTTAGGTGTATGTCGCAAGACATGGGCAAGCAAACCTCTCCAATCAACCTAACCTAAACTAACCTAACCCAAAATTCAAATAATAACATACACACATACACGGTAAATAACTCTTTAATTAAACTGCCTATTGTCGCATTCGTTTTAAATGTTGCGATGGCTGAGTGAGTATGTTGGCTGCTCACCAGTCTTGAGGCTTACTGGTTCGATTCCCACCAGAGGCTAACAAAAAAAGGAAAGTAGGATGAAATTTAATTTAATAAAATAAAATATTACCACCGAAAAATAAAAAATCAACCTTGATTTCTACATTTTTTTTCTGTGGGTACTGACTTTTAAGTAGCTAACTTTAAGTTAGTTGAAAAGTAATGCAACAACGTACAATTGACTACTTCCTAGGACATCACCATGTTAAAATAGTCAGTTGTTTGCATTGAGAAGTAATCCAGGCCTCAACCAGTACCTGTTGTGAAATAGTTAGCTGTAAGTTAGCTTAAAGTTAGTTTGGTTTCCGACAGGGTACAAACATTTACAAATCAGTGTGTTTATGGCTATGTATTAGTGGACATGTAAAATTTACTTTGTTGAATGTTGTTGTTATTGTTATTACTATAATTTGCCATGCTTAAAAGTCAGGTATGTAAAAGTTGGTACAATTTTACTCAACACAATTAGAAGTCATATATAAAATATCACCTCCAATAACTTAATTAGCACCATATCTGTTGTACAGGAGAAAGATAATGTAATTACCGCGATTCCTTTTGAAAAATAATGTAATCGATTAGTAATCGTAACCAAAAGTTATCAGCTCTGATTATTGTAAACATTCTTTACTTCACGAAATTAAAACCGATCAACTGATAGGGAAGAAAATAGAAGACCAAGCGGTGGACGGTTTTTGAAAATTTTCATAAAAGTAAGCTTTTTGCTTTAGCTGCATACTGTTTAATTTGTAACTTAATTTTAACTGGGGCTTTTTCCTTAAAACAAGTGACGATACATTCATGGAAAAATCATTGCATTCGTGATCGAACGAATTCCCTTGCTCAGACTGTGTATTTGTTGTTTATTTTGTTTTTATTTTACATTATTTTTACTCAATAGCTCATTGGTTGTCGAATGCAACTAAAGAAAAACAAGTCGAATTTCCATTAGTCTGGTGCGAAACTCTGGAATTATTCGATTTCTATGCTTATTTTGATTACATACATTCATATTTGATTTTAAACGAAAAAATATTTCGATATTAAGAGTGAAATCATATTTCTAAAACTAACACAATTGTTCACTCATGTAGATATATTTAGTGTTGAAATGCTACACAATTTTTTTGTAATATTTTTTTTTTGTTGTCCAAAAGAATACAAACATATTTAAAAGCCAGTATAAACACAATGTGATGCTCAGAAAAGATAACGCCGTTAATAGTTATTCCTACAAAGGAGTGAATATAACGAACTAATTATAAATTCCTTATCCTCTCCTTGTTTCCTGCTTTTCATTCCCTTCTCTTCTGTGCCTTTTGTGAAAAGCAGAATGGAATTATTCTCTTTGTTCTGTAAAATGTTTCAGAGAACTTTGATGTTTTACCATTTTAGTTATTATTTAATGTGAGTTGTTTATTGTGGCTTTCTGATAAATTATTCATAATATTAGTTCAAGGAATTGTTGTCAAAGAAACGGTTTTGTGATATGGTTTGGTTGGTTAGAAAAAGAGTTATTCTAGATCAAAAACTTGATCTGGCACAGAGCCAAAACTACCTCATGAAATCAATAAGATTGTCTCTTGGAAACGTTTTTAGGCTACCAGCTATTCCAATAGAAAGAAACGAATATTTTTTTTTACCAGGATACCTTATTCTTTTCAGGTGGTAAATCTTATTAATTTTCTCAATAAGAAAAAATACATGCAGTCCAAAAAAAAAAAAAATCTGTTATTTACATTTTTACTCAGTCTCAAAAAAAAAGAATCCATAAAGTTTCTTGTGAATTGTATACAATAAAGCTTTCTTGTGGATTTCATTAGGTCATCTTGTTAAATTTTCAAAAAATAATCCTTATTGATTTCGTTACGGGAACTCACGGTAAAGTAATTTTTATTTAATATTTATGATATTGTACATTCCCAAAATTCAAAACAGAAATTTTCCCTTCACATACATGGCAATCATAAATATTATTATGACATTTTTTTCTCGTGAAAAGATGCTTCCAATCATGATACACCTAACAAGGTAATCTTTACGCTACAATAAGAACAACTTCAATAAAGAATAACATGTATTTTGTTTTTGTACAACTTATGTAAACTGTCAAAAAGACTCCACTTCTACATTTATAGAAGAGAGATGGACTGAGCTTGCGCGGATTAGCTATCTTGTTTTGGCTGCCTTTCATCTCTGCATCCTCTTGACAACCTAAAGTAGTCAGATAATTAACGGTTTAGCTGGCGAGGCTACCTTGTTAATTGTATCATGCTTCCAATCATAAATTTTTTGGGAACAAAAATCAAAATAAAGAGAGAGTGGCATCTTCTCGTTTTGAGCCGTCCATTTTGCTTGTGATATTTAATTTTTAATTCCAACATTTGTGTTTTATTAATTAATTTTGTATTATTCGAACTTTGTTTATATAATTATTTATCTATTAAGTTTATCAGGCTCAAGTTCTTTCTATATTATTTTTGTGATTGATTTTAAATTAATAATATAGAAAGAACTTGAGCCTGAGAAACTTAATACATACATAAATAATTATTTATGTTTTATATAATCTTCTCACAAATATGTTAATACATCTTGGTGTTTTTTTTTAATTAGAGAAATTGATTTTTCTCATAAGTTTTGGGTTTTTGGCATAAAACAAGTATTTTTCTCATTATCTCCCCTATGAAAAGCTGGAGAAGAAACCCGAGAGGAACTCTAACCTTTTTCTTAGAATTTTTGGTACCAGTTTATTTTTATATTTATTTTCCCACAGATTTTTTTCCAATAAAAACTTTGTCCATAATGGAACTGCCACTTGGGACTTCCACGTGGAACTCTCATTCATGATTGCGCTGATATTATTTGGGTGTGTGTGTGTGAGAGAGAGAGAGAGAGAGAGAGAGGAGATTGATCACAAGGGATTTTTCTCATTACGTCCCGTAAGAAAACCCGGGAAAAACTCAAAAAAATTTTTTTTTCAATTTAAATTACCAACTTAGTTTCCCACAAAATTTTTATATTCCAGAAAAATGTTGTACATAACAGAAGAAATGACAAAAGAAAGTGTAAGGAAGGGGGAAATATAAAAGCATATCATTTCCCCCTTCCTAACATTTTTCCTGACATTCTAACCTCCTATCAATTCTCCTGAAGAGGCTTCCAAATTTACCCAATCACTGGTCTCTCACAAATAATATGAGACCAATCAATTTTTCATTCCCTACATTTAAGGTTCTGTGAAGAATTTCGCGAATTCTTATTCCTATATTTCTCTAAATGTAAACTTGATGTGAGTCCACTTGCCTTCTCCCTACCACAAACTTTCTGGACTCATTAGTTTTTATTCAAAGCTCACCAAATGAGGCGATCTGCTGCATCGTAGTTGTGTTTCTTAGATACTTTATCAGGTGTGTAGCAGAATTTGTACGAAATCGAAAATTTTACCGTTTTTTAATTCGTAATATTTATATTCTGCCTCTTCCGCTTTCAAATGATGTCATAGCTCCGAAAAATGTCAAGACCCCAGATTTTTTTTTGCTAAAGTTGTTAGCTCTGTTGAACAGCATCTTTGTGAATAAGAAAAAAAGCGGATTTTTCAATAAATAAATTGTAGCTCATAAGAAAATCTTGCATTTTTGATTTTCAAATTTATTTTGGCTATTTCGCAAGCTTAAAGAAGTCCACAACAATTGTAGTCCCAGCTGGCTTTCCCCATTTACCAAAGATATACTAACTTAAGAGACAACAGTATTCATCACTTACGGCCTAATTCATAAACACATTATAAGAGTGTTATAACCAACTTATAGGCAAAAATCCAGAAAAGTGTATTCATAATCCACTTATAGCTTATTATGCTGCTTATAATCATTTAATAAATTGGATATTTTTATTGTGGCCTCTACCCAACTATAAGCGTTTAATAGTGAAAATTGTTGAATTGATGATTTTTTTATTTTAACAATATTTACCAATTTTTTGCTTCTTGAATGTGTATATGATTGCATTTCATTGTTTCTTACACCAAGTATGTATGTACATACATACTTACTTTAAATTCTACTGTTGATGTGGTGTAAGAATCACTAATATACAGCCATAAAGACACTTTAACCCTGCAAAAATCATCTTATTTTTTTATCAAACAAAATTTTCTTTAGTTTTCATATAAATTACAAATGTTTGACGAATTATATCGATACAATACACAAAGAAATACAGACGTACATACATATGTATAGTACTATCTCTTTTGCAAATTGGAATTGACATGTACATATGTATGCATGCATACACATACATATCTACGCACAAACAACAGTAGCGATCCTGCCTGTATTTACAATGTATACACACGCATTGGCCTCTAATTAACTATAAGCGTTTGATAAAGAGACATTCGTTGAGTTGATGAAGAGTTACGAAGAAAGAATTCATCAATAAAATAATTTTAATAAAAGATATTTGCGAATTAAATAATATTTACTACTTTTCATTATGTTTTCATGAAAAATATTTGCAAATAATTATAGTGCTGCACAAACAAATGCTAGAGAGTAAGTAGTCGACTACTTTTGGTAACAGACGTTAAACAAATGTGTTTAGAAATAATTTTTTTTACAATTCAAAGCCTTGTATACATATTTTTCGCAATAAAAATAGGTAAACCAATAAATTATTTCATATTCGAACAAAATTATGTTATATAAGTAAATAATATTTTGCATTTTTCGAAGCTACGCAAATAAACCGTTTCTTACATACATCTCATATATGCAGCACTAGGCACAAAATGAGAGCGAACATTGCATGGTATTGCCAACAATAAAGTACAAAAGTAACAAAAGAGTTTATTAGTTATTTCACGCATATAATGTGTTTATGAATTGAATTTCTTGTGTGTTGCTTATAACACTGCTAGTGTATGATAACTATTACCAGGTTATAAGCTGAAATAAGAAATTTTTATGAATTAGGGGGTTAATATTTAAATGTTTTTCTGTTATAAATTCGCCAGAATTATCAATTACACTTTTCTGTTTTGAAGTGAATCAAATACGAAACATTTTTTCGTTTTCCTTTGGTGAAGCTGAAAACGCTTTTAAATTCACTCTCGTACAAATTTGGTTTCTGCATACATCACGGTTCAATGACTAGTGTTTTTGTACGGTTACTTAGGGCTGTTGTAATTCGTTCTTGCTGTGAAAAAAAAACTAAAAATTTTTCTTTTCTCTCGTGCTACGAGTATTTATGCCAACAGGCAGTTGTTTTAGTTTTTTTTCATTTTTCTTTTCTTTTAAATGTTAATGCTGCTTTAAGAGCTCTTTGTTTTGTATTTATTGGGGCCTCAAGGGTGTTGGTAGATTTGTTGTCTATTTCAGGTCGTTATTTAATTTTCGGTTCGCCGTTTTTGAAATCCTGATGTTCCTTTTTTTTTTTTGCAGCATTCAACCCTTCATTCATTCCTCCCGCATCTTTACGGCTGCTTTAGTTAATTGATTTTTTAATTGAATAGGTTTGCCAGATTTTGTGTTCATTGCTCTTGCTGGTGTTTTGTTGTTTCAGTATTAATCTGTGGTTTATTCCCTGCAAACTCTCTACCACTTCATTTAATTGTTAGTGTTCTTATGCAGTGGATTTTGTTTTTATTCTTCGACTTGATGGTTAATAAATCTGGCTTTTATTGAAGAACTTTTTAGCTGCTGTAATTTTGCTGTTGCTGTTGTTCGTTTTGTTTGTTACAACCATTGAGAGTCTCTCAAAGCGAGTAATTTTATTTTGTAGGATTATTTTTTTTTTTTTTTCAATTTCGGAAAGAGTTTAATAGAAAGAGATTATCTAAGTTTGAAATATTATAAAAATAATTTAAATCAAGAGTATGTGTGGTAAAGAGAGGGCTGAGAGGGTGGACGATTTCTTCTGAACAAAAAACTTCGTAGTTTCATTAATCTGTAAACTCTAAAATGATATAGATAGCTTTCTGTCTATCTATGTATGTAATTAATGGGCAAACATTTTCTTCGCATTACTTTTACACACGTATTTCTGTATTAATTTCCAAAATTTATATATGATTTCAAAGCTTTTGTCATACACGATGTGCACCATCTGAATATCATTGAAATCAGTATAAGCTTAGGAGCATTATGCTTATCAATTTGGAATTACTCTAGAAAAAAATAGGAGTACCCTATTCATTCGAGTTAGAAGTACTTCAGACTAGAGTAGAATTATTCGAAAAGTACACAAAATGTATGAAAACAAGTACATTCGGCCTTGCCGAATCAGGATATGTAGCAAAACGAAATTGTCGGGACATCGGTTATTATTACTCTTACTTTGTAACTGGCAAATGATGTTTCCCAATGAAAATTACATTGTGATCACACAGACTTTCACAAAAAGATTGTTAGACGGGCGCACGGGTCGGCTTTATACTAAAGCCGTACCAATTGCCGTAAAATGAAAAAGTGTGCTGCCAGATGCAGATTTTGTACGCGAAGCCGGTGTTGGTTATACCATGGAGGAGAAAATCCTTTAGCCCGGCCCAAGGCCGGTTGTCAAGAACAAATTTTGCAGACCTATGAAAAAATTTATTGAATTAAATGTAAAAAAAATACGATTTTGGCTGCTTGAAACCGTTTATGAATTCGCGATTTTATGTTCTGAGCAAACACTTTTCTCTGGCAGCACTCTTTTACTAACATTTTCATATATGTATTTCTTAGTAAATTCCGCAACTTCAACATCGAATTGTTAATAAACTAAAAGCCTCCGGCAGACTTTGACTTAAGTTTTGGGAGCTCCACAACCTCCTCTACAAACCTATAGAACTCATTTCTTTCAAAGCCTGGCTACTTATTCTGAAATTTCCCCGGGCGCACTTCAGTAAAAACAGTTTAGAATTGGAAAAAATAGTTTAGAATTGGATAAAGTGCTGGGAACTGTTTTTCTTGTTTCACTTTAAACTTTCTGAATAACCTAACTAAGATATCACGTGCTTTATTTCACCAAATAAAAACCAATATTTACTGGTCAGTTTTGTACAGCTGACAAGTAAGCAATTAGCAGTAACAATATATTCAGTATGATTAACTAGTCAGTCATGCTCAGTATTGTCTAGTAAACAACATTAGAGTGAACAGCTCAGATAATGATATAATGCAGGCCGATATAATGCATCTATTCGAGAGAGGCGCAAAATCACACATGCACAAAAGCTTACATCAGTTTTCTCACATTGGCCTAAAGAAAATGATAGAAACTTCGTTCCATGCGATGATGGATATTTCTTCATCAATGTCGGTCATATTACCGATCAAATGACCATTACTGCTCTTATAGGTTGTATAATAAAGCGTCCGCCAAATATATATTTTTTTTTGAAAACGGTGCAAAACATCGAGTGTAGCTTCGGCTGTGTGGCTCGTAGTGCCGTCCTATTGAAACCAAATGTTGCCAATATACTCCTCTTCAATTTTTGTGAACAAAAATTCGTTTAACATGGGCCGATTACGATCGCCATTGACTGTAACGGCCACTCATTTTCGATTATGCCTCTGGACAAAAATCCCCACCAAAATCCCCACTAAACACTGACGTGTGGGTTTTCTGTACCCCAAATGCGACAATTTCGCTTGTTTTTATACCAGCCAAGATCAAAATTAGTTGCATCTGAAAAGATGATTTTTTATTTTTGGCAAAATCGGCATCTTCTGCAAGTCGATCGCAGGACCACTTAGCGAAGCGCATACACAACCTAATTCGTTCAGCGGAAGGATAAAACTAATTATCTGTCAAATCAGACATGAGCTAAGGATTGGATTGAATTGTTTTTTCAGTGTAACAGAAAAAACAATTCAATCCATTTGTACTTAAATCAATCCCAAGCGGTGTCAGAAGTTCGGTAAGTACGGATTTCCTTAAATCAAGTACGTTGAGCTTGTCTTAAGTATGGATTTTTTTTTTTTGTATTTATTTTGAGTGTGAGGATTGATGCGATGTTTCTGAAGTCTATTTAATCCCAAATTCGTACCTGAAATATTCCGCTCTACTCCTTAATTTAATAATAATTTAAATTTTTTTTTATCTCTTTGCCGATTTGAACCCGGAATCTAACTACTGCCAATTCAGCCACTCTACCAATTCAGCCATCGTAGCAATTAAAAAATTTAAACAAAATTCAGTACTTATGTAAACACACACAAGTGCTGAGTTCAAATACTCTCAAGAATCTCGCACTCATTTTAAAACTTACCAGGATGGATTCCTTTAAATAATCCCGATTGATTTTACTGTAAATTTTAATTTTGTTATTGAACTTCTGTGTTGAGTACTTAAATTTTCAAGTCTACTTCGTATTATAATCAAGTAGGACAAACTTAAGTTTAGAACGCGATTTTTCTTTCTCTGTACCATTCACGAAATAAGCACTAGAGGAAAAAAAAACGTTAGATGGCCTTTTAGTTGACCCTTTAGATGACCCTTTAGTTTATATTCCCAAGAAACTCGTTCGATAAATTACGTATTGGTTATAAAATTTCCTATATTACGGAATGTCCTTTTTGCATGTCTGCTTTACAATACTATAATCGAGTTTGGTTTTAAAAAACTCTGTATTCATTTTCAATTGTCTCTCATTTGTTGGCATAAATAAATTGTTTGTTCGTGACGCAAATTTTATAAGCAACGTGATATATGTATAGTCCTTTGAAATTAAAAAAAATTGTAAGCTTTTTTTTCTCAGAGTTTTGTTGATTGTTGCAGCAAATCATTTGAGCTTATTTATCAACACATTTAGGTGCTTTTTATAATATGTTTTTCGAACTTTTAGTATTATAAAGCGCTTACAGTCACATTTTTCTTAAACAACCACTAAATTAATGTTGCACACAGGGGAGTCTTTCACACACTTGCCACGAGTTTTTTTTTATTATTATTATTATTAAGCATCCATCGTCTTTGTCACAACACATACATACTTTCTGCACGTTTTGTTTGTTACAAATTAAAGGAGTACCGTATAGTTGCCTAGTAAATACCTAAAAATATGAAACCGGAAAATTACAAAAAGTGTGGCACAAAACAGTGAAAGGTTTCCCAAAATATTCTTTTGGAGAAATTGTAATCATGAACTTACCCTTGCAGGGACAAAATCCTTTGCAAGCAATTCTTATGGCTGTCGAGTGTATGCAGTTGTGATAATCCAATCTGCATAACGATGAATACGTTCTATTGTCGTTGCCACAAAGGAATGTTGGTTTTGCTACGGGACATGGCTTGCAATTGCTGCAAATAGTTTTCACACGCATACCAGCGAAGTCACGCAACAGTAATCATTACAATGAATAGTTTGAGATATATAAAAGAGAACATGATGATGGTTGATGGCGGTTGGCGGTGATTGTTTTGATGATGGCAGCATTTACCACAAGTAACAGCCGTAGCAGAGACATTAGCAAGTTGTGGAGAAGTAACAGAGAAAGCACCATCCATCCATCCATCCATTTAACAGCACATTCCACACACAAGTTGTCGTCACCGTTTTGTGGTTTTAAAGTTGTTGCATTTCAGTTGAAGTGGACGCAGTGGGGGGGTAATGAACGACATGCAAAAGAAGAAAAAGTATGCAAATACATGAAATTAGTGTTTGATCAAAAATGCATTTACATATACATAAATTTGGTTTCTTGTGATTTTCAGTTTCAGAAAGGACCATTTTATTATACATAGAATTTTGTTAATTACTTTACAGGGGTTTAGTTCGAATTTTACCTTCTAAAATTAGCAAAGATTTTCTTGTGATAAAATTGTAGTGATCAATATTTTTGATGAGGTTAAGAAATTAAACTTGAAGTGTTATTGTTTGGGAAGCATAACATGGCTGTAGCATCGAACCCAGGCAGTAAGTAATTTCGTAGTGCTTTTAAGGACATACGTATGTAACAGGTGGAGATTACATATGCAACAATATAAAATCGGGAAGAAAACTTGTGATTCACTTTTGTGTAAGGGTATATATAAGTTTGTGATTCCGTGTGTAACGCATTGAAATAACCATCTAAGACCCCAAAGTACGTATATTCTGGATCAGAATCAATAGAGATTACGATTAAGCGATGTCCGTCTGTAGTCGTTGAAATACCGTTTCTGATAAAACGGTTTGAGGTAGAAACCTCATTCTTTCGTCAAAATGTGTTAAATCTCAGTAGTGGGTCTGCTATTGAAACTCAGTAAGATCGGTTGTCGGATAGCTGAGATATATCAAAAAAACCGGGTTTTGAGGGGTATTTTTGGCCATTTTATTGGTGAGATTTTTGAAAAAAAAATTTTTCCTATAAAGATAGCCATTTAGATTTAATTCTAAATGGCTATCTTTAAAAAATTTTTGAAATCGGTCAATATATAGCCTCTTTCCTCCTCCCCAAAACCTATTTTCCTAGTTCCGGTACGATGCGCATGCATAAATAGGGGTCGTCCCCTGAGTATTGGTCCAAGCTACAAAAAAAAATATAGCGTCTCCCGATTTTTCAAGAAATCGGCTGTATAAGCCAAATAAAACAACTTTTGGCACCAGAAAGCAATCAGAATGGTACATATATCATTGTGAGGGGTATTTAGGATTCGGCCCAGCCGACTATAGCACTCTTACTTGTTTTCAGGTTAGGTTATTATTTTTTTTTTTTTTTTTTTTTGCAAAGTGTTTCTTGTGGATTGTATACAAAAAGGATTTCTTATTGATTGTTCTAAGTTACTTTATTCGTTTTTTTCAAAAAGGTACTCTTTATTGAATTCTTTAGTTTTCTAATGATCATGTGCACATCATGTACTGTATTTGCTTAAATTTCTATGATGGCTGAGTTAGTTGAGTGACTGACTGACAATCGCAAGGTTGTGCGTTCGAATGAATCGAGTGACAATAATATTATAACAATTATTAGTTTCCCTCTCCATTTATTCATTTAGGGGTTCCTTATTGAAATAATAGGACTTCCTTCTTGAAAAAAACAATTGATATATGTTATTAGCTTTCTTCTAATTTATAAGGCACTGTTTTCTCTGTGCATTATTCCGTTTCTGTATTTAATCAACTTTTAATTTTGTCATTATGTTGTTCTGCTTGTTATATTTTATATTCTCCCAGCAAGATCCAATTGATGTTTATGTTTGTTGCTATTGTATCAAGTGGTGATAACGCTTTTCAAACTTTTTTCCAGGCCGAGCGATCTCTAAACTTCAATAAAACTTTATGGCCGAACTTAATGATTTCTTAAAACATCGAACGAGTTTTTACTTAGAATTAAGAAAGAGCTTTTATTTTACAATTGTATTAATTAAGATTTTTAAAGAAAACAAGAAAAGTAGGGTTAATAACACTTATTGGCTGGGGAACGAAACAGTCTTTCTCTGCTCTGAGGAAGTCAAAACCGACCAAAAATGCGATAAAAGAATTAGCAATTATAGATCGCAAAATTCGAGCATAAAGTTAAATTAATGTTTAACAGTACTGGGCTTTCAATATTGTTTCCTACTGCATCGTATTACAACACTTTTCCGTTCATTATTTAAAAGTTGTGCGCATCAATGTCGTCATTTTATATAGCAAAAAAAAAAAAACAAACTTTAAGTTTGTCTCAATATTTGCATAAAATATCTGCGCAAGGTGGGTAAAAACAACTGAACATCCAATAAAATGCCTGTGCAAGGGCAGTGCTTATGAATAAAAATTCAATTTTGAAATTGTTATGTTTTTCCTTTTCCTTTTTTTTTATGGTTGTTGTCTTACATGCATCTTCTTTGTTTAAGCAACCATAAAAGAAATTAAATAAAAATCAAATTTAATTTGTTACGAAACAATTAATATTGAGTTGAATAGAGTTGAGTTGAACACATGTTTTAATTAAATTAAAAAAAAAAAAAAAAAACATTTTATTGTCTATTGAACGAACATTCACTCACATGTTTTGTATTTTGTTTCTTCTCATGCACAAATAAAATACAATTTAACTTCCGCAAATAGAGAATGTTGTTAAATTTTATGGATGATTAAATCACAACATTTAAAAATAAATTATTTTATCTAGAAACAAATAATACTAAATTTCTATGCAACCTGCTATAAATTTCGTACAAATATGAACGAGTAAACGCAAAAGAGAGAGAGAGAGAGAGAGAGAGAGAGAGAGAGAGAAAAACACTAAAAAGGTATACATGTGAACAAACAACAATAACAATAACAACATCAACAATAAAATTCCATAAATAACTGCAATTGTTGCATTAACCCACTAATGAAATTGTTAGTTACTGTGCGATTGCCAGTGCTTTTTGCTGGAAAAATCTTAATGGTTGAATGCACTTAAAAGCTGCACAAATTTTATATTTGCATTGTTTTTTTTCCCCTCAAAGAACAATATTAAAACGACTAAACGAAAAGTGTAACTTGATTAGATTACTTATGTACGTTTCCAATAACAGATATTTTTATGAGAATGTTTCTTGCTGCTGTGGTATTTGAAAAACTCAAATCATTTCACACCAGAACTTGTACCTGGGATAAGCTGCAATTATTTTTTTTATCAGTGCTGATGAAAAAGTTCTCTAAATAGTGTATTTATATTATTTGAAGTACCATTTCTTGTGCTATGTATTTTTCAGTAAATTTATACTTGTATCTGGTATTTACACCAGGACTGGGACGCCACTTGTCAAAGCTCGAGTTTCCTGCAAGGCTCTAAAGTGCTCAAATAAAAAGAACAAAAAATCTGTTTAATTCTAGTTGGGAACAACATATCATGTTGTCTATAACGATGTGAAAAAATGAATCAAACAAAATATATTTATATAAATATGGTTGAATAAAGCAACAAAGTTGCTCTCCACAGCAAAGTTATGATAGGACTTGACAAACTCAATTTCAAAATAGTATGGGTGAATATGACAATAGTATGCTTGGATAATACAAAGTAATGATGGAAAATATACAGAATGGGACTATCCAGCACGGCAACCTGCAGATTTTGCGGAGAAGAAGAGGAGACAATGGAACACTTGATTATTGAATGTGTGGCACTTGGCCACAGAAGATACAGGCTGTTGCAGGCCTATACATTGGGTTCACAGGATTTGCAAGGGCTTCCACAGAAGGAGCTAGTACTGTTTCTTGATGTATTAAACTCGTGAGAGAAAAGGGTTGCACAATAGATCATTCATGGTCGCAGTGCGAAGGGCCATTTTGGACCGACCTAGCAATAATAACAATAATAATAATGAAGGAATATAGCATTAATTTCGTTAGTGGCCACAATAATATCTGTGGCAATATGGAAGAATAGCTTAAATCGAAAATTGAAGTATTGAAATATAAGCAATTTTGTGTAGTTTTTATTCCGCTTGAGTTTTGCGAATAACTAATGAATTAATATAGTGGTAATATGTTTATTAGAAAAGAAGGATGAATAGTAAAAAAAAAAAAATATTTTTGAATTCACAAGATATTACGCAGTTTCTACTTAAGCGCTTCTTCGAAACTGAAATTTGCGTTGCACTGGACCTTAAGTAACTTAAGCACTTCTGTTTAAATAAAAAGTATGTATTGTGAAGTTTTAAGAAGCATAAGAGGTTTTATTCAGGATTATAAGAAGATGGGGTTATTGTTTACTTGACAATATTTTTGTTTTTAACGAAAAATTAAAAACTCATGTAAACATAAGTTGTGTAAAAATAATGGTCCATAACTATGGACATCGCAAAAGTATGCTTTAAGCAATTTTAAGTCACTGCTAAATAAAAGTAAGCTTTTTTCTACTATAGACAAGAAAAAGACGACTTTACGCGCAAAAGTTTGCTCTAAGCTTAAAACCAGCAGAAGTTGTCCTTAACTTATTGAGCAACAGCTTTGCTCAAACAAATGTCACTTTTATATGTAAACACTTTTTAATGTAAATTTTTTTTTTAAATTAAGTAATTAAATTAAAGGTTTTTTAATAACCAAATATGAACTTAATTATTTATTTGCTTTAAGAGCCAATTGAAATGTATTAATTCAGGTCTAAAAATGAACCTTTTCAAAAAATATTTGCTGTATCTTTCAGCTGTCTATATGCCGACGACATTTCGTTGGTGCTAATCAACTCATCAGTAGACTTGAAAAATTCTTAAAAGTTTGTTTGAAACTTAACTACTTATTCCATAATTCCCATGAACAGAATGAGAATCAGAAATGTTCAAACAAACCTTTAACACAGCAAACATTTCTTTTTTCGTTTTGCAACACTTCTACTTTTCTTTACAGCTTTTAAGAATTTTTCAAGTCTACTGATGAATTGATTAGCACCAACGAAATGTCATCGGCATATAGACAGCTGAATGATACAACAAACATTTTTTGAAAAGGTTCATTTTTGGACCTGAATTAATACATTTCAATTGGCTCTTAAAGCAAATAAATAATTAAGTTCATATTTGAATATTCAAAAACTTTTACTTTTTGATACTTTCAAAAATACAAATCGTAGTAACCAATGGTGACTCGTTGTGTAGAAGGTTGCAAAGAAAAGTAGAAGTGTTGCAAAACGAAAAAAGAAATGTTTGCTGTGTTAAAGGTTTGTTTGAACATTTCTGATTCTCATTCTGTTCATGGGAATTATGGAATAAGTAGTTATGTTTCAAACAAACTTTTAAGAATTTTTCAAGTCTACTGATGAGTTGATTAGCATCAGCGAAATATCGTCGGCATATAGACAGCTGAAAGATACAACAAACATTTTTTGAAAAGGTTCAATTTTGGACCTGAATTAATACAGTTTTTTAATAACTATTATTAATACGAATTTTCCTTAAAATTTTACTTTTATTCAATTCGCTTTGATGTTTTTTGTTTACTTACTAATACAATCTTACATTTACGTAGGTGTGTGTTCACATGTATACATAATTTTTGAGAGTCAGTCATCTTATTAGAGATGGGATTTTACATAAATTTGTAAGAGCTTGTATGATAACTAACTTGGCATTTTCGATAAATAATGTGGCACCTATTTAAAGCTGATTAGTAACACGTTTTAAAATTTAAGTTGTTTCTAAAAAGAACCGACTTCAGTGTTTGACTATAGTTAAGGCCCCATGATGTTATTTATTTAAGGCTGACATTTATACAGCTTAAGTGAAGTTCAGCGATTCCGTTATATAATCAATGGAAATTCTGAATATGTAAACAAAATTATGTGTACATAAGTTGTTTTTGTTCAATGCATTGTTGATTCAAAAAACTTAAGCTAAAAAGTTAAAGTACATAACATTGATAAAAAACATAATTATTAAAAACTGACTAAACACATTTAAGCGCCCTTGCTTCTGTAATGTGCCAAACGCCTTAACTCAATGCTGTCTTATGTCGACTTAAGCTTCTCTTCCATATTGCCACAGATATATTTAGTCTTGGCTAAAGTACTTAATTTTTTTTTTTTTTTTTTTGACAATGATATGAATCCAGTTCTTGCTTTATTTAATAACTGATATTGTTGGAATATAAACTTATATTTAAAAATGGTATGTTTGTCTTCGAATGTGGTTACTTCTTCTACCAGTTCTTTTGCATGTATAAGTGGGGACTTTTAGACTTAAGGTGCGTTTAGACTATACTAATATTTGTCCAAACATAACAAATAATTGATTGGGCTAATAGTATGGTTTGTGACAAATGTTTGGGCATGGGTTTAGATTGCACTAATATTTGTTTGAATTTTAATTGCACAAATAACACAAAATTTTGTTTCAGCCATGTTTGGTACAAATATTTGTGTACCGCTTTACACTATACTAATAATTTTATTTGTACGGTGTGTATGACAAACATCTGTCAAACAATGTTGTTATGTTTATGAAATCCATCTGCCAAACAGTATCAAATTGTGTTTGTGAAGCAATGTGAAAAATTAAAATGTTTAGTGACAGTGATATTGGAGATTTATTATCAATAACTGCTGGAGCTATAGCAGTTTCAGAAACCTAGCAAAAAGAAAAAAAGATCCAGGGTTCGAGCTTGGGTGCAGCGCCGTAAAATGGAAGGATGTTGCCAAAAACTTCTGAAGGATTTGCATTCTGAAGAGCCTTCGCTGCATAAAAACTTCGTGCGCATGGGTTCAAATGACTTCGATTACTTGGTAATTTGATTACAATATTCATCTTATTAACATTAAATATATGTTCGTGTTTTTCACATAAAGCTGAATCTAGTGGCGCCGATTATAACAAAGAAAACCACACATTTGCGGGAACCAATCTTTCAAACGAATTGACCAGTATTGCCATTTGAATTTATTTAATTTTTTATACGTTAAGCACCCTCAAAAATAACTGTTGGCAACCCACGTTTCTACAATTATTTGTCGCTGTTTGTTCCGCCAAAAATTTTGCGAGAACAAACAAAATATCGAGCCAAACATTTGTTGCGACGTGCTGACAAAGTGTTTACACTATCCAAAACTTTCTTCACAAACAAACATTTTTGTTAGCCAACAAACAGTCGAAAAATATTTGGAGGCTAACAAATTCGAGTGTTTACACTAGGACAAACAAAATTTTTATGATTTTGCACAAATATTAGCATAGTCTAAAGGCACCTTTATAAGAGTATTGACACATGTAGCATATGTATTTGCTATCCTTTTCATAATGATAATCTCGTAATTATGTATCATATATACTTACATACAATACAATATAACCCCCTAATTCATAAAAATTATAACAGGCTTATAAGACTGCTATTTGACATATTTGTATGGAAAATCTGTCAAATAAGAGCTTTATAAAGCTGTTATAATTTTTATGAATTAGACGGTAAATATTTATAGCCTTCTGAAACTACATTCACATATAATTTTGTAAGCTAGCCGTACTAGAAATACAATTGTTAATAGTTTTCTAACAAATTTTTGTTGGTTTTGATCGGATTTTATGGTGACATCTATGACATTTTAACTTGTGTAAAGCCGCTTTTACTTAAATTTTTTACTTTTGTGTGTTTTAAGACACTTATCAATCATATGACTATTTCACGAACAAAAAAAAATAAAAGAGAGATCAAAATTCTAAACAACAAACCCATCAAGATTCGGGCGGCAACAAATCAAAAGCTATAAATCTATTGAATTCATGTTTCAATTTCTTTTATACACTCATGTTTTTTCATGAACTGTGAACACGAGCTAATTCAAACCACAGCTGAAAATGTATAAATGAATGGGCATACAAACATATGTACATACATACATACATACATACCCAATAAGCAAAAGAGTAGTTTGAAAAAAGGCATTATTTTAATACGGAGTTTGAGATTCAACTTGAGTAGATAACTTTTAGAAACTTTAACCGAATTTTAAATTTTAGATTTTGTTGTGGAGAGGATTATCTAGACTTTTATTTTACAATATATAAATAAGTCCAAATCACCATGTATTTGCTAAAACAAAATCTGAAGAAGATTAAATCATACAATACAAAGAAAAAAAACATTTCATTCAGAACATGAGCAGGCAAAGTTCTTGCTTGTAAAAAAAAATTGAATGAAGATTGTTAAGTGAGTGTTGTACGTTGCAACTAGTTACACAGCTGAGCAGGATAAACCAATTGCACTAATAGATTTTTGTGTTAAACTTTCTAAAAATTCATTTCTACTCAGTCATTTATTATGCCGACCTGTTTTGTAAAGCCAATATTTTGCAAAAACGAAAGGTTTTTTTTTTAAACGAGCAAAAGGGGTTTTGCTGTTTTACAAATTACTGGATTTGGCAAAATTCGAATAAAATATTTATCATCAAAGTCAGCTGCTAAGAGAAGTCATTATCAAATAAGTACAGTTCAACACGTTCATAGAGTTGTTTCATATTGTTTTTTAATGAAAGCATATAAAATAATCATAAACATTGTTTATTATTACTATTTATTTTATATTTTTTTGTGAAAAAACTTATTTATGTAATTACACATATTATTCTCTGCTTTCTGCTTCTTCTAGCGGTCCAAAAATGTAGCGCGGCAAATTATTTATAGTGATAAAGTTGTAATTTTGGTGCATACAATCGTCGACATATTAGCGAAATATTAAATAAATTTTATATTAAAAAAAAAAAACGATCTGAAGCTGCATAAATTAGTTTTTTCAAGAATTAAAACGATGAAGTATTAATTATATATTTACACCCATTTTCACAAAAAATATTTCAGGCTTATAAGGCTCTTATTTGACATATTTGTATGGAAAATTTGTCAAATAAGATTTAATGTATCTAAATTATTTATTATGAATAAGGCCCTTAATATACATACTATTTTATTTATTTCAAACTACTATTGAAATAATGCATCTTGGTAAGTCTTTCGAAGTTAAAATATTCTCGATTTTGCTTGGAACTACAAAATAATTGTAAAAAAAATATCTTTATATTTTCTCGAGTTTGCAGAATTTTTAAGATTTTCTCATTAAACTTAAACGTTGGACTGTGTAATGTGGACCTTTAATATTAATATTTATTTATAAAGTGAGTTCGGTTTGAGGTTCTTTCAGTAAATAATTTTACACCAAATTTAAACTGATATAGGAGATATTTTATTATCTTTCGGCCAACTGTGTTGGTCATCCTCAGGGAGTTCTTGAATTTACAAAGCAACACTTATTGCACATTTTAATATATTCATATATATCTTCATCTCTTTAATATTTATTTTATTATATTAAGGTGTAATGTTGCGCAAACAAACAATAAATACGAAATTGAATTTAAAAGAAAATCTTAATTTATCCAGCGCTTAAGAACGCTACTCACGATAATATTTGATAGGCAGTTGCAATGCCTATAAGCTCAAAAGTAAACAGCCAATCTGAAGTCTAAAATTTGAGTAACTTTATTATCAAATTTGCGATCCTTATATGTAAATAAATAAAACGGTATTCTTAAACTACATTTCTCTTAATTGCTATTCTTTTTAAACTAAATTATTATAGTATTTGTTGTCGTTGTACTACAATAGGTATTAACCCCCTAATTCATAAAAATTATAACAGGCTTATAAGACTGCTATTTGACATATTTGTATGGAAAATCTGTCAAATAAGAGCTTTATAAACCTGTTATAATTTTTATGAATTAGACGGTAAGTCATTAGAGTGACAGAGTAATAATATAGACAGAGTAGTAACATGGTAGTATAAGGATAAAATAAAAAGTGATAATACTACAAAAAAGAGAATAAGTGTTATGCGACAATTCAATACACACTACAAAGGCCATGATTCACTATCCTGCTGAATTGTACGATCTGTTAAAAATGACATGTGTGTCCAACAAGTGTGATAGTCTGGACTAAAAGTGTGTGTGTGTGTGTGTGTGTGTGTGTGTGTGAAAGACTTTTTTAACAAGTCAGACTTTTTTAACAAGTCTGTCCGATTTGTTAATCTTTTGAAAACTTTCAAAAACTGTCTGTTTCTATGCGATCAGAGTTGCCTTTTCGAAGTAGTATACAAAAGTATAATAGTGTGGCCGTTTTGATGCGACTTTTTAAAGTAGGACAGAATTCTATCAGATTTAGCTAGCAATTTTCAGTGAATGAATCGCACGATTGAGTAGGATAGTGTAACACGGCCTTTAGTAGTGCCGTCAGTTGTTAACGCAAGTAACTTTTCTCGCCTACTGTTTTGTTATTTGTATGACTTATTATATTTGTTGATTGCGTATCTGTATATGTGTGCGCAGTTGAAGCATCTCTTTTAAATATCTCTTCCATTAATTTGTCTCTCGTTCCAGTATTCTCACTCTGTTAAAGTCGCACTCTGTTAAAGTGCTCACTCTGTTAAATTATTTTGTTTACTGAAAGGACCTCAAGCCGAACTCACTTTATAAATAACTATTAAACTTACCCCCTAATTCATAAAAATTATAACAGGCTTATAAGACTGTTATTTGACATATTTGTATGGAAAATCTGTCAAATAAGAGCTTTATAAACCTGTTATAATTTTTATGAATTAGACGGTTAAACTAAAACATATTTAGAAAAAAAAATATATACATATATATATATATATATATATATATATATATATATATATATATATATATATATGTATATATATATATATATATATATATATATATATATATATATATATATATATATATATATATATATATATATATATATATATATATATATATATATATATATATATATATATATATATATATATATATATATATATATATATATATATATATATGTATATATATATACATATATACTATATATATATATATATATATATATATATATATATATATATATATATATATATATATATATATAGTATATATATATATAGTTTTTTCAAATATATAGTTTTTTCAAAAAACGAAAAGTGTTTCAATTTTGCTAAATCGTTTTACTTTCTACTACGAGTCTTGAAAAATTGAAATTTTTATACTTACATAAGTGTGTAAAACTCGAAGAATATCTATTAAAAACAGTATAAAGAAGTATTACAACTATGTGTGTGGTGCAGAAGTCCTTATTCTATAAAGAATTCAATTTGTATAAGACCATGCTATTTCATTTAAAGACTGAGAACAATCGTGTTGTTTTTAGAAAAACTCCTCCAAGTTTTATTAGAAATACTCGTAACATGATCTGAATAACTGATGTCTTTTATAAAGTATGTTACAAGGACTACTTAATAAATGAATAACAAAGCCAATTAGTTGAAAGTCACATCTGTTTAATTCGTTATTCAGCCGGCTGCTAACATTTGGTCAATCACATCTCTGACAGTACAACTCGTTGTATAACTTGATCAGATTTGATTTTACAACAAGTTATTCAGTGTAAGGACCGCATCAAAGTAAAAATTTAAGGTTTCTCCCACTCAACATCAATTTGTTCGAATCTTATAATCGTATTTTTATATTAAAATTTGAGAGCAGTTAACAAATCATTGATGATGATCATATGTATTTTTGTTTTGCTTTATCGTTCCCCAACCAGAAAAATGTTCATCATTTCAGATTTTATTTTTAAGACTTTTGCAAGGTTTTTGAAGAGTCTTTTGCATACATGTCATCATAACTTTGAAATGGCACAATATGACCATCAATCAACAGAAAATCAACATTTTGCTTGCTTTAAGCAATTTTAATATAATTTCTTAGTCTTACATGATTTCTGGTGCCATTAGGAAAATGCTGAAAATTTTGATTTCTAAGAATTCATAACAAGTAGAATTCCCCAAACACATTCAAATTTTATTGTATGCGTATGAAATTGCATACTCCAAAAATAAAATGCGGTCTTAATCGTGAAACTCGGTCGGTGAATGCTTATTTTATGCCAGATAAAGCAAAAGTACTTGAAAATATAAATGAAGCTTGTGTTAGTAATACAAAAAGTAAAGTAATTCTCTTCATTCTTCATATCATGTTTATGTGCTTGTTGGGTATTTACGATTATTTGTTTAAATCAACCAACCAAAAATACAGCCACTCATTCTCTTGGCTTCCAGAAAAACTTACTAGGAAAAACGTTAAAATCCATTTTTTTATATTGAACAGTATTTTGTATTTATTTAATTCGCTTTTTTTGCTTTTGCATTATTTATTTTTTGTTTTTGAAAACTACTAAATCTAACAAAATACCAGAAAAAAGGTGCGCTTTGTAAAAAAAAAAAAACAAATGAAAACCCATCAGCGAAAAGAACAATATTACATTTTATCAAATGCACTAAATAACGTCACGGAGAAAAAAGCAATGAAAAAAAAATCGAAATGAGTTTAACAAAGTTTTTGTTTTTCTATTTTGAAAATAAACAATGAGTAAAGGAGCGAGAAAAAAACTTATGCACGAGAATTTGTTACGAGTTCTTTTAACTTTAATATACGAAAACAAACATTCATCGAATTTATTGTGTGTTAAGTGTCACCATTGTGGTTGTAAAAAATGGGTGGGTGGTGTAACGCAGTAGCACTCACTGTCAGCAGTTTTATGGAAGCGATTTTTGAGGACTATTTTTTACTTAGCGGTTGAATTTAATGTAATTTAAAGTAATTATTATTTACTAATATTTATATTAAAAAGTAATTTTTAAACAAAAAGCAACGTCTAAGCGAACGTTTTTAATTGTTTTTTTTTTAATATTTTATCATTACAAAAACTTCTTAGCACCAAAGATTATAATAAAACAATATCATCTGCTTTTTTTCACCAGAACTTGCTTGAGTTCGCGTACATCCAACTTGATGAAATATCGAGGTTCGCTATATCCCGGCCATACATAGAGAGATGTCGCACGTTTTTATTGTTTGTCTTTGAGCAAGTACATATATATTGCTCAAGTTCGCACACGGGCTAAACTTCTTGAGAAATAGGTTTTCGCTATATCTCGACTATACATGTACCAATGTCAAAGCTTTTTCAATATAACATCAACTTTTTGGTGAACAGAACCATTTCTATTCGTGGGCAAAAGCAACTTCTATTTTTTGCTCTTCTTGACCCTGCAAAACAATAGCGGTTGTCAGAGGGGTATCAGGCAGGAGGGTGTACTATTTTGTTTTGCCGCCATTTGGCACTGGTGAAGTAGAGACGTGGCAAATTTATCATGGATAAATATTCTTTAAGCCAAAGTGTTTTAATCGTTAAAATATTTTATTAAAATCAACATCGATTACAGTGACGGTGAGAAAGTTACGTGAAGTTTTTGGTAGAAACAACGTGCCAACAAAATGCACTTTTTATGGTGTAGTGAAGGGTTTCGAAGAAAGAGGGATCAAAGATCGGCTGAAAACATTACTGCTGCCCAAAAAAGTGTTCAAAACCTCAATTCGATGCTGTGCTCAAGAGCTTGGTCTTGCAATTGAAAATGAATGTAATGAAAAAAGTGCTCAAAAGCGCTCGCATTTGTGGGGGGTAATAGAAGTGGACTTTTATCTGGTATTATATTCCATATATAATTGCCGATAATAAATAAAACATTTGTCAATATAAGTCCGTTCTCTTTTATTTAATCAAGAGTTTTGAACAAACAAACAAAGTATTATACCTTCCCTTCGGACACCCGTTATTTTAAGCTCAAGGAAAAACTGAGTTTTTTCATACAAAAATGACAACTTTTTGGCCTTTTGCGACTTGTGGGTTCTAGCTCTGTTATTTATGAAACGATTTGCTAGATTTCAATAGCAACAAAACGACACAATGTATAAACGGTTCGGCGTCAAAACATTTCTTTTGAATCAAGTAGTTTTTGCAGAAACTTGATTTCAACAGATGGACATCGCTTAATAGATTTTTTTTTTTAGCGATGCTGATCCAAAATACGAAAATTAGAATTGAGAAAATTTTAAACGGAATGGCAATTAAATACATTCTTAAAGCCCGTATGATACTTCATTTTTCTTTCATTAATTGGTATAGAATTGATAGAAAGAAACAGCAATTGCTAGAAAGAACCAAATATACAAATCGTAAACAAAACTGGCATCTTTTTTGTAAGTGTTGTATTCTTTTTATTTCAAGAAAGCGCTAGGAAATAAAAATTTTCCAAAAAAGAAGCGTTAAATCGCAAAAATTGTCCATAAACCGCTGACACAGCAACATTCAAGTTTGAATGTTGAAAAATTTTACATTTTTTATCGATAACTTCAACAAAAATGTTGACAGTTTTGCATTTATCTTAATACAGCTGAACGCGTTGCACATACTAAATTCTACTATTACATTATATTTGCACTGTTCTCCAAAATTTGAACAATGCAAGAAAAATGTAGTGTCATACGGGCTTAACACATGTTGTGAGGAGTATAAAATGGGTAAAAATATTGAATTTCACAAGGGCATATTTTGAGGTTATGTTTATTTAACGAACAAACACAGAATTTAGAGGCAATTTATTATCATTTTCATAGAACTGTACGATCAGATATTGTTCGCTGGATTTTTTTTTTTTTTTTTGCTAGTAACCTCAAAATATACTTTTGAAATTCAATATTTTTCCTGTTTCTTCAAAGCAGACAAAACAAGGCGAATTCATTACAGGGTGAATTTGTTAGCACCATTGAGCGTTTTTAGCTGGTTGGATTTTAGCACCGATCCCTTTAATTTTTTTTTTCCTTTTACTCTAAATATACATATTTGGTTGGAAAATGTTTAATTGTGCACGTTTTTGTAGATTTTGTGTGTGTTTATTTATGATTTTTATACCGTATTGCATATTTTGTTTATTCTCTTGGTCAGAGACTAAACAAATTAAATTCGCCACAGCCCATGGCGAGTTCAAATTTTGACAACCAATAGTGTTTTTACACTAACAAAATGCATGTGTTAGTTTGCAGATTGTGCGGAGAGTTCTACAAGAGAGTAGTTGGCTAGTTATTTCCCAATGTGACCATATCTTAATAAAATGAAGGCATTTATTTTGTTTCGAAAGGCAGTATTCATGCATTTTTTATTCATTTCAGATTCTGCTGCAAAGTTTAATAGCGGTTTGCAACTGTTCTAAATAAAATTAAATATTATTAATGTAGTGTATTGATCCAAGTTGTTTATTGAATAATTATTATTTTCAATCAATCCGTATACAACTCATTTATATACATACATATATGCAAGTGTTACTATGATTGACAAAATGCAGTACATTCAATACCTATCAATCAAATATTCATAGTAGGGAAGAAAGCGGGCTCAAATCCAAATGTGAACTTTATAGGGATTTACGAGCTTGAAAATATTGTGTCTAAAATGTCATTTTGTTATAAGCAAAAACTGGTGATGTTGTCCATAACAAGTGATTAATAAAATATCTGCCTGTGCAGGGGTGGGGTAACCAGGTATATAAATGTGATCTCAAGCTATACACGGATGGTTCAGAAAGGAACCAAGGTATTGGACCTGGTGTTTTCTTTGGCGAGTTTGGTATATTTAAGCCTCATTGTCTTCCTAATCACTGAAATATTTTTTACGTTGCAGCTGCTCGCTACTGAAAAGGGTCATACAGCGTTTCTCGCATTCATATGCGAGCAACGCTGTACCGATCAAAAAGCGTATATTATGATCTTCAGTCGCTTGCGATTTGGCTTATAAAATTTGAATATAAACTTTATAAAAGAGCCCCATAACATTTAAACTTCAATAATTAGTCTTATTTAAATGATGTATAAAATTTTGTGAGAGCCGCCCTTGTAGTTCAGAGGCTGCAGACTTATTTTGGATTTTCAGTGAAACACTAACAAACTGTGCAACACTAACAATTTCAATCATGAAAAGTGAATTAATTTTTAAAGCACATTCACAGATTTACCCATACCTACTTGGTTGTTCTGAAATATATGTATGTACGTGATATGCGGAGGAGTTTTTCTTTACATCTATTCTGTTTTTTGTTCGAGTTATTTTGACAAATAGTTTTCTATTTCAATGAATTGAATTTTTACAGTATCGCAACGAGTGTTATTGTATTTTATTGTATTTCATTATTTTTTTTAACTTTTTCTTTTATTTGTTGTTCAAATAAATTACATAAGTTAGATTTTGTTGTCTGATATGTATACAAGTACAAACATACATACATACATATGTATGTACGTAAGTATATTTGCAAACAAATGAATAAAATCATTCGTCAATTCCTTTAAATGTATTTTGCTTTTATTATTGTATTTATACGTACATATGTACGTATAATGCTAAACATTTTATCGGAAGTCACGCTTTTATCTGACAGCCTTGTGTAGTCAGCGGGATGGGGAGAGGGAGGGAGGGAAGGAGCAATCCATTTACTCATTCAGTCTCAAGGAAGTTTTCCATTCTAAAGGAAAATTAAATTGTTGATTAATTTCAAGAAAGAAATAAATGTTTCTTTTAGACTAAATAACTTTAAGTCAAATTTTGAATTATATCTAAAAGTCTAAAGGTACACTTACATTAAACAAATATTTGTAAATCTGGCTGGCCCTACTTTAGTTGAGATCTCTGCCTACAATTACTACCATTGAAGGGCACAAGCACAAAACATGTTTAGAACGAATTCTGTTTTCTCTATGGAGGAATCAGTAAAAAAAAACAATTGGGGATTATTAAAGGTAATAACTGCACACACCTTTCTCAGAAGGTGGCATCATATTCGGAAAACTATTTTCGCTTCTATTCTTACAACTACCAAACAGTCTGTGTTTTACGGACTGCCAGTCGACTTGGGTTCTACTTGAGTAGGTGATAGAGACTGTCTTTAAACACCACCTAATAGTTTTGATTTGAACCAGCCAGATGCTGGGATCAAATATTCTACCCAATTCGCATTCCGACACGTTTTGCAGTTCATGTAGTTTCTCGCATTATGCTCATTTATTTTGCTCTTATACCAAAAGGGGCTGGACAACGGCAGGGGAAGCTGCTCCTCTTTCTATTCATCTTTGAAGCTTTTGCAAAAGTCACGGCAGGGGAAGCTGCTCCCCTTTCTATTCATCTTTGAAGCTTTTGCAAAAGTCATGGAGGAAAGATCTAGTCTTCTTACATATATATTCATATGACAGTGTCCTGTGGGACCAGCCACTGGTATATGCAGGCTTTGCAGGCGAAAACCATGTAGAACTAAACTTTTTTGTAATTATAATGGGACCATGTAAGCCCTGATATTTGACAAATAATCCAATTTAGCCATTTGTCTTATACAGCAGTTAAGAGTTGAAATTGCATTAGTTATTTACAACTACTAAAGGGCAATTCAGACTATTATACTGTATATTAATACCTGCCAAAAATTCAAATAATACGTGCAAGTGTGATGGTGTGAATGCAATGTGTTATGAAAACTAGAAATAATACAATAAAAAAATTGACATCCCATAAGACTTCACCGTTTTTTGAAAATTTTCTAAAGGATAATACATTTCATTCGATCAGGGTTGTTTTTTTTTACACAAGCAGCTGTTGAAAAATTTACTAGCCAGTTGTTTCACAGCCGATGGCGTGCCGTCACTGATGGTATTTGATTTCGTTATACAAGTGTTCGAAATTTGGAATTTGGTTACCGTATACAAATGTATTTTGCTCTTGCAAAGACAAAATATTTTTGTGTTATTCAATTTGGTTCTGTTTTATATAACTATTATTTAAGCTGCTGAATAGCGCCGGCACGTCCACCGCCAACATGAAATTGCTCTTCTGCCGTTTTATGTTGGCACGTTTATTTTGTGATTAAACGTATGTATGATTAACGTATGGCCATACATATGCAACAGCTGCTTTCTTTTCTACTAAACTTTTTTATTTTATTTGAAGTGTGATGGTGTGAATGTAAAATGTAAATTACGTTAGACTTTTTGACAGTCGCAAGAAATCTAATCATACTTTCATCTCACAAAACTGGATAAAAGTATTTATACTTGTATAATAGTCTGAATTGCCCTTAAGCGAGACGCTAACAAAGTCGTGCATGTTGAAAGCGAGTAGCAGATCGCGCCAGCTTATCTGACATATATAGTCAGACACTTCACTGTGTATTGGTACCCAAAGAAGCTCCACGTCTGCATGTCTCATTATATCATTAAGAGATATCTAGTGTATTAATCGCAGTCATACTATAAATACATGCCCGTGTTCTGAAAAACGCATTTCGCTTAAAATTTTCGTTTTCGATTTGAAAACGCCAAATAGGCGCTTATCGCTGGATGTTCGCATTTTCGATTTGAAAACTCCAAACAGATGTTCTGGGAAACGAAAACGCTAGAGCGCTGGGGTTTTTCAAACCGCTGGTATATACTGAAACGATTTGATCATTTCTATTTAAACTGCACTCGAAACAGAAAATAAAATAATGTAAAATTTAAATTTAATGTGTTTTGTTTTTATTTGAAGAAAAACTTTTAAAATTTGTTTACTATTCAAATATGAACTTAATTATTTATTTGCTTTAAGAGTCAATTGAAATGTATTAATTCAGGTCCAAAATGTTTACCGTCTTTTTCAGCTGTCTATATGCCGATGACATGTGGTTGGTGCTAATCAACTCATCAGTAGACTTGAAAAACTCTTAAAAGTTTGTTTGAAACTCAACTACTTATTCCATAACAATTAAAAGTAGAGTTGCAAAACGGAAAGAAATGTTTGCTGTGTTAAAGGTTTGTTTGAACATTTCAGATTCTCATTTTGTTCGTGGGAATTTTACATGTCATAGACCTTTTTTGAATCGTTTTAATAAAAACTTGTAATTTTGATATTCGTTTAATATCTGGTATTCAATTTTAGTCATTAAAACCGAGCGTAACATGTTCAAAACTGCAAAATTTTGCTTACAAATTTTAGTTATTTCGCTGGAAAATATTAACAATGAGCTGCAGTACGATTCTGTTACCTCTGAGGATGCAATAATGACCACTTTTCTCCACATATATTGTCGCTTGCGGCAGCAACTGTGTGATTCTGGAATGTACTTTTAACGACAGCAGTATTTTGTTGTTCACTTGAATTCGAATTTTATAACATAAATTTTATAACATAAACATAAATTGTGTTTTCATTATATGTATACACTTTGCCGATTAATAATAAATGTTTCCTTTTGAAATATCCATAACAGAAAGCAAATGAAACAAAACAGCTTATTATCGTCGACAGTGAATATCATTGAAAAGCGTTATTGAGTAGCAAATTCTAAAATATATCGTTATAATTATTTTAACGTTACGATCTTCGTAATAAGAGTTACAGAATCCAGCTGCTGCTACTGTCATTGTTATCACTTTTCCTTCTTTTAAGTATGCACCACTCACTTGAGCTGCCACTCGCTTTATTTTAAACGTAATACCAGGAAAATAAATCCTAGAAACTTCTATTGGTTTTTCGTATGTGGACTTTTTCTTAACAAACATTTGTTTGTATATAATTTTATATTTCAGTACCACTTATCGTTCATTCTACAGGTGGTTTTGTTTGGTTTTTAGTTCTTTAACAATATATATGTAGTTCATATAATGCGCCGAGAACATTAAACGCTTTGATGGCTCAGTGCATACGTTATCAGCACTGGAATCACTAGATGCATGTTCGATTCCTGTGGAATTTTCTGGTTCTTTATTAGTTTTTGGTAATTCGTGAAACCTGGTAGTTAGATTGGAAAATGATTGTTAGGAAAAAAATTCTTTTTTTTTGCTAACAAATAATATCGAGTATTTACGAAACATAGGAATTAGCTGTACGCATTTGATAACAGGTCCTATTTCAATTAAAATCTCTCTTATCTCTCGAATGATGTAGAAATGAGATGCCAGATGGGTAGCAAAACTATTGATATAATTAAGTTGCCAGACATAAAGTTATAGAATTATCGCCTAATTTTTCTATCAACTCAAGTGTTCATATAACCGTAAGCTCTTCTGATGTTTCCTCAAAGCGGTATATTTTGAAAACTAAAGCTACTGAAAAACAAAACGGTGGTCACATTCAAATTCTGTGACCTCAAATTCTTTTGTATTAAACAAAAAATGAATTTCTTTTCGTTGTGTTATCAGATGCCCTTAAATAGTTTTCTTTATAATATCCGTACACACATCAACGCGCTTATTTTAAATGTGCATGTCTTGAATTTTAAAATAATTTTATAGATTTTATTTGACCTAAACCTAAATTCGAAGTAAACACGCGATTTAAGTTTCATTACAATCTACAACAAATTCTCCTGCGGATGTTTGTGTAGGGGTGTGTTAATGAAAACGATGGGAAAAAAACTAAACATGCATACAGTTGTCAGTCTGTCAGTCCTTGACTTAAAAAAGTAAATGTTGTGGTTTTTATGTACTTGAATTTTTGCACTTTAGTCGTTAGGACAAAATAATACGTGCATAGTGCGAGTATATGTGCATAGAAACATATTTAAATAATGTCCGGTAGTTCTGATACAGCACTTATTTGTTTTTTTGTCTTTTTAAGAAATGAAATAAATTGGAGATAAATTAAATCAAGTAAATGCATAGCGGGAGGAGATGAAAGCGAAGCATTGGAGCACTTTTTTTTTTGTACATATGCTCTATAAATCGCAGCACATCATTATACTTGTTGGTTTTGCACGTAAACATTTTTTTATTTCTATTTTTAAGCTTGAATCTATTTAATTTTTATTACTTTTAATTGCAACTTTCAAACAAAACAAAAAAATATTTGCAGACAGAACGAAAATAAAATCGGTGTCAGCTGTTTTGTTGATTGTGACTTGATGCTCTCTATGGAAAGCAAAAATTGTCATCAAGTTTGCATCAATTTTCAAAATTGTGAAAATATTAGTAAAAAAGTGTGAATGTATTAAAACTTGAAAGGCAAAACTTGATCGTTTAACCCTTAAGTTATAGCAGCGAGATGACCAGAGTTTACGACGATTTGCTGTCTCGTTAAAGCGGCCTTTCATCTCCTCTGTATACTGTCACAATTTTACATCAGCTGTCGTAAGATTGTCTCTACGTATTGTGGTTTGCACTAACGTTTGTATGATTCAATAACTACCTCGTAACACCTATGGGTGCATGTCAAAATAATTTGAAAATATGTGGCAGCTTCGTCGCAAATTTCGAGAAACACAAAGAAGAAGTAAAATGAAGTAATATTTATTGATTACAGTACATGCATATTTAATAAAGAGCTCTGAAATTCTGATGTTCGAATAAATAGCAAAATATTCAAAAAAATTTTCAATACAAATTTTAAAGTTAAAATAAACACCATAAATGGGCTCTTAGCTCTAACACTAATCAGCCGGCCTTTAAAAACAGCTGATTTTAAATGCCTGCGAATGTCTTTAAAAAGTGTTACTGACTGCCAAAAGCGCTAATTTATATGTTTAAGTATATAAATTATATTTATTAGCGTTAAAATTGATTATGGAACCGCACTGCTGACTCCGTAAACCTGTAAAGAGAATACAGAGATGAAAGGCAGCCCAAACGAGATAGTAAATCAGCGAAAAGTCTGTTCATCTCTCTTCTGTTATTAATGTAAAATATATGTAAAATTTGTATCATGTTAATTTTCTTGAAGGCTGTTCTTATCGTAGGGAAGAGGTATACTTATTTGTTGTATTATGGTAGGAATTGACTATTGAAATATATAGTGTCATATGGGCTTTAGAGCAATCGTGTGAAAGATAATTAATTATTGGCATAAAATAATGTGTCATAATTTTGTGACACCAGATTATATGATTGCGACACAATAAAAATTGTCATGGATTGGTGAACTTGCAGCAAATGTGTGATCCTCTTTTGAGACTTGGCGACCAGCAAAATTTTTGTGTTATGGTGAACAACTCGGTCCAGTGGGCAGTTGAGAAAAAGGCCTTAGATTCTTGTTTTTATTAAGAAAATGTTGCTAGATGCTTGTGTTTTAATCGGCAGTAGCGCTAGTTCCCACATAAGACCCATGATATTTGATTCCCTGATACCAAGTGCTTGTTGGCGCTTTCAAATTCTGTGACCATAAGGGTCTTCTTTCTAATTGGTGATCTAAAGTTCCAATTGGCTGTTCTTAATTATTTATCTCTGCAATTAATTCAAAACGCTAGAAACTTTTGGGTATTTCAAAAAGTTTATAGATTTTGTAGATATTTCATAGATATTTAAAGGAAAAACATTTTATGAACTTTCTTGGCATCTCGTCACCATTTCAAATGTTTCTATGTCTCTGCGAAAGCAAGCAAAGTCTTTACAGCGCCATTTGGTGTTTTTTTTTCCTATTCCTTTTTTTCCGTTTTGCGCTCCGACACGCAATGGGAATTTGCCTAAAGAATTCCATTTTACATTTGATTAAACGCACGCGGAGTGAAATCATGAAGAAAACATAAAATTTTAAATGGCAGTTGTATTGGAAAATTAAAGTATTTGCGGAATGAAAAAAAAAACTAAAAACACATGCTAGAGAAAATACTTTACAATTTGCACGATTAACCTTAATAGGAAAAAATAAAATTGTAATAAAAAAGTTTAAATTGGCATTTCAAGGTGGCATAAAATTTAAAAGGTTTTTCTTTCTTAACTACCCTTGGGAAATGGTTTTATTCTTCTTATGTCTTTAATTTTCTATCATTAACAAATTGATTTAGTGCCATAATTTTTTTCTTCTCAGAAATTAGTTTTTTTTTTAAAAACGGTGCAAAACATCGAGTATAGCTTCGGCTGTGTGGTACGTAACGCCGTCCTGTTGAAACCTAATGTTGCCAATATTCTCCTCTTCAATTTTTTTGAACAAAAATTCGTTCAACATGGCCCGATAACGATCGCCATTGACTGTAACGGCCACTCCTTCGCCGTTCTCCTTTACGAAGAAAAATGGCCCAATTATGCCTCTGGGCCAAAATCCGCACCAAACAGTGACTCGTTTTGTTTGGGTGTGTCGGCTTTTCAATGTATGCGTGCGGGTTTTCTGTGCCCCAAATGTGACAATTTTGCTTGTTTACATACCCGCCAACATCAAAATGAGTTTCATCGGAAATGATGTTTTTTTTTTTGCAAAATCAACCTCTTCCGTAAGTCGATCGCAGGCCCACTTAGCGAAGCGTATACACAACCATATTCGCTCAGCGGAATGATAAAACTAATTATCTGTCAAATCAGATATGAGCTAAGTGTTACCATTCACGAAATAAGCACTAGTTGGAAAAAAAAACGTTAGATGGCGGACCCTGTATTTTGATAGGATGTCAATAAAGCTCCAAATAGAAAGCCAATTCCTTATAATTTAAAACAAAACTAACTTCCACTTTCACGCTACTAAAATGTATGCCAAACTATAAAATATTTTCGAAAATCACGAATTCTTGCGAAAAAAATTTTTTCTATTAAAAAATCACTCATTGTTATGAGTTATGAACTTAAGAAACCAAACTTAAATAAGTTTTGATGCCAAAACGCACATGACATTATTTTATTGTAATCTTTGGTGCTGGGAAGCTGTCAATATGACAATAGTATGGCCAGGCGTGGCGATATTATGCTTGAATACAACAATAATATGTTTACTGGCCCTTATTGTGGCCGAGTAACAACTAGTTATCCACCCTGCTAAATGTCTTTGATGTCTTCTTTGTCTAATTTAATTAATATCAATCAGAAGGATAACATAGAAAGAACTTAATACAGAAATAATTATATATAAGAAAAAGTTCGAATAATAGAAATTAATTAACTGAAAAGATACATATATATTTAAAAAATGTTTGAATTTTTGAACAATTCGGGTGGAAGAAAAACTATATAAAAACTTGCAGAAGTTGGAAAGCTATTCAACAATGCAATCCAAAAAATGCGGTGCAATCCAATGACTGCAAACACTGAACCTGCTCAAACATTACGTTTGCTACAAGTGACCTGAACTGATGTCATTTCATTTTTGGTTTACGTTAACACCTAAAGATATTATTCCAAACAAAACGAACTGCAAAAATTGTATCTCACTCATTTTGAGTCAACAATATGGCAGTTTATATATGTAAGTACTGAGTATAGCCATGATACAACTAATAAGGTAACATTTTCACTACAATAAGAACAACTTCAATAAAAATAACATGCATTTTGTTTTTGTACAACTTCTGCAAACTGCCACATCTACATTTACAGTGTCGAAGATGAATAGAGCTTATTGATTAGCTATCTCATTTTGGCTGCCTGTCATCTCTGTATGTATTCTCTTGACAGTTTGAAGTAGTCAGATGATTAACGGTTCAGCTGATGAGGCTACCTTATTAGTTGTGTCATGGGCATAACGAACATTTTGACGTTACAAACAGAACTGAAAAACTAGTAGCTCCGTAAACCGGAAAACTACTGTATTTTCGAAGCTCTTCAAAATGTGGTACAAGTACAAGTATAAGTAGTTCAGTTATTTTTTAGTGAAGCCTATTTTGCTTCTCAGTTTTTAATATGTGTGAGTAGAAACGCAAAATTCAAAATTCATTTCATTTATTTAAAGTAAAACTCACTCTTCTTCTTCGTCGTCCTCAGTGTTCTTGTTGTTCTCTACACCCAGATTGCTCTCGTAAAATACGTCATCCTCTTTGGATTCAAGTTCTTCATTGTTGTTGTTGTTGTTATTGTTATTTAGGTTCAAATTATAGTTGTTGTTGTTATTATTGTTGTTAATGATATTGTTGTTGTTCTTGATATTATTAAAATTCATGTCATCGTTTGTTGTTAAAATATCAACATTATTATCATCGCCATTGCTCACATCCATATCATTTTCATCCTCATCATCCTCCTCATCTTCATCGTCGATATTATTGTTCTTGTTGTTGTTGCTGCTGTTGATATTCATATTTAAACTTTTAAGGGGCTTGCTGCTGCTTTTGCCATTGAGATTGTTATTAAGCAATAGATTATCGTGTTGTTGATTAGCTGCTCTACGCTTGGCCTGCTCTTCTAAATATTTCGATTTTGTTATTATTTCATCGCTGATGATGATGATGGGTGATGATGAAATCAAATCGAAGGGGAATCAAATATAAAATAAACAATTTTTTTTTTATTAGTTTTTATTTGTTTGCGTAAGAGAGAAGAGAAAAAAGTTTTATTTCAAATTATATCCGGAATGATTTAACAAGTTTGTTTTCATGGGCTCAAGTGAACATTGATTAGTTAACTATTAATGAGGACTTGGGCAATATTATTTGCTATAGCTTTTAGTGGGCTATTGGTAGGCAGGTTTTGGGAAATTCTTAAACAGTATAGTATGCTGATGTACGCTCCATGCTACTTAAATAGCAAATATCTCCTAACCCTGCAAGAACAGTGTCGGTCATTTGACACTGCTGATGGATTCATACATCAGGGTTTCTATGATTTTCTTAAGGTCAAAATGAAAAAAACTGATGTAAACATTCGTGTAGGTGGGATTTCTTTTTTTTACCAGCGTTACCATCTCAGTAAAGCGATCATTCGAAATCTGTTTTTCAAAATGCCCACAAAGTTACTTATAATTCTATTAGTTTCTTTATTATTAAATAAAAAAGAGTTTTTCGAAAAATTAAAAAAAAATCAATTCAATTCTAAAGTAGAATAAACTATTTTAGAAAAGCGTATAGGTAAAATTAAACGAAAAACAATAGTCAGTAGCAGTTTTAACAATAGTAAATTGAATCATATGGAAAAAACATTCACAGCACCATTTTTTTTTTTTCAAAGAAAAAATGACAAATGAACCTACAACAACATTAATGCATAAACGTAGTTCCAAATGAAACTATCAAATCAAAATACTAAAAAATTCAATGTAATGGCAACGCTGAAAGCTATAAAATTGCTTTGCATGTGTCATTAATTAAGTTGTCAATGTGTTGGTTTCCATCAACTATTTCTTGCAGGGATGCTACACAAATTCACCAGAGTTAATCTCCCATATTCCAGTTGTCGTTATCGTCGTCATCGTTGTGACATGAAGTCAGCATTGTAAAACTCGTGTTGCTACACTCTTCTCCTACAATAATGTTCTAATTTTTTGTAGTCATTTAATATTTGCTAGATCTAAGGGTTAGGGTAATCCTATTAAATACCTTCAATTGCGGTTGGGGACTCTAAAATAAGTGCGACATTTTTCGGGTCGATTTATGTCGTTTTCATTTCTACGACAAAAGGCCAGGTTATAAAATTAGCCAAGCACTGCATTATCAATTTTTTACCTATTTCTGGTTATTCGGATATTTTCTTTTGATCTTAAACTCAATAAAATATCAGTGCTCGCCAACTTACCGATTTTTATGTAACTCCTTTTTCGATACACAAACCGCGCTGTATTCATTTTCTAATAGACAAATTTCACGCTTTTTGCAGCTCAACGGACGGCACAGGTCACCTGTAAAATTAAAAAGAAAAACAATGTCAAGAAAAACCAAAATAACTTTAATGTTATTAAAGTGCCTGTTGCCTGTTCATAAAACTGTAACTAAAATTGCTAATAATATGAAGAACTAAAAAAACAATCATTTCATTTTTCCAAAAGCTGAATATTTTTCTTATGTATATGCAGTTTCATTTATCGCCATAAAGTGAGCAACATAATAACAAAAATAAAATGAAATTACTCGAAAGCAGAAAAAATAGGTCAATTTTGAAATTGCAGATTCAGTCTAGAGGCAACAGCAGTTGCACTTGTTGCCACACAAACAAACTTTTTCCACTCAGTTTGGATCGCCGAAGGCTGGAAAATAAAACTGAAATACAAAATTGTTGTTGAAAATATTTAACTGTACGTTTTCTGTGCTCTACTTTTCAAAATAATATCATATGGCAGTTTCTTACTTCTAGTTGTTTTGAGGCAATAAGAGGTAGAAAATAATTAAAGATATAATGCATTTAAAAAATCTTTGATTTAAAAGCTGAATAAAATCTAAGCAAAGTTATATACATATCAAAAAAAAAGCACAATAAGTTATATGTAACTAATATATTATAAAATATTTTTTTTTCTTTCTATCTTTATTGATTGCAATCTATCCAATGACAATAAGCAATATTAATAACAATTTAATAATATATAATAGTAATTTGGCATTGAGTAGATTACATCAGCATGTAATGCTACTATTTAAAATTAAATAAAACGTATTTATATAAGTATCTCTTAAGAAAAATATTTTTTTTTAATTACATTTGTAAGCGTATGCATATTATATTCGTACTTAAAATGAAAAAGGAAGATCAAGTACATGAGACCTCCTCGGCCTTCTCGTTTCCGAACTGTCATCTAATAGACTAATAGCCAATATATTTTGCTGATTGCTAAGCCTATGCATATATTCTTCTGAAAATCTTTTTATTCCATCTGTTATTCTAGGCGTATTGAGATCATTATGTATTATTTCATTTGTGACGAACCATGGTGGTCCTAGCACACTGCCCTGTGGTACTCTCCAGCTCTGATATCAGAAATATCAGACAAAGTATTGTTATGTTTAACAAATAAATTAAGTCAAGTACGAGGCTGGCTCGCACTCTTAGGGTTCCGTACGTATGTATGTGTAATGTATGTATGGAATGGCGTATGTGAATACATATGTATATTTTATAAATTTCATCTCTCTGTTTTTAAAGCTACTTTATGTTGTACGGGGACACCTAGTAATTTTCCACTTGTTGTTGTTGTTGTAATTTGCTGTTGTAAGGCATCTGGGAATGCATACACTGTTCGAATTTCGGCTCTTAATCTCTTACGGTTCGAGAGTTATAGCTATTACTCTACGTTGTAAGGGTACACCTGGTACTTTTACAGTTGTTGTTGTTTTTAGCAAGTGTTGTTGTGGAGCATATGTGAATACACATATTGTGCAAATTTCATCCCTCTGTCTCTCACGGATCGAGAGTAACGGCTAGTTGTTACTTTACGTTGTATAGGGACACCTGGTAATTTTCGACTTGTTGTTGTTTCTAGCATTTGTTATTGTAGGCCACATGCGAGTACATATATTGTTCACATTTCATCTCTCTGTCTCTTACAGTTTGGGAGTTACGGCTAATTTTTACTCTACGTTGTATAAGGACACCTGGTAGATTTCGACATGTTGTTGTTTTTAGCATTTGTTGTTGTAGCGCATATATGTAAATACTGTGCGAATTTCAGCTCTTTGTCTTTTATAGTTTAGCAGCTACGGCTAATTGTTACTTTAGGTTGTATTGGGACACCTGGTAGTTTTCCACTTGTTGTTGTCTTTAGCATTTGTTGTTGTAAAGCATCTATAAATACATACACTGTGCAAATTTCAGCTTTCTATCTTTTACGGTTCGAGAGTTATAGCTAATTGCAAGTTTTCGTTGTATGGGGACACCTGGTAGTTTTCGACTTGTTGTTGTTTTTAGTATTTGCTGTTGTAGCGGCAAGTTACAACTACATCCTGTGAAAACTTCAGCTCTCTATCTCTTACCGTTTCGGAGAACTGACGCTGTGACGGACGGACGGACGGACGTACTTGTCTCGGTAATAGGGTTCCGTTTCACTCTGATGAGTACGGAACCCTAAAAAGCAACGATCTGTCAAATAAGACTGAAGAAGCAGATAATGGGGTGTTGGTACAATTTTCTTTAATTTTTATAATAATCCAGGATGCCACACATGGTCAAAAGCCTGTTGATGGCCCCGAAAAACACAGCCGAACAGTATTTTTTGTTTTCTAGAGCTTCTGTGATGCATTGATACAATTCTATGGCATTGTTCAGGTGTGACATGGTTGTGGCGAAAATCGAATTGATGGTTAGGGATAACATTGACATTTTCCAGCAGGGGCGTTATTCTATCAACAAATATTCTTTCAAATACTTTGAAGAAATTCGCCAGTAAACTGATTGGCCTGTAAGATGAAATAAAGTTTTCTGGCTTCAATATCATTACAACTACAGCACATTTCCATTGTGATGGGAAGTCACTTAACCTTAATATTGCATTAAATATGTAAGTTAGGAATAAAATTCCCCTTTTTGGGAGATGTTTTAGCATTAGGCTGTTTATTTCATCATATCCAGGAGACGTTTTTGCATCAAGGTCTCTTATTTCGTTTTGTATTTCTTTAGGTGTTATTGGTTTTATTGGTAAATCCATTTGGCACGGAGAATCGAGGAACTTGAGAATGTCTTCTTCATCTTGTGATAAATCGTACTTTATAGTTAAAACTTCACCATTGTAACTTATTTTATCGCGCTTTAGTTCGATTTTACTTCCTCAGAATTGAACAACAAAAACAAAAATCTATATTTAACTACTTTTTCAGGCTCAAGTTCATATCTTGGTTTGTCAAAAATCAAAAAACAAAAATCAATTGAAAATTAATTGGATGTTGGTAAGAGAATATAAAATATATTCCAGTCAAAAGAAAAAAACAGTGTTAAAATTGAAAGTCTATCAATAGATTAAATATAGACAGTTAGTAACAACCCTGTCGGACATTGAGTAGTCGACTACTCAAGTTAACTTTACGTTAACTTTTATGGACTAGCTTCAAATTAGCTACACTATAATCGATTTGTAATTCACTTTTTGTGTACTGGTTAAAAGCTGGCTGAAATGTAGTGCAGAGTTAACCCAAAATTCAAATAATAACATACACACATACACGGTAAATAACTCTTTAATTAAACTGCCTATTGTCGCATTCGTTTTAAATGTTGCGATGGCTGAGTGGGTATGTTGGCTGCTCACCCGTCTTGAAAAGAAGAGAAAGTAGGATGAAATTTAATTTAATAAAACAAAATATTACCACCGAAAAATATAAAATCAGCCTTGATTTCTACATTCTTTTTCTGACTTTTTCTACATTCTTTTACTGACTTTTAAGTAGCTAACTTTAAGTTAGTTGAAAAGTAATGCAACAACGGACAATTGACTACTTCCTAGCACATCACCATGTTAAAATAGTCAGTTGTTTGCATTGAGAAGTAATCCAGGCCTCAACCAGTACATGTTGGGAAATAGTTAGCTATAAGTTAGCTTAAAGTTAGCTTAAAGTGAGTTTGGTTTCCGACAGGGAAGGAGCACAGTGGTCTGTTTCTCAAAACTTACAAATGTGTTTTACAAGCAAAATACGTATTTACAAAATGTTTTATTTTGTTTTCCTAAAAAAAAACATAACATTATAATATATTACCTTAATTAATTATTTGCTATGAGATCTAATTGAGCTGTATTACTTTAGGTCTAAAAATACACCTGATAATGCTTTCTGTCTTTTGCAGCCGATTATAACTATATCGCCGACAAGTCTTTAATGCTAAGCAACTCGCCTTAAAAGAATAAATAGTTCGGTTTCAAACATTATTTTAAGTTTTTTTTTTCAAGTCTACTGATCATCACGACTTGTATTCTTGAAAGGATCAAAAAGTAAAAGTTTTTTGAGTATTCAAAAATGAACTTAATTATTTATTCGCTATTAGAGCCAATTGAAATGTATTATTTTAGGTTTAAAAACAGACCTGATAATGTTTTCTATCTTTTTCAGCCATCTATATGCCACCGACATATCGTTGATGCAAATCAACTCGTCAGTACACTCGAAAAACTAAAAAGGATGTTTGAAACCCAACTAATTGCAAAATTCTCATAAACAAAATGAGAAAGGCAGAAAACATTAAGGTCTATTGTTAGACCTAAAATAATATATTCCAATTGGCTCTTATAGCGAATAAATAGTTAAATTCATTTCTAAATTTACAATTTATCATCTACAAAAACAGCACTTACGTCCCATTGTGCAAGTACAGGTCACTATCCAGACTTCGATAATGTTAAAGTTTTAAACATCGAGAACAATAACAAACGCCGCTATTTTTTGGAAATGTTACAAATAATAAATATACCAACAACAAGACGAATAAATTTTAAAGCAGACACTGAGAGTGTTGCTCAAATTTACAGACACCTAGTTAATAAGAAAAGGTATATATTAACATAGTAATAATAAAAAAAGTGAAATGTACACACATATTTAGTGCAATAACAGAAACAGACAAAAGGAGTTCATATTTTCAAAAATTTACTTGCTTATTTCTACTTGTAAGTGAATGTTGTTGTTTTTTTTTTTATCTGAAAGTAATCATGCACTTGATTATTGTTTATCATCGATTTATTTGTATACGTTATATATTTGTATCTTAAACAATATGTGTATGAATATTACTAATTTATAATATTTTTATTGTTTCAATTATATATGTAGCCCTGAAGATGCTAACCAGTGGTTAGCGAAATATCGGAAAATTTAATAAATATCTAAATAAAAATGAAATGTGACCTTAAGCTCGTTGATCATCACTACTTATATTAGTCAAAAAAAAGGTCGGAAAACCAAATAACTCACCAATTTACAATTTCTTCATAAATTAATTAGTGAAATAATCCCTTAAAAAACTGTTGGAGTTTTATTTCGCAATAATTTTTGGGGGATTATTTCATATGTACTAAAGTTGCAATCTAAAATATGAAACAAGGCCCAACAATATGAAATAAACGTTGCAACGTTGTTGTTGATCACTGTAACAATTTTTAGGGGATTATTTCATTTATGTGGAGTGTTAAGTTTTTGGGGGACTGCTATAAGCCGCTAAAGATTCTACTTAAGCTTTGCTACAGCACAAATCTTTTTTGATTTTGTTTGTAATCTCTAATTAAACTTATTTGGATCAATGGCTTTTCCCGCTATTTCAGTTTTGCTTTGGTGAAAACTTAAAAAAATTCAAAACGTTTACGTAACAGCTGTTTTGTGAAAAGTTTTTCAAGAAGAAGTTATAATACTAAACTACTTAAATACGACGAATGAAGACTTCTTACATTGAAAAATATCCTGTTATATATTTCAAATATTTTTTAAATTTATTATTCTCTGTGCAGTGCATACTATTGCTATATTAAGAAAAAAAAAAAAAAAAAAAACTATAATACTTTTTGAAAAAGCACACTTTATAACTTACTTGTCGGATCATGTATCCATCTTTTGCGTTCGTTATTAAGGCTCACTCCATTGATGGAAACACCTCCACCTCCGACATTCTTCGTTGACATTAATTGTGCATTTTTATTGATCTGCAATTAAAAATAACGCGCATTCATTAAAAACTCTGGAATTAAGTGGTAGTAAATGTAAATACTATGATAAGAAAAAAAGTAATTTTGCACAAACCATCCCTTTGTGCCATAAATCATTTTTAATTAAAACTTTAATGCACATACATACATATTTTTCCTATCTGTTATGATAACTAGATACATGTATTAAATATATTCGAGCGCTCAGCAAAAAAGAACGCCCACAAAGAAAATTTATTTTTTTAATAATGATGTTCAAATAAATATTTTTAATCGTTTTAATTGTGTATGAAAGTGATAAAAGTTGAGTGCAATGTGTATTATTCTTTTATTAATTTTATTACATATTAAATATGAATGACTCAGCATCATTATGCTTTTTGAAATAAATTTATTTTTAAATGTGTTCATATCTTGCTTTTTGTATGCTAAACTAAGTGTACATGTGCAAATATACGTACGTATGTAAATCAATTGGCTCGGTGGGTTAGAACCAAAACATTCGACTTTTTGGGAGATCAGGGGTCAAATCCTTGCACTCAATATTAAATGAACTATCGAGTACAATTAATGTAAAACAAAAACCAAAATAAACAACAAATACACCGCATAAGCGACGAAAGTGGTTCGATTATGAATTCGACGATTTGGCCGCTGAATTGTAACGAACTCTGTAGCAATAAGGATATAGTGTTTTTTTTAATTTTTTAGTCTCTTGTTTTACTTTTTAATAATTTTTTTTTTTTTTTTTTTTTTTTGAATCGGATGATTCCCATGGGAGTCGCCATTTAATATTTTTTATTTTATGATTTTTACTTCGAAAAACTCATTTAAAGCATTGGCTCACCAAATAAATGTCACTCAAAAAATTCTTTGACAGACAAGTTTTTGTCTATTAAATAGACGATAGAAAAAAAATATTAATTGTATTTTTTTACGTGATATTTTGTAGCAAATTGTGCGAAATCTCACTGGAAGTTGTTTGTTTACGTACTCCAGCAAGAAAATGTATGTATAAGTTATTTTAGCTATTTCCCCACCATAGAAAATTTCAGATTTTTGGAACGAAGTTCCTTAACGCGGCTTGCTGGTAGTGCAAATTAATAGAAACCGTCACGAAAGCGTGTCAGCTGTTTGTATGTATTGGTGTATCTGTCGACAAACAATTGTGTAGGTGTCTCCGCTGCTGTCAGCGGAGATACCTACCAATAAATATTAATTAGTTGTGAAAACGGACACTCTCAGTTGATAGATGTCGCTAAAGTAAATTATGTCATAACAAAAAACAGCAATATTGAAAAATTTTCTTCGTTTTGTAGCAAACTGACAAAAAAAATACTGCATGTGTTAAAAGAAAAAAAATAAAACGTTCCAAAAATTTTAAGAAGCATATAAAATTTCAAAATTTCAAAAACAACACAAAATAAAACATACAGATTTCACCTTGTATTACATTCGAAGATGAAGAAGAAACGTAAGGAACTTCGTTCCTAACGGGGGTCCCCCGGCGGCATTTCTATTTTTATCTCAATATATTTATTTTAATTCAATTTAATATTAATTCAAAAAGTTACAATTTCCACTCTTGCACAGTGTTATTTAACCCAGTAAAACCTACCTAACCGATACACCAATACATTGAAAGATTTTAAAATTTCAACATATACATACGCAAACTTATATTCCATAAGCGCCTTAAGTTAGAAAGAAAGAAACAGCCGTTTTGATTAAAGAGTCGTGCTATACTTTACTCTTTTCATCATTTTAGATGGCAGCACTGGTAAATATGAACGGCAAAGAACTGTCATACAAAAAAATAAATTGAAAACGCTGGTGAAAACAAAGAAAAAAGTCTTAAGAAAATATTCATAAAAATTTAAATAAAGGTAAAAATTTAAACAAAATGCTTTAAGCATTAAAAAAAAAGAATTTAACAAAAGAGTGGAAATATACAAAAATATAAATAAATTTGCAATTATTGATAGAGCGGAAAGTGTAGAGAGTTGTCCGTCCGCATTTTTTGCTTTTACTGTATTTAATATACATAAGTATGTATTTTTTAAGATATTGTTTTTTTTTTCTTAAAATAAAATGAAATAAAAACATTAAAACGAGCTTTTCTTAATACAGTAGCAATAACCAATTTTTAGGAATACAATAACTGGTAGTATTCAGTAGCACTAACCAATATTAATAATGCTTTACTAAAAATTTATTTATAGTATAATACTAAACGGTTATATACACGTTAGAACTGATGTGTGTGAGTGAGAGCACAATAGTGTTCTCTGTTCTAAACAATAATGTAAAAGAAAAAGATATTAGTTCACACGTACAGAAGAGAATAGGTTAGTTTTTTCCCAAAGGCCTGTACAAAATAATTGAAAGTTTTAGAATTTCTAACCTATACTTTGGTTATGAGTACTTGTTATTTAACGCGTTATTTAACCGGTACTGTTCTTATTGGGTAAGATTGTACTGGCCGAAGTAGAAGTAATTTCAGTTTCAAAAGGCAAAAAGGTCCCTAGGGACCTTCTCACTCATCGGAGGGTTAAAAAAACTTTCTTGAATATTCAAATAAAACTTAATTATTAATTTACTATAAGAGTTCATTGCTGTTATAGCAAATAAAAAATGAAGTTCATTTTTGAATATTTCCCTTTAACTTTTAATGAAATTAAGCTTTTCAGTTTCGAAATCACATTCTCTTTTTTTTAACTTTTTCAATAAATTCTTGCAATTTTAGCAAATCTTGTTGTATCAACAGAGTTAAATTGTAAAATAAAACGTAAACTCTGTCAAACCATTTTTGATTTGATTTTCTTTTATTAATTCAATAGCTTCTCACACAGGAAACCAAAAAACAAAAATTACTAAAAATATAAAATTTCATTGAAATTCAATGCCTGTCAACCATACACCACCCATTTTTCTGTTACAACTGTTAGAATATTTACCAAACTGCAACGAGGCTCCTGCCTGAATGAAAACTGAATGCAATTTGCTTAACTGATTTGAAATCATACTCTACCACCATCACCATCACCATCACCGTCACCGTCACCAGCACCCAAAGCTCAATCATCTCTATGCAACATGTTGCAATAAAAAATATTTCACAATGACTTAGAACGATCTAAAGCCCTCATGTTGTCTGATGCGGATAGAGTTTGAATGTGTTTGGATTTTCCATATAGTACTTTTTCTTTTCCATGTAGTATTTACACATATAAAAATGTGTATGTATGTAAGTACGTAGGAAATCAGTTTTTAGCTATTTTCGTCTTGGGTGTTAAAGGCTTTAAGGTTTATAACTCGTTGTTGCAGCTTCTAATTTTTTAACAATGCCTGAATCTATATAAACTTAAAACACACTAATACAAAGATTTTCTAATTTTATTCTTTATTTTTATCTATCACTCTCTGCTTTTTTGTTCTGCCATTCTTTTTCTTTTTCATAACATAAAAATAGATGAAGAAAAAAGATCAGAATTTTCATGTTCAACGCCATATATGTATGTAGCTTGTGTAATGAATGTCATCTTGTGCGAAGGTTTTAATTTTTTGACAGCTGATTTTTCAGGGCAGCAGCCAAAGATGAGAGCGTGAAATATTTTCGTTCACAAACACAAGCTAACAAATAAAGGTTTAATTTTTTCATGTTCATTTTAGAGGGCATACGTACATATATTCAATAAGTGATGACATCAAGCAAATTTTAAATGGAACTTGTGGCCAAGTTTTGATTTGTTAATCTACTGCCTGCCATTCAACTTTAAGTTATATTTAAGCGCGAAATTGTACTTTTCAACACTTATTTTATTGCAACTTAAATAAGCAATTTTGCAGTGCTCCCCTCAAAAGTTGCCGAAAGCCAATACAACGACAGGTGCTAAGAACGGCACAGGAAAGGTGGTCGAACGAGATCACCTGTCAAATATCGGGGATTACATGGCCCAACTATGAGTATAGGAGAACCGAGGCCCGGTTGAACTTTCCGGGGCATAGGCTTTGCACCCTTGTGGCTGTTCTAACGGGACATTTTCACAACGGGAGTACATGCGAGAAGACTAAATCTTCCATATAATGGTTTCTGCAGAGGTTGCAGAGATGAGGAGGAGGAGGAGGAGGAGAGTGTTGAATACCTTCTCTGTTGATGCCCAGCTCTCTCTGACAAGAGAGCAACTTACTTGAACAGACCGACACTAAATGGGCGGACTAGTTTATCCCTTCATCGGGCTGGTTCAGGTCGGAACTGGCGGGAAGTATGTAGGGCTATCTCGCTACAACCCATTCGGGTATCACAACGAGACCTTTCTAGGACCCAAGTGGGCCGGTTTCATGACCAGCGGCCCGCGTAACATAACCTAACATAATGTCTTGAATAATGGGATTTTGTTACACATATTTTTGTGCTCTTATACATAACGATTGCGTTAGCTGTTGCATAGTTCTACTGGATGGCACGTCTTCCGCCTACATAAAATTGGTCATATGCCCACGACGAAGATTTTACCATGGCTTGTAGTACTTTTCATCTTCAATTTAAAATGTCATAGTGTTAATGGAAAATATAACTTACGTTGGATTTTTTGATGGTCGCAAGAAATGTATATGGATTTTTCTAACTAAAGTGCAATGCGAATATTAATACTTGTATAACAGTCTGGGTTGCGCTTAAGTAATAGGTGCATCTAAAAGAAAATAATATGCATGTGCCTGTGTGTACGATTTTATGAAACAATTGAAAATGAAACAATGAAAAAACTAAGCGTGATTTCAATTGTTTAATATAATTTTTTATTATAACCATTATTTCTGAAGATACAGAACAACAAGTGATAAAAAAGAAATTTTTCTTCGAAAAATTTCAAATTTTGGATTTCTAATAGTTTAGAAAATACATTAAGACTTGAATATTTTTGAATTTTATTGCTTACTCGTGGAGTTTTATATAATAGAATTAAAACGAGCGCTCATTTTTGCAAATCCGTGCTTAAATACTTACACCGGTATTCATCAAAAATAAAACATTGTTGAAACACATTTTACAACAAATTTTTCATATAAAATTTGTTCTAAAATGTATTTGAGCAACGTTTTATTTTTTATGAATACCGGTGTTATTGTATTCCAATTAAAGCAAAAGTATATATGAAGTGTGTAGAAGGCATGTGTGAAGAAAAAAAATACGTGTGTGTGGCAATGTGTGTATGTGCGTATGTATTCAATTTTGCTACTATTGTAAAACGCTTTACGACTTAGCAAAATTATTTTATAAAAGTTAGATTCCCGGAAATTCCCCCAAAAATTTCCTGAGAATACAGCATTGGAAATTCGCTTGAAACCATTACAAAAAATTTAATACTAATCACATTGGCATAATTTCACATCTCCACTAGAAATACAAAAATGTTTGCTGCTCCTAACGCCACTGCTGCCTAAACCGATGGAGAAATGAAATCATAAATAGCAGCATTACCAACAAAAAGTGAAGTGAAAAATTGAATGGCAAAATCTCAAAGAGAAAAAGTAAAAAAAAAAATAAATCCATGCCAGCTTAAAATAGTAACAAGAGTTCAATATGTCACATTATCCACAAGCCCACACCTACAAATAAATACATTTGACGCTTTGCCAACACCTGTACGTGTGTATGTGCGCACATCCACGTACACATTCACTCACCCCAAAAACACCCAGAAACACCCATAAACTCTCAAAAAGCAATATCCTCAAAGCGCCTATAAAATTAACCAAAGCCTGATGAAAAATCAGCGCTGCTATCAAAAGTTTTAAACATGTCGGAGGGTTGATGCAGAAGTCTTCGAAAAATTTTCGATCAGGGAAAACAAATATACATCACATCCATTCATTTGAATTTTAAATAAGAACGTATAGTTGTTGTTATTTAGGTTGTAGTAGCGAATTGATGTACTTTTAAAGCCATATTCATAATAATTATTGTAAGTTTATTAAGCTCTTATTTGAGTATTTATACGGAATATTTGTCAAATAAACGTGTAATAAACCTTCAATAGTTTTTATGAATGTGGGTGTTAAAATATAAGAATTTAAGCAGTAGCTTAAGTCATTGGAAAATTAAATATCACCGAGTGCACTGCAACTTTTTCTAAAATTGTTTTATTTTTCCTTATTACATTTTTGTTTAATCAAACGTCCACAGACACTCCCTATATTCTCATTTGTCTCCTCCTTCCTCTATTTGCCTCGTTCCACCATAATGCAATGCATATGAAAAGGCCATCCCCTGAGTGCAAGTGAACAAAAAAAATAAATAAAATGAAAACCGCGTTAAAAAATAGTTGACCAAACCGATTCAAAACTGTTTTATGCCAACAAAAGCTACATCAGATAAAGAAACGGTTATAAACCAGACTTAATGTAGTTTGCGTTAGGAGCTTTCTAATTGGAAATTGGTTTAGTGGCCTCGATGTGAAAACGTACATACAAACGAATTTAGTTTCGGGATTACAATATTATCAATATTTCTTAAATGATTAACCCAATCTCAGTGTTCTATATTTTATTTGCTTTTGAAACACCACTGGCTCATATAATATGTATGTGTCTCTGACTATGACATATTAATACAATATTCCAGGGATAACCATACACACATTGCTATAACGAAAGCTTAACAGCATCATAGAGATGAGAATATTAAGGATAATAACGTTGGTGTTTTGAAATTTCAGTAGGTGTTTTTTTCTTGGATTTTTTGAAACAGTCATAGCGATGCCAATGGAATATTTTACTAAAACCTAAGGCTTATCGTCATGGATGAACAAACCAATTGCAGGGAGTACAAAAAAAAAAAAAAAGAAAACTGCTGTCAAACCAACATTCTTTTTTTCTCCTCTTTTGTACATTCTAAATGACTAAACTCACGCAAAAATGAACACACATGCACTCACATACATACACATAAATGCATTTTTGAAAAATCATTCATGTTAAAATGACTTCAAATATTTGCAAAATAGTAGTAATACTACTTCCTTTGTTGGCAAAGCGCTGATTTGGTTGGTTGTTGCTGCGGTATTGAGTGGACTGAATGAATAATTCTTTGGTGCATGCCAAAATGTTCCCTAGCCAAATGCCAAAATGTTACTGCTGCGTCATTTTATTTCTCGGTTTCTTTTTTTTTTTACTTTTTGTTCCAAATGCACTTGAATGTTCTATTTTTTCCGATTTTTAGCCTTTATCCAAATTTAATACTGGCATTGTAAAAGTATTGCAAAACAAAAGGAAAAACTAGCAACTCCATTATACTTTTATCTCGGAAACGCTTTTAGTTGAGTTCAATCTAAAATGTTTCATTCATTAAACATTGAGATCCACTAAATGCACAATGAGCGCACAAAAAATTGTTCATTTCGAATTTGTACATTTTCTGCTAATTAAGTCAGTTATTGAAAATGTGATAAGTAGGTGTATGTATATAAACGTGAGTACATTGTATATGAAAATAAATTGAGGCAAGTATGAGGCTGACTTGCACAGCAAGAGTTCCGTACTACCGTGTAAGTTCTAGACAAATGGTAACCCTGGTGTACTCTTTAGTTTTAAACTTTTTATTGTTTTTAATAAACGCTCCGCCATATAACTTTTTTTGTTGGAAACGGCTCAAAACATCGAGTGTAGCTTCGGCTGTGTAGCACGTAGCGCCGTGCCGTTGAAACCAAATGTTGCCAAATCCTCCTCTTCAATTTTTGTGAACAAAAATTCATTCAACATGGCCCCATAACGATCGCCATTGACTGCAACGGCCACTCCTTGTTCATTTTCGATTATGCCTCTGCATTAAAATCCGCACCAAACAGTGACTCGTTTTGGGTGAGTCGGCTTTTCAATGTATGCCTGTGGGTTTTCTGTGCCCCAAATGCGACAATTTTCTTGTTTACATACCCGCCAAGATGAAATTAGCTTCATCTGAGAAGATGATCCTTTTTTTTTGTTTGCAAAACCGGCATCTTCTGTAAGTTGATCGCAGGCCCACTTAGCGAAGCGTATACACAACCGTATTCGTTCAGCGAAAGGATAAAACAAAATATCTGTCAAATCAGACATGTGCTAAGTGCTACCATTCACGAAATAAGCACTAGTTGAAAAAAACCCATGATGGCAGACCCGTTAATTGTTGCTGTAGAGATCAGATAACTGCTTGCACCGTGTAAATTTAAAGCCTCTATCATATACTGCTTAAACATTATAGCTGAGTCTCAAATTAAAAGGTGTCCCCATGTATGAACTCTAATTAAATTTTAACTTTTTTTCAGCCTTGTTGTAGAATCCTGTGAACTACATATGCTGTGAAAATGTTAAGTCTCTTAACACACGCAACACTTCTCTACTCTATCCTCCAATTGCTTGACTCCTGACACTCACTCCTTCTCTACTCAACTAAGAAAAACCACCACAAAACCACTTAACAATTGCAAAAACATGTTTAGGTGCTTGAGGAAAAGTTATGGAAAATAAAAATAAATTTTTGTTTTTTCATACTGATAAGTTTTACAGCGGCCACAACATGTTTAGCGAGTTTTATAGAAAATATCAAATTAGTGAATTGTTGCTGTGGCCAGACCGACAACGAACAAGACTGGCGAGTTTTGGTATATGTATTGCTGCAATGAGTACTTTTCCATGCCGGTTAAACTATATTTTGATTCTCCTATTGTTCCATTTTACTTAGATTATCATTAAATACTCTAACCAGACGATAAATTATATCGACGTGATGCAACTTTTATTGACGCTCGTGTTCGCACACCTTATACATTTACAAAGCTCTAAAGACATACAACACATACTATTTTCAATATACTCGCTTATAATTTAGATTCTAATCTGAAAAGTTTTTGATATTAATTGCAAAAGTTCAAAAAAGACCTCGAGTTTGAACAACCAGAGGTTCTTTAATTTCATTGATAAGACTGAAGATGAAAATAAACGAAACACATTGAATTCTTGGCCACATTGAAGAAAATGTTTGTTAGCAATTCTATTACACTGTGCAACATGATACTTAAGATTGAAAAGTATTGAGGGAAAATAAATTCCCCATAAAAACTTTTTATAACAGATTTACCGAAAAATATTTATATCATAATATTTATTAATGATTTACCACTGACCTTTAAATTTTCCAAATGTCTTTTATTTGCGGATGATCTTAAATTGTATTCCACTATTTGTAATATTGATGAATGTGAGAAGTTGCAAGAAGATCTTGACAAGCTGTCCGGCTGGTGTTCTGACAATGATTTAAATATAAATATTTCTAAATGTTGTATAGTCTCGTATGCCCACATTATGAGTCCTATTAATTTTAATTATTCTATTTGTGGTGTCCTGCTTAAGCGTGTTGATGAGGTGAAAGATCTTGGCGTAATTTTTGATTCTAAATTAACGTTTTGTAGGCAAATAGATTGCGTTGTTTCTAGAGCTTATAGTATGCTTGGTTTTATTAGAAGAAATTCAAAAGATTTTAAGAATGCCTATACCCTTAAATCATTGTATATTTCCTTGGTTCGAAGCATTTTGGAATATTGTTCTATTGTTTGGAATCCGAGTCATTTGGATTCTTCTAATCGCATTGAACGGATTCAAAAAATATTTACTAAGACTGGTTTAAAGTTGATTTGGCCTCATGAACTACCACCGTATAAAGTCAGAAGGAAATTGTTGGGACTACAGTCCCTAGAGGACCGTAGATCTTATTCCTCATTATTAACTGCCTATAATGTGCTATCTGATAATATTGATTGCCCGGAAATAAAACAACATTTTATTTTTTACATCCCTCCTCGAGATTCGAGAATCAATCGTCAGTTCGAAGAATGTTTTTTCAGAACGCACTATGCAAGTAATGAGCCGATTGCAAGATGCTTACATTTATGTAATAGTTTTACCCCACATCTAAATTTTAATGTTAATATTTCAATGTTTAAACTTTTATTGTTTCAATATTTTAATTAAGTTTTTAATTGTCAGTAATCTGTAAGAAATCAATTCTGTAGATGAATAAACTAAACTAAACTAAATAATTTTTAGCCACAAGGACTTCATAATTATGTTTTCTCTAAGCATTTTTATTACAATAAACCTTTTAAGGAACACATAAGCAAATCATTAATTTACATTTACTTGTTATTATTATTCGAATCTTGTTTCTCATTCCTATTTCTTGACTGAAAAAATTGTGCACTTTTTTTGCACTTTTTTCTAACAATGCGAAAATGTAATTTTTGTTTAATTTTCTTCAGACCCTGTTTTCTAAAAGTTTTCTGATTGTAGGCAAATTCGGTTGATCCAGATTGGATGAGCCTTGGATATGCGAAAAGTTGCGGGCTTTAGAAACAAGTTCTCTGATCGCTTCAGAGCAAAATCCACTTTATTTTGGTTCAAAAGATTTTAAAGCAAAAAAGTAAAAATTATTTTAATATTAAAACTATCAAGGAAATATCTTAGTTAATCAAAGATTTGGCAAATTTGATTTTCGATAGAGTTGCAAGATTTTGGCTCCTGACTTTTGCTGGTATTTACTTTTAAGCTAACAGTATTTCCCTAAAATTGGTAACGATAATGTCACAAAATGGTCTACTGCGTGGCTTGAACGCCACCCCATTTTTATATTTGTAAGTTTGTAATATTTATTGTATGTAGTATGTAGGAATATGTATGTAAAATATTTAAAAAAATCCTTTTGTATAATTTTTTAGGTTTTGTCTATATGCATATGTATATTGTTAACATAACCTGAAGGAAGGCGAGAGGTAAGTATCTATCTCACCAGTTTTGTAGACATATTTATACATATTTTTAATGGACTGTCCGCATTTTTTGATGCTAATTTTAACTGAAGAAATAGAACATATTTAGTGGAAATAGAACATATTTAGACTGGTGATAATATCTACCGAGAAACACTAGTACCATCTTTGTCATATGCTCCCATTAGAACCATTAAGTCACTAGTTCTTGGGTCACCAGTTGAGTTTCCATGTCAAGCACCCGTTAAATCTCAGAAGACTTTATAAGAGGCATAACATGTCAGTAGTAGTACTGGTGACCATGTCTATAGTGAGTCACTAGAGTTTACTAGCGAGGTGGAGCGCAGCGATATTTTTAAATTTTCATAATTCATTAAACCATACAATAAACTAATAGGCCCCTGTCTTCCAATTATCGTCATCCTCCTCACAATAATCGATGTAAAAAATTTTCTCACTACCAACAACAACTGAAGATGGTAAATACTACTTTATCTAGTCCTTTGGTTTAGAAGATGTGAAAGAAGCAGAAAATTGTTGTCGAAGAAGAGTGTACAAACGCGAAGTTTTCGAGGTTGACCTCGAACTTTTCGAGGTAACCTGCATTGCCTTTAGAAAAAGGGTATTTTCAAAAAAAAAAAAAAAAAAAAAAAGATCTCTCCAAAAGGATATTTTAAAAAGGAATGGTTGAAACGTTTTTTGACACCTAAAATTTCTTTCAGTTTTGATAAGGACAAACAAATAATTTATAAGAAACAAATAAAGTGATAATCAATTAAATAATTAAAATCGATGGTTTTTAGTTGAGCTTTTTGTATTTAATAGTTATTATTTATTGCAATAAATGTTTGTTTAAATATAAGCAAAACAGTAACAGCAAGTACTTACTCGTTCTATATTTTTATATATATTTTTTTTTTTTTTTTTTGAATAAAAATTATATTTTATGGAACTCATTAGTTTCCAAATCCCATTTGCTATAAGAAGTTTTAAAACGGAGTATCCTATAATTTGATGGCAAATTCATTAAAAAATATTTATGAATTTTAAATTGATTGAACTTTCTCCGCGAAAAGACCTACAGGAATCCATTAAGTATATTGCTAAAAGATTAGAAAATTAATAGAAAGCATGTTTTTTGCAAATTTTTCTATACATTTATATTTTTATACGTTTTCCTCAGAATACTTTTTTTTTGAACCCACATTTTTTTTAATTATAATTTTTTTTATTATTTGGACCGGTATTCAGATAACAACCTCTACATATGCACTGTATTGTACCGGCACTACGTAAAATTGTATATACTTGTGTTTAATTGATTTGAATCTTAATATCTTGCAACTGAAAAGAAATATGTATAGAGACAATTTGTTGCAGAGATGGATCGTACGGCTGAAGAAAGAGTTTTCTCTGCAAAAAGTTGTACAATTCACTGACCAATCGACCACGATTGGACAAGTCCTGCATAATTTGCGTGAAAGAACAAGATCACTGATCGCTGCAGATCAAGATCCACTGGAGTACCGATAAAACACCCCACACTACAACAATGCTCCAGTGCAATAGCATTATTTACCCTACTATCATCGATGAGCTGTCTCCTTCATGCGGTTGAGTAACGCCAAAGCAGATGTTGAGCCGCCACCCCACACAAAACAGTTGTAATCAATTTTCGGTCGTATGTAGGTGATATAGGTATTAAGGAGATCTGATGGAGTAAAGTATACCCTACACTGTTTCAAAAAAAAAAAAAAAAAAAAAAAACCTGGGCACTTCAGTGCACCTTTTATGACATGAACAATGTGGTGAGTCTGTTGGATTCTGATTCCAAGAACATAAAGGGCTAACTATTCCTCAATATCTCTACCATCGATGGCGGTGCGTGTATGAGTTAATAAACAGCATTGAGTCTTATAAAGCTTGAAATTGAACCCAATTTTACAATCACATTCGGAGGTTATTCCTACATTGTTAGTGAGTGTAACGTTCATGCTTTGCTTGTTATGTATTTAATTTAGTTTTTATTTGTTTTTATAATCCTACCGGCTGCGCAATTTATGTTATGGTTTATTGTATTAATTTATAATTTACTCAGAATTATCTTGGAGGGTCCCTTAAGAATCGCAGGATACTCCTTATTTTTTATTGTACTGCCTGGAGGGCTCCGCAGGCAGTCTTTTATTTAGTTATAGTTACATTATTATTTGAGCCGTTCAGGGACGCTGTGCTGGGTGTATGGCGGTCTCTTTTTTGTATTGTGTGAGGAAATAGACTGGAGGCCGTTTTGTTTATACTTTAACGTTTTATTAATATCAATCAATGCCCCAGCCTTATTCTAAAAACTTAACTCTATTTATACTAAACTAATTGTACTGGGTATCTGCCCTTGCTGCTGTTTGCCGTTGCTGCTACTGTTGTTCTGCCCATTGTTACTAATCATACCGTCAGCATATTTTGCAATCAATTATTTCTGTGACAATTAACTCTGATTATTGGGATGCAATATCAGTTCATTGTACCGTTAACCTATTTCCAGCTTCGCTCTGTTGCTGTTGTACGATTTATCCAATTGTGCTGTTGGTCAACTTTCTCTATTGTAATTATTAACTCAAAACAGCCTTTTTCCCCCAATCTCTGCTAGGCTAGGCCTTTGGCTAAATTACTATCAATAGTAAATGCTGCTATCATGTGCAAAAAAATAGATAGGCTTGGAAGTTTCAGGTCATAAAGAAAAATAAGATTTGGAGTAGGCGGCAGAACGAAACTTAACTCAGGGGTACTGAGTTAATGTTGAACTCGTTTAGTAGTACCCCATCTATAACAAATTTTATAGTGTGGTCTGTGCAGAAACTCGATATAAAACAAAAGAACCCACCAACCACACCAAAAAGAAAAAAAAATAGATTTGAGAGTAGTGCACCTTGCCACAGCCTGTCAAAAGCCTTGGAGATATCTAGAGCCAAAATGGGTGCATTTTCCTTCCACCAAAATTATGTAGAAAGATATGTTAGGAGATCTACCGTGCAGCATCCCCCGCAAAATACATATTGACAATCACTAAGCAAGTTATAGGACTCCAGATTTCTTACAATATGGTATTTTATCATACAGAAAATACAGAGCGAATTGCGATGGGTTATTAATTTTCAGGATTATATGCCTCACCCTTTTCTTGGGATTGGCATTACATTAGTTACCTTCCAAAACTTATTAAAATTTATGTGACATTTGCTCCAACGAATTACAAGTTGAAATTTTTTGTTGTAATTTTAGCTTCTATATATGGCAATTATTTCTAATAAAGCAACTTTTCAATACATATCTCGATTCGTTTTCTAAACTCTCTTCTTAACACATTCATTTGCCGTTGCACAAACAAATATTTCTTCGTTTTTTTCCCCCAAGTGAATTGTTTTTGTAATGGATTTTTTATTATTTCAAATGTGTTTGTTACTTTAACTGCAACCCGTGCTTGTATTCAAAAATACTGCCAAAACTACTTCCAACACCATTTAATAGTTGTCAAAAAATAAAAAGAATAGAGACTATTGTTGCTCCCAAAACTAAGTGTCTTAGTATTTGTGCAATGATGCTGTATTTGCAAAAGAGAAAAAAATCAGCTGCCAGTACACAACAGACATGCCCCCGTTTAAGTGTCATCAGACTCATTTCCATTTAAAGAGCATTTTAAGAAATGAGTTTTTAACACTTTTACAACACAAAATGACTGTGCAAAATTGAAGGAGGGTAAAATTACTTTTCATACAGATAAGAATTAATGTACGTTTTATTGTTTTATTAAAGCTCTGCTATTACTGTCTGGTTATTAGATTGTTCTCAAAACTTTTGAAGAATAAACAAACATGTCAGCATATTTTGATACGGCAAACTATTGCAATATTAAACAAGAAAAATTATTGCCTTTTTGTCATTGTTCTACACATTTGCTGGTTGTTGCCATTAACTGGTTAAGTGTATGCACTGGGGACAATTTAACGAGTTAGTTATCAAAATTAATTTGCGTATGTGCAAAAATTGCGCTTTATCTGAATTTTTGCATTAAAAAATTTTTTTAAAAACATAGGGTTTTGAAATGTGACACTTTTCAAATCAAAAGAAACAAACAAACAAAAAACGAAGAGCATTTTATTTGTATATACAATTTCTAGCACCAGGTTATTCCTTTAAATGACAGAAGATCTGGCTTCATATCTAAAATAGTTTTCAAAATACTCAAAAAATAAATTTAATGTTATCAAAAAATGTAATGAAATCACTAGTTCTGAAGATGTCACAACCTGTGCCAGAAAATTTCTTGTTTTGTCAGCATAGAAAACTCTTCATCGAACTCCATTCGAAACGGAAGTAATTGTTGCTACTCTTGATCGTATTGAGCAGAATTTTCCAATTATTTTCTGTAATTAATTATCTTACTGTTTTTCTTTTCAAGTAGACCACGGAAAATTGTATAAGCCTCTTTTCTTTTATAGGCAAATAGCTTTTAATGATTTATATGACTGGTTAGAAATTCCAGTCAATCTATGAAACAGCCCTAATGCTTAGGCAAAAGGCATACAAACATGCGTGTGCATGTACGTGCATGCATAAGAAACATTAATTTAAACAGTTGAGACTATATAAAGAACAAAGTAGCCAACTGATAAAGTATATCTTGTATGGCCACATTAAAAAAGCATAAAGCTGCACAATAAATAAGAAACGAGAAAAGATAAAGCCATAGAAATGCATTTTATTTTGTAAACTTTTTGCACTACTACTTGTCGTGTTTGCCTTTCGCATTGAAAGAAAAATAATTTTTGTTTACTTTTTTAAATGCAATATTTTTGTGCAATTTTCTGTAATCGTTAAGAGACAAATACGTTTCTGAGTGGTTGAATGTGTGTGTGTGTGGCACCGATTCTACATTTAAGTATTTGTATGGTGCCGCTGACCGTTAGAGCAGTTAACATCAATGCATGTTGCCCGTATTATTTCTTGTTGGTCTTCCTGCTTATGCAACATCGATTTTGTGGCCACACACAAATGCAGTTTGCACGCAGCAATTATTACATGTTATGTTTTACTGCATGGTTTTCTTCCTACTCCCTTTTATTTATTTTATTTGATTTTTATTCCAAATTATCGTGAGTTAAGTGTGTGTGAGTGTGCATCTTTTTTTTTTGCGAATATGTGCCGTTATTTTTAATAATAATCTCTGTTTTTTTTTGCCATTGAGTCCATCGTAGCTGGCTAGGTGGCTTGCACAATGGGCATGCAGACCTAAAAAAATTTGTTAGTTATTATTTAAAGGGACCATTTTAATTTAAAATAATCTTTTTCCTTTTCTTTGTTTTTTATTTAAAACACATTGCATGCGCACCTGTACATCATCTAACAATACACATATAATTAAAATTGTGTTCCATAGTTCGTAGTTATTTATTAAATTTCTAATTTCTGATACAACAAGACATAGTCTCTCTTATTTCAGTTGGTGTTTTGCGGCAAAAGTCAGGCGTTTAAAAAAAATATATGGCGAATTGTAAAAAATACTACACTTTTCAAAATCTACTACTAGAACGCTACTAAATTTGCATCATGTGTTTGGCATGTTCGAGTTCCGAATGTGTAAAAAGCAGGGACCGTAACTCTTATGACTTTTATCAAAAAAATCAAGAAATAAGAGTTATTTTTAATTTTTATATTTTTAGATAGAAAATAAATAAAAAAAATATCAAATTTCTGTTTTTAAATGAAAAATAAAAGTTATTTTTGATTAATTCAGGTCCAAAAATGAACCTTTTCAAAAATATTTGTTGTATTTTTCAGCTTTTTGAAAAGGTTCATTTTTGGACCTGAATTAATACATTCCAATTGGCTCTTAAAGCAAATAAACAATTTAGTTCATATTTATTATTTTTTATTTTTTTATTTTTGAATGAAAAATGAAAGTTATTTTCGATTTTTATATTTTTATATCAATAATAAAAGTTATTTTTGATTTTTATATTTTTATATCAATAATAAAAATCAATTCGAAATTCGTGACATGGGTAATATGTCCGCAAAGCTTATTTTGAAATAGACAATTACAAAGAAAAGCGTTTCGATACTTCTGCTAATTTATTGGAATATTGGGAGAGCAAAAGATTTTTGTTTCCATGGCTTCGAAAATTAGCTTTAATTGTTCATTCTGTACCTGCCACTCAAGTCAGTGTAGAAGGGTCATTTTCAGCACTCAGATTAATATTGGGAGATTTGAGATATAATTTATCTGAGGAACATTTAAAATCAATTATGATGGTAAAATTGAACACCTGAAAACGACCTCTTAACACTGACTTGAATGGCAGCCAAAACTTATAAGCTATTTCTATGCATTCATGTATTTATAGCTGATAATGGATAATTCACATAATATATTATGTATATAAAAATGTTAGATTTATTTGACCTTATGAATTAGTAAAGGATTTACATTTAATACAATAAGACTGACAACTTTACTAAAATTCCTGAGGAAGAGTATCAAAGGTACTCGAAATATTGAAAATAATAAAATCAATGTAAAATAAAACACACAAGAGTTTTATTTAAAACAACTCCGACCTAGAGCCTATAAACAAAGAAAAAAAATAATATATTATATTCGTAAAGAAATCTGAATGAAGCAGAATGTTATAATACATACGGCATCAACAAATAAATAAGAGTTTTGAATTGATTTTTATTATTGATATAAAAATATAAAAATCAAAAATAAATTTTATTTTTCATTCAAGAATATAAAAACCAAAAATAACTTCGTTTTCGTTTAAAAATATAAAAATCAAAAATAACTTTTATTTTTCATTTAAAAATATAAAAATCAAAAATAACTCTGACTTTTGATTGTTAAAATAAAAATCAAAAATTTAAAAATCATGCAATATGTTGGATGCGTTTCGCATAAAAATTATGATGGTGTAATTAAAAGTTTTCAACGATGTTCATTTATGAATGATGTTTTTCTTCAAAAATTGAAAATAACTCTTATTTCCGGTCCCTGGTAAAAAGTAATTAGATTTTAGAATTTCCAGAAACAACAAAAACCTACATTTTTTAGAGTACGCCTCAGATGGTAATATTGAGTGATTATCAGAATCTGACACTCTAGTTCAATGATACCCTCCTCAGATAGTTCATGATATATAGTTTTTAAATTTGAAAACAGTATATATAAGAACAGTCAATATGAGTATAGATAAAATTAAATAAAATAAAATATAATTGATTTTTATAAATTATATTTAATTAATTAAGTATTAACTTTATTCGAGTCTATTTTTAGTTTAATTTTGTTTTATTTTGTCGAGCTGTAGGTTCTTCTATTTATTGGCCAATATTTTGCTCTCTTTCGGATAGCTTCTTATTGCCCTGAAGAAGCGTACTTTAATTTTTTTTAGATTTTTGAACTAGAAAAAGATAAAAATTCATATATGCAATCCTATTACAAAAAAAAAGCAAATTCTTAGGATTTGCACAGAGGGTTGTTTATCCATACCGCATTTTATCCCACTGTGCACTACATATTTGTCCCGCTTTCAAACGTATGTAAATGTTTTACTCTTATGTTCTTACTGTTGTGCATATAACGACGATAGTGTAAACCAAAACCATTTGTGTGTGTGTGTTTTTTATTTTTAATTTGTTCTTTTCGCTTGCAATATAGTGGACGCTTTTTTATATTTTGTAATTTTTCTATTTATTTATTTTATTTGGTGCACTTTTATACTTTTTGTGGAATTAAATAAATATCTTTTAAATAAAACCAGCACTCTTTCGCTTACAACAGAACGTATGTAGGAATGTATGTATATGTAATTGCATTTGTTCATTTGCCATTTCACTTACAAACAAACACACGCACACACACATACATAAATTTTCACGCAAAACGCACAAAACCTATGGAAACTGGCACCCTGCAGTTCGGCTGGCAAATACAAAATTTATTTCCCCTAGTTGTAAATGTCAACAACAACAAATCCTAACACATATGTATGTATGTGACCTGAAAAACAGCTACGTATGATTGATATGCCAACCGTATGACCTGTGGGGAATAACATTACGTATACGTATGTTTTAATTTGTCTTATAAGTATCATATTATTTCAGAAACATGCTTTAGTGACTAGAAATCATTAAGAATTTGCCACATTCTTATAAAATAAAACTAAATATTTTTGGTGTTGGTTTCGCTGCATTTTTTTCTTATCAGCATGAATCTAGTCCTGATAATTAATTTATTTAGAATATGGATACATTTTCTTGCAATAAAATGGAAGGAAACAAGTATTGGTTTCACGAACGTATCAGTATATATGTATGTATATGTATGTATAGGGTTGTATTCCTGCAACAATGTTATTTTCAATGGAAATTTAAAATACTTTTCTAAAGCATTTTATAAAAAATATGTTGAGCATAAATAATAATAATTGAAGTATTTCTATTTCTTAAACTTAGAAAAGCTCCTTAAAATAACTTACGAGATAACATGCTAGAGTGAAATATAATTATAATTATTTTGTTATTGAAAAATAACATACTTTTTCCAAAGTTTCGCAGAATATCTGAAGTTGTTTTTTTTTGTATCAAAAAAAATCACTTTTTTTAAACGCTGTTCTTGAAGCCGTTTTTGAACTTTGAACTATTAAACTTTTAAATTTCTAAATGTTCTGGATACTCGTTCTTCGACCTTTTTATTTAACTTTGTTAGATTTTATAAATGAGCTTAAGGTCACTCAATTCTCAATAAATATATTTTCTATTTATTGATAAATAAATAGAAAATATATTTATTGAGAATTGAGTGACCTTAAGCTCATTTATAAAATCTAACAAACTTTTAAATTTCTCTTGTTGGCCAAATTGGATTTAAAAAATATATGTATTACTTCTAAATGTTGTTTTTCTGTGTAAGAACTTCCTCTTTTTTAACACAGTTCTATTTCGCATGTTCAGTGATGAAAATGTTGGTACCATTGAACTTAACTCAATTTGGAAGTAGAGAAGAAAATAATTATGTTAGCGAATACAACTTTTAAGTCCAGCTTACGTTGGTTTTTTCTTTTATCTGTGAATGAAAATAATTTTTTGATCATTTGTGAATGCACGGAAGAGAACATTTTTTTTACCATTAAACTTTAGCGAGCATTCATTATTATTGTCTAGGTACATACTCATGTGCTTGATTGTGTCGATAAGTACATGCAGGGATGCAGACAGTGTGTAAATATATTACTGAACATGTAGAATTTACTTTGGTGAGTATTGTTGTTATTCCTATAATTTACATTGCTTAAAGATTAAATATGCAAAAGTGGGTACAACTTTAATTAAAACAATTCAGAAGTCAAATATCCCCACCAGTTCCAACAATTTTATTAGCATCATAGCAGTTTTACGAGAATACCTTTGATGGAAAAATATTGAACAAAATTGAGTGGTAGCTAAGTTTAATTGATATTAAGCAAAAACTTGAATTGCATAGAAATCAAATACTTCTGGATAATCTTTATATACTGTATTCTGTGTTGCCATATCCAAAAAAATATTTTGTTATTTTAACATTTTTAATGGAAAATGTTTTGATATTTTGACAACAAAATATAGTGAAGATATTCCTATTTTTCTAAGATAATATTCATACGAATATTAAATTTAATATTTAAGTGAAAGTGTACATAAATATATGCCTATGTAAGTTTTATTTGGCAAACATCGTCAAAATTACAAGATAAATGTAATAACTTATGTCCAACAATTTCAGTCTGCAACATTATTTGGTGAAAGGTATATAAAGTTTAGCGTTGCTGACTATAACATTCTTACTTGTTTATTTTAAGACTGTCGAAAACTAAACACCTCCTCCCAATGACATCCTTATATGTATATAATTCGGTACTTTTTCCTCAAAACTCGAAGTGGTTCGTTCAATTAATTGCTGTGATTGCTCTTTTTCTTTTTGCTTACTTATTTCTGCTGAGAAGTTAATAATATCGGATGATATTTTGGCAGCATGCGAACTTTCGATATCGATCGGTGTAGTGTGAAAGCTGAGAATCTCAAAGTCAGCTGACATTTCTGCTCAGTGTGGCAGGAAAAGTTATCGCGTTTCGTAGCATAAAGTAAAACTTTGAACGAGATGGAGGTAATATTTGCTATAAAAGACAATTGAAATTTATTATCTTAAGTGTAAGCGGACCTTTTTAATTGTCTTCTTTCTTTTTCAGCAGTCAATATGAAATCAACATTTCGTTAATTCCACTTGACACAATCATAAAAGAATGTTGTAAGCCTTTCTATTTATTATATTATTTTAATCAAATTAATGACAATGGCCAATTTTAAACAAACCTTTAAAAACAACAATTTTGTAGTTGAGTGGCATTGGCGAAATGTCGGCAACATATAGACGGCCGAAAAGATAAAAAATAATTAAGAAGAACTTGGTCTAAGATAATGACTCTAGAATCAATAAAAATTATATAAAGAAATTTGTTCTGAAACTTAATTCAACTTCAGTTTTATTTTTAATGCATACCGTTATAAAATACTTAAACATATTTTTATAAGCTTTTAAGTTCAATAATTTGGCAGGGGACCTGCTTAAGCATTTACAATAGCATTCATTAAAAATGAAAAGTGCTTGAGATAAGGTTAAAAAAACTGGGCGGCAGCCACCACATATTGGCGGCATATTGGTCGAATAAAGCTGCAGATGCTTAGACTTTAAGCAAGCAATGAGCTTTAATTGCAATAGAAGACCCAGATTTGCTCACATGTTCTTGACTGTAGTACTGTCAGCTGTAAAGCACTTCAGAACTATTGGGTTCGTTTGTAATTTTAGTGCTGAGCTTGCATGAAAATTACAGATGTGTATGGGTGTATATGTAAAGGAGAAGCTTATATTTACAATTTGTCACGCTTAAAATTATATTTGCAATTTATATTTCAACTTTCCGCACTTTTTATTTTTTGTTTAATTTCTACCAGAAATTTGGTGCAACGCAATTTGTAATAAAAGTTACAAGCAAATAATTTGTCCATTTGTTGAAACCGCCAAAAATGGAAAATAAAATAGATTGTTAAAAACTTAACTTCTGTTGTTGTCCGACACATGCAAGCATTCAGAAGCATGTTTACATAAAAAGAAAATGTATGTTAAGTTGAAAGCAAAAATGTGGTTTTAATACTCTTTTCTTTTTTTCTTCTATTTTTTTCTTTAATATCAGTTGAAGTTTAAATACAAAAATGCAAGAGATTACATTAAAATTTGTCTATTTTGTAACTAGTTTATGGTTATAAGCTGGTTTCATAAATTATATCATTTGTATTCGAACTTTAAATATACGAATTGCTTCTGTTGGACAATTCATAATGAAGTCAATACAAACAGCAATAATATAGAAGAAGAAAGCACATGCTCAATATGTATTTACGAATACATATTCAAAATTTTTTTATTTTTTAAACACAACCGGCAACCAACGATTGAAATTACATATATTTCAAAATAACAGCGTTACCAGCATAAAAAATGATGTCACATTTGCAAGAGCTGGGCCCGATTAGGACATTCGTTATGGTGGTACTGTGTGTTTCTTGTTATTTTGTTTTTGTCTTACATTAATTTTATTCTGTAGTTTGTTCGATCATGACTGTCGTAATTCAGACCCTGATCATTATGAAATAGTATATGTTTCAGTTAGTAACTGTGTGAATAATATGACTAACATAATGAAAAATATGATTGACCATTGAATTTTTAAAACGAATGCTGGTCTTATTCGTTTTATTTGTTCCAGCTATATAGGTACACAATTAAACTGGGAAGTACTGCGGGGGTTCTATTTTCTCATCAATTGTTAGAAAAAAAACATGTTGAACTTTTTTAAAAAATATTTTTGGAATGAAGTTCCTTAACGCGGCTTTCTGGAAGTGCAAATTAGCTGTCGACAAACAATTGTGTACGATGGGCAGAGAAAAAACGTTCCAAAATTTTAAAGAAGCATATAAAATTTAAAAATTTGAAAAACAACACAAAATAACACACAGATTTCACCTTGTATTACATTCGAAGATGAAGAAAATACGTAAGGAACTTCGTTCCTAACGGAACGGAATAAATATAACCATATATCATGCATGATGACACTAAAATGATTAAACTGTAACAAATATAAGAAAAATTGTGTATGGCATTTTAAACAAAAATATGTTATATACAACATAATATTGTTCTCGCAACCATATTGTAAACTATTTTTTTAAGATATTTCGTTTGCAAAACAAAAACATTACGTTATTAAAATAAGCGTACCGGTCGGCAATGAAGTTGTACCAGGGTACAATGAATGATAACAGTTGGTAACAAAATAACTAAAAGTGGGCCCTAATGGTATCAATTTCTGTATTATCCCACCGCTTTTTTCTCTTTATGTAGGAAAATGATTTTTTTCGTACACATTTTTTATTTACAAGTAAGTTTTTTTTCACGCCTCAAGTCAAAGTAAGAACGGCGTTATCAAGCGGGCTTAACTCAATATCAACAATAAAGTTTTTTATTATGCTAACGCTTTTTTCCCCCCTGTGTGCACCCTCAACAATTTACAAACATTTTTGGCCGAAACTACTTGTTAAAGACTTTGATAAATTACTGAATTCTTTTTTAATTTAAACAAACTTACTCCCCCAATAGCGTTTTTATTAAACCAAAAAAGGAAAAAAGAAAAATTAAACTGCATATTAATGTTGATTACAATCGTAATTTATCTTGATCATCATTAAAATTTTACTTTTTTCAGCTTTTTATTTGTATTCATTTGGAATAAATGGATTAATTACAAATGCGTTCGTTTGTTTAAACATTTCAATGCGCACAACACCATGATTGCACTCGTTAATTCAATAAAAAGTGAATTTTACATACGTCTGCAACACAAACGTGTACACATGTGCAGATTTTTATGACTCCTTTAGCTCAAAGCATAAATTGAAGAGTGATAATTTTTGCATTTAAAGAAAAAGCAATAATATAATTGTTTCCTTTAATTAAAATCTTTTACAATTATTTTTCATGCTAAAACGCCAAAGGAAAAAATTAGGCCAAGAACATTTAAACAAGAATTAAAAAATACTTTGTCTTTCTGAAATTCTTACGGCTTTTGTGAACGACAATATGTTGGAATCATTGTTTAGAATGTCACAACGAAGTTAAGCAGCAGCAAAGCTACATATGTATTTGAAGTTAAGTTAATAAATTGCAGAGAAAAAAAAGGCTTGAAGCAAATAGGATAACTAATCGTCTACTAAAGTTGCTAAAAGTAACTATAAATTCTAAATTATGTCAGAAAACTTAGGTCACCATTTCACAGGTCAAACATATTACTTTGAGCATTTTCAAATATGCATTATACAATGGTTGTAGATTTGTTTTTCATATCCTTTGCCAAAAGAGTACATATAGATTGGTCATGAAAACCTATTTTTGGGGCACCGATTGTGAAGCCACCAGACCACTTAATGATCTAAATCTCACTTTAATCATTTTATAAATGTCCCCTTTGCTTGGGGGTTGAAAAAAGCAAAATCGGGTTAACAACTACCGAGATATAGCAAAAAAAAAAAAAACATTTTCAATTTTTAACCACATTTTTTATTTTATAATAAAAAAAAACAAAAAAGCAAAAGGAACAACAAGGGCTCGAACCAGCTACATGCCGGTTGAGAATCAGCTAATAGCCTTTTCACACTCATAAATATCTAACATTAATTTGGAATGATGTTGCAATTTCCCCATAAGAAATATACAGGGCTAAAAGCCAACATCTTTCAACATCTTTATATTATATTAGTGCCATCCGATTATATTAGTGCCATCACTGAAAAATTACAAAAAATTGTAGTGGCAACACTGTAAATTTTGAATTGAATGACATTCAAAATTATTAAAAAAAAAAAAAAACAATTACCACAGAATACACTAAAGCCCCGACTTGCGTCGTTCCGATTTGCGTCGCTTTTTAAAACTGGAAAAATTCGATTTGCGGCGTTGCGGTTTCAAGTTGCGTCATTTTGACCCCCATTTGCGTCGATTCGACTTGCATCGTTTTGATTTCGATTTGCGTCGCTAAACACGGTTACATTTTTTACTGCATCATTCTGGATTACCATTTTAGCATTTGTAGTGTAGTATGTATTTAGCATCTTAAATTCATTAGTTTTTACAACTTCTGGCAACAACGATCGTCACTTGTACGTTAAGAAATTTTCAGATTGCGTGAAAAAAGGGAAATCCCCTTTTCTTTTTTATATAAGTGGTGCTAAGAGCAGCTGTCTGGTTATGGTAACAATTTAGTGTGTGATTCGCCTTAAGCATGTAAAACATGAGTCATTTTTATGTTTTTTTTTTTTAATTTATGGTTTTGTTATTTCTTTATAATATACATAGGTATATAAACATTTGTTGTAGTAAATTAAATAAATAAAAACATATTCCTACTAGTATTTTTTATCAAAAATACAAAATTTTTTGCTTTCTTTTAAATATTTATATAGAAAAAAGTGATTCGATTTGCGTCATTTCGATTTGCGACGAGTTTCTCTGGTCCCCATTAACGACGCAAGTCGGGGCTCTAGTGTATTAGCAGAAGGGTCACTAGCTCTGCCGGACTACAAAAATTACTAATATTCTGTCAAATTTCATGAAAGTGGCAGACATGTGGTGCTGGTACATCCAGTGAAGGACAGAAAACATGAAAATATTTATATTCAGAAATATCTCTGTAAACAAACTCCGCATTTCTTTACATTTGATTTTTGGTGAGGAAAATTCAGTGCAAATCTAATACAAACAAAACAAATTTGCAACCAAACAGATAATAATTATTTGTATTTAAAGTCTTATTTGCGTTAAATACATCACTAGCAATACATGGAGTATTTCTAAAACTTAGTTTTCAAAGCTTTTCATTCATGTTTTCTACTTTTTTTTTATAAAAATTACAACAAAGTGGGAAAGTGCTTTCATTAAATTTTTGTATACGTATTATGAATAAAAATTTCAATGAAATCTAAAACTTGCATGAAAATTTCTTGCTCAATTTCAAAGCAAAGTGAAAGTTCATTTTAAATATATCGTCAAAGCGAAGAGTTTTGTTTATTACTGAAATAGAATTTCTAGGGCAACATTCGAAAATAATTTTTATTGCTAAACTTTTATTAATTAATTTAATAATTATCACTATAAATATGCTTCATTTGTATTCTCGATTCATATTTGCTGTAAAAATATTTTAAATATTTTTTAATATACAAAATAATTTAAAATTCACAATTATTATTGTACTGCAATCCTGAAAATTTGTATGGGCCGTGGAGTAGGCAACCGTGTTTACTACTTTATCACTTTACTTTCAGTAAATGTCAAAAAATTACTTTCAGGAAATTTTTGCTGAAAGCTGAGTTGAAAGTTAGAAAATTGTGAGTGTGTTAGTAAAAAGGTGTGAGTGTATTAGAACGTTCAGGCATTTACTTTCCCGTCTAAATAGCGGGTAAAGTAGTTGAGATGATTTCTTCACTTCCTTTAATCCACTATTTCCACAGGAAATAATTACACTTTTAAGGAAAATAGCCTCACAAAGAAATATGCATGTGCCAGAGATGCGAAAATTTTTGATGAGTAAATTTTCACAAGGACTACTTTGTTTCTGATTTGAAAATATTTGGTATTTAAATTTCAAGCATAGAAAAATTTTGCAATTTAATCCTGGAATCATAATTTATATGGCAATAAAGTAGCATACATACATATATAACACAATTTGTGTTTAGCAAAGAGCATAATATTTGATATTTTTGCGTCTACTTCATTATAAAACACGCCAGAAGCGCATTTAGTCTGCTCGCAAATTAGACAAGCAAACAAAAAGTTTCTAAAGATAGTTGCTTATGAAATTAGTGGCATATTAATACAATTTTGTTCTGCTTTTGTTACATTACAAGCAGTCGTTCATTATCATTTTCGTTTGAAAGCGAAACATGCAATTACTTGACATGCCACAACAACACCTTGCGGGGGTACTCAACTGTTTGAAAATGTAGCGAAAAAAAATATTTAAAAAAAAATGGTATGCACCTGGTTTGTTAAAATAAAGTTATCATAATGGCAGGCAGGAATGAAAGCCTGAATAAACTTGATGAAAGAAAAGTTAAGATGTAAAAACTTTTAAGACAGGAAAAATCACAAACAATAACTGCAGTGCAGCAAATCTCTTTCAAATGCTTGACGAGTAATAAAACATCAGATACTAAAAGAACTGAAAAGCTACAGTGTGCTCAATGGCAAGCGATGGTGTAATAAAGGGTAGACCAATCATAATGCATGATATTAAGCTTTTAGTCCAACTTAGTACGACCCATCTTTGTTCCAGTCTTTAAAGAACTTAAAACATGCAGGGATGCAGTATGGAGCAACGTGCTTAGATTTTGAATCGTTTTTAGAAAGCTTCCTGATTATTTTTTTTTTGTATCAGTTGAGCAAATATGTCGACAATTGGAAGAATTGGACACAAATTTTAGTGAATCAGGTCTGAAATAATTAAAATGTCAGTTCTGTCTCCGGAAAACTTTGCTCGTGTTCGCAAGAATGTGGCGGCAGAGACATCCACCTCGGCCCATTGTCACGTCCAAAAATAGAACATCTCATATGTCCTCAATAAAAATTTAAAGGTGTACGCATAAAAGGTTTAATTGACCCAATAACTGAATTCTAATGACTATTTCATACAATGATTATACGTCAATTGTTTGGATGAACAGACAGACTTTACAAAAAAAAAAAAAAAATCGTCTTCAAAGACAAGGTGCACGTTCATCTTAGTGCATTCGTTACAAACAGGATTTCTATGTTTCTACAAACAAGAATCAACGAATTGCTATCGAAAAGGCGATGCATTGGGAAACAGTGACTGTAAGGTGTGCTTTATGTGCTAGAACTGTTATCGGGCCGGGCCGTTCTTGTTCTAATATTAAGACGGCCAGGCGGTTAAGGGCTCAAGTCTTCTGTATTGCGAGATAATAATGAACTTCTTGTGATCCGAAATTGGAGATATAGCAACAGGGTGTTGCCACTTGCCGCACAGCCAACGAGATAATGGGTTTTTTGCACTAGAAATTCAATAGGTGTACTATATCACGTCATGGCGGTGTTAATTGGCCGCTAAGCCAAAAAAAATTCAGGATCTAAAAGAAGAGATGATTCGGCACACTAACGATGTTGAATTTCAATTATACCTTAGAGTCATTAGAAAAAAAATCCAATCGGATAGAAGATTGCCAACGATGACATGACGAGCATTTTCCTAATATTTTGTTTTGCGCATCTCAGAGGTTCTTTCATTGCGTCAAAAAAATTAAGAAACTTCTCGGAAACTCTTTTGTTTCAATTACAATCGACATCATCATGTATCTTCAGTGACCCATTTTCTTTTTTCGAATTCAGCTATTAGGTAAATTATAAATACCTAAACATAAAAGTCAGTGCTCTTTAATAAATAATTTAAAATTTTGTAAAACTTAAGTAAGTGAAGATTGTTATTATTCACTCTTATTCTGCGTTTCGATTTAGATCGAAATTTTTCGCGATCGGCAACTTTGGTATTCTGTGTTCAGTTTTTGCTTCAATTCGATTTGTTTCTTCGATTCAAGTGCGTATTCCGCGTTACGATCGAAGCCACGCTTTTCTAAGTCATGTATACACTAACGGAATTTTTTTCGATTTTTGTTGAAGCATTTAAAGTGAAATTAAAAAATTAAAAATATGTAAGTAAAAAAAACAAATTAAATTGATTTGTAAGCATTTTCAATATAACCAAAGGTTTAAACTTTTATTATATTCGTTGTTTCTATTTTACACGTTTCACAACAAAAAACGCGGTTTAAACACACCCCACTCTTCTTCTTTTTCTTTCGATTCAGTTTTTTTGCAGAATACCTGCTTTCGGTTTGAGCGTAACTGAGTGCGGGAACGTAATCGAAATGCAGAATAAGGGTGTGATTATTATTACTTGGAACCAGTTATTCAAATCGAGCAAAACGATAGTGCGAGACTTCTGTAGATTAGCAAATCTCAATATGGTGGTAAATTTTATGCTACCGAGGTCTATGGGATCCAATAATCCAGCGCTCATGGCAGCATGACATCTGTAAAAGATGTGTTTCGCAGTTGCCTTCTCCTCATTACACTGCTTACCGATTTCAGTTATTGAGATGGTAATTGAGCTTACAGTGCCCACCATATGCATTTTAATGTCCCGTGTGCCGAGGTTCACAATACGGTCAGACTTCTTTCTGCCGGTATCTGTAGGGTTTTTTATGTGCCGCATGCATTTCAGGGCTCTCTAGTAGTCCACAAGGCTTTCCTCCTCCAAATATTTTCCACCAACATTGTTGTTAGTCCCACATAATTGTTCAGGACCTTTAAAGAACCTCATTGCGCCCCTGTTGGAAGTGAAGATAATCAGGTGTGTATTGAAAGTAGATTTGCTTAAAATCATATTGTTTGCAAAAACAAATTGCATCAATGGCCTGATTGTATGTGAAGGTTTTGTTATTATTCCAAACTTCAGTGATCGTATAGAATTTTATTTGTTGAAGAAGTCATTTATCATGTTAGTATTGAGAGTAGATTTTTTCCTATTCAACGAAAACAGGAAGTTCCTTGCGAAAAACCATTATTATAAAAATTTTGGTTTCACTATTATAAATTTATATAAAAATAATTTTTATGTCTCAGTAGCTTTATTTATAATAAAACTTCTTACATTGTGATGACAATTGTGTCTTGTTTATACTCTTCTCGCTTAAACAGTATTTGCTTCTTTACATTCTATGCAGCATTTATGTACGTCATCAGTCACTCATGTGCCGTTGGTAAACAGAAAGGTGTTGTTTTTGCTCCAGCATTATAATGGTAATTGTTTAAGTCGTGTCATCAAAAGCTTTTTTTTTTTTTTGTTATCTTCTTTCTTTTGTAGTGATGGGTGTTTCGTCGATCTCTCACAATTCGGGGTGCGAAACAAAAACATGTTTTAACGACGATGTTTCGACACGAATGTTACGAAAGTAAAAACAGTCATAAACATGACTGACGAATTAATTTGGTTGATTAAATGTGAATAAAATTTTTATCACATAATATTTTTTGTTCAATGCATTAATTGAGGTGGTAAGCTGTTTGCTGTAAAATACTTGGTCGGTGTTGCGTATGATTGATGTGCTGTTCGTCAGCAATTACTGACACAAATTAATCATACGATTGAGTGGCTGTAATTTTGTTGAAATATGTACATGCATTTTGGAGGCAACCTTTCCAACTAACTTCAAATTGGTTTCTTAATAACTACATCTGGTGTGTTAACTAACTTTTTTCTTTTATATTGACTGATTATTTTAACATGTGCAGGCCGTAGGCAGTAGTCTATTGGCCATCTCCGCATGACTTTTCAACTGACTACTATTTACTCATTTTTCAATGAGCTTGTAGTCAATTTACATTAAATTATTTAAAAACCATGTTTTTTAAATTAATTTTATTATATAAATATACTCTTTGTGCTATGTATATAATCTATCTGATATTTTATTTAAACGATTTTAATAAAACTCGGTATTTGGGGGTTTTGATGAACGAAAAGTTCATCTAGCATGGTTCTGTATCTGGAGTTAAATAAGAAGGCGGTAAAAACGGATGAAAACAGAGTAAAATCGGTAATTCCATAACTCTGGACTTTATCAAAATAGCACAAAAACTCAAAAAGTACCTAAAACTATGATAAAATATAAATGGACACATTTCTGGAACTTTTTTTCAAACACTAACTGAATAAAACGGGTAAAGATGGAATTTTGGTACTTTATTAAAGTGCATTTATCTACAAAACAGATGGTAAGAGAAAAAAAGAAAAAACTGAATTGATCTGCTGTTAAGAAAATATCAAAAGCACTTTCTCATTTTTTTTTAATTTGTGCATTTAGAGGGTAAAAAGGGTAAAATCAGTAACTCTGTATTACCGATCCTAATACAAGCACCAAAAAAGTTCACAAAAGGCCTAGAAGCCCACTAAAAATGATGTCCTATGCAATGTCCTTAGAGGTTAGAAAGGGATAAAATGGGCGACAACCGTAATTCTATATCTTTGAGCCCAATGCAACTGCTAAAAAAGTTCAAAAAGGCCCTAAGAGCCTACTCTTAGGGCCTAATCAGACATGTGTGTGGTACTTTTTTGAAATTCTGAATTTTATTGGGATAAATAAAAACAGAAATTTGGTAATTTTTTTGAATTCCAGAGACGGATGGGATCAGGAAAAATTTTAACAAGAATTAGACTTCTGTAGAATTAAAGTTTCAAAAGATTAATAATAGAATTTGAATTAGTATTGAATTTAATAAAAAGAGACATATAAAAGATACAATGAATTTATTGTTTGCTTGTTTGATGCGCGCACTTCTTAGCGTTGTGTCTTCACTGATGATTCGTGGATGTTTCACTAGTTTTTACTCTCCCACACTTCTGAAATAAAAATTTCGAGTGCAATATGATTTTTTTTTTCTTTTGAAATATTTAGCAGTAAATACGGTTTAAAAAAGGGCAGGCCCAATGCAAGTAGCACACAAATTCTAAAAGGTCCTGAAAACGTAATACTAAATAATCGGACAGAAGTCTGGTACTGGAGATCAAAGCAGCAAAAAACACTTTGGTTTAAGACCCTGAACTTGTTCGAAAACCGCTGATTTACCAACACTGTTGGTATTTATATGGGAATAAGTGAACTCTTTTCACATGGTGCATTTGCCTACTTTAAACTTATATTCAGACTACTCTCTAATAGTTGAACCATGCAAGAAAAACGTAGCATTAATAAAATCATCATGAACAACATTTGTACTACTAAATAGCCATATTTTTCTATTTTCTTTTCCAAAAAATGGCAATAAACTAGAAAAAGTATCATAATGACATAAAGATGCCGCAGCAAAATTTATTTCGAAATGCTAATCTTAAAAGTCAGAGCAAAGTTCGGCCTACTCAGACTTATATCTGATATTATGTACTAACCGTCTAATTCATAAAAATTTATAACAGGTTTATGAAGCTCTTATTTGACAGATTTTCCATAAAAATATGTCAAATAACAGTCTTATAACCCTGTTATAATTTTTATGAATTAGAGGGTAAGTGCATGAGACATCATATTAAGAGAGCAGTGAAAGTAAGACTATTTAGGTAGAGCGATTTGTTCAGAAGCGGTATTTCAAAAGCCTATAAATAGGCAGACGAACTTCCAATCAACTTTTTGATACTATTCCACAATATATTTTCATGGGCTCAAAAATTCAAACTGTGGAAATTACAAATGCACGCACAAACTAATACAAATTCTTAACACTTATTGTGAGGGGTCTAAAAACATTGGAATTGGAATTAGCTTAACCAAAATGAACTTCATCTTCATTTACGAGTATGTATAAGAAATTTACATAGTTTTCGTATTGATTACTGCTTCCTAGGCCTTGACTGCATTCCTTGTTAATTTTATATTCCAAAATTCCTCAAAAATAAAATAGTTTTACTCAGCCATCGAGAGGCTGTTTTTTTTTTTTTTTGCTATAGTGAAATCTTAATAGTTTATCAAAAGTACTATGACAAAATATGTGTTTGATATTGTTAATAAATGTAATTTGTTGCAAATTTTTTTTATTTGCCTGTATGTTTGTTCATTTTGCTGCCTGAGTCATAAAGGATGCTTGAAAACATCATAAACAAAGATTATGAATTGATGTTCATTTTTTGTGAGTGAATTTATATTTTTATTATACATTTTATTATGCTTTAGTATGTGTGATTGTTTGCCAAACAAATTTATTTTATCATCTTTTTTCTTCAACAGAGGCGAAATTGTAAAATAAATTCATACAGAAATGTGTGCATGAAATAAAAACAAGAAAAAATATGCTCTTGAAAATATAAGAAAAACATATGAACAAAAATATTTATAAATTTGGTTTTGTATGAAGATGGGGTACTTTAAGGATATAAAATATTAAATAAATGTTTGTGTATCATGGTATAAAATTAAAACACAAATCTAACTAATAAATTTTATGCTAACTGCCAAAAGAAAAAGCAGAGTCTCCAAAAGAATTTGAAGTAAAACTCGGGTTTATGCCTGGTTGAATGAAATTTCAAAAAAAAAATTCTTTTAAGTTATGGGTGGTATTGCCAGTTGAGTGCCTCAACGAACTAAGAAAAACTTCATTCTTCTCCAGATTATGAGGCTGTACATGTTTAACAAAATGCAAAATTAAGTGAACTCAGCCAGTCAGCCTTTTTAAAGTCATGCAAATCTTTCTAACTGCCATTTAAAAAGGAAAATTTACAGCAAATCTTCATTGATTAAATTTTCATTCTTAGTTTTAGTTTGAAAGAAATTTTTTTTTACATTAATTTAACTTTACAGTCGGACTTTCGCTGATTTGCAAATCACTCGCTGCGGCACATGCCATGGATCATGAATCTGCGAATTGCTTGGAGCCCAAGTCATAACGTCAAACTTCGATCAAAGTTCTTGGCAAATGTAAGTCATCAAAATTTGTATGTCTTAAAGCCGCTGGGCCCAGCGTAAATTTTGAAAGCGCTGTCATCACTCGACACAAAAGCGACAAACAAATAAATTGAGTTTAAAACAACTGAGTGTTGACAAGAAAAACTAAAATATATCAAATATGAACTTAATTATTTATTTGCTTTAAGAGCCAATTGAAATGTATTAATTCAGGTCCAAAAATGAACCCTTTTTACAAAACATTTTGTAGAGAGAAAACATTTTGTAAAAAGGTTTCGTAATTGGACCTGAATTAATTAATACATTTCAAAGACAGAAACCATTTTGTAAAACGGCTTCATTTTTGGATCTGAATTAATAAAATATATCCTAATCAATAGAAAAAAACAATAATAAAACAGAAAACCTACAAAATATAGACATTTCGTAATGAAGAGCATAGGTATTATGGTAGATGGCTAAGCACTGGGCTCGAAGTAATCAGGATGCTGATGATTGTCGTGATAGGTGTAAAACAGCCATGATATGTTCCCCAGCCAATAAGTGTTCAAGTTTACTTCAAACTAAAAAGCCCAATAAAGTTATTGGCAAATATTTTTTTACTATTCAGTCTTTTTTTCATAAAGTTGAGATTTTTCAATTTAACATCACTGTATTCACTTAAGGTGCAGTACATCAATATACATATATTAGCCAACAATTAACGTTACCACTAGTTTTTTGTTGTTCTTTACCTTGGCCAAGTGCATAGAAACAAACAATTAAAAATGTATATACTTACACTTGTGGATATAGCAAAAATACCAATAAAAAGAAAAACAGAGAATAACATAAAAACATTAAATTTCACTAAAGTAAATTTGGAGGTTATTGCTTGTATGCTAAAAAATTTAATAACAGCATTTTAAAAATTTTGTATGGAAATTTTCATACAAAATTTTTAATATGCTGTTATTACATTTTTTAACATACAAGCATATGTCTCTGACATAACGTTCATATACAAAATTTATAGCTCACAGTTATTCGATTATAAGAGACCTTCGCATTAGCTGACATAAATTTGCTTTAAATGTTCTATTGGAGCAACCATAACCTAAAAATATACTCTTGGAAAATTCAATGTTTTTACGTTTTGTTCTCCTGTTGATTTTTTTTTTGTTGTAGTTTTTTCTTAATCATGTAAAATTTAGTTGCGTACTCCAAAAAACAAGTCAACAAGAAAGTAGCGGTCACATTTTTTTCTTCTCACAAATACAAGCACATGACAGCAAGTAATTTAAACTTAGAAATATTGCAACGTTATCAGTTTAAAACTCTGAGACTAATAGTTAATGATACTTGGTTTGTTAGCAACAAAAGTATTCATAAAGATTTAGATATTCCACTTGTCATTGATGAAAAAAATAAAAATTCAGCGCAAACTATTTGCAAAGACTGGGTAATCACTCAAATATCCCAGCAATATCTCTATTAGATGAGACAGAAGAAGTTAAGAGATTGAAAAGATTCCATATTCTTGATCTTCCATATAGGAAATAATGTAATATAAGGAAAATGAATTGTAAATATGTAAATACTGTTACAAATTTGGTCGTGAACGGACCGATTGTGATTGTTCTAGAACGTACTAAATCATCGTTATTTTATATGTGCGTATATTGCCTTGTTATTATTTGTAAATGAACACAGGAGGTATATACACACATGCATACATAGAAGCTTGTTGATAAACAAAACGGCAGCACAGCGAGTGTGCACATACTGACACACATGTGTGGATAAATAAGCACAACAGCGAAATAAAAGAAACCACCACCGCACGATACAATATTCGTGTGTGCATGTATGTGCGCGACTCAGATGCTTGAGTTTTACTGCCGCGTGTATGTATGTCGGTGTGTGTGTATATCTTTTGTTCATGATGAGTCATCGCACATCGCACTATAGATGTGGCGTGATTAGCTTCTGTAAACGTCTAGAATGTTCGAGTAATGATCATTAGAGGTATAAAAGCAGCTGAGCTTAACGCTGGACAGTCAGTCGATTTTTAGCTGCGCTAACGTGTAAAGTGTCTTAAGTAATAAAAAGTGATTAAGTGAAAGTGTTGTTCTCTTAGTAAAGTGTTTACAAGTATAGTGTGTTCAAATAAATAAAGTGTTGAACTGAGACGTGAGTGTTGTAACTTCATTACAATTAAAGAATCTACGGAAAACGTTTTGAAAAGGTTAAAACGTAACAATACTATAAATATGCTTAAATTTACAAAAGCTAAATGTGTTTAGGCTTACTCACTCTATAAGCTCATGTTAAGTTTAATTGTAATGTAATATTTTATTTAATATTTAGTTATTTTGACCCCTCTTTTTCTTATATTTTTTATATTTATTTGAGCTTAAGTATATTAAGTATATATTTTATATTATATCATTTACTTAATATTTTAAAAATAGATTGTAAATAAAATTTATATAAATAAAAACAAAAACCAGCAAATATGATTAAAATATTCAGTCCATTCGGTCCATTTAGCTGTGGCAAAATTAAGGGGACTGCAAAATATTACAATCTCTTGCTCTATGGAGTTTAGAAATAACGCTTAAGGCATTATTTTCCTAAGAAAATATAAAATATTGAATGAATATTTGAACAGTTTTTCAAATTTTTTTGAGTTTACTGAAGAAATTTCTATGAGAAACAATTTCTAAAAAGAAAATAGTGAACACACATTTTAAATCTAAAATACTTAGCTTTAATATAATTACTATTAATATACATTATCTCATTTAACTTGGCCATAAGATTAGACTTAATTTAAGATAGATATCAGCTTGTTAGTCAAAACAATAATTGACTTTAATAACAAAAATAAATTGAGTTGTGAAAATTTCAGAAATCGTAACCAGTAAAATTATAAGCTGCAAAAAATATTCAAATAAACCTTAATTTATTCCGCCTAAAAACACAAATTATAATTATTTTGTGAGCAAAGTTTTACAAAGTTCTTTAGCTTTGAAGCTACAAAACCCATAGACAGATAATGTAACTGCTTTGTACAGTTTCCTTGCCGAATAAATTGTACACTGATTTAAACATTTGAGAGGTTTGCTGCTTCAGCTTTATATTTGCACTCGTTGGACGAAAGAGTATGAGTTTTATTTATTTAGCCATTGTAGTATCGTTTAAACGCTTTTAAGTGTTGAGATTCGAAAACATTTGCATTTAGTTTATATTCACAGCACGACCAAAGCAGTGTGGCACTGGTATATGCTGTAATAGTTACATATATATTACAAAAATAAATAAATAAAACCGCGAAATTCCTCAGCAAAGAAAATTTATTAAAAGCATAACAAATCTTTTATAGATTTTCATAATAAAATGAAAGTACAAAAGTATTCATCAGAGAACTGCAGCAATTTTATTAGGACCAGTGTTGGCGTTGGCGTCACCAGTAATCACATCCATAAGAGCTTGAATTTATAACCCTTGAGTTGATAGCAAATTTTTATTTGTGAAGTACCTGATATATGGCGAAAATGTTTTCTTAGCATTCACCTTTTACCGTACGCTTGGAAATTCGAGCGTAAAGGCAATAAAGTGGCAGTATAAACCCTGAAGGAAACCTAGTCCCTCCAAGTCACCACTTTTATCCACAATAACGGTGACATATCTATGCACATTGTCATTGCACTGTCTGCATCTTCTTGCTTGTTATTTATTCGTGTCAATTTAATTTATTCTAATATTAGTATCTTCTTAAGCTTAAGGTCCCTTATTTGGTATTTTTTATGTATAAAATATCTTCACTATTATTATCCTGAAGAGACTTTCCAAAGTAGAACGAAATACTGACACAAATATACAAAAAAATATAAGAAATAAAGGACCCTTAGCTCAAAAACAATACTAATACTAAATCAAAAAGGCGTCGAATCAAACCGAATATAAAATTTTTATCAACTAAAAAGTATAAAAAATGTATTGTGTGGTTCCATTAGAACCATCAAGTCATTTATTCACAAGTCACTGGCGGACTTTAAATGACAATCCAATGTTAAATGTCAAAAGAAAAAAGTATTGTTTGGACTTTATTAATTCAACAATACGGCCAGCAATGACTACAGAGCAACACTTGTACCACGGTCGTCATATGTCCCATTAGAACCATCCAGTCATTGATGGTTCTAATGGGATTTGATTTTCGATGACAAGCTCATGTTCAGTGTGCTTAAAAGAGAGCAATGTATGAGATATAATATGTCACTAGTGCTGGTGACCATGTCACCAGTAAATCACTACAGTGAAACAAAGTAGTTAAATACAAGCTACTCGGTACACGAAGGCACAAATATAAAAAATAGTTTTGTCCAGCGCTACTAAATGGCCATATTTATATGTATTTCTTTTCAGTTTCTAGAGATGCAAAGGAAATTTACAGATTGTTTGCAAACATATTATAATTTATACCACCTTTCAAAAGATAAAATTTTGTAGTCTTTTAAGTTTACAATTATTTTTATAAATTATTATTTTAAGTCTAAAAAGAGCTCTTATTATTGTTTTCTGTCTTTTTCAGCCGTCTATATGACGCCGACTTTTCGTTGATGCTACTTAAGGCGCACAATCCTGCTATTTTTTAACCTTAAAGTTTGTGTTTTGCATCGCAACGTTTATAAATTTCATGAAAAAATTTATTTAGAAAAATGTAAATGCCGATTTTTTTTTTCGAGAAAAAATTCCTCCAATCACAAATTTCTGGGGAACAATTGGCATCTCCCAGTTTTAAGGCAGCCATTTGGCTTGCTTACATTTTCTTGTTCTTTTCTTTACTTTTTGTTTATATGTGCTAGAGATTGTAAAGTTTATTTTGAACACTAAATATGTGTGTTTATACCGCTTTTTCGTTCCACAAATAGATTTTAGTAGATTTTGCAAACAAACATTGGTTTTTCATTTTCTCTAGAAAGAAAAGCCCCAGAGAAATAACCTTTTTTCAATTTATGATAAATTTGTCCCTCTGAGCTGTCTTCTCAAATAAAATTTTTTCATAATACTTCTTGTATGAGAAAACAGAAAAAAAAATGCTCATTCATTATTTGATTAATTGTCGTTTAGTGTTCGCAGCGTTGCCACTGTGGCTCTGTAGTAACAAGTTTTTACATAATGTGACAGCCGTCTTTGATTTGATTCGTTGATTGAATCGGATTGAAAAGCAGATTATGTACTTAGCTTGATAAAAAGCAACAAATCTAGTTTATGCTATTAAGGAGCCAATAAATCGACTTTTATTAAAACGTACATTAATGTTCGCTAAAACGGCAGCTAGACACTGTAAGTGGCTGAGCCAGATCAGCTTGCATTCGTCCAAGTGTCACTTTTAACATTTTTAGCTTTTTGATTTGAGTGTTTGCATCTTAGAAAAAATACTCAAATTTAATTTTATCGCTTTCCTTATACAAACGACACACAGTACAGCGTTTGAAACTATTGATTATTGACCTATTTAAACACCTGTAATATCATCCGACTGTTCAAACAACTTAAAATAAATTCTCATTTCTTCCTACAAACTACACCACACAACAACGGCCGCCGCTAAAAAACTCATTTTCGTACGTTTCTTTAGCGTGCAACAGAAGAAAAGAAACATCTGCAGTTGTATTAAAAACCAAGTTATCTTTCACAATCAAGATAGATATACAGCAATAATAAGGAAAACTGCAGAATGCAAAAAGAAAACGATTCCATTGGAACATGAAGTTTATCCTTAAAAGGAAAAAAATTAATATGGAAAAAGTGCAACAAAAAAAAAGTTTGCCGTAATTGTGTGTAATGAAAAACGAGAACTTTTTGAAGGAATAACAGAACAACATACAAAGCATGTGCAACTTTAAAGTGTAAAGGGGGGAAATATTTATAGTTAACAAAAAAATTGCAATCATCTATAGAAGCATTTTTTTTTAATTTTAAGCTGTAAAGAAAAATACAGTGGACGTTCAATAGCGCGAATTATATAATTTTAGGCCTTTTCGTAATGTTGAAAAACTCGTACTAACATGCCAATTTTTTTCACTTTATTTAAAATAAATCACAATCACATAATTTAAATTCAATTTAGTTTTTATAAAAATTTATTTTTTAAATAGCAAGTAAACAACGCCTAATTACTACAACAATTTTTTAAATCATATCTTTTTCTTAGTTTGTTTTAAAGTTGCTAACAAAGTCATGTTGCATCTTTGATCATGATATATTTAGGCATGTCCTTTTTTCAATGTTGTTATTAAAAAAATCTACATAAAAATCGAAGAACGCAAATAAAATATAACAATAAAGCTACAAATGACAATAAAAGGAATTCAAAAATCTTATAAATCTTACTACCCCGCTTGCTCTACAACACCTTATGCTGCCAAACAAAAAATGACGTCGAAATTAGTCGCCATAAATATCACGGTCGGAATTGGGAGCAAGTGTTAACATAAATTAGTATGTATGTATGTATGTATGTATGTATGTATGTATGTATGTATGTATGTATGTAATTGGTTTTAATTGAGTTACTTGCAAACTATTCGAAATTAAAAACTACTAAGCACATTTGTGAATGAGTAAAATAATCACAGACATAAATTGTCCTGAATAAGACCCATAACCATATAGACATAAAAATTAAGGTTAAATTAAAACTAACAGCCAGCTTATAGGAGACGAAAAAAGCTCACTAGCGATGAGATAATTCATGGGCGAATACGTAATGAAATGGGTTGTGGTGGTGTCGTGCAACGTACATTAATTCCCAAACATGTCCAATATTTGTGATATTAAATACAGCATGTTAAATACTGCTGTTTGTTACCACTTTTTATACCAAAACTCTTCTCTCAATTAAAATCGGCAACACTTTGATTGAAACAACTGACATACACACACACACACATGTATAGAAATAAGGCGACAAAAAAGTTCTTAAAAAATTTTGTATTTATAAATATAGTGGTTTCAAATTCGTATTATTAATAGTCATGCATACATATACATAAATGTGCATGTGTACACTCAAAAAACTTTGGCAGTAAATTTAACTGAAAATACTTTTAAAAATAGACGAAACTTCATTCAAAACCCGTTCTATTTGCTTTTAATTTAAAATTTACTAGTCATTTCATTTGAGTTTGCATATTAAAAAATCTGCTGAACCCAATCAATCGCTAAAAGTAATGATTATTCCTTTATTTTTACTGTCAAATAATTACACCCCATAATTCATAAAAACTATTGAAGGTTTATTACACGTTTATATGGCAAATATTCCGTAGAAATACGTCAAATAAGAGCTTAATAAACTTACAATAATTATTATGAATATGGACTTGAATGTGTAATCAATTCGTAAAAAAATTTTTTCGCTAGTGATTTTTTTTACTTGATTTTTTTATTCTGTTTTTCTATACTATATCCTTTTTCAATTCGTTAATTTTATTTTTGTACCTTAAAGCCTCTGCGGAGATTCTAACATCCAACATCACGAATGCAAAGCAGCTGTCACACCTACTCAGCCATCGCAACAATCACAATAAATTCAACAACAGGCAATTTAAGCAAAGAGTAGAAATGTCTGTAGAAACCAAATTATAAATATGTGTATACATACACATTTATAGCTTGGCTCTTTCATGCATGGGTAGCATAAGTTACTACTGTCATTATTAACCGTGACCAAAAATCCGTATTTATCTGTAGTTAGTTTTTAAACAGCTGTACAAAACAGTTAATATTAAAATTTCATTCATTTTTAAACGTTCTGTCATTTAGAAATAACAGCACTGATTACTGCTTGAATAAACTACGGTCAGTTACTGGAAAATTATTCTCAGTGTACATATGTGTAAGTATACAACTGTACATATAGTTGTAACTACATTAAATTTTTTGTTTAGCGAGTACAAATTTTTTTCGCCCAACTTTGACACATTTGGTGAGAAAAATTGTCTCCTATAAATCAAAACAAATTGACAGCTACAACGCCTTTCGACAAAAATCGCGATTGGCCGTGTCCTATAAGCTGAAAAAAGAAAAATAATGCATAACTGGCACTTTCTGTCGACGAATCGCTAACTATAAGCTGGCTGTAAATGCATGAAATATTAAGCAAAGAGCTCAGATAAGTTCACAGTAACTAATACATAATGGATCTAATTTTACCTATATGCAAAATCTAATAAATGCTGCCATTCTAATCTACTAATTTCTTTGGTGTCCTAAAGCAAACTAATAGCAAAAGAGTTTATGTGATTTGTATGAAATAGAACTAAATATATTTAAAGTTTGCTGCGGATGAGCAAATTCAAGCGACAGCATTACTGTGTGTCTTATCATATCAACATATTTTTGTTCACGAATATTCGCCGTTCCTCCCCGGTGTTTCCTTAATATTTTAAGTATTTCCGCTTGTCGGTTGGTACAGTAACTTGGGTACATGGTATGTACCCCAGCCAATAAGTCTTCAACTTCAACTATTCTCCTCTTTTTAAAAATGTTGATTACCACAATTTTACCACAAAAAAAATTTTTTACTCAATTCTGGATAAGTAAAATCGGTTTGAAGTCCGCTAAAATAATCAATCATCAAGTGTAACAGATTTTTTTTTTTACCCAGTCTTAGGATTAAAACCTTCCTGTCTAATATTTTATAGGTAATATTGAATCTGATTTGAAACCTACAAACCTAATTTGTAAAAAAAAATCTTAGCTCAAGTTTGTAGGTAATATCTACACTCAGAAAACTTTGTCAGTAAAATTAACAGAAAACACTCCATAAAGTAAATTTATAAACCGTCCTACTTATTTTTTCATTTAAATTTACTTATTACTTCATTTGAATTTAAATGTTAAAAGATCTACGCAACGCAAACGGAAAAAGTAATAATAATGATTTTTCCTTTATTCTAACTGTCAAATAATTCATGCGTAATCAACTTGTAAAAAGTTTTTTATTTTTTCTTAGCTGGTAATTTTATTTAATTATAGTTTTCTATCTGTATTATCTCCTTTTTAAAATTCGCTAATTTAATTTTTGTACTGCAAAGCCTCTGCTGAGATTTGAACATGCGGCATCTCGACTTGAAAGCAGCTGCCATGCCTACTCAGCCATCGCAACAATGAGAGCAAATTCAACAACAATCTATTTAAGTAAAGAGTATGTACGCTACATACATACTATGTAGGTAGAAACCAAATTACAAATATGTTTATACGTATAAACAGCTTGGTTCCTTCATGTATGTGTAACATAAGTTACTACTGTCATTATTAAGTGTCAGCGAAAATCCGTATTAATCTGTAGTTAGTACACATTAAGTAACTGTACAAATCAGTTAAAATTAAAATTTCATTTTTTTGAAACGTTTTTTCATTTAAAAATAACTGCACTGAATAAACTACGGTCAGTTACTACGAAAATATTCGGAGTGTAGTTGATTTTCAAAAAATATATCGTGGTTATTAAAAGTTTATTCTACAAATTTTGCATAGAAATGTATGCGCCATAAGCTTAAGAATCCTAAAAAAATATTTAAAAATAAGACAAATAGAAAAAAAAAAAAGATTATTGCATTTAACAAACTATTTAGACTTGACGAACCATTCGTTAAACCGAGATGCCACTGTAGTAAATTTTATTTTACTTACATGGTTCCTTGCCCAATGTTTATTAGAATTTTGGTAATTTAAATTTTTGTTGTGTTACGGTTTTTGTTTTGTTTTTTTTTTGATTCATGCAGTTTTATTTACTCTACTACCATTACTATAAATACACGCACACATACGTATTGAATACGTGAATATAGTAGGTATGTGTATGGTGTGTGTGCGGTTGAAGATTTTCTACTTTTCTATGCCACACTTGAGAACAAGTAATTGCAAACATTTTACATGGCATTCCGCATTAATTGCATGTAAACTGTCACAAGTACAACAGAAAAAATGTACAAGACACAAAAATGAAACTTTGATATTGAAAAGAAATGAAAAAAAAAATTACCTTCACATGTTTATCACTTGTTATTTTTCCTTTTTCATACGCTCTTATTTTATTTATTTCGCATTGCATTCCATCAGTTTTGCTGCACCTCATGCAGCCAGCCTCTTCTTTCATTAGTTTTTAGTTTTTCTCGAAATACCTACATATGTATACGACTTGTACACTTCGACGAACTGAGAACGCAAATATGTATGTATTTAAAGATAAAATATGTTGTTGTTGTTGTTGTTGTTGTTGCTATGCTTGTGTGTTTAAAGACAAACACTCATTTAGTTATTCGCCTGTAAATACACCCAGTATGAGTGCGTATCTGAAGCATCAGCTGGGTTTTATAGACAACATTAGTAAAGATACCAAATGACTTTTAAAATAAGAAAAAAGCGTATTTTTTTCAAAATTTTTTGTTCTTGCCACCACCAGTACGAGCACTTGTGATGCCAAGCAACTGAAAAAATTAGAAACAACCTTAAATTAACAAAATATAAATTTCCCTGTCTTTCACTGCAACATGTTGAAATATTTGAGGCTGTGAAATTAATAAATAATTGCTTTCGTAAAATGGTAAAATGCATTTTTTAATTACAGTTTTTTCTCACATGTCAGTTTGCATGTACATATGTATGTATATGTTATTAACGATGACACGAAATACTTGATGAAAACAGAATATTTCTGCTTATTAATTAAATATTTGTTTCACTTGGCCCTGAAAAGAATATGCGAAAATCATTCGTATTCATGATTTATCTAGAATCTGGAGTATTAAATATCAGTAGGAAACAGCCACCCAATTTTTTTTTTTTTTTTTTTTTTGGGATATTGTGGAGTACAAAAACCATTGGTATTTCATTGGTACAGATACATTTTCTTAGGTTTTTTTTTTAAATATTAAATTTATGAAGCGGTTGCTGTAGTCGTCTCATTATAATTAGGGAATTCGTATTTGATTTTAATGCACAAAAACTTAAGATTACCTCTGCCTTAAATTGTTACACACACACACATTCTTTTCTTGCAGTTGTATTTATTACGCACTAGGTGTTTTTAGGGTTCCGTACTCATCAGAGTGAAACGGAACCCTATTACGGAGACAAGTACCTCCGTCCGTCCGTCCGTCACAGCGTCCATTCTCCGAAACGGTAAGAGCTAGAGAGCTGAAATTTTCACAGGATCGAAAACTACCAGGTGTCCCCATACAACGAAAAGTTGCAATTAGCTATAACTCTCGAACCGTAAACGATAGAAAGCTGAAATTTGCACAGTGTATGTATTTATAGATGCTTTACACCAACAAATGCTAAAGACAAAAACAAGTTGAAAACTACCAGGTGTCCCAATACAACCTAAAGTAACAATTAGCCGTAGCTACTAAACTATAAAAGACAAAGAGCTGAAATTCGCAGAATATATGTGTTTACATATGCCCTACAACAACAAATGCTAAAACAACAACATGTCAAAAACTACCAGGTGTCCCTATACAACGTAGAGTAAAAATTAGCCCTAACTCCCAAAATGTAAGAGATGAAATGTGAACAATATATGTACTCGCAGATGCCCTACAATAACAAATGCTAAAAACAACAACATGTCGAAAATTACCAGGTGTCCCTATACAACGTAAAGTAACAACTAGCCGTTACTCTCGATCCGTGAGAGACAGAGGGATGAAATTTGCACAATATGTGTATTCACATATGCTCCACAACAACACTTGCTAAAAACAACAACAACTGTAAAACTACCAGGTGTCCCTTTACAACGTAGAGTAATAGCTATAACTCTCGAACCGTAAGAGATAGAGAGTCGAAATTCGCACAGTGTATGCATTCCCAGATGCCTTATAACAACAAATTACAACAACAACAACAAGTGGAAAATTACTAGGTGTCCCCGTACAACATAAAGTAGCTGTAAAAACAGAGTGATGAAATTTATAAAATATACATATGTATTCACATACTCCATTCCATACATACATTATACGTACGGAACCCTAAGAGTGCGAGCCAGCCTCGTACTTGACTTAATTTATTTCATTAAGGTAAGTACTCTGATTAAAATTCCACGCGGAAAGTTGTCAAAATGCATGTAAAAAAAATTCGCCTGAACTTTTCGTGAAAAAATGTTGCAGAAGTAGTACTCTGCTCATTTTGAGAAAAACATATGAAATGTATCTGGCAACATTTTCTTTTTGCTGCGAAATAATTGAAGAGGCAATTCTTCCACGTGAAATTTTTAGCAACAGCTGACTGCTGATATTTTCATTGCAAAAATTTGGGTAAAATTTTTTGGACAAAAAAAAAAAGAAATGCAAAGTAATAAAGAAAACCAAAAAATTAAATTCAGTGCGACAGACATGCGGGAACCGATATCAGCCGTGAAGAAAAAGAAAATTATTTGGGACTTCTTTGTTCATTTTGATGTATTTGTATAAAAAATTAACTTTTTATTCTATAATTAAATTTTTCTCATCACAATCCAAATTGCAAAACATATGGGTTTTGTTTACAAACGTAAAACAATGTAGCATACTTTTAATGAAAAACTCATTAAATTGTGTAGAACCGCGGGATAGGTAACATTAGATACATGTCAAATTTTCCGTGCGAAAAAATCAATGTTGCTCAACATTTTCCGCAGTTTCGAACACAGTACTTACCTTTCTTTACCTGGCCAAAATAAGTAACTGCCGAGTGACTTTCATAAATAAGAGCCATTTTTTTTTTCTTTTATATGAATGAATAATAAAACTGAGAAACATTTGGGGATTTTCTTAGTGAGTTTTTAAAAATTAAACATTTTTCTAACAATCCAACCTAAATTAGTTCGTAAAGTGTATTTTTGTTCCATTCGAAATGGGTGGATTAGACAGCACCAGTACGCTTGATGCGCTAATTTAGGTTGGACTTTATTTCTGAATGACAGAAATCCAGAAATTGATTTTTTATAACATTCTGTACAGAAGAAAATTAATTCACCAAATCAAGTTCTTCAATTGTTTGAATTTATTATTATCATTTGGGGCCAACCAAAAATATCTTTTGTACAGCCCTTGTTACCTTTAGACCTTGTTCCCTATAGACTATCAGCAAATCTCGTTACGACCGTAGGTTTGAAGCTACCAAGGTTCTTGAGATCCAACAACCCAGCGCCCAGGTATGTGATTCGCAAAGGATGCGCTCCACCATTTCCTTTCCCCCCATTACACAGCCTGTAGGTATCACTGCTTACCAATTTCAGTTTTTTTAGATGATAATTTAACTTACAGTGCCCCGTCATTAGCCCCGTTTATAAATTAAAATTTTATTCGATTGCATCAGTTACATTTTCAAGTGCATTAATCGGAGGAGAAAATGCTTGCTGAGTACTGGAGAGCGCTAAAGAGCATGTAGTGGGCTAGAAGCCTGCTGGATCGCCGCAGAGTGAATTCCGATCGTATTGTGAACCTCGGCAGAACAATTATTAGACTATAGTCTAATAATCGTTCGCTGCGGCGATCCAGCAGGCTTCTAGCCCACTACATGCTCTTTAGCGCTCTCCAGTACTCAGCAAACATTTTCTCCTCCGATTAATGCACTTGAAAATGTAACTGATGCAATCGAATAAAATTTTAATGGGTTCAATTAAAAACTTAATTCGAATAGCTATCAAAAACACAGCTGAATCTTTTCCGAGAAATGTGTGACGGGTACAAAAATAGAAAGTGGATATATGTATATACTATCCAGGTTGTAAGTGCCGACGCATTCTATGCGTTGTTACATAGAATTGCACTGATTCAACTTTTGTAAGAACAGCGGCGCGTGCGTGTAACTCCACTTTGGCTCTGATTTAGATGAAAGTATGTAAAGTGTTTTTGAGAGCATGACAACGACAAAAAGATTGTCGTTGCTTACAACACCATAATTTTATTTTAAATTTAAATTTATCATTTTAAATAGAAAAACTTGTTAAGCGGCTATTCTGTTTCATAATTTGTCGCTTGTCAAAATCTGTGAACAAGTTTTGAACGCTTCATTAGGGCTTCGAAAACATATTTGAGAAAATTTCTCACTGCCGGTAGTTTTTATTGGAATTCTCTTGAATCAGGATTATAGCTCGAACACAAGATTGCATTTAAACTTTCAACTATTTGATGCAATAAGTTTATATTACATTTTCCATCGCAAGAGATATTTTAGAAAATTTTAATAGTTCTTATACATGACAGGTTGACTTAATTTTATTTCGCAAATGCTGTATCATTTTTTACTTTATGGGTCAAAAGCAAAATAGCACTTTTCAAAAATACATAACAAGTACTTGTGTGTATGTAAAGCATGCATATGCATGCGTGTATACATACCACACATAGTATGTACAGTGCAACCTCGATTAACGTAACTTCAGAAACAGTAATTTTCGATGACTGCTGACATTTTCGTTTTCAGCTTATTGCATTTGTTTGATTTTTGCACTTTGATTTTTGCACGAGTTTTGTATGTCTTACGTTTACAGAATATTAGTAGCTTTGAATTTTTCGATTTGTTTGATAATTTATATAAACAGCACCAGTAATGAAAAGCACTGTTTTTTATTGATTTAAAAAAAATCTTTTTACAGAAGCCCACAATATAAAATATAAACCGAAAAAGAAGAAGAAGAAAAACTGTATATAATTTTTTTTGAAGTTTCATTAGTGTAGGCTTTATACCATGTTCATACATGCATTTCTAATTGAGGTAATATTCAGTTTATTGACATAATATTTTTTGCGTTCATACATACAAATATTGCGCTAATTCAATTAGTGTTTGACAGCTGGAAAAAAGTTTTTGTTTTTGTTTCACTTGACTCTCCATTTTTTTTATTTTTTTATTATTTTGTTTTGTTTGCTTTTGTTGACATTTATCTCGTCATTCATCTCGCACTGCATACTTTTGCTTATTAAACACATCTTTTACAGTGTTGTGTTTCATCTTTTTCTCAATATTCAAAGCAATTTTGAGTTTATTAAGCAATAACTTTATTGACTTTTTGTATAGAATATTGAGCTCAATAATTGTCTGAGCTTTTAACTTTTCTTAAGTTAAATTAATGTTGTTCAACCACCTCTAGTTTAATTAGACACTCAAGTTTTATTTGTAAGTTTAATTCAGTATAAGATTGATTTGATGCTTATTAACTAGAACAATATTCTGTGATACGTCTACTAGCAGCAAGGCAGTAATTGCAATTGCGTTATCAAAATTTAAGTATTCAAAGTAAAATAATATAACAGTATTTATTATTAAGGCAATAAAATGTTAAATTCTTTCGCATATTTTTTATAAACGTATATATGTACCAATATACATACATATGTATGTACTTGCGTATGTAAGTAGTGAACAATTGCATGTAACAAAACAAAGCGCCAATTTTATGACCTGCTCTTTAATGCATTTGTTCTTCTGAGTATATTTGACTCTCAGTTAAATGACTGAGATTGCTGTATAAATTTAGTACAAGCAAAATTAAGAAAAGGATAAGTATAAAAAATAAACATGTATCCAAACTAGCAATCTGCGAAGTTAAAGTTGTTCACCAACATTCTCCCCCTCTAAGTACATCAGTGCTTATACGATTAAGAATCATCAGCGTAGTGTTGAGAGGTAGAACCATTTTCAGTACAATCACTTGTGGGCAAGATAGCAATTTTTGAGATTGGACGTTTAAAGATTTTTCCCTTCTTGATTAGAGTAACTACTCTCACGTAGCCGTCTTCACCAGGATGAACATCTTGGATACGAGCAAGGGGCCATTCTCCTGGAGCACCACTTGTATCAAGCACAACCACTAAATCTCCTATTTTGGGGTTTTTCGTTTGTTTTAGCCATTTGGGCCTGGCTTGTAGGCGACACAACCATTCGTTAGACCAACGTCGCCAAAAGTGCTGTTTTAGTTTCTCAACTACTTTCCACCTATTTAGCCGGTCAGTGTTAGTTTCGATCAGATCTTCTTCCGGAATGCAAAGAGTAGGTTCCCCAATCAGGAAATGGGCGGGAGTGAGCGCATAGCAGTCTGACGGATCTGAGGTTAGCGGGCACAATGGCCTAGAATTCAAACAGCTTTCAATCTGTGTTAGAAGTGTAGTGAGCTCTTCGAAAGTCAATATACGATTCTGCATTACTCTCTTTAGATGATGTTTAGTGGACTTGACGCCGGCCTCCCAAAGTCCACCGAAGTTTGGAGAGGCTGGGGGTATGAAATGCCATTTTGTACCATTTGTAGATAGGTGCTCATTTATTTCGTCTGGTATTGACGGCTTGCTGCGATTATACAGAATCTGCAATTTTTTATTAGCTCCAATAAAGTTTGTGCCACAATCTGAATACAAATCGGTACAGAGGCCACGGCGGGATATAAATCGTCTAAAAGCCGCTAAAAATGCATCGCTGGACAAATTTGTTACCGCTTCCAAATGTAGTGCTTTCGTAACCATGCATATAAACAAACAAATATAGCCTTTTGTAGTTACAGAATTTCTTGCAGTTGACTGTTTGATAATAATTGGACCTGCATAATCAACACCACTATGCTTGAATGGACGTACAGGTTTGACGCGAACACTTGGGAGGTTTCCCATTAGTTGCTGGGCTGCCTTTGCATTATATTTGAAGCATATTAGACATTTGCGCAAGATCTGTTTAGCAATGCTTCTGCCTGATATAACCCAATATTCTCGTGAAACATAAGCCTGCATTTGGAGTAAGCCACCATGTAGAGTCTGAATATGTGCATCTAAAAATAATAGGGTAGACAATGGATTTTGTTTCTTTAGTAATATTGGGTGTTTGGAACCATAATCAAGTTCGGAATTTTGAATTCTACCACCAACTCTTAGAATTTGATGTGAATCAAAAAATGGACATAACTGCGCTAGAGCATTGTTTTTCACAATTCGACCTCTCTTTTCGAGTTCAGAGATTTCGTGTGAAAATTCTACCTGCTGTGAAGCTCTTATAAGTGTTAGACGAGCAAAGGATAGCTCATCGGCTGAAAGGAACCCTGTCATCTTACCGTTACCTTCACTTTGTGCTTTTTTATTGTTTAGAGTATTATGTTTAAAGCGAAATATATATGCTGTAACACGTATCAATTTGCTAAGGGAAGAAAATCTTGTTAATAACTCTTGATATTGGTTTATATTTGTCACATTTGAGTGTATATTTAAAGTTGAATCCGATTGCTCATGAATCTCATTTATGTTTAATTCAGGTTGCTTTGGCCAGTTAGCTATGGATTCCGTTAACCATTTTGGACCATGCCACCAAAGTTCGTGTTCAATTAACTCATATGATGGTATACCGCGGGAAGCACAGTCAGCAGGATTTTCACGCGTAGGTACATATCGCCATTGAGAAGTATGAGATCTGCGTTGAATTTCTGCAACCCGATTTCCGACATATACTGGCCACCTAGATGACTGACCGCGTATCCAAGAAAGCACTGCTGTGCTATCAGTCCAGTAGTAAACATTCGATATTTCCTTATTGAATGAAGTGGTTATTCGATCAACTAGCTTAGCTAACAACGTTGCACCGCATAATTCCATTCGAGGTATTGTTAATCGCTTTAAAGGGCCCACTTTAGTTTTTGCTTGGATAAGGTATACCTTTTCACCCGAATCTGAAATAATCTTAGCATAGACGGCAGCTGCGTAAGCTAACTTTGATGAATCAGAAAAGCCGTGAATTTCAATTTTTAGTCCTCTGTACATTCCGATCCAACGAGGAATTTTAATATCTTCCAGATACTTCAAATTATCTCTATATTTTAACCATCTTTGTTCCATAGCCTCAGGGAGTCGATCCTTCCAATCGATACCGAGTAACCACAAGTTTTGAAATTCGATTTTTGCAAGAATGGTAGTAGGGGACAGCCATCCTAAAGGATCGTAAAGTTTCGCGGCATCTGATAGCAGACTTCGTTTAGTAACTGCCGTTGCATTTTCAAAGTTGATTTTAAATGAAAGGCAGTCATCTCCCGTATCCCACAGAAGCCCAAGTGCTTTTACAGTGTTAGGCTGGTTTAGTTCAAATACTTTAGAGCTTTCCCTCAAATCCACGGGGATTAAATCTAGCAGTTCCTTGGAGTTTGTTATCCATTTACGTAAGTTAAATTTGCCTTCCTTTAGCAAACTGCATAGGTCGACATGCAGTTGGTAAGCTTCTATTAAACTGTCAGCCCCAGAAATTACATCATCTACGTAAGTATCTGAGTTTAATACGATGGAGGCTACGGGATATTTTTTCATTTCATCACATGCTAGTTGATGTAAAACCCTAATTGAAAGAAATGGCGCAGATGTTGTGCCATATGTCACAGTCGAAAGTTTGTAAATAGAAATTTCTTTGGAAGTCGAATTTCTCCACAAAATTTGTTGAAACTTTCGTTGCTCCTCAACTACGGGTATTTGTCTGAACATTTTCTCTAGATCTGCCCTAAAGCCGAATTTGAAACGTCTCCAACGATTAATAATAGTAGGCAAATCATTTTGCAGTGCAGGGCCGGCTGCTAACTCTTCGTTTAACGATGGCTGAGCAGACCGCTTACAGCTTCCATCAAAAACGACTCTCAGCTTAGTTGTAGAGCTGCTTTCTCTTAGCACGCCATGATGGGGCAAAAAGAATCCATTTTTGGATAAATCACGTGGATATATGCCCACCTTTTCCATGTGTCCAAGCCGTTCATACTCATCCATAAAATCTGCATACAGTTTTCCAAAACTGTGATTTAATTTACATTTTGCCTCAATGCTTTTTAACCGAGAAAGTGCCGTGTAGTCGGTTTGTGCAAATACTGGTAATCGTTTATTCTTGAGCAGTGATTTAAAAGGTAGCGATACTGTATAACGTCCAGAAGAATCACGCGTGGTTGTGGTCTTGAAGTGTTCTTCACAAAGGATTTCTTCTTCTGTTAAGACTCTTTTCTCTAATAGTTCTTCTTGCTCCCAAAAGGATTGTAATTGCTTATCTAAAGAACAAACATTCACTGTGATAGTATGCTGATAAGAATTATTAAAGGTTGGTCCAGAAACTATCCACCCAAAATGTGTAAGTTGCAAGAACAGGCCATCATCAAATTTATGTTGCTGAGGTAACACAATATTTCCATAAATATCTCCACCTAACAAAATATCAATCTTACCAGGTTTTGAAAAGTAAGGATCAGCTAAAAGAAATTTGTTCAAATTGGGTAATCGATTTTCATTTACAGCCATCGGCTGGTATCCGGTTATTTTTGATAGAACTAAAGCCTGGCAGTCAATCTTAAAGTTGTTTTCTGTTCTCGAGAATATAGACACATTAACATAATTCCTTGCAATTGTGGGCTGATGTCCACCTACACCACTGATTTCTACAAAATCTTTTTTATAAGACAATTTCAGAGCATCTGCGACGCTTTTAGTGATAAATGTGGCCTGAGAACATTGATCTAGAAGAGCCCGTAAAACAAATTCGCCATGTGAGGTTTTTATCACGACCCGTAATGTAGCGAGGAGAACTTGCTGCCTTTTCCGACCAATAGTTGGGTCAAAATTGTCAACGACATGAGCAGTGACATTTTCAAGTGGTTGATTGCATGACGTAGGATCAATGGGCGTGGTCTCAACTGAAAGATTGGTGGAATATACGTTATGAATAGTCGTATGGTGACTTTGTTGGCAGATTTGACATCGTGAAGTTGTATGACAGTTTTTACTAAAGTGACCAGGTATTAAACAATTTCGACAAATTCGTTTTGAATTCAAAAAATTTCTTTTTTCATCAGGTGCTAAAGCTGCAAACTTGAAGCATTTGAAAAGAAGGTGACGCTTATTGCAGCAGGGGCAGTTGGAGTCGCTAATTGTTGAAACCGCATTTGCATAACGTCGATTGTTATTTTTACCTTTATTTTGCGGTTGTAGGTTTTTTGACTTTATGCGAAGCATATTGGAACTTGTCTCGTTTTGATCGGATAGGGTTTCTAATGTTCGAAATGTTGTTTCTAAGAACTTAAACAAATCCTCAATTGGAGGAATCTGAGTTGTTGCTCTGAGTGATTGCTCCCATTCCTTGCGCGTTTGTACATCAAGCTTATTTACTGTCATATAGATGAGCATGGCATATTCACCTTGAGTATTTATTTCCAATGTACGTAGCTGCGCAATACTGTTACGGGTTGTATCCAAAATTATCTGAATGCTTTTTGCAGAGCCATCAGAAACTGGTATAGAAAATAGTTTTTTAAAAATAGTGTCGACTATTTTTCTCTTATTGTGGTATCTATTTTGAAGTGCTGTCCAAGCTAAAGCATAGCTTGCATCAGTTGCTGGATATTCATTAACAATATCCAATGGAGTTTCTTTGCAAGAACCCTTAAAAAAACAAAATTTCTGGACATCACTTAGGCTAGGATTATTATGCACTAATGAAACGAACATATCCTGATACGAAATCCAAGCTAAATAATCGCCAGTAAATGTTGGCAAGTCGATTTTTGGTAAACGAGCCTGAACAGAAAATGTTTCATTTCTAGAATGGGAAGGGCCAGCGAAAGTACTAGACTGAATACCCGGAGAAAGAGAACCAGAAGATTCCATAAAATCAAGTAACTGACTTTTAAAGGAAATAAATTCGCTTTGAAATTGATAAAAAACTTCGTCTTCGAAATACGGAATATCTTTTGTATTGATGGTATTTTCGCGGACTGCAGAACACAGTTGTGTATTTCCATCCTTAAATTGCAAAAAAATCGATTCTATTTCATCTAAGATAGATTGTGCAAAACCATGCGTTCTATCTTGTCTTGAATTATAAAGACTTACAGTTCGCCTGAAATTCCTCAGCAAATCTTTTTGTTCCTCAATGAATTGGTAAATTTCCGCCATGTTACTCGAAACAATTTATTAATTTTATAAAGGACATAAATTTTATGAATACGTACGCTTTTCTGGGGAAGCACAAGTGTCGGAAACGGTAACGCAGGGTTTTCAAACCTTATTTACTTAACTGGAGCACGTTCCACCTCTCACTATAATTTCCAGCAGTTAGCACAAAGGTATAGAGTAGAGTATAATCTCAATGTAAAGAATAGGAAAGTTTCCAATTGGATACTCCAATAAACAATTCACCATTCCCGGGTTTCGGCACCATTTAATGTCTGAGCTTTTAACTTTTCTTAAGTTAAATTAATGTTGTTCAACCACCTCTAGTTTAATTAGACACTCAAGTTTTATTTGTAAGTTTAATTCAGTATAAGATTGATTTGATGCTTATTAACTAGAACAATATTCTGTGATACGTCTACTAGCAGCAAGGCAGTAATTGCAATTGCGTTATCAAAATTTAAGTATTCAAAGTAAAATAATATAACAGTATTTATTATTAAGGCAATAAAATGTTAAATTCTTTCGCATATTTTTTATAAACGTATATATGTACCAATATACATACATATGTATGTACTTGCGTATGTAAGTAGTGAACAATTGCATGTAACAAAACAAAGCGCCAATTTTATGACCTGCTCTTTAATGCATTTGTTCTTCTGAGTATATTTGACTCTCAGTTAAATGACTGAGATTGCTGTATAAATTTAGTACAAGCAAAATTAAGAAAAGGATAAGTATAAAAAATAAACATGTATCCAAACTAGCAATCTGCGAAGTTAAAGTTGTTCACCAACAATAATGGACTTTATTGCGATTATCTCAATAAAGGCGCATGTATGAACATGGTATTAATCTTTTAAAATTTGCGCTAACAAATTTGTCCACATTGAAAGTTTGGGGTCTGGAAATTGTTTTGATCAACCCAGCTTACATTTAACGAGGTTATACTGTATTTATGTGCACACATTCGCACGCTGGTATAAATATGAGACAATCTTAATTCATTTTTTATTCTAGAAGAGTGTACTTGACTGTTTTGAATTATTTATGCATTTTTATTTCTCTTGTCTTTGTAAGAAAAAAGAAATGCTTTTAGGCATAAACTGAAACTTTGCGTTTTAACACATATAAAACTGAAGGAATACAATAAACAAATAAATAAAAAAATTGCAATTTATAAAAATGGATTTCAATTAAAAATATCACTTAACAACTTTAATTGAAATATTAAAATAAAAGTTAGCAAGCAAGTGACCTACATTAGAAATTAGTGTGTGGTAAATAACTTTTAAAACTGAAAAATGGTTGCAATTTTTTGTTTTAACATTTCATTGTTGTAACATTTCCAAGATTTCTTCCTGCTTTCACATCTCTTGACTTTTTGGCCACTACAGTAAAACATACACCATTCATTCGAGCAGAGCATTTCAACAAAAACTTTGCAAATATGTACATTACCTTTAAGAATTAAATAATAAAGACAATCATAAAAACCACATGCCTCTTAATGACAGTGTAACTTCGGCAATGCTATGTAATTGCTTACAAACTGTTCTTCGACCAAAAGGCCTTTGAGTGTTGAAACTTGTGCAACCATATGAACATGTTTTGTTATTCAAGTAACCAAAAGCGACATAAAATACTTAAGAAAGTTTCAAAAGTAAAATAAGTTAAAAAAAAAGTCATTAAAAGTTCATTAACAATGTTTCTCCTCAGGTATAGTTAAATATGTTTACTCCCCTCCCTTTAGTGACGTCTGCAATTAGCAGCACCATAAATTTAACCATTTAAATTACACATGCATATATGTATGTACCTGCAGTCTACGTGTTCAAACAAATTTAAGCAAGGGGGCATACCGGTTTTGTTAACTGTTGCCAACTGGATTCTAATTAAATTGAACACTAAGCGGACTGTGTTCGAATGTGATTAGTGTCACCACATTTAATGACCTTAATTAGTTAGTAACTAGGCCACAGTTTGATCATACCTGGGGAAAACTCCGATATTACCGAACCACAACGATAAAGCTCCATCTTCAAACAGCCGCGACTAGAGAGTTGAAACATGTATACATATATTGGATAAAAAGGAATGAAAATTACTGTATAGCCATTGTACATCCTTCTGGTATCCTTCTCCTATATATGGGTACCTGGCATGGTGAACTTAAAACTTGATAGCAGCACAATTATGTGCTGTAGAATTCAGAGATCAGTGGGCATTGTAGTTAAGAAAATACAAAATTTTTCGATGAAAAAAATTAAATTTTTTGCAAAAGTTTGAAATTTTTTGTTTTTTAAAACAGCATAAAAAATCGAAAAAACAAATTTATGCTGATTAATTCTCACACATTTATAGCAAATAAAGTGTCAAGCAATAAAAGCTATAAACAACTAAAATCGGTGCACAACTTTGAAAGTTATACACAAAAAAAATTAAAAATTACGGTCACCAGACGAAGCCTAAAAAATTACAAAAAAAAATGTTCAACAATGAACTTAATTATTTATTCGCTATAAGAGCCAATTGAAATTTATTACTTTAGGTCAAAAAAAAATAGACCTTAATGCTTTCTGTCTTTTTCAGCCGTCTATATGCCGTCGGCGGCATATATACGGCATATTTTTTTTACACCTGAAGTAAAAAAAAAATTTTTTTTTGAAATGAAAGTAGTATGGGAGAAACATTTTGTTTGCTTATCAAAATAAAGCAACTTCAACTGACGGAAGTAAAAAACTACTTACATGTCGATATCCAAAAGTCTAAATTCCACAACTAACAGACTATTCAACATTGACTTTTCTATAGTTTCTACCTAAAACACGCTGAGTTAGTAAAAAAAATATACATGTACAATTTTATATTTTGTTAACAATTGAGTTTTGCAATATATTTTGATTTGTCATCCGGTAAACAGGTAATTTGAAGTGTAAATATTTGTTTAGAATGGCATTCCTCTTCCTCCTGCAGATTCCAACATATAGCGAATCCCCAAAAGCGAATCAAGATTCTTGCCATATGTACGTACGTATGTATGTATGTGTGTGTGTGTATATAATTTGTTAGTTACGGAATTTTGCCTCTTGGGTATTGATATGTTAAGGGAATATATGTATCAATGAACTTAATTATTTATTCGCCATAAGAGCCAATTGAAATAGGTCTTTTTTATACTTTCAAGAATACAAGTTGTTGGTAACCAAAGGTCGGTCACCTGTTGTAAGGCAGTGCTATAAAAAGTAAAGGTGTTGCAAGACGTAAAATGCTTTCTGTATAAAAAGTTTGTTTGAGCATTTCTGATTCTCATTTTGTTCATGAGAATTTTGGAATAAGTAGTTGGACTTCAAACATTCTTTTTTGCTTTTTCAAGTCTACTGATGAGTAGTTTAGCAGCAACGAAATGTTGGCGGCATATAGACACGGCTGAGAATGACAGAAAGCATTAAGGTCTATTTTTTAGACCTAAAGTAAGGAATATATGTATTGGGTGTTTTTTTAAGCTAGATGGAACTTTTAATTGTAAAAAGTAACACAAAAAATTACATTTTGATGAAACTTTTTTTTTTTATTTGTTTCAGTATACTCTGACAAATCATCATGAATAGATTCACGCTTGAACAACGCTACGAAATTATTCAAATATACTTTGAAAATCAGTCGTCGCTTCGCGCAACTTATTATCGCAAAATTGTGTTCAGCGATGAGGCGCATTTTTGGCTTAACGGATTTGTTAATAAGCAAAATTGCCGCATGTGGAGTGAGACCAATTCACAACAGACCCTACAGACTCGAATACATCCAGAAAAATGCGCCGTATGGTGCAGTTTTCAGGCTGGTGGCATCATCGCATGATCCGGAGGAGATGTGGTTTCAACAGGATGGCGCTACGTGAAATACGGCGAACGCAACCATCGACTTATTGAAATCAAAATTTGGCGATAAGTTGATTTCGAGAAATGGACCTGTCAATTGGCCTCCAAGGTCGTGCGATTTGACACCTCTCGATTATTTCCTGTGGGGCTACGTGAAGTCACTCTTTTATGCTGATAAACCAGCAACAATTGACGCCTTGGAGGCCAGCATTGTTCGTGTTATTCGTGACATACGGCCAGCTGTGCTCGAAAAAGTGGCCTAAAATTGGACGTCCAGAATGCACTTCGTCAAGAACAGCCGCGGTGCCCATATGCCCGAAATCATTTTCAAATGTTAATGTCACGTATTGATCTTTCGAATAAAAAACAAATTTTGATTACAATTTAATTTTTTGTGTTATTTTTTACAATTTCAAGTTCTATCGGACTTAAAAAAACACCCTTTATGTTATCCTACCTCCTCCATTTTTAAAATAACCGTATATCTCAAAAACAAGAGCTAACCTAAAAGCCCGTTAGCGCCACTGAATTGAGCGCACCCGAATTAGGTTTAGTCACTGGGTGCCCCCCGTCTGTTGGGTTTTTCAACTAGCACAGTGTAATCAATCAACCACTGGCTTGAAAATATTTTTCTTTACCAGCCAACATTTTTACTGTATCTATTAAATTATTGTTTAGTGTTACAACATTGAATTTACGTTTTAATAAATATGTAACAAAAATTTGTGACTTAATTTAACAATTTCTTCATTTGATTTAGATAATATTGACTTTTTTTTATTTTTATTTATTGTCAAGAGTATAATGATAAATTCACAATAATTTTAATATGTATATAAAGTAAAGAGTTTAGTCTTATTATTATTTATCTTATTAATATTAACATGGCTTTCATAATTGTAGCAAAATATACAGATTATAAGGAAAAATTTACAAAAACCTTGTGTGTTAAGAGGAAAAAAGAAATGAGTATGTGAGTAGTTAAAAGTAAACTGTTAGGGACATAAGTTGTTGATATGTGCATAGGAAGAGGGGGCACATCTGGTAAAAAATATGTTAGTAATACTGTTTATTTTATCCTTCACTGGTTGGACATTAGACAAAGAGTGATGTCGAAAAATGTGGAGGTATATTAAAGATCATTTTCAGAAGTTTGTTCTGGCAAATTTGTAGACGTTGTATATAAACGTATTACAATACAGAAGTTCGATAAAATTATAAATTTACAGTAAAATGTTAATAACGCATGGCACGGCGTAAATGTTCAAATTGTATCAATAAAAGAGCATCTAGATCTCAATGATGCAAATAACAGAACATGTGGAAAAAAAGCTTTCATATAAACAGAAAGCACAAATAACAGTCTTCTGAGATGATAAAATATCGTCCAAGACTGCAAAAATATCATAGCTTTGATTAATGTTAATTAAGTATACAAACAGAAAGTAAAATTGCGTGAGCTTTGGTTGCCGAGTGGTTAAAGCGGCTGTGCCAAAATTGTGAAATTTGACCCGTCCAAAGTTCATGGGGTGCTGATGGAGGGTGTTTGCTACCCAGAAACAGCCGGTTGTCCACCTAGCAAATAAATTTTACTTTTCTTTACTTAATTGATATTGATTAAAAAGTAGTGAAAACCCAAGGGTTGAACTTAAGCCTGAAAAAGTAATTTAATATAAATGTTGTATATGACAGTTGGATGTGTCATGCCAGGCAGGGGCTGCATAAAACAAATAATAGATAATATTGTGTTGTTCGAGGCCAATTGGGTGCTGGTCTTGGCTTTTATCGTCGTTGTCAACTTCAAAAACGAATTTAATAAGTACTATAAGAATCAAGTAAATGAAATTTTTTTATTGTTTTCTGACTTCTCCAGCCGCCTATAAGACGCCAACATTTCGTTGAGGCTACTCAGCTCTTCAGTAGAATTAGACAACTAAAAGGAAAGTAAAATGTGCTGTTTTCTGTATTAAATATTTGAAATTTCAAACTTCTAATTATTTTAATGACAATAACAAGAATAAGTACGTTTCAAACATTCGTTTAATTTTTTTTCAAGTCTTCTTAGGAGCTGAGTACCCGCAACGAAATGTCGGCGGCGTGTATACGACTGAAAAAAAGACAGAAAACTGCTGTGACATTAAGTAAAAAACGTTTTTTGCAGAAAGTAAAACTAAACTCAAAAGCCCAACAGATAAAGTTAAATTAATATTTAAAATAATACATATGTATATTTTTAAATATTTGCAAAGTGAACTTAAGAGTCCATTTATGGCAAATAATTATTATATTAAGAAAAGATTTGCTGAAACAAGTTTACAAACAACACATACATACAGACAACACATACACCACTGACTTAAAAACGCACATGCATTAACATTCGTTTGTTTTTTGATTTGATCCAAATTTTATAATTGCTTTCAAGCGATGAATAATAAGAATAAATCTGCAAACTTTTCGTTTTGCTTTTACTGTTTCAATTTTGCTATTATTTATTTTTTCTGAAATAATTGATGATAAGTTCTACATTAAATCGGTCAATGCAAAATCGCTTGAAGTCTTATTTCTGAATTTCATTTCTCATTTTTAAGTAGTTGACCTTAATTGAAAAATGGTTTGGAAATTTGTTTCAATAGCACACAAAATACTGGTCGAGAAGAGTTTATGGCTTAATTATTTTTAATAAATATAATATGGTTCAAGCACATCTTACAAACAGTTTTTAGCGGGCAAATAATATTTATAATTAAATAGAATTAACAAGAAAGAGACTGGTGTTCAGGATTGTTGAAAAATTATTTCTAATTCATGTGAACTTTTTTGCAAATGAATATTGTAAAAAATATTAAATTAAATTAATTTTTCAGGCTCAAGTTTAATCCTTGGTCACTTCTTAATTAATATTGTTACAAATTTGGTCGTGAACGGACCGATTGTGATTGTTCTAGAACGTACTAAATCATCGTTATTTTATATGTGCGTATATTGTCTTGTTATTATTTGTAAATGAACACAGGAGGTATATACACACATGCATACATAGAAGCTTGTTGATAAACAAAACGGCAGCACAGCGAGTGTGCACATACTGACACACATGTGTGGATAAATAAGCACAACAGCGAAATAAAAGAAACCACCACCGCACGATACAATATTCGTGTGTGCATGTATGTGCGCGACTCAGATGCTTGAGTTTTGCTGCCGCGTGTAAGTATGTCGGTATGTGTGTATATCTCTTGTTCATGATGAGTCATCGCACATCGCATGTATATCGGTGTGTGTGTATATCTCTTGTTCATGATGAGTCATCGCACATCGCATGTATGTCGGTGTGTGTGTATATCTTTTGTTCATGATGAGTCATCGCACATCGCACTATAGATGTGGCGTGATTAGCTTCTGTAAACGTCTAGAATGTTCTAGTAATGATCATTGGAGGTATAAAAGCAGCGAAGCTTAACGCTGAAGCGTCAGTCGATTTTTAGCTGCGCTAACGTGTAAAGTGTCTTAAGTAATAAAAAAGTGATTAAGTGAAAGTGTTGTTCTTTTAGTAAAGTGTTCCTAGTAAAGTGTTTACAAGTATAGTGTGTTCAAATAAATAAAGTGTTGAACTGTTGGTTATTGTAAACTGAAGACGTGCGTGTTTTAACTTCATTACAATTAAAGAATCTACGGAAAACGTTTTGAAAAGGTTAAAACGTAACAATATCAATTATAGGCTGCTGATGAAGGGTGTTTGGTACCCAGAAAAAAAAATTAAAAAATTAAAAGTTACTTTTCTTTACTTAATTGATATTAATTAAGAAATGACTTACCAAGGACTGAACTTGAGCCTGAAAAAGTAATTTAATATAAATGTATTACAATATCATAGTTCAATGAAATTAAAATTTTCAGTAAAAATATTGTAAAAAATAATTCAGTCATTTCATCTTTGAATGTGTAGTGTAAGTTGACACGGCGAGGTTGAAGCCGTCTTGCGTTAAAACAAAAGTTGCTTCACGAAAACTAACGTTGTATGTATATTAAAAGTTTTCTTAATGCGATCATCGCAATAAAAGCCTTCTTCTATTTTTTTTTTTTTTCTTTTAGACTGGGACCTGGTACTTAGGGGATATGCCTTGCATTGTACTGGAAGTGGGAAAACGGGAAAGGGGAAAAGGGGATTGATGGGTGAAAAAACGAAAATGGGGAGTGTTTGTGTACGTCGGATTCAGCAAAAAACTATAACATAAAAACAGAACATTTAATTTTGCAAAGCTGAACAAGTCAGGATTAACTGTTGCTAATTGGTATGTTTAGTGTCCAGTGTATATACATCCGACACTATCCAGTTAACAGCTTTTAACCAAACCTCTTCAATATTGCAAAACGTTGGCTATATATGTAGAACAAAAAGATGACGCCATAACGACAATAACACCTATTACGAATGTATACTTTCACGGACTCATTTGTAAAAACATACAATGTTTATTAAGACCTTATACCATGTTCATACATGCGCCTTTATTGAGATAATCGCAATAAAGTCCATTATTGAGCTCAATATTCCATACAAAAAGTCAATAAAGTTATTGCTTAATAAACTCAAAATTGCTTTGAATATTGAGAAAAAGATGAAACACAACACTGTAAAAGATGTGTTTAATAAGCAAAAGTATACAATGCGAAATGAATGGCGTGATAAATGTAAACAAAAGCAAACAAAGCAAAATAATAAAAAACAAAAATAAATACAATAAAAATAAAAACATTGCAGCATTTCCAAATTTGTATTTCTCTTTCTTTTTATTATTGCCGCTTTGGAGTCATAACATGAACGCACTACTTATACAAGTTCCAAATTTTTATAGTACAACACTAAAATCTTTTTAATAAAAGGCAGTTTTTCTTCCATTTTTCTTATTTGAAAATATTTTTCACTTTTTCTTTCTCACTACCAAAACAAAAACAACAACTTTTTTTCCAGCTGTCAGATACTAATTGAGTTAGCGCAATATTTGTATGTATGAACGCAAAAAATATTATGTCAATAAACTGAATATTATCTCAATTAGGAATGCATGTATGAACATGGTATAAAACAAAAACTTAATTTTTAACTATTTGAACTTTTTCTCACATAACTATTTTTGTATTAGGTTTATCAGGCTCAAATGCTTTCTAAATTATTTTTCTGATTGATATTAATTAAATAAGACAAATCTCAAAAATAATATGTCCTTGATGTCTTCTTTGTCTTATTTAATTAATACCAATCACAAAAATAATAAAGAAAAACTTGAGCCCGATAAATCTAATACAAAAATTGTAATTGTAAAACAAAAACAAAATGAACAACAAATGCACAGCATATATTTACAATTTCGCTCGAACACGAATGTCATATTTTGGCCGTGAGCTGATATTGTTTTAATCCAACTAATATTTAATCATCTTAACAATATTTTTTTCGGTGCAGTATTGGTGGAAAAATTTTTAATTTAAAAAAATTATCCCGTAGACAAATGTCTACTAAATACAAATTTCTCTGACTCATTGTTATAAACAAGTATTAGGTAACTTCTCAATAAAAAAAAAACTCGATTATTAAAAAAGTTCCAAATTTTAGGGCATTTAAATTTCTTAGAGCTTATGTATATTTAATACACATAAATAAGATACACTTAACACTGGCATTAAAGTATTTAGAAAAAACTTATAGCGTAATACACATTTAAAATTATAAAAAAAGTTTGAAATTTATCTTGCTGAAATATAAATAAATATTCAAAGCACATTGAAGCAACAACAGCAACAATGCCAAGCAAATAAGTTCAACAATTTAATCTCTAATACTCAAGTTTTCAAAATGTCCCGCTAAAGAACGAGTAACGATTGGATCTAACAAACATTTTTCTCATTTCTTCTATTCACATTTGCTAAAAACTAAAAAAAAAAAAAAAAATCCGTTTTTCGCATAAGACGTCACCAAGTCTGGTCACAATGACGACGCCGTAGAGTAAATTGAAGGAAGATAAATAGAAAAAGCTGCATTAACAACAACTAACAGAATAATCAGATATTCTGCCAACACACTTTTCACAATTTTTGAAAATCAAACACTGGATGATGGGCGAATGAGAAAAGAAATGGAAAATTGGCAATAGAAGAAGTAGAACATTTAAATAAATTAGCTAAGCTACAAGAAGAAGTTTTTCGCAGTTCCTGTTTAAAAAAATGCCTCAGATTGATGCAAAACTTTTATTGCAAAGAAGAATTATGTGGCCATAAATGGCGTTAAGCAGACTATGATTGAAAAAATTTTAAACGGTTTTGCAAGAAAAAAATATGAGGCTTTTATTTATATAATTCTTAATAGATTCCAGTTCAACCCCGATATAATTAGTTGTTATTCAATATGAATTAAATACTGAAATCTAAGGATTTTAGAGCAAATGGAACCACCTGCTATTTCGAAGTCGTTACACTTCTTATCAGAATCTCTAATTTTCATAATTACCGCTTAAACCAGTTTGCTAGCAAAGCTCAGGTAATTTGACCTTCCATTTTTATACTTAATCAATCTTAACCAAAGCAGTGAACTTTATTTTATGGTCTCTTCTGGATGAGTTTTTGTTCTCCTGCCAGACTGTTGCTTATTACAAATTTGTTATGTTTATTTGTATTAAGAAGGAATTCTTATTGCTCAACTATCATCTTATTATTAGTAGAGGTGAGCGCGTGGGCGTTTTTTGGGCTCACGTTCAGGACAATTCTCGTCAAGCACTTTTATGCACAGCAATTTCTTTTGGTACTTTTTCACACACTCTGACAAGCAACGTCACATATTATTCTGTACGAACTTTTTTCAACACGCAATTGCACACCTGACCAACGAACAAATTTTCACGATCAATCAGGGTCCGAATTCTGGCATTTGTGATCCATCGAACTTGTTTTGTTTTTGCTATACATTGTTTTTATTGTCGAGTGAGTATATTCGCTTACGCATATTGGAGTTCGGCTCCAGGTTTGTACAGAAATAAAAATTCAGTCAAGTACGAGGGTGGCTCGCACACTTAGGATTCCGCACATATGTATAATTTACGTATAGAATGGCATATGTGAATACATATGTATTGTATAAATTTCATCTCTGTCTCTTACAGCTTGAGAGTTACGTTTAATTGTTACTTTACGTTGTATGGGGACACCTAGTAGTTTTCGACTTGTTGTTGTTGTCATTTTTTGTTGTAAGGCATCGGGGAATACAGACACTGTGAGCATTTCGGCGGTCTATCTCTTAGGGTTCGAGAGTTATAGCTGTTACTCTACTTTGAAAGGGAAACCTGGTAGTTTTACAGTTGTTGTTGTTTTTAGCAATTGATGTTGTGAAGCATATGTGAATATATAATATTATGCAAATTTCATCCCTCTGTCTCTCAGGGGTCGAGAGTAACGGCTAATTGTTACTTTACGTTGTATAGAGACACCTGGTAGTTTTCGACTTGTTGTTGTTTTTATCATTTGTTATTGTAGGCCATATGTGAGTACATATACTATGCACATTTCATTTCTCTGTCTCTTACAGTTTGGGAGTTACGGCTAATTTTTACATTACGTTATATAGGGACACCTGGCAGTTTTCGACAAGTTGTTGTGTTTAGCATTTTTTGTTGTAGAGCATATATAAATACATGCGGCTAATTGTTACTTTAGGTTGTATGAGGACACCTGGTAGTTTTCGACTTATTGTTGTCTTTAGCATTTGTTGTTGTAGAACATCTATAAATACATACACTGTGCGAATTTCAGCTTTCTATCTTAAGGTTCGAGAGTTATAGCTAATTGTAACTTTTCGTCGGACTCCTGGTAGTTTTCGCTTTGTTGTTGTTTTTAGTATTTGCTGATGTAGCGGAAAGGTACAACAACATCCTGTGAAGATTTCAGGTCTTTAGCTCTTACCGTTTCGGAGAATGGACGCTGTGATAGGGTTCCGTTTCACTCTGATGAGTACGGAACCCTTAAAAGATTTAGAATTAATGTTGCCAGGATTGTTTTAAAAACAATTGTTGTGTTATTAAATTTCGGGTTTCTCATTTTTAACAATTGAGAAAATCAATCACAATTTATGCAGGTGCCCTAATTTTCAACATAGTATTTACTTATTATTTTTTTAATAGCTCAACCAAAACTTAATACCAGGAGAGGGTATACTTAATCGTTCTAAAGTAAACAAGATTAAGTTAAGAACACAGCTGATTTATTATATCAACGCGATATAGTGTTTACTCTTGTATAAATTACAAAAATCGTGTCTCCAAAATACGTACAGCTATTTATTCAAGTGTTTTCGTGTATTATAATGTGTGAAATCTGAATTGGCTCTCACGGACTATGTAAATTAAAAATTAAGATTAAAAAAATTCCTTTAAAAATATAACTCTTGCGGTTGGCAGTGCTTGCAGCAAAATTGAATTTATATACTTAAAAATATGTGTCAACACATTGATGTTTGTTGTCTTGTCAATCTTTGTGTGTCATGTATCAATCTTTTTGATAAAATACTCAACCCAACATATGAACACTTCAAAACGATACACAAAGAGAAAGATATTGTCTGTGTGTGTTAAGTTTTTCATGTTCTTTGTGACCGCACTTCGCACAGTGCAGCGTTTCATTAAAAAACAAAAAAAAAAAAAAAAACAAACAAGTTCGTCACTGCAATAAAAGACGTATTGATCGGAAACAACAATGTGGTTAAAATTAATTTTAATTAACTCTAGTTAAATTTTTGGATTCAACTTTTTCTGCAGGTATTTTTAATTTAAGAGAATTTCAAACAGACAGATAGACATCGCTTAACCGACTTTTCTATCGATACTAATCCCGAATATATGTATACTTTATGGCTTCGAAAATTAAATTAAAATTGAGGAAATTACAAACCTCTAGATAAACTATTATATATTTATATACAGTATTTTTCGGTTAATTGACCCTACGGTTAATTGGTTTCCACGCTTAATTGAACCACATGATCGGGCAAAAAAAATATTGCATACGAACACCATGTGAATTTCCTCGGATAATTGAACCCGGTTAATTGATTTTCCCGCTTAATTCGTTCAAAATTCATGTCATCAAAAATAAATTTCCTCTTACTTTTACCCGGTTAATTGCATTGAAAAAAAATCTGGCATTTTCGCACATACATATTTGATATCATTTGTGAAAAACACTGGGTGGCATCTCTACTATACACATACATATATGTAAAATTTTTGCTGTTACTTGCAGTTTTTTTCGTTTAAGGTAAAAAAAAATTATTTTGAAAAACTTAAAGTGCACATATGCGATTTCTTTTAATTCATTAGTACATAGTTCATATTATGCGTGATTTCTGTAATTGAACAAATTGTTCAATTAAATAGGGTTCTTGTAATTGAACGAATTGTTCAATTAAACGGGTATCGGTTAATTGGTTCCCCGGTTAATTGAACAAAAAATTGTGCAAATTTTGATGTGCAATTAACCGAAAAATACTGTATATATATATATATATATATATATATATATATATATATATATATATATATATATATATATATATATAGTGTATATATATATATATATATATATATATATATATATATATATATATATATATATATATATATATATATATATATATATATATATATATATATATATATATATATATATATATATATATATATATATATATATATAATATATATATATATATATATATATATATATATATATATATATATATATATATATATATATATATATATATATATATATATATATATATATATATATATATATATATATATATATATATATATATATATATATATATATATTCAAATATATCCTTAACGCATGTTGCGAAGAGCTTAAAAATAATTTTGCTTAATAAGAGATCAAAATACTGTGCTACGTATTATGTGTATTCGCCTCTTGAGGGGGTGGCGTGAAATATTATATGCATAGATGTGTGAAAACTTTTATGGTTCCTTTAAGGCTGAAACATAAAACGCAATTAAGTGTAGCATATCTTGGGCTGTCGTTGGAAAAATCTTACTTAAAGTCTTAAGCCAAAGTGTCTCAATAAGATTTGCTTCTTTAACTTTGTAAGGATTTTTATTTTGCCGCAAACTCGCACACAAATCTGTACACACATAAATATTCAGTTCAAGGATTTTTTTTCTATGTACGTACATACATATATACATGTACATATTTTAAGATTTAAATATAATTAAAACGAAAAGTAATATTTTCTTTTCTTGAAACATTTTCTTTTGTTTCAGCTTTCTTCTTTGTTATTTGTTAGGATTACTTTTGCTGGCATTAACAAGTTAATTACTATTTTTGTTGCCTTCATTGCTACAAAAAACGACTACATACTTGCTAACATTTACTACCGTTTTTGTACCGCTGCCTTAGTGTATGTATTTTGAAGTGCATAGTCATTTATCAGCTCAAAGTCCTGGTGCTTAATTTAATTACACACATAAACAAACTTTCTAATATCTCTTCCATAATATGATGTAGTTATGCTCATTTGAACATACATATATACGCGTAAATATGTATGTATGTTATGAATTCAGTTACGTGTGAATACGAGTTGCCGGTACGATGGTTTGTGCAGTGCTTAGAACGTGATAGTTTTTCCTGCTATTGTTTAGGATGACTCAAGTACATAATGCTATGAGTCATTGTCTTTATAAACACGAAAATCTGTTAAGCACACATTTTAATTTAATATCGTTAATTTCTTATAAAAATATTCAGCCCCATTGCGAATGTCGTTGTCGACGTCATCGTCAATTTTTGGCCGCATTCAAATTTTGTCGACGCAGGCGTCAACTCGACACTCATTTGGTCTTAATTTGTGCGCATGTGTTGACGTCGACGTGTTATCGATCGAAAATATCATCTCCATATGATTTGACATTTAATAAACGTGATTTCCAAATTTTTTAATCCTTAATTTTGTGAAAAAATATTTTTTATGTTTGAATCAAGTGAAAGCAGTGATGAAGAAAATAAAGAAAGGTACCACCACCAGTGGCATTCATTTCAGCCTTATTGTGGAACATTTTTTTTTTATTTGCATTTGAAATTGAAGAAGTATAATACAACATATGTATAAGATGTACATGCTTTAAACGTTTCTTACTTTTTGCCAATCGTTACTGTCTCTTATTGGAGGTCCAAGAGAATTTAATTTTAAAGTTATTTCTTCCCAATCTTCCTTGAATTTGTAAGGGTTTGAACTTTTTACAAGCCCTTTTGCTAAGCTTGTTATTTTTTTTGGAGTTCGGCAACAAGGACCTCGAATTGCTGCAAAGTTGTGATTTTTAATTTTTTTTCCATGGCACTAACTGAAATGTTGGAAACGCAAATTCACATGTCGACGGTAAAAATTTTGTTGACAGAAACAAAGTCAATTCAGGTCAACGACGCCGTAACATTGACCTCAGTAATACAAACTTGTCGACGATAACTCGCAACTACTCTCAATATTGACGGCGGCAATACAATGACACTGCACGACGACATTACTTGTAACGACGTCGGCATTCGCAATATGGGTGATTGTCTTGCTTTCTTTTGTGTGTCGGAAGCATTTAAAACCAAAACAAATGTACAATTTTTATTCATGTCTTCAATATTGTTATATGAACGAACGAACGAACGAACAGGTTCGATGCTAATGAATTGGTAATTAAATAAAAAATGCTAAGGTGTTTGCCACAAAAAGTTGCTATAAGTTTTTTCATAGAGAGTGCTTAATTACTTGAAGTTCTCCTAATTGCTATAAGATCAAAAATGTTTGTCTAATACTACAGCCTGTTTCAGTCAATCGATTGAACAGTATAGTGAATAAGACTACAATATATTCATCATATTTCAAGTGTTTTTATTTGCTTGTCACAGTCTGGCTTCAGTGATGTCGTGAAGGTGAAGAAACTATTTTGCAGACTATCTATGAATTTTTATCTTACAAAATTCATCAACTGCATTATATAATTTCAACTGGGGCCTGGGTTTTCCCGGACTTTTTCATTTCCCAACAAAAATTAATATTAAAAATTGTATATCTTACGCAAGTTTTTGGTATTTTAGAATCGGTTTTTAAATAATTTATTGATGTCAACAATTTATTATTATATCTAGTTAAATTTTATCTCGAAATATCTGCTATATTTTCTGAGAAAATGGCTTTTTATTCACAAATTCTGATCGAAAATATATTTGTTATAGTGCGGGCTGTGAAACAGCAGCAAACAAACTTTATGGCCTATAAAAATGGTTATATAAAAATGGTTAATTTTATTGATTTCTTAAAATTTGTTTGAATTTAAAGAAATAATCAGAAGAGATTTTGAAAATTAAATTGGAATAATTAAATATATAATCAACTTATTTAAATTTTTAGCTAGATAAAAAAATATTAATTAAACATTTTAAAAGATGCTACGGTATTCAGAATTTTTTACTAATGTGTCCAGAACAATGACACAGAACTCATTTAAAATTTTTTCATAGCATTTTTTGCCTTTAAAATTAAATAAATCATAACTATCATGCTGTGCTGGTTTCAAAACCAGAAAAAACTCCACAACATTTGCTATTACCTATGTACATACATATAAATAGGCATATGCAAAGCTTTCGAAAACAAAAATGCAAGCAAAAAAAAACGTTGTAAAATAAAATATTATTGTTTCTCCGAAAATTTTCAAATTAGTTTGGGAATTCTCAGATTCCAAGATTTTCAAAAGCTGTTAAATATTTTACTACCGATGCTGTTTTTCCAAACTTTGTTGTATAAATTTTTCGGTTCTATAAAATGGCCCAAACAGCACATAACGACAACGTAAAAGTGAATTAAAACTCTCAATTCAAATTCACTAGTGATGTGATGCGAAACCAAACTGCACTTGTATTCGTATAAGCTTTTTCAATATGGTAATACCTGCTTCTCTTTCTCTCTGCTCACTGGCTGGAGAAAATAAAAAAAACAACATTCACTAACATTTCGAACAACTTGTTGCAAAATTCATATAACACAAATCAACATTGTCGAATTGTTTTCAATTTTAAAATTAGAACTTATTTACTATTGCTTCAGCAAAAATTAAAATAAAAAAATATTGAAATTGAAATTAAAAAGCATTTTTATCCTTTGAAAATTTCAAAGGAATGGAAGCGAAGAATGTGGTGTTCAATAAATACAAACACAGTAGTCTGTTAGAGTAAAATTTTAATTTGCATTATTGAACTCTTGATCCAAACTAATGCTGTCATCTGTCTGTGCTATTAGCAGGCTACTTTTATTTTTCTCGAAAAAATGTTGCTCTGCTCATTTTAATATTTGGATACTTTGTTGTAAATACATATTCTTCATGAAAAAACCAGAGCGACAGAAATGGCCACAAGCCCAACTTATCGATTTAAAAAAATAAGTTATTACTAGTTTAATTAAAAATGTTCTGTAAAATGTTGTTGCCCAATTTTTACTTTGACACAAATTATTTTTTAATACTTACGAGTACAAGCAAGTTCAAAGTATGGTTTAGTTACATTATTTACCTAAAAGAAGGAAGAAAAGAAAAACATTTTTAGTTTTAAAAGTAAAAAAAAAAAAACGTTAATAAAAAATATTGAGCATAAATGATTGATTGTATTCGTTACTTCTGAGAAGGAAAATTAACCTTTTTGTGCAATTCACAACAGATGTGTAGGATAGTACACCTACGAACAGCAGCAGCACCTGCAATGGGAGCATTACCTAATCTATTCGGCCATCTTATAGGGATTTAGTATCCTGTTTCATCTATGGCCAAGTGGCATGCAGTTAGCGATCAGATGCTCCATTGATTACTCTTCTAGACCACAGAATCCGCAAGTGTCTAGTATGTAAGCCCTTGCTGTATACGTAAATAACGACCTGTAAGCGCCCCCGCCAGAAAAGATCTAAGATTGCCTTTTCTGTCCAATCTTAAATAGAATTCTATCCTACTAGCATTAAAGCTCAGAAAATGTTTTCAATATTACAAACTCTAAATGTCATTCGATTGTTGCCATATGATGGGCGCTGTCTATCACTTCTTTTGGAAAATGTGCATTGAAGCCAAAAGATGAAGCGAGTCCAACACAAGGCCCGCTCTTGTATTCCTATTATGCTGTACGTGTTCTAGAAACGCAACCAAGACAGATTTGGTAGGTACAAGCACCAGCAGAACTTAAAAAATACACGGGAGTTGTTGGTAGAAAAATAACAGGCTGCTGTCAAATTCTTCTCTCATTTGTTTTCTTACAACTGGTTTGTGAATGTATAAATAAATAAAATTACACAAATTTCATAAAATGAACTTGTTTAAAGCATTTAAAATTTATTACTTTACTTTTTTCTTGAATAAAAACTGCAAAGTTACTTGCTTATTTTACTGCTTTTCAATAACAGCTACAAAATCACTTGCACATTTTTTAGAAAGCAGAGCACGTTAAGCGGCTTTTAAACAAACTTTCGACACTCAGCTGCTAATAAACAACGAGCAGCTGTTTTAGTGATTTTAACTGGTAGTTCCGTCTTGAACGAAGCCAGTACTATCAGATTTTAGGTCCCCATTTCATTAAGCCAGTTTTGATAATCTAGTAATAATCTGAATTTGAAAGTACAACTGCTTAAAGTATAATGTTTGGTTTTATTCGACACATTTTTTTATTTTGTATTATTATTTTGTTGAACGGAATATATTTTTTAGTATATCCATTTTTTGTATTTTATTCGAATATTTTTGTCCATATTTCGCTATCATTCGGATAGCTTCTTCATATCGACAATATTGATGAATACAGTCAAAGCCCGGTATAGCGAATACTCAGTTTAATGAATATCCGATACAACGAATGGTGAAATTTCTACATTAACTGCCTTATATAGCGAATGGCAAAAAAAAAAATCTCTATTTAACGAATGATAAAGCAAAATACATTAAAAAATCGTTACAGAACCGTTAGATTGTGTGTTTTTGGCTTCTGTGCTTTGTATTGAAAGAACACGTGTGATGCGTTGCTTTTTTCGTTAAAATTTCAGTAGTTTTGTTTGCTTCATTGTGAAAACGAGATGGCGATTTCTTAAAAAATTAATAATATGAATGAAATGTAATAATAAACCTGCACATGTTAAAAGCATCCAAATATAAGTAAATATGTATATGCACCCATGTACATTTATGATTTTTAATGAATTTACATATTAGAAATAAAAACAACTCTTAAATAAACGTTAAAATATCAATTAAAGCTTTATTTCTGTTTTGTTTTTTTTTTTTTTTATAAAATTTTCCAGAAACATTTTTTGCCTCAAAGAGCTTACAAAATGTTCATTGGATACGAAACCAACTTTTGAGATGAAGTCCTAGAATATATTTATTTTGTTATAAATGCATTTTATTGAATGTCAATGTTATTGAGTTACGTTTATAATCCCTGCCAGCAAATTGGTAGTCGACTACTAAAATAATTAACTTTACGTTAACTTTTATGGACTAGCTTCAAATTAGCTACAATACAATCGAAACGTAGTGCAGAGTTCACCCAAAATTCAAATACTAACATACACACATACACGGTAAATAACTCTTGAATTAAATTGCCTGTTGTCGCAATCGTTTTAAATGTTGCGATGGCTGAATGGGTTAAGTTGGCTGCTCACCAGTCTTGAGGCTTTAGTGGTTCGAATCCCACCAGAGGCTAACCAAAAAAAAAAAAAAAAAAAAATAGGATGAAATTTAATTTAATAAAATATAATACTACCACCGAGAAATGTAAAATCAGCCTTGATTTGTACATTTTTTTCTGTGGCTACTGACTTTGAAGTAGCTAACTTTAAGTTAGTTGAAAAGTAATGCAGCGTCGGACAATTGACTACCTCCTAGGACATCGTAATGTTAAAATAGTCAGTCATCTCCATTGAAAATAATCTAAGTGTCAACCACCACCAGTTGTAAAAAAGTTAGCTTATAATTCATTACTAGTTAACTGAGTTGCCGGCAGGGATGTATCTCTCATACAGTTTTTCATACCAACCCAAATGCACAACACACATATAGATACATACGTACATAAGTTCATACATACACACGAACATGTGTATTAAATGACTCCTTTTTTTTGTGCTTAACATGCCAGTAATTCCAGTGATGACATAAAATAAGATTTATTTAAAGTCAATCATGTAGCAAAAATTATGGATACTGTTCGTTGATTCGGTTGGGTCATGGTTTGTGAAAGAACTTTTTTTGTTTTATATATAAATGCAAAATAAAACACAATTTACGTGATTTTAGAAGAGAATTATCTTCTGTTGAAATAATATTAATATTTTTTAGATTTCTTAAGCAACTTTTTCAGGCTTCAGTTTTTGCAGTAACTTTTCTACTCCGTGTAATCCCCTGTAACGAAGCTTTGTATTTTTAAAGCATAACGTAAGCTCTTAAAAATAATGAACAATAACGTTGTGCTAGGTAATAAATGTGGGGTAACCTAGTGGGGTAACCAGTAGGTAAACATGGTTCGAAAAGACTGAATTCAGTGGCGCCAACAGATTATTGGACAGTTGTTTTTCTCATTAGCAGATAAGTGTTTGTTGAGACCGATTGTTTACTTTGTGAAAAAGAAACCGTTTGACTTGTTATTTATTTAATAATAACACTAACAAATAGTAATGCAAAAAAATAAAATGGTTTATAGAAAGATAACTCATATCTTAAAGGGTAAACAGTATAAAAAGTGGCTAGATTTTACCACACAAACGCTGAATTGGCAAAACCAGTCACTTTGGACTGCCATAGTACACCGTTTTCTGAACGATATTGACTTACGCTAAACTGTTTTAAAAACTAATACTTACAAATTAAGGCGCTTAACAAAAACTAAAAACTTCTAGTCTTTTTTTTTCATTTTACAGACAGTTTTTATTTGTGAAATAAATAAATATTTATTTTCTATTAAGCAAAAGCGGAGCAAACCCCAAAATAAATACAAAAACACAACATGAACATTTATAAAACCTACAAAAACGTGCAACATATTTTTATGGGCCAAATGCAAAAAAACAAAGCATTTTTGAAACTCAAATTCATACACATATCGCACATGTTTTAAGTTTCCAAAAGCATTCCTTTAACTGGAGAGCATTAAATTTGTATTCAGTGTACAAGAAGTACTGCAGTTTATGTGTGTTTTCTTGTGTATGTGTGTGTTGATTGCACAAATTATTTGTTCATTTATATTTATTCCTTTCAAGATATTTCTCTCGTTCCGATTTGAGCGGTGCCACCCAGCAAACATTTCAAAGCATTGTCACTGTATATAACATGTTTTGATCGATCGTCGGCTTCATCTTTTTTTTAACATTTTCACTTGCGAAAACTTACCGTTCTTCAGGCAATACAAGAACATTAGAAACATCTCTGAAGTTCCTCCGGTATACGCGTGTGTTTTCATTTTAACTTTCTCTTTCACTTGAAAATGCTAATTCCACCGAGGAGAAAATTATTTAAAAATTGTTTTGCACGTTAAACGCTATAAAAATTTAACACTTTTAATACAAATTCAAAAAATCACCACCAAATTGTTTATTTTATTTATTTATGTGTATATGTTAGCTGTGTCAAGAATATGGTTGCCTTTTTTTTTTAGTTAAAAACGTATGAACGATTGTAAACAAATAGTATTATTTAACATGTAGGCAACAATACGATTCAGTACATTTTTGACGTGTACGCGACTTAACGTAAGGCGCACGACACGATAAAGTCGCGTCTTATCAACGCAATATTTTTCGTAGTCGCCCATTGATTGACGAGTCGCTAGTGAGTTTTGTCGTCTCCTATAAACAGGCTGTAACTTTCTCTTAATTAAATTTGAAAAAAGAAAAATCAGGCAAACAGGGTTTAAATCCCACGGTAAGGACCCTGCCCACTATTTAGCTGCTTACAATACACTGTCCCAGCAATTGTTTGCAATTTTTTTTTTTTTTTTAACTATAAGTCATGTGAGAGAGCAAAGAGCTCAAATTTACAGCAGATTTTTTACTTCGTACTCACATTGATCAACTTTGGTTATGGACAGTGTTCCCAGGTCAATGGGAAATGTTTGTTATTGACAAACATTTGTTTAGGTGAGTTCAAACTTAAGCTCACAACACAAGTAAAAGAAGCCTGCAGTTTTATTCATACAAGATTTACCTTTTGCTCAAAATTTCGAGGAAAAGTTTTAAAAGTTAGAGTTTTATGCATTAGATCCATTTATCCTACCAAAAATACTAAAACAGTTTCATCAGAATTCGTTACTTAAGCTGAAAGTGGATTTCAATATTATTAAACAATTTATACTTTTTTGTCAGGCTAAAGAAAAGAACAGAATGAATAAACAAAATCTATACAAATATAAAACTAAAGACATTTCATTTATAAAAAAGTTATTTTGCCAGAGAGAAAAGTTAAATTCTTGTTTGCAAAAAGGAAGCTTCAACCTTTTTTTATGTCGCATACACACTTTGCATTTTATTGTTTTGTTTTTTATGCGAATAGTTTGTGTGGCAACCAAAATGCCGGTTATTTAATAAAATCGTTAACGTCAAGAACAAAAATGAAAACAAAAATAAGGTAATAGAAATATTTTCTAAAAAGGATGCTTCCAAGGAAGTTAACATTTTGTTGCTTGTTTTCCGGCCTCATGCCTCATGTTTCCTTTTTTTCTATTAAACAAATAATACAACTAGATTAAACACTTGTTTTGTAAATTTAGTGAGTGTAAAAGTGGTAAGGCAATCTGTATTTAATATATTCTTTTGTTTTGAAGCCAAACAACGGACCTCTTCGGAAAATTATTAATAAACATGTTTTTGTTTTCTCCCCAGAAAAACCATTTGATTCGAAATCGCCATTAAACTTAGCTAAAGGGATATTTATTACTTTTTACAAATATATATAATAAATCAGATTCAGACTAAATTCATGTCTTTTTGTCTCGTCACTTTTTATACTATATCGGCAACAATATTGCAAAAAAAAAAATTGTAAATTTTTACAGCAGTAAAATTAATACTTAAGCAAGTTGGGACTCGATGTTAGTCAGTTTCCAGCACCTTGCCAACCTTAAACATACAACTTCGAAACTAAAGCGGCATCTGGAAGTGCTGAATTTTTATCATGCCGAATGTCAGATTGGTATCCGAATGAAAATTCGTATTATGCGTTATGAACTTTAATGCAGATTATTATATTATGATAGGAACTTTTCAGTAATTTCACGTTTAACGATAATTTATTTATAAAGGGTGTTATTTTTCGATGTATAGAACTTTAAGTTGCAATAAAACAGCGATGGATATATTCGATTGACATGAATTTTATTTATCCGAAAGATAATCTTGTGGCATTATACTCTAAATATGATTTCTGGCATATGACCGCCACGGCTGGCGCGGATGTAGTCCAATCGGGACGTCCAATTTTCGATGACTTTTTCCAACATTTGTGGCAATAACAAGGCGAACGTTGTCTTCCAAATGGTCAAGCGTTTGTGGCTTATCCGCATAGACCAATGACTTTACATAGCCCCACAGAAAGAAGTCTTGCGGTTTTAAATCACAAGATCTTGGAGGTTAATTCACTGGTCGAAAACGTCAAATTAGGCGGTCACCAAATGTGTCTTTTAATAAATCGATTGTGGCACGAGCTGTGTGACATGTTGCGCCGTCTTGTTGAAACCACATCTCCTGGACATCATGATTATTCAACTCAGGAATGAAAAAGTTAGTAATCATGGCTCTATACCGATCACCATTCACTGTAACGTTCTGGCCATCATCGTTTTTGAAGAAGTACGGACCAATGATTCCACCAGCCCATAAAGCGAAATCGCACCAAACAGTCAGTTTTTCTGGATGTAACGATGTTTCGACATACACTTGAGGATTAACTTCACTCTAAATGCTGCAGTTCTGTTTGTTGATGTAGCGCGATGCGTATTTCGCACAGAACCAAATTTTTCGAAATAAAATTGCACTATTTGCAAGCGTTGTTCCGGCATGAGTCTGCACCAGTACTAATACTTTTCTTAACAAAACTTGAAAAGTAACTAACTTTATTCAATAAAAAACAATAATTTTTTACATTCAATATTAAGATTAAAAGCTGAATATTTACACCGGTATTCACAAAAAATAAAACTTTGCTCAAATACATTTTAGAACAAATTTTATATGAAAAATTTGTTGTAAAATGTGTTTCAACAATGTTTTATTTTTTATGAATACCGGTGTTAATATTTAAATAAAAAAAAAAAGAACTGCGGTTGCTGTTTTTTGTTGTGACATACTTTACTTTAGCGACATCTAGCTGCTGATAGAGTCCGTTTTCACAACTAATTAATAGTTATTGTTATGTGTCTCCGCTGCTGTCAGCGGAGACACCGCCCATCATACACAATTGCTTGTCGACAGTACACCAATACATATAAACAGCTCACACGCTTTCGTAACGATTTCTACTAATTTCCACTACCAGCAAGCCGCGTTAAGGAACTTCGTTCCAACAAGTAAAATAAAACAAAGTTAAATATAGTGTTGCCACAAGTCTATTCATGATGAATTGTCAAACCAAACTGAGAATAAATCACTAGACAGCTGTTAAATCGGTCGCCATCTTGAACGGTAATGCCTACCTAAAGTTATATACATCGAAAAAAACACCCTTTACAAATCGTTTGTTAAACAGCAACTGTTTGCCAGAAAAACTAAAATTTTAACATTCTTAGTTGGCAAATGAAACTGAAACTACATGTTCACATTAAAACATAACGCGAACTGACTATAACGATTTTGTCAAGTTGACCTCAGGAAGGCAAACAATAAACGATTAATCATGACATAAAATCATCAGTTTCTACCTCAATACAATGATATCAATATAAAATTGACATTTGCTCTGCCAGCATTACATTTCATATCATGATGAAAATTCATCGTGTATGGGCTCAGTATACTATTTTTTGGTGACAACATACAGCTTTTTTCAACTAAGAAGTTTGCTTCGATACCATTTCCAATTTGAAGTAGCTTTTAAACCTAAACAAATGTATGCAAAAAACATGTTTTCCTCTTTCTAGGCTTTTTCAATCTGGCATGTTTTGGTGGATATATCTTAATGCAAATGAAATAATGTGGACACTTTCAGCCAAGAATTTGGCTGGTTTAAATAAAAACTACTGGGTAGTAGATAGAATTAGTTTTTTATTTTTTAAGTGGACTGTAAAACGTATGTTTTCTATACATTTTTAAATAACTTTATTCATAAAGTTTTGTTGAAAAAAAAACAATTTTTTTCAGTGTTTCAGTTGCTTGATCTGGTAAAAGTGAAGAAAATAAGAACAAATAATTTAAAGTGGATCTGTGTTGCTGTCTCTGTTCGTTCAAGACCAGCCACTACAGCCGTTTTAGTCGATGAGGTTGTTCTGTTTTATTTTAAGGTTTTTATTTTCTTTGTCATTTTCTGTTTATTATGTCACTATAAATAAAATTGTAAATTCTAAAGATTTTTTCTAGGTTTATTTTGTTTTTCTTTTTAATTCCATTCTATGCACAAGTACGTTTGTTGTTGTACATTGTATTACTTTTGTATACTTGTGTTAACTGACATCCTACTTAACTTGCCTGCTGCCTGTCTGTCAACTGTTAACAGTTAATGTGCTTGATCCTTTTTCCCCCTTTTTGTTTCATTTCATTTCCACTGCTGTTGCCATTTTCCGGTTGTTGATGTCGTTATTGTTTGTGTTGTTGTTTGTTTTGACGTCCATTTAGATAAAATGTATTTTTGAATAACAACATTTTTAAGGTGAGTGGAAAAGTTTTGCATAAGGTTAAATAATGAAATGAGGCTCATTATATTTGCTTTGTCACAAGTTATTACTATGAAAAACAAAACGAGTTCAATTGTTGCATTTCATACCGAAACGGCCAGCTTCAGTTCTTTGATTTTTTATTATATTTGTGCTGATGCTACTGCGGAAGCTTAAAACAAATCAAGAAGCCAGAATAATAAAAAAAATAAACAAATAATTATTTCTTCTATCCAGCTTTTCGGCCCTCAAGACCTCACCGTTCCTTAATGCTACTCGATTTGTGAGGAGACTCAAATAAATTCAGTCAAGTACGAGGCTGGATCGCACACTTACGGTTCCGTACGTATGTGTAATGTACGTGTGGAATGGCATATGTGAAAACATATATTTTATAAATTTCATCTCTCTGTCACTTACAGCTTGAGAGTTACGCTTAATTGCTACTTTATGTTGTATGGGGACACCTAGTAGTTTTCGACTTGTTGTTGTTGTAATTTGTTGTTGTAAGGCATCTGGGAATACATACATTGTGCGAGTTTCGGCTCTCTATATCTTACGGTTCAAGATTTATAGCTGTTACTCTACATTGTAAAGGGACACCTGGTAGCTTTCGACTTGTTGTTGTTTTTAGCATTTGTTATTGTAGGCCATATGTGAGTACATATATTTGGTACATTTCATCTCTCTGTTTAAGAGTTACGGTTAATTTTTACTTTACGTTGTTGCCACCTGGTAGTTTCCGACATGTTTTTGTTTTTAGTATTCGTTGTTGTAGGGCATATGTAAATACATATATTGTGCGAATTTCAGCTCTCTGTCTTTTACAGTTTAGCAGCTACGGCTAATTGTTACTTTGGGACACCTAGTACTTTTAAACTTGTTGTTGTTTTTAGTATTTATTATTGTAGTGGCAAAGTACAACAATATCCTGTGAAAATTTCAGCTCTTTAGCTCTTACGGTTTCGGAGAATGGACGCTGTGACGGACGGACGTAGTTGTCTCGGTAATAGGGTTCCGTTACACTCTGATGAGTACGGAACCCTAAAAACAGCGAAAACCCGTTTCAGTGTTACTGCGTACAAACCTTGAACAGTATTTTAGGGAAAAATAAGTATACAGTTTTTAATCACTCAAAGTAGTTTTTTTAAAGGCCATTAATGATACAAACAAACGTAAAGAGTTTCAAAATACATTGCACCCGCTGACGTATGAGTAACCTGTAGGATCACCTTCTATGCAGTAATTGTTACGTACACGCATGGGTACAACTAACTGAACAAAACTACATACATCTGTATATTATGTATTTTAAAACGCACAATCAAGGCAGCTCGATGCCTATAAAGTTAAAATGTCTTCAACTTCTCCAATGTTATTTGCTCATTGTCAAAATTTTAACATGATCCTTTACATTCTAGAGATATTTTTCTCACATCTATAGATTTTCGTGTAAATATTTAAATTGAACACAGAAAAACGAAAATATATTAAACTCAAGATTGAACACCTTTGTAAAATTCTTTTACATTTGCTATTTCTTTCATTCGCGTACAGCGAAAACGAAAAAAAAAAACGTTGAGAAAAACTTACAAACTCGTTTTTAATATCCGGCTAATTTCTTAAATTGCCAATAAATCAATTTTTAATAGAAACGTACAGACATTTTCTCAAGCAGCCAGAACATTTTTCTGAAAACCATAAAAAGGAAGATGGAAAATGGCGCCTTCAACGTCATGAGGGGGGTACATATTCTAAATTGTTCCAAAAGGAGCAAAACCAAAAAATTACTGCAACGAATGGGGAAAATGTACAGCAGACTAAATTCATGTATTCAAATAGTGAATCACTGTGAACTATGCATGCATGTAGAAAAATGTATGTGTTTGCTTGAATGTGTGGGTGTTAGAAAGTTATGAGCCCAACAAACCCAAAGACGAATGCTTGATTTAAAGCCCTATCATATGATACCGTTTGTTAGCTTGATTATTTGGCACAAATGGTAAAGCCTAAAACAGTATTTCAAAGCTTTTTGAGCTTGCTGGCAAGTTGAGCGGCATCAAGGAAATTTCGGTGATATTTAATCGACTGAAAATCTGAACAGAAAACAATTAAAGATGGTTTTTTAGAATTGAAGTAATGAAACAACAGTAACTAATTTGAACAAATTTGTTGTACTATCATTTGGGGCCAAGTGTACACCTTGCGATCAGAAATATATTTTGTGCAGCCTTTGTTCCCTATAGACCGACACCAAGACTATTAGCAAATTTCATTACGGCCATAGGTTTGATGTTAACTATGTCCTTGGGATCCAATGACCCAGCGCCCAAGTATGTGGTCTGCGGGTATATGGAGTAGACCATTCGCAAAGAAGTTTTCTTCTCCCCATTACAGGGTCTGCAGGGATCAATGTTTACCAATTTCACTCTTTTAAGATGGTAATTCAGCCTGCAGTGTCCTGTTATTGCGTTTGTATGCAATCCAATATGCTTTGGGCTGAGGTTCACAATGCGGTCGGACTTCACTCAACAGAGATCCAGCAGACGTTTTGCCTGCCGCATCCCCTTTAGGGCCCTATAGCCGTCAGCAAAGTTTTCCTTTTTCCATTGCAGTAGAATGTTGTACTAATAAAAGCTCAGCAGAATGGTTCATTACCTATAAAGGGACTTGCTAGGCCATTTTTTTTTTTTTTTTTGCTAAGTTTTCCGCCCTTTTGTTTCTCTCATGTCCGTCGTGGATTGCTATCCATATGAGAACTAACCTGCTCCTCAATAGTAGGACTAGGATAAGTTTGTAACATTCCAAAACTAGTCTTGACTAGAAGGAGTAGGATTTTAGCGCTTTTAAAGAAGCTTGACTATCGGACAAGGTGCATATTACTACGTTTATACGTACTGCTTATTCGCGAATAAAATTATTGTGAATAGAAGAATTTGGCGTATAAACAGTAAATAAAATTTGTGAATAACTAAGTCACGAAAACAAGTACTGATTAAAAAGCTATTCGCAAATAAAACACAAAAAGTTGCCACTTTTTTTTATCGGTTTTAAAGTTTTCTTCGATGTGGCACACATACAATCATATGACAGAAAGGAAATAATTTACTAAAAATTGCACGAAAGCAAGTCTGCGCCTTCTTCTTTCATTAGCGATTACAAAAGTTGCATGCCTTTTGTTGAAGCATTCTTGCAATCTTGTAAGAACCATCATAATTTTTTGTTTCTCCATTATTATTTTAGTATTCACGTCTTTTTCTGAACATATGTTGTGCTTAACAGTGTTACCAATTAGTTTCATTTTTACCATCTGGCTTCACTAAAAAATACAAATTTTCTGCATTCGCATTGACGCATAAACAGTGAGTTATTTATTTGTGAATAGTTTTTATTTGTGAATAGGCTACGTATAAACGTAGTATACGTCAGCTCTATATACATACATATATTCTTATGTGAGCATTCCCTAGCACAAAGCTCTATGACGTGGACCTACACCTGGAAAATTTTGGCTGTTTTCCCCATTGCAATCGCCTACTGAAAATTAAGCCCAATTATTTCAGCGCCTGCGCTGCCGCCCTCCAATTTGGAGCCAACTGGAAACTAGAGTTGGAAAGCCTGTTCCACAATCACGTTGTCATTTCTCTAAGCTGCGCGGCCACAAATGGCTAATTTGAAATTAGTTTTTGCCCAAATCATACATTGTTTATGTCATTGAAAAGTTAAATACGTGACGTCACGTATGATGTGTGTTTCTTTTTGTTTTAAAATATTTTTATTCGATAATAAATTAAATCAGGAATGCCGTAGTTCGGCATTCATCATTTCTAATAACTTCAAATGTGTTATGGGTTCTGTTTGAACGCTGGCACTACATTGTGCCATTTTAGAGATAAAAAGTGTTTGCTGGGTATTTCCAAAAGTGTATTTGTACAGATAAAAAAAGAGTAGATTTTCTCTTTCGTATCCAATAATAAGAATTCAGGACTTCACACGTGCGTTTCGAACACGTTTGCTTTTATTTCATTTATTTTGCTATTATAAGGTAAAATTCTTTTAAATATATTTTATTAGTTGTTTTGTGTATGAACAAATATGTTCTTATGTGTGAGTCATCTTAAGTATTTGTTCAGGTCTGTGGTTTACCTTCATCTATTATAATCCCCTTTTTTTATTTTGGAACACCACTTGCCTTCAAATGCTTTCGAAAATATATTAATTTTATTAGCACTTGAAATTCGTTACCGTGACACTTAAGAATAAACAGACTTCATAACAATTGATAAGCGTACGTAAAAATGTTGCCACAAACGTCTGTTTATGATTGAAATCGTATCAAGTTTTTATTTTACTATTGGGCCTTAAGTCTTCCCATTACTGGCAGATTAAATGCAAAAACATTTATCTTAATTGTGTTTATGCTCCCAGATAAACAAAATTTTCTTCAGGGGGTGAAGCACATTTCTCACTCGGTGGGTATGTTAATAAACAAAATTGTCATATTTGGGGTTCTGAGAATCCTCAAGTAATTGAAAAGAGGCCATTACATCCAGGAAAAGTCACCGTTTGGTGCGCTCTTTGGTCCGAAGGTTTCCTTTGAAAACGACGATGGAACGACTGTCACCATCAATTCGGAGCGTTGTGATCATATGATAACCGACTTTGGTTTTTGCCTGCTATTGAAGAATACGACTTGGAAAATATGTGGTTTCAACAAGACAGTGCGACATGCCACACAACTCGAGCGAATATGGTTTTATTGCAAGTAAAAAGAGGGTTTTACTTACAGTTATTTAAATTATTGTATATAAGAATTTATTTATAGTTTAAAGATTTAAATTTAGACACGTCAGGCTTGTTCGGTGTAAGCAGAAGAACTTCCGTTTTCGTCCGGCTCGCTCTCACTCAATCCCTTACACAAGAGACATTTCCTGGCCACGTAATTTCTCGTCTTGGCGATATCAACTGGCCACCACGATCATGCGATTTGACACCATTAGACTTTTTTTGTGCAGCTACGCGAAAGACCGTGTTTATGCAGATAAACCTTTAACTCTGGAGCACTTAAAAACCAACATTCGTCAAGTTATGGCTGAGATACCGCTCAATATGTGCCAAAAAAAAAAAAAATGAACGAAAATTACCTAAAAAAATCAATGCTTGCAACACTTCGCGTGGTGGTCATTTCAATGATGTAGTGTTTCACACATAATGTCTACGTTCAGACTTTATAATAAATAAAAAATATCATGAAAAAAAATATTTTTTATATGTTTACTTTTGAAACCGCAAAATGGATAACCCGTTACATTCGATTTTACTTTTATTTCACCTCTTGTGGTCTATACCTTAATTAATCTCAACAATTTGGAGCACATTAGTTGTTTAGCTTTAAACAAACAAAACGCTTAGCTGATGCTCCCTCATTATTTCTCTGTACCCATTCAATGAACTGCCACAGACACCATAAAAATGTGGTCAATTCTTTTCATGTTCATAAGTAGTAAAAACCTAAACCAAACTTTTGTACCAGAACACGAATCATTCAACCAATTTTGTAAAGAAAAAAGCAAAAAAAGAAATAAAAATTTTTTAATATCTGGTAAGTAACGTTTTTCCAGAGAGAAGGTGTTCATACCAGATACACATAAGGCTCACTTTCGACCCACATACACACATACTGTGTACGTTACACATACACATGCAAGTGTGTACGCATAAATTTTCTTTACTACTGTACGACTATTTGCCTTCGCAAATAGAACTGGGAATTTTTAGTAAAAACCCATAATGACATAATTTGTATTCAATTCGTTAGCTGGTAAAATAAAACGAGGAAGAGCAGCAAGTCAAACAAAGAGAAGAAGCTACATTAGGTACACTCAATGTAAAAGCAACAAAACTTGGTAAAATAAAAATTGTAAATGGCGGAGCTAAACAAATTCTCATTCATTCACTTTTTTGTCTTTTCGAAAATTCTCATATCGCTGGCTTAATATACAAAGGCTCGAAAGTTTTACAGGGGAGGAAAAAATATTGCTAATTGCTGAGTTAAAATAATTTTTTTTTTTTTAGATTTAGGGCATTTTCTATTGCTTAGTTTGTGTTTTTCCAAGTATTTTTCTTTAATACAATAAATTATTTAAAACAACAAAGATATTGTACTATAAACGCTAATAGTACGTAGCAAAAAAGTGTAACCTTAATCACTATAAATTAGTGCTTGAGTTTGAAACATTTTTTTTTTTGCGTTAGAAGGGGGCACCCAGTAACTAAACCTAATTCGTTTCTTCCATACTACTTTCATTTAATAAAGTTTATTTTTTAAGGCTTCGTCTGGTGACCGTTTGAAACTGCAATTTTTAATTTTTTGTGACTAACTTCCAAAGTTGTGCCGCGATTTTAGTCGTTAAAGCTTTCTTCGTTTAAAATTTTATTTGTTATAAATAAATGAAAATTCATCAGCATAACTTCATTTTTAGATTTTTTTATGCTGTTTTAAAGAACAAAAAAATTCAAACTTTTGCAAAAAATTTAATTTTTTCCATCGAAAAAAATTTGTATATTCTAAACTACTTTTATTTTCATTTATAGTAAATTACTTTTTCAGGCTCAAGTTCAACCCTTGGGTTTTCACTACTTTTTAATCAATATCAATTAAGTAAAGAAAAGTAAAATTTATTTGCTAGGTGGACAACCGGCTGTTTCTGGGTAGCAAACACCCCTCATCAGCACCCTATGAACTTTGGATGTGTCAAATTTCACAATTTTGGCACAGCCGCTTTAACCACTCGGCAACCAAAGCTCACGCAATTCTACTTTCTGTTTGTATACTTAATTAACATTAATCAAAGCAATGATATTTTTTTTCTTTTTTATTATATTTTCTTTTTCTATGTTAAATTTGCCTGGCCTTGCCAGACGAAAGCATAAAAAATAGAGTCGTATTTGCAAAAACTGGTTGCTATCAACCAACTTATCTCAAAAACTAGTTAAAAACTTGTTTATGATTTGTATGAATAAACAAGTTTCTCAAACTAGTTTATCACGATAAACAACTTATAACCTGTTTAAAGCGTAGATGTAAATGCACTCTAAAGCTTAGTTTAGACGATAATGTTGAATCAGCATATATATGATTAAAAATAACATCAAATGCATATGTCATCACATATCATATGCTAAGTGTTTACACTATATGCTGAAACTACCAAATTTTTTAATTAAACATATTTCAGCAAATGGAATGTCAACATAAGAGTTAGCATACAATTTTTGTGTTTATACGATATGCTGATAATTACATGGTGGTATGTATGCTGAATCGTATAAACATTTGCTTGTAAAATAAGTTTGATACTACTTTCTATTTATACAACGCGTTATTGCAGAAAATTCGTGTTTTTAATATAAAAAAAATGTCTTCGGAAGAAAAATCGCTCGCTATTGCTTGTTTTTGATAGTGATGAAAGTGAAGTAAAAGGAAAAAGAAGCCGAGTTTGGAAAAGAAAATGGGTAGAACGGCGGGCAGAAGAAGGGTTTTGTGCAAAATTATACAAAGAATTCGAAGACGTTCGAAGATCTGCGCCAGTTAATTTTCATCTTGGCAGCCGCTGAAAACAAAAGTGTGGCGGCGGTTGAAATCCGGATGTATGCATGTAATTAACGCCTTGCTGTTGATTCTTGATTATTCGAAATATATCAAGCAGCATTCATACCAGGTGGACTTGAAACACAGGTGATTATTTTGGCTTCTAGCGTTTTGTTCACTTTGAAATATGTGTAATGAAATACATGTATTTTTTTCATTTTGCAGCAAATTCCCTTGCACCCACCTGGTATGAATTCGCCTTGAGCTATTTATTGTTTTTAATATGAGAGCAATTAATTCATTGAATTTCATTTCATTACGTGTGTGCTCGTTTGCAAATTTTTAAGAAGATACATATATATTTACATAAACGAAAATTGTCGGCGGCTCAACAATGCCATTCGACAAATATATTATATACAAATTAGATATATGCTGAAAAGCTTAAACAGCATTTTCAACAAATGGCATATCAGCTAGCATACGCAGGAAATTAGTCAAAGACTAAAAACATACTGTTCACACGATATGCTAAAATTGCCAACATATATTTGTTAGTGTTGTTAACAAATTGTTTGCAAACGTTGTTAAACATACGTACGCTGGTAAAGATTTTGCGTTTACACGATATGATGGCACTTAAAAAAAATGTTCAGCATAAATATGCTGATTCAACATATCGTCTAAACTAAGCTTAATACTTGCAACTCTTCGCTTTGACGACATTTTTAAAATGAACTTTCAAGTTCTTTTGGAATTGAGCATGAAATTTTCATGGAAGCCGCAGATTTCATTGAAATTTTTATTCATAATACGTAAACAAAAATTTAATGAAAGTACTTTCCCGTCTAAATGCCGGGTAAACGAAACCGTAAGTATTGAAATTTAGTTTTTATTGTAAAAAATTCATGTTGTTATAAGTTTTAGAATAAAACTTAGAACTCTAAAGCAATCTGTGCGGCTGATGGAACAAAATTAAAAGTTGAGCAGAGATATTTTGCACAGTGTGGCAGAAACTCGTTTAAATAAATAAATGCAGCAAAGTTGAACAAGAGCTTAATGTATTGCTTCCAACGATATGAAATGCTGAGGGATGGATGAAGGCATGTAGAATCCGACAATAAGTACAAATAAAAAATAATAATTTACAAAAAGTCTGGGTATCGAGCCACTAGCAGCTCGGTCTCCGGTGAAACCTCCACGCTTCAGCACAGGAATCAACTCGGCTTTATTATATTCGTTATCTTCGTCAGATGAAAAGAATGCAGGAACACTCATTAGTATTTTTAACTATTTTTATGCGCTTAAATTTTTTAATGGTAGTTTTTAGCCAGTGCTGCAAAGCTTTTAGATTTAATCTATTACAAGTAATTAACTGACGACTGTTTTTTGCGGTAACAAAAAGAAAAGTTAAGAACACAACTGGGACGAATGACGAATTTTTCGCCGCGAATATTCGCCGTCAAAAATAAAACACATTGGTGTATATGAAAATGTCACAACGTCGGTCAAAATTCGTTGTACGCGGCGAACTTGAAATAGATTTATTTATATTTCTTAAGCCGGCGAACGACGAACATATCAGTACCGTGTGGCCATTTTGGTTTTAGTTTTCAAGTGTTTTAGTAAAAACAGTTTTTGTTTTAAGTGCATTTAAAATAAAAAGCCAACATATTAGATTATAAAACATGTTTGTAGTGTTTAATTGTTTTGTTTTTGGTAATGCAAAATTTTTTAGCAATCAATTTTTTTTAATATGGTCACCCCATCAGCTGTTCAACTATAATGAGATGAAATCAAAAAACTGCGAAAATGGATACAAGTGAAATTATAATTGAAAATGTTAAACTTCAAGGCTTTTACCACAATGAACATGATGTTCATTATTTTAATTATTTTTACAAAATTTAAAATTCTTTGATTCATTTAATTTGTTTTTATCTTTGAACAAACAATAAACAACATTATCAATTATAACAGATGTTTTTATTTTTCGTCGTTATTGTGCTTCACACGAAGAATTTACACAGCGAATTTTAACCGGCGTATTCGTCGTGTTGGGCGAAATTCGTCGTTCGTCCCAGTTGTGTTCCTAGCAAGGCGCATCAAGTACAGGTGGTCGCCATTCAATTCGCTTGAACATTTTCTCTCGAGTTGTCATCCGTTTTGTTGTCGTTTGCTATCAGCTTTGACAACTCAGAAGATAAAATCGTGGAAAAATGTTGAAGCGAATTGGGATGCGGGCACCCGTAATAGATTCGCCTTGGTTCCTAGCATTAAGGTGAACTTTGACTTCGCGTACTGTAATCAGGCTGATTTTCTGTAAAATAATAATTTAAAGCAGTCTTACTCACAAATACCAAATTACTGATAAATGCATAGAAATGGCTGAACTGTAATTTTCATTTCAAATATGTTTAAGCTAGCAACTCGAAGCAGATTTTGAATTCAAATTCCAATTACAAATATACTGCAAACGCACGTGTTAGTTGACTTTGGTCGCATTGTAGCCAACCTTTATGGCGGGAAAGCAGGATCAATTAATGGTAAAGTGATTTGCTGAAACAAAGTTTAAACTCAACACTGAGTGATGTTTTGGGCATTAGAGCTTTTGGTCATCACAACAAAATATCAGCAGAAATCGAAAGTACTATAACTTTATTTCGTAATTAATGTACTTGTGCTTATTGCGCATTAAATTAAAATGTAAATTTTCAAAAAAAAAAAAAAAAAATAAAAGCGAACTTTGAGCCTTTGCATGTTGAGCTAGCGATATACATATGTATAAGTAAAAATGCATGCATGCTCATAAGCCTTCAACTACACATTGTTAAGCATATTTGTCGGGCCTTCTTTTCTTTCTTTATTTCCTTCTTAAGGTTTAGTGCCTTCTTCTTATGCCTGTTATTTCAGCAGAAAACAAGATGTGAGAAAAACCACATATTAAAATCATCACAAAATGTGTAGAACAGTGAACAATGGCTTTTTAGGGGTTTGTGTGGCATATTTTTTCTTTGTTTTCTTTTGCTTCAATTCAGTGAAATTAATGCCGAAGCACGCCTTTTTTATATTGAATGCAATTTGTTGCCATTAGTGTTGAGAGTTCTGTAGGAGTGGTAAATGAATGACAATTTTAGCATTTTTTTTGTTTTTTATTTCTTAAAAGATTTTTGTTCAAATATGGGCAAAAAATAATAGATACTGCATGCTTATTAGTCCCTTTGTGAGTTTTCCAGCAAGCTGAATGCTTATTTTTCGTGAATAGCTTCGACTAACACGCTAATGCACCAGGGAAGCCCAAATATTCAATTATTATTATTTTTTTAATTCAGGTCCAAAAATGAACCTTTTTTGGACCTGAATTAATACATTTCAATTTGCTCTTAAAGCAAATAAATAATTAAGTTCATATTTGAATATTCGAAAAGCTTTTACTTTATGATACTTTCAAAAATACAAATCGTAGTAACCAATGGTGACTCGTTGTATAGAAGGTTGCAAAGAAAAGTAACAGAGTTGCAAAAACGAAAAGAAATGTTTGCTGTGTTAAAGGTTTGTTTGAACATTTCTGATTCTCATTTTGTTCAGGGGAATTATGGAATAAGTAGTTAAGTTTCAAAAAAACTTTTAAGAATTTTTCAAGAGCTGATTAGCACCAACGAAATGTCGTCGGCATATAGACAGCTGAAAACAAACAGCAAACATTTTGTAAAAAGGGTTCATTTTTGAACCTGAATTAATACCTTTCGATTGACTCTTAAAGCACATAAATAATTAAGTTCATTTTTTTATGCTTGATCAAATGTGTGGATATACAATCTATTGCGTTACTGAAATGAGTGAGCTGCTGATGAAGTATTGAGTATTAGGTTACTGAGTATAACTACTTTTTTTATACTCACTACTCAAAACTAATTGCTCAATGCTTTCAGAAAGAAAGAAAAAGACAGAAAACATTAAGGTCTATTTTTAGACCTAAAATAATAAATAGAAAACACTGTGAACTTCTACTACAAAAGGAGAAAGTGGACATCGGTGAGGAAGGTTGTCAAATGAATGCACTGCTAACAAGATAATTTGAATCCCCACAGCTAAACCGGGAGTCGGCCGAACTAATTCACACCAGTTTCGTGGTGAATATATTTCCTATAGGCGAGAAGAGTTGACAACCTGTGTAGAAAGAAATCTAGCTCCATACCATACTATTTGCAAATAAATTTTTGTACCTACGTATGCGCACTACTATATGCCAATAAATTTTCCATGTGTATTACACGGTTCTTTTTCTTTTTTTTTTTTTTTTTTGTTTCTTGATGTAAAAATAGTTTTCATACGACGAGCTCGCACAAAATTTCAAACTCCACAGAAAACTTAGCAAAAAAACAAAATAGCTGTCAACGGCAACAACAAAAACTTTTCTAAATACCACTATAATTTGTTTATTTCATCAACAAACTTTAGTTGTCATTTATTAAATCAAAATATTACATTTGTCATAAACACCATATGTTCAAATATTCATTATACGTTGGTTGTAGACATTTTCTTTTTCAAAAATAATATTTCAATTTTATGTACGATGACAGAGATATGGTCAAAATTTAACAAGGGAAGTATTCATAGTAACCAAAATAATAAAATTGCTCATTATGGTTGAATATTATGGGTGAATACAACAATAAAATGATAACTCTCAAAAATAAAACGCTTAACTTCAATTGCAATATAATAAGTCTTGTTTGTCACAACTTTACACGTTGTTATAGAAAACGTTGTGTTGTTATCGCAACTTTACTTTAAAAAATTATTTCTCTGTATACAGTTATTTCCGCTTAATTGCCCTAAAAATCATAAAACGAAATCATTCAGCATACCTGTCTATGTTGAAATACCCGTTTAATTGAGTCATATGCTTAATTGTTTCGCTAATTTATACCGCATTGTGAAAACGAAGAGCAAATGTTTCGCTTAATTGATTCCGTCTACTTATTTTTTTTTTTTTTTTTTTTTGCTCCACAAACGTAAAAAAATTATTTTGTTGCAAAAAGATCATGGCTCTGTTCCTTTATAAACATTGCACGATGAACGTACCCGATTTTTATTTTGATTATTTTTATTATAATAAACCTAAACAATTTTCAGCTCAATATGTTACTAAGGAAATTAGTTTTATTTTCCATCTACGCATGGGTGTTTCGCTTTATTGCACATATTGCTCAATTAAGCGATTTTCGTTTAATTGCGTCGGCGACTCAATAATCGAGTATTGCTTAATTGAGTTCCCATTTAATTGCGTCAAAAAATGTGCATTTTTAGAAACTCCATTAAGCGGAAATAACTGTTTGTTTGAGAATTTACAATTCTCATTGTGTTCATGGGCGTAATACTAAAGGTTCAAACATTGTATTAAGTTTTTTCCAGTCTAGTGACGAGTTGAGTAACATCAATGAAATGTCGGCGGCATACAATTAATAAGATCTGTTTTTAGACCAAAAGTACTAAAATGGTAGCTATTTAAATAATCTTAGATCGGATATAGTTCAACTTTTCAATTGTTAATGTAACAATATGCAGATAAAACAGTGCCTAATGAACGCAAAACAAGCTTAATAAGATATCTTAATGTTTAGTTTTTGCAAGAAGGAATTCTATTTATTTATTTATTTATTTATTTTATCCATTTCCTGTGCAACAAGATAACTCTTATAATTAAAGTACAGAAAAGCATAGTTGTTACTTTCTATGAATTACAGATAACAATATATAATATAAAAAGAGATTAATAATAGTAACTAAGATGACAAGAACGATAAAAAAAGTACTCAATAGCATAATTCCAAAAACAAACAAAAGTTATTTCAAGAAAAACAAAAGTTATTCAGAAAAGTTATTAAATAAAAATTGTCTAAAACTAGTTGTGTTGCTATTAACATGTTGGGACTGTGGAAGAAGATTCCAAAGACGTGTGGCATGCAAGAAAAACTGCCATTCAGACACAAGAAAACGATGGCATGGTGTTATGATTCCTCTTTCCCCTAGCGGATCTGGCAAATCTTATTTTGTCAAAGAGATATCGCGGAGTTTGGGTATGTACAATCTTATATAAAAAAAATAACAGAGCCCGAATCTTAAGCAGGTTACCAAAAGATACGCCATAAAGCCTTCTAGAGAGACAAGAGACATGATCGAATCTACGTAATCCATACACATATCTTAGTATATTGTTGTATAGTACATTTAGTTTTAGTTTACTGGCATAATCGCAATTTGCAAAAAGCTCACAACCATAAAGTAAACCTGGAATAAGGTAGGTTTTAGCCAGAAGTTCCCTTATATGCAAAGGCGGCAAAAAATATTGTGTAGACCACAACCACCTCAACTTAATATATGTATGACCTACAAGCTTGTTAATGTGGCTCGACCAAGTTAGGTTACTGTTGAACGTAATACCTAGATTCCGGGCAGTATTAACAACTGCGATTTTCTGACCATTTATTAAAATGTTAAAGTTATTATCAGAATCAAAAGTTCTCCTGTTAATCACCAAACACTTGGATTTTAGTGCATTTAGCAGGAGTCCATTTGCAGAGGCCCAGCGATGGATTCTGGACAAATCTTCGTTGAGCCTCTCGATATTCTGAGCAACAGATTGCAAGGGACTGTTTAAATAAATTTGTACGTCATCTGCGTACATATGAATTTTGCAGTATATAAGTTGATTTGGAAGGTCGTTCGCATATAAAGAAAAAAGTAGTGGTCCAGGAATTGAACCCTGAGGGACACCCCTAGCTAAATTCAGTAGACAAGATTGGGAACCGTTAGCAACAACGTATTGCTGCCGATCAGTGAGATACGATAACAAAAGACGTACTGCTGTTGAAGAAAAATGAAAAAAATGCCTAAGCTTCAATATAAGTGTACCATGGCCAACTGCGTCAAACGCTTTTGAGTGGTCAAGTAGGACCAAGAAATTAGTTTCACCATTATCGAGCTTACACCGGATGTTTTCCGATACATCAAGCAAAGCAGAAATGCAACTATGTTTCGAACGAAAACCTGATTGTTTGTCACACAATAAATTGTTTTCTTAAATTACTTTAAGAAGGAATCCCTTCTTATTACGAGGTACGAGTATTCCTATTGATTTTTTTTAATGGCTTCTTAATGGATTCAAACCCACAACCTTGCGCTTGTCAATCGGCCACTCAACCAACTATATACATGATATGCACACGATAATATATTACATGATATGCACGCGATCATGATACAACTAATAAGGCAACCTTTTCCCTACAATAAGAACAACTTCACTAAAAATAACATGCATTTTGTTTTTGTACAACCTCTGAATGCAGTCAAAAAGACACCACTTCTATATTTACAGAAGACAGCTGAACAGAATTTATGCTGATTTGCTGTCTCGTTTTGGCTGCCTTTCATCTTTGTATTCTCTTGACACTCTTAAGTAGTCAGATGATTAACGGTTGAGCTGATGAGGCTATCTTATTAGTTGTATCATGCACGCGATTATTAAGAAACTAATGGAATCAGTGAGTAGTAATTTTTTTGGAAAAATTAATAAGTTAATCTAGTGAAATCAATAAGAAATCCTTATTGCATACAATTTACAAGAAATCCCAATAGAATCAAAAAGGGTTTTTTTCTGAGTAAAACACTGTGAATAACAAGTTTTCTCCTCGATTTTATATGTTTTCCTTATTGATAGAAATAATAAGATTTACCACACCCATAGCAAAAGTTCCTTTTCTTCCTACTGCGCTGCTCCTCAGCCTAAATATGTTTCAAATAGAAAATCTTATTGCTACTAATTAGTTTTGGCTCCGTACATTGTTAAACTAAATAAAGTGAAGTTAACAAAATAAACTTTACTCCTTTTATAAAAAGAACAAATAAAAATTCTCACCTCAACAGGACGCTTTAAAAGGAAATTCCATGAATTTTGGAATCAAAATGAAGAAAAATACAAGTGGAGTTAAAAAAGAAAAAGAGAAAAGCAGACATTTTAAGTGGAGTTATGACAAAGTGGCAACATATGTGAAAAATTATCATTTATCTACATCACAATTACCCATAACTCGTGGAAACTAAATTTTATCAAAATGTTTGAAATTTTTTTTTTTTTTTTGTACAAATTTTGCTTTGCAATGTATTACTTTTTGTTTTAAAATATGTGAATGCTGTGTTTTTCCAAAATTCTCGTTAAAACTGCAGCAAACTGTAGCCACTAGATATTATCTTTTTCCCTCTCAATGTTTTACTTTTTGAGCAAAAGTTTTTTGTAACAAAACAAAAAACTAACAACTTTATCTGTTGTCTTTACTATAACTACTAGCATTTGCTTGCTTTTTCCTTCACACATTCTCAACTCATAGCCAGGCATTTAGATACATGCATGTACATATATACTATGTGTATATACATCTAAACATTAGGAGGATCCAAAAAAAAAAAAAAAAATCTATGGTGAGCAGGAAAATCTTGTGTGATAATTTTCCATAATTATAAAGATGAGGTTTGTCAAGGTTTTAGCTTCGAGAAACTTCCAAGCATCTCTGAAGTGATTGGTTTTAATTAAATATTGTGAAAAACAGAGTTTTTTCTTCCAATGGCATGCTCTTTAAAGTAGTTTTAATTAATATAATTTTTCCACTTTTTTACTTATTTTATTTGCTGGGTTAAGTTCGGACTCAGTTTTTCAAAACTACGAATATATTTAAGTATATGAATACACATTAGCGGTTTTCACACTGCGTATTATATTTATTATGCTTTTAAATATAATACTATTTTAAACTTCTAAGTGTGAGCGACATTTTGTTTGGTATTGTACAAAAAGTTGAAACAGCTGACTTTTGTTTAGATATTTTACCGCCAAAAGTACACAAAAGAATTTTTCAATTGCTGTTTCGTAAAATATTAAAAGAAATAAAATCTAAAAAAATGCCTAAGCAAAACCGCGAAAAAAAAATTATTAACTATTTGGTTCAAAATGTCATTGATCAAATCGAAGTTAATGAAATGATCAAGTGCAAAGTATGCATCTCAGTGGATAGTTACAGGAACGATATTGTCGAACATATGTTAAGTAAACATTTTTTAAGTTTTTCACTTTCCACCGCACCAAAGCCCAAGTGGCATCAATCTCCGTCATCTGGGTGAGCTTTCTATAATATATCTGGGCCGTGGGTTTCTAAAATGTCATTACAAACACACAAATGTTAAGATGCATGGAAATAAAAAATTAAATAAAAACCAACCTTATTAGCTTATCTCTAATTCTGGATGTTCCTGTAAAAATTTTAGCAGTTTTTTTACTTCTGCGTCAGCCCAGCTTTTTCGCGATTTCTTTTTATAACTGTTTTAATATTTTCTACGTTTTTCTCTTCCATTGCAATTTTAAGAAATGTTTACAATTCACTTTATTATATGCAAGCAAAAAACAATGTGGCGCCAAATCTGTCAGCTGTTTCATACTTAAATAAATCCACTTACTACATTTACCCCCAATTTTCGACTTGGATTTTAAAATCCCATTTCAATTTAAATTTGATTTAAATTCAAAATTGAGTCAAACAGTTGCTATTTAAATCAAACTTAAACGGCCTGCCGTGCCCATTTAAAATCGATTTAAGTTTTTCGTACTGCCATATGATTTTGACAGTTTGGTTTTGTTCTGCAAATTAAGAAAATTGCACATGTTTTTTGTTTGTTGTTTCATAATTTGATTTTGTATTATTTCCAGAAGGTAATCAACTTCTGTGGCAGTGAAATTGGCAGTCCTTTTATCACTTTTGCTACTCATTTTAATAATTTTTACAAAACAATTTATTATTTTCTAAACTTTTCACAATTTCACTTGCTTCCAAATTTGTTTGAACAGCTGTTTTTTATTGAGTTATCGATAATTTTGTGACACTTACGTACTTTTATCACAATTAATTACCAAAAATAATTTTAGACTGTAAAACAGAAAGCTATTTGAAATCCAACTTAAATTTTAAGGAAAATTTACTAATGTATTAATTCAGGTCCAAAAATGAACCTTTTCAAAAAATATTTACTGTATCTTTCAGCTGTCTATATGCCGACGACATTTCCTTGGTGCTAATCCACTCATCAGTAGACTTGAAAAATTCTTAAAAGTTTGTTTGAAACTTAACAACTTATTCCATAATTCCCATGAACAGAATGAGAATCAGAAATGTTCAAACAAACCTTTAACACAGCAAACATTTCTTTTTTCGTTTTGCAACACTTCTACTTTTCTTTGCAACCTTCTATACAACGAGTCACCATTGGTTACTACGATTTGTATTTTTGAAAGTATCAAAAAGTAAAATTTTTTGGCTCTTAAAGCAAATAAATAATTAAGTTCATATTTGAAAATTTACTAATTTTGTATGTAAATTCCAAGTCAAAAATCGGGGGTTAGTAAATCAACTACTGTTTCTGGCATTGCAGAGGTTTTAATTTAGTAAATTACAAATTTGTGAGATTTGTTGTTGACGAGTTTTAAATTTTTTTTTAAATTTATTAAATTTAAAATATCTCCAAGATCTACAATAGTACTTTAATACGAAGCGTGAAAGCCGCCATTATTTGATATTTCTAAACGACATTTAATCACAAATTAATTCTCTATATTTCGTTGCCATCTTCAGGAGGATAAAAAGTTTCTTTTACAAAATTTTTCCGCAATAGAAAACTAACAAAAATGTTGGTGACATACAAACTCAATTAAAGCTTTAGATCTTTGTATGTTATAAAAAATAATTCGAAACAATTTGATTCATTTATTTTCAATATTTCGCCAACAATTTTTTAGCATCTTCAGAAAAATAATTGTTGGCGAAATGTTGAAAACAAATAAATAAAATTGTTTCAAATTATTTTTTATAATACCACCCCCCCCCCCCCTCCCTAATTTTTAAAGGACATCTATAAGCATGATAACTAGTTTATGACCATGTTTCATCTTATTTGAAACTTTTCACTTATTTATATTCAAACCTCCCCACAGAATACAGCTTTTTAAATTTTTTTTCTTATTTGCTTAAACATTTCAGTGTGTTTCTTTTTTTTTTAGAAAATTTTGCTGGTTTTAGTTTTTTGTAGTACTTTTTGTAGATTTTTGTGATGTCGAGTAAATGTGTTTTTATAAATGTATCTTTGCTGGGTTTTTTGTTTTTGTTAGAAATATGTGTGTATGTGTAATTGCGCGGTGAACAATTAACGAAAAAAAAATTATATGAAAGGAAATTTTTCGCCAGCGGAAAAAAATACCAGAAGCACATAACGCATCACGCTTCCGTTGATGGCAACATTTTTTAATCAAGTTTTGTTTTGTAGTTCACTTTTTTTACAAAAATTAAGTTCCTTTTACAGCAATTTTGTTACAGCACAATGATTTAAAAATTAAAAAGAAACACAAAAAGTTCATGTTTTTGTGTGCGTAGCTTTTTGTTCCCGTTTTGTGTCTTTCAAAGTTTGCAAGTAACGCAAGTTCATTACTTAAAAAATTTAGCAGTAATCTTCAGTTTACGTATCAGATTATGACTATGCATTGCATTGTCAAACTGGCATACATACATGCGTATTTGATGCCTTTAAATTAGAAAAAAATTAATGCAATGCTACATATCATTTGAAGTGTAGTCTTTTATGTTTATTGGATGACCACAACTTTGGGTTCAGCCTCACGGGTCAACGAGTAGCAAAGAAACTTCGGTGCACAAGTGCTTAGGGTTCATTCTGACTGATCATGGTTGAGGTGTTCCTATCTCGGCTGTAATGCAGGGACTGTGGATGGTACCATATAGGGTTTGAGGTTCTGGACTTCCCGAGAAAATGTTTGAAAATTCCAGGGAAAGCGGGAAATGTTTAAATTGGATTTTATAATAGTCATATATTATTATTTCTCCATATTTTTATTTTCTTAAAATTAATTATTTCATGTAATAAAAAAAAAACTTTTGTTAAATTAATTTCAAAAATAACGGAATTTCATACTAGAAATCTTTTTGCACAGCTTATGTTAATAAAAACACCATTTCCTGAAAACATAGCTGAGTCAATTCGAGATAAATTTGGCCAAAGACGTCATGAAAAAAAAATGATAGCATTACTAAATTACTTAAAAATGCCTGACGTCAATACGAAATTATTAAAAAATTCTTTAAAATTATATGCGGAACCACTATATAAACTTTCTGAATTGTCCAGCAGCGATTTAGATATATCTGAAAACAAAATTAATGCATGTTTTAAAATTAAATTAAAAAAAAAAAAATGCTATGGAAAATGCAAGCTCTAATCCAAAAATGTCCAAACTTCCTTAGACTAATTTTCTGAGAAAAGAATTTGCTTTATATGAAGCGAGCAGTATTCGAACTAAAAACTTAGATAATTTTTATAATGATTTACACTTAACAATAAAACCAACATCGGTGGATAGCGAACGGGGTTTCTCCGTTGCTGGGAATTTTGCCACATATGTAAGTACGAAACCGAACATCAAGCAAGTTACTTAATGCTTTAGTCGTACAACAAACTTATTTTTTATCGAAATGATGGTATTATGTTTTTTTTTTTTTATTTAAACATGATCTCAAATTATCTCCTTACAGTAATTTGTCTCTTTTTATTGCATAAATTGAATTAATATGTGCTATTAAATTAAATAATTATTTCTGTATTAAGTTTATCAGGCTCAAGTTCTTTCTATATTATCTTTGTGATTGATATTAATTAAATTAGACAAAGAAAACATCAAAGACATTTAGCAGGGTGGCCAACTAGTTGTTTCGAAGCCGCCACACTTCATTGGTTATTACCAATTCAAAAATTTAACTGTGAAATCAATTATTGATTTCAAGTTATAATTATATAGTTATGAAATAATTATTATATATGTAGATATATGAATTTACAAATATTGAATTATTGCCCGCTTACCAAAACCCTTTTTTATAATAAAATTATAACTTTTATAACGTGTTCGGCAATCCAGGATTTTTTATTTATTGGAAGAAATCCTGCTACTCCTACCCATTCCCTTAAGCCCGTTAAAACATCAGTATTCACTTATTTAAGTAGTAAACTTATTTTTATTGTTTGTTTTCTTTGGTTGCTCAACTAATTTTATCGATTAATTTTGCTGAGTTTGGCGATTTAAGAGCCTTTTTGTCTGGTAACTATGCCAGCACTTTGCCCAGCCTTTAACCTTTTCTAATGCACTTTCATCTTGTTTTTCTTTATCTCTTTGCTATAATTCATGCACTAAATATTTTTTACTTCTTACCTTAATAAATTGCCTGCCTGCAGAATGATAAATATTAAGCAAGGTTCTTAATCTGAACTATAAAATTTACTCATTCAACGTATTTCATTCAGAGTAAATAAAATAAAATGTCCCCTTCTTCTTAATTATAAAATTTAACACTTGGTTGCTCAAATGATGGAAACCATAATTAAATAATATCCTGACATATACATGCACAAGTGCCTACTTATAAACTTTAATGCCTTCGTTAAATAAATAAGTTTTTTTCACTTACGCCTAAAGAAAACTGAAATTTTAAAAATTTATGTTTAAATAATTCCATATATACACATACAATAATAGAAGTATATTCCTCGCGATACTAATTACAATTTTATTTGCCTTAAGGATCACTCCTTATGTGAAATATATATGTAGTTGAAAATTCTGTATATTTCTTCCACAAAGTATCGCCCTTATGAGAGCTATATATAGCTATCTCTTCTTATGGACTGTAAATACATATCAGCAATGCCTAAAAGTTTTTGTAACTACCCTGCAAGAAATATCTGATCGAAACTAAAGCTACGTATAGACGATTGTAAGATCTTACAATATTGTCAGAAAATCTATAGAATATTTTTAACCAATCAATTTCTTCCTGACAATATTGTAAGCAAAAGCATTGGCAGGCCACCGTCCTAACAATTAATTGTCAGTTAACTGTCAATCGTCTGAGCACTTTGGCATCATCATTGCTAGTACATTGTCCGGCATTAGCATATTGTAAGATGCATAAATTCTCAACACATTACAATGGCGTCATTGTCAGAGTAATGACAAAAAATATTAATGAAAAATGTGTGTGTACGAAAGGGAGGGAAAAAACAAGAGAATAGCATAAATGTGAGTACAAGAGGTAAAAAGTTGCAGAAAAGAAAATAAAAAAATTATTAACATGGTTATTGAGCGAGAAAAATAAAGAGTGAATAATGTGATGTGAGTGTGTGTGTGTATTTTGATAATGACGATTAGCTGACAATTTTTGAAACGTAGAAAATCTTGCATCCGTGTAAGCTGACAATTTTCGTTGGTAGCTGAATTTATTGTCGGGCAATTGTCTGGGAATAAAACTAAAAGATTTTCTTACAATTGTCTGAACTGATAATTTTCTCAATGCTGAGAATTTTGTATTTCTAGAAGATTGCCAGCACAATATTGTAAGATCTGACAACCGTCTATAGGCAGCTTAACACATTAACAACTTAATTACTAACACATGCAAAGCAATTTTATAGCATTGCCTTTACAATCATTTTTAGTATTGCCATTACAATGATTTTTTAATATGCCGATTTTCCCGAATTAGTTTGGTAAATTCATGTTTAATTATGGTTATGCATTAATATTATTATATGTTCATTTGTCCTTTTTTCTTTAAAAAACATGATGCTGTATATGATTCAGTTTTCTATTGTTAAAACCGATTCTGACTATTGTTTTTCCCTTCATAGCTTGAATAGCTTTTTTTGAAATTTTTCGAAAAACTCTTTTGTTGTTATTTACTAATAAAGAAATAAATGGCACGTAATTTTGTGGGTATTTTCAAGAACAAATTTCGAAAGATCACTTTGCCGAGGTGGCAACACTGGTTTAGAAAAGAAATCACACATACACGAATGTTTACCTCAGTTTTTTTTTACATTTTGCCCTTAAGAAAATGATAGAAACCCTGATGTATGAGTCCATCAGCACACTCAAAAAAAAGTGTGAACTAAATTTTAGTTAGACATGAACTTAGATTTAGTTAATGAAATTTCTTTGAATTTAGTTCAAATTAACTCAAAACAAAGAAATTGTACTTCTCCGAAGTATACACAGAATATTTATAAACTTGAAAATATTACACAAATTTCCTTAATTTTCATACTTAAATTAAGTACATAATTGTATAAAACTATTATAAATTTTCATCCATAAACTACAAATTTCGTAATTTTAAAGAATTTTTTACTTAAAATAAGTAATTTAAATTTTATATGAAAAGTAGAAATTTTAGTAAAAAATTTCCTCAAATTTAGTTTAACTTTGCTCATTAACTTTAAAGAAGTATATCAATTTCTTAATTTTAGGGAATACTTTTCCTCAAGATAAAGAAAATTTACTTCGATTTGATTCCGTTTACTTGTTTGTAACTAGGTCGACGTAATACTGAAATTTAAGAAATGTGTATTTTATATGTGGAAATAAAAACTACATAATAAGAAAAGTATTTCCTAAATTTAAGCCCAATATAAACTAAATTTTAGTTCATGCAGTTTCTTTGAACCAAGTTCAAATTGACTTGTCATTAGAACGTTTAGCATTTCGAATGATCGCATTTGTTTTGATAATAAAATTTTTCCTACGTATATCCCAGTAAGCAATACATTAGTTATTTGATAGCACGAATTATATTTTTCATTATATTTCAGCTTGCTAACGTCACCTAAGGTTGGAAAATTTTTTTTGTAAGAACGAAACTACAGCCGCAAATAACCTGAAATATCAAATTTTCCTGTCTTAATTTTCAGTATATTTATGTACATAGATACATATGTATGTATGTATGTAAATCAAGCGTGAATGTTTGCTGGGAAGAGTAAACGGCACTTGTAATATACATACACAAAAACGCTTAACAAAAATTGTATATCCATGAAAATAAACATATGCAAAAATATGCCCAGCGGGAACAAGAAGGAGTAAGGATGCCTTCTAGAAGGCCTGCATGCTCCTTTTTTGGATGCTGTACGAATTTCTTTTTAGCACACCTTGTTATTGGCAGGCAGTCCTACCGTTCTGGCTATTGTCGTTAGAGATTCTGAAAAGTCTGCCAGATGGCTTTACAGTAAACCCTGTATTTAAGATTACAAATCAAATATTTTTTTATAAATCTTAATTCTTTTGTCAATTTTGTTTTTTATACTGCAACGTTTTTCGTTTATCCCAAGTAAGATCGAACCACATACCCCCTAAGCCATCGCAGCTATTAGAAGCGATGCAAAAAATAAGTAGAAATTTGAAAAATAGTGTTTTTACTTTTTTTCCTTTTCATAGAAAAGAATGTGTACATCGTTGGCCTCATGTAGAAAGGCTCTAACTCGCATTTTTTTCGTGGTCGATTTGCCTGTATATTTCGGTACAGTGGGAAAACTGAGATATCTTAAATTAAGCCTTATTAAAGATATCCCTTAGCATTTTTTTCCTCATCAGAAAAAAAGCACAAAGGCCTTTCAGAAGGCATCCTAACCTCTTCCTTTACCCGTTAATATTCTGTGCGCACATACACACACACACAAATGCTTAACAAAAATTCTTAGGAATGCAATTAAATGTATCTGCATGTTCTTACATATGCGTGTATGTATGTACGTAAGTATGTGTAGCCAAACACATGTGCGTGTACTTGTGTGCAATTTTATGTCTACAGTTTAATTTGATTTCTTCCTGGACAAGCAAAAAGAGTTTTTGGTCATCAGGTATGGTAAACGGAGATGTTAGTACCGCGGTATGATTTTAATATACATAATTATTTAAGTCAGTGGATACTTACAATTTAATTGAAACGTATCTACTTAGAATAATGCTCGGTTTTCTATGCAACCATACTTATACATACTTATATGTAATTGATATGAATTTTTGTAGTATTTTATTTTAAAATTTTGTATATTTAACTAGTTGACCCCAATTTTTAACAAAATTGCCACTTAATGCATGTTAAAATTTGTCGATTTGTTTCATTTCTCAAAGCGTTTATGTAGTATTTATAAACAAAGTTTTAACTTAATGAGTGATCATTCGCACCGAGATACCTCTTACGAGTTTTAATAATGATATTATTTTTCTCAAACCTTCGCGTACCAGTTACGAACAAAGTTGCAGCCGTTTTTACATTTCGAATGCAAAATAACTCTCCCTTGAATTTAATTTTTTAGTTTGTCAAAGAAGATACAATGAAAAGAAATGAAAACAGTAAATTTATATTAGCCAGGCATTTTTTTCTTACTTGAATAAAATGTCATGATCCGCTTACATAGTTCTTGAATATTTGTAATAGTTATTTTCTTAGCCATTCACATCCCTGCAATAAACACAATTCCAATGCGTAGTTTTACATTCGCTATTTTATTGTGCGCAATAAGAAATGTTGCCAGAGTCTACTGGGCTTTTAACAATTATTTTTAAACTTGTATTTTCGTCCCATGGAAGTCTTGATCATAATTTTATACACACATACATATGTACATACATATATGCTATACCTGCTACTGTAAATGAATCCTATAGGTCGCAAACATTGCTAAAACTTCTCCTTTTCATAACTTACTCTATGCTAAGAGTGTTAGCACTTTACGGTTACTAACAATATTCTAAATCGAAAAAATCTGCTGATTTAAAAAAGTAATAATTTGCTAATACAAATGAGCTAGTTTATGTACATTGTTGGTCTCATGTAGAAAAGACCAAATTCGTATATTTTGTAACCGTGGGTTTTTGAACATATTTTGATAACTTAAAGGATATAATTTGAATGAAATACATATACAAGAAATCCGATATTACAAAAAAAAAATTTAGTTGGGATCAACAACAAATGAAGAAAGGAAAGATGCTAAAAATCAAAAGCAGTTGGCATGTTAATAGCAAAAAATAGAAGTATGTACATACGTAAGTATGTACATATGAATCTGAAAGACAATATGCTAAAGCGGTAACACTGTTATTAGGGAAAAAAATTTTGTTTTGATCTTGTAAATAAATAACTGTAAATTACATGCATACATACATGCATATTTATGTGTGTACACACAAGTAATAAATAAGGAGTTTGCTCCTTTAAAAGTAAGAAGCATTTTTCATTTTCATATAACGTGAAACAGTTTGAAAGTGAAGAGTGGAAACGGAAGATAATAAGTTAAAAAATATCGACAAAAGTTAATTAAATAAAAAAATTATTAAAAAAAGTGGATTATAGAAAGTGTGATTATAAAGGTAAGTTCTGTTGTTAATAGTATTGTGTATATATTTAAAGTAAAATATAAGTATGTATGTCATTAAAATAAGATCTAAAATAAGAAAGTGGAAGTGCAGGCAATTGCATACCTATACATACATATATTACATATGTGTGTATAATTATGCAAAAATTGTGAGCATTAAACTGCATCAAAGAACTTTTTCCTTGTGATTTCAGAAGTTTATAGTAGTTATAAAAATGGTCGTCCATATACATATTTTCGATCTACACAACAATCCTAAAATTTTTATGCCTACTAAAATTTGTTGAGATAAAAATAAAAGAAATGTTTCTTATACACTTCAATGTATACAGACAAATAAGGATTTAAAGCAATAATATTTTAATTACAGAATTTGTGATATGGAAAACGATTTGATGCAATTATTACATTTTCTTAAAGGCGAACGGTTTACCCAAATCCTTGAAGGTAATATATGTATGTATGTATAAAAATACTTTTAATACTTCAAAGAAACAATTTTACCGAAATTAACTTCTCAATGTAAAAGTGTTACAATACATGCCAAAGCTTATGTATTTCTCAAACCACTTGATTGATTTTCATTTAACATTGTAAAATAAAATTTTAAATTGCTTAAGAAAAATTTATATATTTTTTCAGAACATAGTTTTAATGCTCAAAATTTAAAATATTTAACTAAAGCGTGTTTGGACGATATTATTCCAAAAACTTTATACGGCCACAGATTGGAGTTCGAGTATCATTTAATTAAGTGGCAGAAAGATCAGGTACGTAATATTTAATGAAAAATTTTTAGTAACTTTTTGTAAATTAACACCCTTATTTATAAAAATTATTTTAGAATTATTAAGCTCTTATTTGACATACATACATATGTGCATATGTATACATTTCTATGTAATATTTGTCAAATAGAAGTATAATAAACCTATAATATTTATTATGAATACGGCAGCAAAATTTTTTCTACTTTTTCAATTTATTTTAGGGTATTACGATCAACATTTGTAATACTACTGACAACGCAGTTGAACCAATAGAAGAAACTATAAACAATTTTTTAGAAGTGGGTTTGGACGAGGTATTTTATTTTTTAGAAACTTACAAATGTGTGCATTATTATATTCTTTTATATTATTATATTCTTTATATGTTTCTAAAATGTAGATTTCAATTGAAGCAATTTTAAAATCTTCAAATAGTGGAAAACAGATAATTTTATATTATAAGAAAAACCACCAACTGAACTCTACATACAGAAAATTGCTTTCAAGCTGTCTAGTCGAGTATCTTATAGGAAATAAAATTATTTCAACTCCAAGAACGTTTGAAAATATATCTAAGAAAATTGAAGAATTTTTTCCAACTGAAGATAAAGTAAGATATTACCAGAATATTTGTTGATTGAAATGCATAAATATGTAGGTATTTATTGAAAATGTACTTCTAGGATATTTATTATATACCAATCAAAGGTAGAAAGCCCGGCGGATATTTATATAGCAAATACCATAATTCAATCTCGAAGTTAAGAAAAAATGGTATTTATGAAACAAATTGTGTGCCGCAGGAAATAGAAGAAGATAGTTCCACCTTTCTGGAAGACAATGATCAACGTAGATATTACTTTGAAATTAAGAAAGTTTTTTGCAAAGTTGTTTACTTGCATACATTTGTATGTATGTACGTACATATATACATATATGTATGTACATGCACATGCGTATACATTGGTTGCTGCAAAATGTTTTGTCTCATTTTTACAAGTTTAAGAAATATTTTTTTTGAGCATCAGCGAATAATTTTTGATTGCCTTTTTATTAGTTCAGTTTACTGTAAGGTTCGGAATTTATATTAGGCCATTGAATTATTGGTTTAAAGGATTGTAGACGCAGGTCATAGTACAATTGCTCTTATCGATCCCCATTTATAATCTCGTATGAGGGTAAGTGAGGTCACATTTAAATTTTTGGGGTATTTATTCTACAGATCAGTCGAATAAAGTTAGTACCTTCAAGATCTAAATGTCATCCACTTATTTCAATGAGCCAAGGTCACAAATGTGACTGATAAATATACGGTAGTATATAACTGACTAAAACAAGGCTGTTTTCATTAACCCTAAATTATTTGTCTGTAGGTTATCCTAAGTACATTATCTTAATTTTTAAACTTGTAAAATATGTGTACATAAATTAGAAATATTTATCGAAATGTACAGAATCTATCCGTATACGTATGTATACAAACATACACATAAAAATGTTTCAAAGTTTTCATGTAAAGACTCAATGAAGGGTATTTTAAACACTTTGCAAAAATTTTCCATTTTCCTTTGTTATACATATGTTCTGCGTAACAGGTTGAAATATTTTGTTTCAAAAATATTTAATAATTTCATTTAAGTAGATGAAGTTCAAATATCCCATAAAAATTGGCTAAAATATAACGTTGAGCCGTTATATGAAGTGCTTCAGAAATGGAAGGAAACTTTTACATTACGAAGATTCTATATAATGCAACAACATCAGCTATTGGATATAATGGAAGAATGGCCACTTTTAAAACAGGCATATGGATATAAATTGGTTAGATATTTCTTTTTTAGCTTTCTGCAATATGATAAACATTTTTTTCAATGCCTCGTAGATAACTACCGATTTTTCGTTATTATATCCCGAAAAAATTAACCTTTTATTTGAAAGGTGGGAAGATTTTTGTACGCCCATCCTCAGCTTAATTGAAGACCGAGTCAAAAGTTCGGATAGCATAGAGCTCATCAAAGAATTAAAATCAAATGAAAACGATCACGGTAATTCTTTTTAAACGAATGCTTAGAAACTAATTTTTTATTCGTTTTAACTAGTTTGAATATGAATATGTACTTTTTTTTATTACATTGCACATATATTCATACATTTTTTATTAAACATTTATTTACAAACCAAAAAAAAATTTTATACATTTTCGCAGGTCTAAGGAATGTTATAATAATACATCTTCTGCATGCATTACTAAAACCAAACGCGAGAAAATGTGTTATTAGGGAGGACAATGGCAAAAGAAAGTTTACAAAGACTTCGATTGAAGACTCCAGAAATGCATTTTTGCTGTGGGCTCCAACAATAATAGAGTTAAATATAAAGGTAAAGCTGATAATTGATGATCTCTACACCAAAAAACAAACACTTCAGCCAATAATTTGTGGTATAGGCAAAAGCTTACTAAATCTAGATGACTTTTATGTTTTTTACGGTAATGTTTATTATAAGCTCCCAAATTTAATAACTTGTATTGACGTTGCATTTAAAACATTTTACGTCCTCAATTTAAAGTACCCGGAAGATTGCAAAACTATTTGGTTATTCTTTCAACAATATTTTTTTGATATAGATATTAAAAGAGCTGAAAAAAGTACTATTTTGGCCAGTATTTTAAATGATATGAAAAGCACGAAATAGTACATAAATACACATTTAAACTGAATTGATAAAATTCTTTAATTACTTAAGACTTTACGAATTAAATTAAAAAAATATTTAAAATGGATATTACTTGCTTCCTATGCAAAAAAAATTTTGAGAATTGCTCTAAGCTATTTTGCCACTTAAAATATCTACACCAGTTGTCATCAACTAATGTATATGAGTGCTGTTTCCTAAACTGTTCCCAAAAATTTAGTTGCTTCAAAGCGTTTTCAAAACATATTAAAAACGAGTATTCCAACAATTTAAAAAGTATTGAAGTAGGTCCAGTAAGAACTAGTAAAGCTGTATACAACGAGAATAATTTGGTTGAACTCCCAAATATCATTGAAAGTGGTTGCCCTGAGACATTAAAACTCTGCAAACCTGTTATTACAGCTATCGATGTTAATACAGAAAATCTATCAGCCAGTTCATTCAAACTCTCTCTAAGTAACTACGCAAAAAAAACGTTTTCAAGAAAGGAAGCTACAAGAATACAAGAAAGCATAAAACTAAATATTACCCATCCTATTCGCGATGAATTGAAAAGAATAGTTTCAGCCGCAGATTCCAACAATTTGACCCAAATAAAAATTAGCTTAAATAAAATAGTTAATTTTTGCGATAACCCTTTTAAAAACTTCGATAGTGAGTACAAATTTATTAAAACATTACGCACAATGCACTTGTATGAAAGCCCCAAAGTTATAACCTTAAACAACGCTATTAGCAATACTGTTATAAATCACGAAAATGCACTTGATGAAGTCTGTATAAATGGAGTTTTATTTCCAATCAAGTTTCAAATTAAAAAATTTCTCGAAATACCAGGTATTTATGATGAATTTGAAAAAAGTATGACAGACATATCAGAATGCAGAACATTGAAAAACTTTTGCAATGGAAAAATTTGGAAAAATAGAACTAAAGATTGTATTGATAAATTCGCAATACCTTATTTTTTATACTTTGACGATTTTGAGATAAATAATCCACTTGGGTCCCACTGCTCAAGTCTTTTAGCAGTTTATTATTCATTTCCTACAGCTCCTGATTTCTTAAAATTTAAGCTGTATAACATTTTTATTGCTGCTTTATATAAATCAAAAGATGTGAAAAATTTTGGAAATGATGTGTGTTTCTCTAGACTGGTTGAAGTTTTGAACGATTTGGAGAAAAATGGTATAGAAATCTCTACAAAAACTGGAAAAAAAACTGTATATTTATACTTGGGCTTAATTGTTGGAGATAACTTAGCTTTAAATAACATATTGGGGTTCTCACGCTCATTTTCTTCAAAATACTTTTGCAGAACATGCAAAGTCGATAAAATACAAACGAAAACACTCTTTGAAGAAGACGTAGGTCAATTAAGAAATATTTCAAACTATACCGATGACTGTCTTTTAAATGATGTTAATAACACAGGTATTAGGGAAAACTCAATTTTTAATAACATAACCAATTACCACGTTACGGACAACTTGTATGCTGATATTCTGCACGACGTTTTTGAAGGAGTTTTAAACTATGATTTGTGTCATATTATTCATCTGTATATTAAAAATAAATCATTTGATATCGAAGATTTAAATATGAGAAAACAAAACTTCCATTATGGGGAAACAGAATATGGAAACATGTCTCCCGATATACAAATGCATCAGCTAAAGGCATTTAAGCTTAAGATGTCAGGTAGGGAAATGCTCACTTTTGCACATTATTTTCCGTTGATGATTGGTGACTTAGTAGATGTTAAAAGTGAACTGTGGTATTTTGTAATAAATTTAATTGAATTATTAGATTTACTTCTGCTTACAGATTTTACGAGTTTGGACATAATTAATTTAAGATCGCATATTGAGTATCATAATAAACAATATGTTCAGCTTTTTGGGGATACTTTAAAGCCCAAACACCACTTTTTATGTCATTATTCGAGAATACTAGAGCATTCCGGTCCATTTGTGTTTTTGTGGACTTTTGGTTTTGAATCTAAACATAGGCAACTTAAGTCGTATACTAAAAATGTAAATTCAAGAAAAAACATATCACTGTCCATAGCTATAAAGTTTTGTACGTCATTTTCTGAATTTATACTTAACTACGATGCAACAAAATTCACTCTTGGTCAGACACAGTACATCAGCGAAAAATCCCCTTTTTATTCACAAATAAAAAAGCATTTAAACGGAAGTATCCTAAATGAGTGCAAGTGCTACAAAACTTTTAGCCGTTATGACACAGTATATAAGAAAGGGTTTATAATATTTTTTTATAGTCCATCCTTTGAGGCATTTAAAATACATGAAATAATTTTGTTAGATGGAAAAATATTAGTTCTTTGTCAAAAGTTAAATGTTATATCTTATGAAAAAACCCTTTTGTCATATATAGTTGAGGAAAACTCAGAGGAGTTCAAAACTTTTTTAGCTGAATCAATAAAATCTCCCCCAATACATCTAATTTTTTTAAACAATAAGTATTACTTAAGGCCTAAGTCTCCATTTTAGTAAGTGAATGAAGAAAATTTTATTTATTATACACATACATACATATTATAAATTTACGTATTATTTATATACATACAATAGAATGTATGAAAGTAGTTATATAAGAGAGGTGTATTAATTCTGCATATTGTTTGTTTTTTATAATTTCTAATGAAGTGCTTTGTGTTATATATTACATTTTTATATACATATGTATGTACATATGTATATGTACATATGTATAGTTAAGTATTAATTTAAGTTTTTAAACTTTTTTATTAAAAAAATAAAATGATGAAATAAACAGTGAATTTGAAATCGTTTTTTATTTTGAAGTTTGACACTCTAAAACCCAAGTGTACTTTTTTAAATATGGTAAGTTTAACGCATTTTTAAACAATGTAATTAAACATATATGTAAGTAAAATTTTTACTTATGTGCAGTTTTTAAATAACAAGCGAGGAACTTGTCTAAAACACACTCCAAAAAAATTTTTACTTTTCGTATAAAATTTCTTGACATTCGCTTTTTATTTGGAATCTACAAAATAAATGTTGTGCACTAAAATAAGTAAATCGTTTTTATTCGGGAGAATTCCCTATTTTTAGTACATGTCATATATATGTGAAAGAAATTTGTAGTAAAAATATGCCATTTCAATTGTAATTACAAAAAAAAAAATAACTTAAAAATAAGTCTTATGCTCCTCAAAAAAATTACAGGATTCCTAAAAATTACTGGCAATGAACTTAATATTAGGAAAATGTTGAACTTGATATGAAGAAAAATTTACTTAAATATAAGAAATGTTGGCGTCATTCCAAAGAAATTTTACTTACATTCAGTTCAAGTACCTACTCATATGTGAATCCTTTTTTCTTTAATAAGATGCGCAATATACTCAAATTTAGTAAAGATTTCATTACTCTGAGTAACACTGCATACTAAAATTATATTATATTTTAGTAAATAATTCCCTTAAAAATAAAAAAATTTAACTTCAAACAAGTAAGAACTTCTTCCAACGCAGTCCAATTTCTCAGTTTTGTTACTAAAAAGGAGTAAAATTCATACTGGAACGTAAGAGAAATAACTTTATAATAGAAATACATTTACAAATTTTTAAGGAAAATTTACTTGGTTTGAAGAAAAGTATACTTAATTATAGTAAAAAGTTTACTCATGTGTAGTAATTGCTGATCAGTAAATACTCTAAGTTTACTGTTTTCAAGTAAGATATGACTCGTTTCTAGTTTATCTGCAAAAATTCGTTTTACTAATTTTTAAGAAAATGTTGTACTTGTTATAATGCACGTTTTCCTTGGAGCCAAATCATTACCGAATTTCTTACAATTAAGTTAAATTTACTTAAATTTAGTAAACTTTTTTTTGAGTGCAGTGTCGGTCATACGATGCATCAAATAACCGACACTGTTCTTGCAGGGTATGCTCCTGCAAGAAATTTTAAGTACAGTAGCACAAAGTAATCAAACAACACTTTTTTTACAGTTGTGTTTATTAACTGATAATGTATCGAAATTTCGAAACAGTTGGCTTGCACTTAAACTGTAGAATAAACAATAAAACAAGACAAGGAAAACATTTGTTTGGTCATAGAAAATTAGTTCGATTTTTAGAATCAAAAAATGTATTATGCAATGACTTCAACATGTTTAACGAGTATCTTACAAAACCTTAATTGAAGCCCTGTTTTATAACTCTGAAAACAGGTTTAAAGCTTTCGTCAATGTTAAACCATTTATAGTGCAAAAAATTAATGGTTGTGCTTATTTTTCAATTATAATCTAATTTATATTTTATATATTTATTTGAGCTCAAGGTCTTTTGGAATTTGAGTTATTTTTTGTCAATATTTCGCTCTCCTTCGGATAGCTTCTTCAGGACAATAATAATGAAAAATGTTTTGATTGGGTTTTTTTCAAAAAACAAACATAACAACAAACATACATATTTTCCTATTTTTTCTTTCACATTTCAAAATTTAAAAATTATTGTTTTTTCTTTCTATACACAAATAAAAATTATATAAGTATTTAAGAAAATTATCAACATAAAATTATATATCTATATAAACATACATACATGAAATAACAATTAACATGAACAATAATAATTAAAACAAATTGTTAATCAAACACTTATATGAATGAAAAATATTTTCTTTTATGAAATTTAATTTACAAAAAAGATTTTAATAGAAAATATTTAACATTCTTACACCGTATTAAATAATGAAAAAATCTATACATTACAGTAAACAAAGAACAATAACAATAACCATAAAAACAAAAAACAAAAAACCTCTAATTTTTAACTAAATACTTACATATATATCTGTGCTATATTGTCTGTATCTGTCTTGAATGACGTAGAAAACTGTAATGAGGTGTATATAGGAACAACTAAAAATAAGCTTAAAACTAGATTAGCAGGACATAGATCAGATCAGAAGTATAGGAGGATAAATTTAACGCACAAGACAGCACTGACGGCACATTGTGCAAGATTAGATCATGTTCCAAAGTTTGATGACACTTCAATATTGAGTAGAGAAAGTAATTATAAACGCAGACTTACATTAGAAATGTTACATATTATCAACACACCCGCAGATAGGAGAATAAACTTCAAGGCAGATACAGACAATATAGCACAGATATATAAGTATTTAGTTAAAAATTAGAGGTTTTTTGTTTTTTGTTTTTATGGTTATTGTTATTGTTCTTTGTTTACTGTAATGTATCGATTTTTTCATTATTTAATACGGTGTAAGAATGTTAAATCTTTTTGGTAAATTAAATTTCATAAAAGAAAATATTTTTCATTCATATATGTAAGTGTTTGATTAACAATTTGTTTTAATTATTATTGTTCATGTTAATTGTTATTTCATGTACATATGTATGTTTATATACTAGATATATAATTTTGTGTTGATAATTTTCTTAAGTACTTATGTATATAATTTTTAATTGTGTATAGAAAGAAAAAACAATAATTTTTAAATTTTGAAATGTGAAAGAAAAAATAGGAAAATATTTATGTTTGTTGTTATGTTTGTTTTTTTTTTTTTTTTTTTTTTTTGAAAATACCAATCAAAACATTTTTCATTATTATTGTCCTGAAGAAGCTACCCGAAGGAGAGCGAAATATTGACAAAAAATAACTCAAATTCCAAAAGACCTTGAGCTCAAATAAATATATAAAATATAATAAAGAAAGGGGTCAAAATAACTAAATATTAAATAATCTAATTTTTTTCTCTTACTTTCTCCTTCTTTCTAGATGGCAAATCGGTAAATTAAAGTTTTAAATGATTTTTTATTAAATTATTGACAACAATTACGAAATTCTTCTAGTATAAATACAACCCTTCATAAAATTGGTCAGCTGCATCTGACAAGCCAAAGCAAATAAGTACAAAAATAAATAAGTAAAAAATCGAACATTTTGAAAGTGCGGAAATAGTTTTTGTGGCGTTTTTTAAAAGTAGTTTTTTTTTTTGCATAGACATTTATAAGTAAAGTTAATTTATTTCTATTATTTGAACTTTTTCTTATATAATTATTTCTGTATTGAGTTTATCAGGCTCAAGTTCTTTCAAAGATAATACTTTGTGATTGATATTAATTAAATTAGACAAAGAAAACATCAAAGACATTTAGCAGGGTGGACAACTAGTTGTTTCGAAGCCGCCACACTTTCTCGTGAGCACCCGTCTTTGAACTCAACTAATAAAAAGAAAAATAACATGCATTTTGTTTTTGTTTAACTTCAGAAAACTGTCAAAAAGACAATACTGCTACAAACTTTACAGCATTTATGAAAGAGAGATGTATGGATTTCACGCTGATTTGCTACCTCGTTTTAGCTGCTTTTCATCTTTGTGTTCTTTTGACAGTTTCACGATGTCACACGATTGACGTTTCAGCTAATGAGGCTACGTCTTTAGTGGTATCATGGGTGTAATTGAATTTCTGAAAACGACAAAGTGATCCGCTCAAGTCGGCTTACAATCCACACAATATCCAAATTCTTTTATAATTTGTGACACCGTTTAATATAAAATATTTAGTGTCTTATTCAAAAAAAATTAATACCAACTTCAAATGCGAATCATTAAAATTTTAAATACAAAGTTTTTTAAGAGACTTTTCCAACATACACATATTAACTTTTGTTCCTTTGTTTCGAACGTGCTCCTAATTTTTTAGCAGTATTTGTTTATCTATCCATTTAACAATTTGTTATACAAAACTTTCATTTGTTATGCAAAAATTTAAAATAATAAATGTATAGGCCATAAAATAGGTGTTTTTACATTAGTTTTATTGGCGAAATACATACAGTAGACTCGCCAAAACGTGAACATCCAAAAACGTGCACATTTTTATTTTAACATTCACTACTCTAAAACGTGAACAAGTGATGATGGCCCTAAAATGTGAACTTTATTTCTAATGATTTTTTTATTTTATTAAGTCAGTTCTCAAGTTTTTATAAATTTTGCGAATAGCGGTATTTTTATTTCTTTACAGCTTAAGGTAAGTACTGTGATTAAAATTCCAAGCGGAAAGTTGTCAACATGCATGTAAAAAAATTCGCATGAACTTTTCGTGAAAAAATGTTGCAGAAGTAGTACTCTCATTTTAGGAAAAACATATGTATCTAGCAACATCATCTTTTTGCTGCGAAATAATTGAAGAAGCAATTCCTCCACGTGAAATTCTTAGCAACAGCTGACTGCTGATATTTTCATTGCAAAAATTTAAGTAAAATTTTTTGGACAAAAAAAAAGAAATGCAAAGTAATAAAGAAAACCAAAAAATTGAATTCAATGCGACAGAAATGCTGGAACTGATATCAGCCGTGAAAAAAAAGAAAATTATTTGGGACTTCTTTGTTCATTTTGATGTATTTGTATAAAAAAATTTTATTCTATAATTCAATTTTTCTCATCACAATCCAAATTGCAAAACATATGGGTTTTGTTTACAAACTTTAAACAATGTAGCATACTTTTAATGAAAAACTCGTTGAATTGTGTAAAAAGATACATGTCAAATTTTCCGTACGAAAAAATCAAACAGTACTTACCTTTCTTTGGTGACAAAAACATCTTTTAGAAATGTATACACTCCTACATACATATATATGTACATATGCACACATATAATACTTAATTTCTACATCTCTCTACATCTCTACGCGTTTGAGTATAAATAAAGTGTACATAGTAACAAGTGAATTTAAACTCAGTTTCATGTCTGCCGAACCAAAAGTTTTAACTCTTCAAGAAAAGTGTGATATTATTGAACATTTAAAGAAAAGTGCGTCAGTAACGGGGTTGTCAAAAAAGTACAATACTTTTTACATCAACTGGAATGAAGTATTGCAGAAAATTTATTAAATAAAATTTGTTATATATGATTAAGCCTATTAAACGGTTGTGCATACTGACTTTCAACGTATTTTCATCTAAAAAACAAGTAAGAGTGCTATATTCGGCTGGGCCGAATCTTAAATACCCTTCACAATGGTACATACATTCTGATTGATTTTTGGTGCGAAAAGTTGTTTTATTTGGCTTTTAAAGCCGATTTCTTGAAATATCGGGAGACGCTATATCTGGGGTATATATGGGCCGATTTTTTCTGAATTTCAATATCAGATCCACTACCGGGATTTAACACAGTCTGCAAAACTTTTATTTAAATAATTCCTAATATGCTCAAGTTCAACCACTGGGTGACACCAATTCTTTTTAATATCAATGAAATAAAGAAAAGCAAAATGTATTTCTTAATTATTTATCAGTTAACTTTATAGTAAAATTTATTTAACAAAAAATTGCATATAATTGCATTATTTTTGAATTATAATGCTAAACATTGCCATTAAGTGTGATTTTCTTTCCAATTTACTTACGTATGTATGTGGGTACATGCATACGTATGTACCTATAATAGAAAACTCTAAAATAAATTCTTTGTTATTGAATATTTTCAGTGTGTTCCATAAAACAACCCTGCCAGCAAATTGGTAGTCGACTACAAATAAAATCGACTTATAGTTCATCCCTATCGGACATTGAGTAGTCGACTACTAAAATAATTAACTTTACGTTAACTTTTATGGACTAGCTTCAAATTAGCTACAATACAATCGATTTGTAATTCACTTGTTGTGTACTGGCTATAAGCTAGCTGAAACGTAGTGCAGAGTTCACCCAAAATTCAAATACTAACATACACACATACACGGTAAATAACTCTTGAATTAAATTGCCTATTGTCGCATTCGTTTTAAATGTTGCGATGGCTGAATGGGTTAAGTTGGCTGCTCACCAGTCTTGAGGCTTAGTGATTCGAATCCCACCATAGGCTAACAAAAAAAAAAAAAAAAAAAAAATAGGATGAAATTTAATTTAATAAAATATAATATTACCACCGAGAAATATAAAATCAGCTTTGATTTGTACATTTTTTTCTGTGGCTACTGACTTTGAAGTAGCTAACTTTAAGTTAGTTGAAAAGTAATGCAGCGTCGGACAATTGACTACCTCCTAGGACATCGGAATGTTAAAATAGTCAGTCATCTCCATTGAAATTAATCTAAGTATCAACCACCACCAGTTGTAAAAAAGTTAGCTTATAATTCATTACTAGTTAACTGAGTTGCCGGCAGGGAATGATTATATACATATGTACATACATACATACATACATACTAACATTGATTGCTGTTTTTTTTTCTTGTGCACGTTGTTGATGACTGTTGCGTATCATCATACACATGTATGTGTGTATGTACATATGTAAGTACGTAGGGATACACAAAATGACCCTGCCAGCAAATTGGTAGTCGACTACCAAAATAATTAACTTCACGTTAACTTTTATGGACTAGCTTCAAATTAGCTACAATACAATCGAAACGTAGTGCAGAGTTCACTCAAAATTCAAATACTAACATACACACATACACGGTAAATAACTCTTGAATTAAATTGCCTATTGTCGCATTCGTTTTAAATGTAGCGATGGCTGAATGGGTTAAGGTGGCTGCTCACCAGTCTTGAGGCTTAGTGGTTCGAATCCCACCAGAGGCTAACAAAAAAAAAAAAAAAGTGTGATGAAATTTAATTTATTAAAATATAAGTAACTATTACCACCAAAAAATGTAAAATCAGCCTTGATTTGTACATTTTTTTCTGTATGTACTGACTTTGAAGTAGTTAACTTGAAGTTAGTTGAAAAGTAATGCAGCGTCGGACAATTGACTACCTCCTAGGACATCGTAATGTTAAAATAGTCAGTCATCTCCATTGAAAATAATCTAAGTGTCAACCACCACCAGTTGTAAAAAAGTTAGCTTGTAATTCATTATTAGTTAACTGAGTTGCCGGCAGGGGATTTTTTGAGTGAATGAATTTGAAGACGCAATTGTTTAAAAGAATTTCATTGCGTACCCTTTTTTCAACAATTCTTTATATCACTTTCATTTTCAAGCTCGTGTATATATATGTACATACACATTTTTACACCAAAGCAAAAAAATTGTTTATGCTAACAACATACTTGCATGCATACATACATATGTATGTAGATACATACATACCTACATATATACAAACGTATATACACATACATACATGCATGCATACATACATACATGCATACATACATACATGCATACATACATACATACATACATACATACATACATACATACATACATACATACATACATACATACATACATACATACATACATACATACATACATACATACATACATACATACATACATACATACATACATACATACATACATACATACATACATACATACATACATACATACATACATTGTGAGGAGCGTTAGCTGGGGTGCATATGGGCCGATGTCCAAAAATTTTCTAATTTTGCCTCTGAACAGCCTGTATGTACCATTCCGACAAATTTTTAGTGCAAAAAATTGTTTCGTTTGGCATCCAGGGCCGACTTCTTGAGATATCGGGAGGCGCTATACCTCGAACATATATGGGCCGATGACAAAAAGATTTCCAGTTTTGCTTCTGACTAACCTATATGTATCATTCTGATTGATTTTTGGTGCCAAAAGTTGTTTTATTTAGCTTATAGAGCCGATTTCTTGAAAAATCGGGAGACGCTATATCTCAGGTATATATAGACCGATTGCAGACATTTTCAAATTTTGTTTTAAACACCTTATATGTACCATTCTGATCGATTTTTGGTGCCAAAAGTTGTTTTATTTGGCTTTTAGAGCCGACTTCTTGAGAAAACTTGAGGCGCTATATCTCGAGTGTATATGGGCCGATGTCCAAAATTTTCCACGTTTGCCTCTAAATAGTCTATATGTACCATTCTGATTGATTTTTAGTGCCGAAAATTGCTTTATTTGGCTTAAAGAGCGGATTTCTTAAAAAATCGGGAGTCGCTATATCTCAGATATATATGGACCGATTTAAAAAATTTTCCAATTTTACTGTTAAACATCTTACATGTTCCATTCTAATCGATTTTTGATACCAAAAGTTGTTTTATTTGGCTTTTAGAGCCGACTTCTTGAGAAAACGGGAGGCGCTATATCTCGAGTATATATGGGCCGATGTGGAAAAATTTTCCACTTTTGCCTCTAAATAGCCTATATATACCATTCTGATTGATCTTTGGTGCCAAAAGTTGTTTTATTTGGCTTATAAAGCCGGTTTCTTTAAAAATCGGGAGACGCTATATCTCGGATATATATGGGCCGATTTCAAAAATTCCTTAATTTCTAGGATTTAATGGGCACTAAAAATAATATGGCTTAGTTTTTAAGAAAAAATTTTTTTTCAAAAATCTGAATAAAAAAATTTCAACAAATACCCCTCAAAACCCGGTTTTTTGAATATATCTCGGCTATCCGTGGACCTATCTTACTGAATTTCAATAGCAGACCCACTACCGAGGTTTAACACGTTTTAGCGAAAGAATGAGGTTTCTATCTCAAACCGTTTTCTCAGAAACGGTATTTCAACGACTACAGACGGACAGACGGACAGACGGACAGACGGACATCGCCCAATCGTAATCGCTATTGATGCTGATCCAGAATATATATACTTTATGGGGTCTTAGATGGATATTTCAATGCGTTACAAACGGAATCACAAACTTATATATACCCTTACACATTTATGTGAAGGGTATAAAAATCCAATCTAAAACGTGAACACCCTCTGTAAAAATTAGTTCACGTTTGCGCGAGTCTACTGTATTTACAGTCATATGAATACGACAATATTTAATAGCAGCATGGTTTACTGGGTAATAAATAAAGGTTATTCGATTATTTATGTAGGTGTTGTCAAATGCAAATGTTGCATTGTCTATGGTGGTTGGTGCTGCAGTTGCAGTTCAATTGTATATTAGTTTTAGTGTTTGTTGTATTTGTTAAATCGTTCTACATAAAACTTCATGCACCAACACATAGACCATAAACAATGTTTCCATTTTTTTCCAATATTAAATCAATTTTACTACTCCACGTGCGCTAGTGTTCTATTGAATAAGTAATAGAGGATGTGATTGATATAAAATATTCACTGAAATGCTCCAATGGCTTAGAAATCTTGGAAATTTATCTCTCTTGGAGGCAGAAAAATCAATCGCTTCTTTTTTTGGGAAATTATTTTTTTGCAGTTGAATCAATTTTGATCTAAAATGAGTTCTTTAGACCAAGTTCATTTTGTTTCTTAAGCCTTCCTAAATGCAATAAGAACCATTAGAATAACTGTTTCCATAGAGCTTATCCGATGTTTTTCGTAATCTTCTACAGTCTATATGCCGCCGACATTTCGTTGATGCAACTCAGCTCGTCTTTAGACTCCAAAAAATCTTGAATGAATATTTGAAAGCAGGTGGAAGCCTTTTGGTAGCATTAAAACAGTGTTTTCAGTGACGAAAAGGCAACCTTGAATGACAACAAATACTCGTATATATGTATGTTGTAGCCAAAATTTTTTTCAAGTCTACTGACGAGTTGCATAACATCAAGGAAACGTCAGCGGCACATACAGATGGCTAAAAAAGGCAGACTACAATTAAGAAATACACTAAAATTTTCCTTGGGTCTTACAGTACTGTATTTATTAAACTCATTTTTCAATATTGAAAAATTAAGAGAGAATAAATTAAAACAATTTGTACACATGTAATTTTTTTTACTGGAAGCAAGTTGTAAAATTTTCCCTTTTTTTAATTCTTAAATCAAACTTCACTTGCCACTGGTTAAAGTTTGTCATTTCCCATTTTCTTGACAGAACATTTACATATTTTTCTTCAAACCTTGAGGCTGACATTTCTTTAACAATCTTGAACGCATTTCTTAAGTTTGGCGCAGATTTTTTGTTTAAAGACAAAAATGCTAAAAAGCATTTCAAAAGAACAATAAACAAAAAACTGCAACAGAAAAATCTTATTTAAGCTACAACACAAGCGGAAGCCTTTTTGTGGCATAAAAACAGTGCTGTCAGCGAGGACAAAGCAACCTTGAATGAAAACAAATACTCGTACATTTTTCATAACTAAAATTTAATGTTGAGTATTGTTGTAAAAAAAAAAATAAAACTTGACAAACATTGTTAAAAAAAATAATAATAATACTGTTAATATTAAGAAATAAAGAGAGAAATGTGTTGATTTGTCCGCATGTAAAAATTATAATTTAATCGATACTCAAATTCAGAAAACGTGACGATTATTTATTTTATTTTCAACAACACACAATTGCGGGTATTTTAGATTCCTGCTTAATTTTTCTCAGAAAAGTACTTCTTGTGGCTGCTCTATTTTTTCACACAAGAATAAAAATGTAAGTTAGAACTTCTCTTGGATTTTTTTTCTCCGCCTTTTTCTTTATGGAATATAATAAGAAAAACACTTTTTTAACTAAAAACACCAAAAAACAAACAAAGTTTATACATACCAATATTAATGAAATAATAATATACCCCCCGATTATGGTTCACAACATCTAAATGTTGTGTTGTTAGATTTACAACACAATATACAACTCTTTTTGTGATTATGGTTGACAACATTTAGGTGTTGTGTATGTCACAGAGTTGTTTTTCATTTGTAGAGCATATTTCTGCAAAAATACATGCCTGCATACAAAAAACTACCAAGTAAAGCAACACTTCCAAAAATATGGAGGCGTATGTTCTGTTTCATTACACGAAAAACACATACATTTTGACATTTTTTTTTGTCAAGTTCTACGATCAAAAGACATGGAGATATTTTTGTTGTTGTGTTTCATATAACTAATACCAAAACTGTACTAACATCTCTTTTTTTTTCAAGAAAAATAATTCCTGTTCGCTTAAGTCTAATGCCGAAACAAGCATTAAATACTCTCTCTCTCTTTATTTTATGACTAGAAGATTTATTTTAATACCAAAAAAGGAATTGGATTTTGCTCTAATCAAAACCTAATTCTTTCAAGATTATAAATAACTCCTAAAAATACTTAAAAGTGTATACATTTGATAAATTTTTAAACACCATAAATGGCATTAAAATAATATATTTAAACCTCATATGGTTAAACTTCTAAAATGAAAAAGTTCTCTCACTTCTTTTATCAAGTGTTATTTTAATTCCAGAAGAGGTATAAAAAAAAAAATTTTATACCTTAGAGTTTATAAATGACACCTGAAGAGACTTATTTGATACCGATCTCGGTGTTAAAACAATACATTTTAATGCTATGAAAGGCATTTAGGTTTTACCTTAATTGTAGTATTATTTTTGTATTATACCATAATTGTGAATAAGCTGAATCTGGAAGTAGACGGCAGAGAAACACATTTGAAAGATCGTGCCGATGCCGAAACTTGCCTTTTCAATATAATTCAAAAACTAGAAACATTCATTTAGTCGCACTCGTTCTCTGTAAGGATCTAAAGAACAAAAATGTTGACTTTAATAAGGTACTACAACCACTCGTAAATGATCCTCAAGCACTTGAAAAGGTGGGTGTAAAAGTAGACAATATATGCTTTAAGAATAAATTTGTCCTTAGTAAATTGATTCTGATTGACCATAAAGATTTTAGTTTCGAAGCCCAAAATTACTTTTATAACTTTTTGAAACTTACTAAAGCATTAAAGATATTGATAGCTAATAAATTTGAGATAAGGTATGGCTACATTTATAGATCTTCCTTTTTTATATTTAGAAAAAGAAAATAACTTTTTTATGTTTGGTAAAATTAAAGGTATACATATATGCTTTTAGATATATGTATATATAAATAAAGATATGGATATCTTAAATTCATGTGAAATTACTTTTCAAAATATTTCAAAAATTATTTGTTTTAAGGAAATAGAGTTTTTAAGAATATGAATGTCATGTAATTAATTCCAAAACATACATATGTATTTATCAACGCCCGATTTTCTATTAACCTGATGCTTATTCCAAAATAAAATAAAAAAAAAAATTTCAAATTCCATAAAATTTGTTTTATTAACTTTCAGAAAGAAAATTTTCTGAAGTGTTTGCTTTAATCTTCTCTAGATTAAAATCAACACTTTTTTATCATACAACTCAAACAGAGACGTATTGAAAACAACACCTATTCAAGAATACCATTTATTCCGGATGACATTAATTCTATTCTTTTTTTTTTTATTTAAAAAAAATACTTCGCATGGTGTAGAAAGTATTCATGAAGGCGTTAGATGAATTCCTATCAGATATTAATTCTATAACATTAAGGTTCAATTGTAACACCATTATTTTAATACTCTGAAAATAAAGAGTAAGAAATTTGTCTCTCTCATTGTTTCTCAATATATCTCTTTTTAAATAATACTGTACTGGAATAAATGTAACTCTTTTTTGTATTTGTTATACATACATATATACACACCAGATTGGTATTAAAATTAAACTAAAAATTTTTACCGTGTGGACTTTAAATATATCTCGAGTATCCAATATCAACATATTTGTTTTTGTTTTTGCCTTTCTTTTTGCCATTATGTTGACCCATTAGCGATAAATACTCTCCACCCAAGAATTTGCCCTTTGTTTTCAATTTATAAGATTATTTCCATTTTATTAGATTTCAAATGTTGCTACATTTGTTGATATTCACATTCGTAAAGTATGTACTTTGGGTAATAAATTTGAGTTGTTTTTGTTAAAATCATGTTGAAAATTTAGCTGGTCTTTGCCACAAGGAATCAGTTCTTTTTGTCAACAACAACATCATTGTAACGAACAACCACATCAGTCATAGACATGTTGGAGAAACCATTAGTAAGATCCTTAAGAGTGTTCACCTGAAGACGCCTATCAAAGGGATAGCCCATGGTGCGATTGTCAGGATACAATTTATCCTTTAGGCCGCAGAATGAAGAAGAGTCACCACATAAGTCAGGACTAACGATTATAGAAATGTTTGTAGTTTAGTTTATTATTAAGTATCAACAATTTGGTTTACCTGTTGTTAGATTGCACCACAGTATCTCCATTATAGTCGGAAATCATAACGAATAACTCGAAGGTCATGCCCTCTGGCTTGCCTTTGGGCAGGAGCATATGCTCTGGCCAACCGCAGCCGCAAAATCTGAATTCAGCCAATCGTTCGGCATCTGTGGGCTGATTATTGGGCCCAATAGGTCTAAATGTGCGCTCATAAGGTATGGTAACACTAGAGTTCTTGGATGAGTGGCGTATATTATTTGGTCCGGGCATCACTAGACAAATTTTAAAACACATTTTTAATTAAATTCTCACTCGTATAGAAGCATTTGAAAAACGTACAATTCACAGTAAACTTATCCATTTCAATGGCCAGCTGGCGTTGATCATTAAGATTCAGTGGTGTACCACGCTCATCTGACTTGGGACACAAGAAAATGCGACAAGTGCCCCTTTTGGGTATGTTATCGCTATTGGTAACATCAACGACATACTCAAAGGGTGCATGTTGCAAGTGGGTAAAGGTAGCATAAATATTACCCTTTGGACCGAAATCCAAACCAGCAGCCAAATTTACATCGGATCTTTCCATATATGTAAGCAAAGTATTAGGAGTGGCCTTCAGTGATTGTATACGAACTTCAAGCTTTGTTACAATCACACCACCAAAGTCAAGTTCGCTCTTGCTGTAGGGATCTAAACGTTCCTTATGCCTGTTGAAAATGGTGTCAATAAATCCATGCCACCTATAAAAAAATAGGATCGCGCATGGCAGTTGTTACATCTCCCATTACCCCGAAATCTTCCAAGAAGCGAGCATCTGGATCGTGGCAGAAGGAAATGGCATTGTGCCCCTCATTATGAAGATTTCCATAGAAAGTAGGATTGACAGACAGAGTGGTACACTCTACAATATCACCCAATATATCAATGCCTTTCTTAGAATCTAATGGTACATTTTTGCCTTGGGACTGAAACAGGAAAAATTTCTTAAATCACACTAGACGAAACAAAAATTGACAAACAAACTTTAGCAGAAGAGAGCTCTAGTGCAAGAGAGTTGAAAATTTCTCAAAAATTTCTGACTTATTCCATATTGGTGATCAGCATAGAGAACACTTTGCACCCATAATACCTTATTATATCACACGCGGAAATTTTATTTTAAAGAAAACCAAACCAAAAAATTAAAATGGTTTTGAATATTTTCCAACGGTCTAAATGCCGAAATTTCGTTAGTGCCACTCAACTCGCTAAGAGGCTTGAAAACTTTTTTCCATTTTAATATCTGTATATTTTATGATTTTTAATAGGGTAATGAGAATTAAAAATACTCCAAGAAGAAAAACTTCAAGCATAGATGATAGATATTAATTGTCAACTCGAATTTAAAAAAAAAAAATTTTTAATTATAACCCAAGAAATATTATTACACCGAAGAAGCTATCCGAAGGAAAGCGAAATATCGACAGCAATAAAAAAGCGATCTTTAACTAGAAGTTAAATGAGAGTAAACTCACATTCATTAAAGGAAGTATTTTTATGAAATAGTAATCTCATTAGTTTTAACATCCCCGTAGGTGCAACTCTTCACATAAACGCGAATTGAAACAAACGTATGAGTGATTGAGATATTCATCATCCGTACCATTCCCACCATTGGCAATGCAATCACGAGTATTACAATTTTATACCAACTACGGAATTGCAATATCGTGATATCAAAGGCAACTGGTTACGCTTTTACATGTAAAGTATGAAATTAGAATGTGTATTCGTTTGTTTTAATACGTGCCAACTTTTGCCAACGTGTTGCCAACTTCAAATACTTATATTTTACCGTGCAGTGGTACTCTGTAGGGTATTCTTGGAAAAGCAAAAGCAACACATACAGCTCCTTACGCCAATTCATCAATAGAACTTGAAAAGCGAGAGCCTTTGATAACTCGGGCTTTAGCCCACAGCTTGTAAATTGTTTGCTTTCGTTGAGTATTGGAGTGCAGCAAAATACTTACATCAACCACGTAACCTTGATCAATGGCAGTCACAATACGATCGGTCCAACGCTCCAAGTCGGCTATTTCCAGTTTTGCATCTTCACGATCGATATCGCTTAGTTTGGTTTTAGTAATACGCGATGGATACGTGCGGTTGTTCAAGCTGCTCATAATTTTGGGGAAGTAGCCCTCTGTCAAAGGCTCACGAACATTGTTGAGAACTTTTACTTTTGCCAAGCCATTGCAAAAACGTTCGACATTGTAACGAGCCAATATCTGGTGGTGCATGTAGTAAAATAATTCACCACGGCGATCTTTTTTGACCACCTCCTTGGGACCATTGCCGGGATACACTAAATGCCAGTGCCAATGATGGCTGTTAACGCCAATATCTTCACGGAAATAGCCCAAACGTTGTTCCTCTTCTCTGTCCGAAGCCGTATAGTTACGGGGAATTTCAATGTGACGCTAATAAAATTATTTCCAAAACAAAATAACATTGAATGTCTAAGGCCACAGCTCTTGCTACTTACTCTATCGCCTGGATTGGGTACAACTTCGCCTTCGGCACGGGCATCCTTAAAGACGGCTGGTTCAACGAAATTTTGTGGGAAAGTTTCGGCAATTGGTTTGACTGGAAAGTAAGTGGTGTCCTTGCGATGCTGTACAGATACCGAGTAACAGTATTGAAATAAAAATGGATTCACGCGATCTTTGCAATAAACGCAGGTTGCTATAAAAAGATCCTCATTCGGGGCGCTCATGAAAATATCAATTAAACGAGCAGCTATCGAACGATGTAAGTTATTAAAAAGTGAAAATTGTCTGCGTTTTCCCAATGGCCGAGTAAAGCTCAAATCAGGCTTTTGCTTCAGCTCCCTTATGGGAATTTTAAAATCCACATCTTCGCTAAAGCGAGACTGTATTTCATCCTTGACATCAATATACTGTTCGTCGTAGTAACTTGCAGGCAAATCGAACACTGCTTTTCCATCATCTCTGGTAGTAAAAACAGGTTCTAGTGGGCGGTCGAACAACAATTCTAAAGCTTTTTTGTTTGTAGCTTGAGACATTTTTAATTTTTTTTTTTTTATTATTGAAGTCTAGTATCAACACTGTGTGTATAACTTTACACTGTTTAAACTTTTTTTACAGCCACTATTTATATGAAAAATTTTTTGTTATCAGCAGAAAGTGTTAACCACAATTTTAGTTTTTATCAAATTTGTTTACAAAACATACATACATACATACATACATACATACATACATACATACATACATACATATGTATACATAAGCATATGCATGCATAAGTGCATAAAATCCACAATGCTAAGTAATTATTTCAAAATTTTAAAAGCAAGCGATTAGTATCAGACAATTTGTTCATGATAACAATAAATACGTATTTACACTATAAGTTGGCTGCTTCAAACGATAAAAAGTGCAATATGTGTTATATCGTAAAATGTTTCTACTTTATCAAGAACGACTTTTATTAAAAACTTAAGCTAATCTTCAAATGTTATCACTAAGAAAAAAATAGCTTAAGTCAAAAAAAAAAAGGTTTCATAATAAGTTAGTTTATTAGAATAAATCTAACATATATTAGATATTTTATGTGAATCTATAAAAAGTAATTTGTGGCTTGGAGGAAGATACAAAGTATATAAATAAATAAATAAATATATATATATATATATATATATATATATATATATATATATATATATATATATATATATATATATATACATATATACCCTGAAGGAAATGTCAGTAGAAAAACTGTACTGATTTACTATTGACATGGTCGCCAGTACTAATGACATATTATACCTCATACAATGATTTTTTCTGTTGACATTCAACATGTGCTTGCCATTGCAATTCAACTACTGACGAAGAAACTAGTGACTAGGTGGTTCTAATGCGACTATATGACAACCATGGTACTATTGTTTTTCTATAGACATTGTCGCTACCCTGAAAGAAATGTCAGTAGAGAAACTCAATTGAAAAATCAAAAAATAAAATTTGTCTACTCATTAATAATCGTGGTCAACTCAATGTTTTCTTTCCAAATAAAAACGGTTTTTATTTCACGATTTTGGTGGGCTTACAAATCTCCACAATCACAACACTCTTTATAAAACAAGAAACTGGAGACACCCTGTTGAGAATTTGATAAAAAGCAGAGTTCCAATTCTTCACTCACTGATCACTCACGCACATGAAGAGTGAAATCTTTTTTTTGTTTTGTTTTGCTCTCCTCATGTATGATGAGACAAAATACATTTTGCTTTACTCACTCTTTGGTTATGAAGTGCGAGCACGGTTTTCAGTTTTATTCAAAAATGAAGAAAAGCAAGAGTTTATTGCGTATTCATAAATGAAGACGAGCATCGACGTGAAAAATTTTGTGGCCATGTGCACATCAAAAATTTAAGACAATTTCTTCGCGAAGACAATTGTAGTTTTTGAAAAGTTGCTCACATTTCTTCATTGAACAGCATTCATGTATGCATGCCTACTCGTCGTAATAAAATGTGATGGGTAGCACAACAAGTGTGAGGGTGAAATCGTTGATTTTATTCTTCAAGTAAAAATATACATATGTATGTATGTATGTATATTTGAGCTATTATTTTTATAATAATAAACAATTTTAATTATTTTATTCCTACATTTTTTTTAATATTATTATCGTTTTTAATATTTTATATTTTTATATTAATTGAGCAAGAGGTCTTTCCTCTTACAGTTTTAGTTTTAAATTACATACATATGTATGTATGTATGTATATACTTATGCACATATTTGCCAATATTTTTCACTCTTCGTCTAATAGTTTGATTGGAAATTAAAAACAGAATTTAAAATAACAAATACATATCTTAAAAGAAAAAAATGTTGTTTTTAAAGAAAGGTCTTCCAAACAATAATAATAAAAGCATTTAAATTTATTTCTTATGTTATGTTTCATGGGATATTTCCCTACGGAATGATCTTTCTTCCTTTGGTAATGACACTAATCATATTTTAGTAGATTTGGTGTATTCCTTCAGGCACGTGGCTGATGATATTTTGTGTAAAGCCTTATAGATACATATGTATGTAATTAGGTAAGCACAAACAATTTTTTTGTTTGGTTTAGAATGTGCGAAATTAAAACTAGCGGATGTTTGAAGATGATGTAAATAAAGTATTGTTGAAAAAAAGGATACACAATGAAATTATTTTTGGCAATTTCATCTTCAAATTGACTCATTCATATTTCCCCACCAAAAAATTAATTTGTTTACCTACCTACTGACATACATACATACATACTACATACATACACACATATGTGTGTGTGTACACCATTCATGTAACAAATCATCATATTGCTCTACGCAACAGATAATCTGCAGCGTGCCCAAGGAAAAAAATCCACCCTTAGTAACAAAGAATGTAAATACATCCTCATTGTTTTATGAAGCAAGTACACTGAAAATATTCAATAGCAAGGAATTTATTTTAGAATTTTTTATTATACGTATGCATGTACCAACATAAATAAATGAAAAAAAACTCACTTAATGCTAATGTTTAGTATTACATATAATTGATTGAACTTGAGCATACTAAGTATTATGTAAATGAAAGTATTACAGCGCAGTTCAATATAATTAAAATATAGGTGTACGTGTATTGAAGTAAGCTTTACCATTTTAACAAATACAAAATCGTTTCTCTCACTGTAAAACAGAAATGAGTTTCTGTTTTACAACTGCTGTGTGTGGCTGCCGCTTGTCTATACCTTTTAACAGCGTATACATACGTCTCATATTCAAGTGTGAAGATTTTGCATTGTCAAATTTTTGCACACACATTTGAGAGTGATCAAGAAATTAAAAATTTTCTACACGCACATATATGAGCAGGCAAGAAATGAAGAAATTAAGCTATTCATTTTTGAATGCGAGCAACAAGCAGTTGACGTTTCACTCTTGTATAGTGAAGATGAATAATTGAACTTTTACTTCTGTTCATGACGATGTGTAGTGAAGAAACATTTTTGAAGATCTACTCATTTATGAAGAGCAGCAAAATACATTTTTGAAATTTCATACATGAAGATTTATCATAAATGTTTAAAATAGAGTGTTCATATATGAATTTTTCTGAACCCTGATAAAAAGACACCAATTTAGGCGAAAAATGTAGCGACTTGGAGCCACTTGACTCTATAGAGTCAAAAAAAATTTTTTTGAATTCCAATGTTAAAATTCCAGTGTGAATCCAAGCTTGAATTACATTTAAAATCCATCCTCTTTCCAGTCCGTTTGAAGTTTGTTAATAAACAACAACAAATTTGTTTGAAGCATACATATGTTATTTATGGCACAGAGTTGATGCAAAATCATTGGCGGCGGTGATGATGATGATTTTATAATTAAATTTTCAGAGAAATTTTTCGATTCTACTTGCAACAGACTGTTATTCAAGGTTGGAATTACACTGTAAAGGTCAATGTTTTGTTCGACTGTAATTCAATGGTTAATTTTGCTGGATTTGCTATTGAATTCAACAGTGTAATTCAACACTGGAAATTGGAAATTGTGACTGAATTTCAAAAGTAATTCCACTTGAATTCCAGCCAAAATGCTTAATGGGTAGGTTTCCTTCAGCGTGTGTGTGTGTGTGTGTGTGTATGTAAAAATAAAAAAATAGAATTGGTGTGTTTGATATAATTACAAATTTAGACAAATAAAATATACAACAACCTGGGTGACTGAGTGGCATGGTTGTCGCTTTAGAAACATGAGCCCCTGATTTCAAGGACGGGTGCTGACAAGAAAGTGTGGCGGCTTCGAAACAACTAGTTGTCCACCCTGCTAAATGTCTTTGATGTCTTTGTCTTTGTCTCATTTAATTAATATCAATCATGTAAACTAACATCCAATATTAATTTCATTATTACTCTGCATTCATTCATATGTAATTTCTCTTTTCTTGAACGCTCTTGAATTGAATTTCTTATTTTATTGCTTTGTTCTCTTTAAATCATGGGCAGTGTTATTTTGACTGCCAATCAGACAATATTAAATAAATTCTTTGAAAACTATTCGGTCGTTGTGTTTATTCTATTTTAATCACAAAAAAAATATAGAAGAAACTTGAGCCTAATAAACTTAATAAAAAAATAATTATATAGAAAAAAAAAGTTCGAATAATAAAAATTAATCAACTTATGCTTAAGTCCTTTAAGACACGCAATGGAACTTAATCCAGATCCTTTTTCAAGAATTTTACTGCAAATATTTTTGACGATCATTTTTACTACTACATACACCCCTATTTAGCAGGTGATTTCTGCAGGTGATTTCTTATCAAATATATTGCAAACAATACCACCCATACAGATGTAAAACAGAGGTAAACTTTTAAAACGCTGATATAAGTATATCTTTTTTACTACCCTCTGCAAGAAAATAGTCTAGAAGTGAAGAAACTACATGACGCAGAGTGAATTGGGAGGAGAAAAAACATTTAACTCAGCTAATATAGTAATAAAATAATCTCCTTTTTGAATCGATAGGATTTGCTAGTCAGCATATGATTTCAAATATTTTATTTTAAATCTTTTTCAGCCGTCCATATTCCGCTGGCACTTCGTTGATGCTACTCAACTAGTCAGTAGACTGGAAACAACTTTTAAGAAAAGAACATCATAAGACAACTAATAACGTCAGTTTTGAATATTCAAAAAACTTTTGCTTTTTAATACTTTCAAGTATATAAATCGTAGCAGCCAACGGCACATGGTTGTATGAAGGTTGTGAAGAAAAGTAAAAGTTTTGCGAAAGAATAATATTATTTTCCACATTAAAAATTTGCTTGAACGTTTGTTGTTGTGTTCATGGGCATAATAAAATGTGTAGTACAACTTCAAATATTCGTTTATGTTTTTTCGAGTCTGCAGGCGAGTTGAATAGCATTAACGAAATGGCGGCGACAAATGGATGGCTGAAAATTACAGAAAACAATTAATAAGGTCAATTTTTGGCCCTGCCAAAGTAATAAATTTCAATTGGCTCTTATAGCAAATAAATAATTAAATTCAGTTTTGTATAACAGTTTCGCATGTTACCTTTATTTACATGAAATTAATAACCATCTCATGTTTACTTTTATGTTTCCTAAAAACATAAAACAAAAAAGTACAATTTTGGCAATTCGTGTTTGGTCCAAAAAATGTATTTGCCTTTGGCTAAGTTTTCATTTAGAGTCTTTAATTTGATTTAAAATTCTGTTGTTGTGCTAAGCTTTGTTTAGCCTACATTTCGTTCTGAATTTTTAACATTTTTTTTTTTTTTTTTTGGATCATCAAAAAAAAATTAAGGTCTTGACGTGCTTCAGAGCCAAATTCCTTTAAATTTCTTGCTTTAGACTTTCGTTACTTAAAGCATTTCAGATTTTTCTACAAACGAAAAGCATGTAAGAAAAAATTTTAGTACACTTCGTCTTTTTGGCAGCGTATAATTTGTGCAGAAAATTGTTTTTGTTGTTGTTTGGTCGCTTTTATTGTGTGTTGGCTTAAAACTGTATTCATTATCCTTGTTATTTGATACATTTTGGTATTGAAGTTTTTGCTTCCTCTTTATGTTGTTAATATATAGTATTTGTATGTATGCATGTAACACACAAGCATACTTTTTTCATTTGATGCGGCATGCCGTGGGATTTTTTAATGACTGACTGAGTGATTCAATGATTTATTCTGTTGTAAAACTATAAATTAAAAAAAAAACAGAATTGTGAAACCAAGCACGAAATATTAAAAGCAACAAATTTCTCTTCTTTTCTCTCACAAGCATTAAAATTCATTTATTCTTGTAATGCACCATATAATGTTGCATTAAAGTTATTTATTTTATTAATTTAATATTTGTATTTATTTCTTTTTAGCTTATTTATTACTTGTAATAAATACTCTTCAACTAAACTTGGTAAGTGGAATTATTTGTAAAAATGCTTACATAATCTGTAATTTAACTTTATACTTGTATTACGTGTGGCTTAACAACATTGATGGCCGTTTCACTAAGCAATTCTTTGTAATCTCTACTCATTTTTAGGGTTCCGTACCAGGGATGGAAAGTGAAGTTCAGCAGATTGTACTAATTTATAAAAAACGTGTACTGTTTTCAGACGGATTATGTTTTGTTTTTCTTTATTTATATTATTTTTTCATATAAAATATGAAGCGGCTCTTACAGCGAAACGATTAAAGATGATGGGTAAGTGGATCGATCAGGGACACGAAACGCATCATCAACAAATCTTTCCAGACATAGGCAGGTCAATACCGGAAAATGTGACGTCAGATCGCATACCGGAGACCAGACTAGAGGCCATTGATTACTGACTTACATTCCTAGTTGATCGACCCTTTAAGCCAGATCCCCATGGGGCTCCATTGTTACACAGATGGATCAAAGGCGAGGGGAGAAATAGGACTTGATATTTATATAGAAAATACCACGGAACTGTTATTATGTCTAGCGGACTTTTGCACAATTTTTCAGGTAGAAATTCGGGCGACTACGGATTAGGGAGCTCAATGAAATGGGAAGGCTAGGACCTGTGAATATATTCACGGATAGTAAAATAGTCATTAGAGCGATCTCTGCTGAGCGGATTAAATCACAAACAGTTTGAGACTACAAAAACGATATTAACAGTTTCTCGTCTCATGCTGAACTGCGCATCATATGAATGCCAGGGCATGCGGGAATAACTGGAAATGAAAGAGCAAACTCAATTGCTTCAAGAGCAAGACAGTTAAATAACATAGGCTTGGTATGCGCGAGACCTTTCGAAGCAGTTAAATCTGAGCTAAAGAATTGGGCACATGGAGCCCATTTAACTCTCTGAAATAACGAAACTGTGGGAACTAATGCAAGGATTCTTAGGGAGGGATCAAGACGAGGAAACTGCTAAGACTTAATAAGCCCAAATTAAGTAGATTGATGGGACAGGTCACTCTCAACTACTGGCACATCTTAACCGCACAGGAATATCGGGGGGAAATGAATATAGAGCACCCGTTCAGATTAATTTGAACTTACATACACATCCATATACATGTAGGTATACTTAAAAAAGAAAGTCGGGGGACCCCCGTTAGGAACGAAGTTCCTTACGTTTATTTCTTCATCTTCGAATGTAATACAAGGTGAAATCTGTATGTTTTAATTTGTGTTATTTTTGAAAGCAAATAATATAGAAGAACGAATTACATCAGAAAAATTCAAATATTTCAGGACTAATATTTAGTTATATAAAAGAAAATATATGTACATATGTATGTGTGTATCTATGTTTCATATTAAAAACAAATAAAGTTGTTACGGATTCTAATAACTGGCCACTTTCGAATCCATTGTTTCCATTTCTTGCATCATTTTCTCTTTCTTCCGGAATTGTTATAAGTGTTGAGCCGTTGTCTTGCCGTATTTTATTTGCGGATGTTAATTTAATCATTTTTAAATTTTATATGCTTCTTTAAATTTTTGGAACGTTTTATTTTTTTTACTTTTGACACCTGCAGTATTTTTTTGTCAATCTGCTACAAAACGAAGAAAATCAACTGTTGGTAAATTTTACAATATTGCTGTTTTTTGTGTGACATACTTTACTTTAGCGACATTTCGCAACTGATGGCGTCCGTTTTCACAACTAATTGATATTTATTGGTTGGTGTCTCCGCTGCTGTCAAATAGTTTCGCTGGTTACCGCCCATCATACACAATTGTTTGTTGACAGATACACTAATACATATAAGCAGCTCACACACTTTCGTGATGATTTCTACTAATTTGCACTACCAGCAAGTCGCATTAAGGAACTTCCAAAAATAAGTTCAACAGGTAGACAAAAGACTAAAAATGATTGAGATCAAAATATAGTAAAAAGGATTAATTGGATTACGCGTCTTGCTAACACATTCGTACTCATTTCTATGTTACAACAGCAAGAGTGAGATGACTTCAACATATCCTTTGTTTGGAATAGATTGGAGACAGTCGAACCAAACAATTCATTACTTCGGTTTTTATTAAATTTTGATACGATACGATTTGATATCCTTTCCATATTTGCAGGTCGGTACGGTTTGGCTAATATTCCTGTAACATCTCTTGATATATCGTTAAACATCAATTCGCTTAGCTCATACTGAGTGGTTGATAACTTCGACCAAAAATCGCATAAAAATATAACTGGTTTGTCACGTGCTTCAGCAAACAAAAAGTTCTTTTTTAGTTCAGCAGTAAATTGCCATTGATAGTGAGCCATTTAAAATGCCTTTCCAGCTGTTCTTTCAGAGAAACACTTTTCGTCAGATTAATTGTTGAACATTTGGGAAACAATTAGATTGTTGTTATCTTGCTATGTATAATTTTTTGGAAAGAACTGTTTTTAAAAATTCCAGTCTTGGACTTTCAAGTCAACTTTGAAAAATGTTCGTAATCCTTAGTTTAATTATTGGTCCTTAGAGTGTAGATATGTGTGTATATATAGAGCTATCAAGCCCTATAATCACTTTTTTGCCAATTATTACAGAGCAACCATACAAGTAAATGTAACGCTCAATACATAAAAATTTCTAAAAATTCAAACATTATTGTTTCAACTTTTCATATTTTAATGAGTCGAAAACTAGAACATAAATCGTATTTTCTCTTCTAATTACTAATTAAAAGGCAGAAGCTAGAAAACACAAAATGTAACTTTAAAAACGAAAAAATCACCCATATAAAATACAAAATATATAATAATTGGAAAAGATTTTATTCATAAAAATACCAATTTATGCTGCTCATATCAATTGATTATGTCATGTTCCACATTTATTTTAATCGTGGATTTTTACACCATAAATTTATTTTAAAATTTCTTCATTTTTATTGATGTCAAACACGTTCGCTGTATTGGTCATGCAAATTCTTTTTTTTTTTTTTTTTTTAAGAAACGTTAACAATTACAAAAACACATATGTACATCCACAAAACGTGAAGCATAAATAAATAATCATGTTTAAAGCTACAGAATTTGCTTAAATCATTTGGAAGCCTGTTCGCCAAAAGGGCTCAAGTGACATGGTTTTTTTTTCTTTTTTTTTTTAAATCAATAATTTTTTATCTTTCGGACCATTTGGAAAAATAAAGGACATGCAGCGCAAATGATAAAATAATTAAGAACAACTTCGTTGCTGTTTACTAACTATTTTTGTTGTCATAAAATAGTTCTTAAGGCCGTGTGAGATAAAACTTTGTTGCTTTGCGTGACGTTTATAACTCTGAAAGAAAAGCGTAAAGCAGAAAGTGTATGTATGTCACAATAAAAACTTTGACAAGACCCGCGCATTGTTTGTTTATCAATAAAATATTGAAGTTGTTTTTTTATTAAATTATTTGGTTTGAAAATAAAAGTAAAAAATTTTATGAAATACAAAGTAAAACTTAAAATTATATTAAGAAAAATCTGTGTTTAAAGCAGGGTCATGTAAAAGTTTAAAATGTTATTAGACGATTTATTGGAATTGGTTGTAATTTTGCTCTTAATGCATGAAGCATTTATTTCTAAATAGTGAGGAGCTCTTGTCGAACAGACATAACAGAACAGACTACAAAAACTATATTATCAATATTTTATATATCTATGTATATACATACAATACATTCTTTGAAATTTCTTTATTTGTTGTTTTCTTTATTAAATTTTTAAATGAATTTATTCATTAAATTTATATAATTTATTTATTTGGAATTTTTTTTTTTGATTTCTGTTGACGCCAAGAAAAAATGAAAGAAAATGAAAGCAGCTGATTGTCAAAGCGCGCAAAAAGATGAAAGATGTCCAACTTTTTGCTTTGCGTCAAATAAAATGTATGTGACAAGTGCCATATAAACATGTACATTTATCTTAAATGTCAACGCGAAGCAAAAGTTTTATCTGACACGGCCTTTATGCTTGACGATCGACCAATTTTGTAAAGTCGTTACCAAAACTTCATTGCTTAGAGCAAGATCACACAAGGCAATTTTAGTTGGACAATTCTTAAGCTTGATTAAGTATTCAGTGAGGGGTGTAAGAAGTTAAAAATAATTACCCATATTCGATGATTTTGTTTTGATCTACCATTCGCTATTTTTTCGTTCATCGTTGTCAAATTGCATGAAAATAAATAAAAGAAACACCAAAATTGCCATTAGAGTTGCTTTCAAAATTGTCCTGTGTAGACACGAAAGCAGGTTCGAAAGAGAATCGTCCAACTAAAATTGTGATCTAGGGCTTAGTAAACTCCGCACCTACAACATCAAATTATTAACAAACTTTAAGCCTCCGGCAGACTTCAACTTCAGTTTTGAGAGGTCCACGATCCCCTCGACAAACTTGTTCAATTCATTTCTTTCAAAGCCTGGCTCCTTATTCTAAAGTTCCCATCTGAAGATGCTCATCAGTGGTTGGTGAAATTTTGGAAAATTTTCATAAATTCATCTAAAAGAGAATAAGATTTCAGCTTAAGTTCAAGCTTAGTGAAAATAGGTCGGAAAAATACATAATTCATCAAAGTGTGGAATGTCTTCCGGGATTTTAAAAAACATTTTGATAGAAAAATGTTTGTCTTCATAGCAGCTGTGGTTGTAAAGTAACACCAAGACAATAAGGAAGGAAAAATTAGGCAGGGACTACAGCTATATAAGCACCCGTGACTTGGAAAATATAGGCTGAAGCTAGAAAACAACACTTACACCTAAAAGAACGATATTGTAAAACACATTCTCCTACGAAATTTGATTTTTTGGCACTTGATCTCTTTCGAAAGAAAAGTATCGATTTGCTCGTTTTTTGCACTATGTCATTCGCTTATTCATTCATTTATCGTTAAAAATTATACAGGATGTAGTGACAATGTCAATTTGCATCAATGAAATATTTACATATACATTTTTCTTCTCGTATTTTGTCACCCACATCATGAATGATTTTGAACATTTTGTACACAAAAATAAAAAAATAAAATATTATCGTCATCAGCAACAAAATGGTTGGACAAATTCCCACATGCAATCTAAAAAAAAAGACATGCATCAATATGTAATTTAATTTTTTATATTAATCAAATAAGTTTCTAGTTATTTTCTTCATGTTTTTTTCTTTTTGGTTGCCTTTTCGCACACAAATATTGACAACAAAAATGTTTTTGAACTTTAAATAAAAATATTTGTAAATAAAATAAATAAAAGTATAAATTAATATGGCAAATAGTTTTAGAGCACTATGTATTATGTTTCAAGTTTCCAAACGCTTTACGGATGATTTTACACAGGCAGAAAAGGCTGGTACTAAATTTAAAAGTTTCCTATTTAAAACTATAAAATTTAAATACGAATAACGAACAAACCGAATAGGATTTATTCAAGAAAATCAATCCTGTGATGGCTTAGAATAACAAACAAAAAAAACTCTTGGTAGAGTGGCTTATGTCCCAAGAAAAAAACAAAATTTCGAACTTTTGCAAAAAATTTAATTTTTTCCCCCGAAAAAAATTTATATTTTCTAAACTACTAATTTAATTAAAAAAAAAGTTATTGAAAGGTAATTTTGTGGCGGAATTTCGGTTTTTATAACTTTTTCCTTGATTTAAACCGTATTTGAGTTAAGAGAATATATATAGTCTTACCTCCTCCATTTTGAAGATAACGGTATATCTTAAAAACAAGAGCTAACCTAAAAAGAACGGTTAGCACCACTGAATTCAGCGCACCCGAATTAGGTTTAGTCTGGCTGGCTGTCCCGTCTGTCCCGTCTGTCGGAAAAAAGTTTCAAGTTCAAGCACAGTGTTATTGACACAGGAAATTACGTCATGTCACTTCTCCATGCATAAAACATGGTAATTATGTGTTGCGAGTATTTTTTTATTCATCATGGTCCATGTCTGCATTACATTGAACCATGTTGTAACTACTCCTTTTTACTTAAAACGGATTATGTATTCCAATAATTTCAGCAGCGTAACAACAAAATTTGTTTTTGTTTTACATGTAACTCGGCAGCTCGAGTGATACCATGGCCGGGGCACTAAGCATTGGAAGAGGGAATGCATTTTAATTTATTTTAAAAGTTTAAGCAAAACAAAAAGGATGTAATTGCATGTACAATTTAAATAATGTAAGATCATTAATTTGAAGAAAAATTTACGCCCTGAAGAAGTTGAAAATAAACCAACGAAACGTCGGGAACGATTTAAATGAAAAAATGTAATTTTTCTTTTAAATGAAAAGATAAACTAATGACCTTGAAAGCCCATTTTGGTTGGACACCATAAAAGGAATCAATTTATCTAATTTAAAAAGGTCGATATTAATAACACATTTGATATACAAAAAGGTTTTATCTGAACTTTTTTGTAATTTCTAATAAACTTTACTGTTAGTTTATTAACCTGGAATGTGTTTATTAATTGTTAGTTTTTATCCATCTTCTTGCTCATCTTCGCACAATTCGATGGTGGTCTAATGGAAATAAAGAAACAAAAATAAAAAGGATTGAACTTGAGCCTGAAAAAGTAATTTAATATAAATGTATTACTTGAAAAACTATTTAATACAGCTTCAGATCGTTTTTATATATAAAAACGATCTGAAGCTGTAGTAAATAGTTTTTTAAATAATTAAAAAGATCAAATAAATATTATATATTTAATAAATGTATTACAATACAATAGTTCAATGAAATTAAAATTTTCAGTAAAAATGTTAATAACGCAGGGCACGGCGTAAATGTTCAAATTGTATCAATAAACGAGCATCTAGAATCTAGATCTCAATGATGCAAAACCAGAACATGTAGAAGAAAAAAAGCTCTCATATAAACAGAGAGCAAAAAATAACAGTCTTCTGAAACGATAGAATATCATGCATAAAAAAGACTGCGAAACGATCATTTCTTTGATTAATGTTAATTAAGTATATAAATAGAAAGTGAAATTGCGTGAGCTTTGGTTGCCGAGCGGTTAAAGCGGCTGTGCCAAAATTGTAAAATTTGACACATCCAAAGTTCATAGGGTGCTGATGAGGGGTGTTTGCTGCCCAGAAACAGTCGGTTGTCCACCTACATAGCTATTGAAATTTTACTTTTCTTTACTTAATTGATATTAATTAAGAAGGATTTAACTGGAGCCTGAAAAAGTAATTTAATATAAATGTATTACAATACAATAGTTCAATAAAATTAAAATTTTCAGTAAAAATGTGAAAAAAAAAACTGTAGGAAAATATCTTGAAAAGGAAAATGCTAAATGTTTTTTCAAGCTTGAGGTCCAATTTTATAATTTATCTTAAAAATTTGTTTTCTAATATTTCACTAACCTCTGGGTAGCATCATCAGGGATTGAGGTATTTTTATTTAAAGGGACTTTACAGCAACACGATATATAATATATATGCTGTGTAAAGTCCCTTTAAATAAATATACCTCAATCCCTGATGATGCTTCCCCAAGGTTAGCGAAATATGGGAAAAAAAACTTTAAAATAAATTATAAAATTAGACCTCAAGCTCGAAAAAGCATTTAGCATTTTCATTTTAAAACTAAAAAGGTCGAAAAAACTACAATTATTATTGGAAAATATCTTCAATATTATATTTTTGCCATCCGGCTAAAACCATCGTACAGTGTTTTCATTTAAATTTCCATTCGAGTGAGAGTTTAGCTTGAAGCATTTTAATCTTTATTTGCCATCTATTTGCAATCTTTATTCAGTTAGTTTTTTTAATGTTTGTTTTGGCATGATTTTGTTTTTGTTCAATCTCTCGTCTAATACCCTCGTATATTTCTCCAAACATTTTTCTCATTCCCTTTCGCTGTCGTTTACATTTTGTTTCATTTCAGATTTATTATGAAATTCTATTTCCTTTTCGTTGATGATAAAAAGATTTTCGCTGACTAACAACTACATATTTCTTCCAATCATCCATCAGCAGAGCTGAAGAAAATGCGTGTTGATATGTAGATTCTATCTTGGGCATCCACACACATATATACACACATACATACAAATGAATGTACATACAGAGCGGCAAACTTTCGTAGGACCTCTAAAAGTAGGCCTTATTTCTAGAAGGACTGCTGAGGAAAGAAGTTTGGAAGGTCTTGATTGAATTTGTTATGTGATCCTGAAAAGAAAAGTATGTTGCTAGATAAAATCTAAGCAGCAACACTGACCAGGGTCATCAAAAATCCTTCCATTAAAGGCCTTATTTTGGTATTCTCTCGAAAACTTGCTATTGAATGTAAGTATATAGATAAACACATGTTGCCTCGCGCATGTTATTTCACTGTTTTTTCACCCAACCTTTTTCAGACCATAAATTCGTTCTCCCTATTTGCCTTCTCTTATTACAATAACAACTATACTGGGCAAAAACTTTCATTCGAGTGAGTCATTCGTTCTGCTTCAAAAAACTTAGATAAATTAATTATTTTTATTTTTCTTTCTAAATGTTACACACATTTCAGAAAGAAGTTAAATTAGAAAAGTTAATTTATACCAGGAGTCTGTTTCTCAAAAGTTACAAATAAAATGAGCACTCATAATATGTAATGTATTATTTTGATTTTGTTTAATTAAAAAAAAATCACGATTTTTGAGAAACGAACCAGGGAGATTTACAGCAATTACAGGTATTAATTACTTAAAATAACCTTCAACACCTTCAATCATATTTAAAACATTGTGAATATTTCTACAACAGAGAATTGAAAAAATAAATATGTAAAATTTAATATTTCGTTATTTTGACCCCTTTTTTTCCTTTATATTTTATATATTTATTTGAGCTTAAGGTCTTTTGTAATTTGAGTATTTTTTTTTTTTTTTTTTTTTTTTTTTTCATTATTATTGTCCTGAAGAAGCTATCCGAAGGAGAGCGAAATATCGACAAAAATAAATACTCAAATTACAAAAGACCTTAAGCTCAAATAAATATATAAAATATAAATATGTAAAACTTAAATGCAAAATATTTAAAGAAAAAGCAGAAATGGCCAGAGAACCCAATTTAAAATATTGAGAAAGCAAATAGAATCGGTCAGAGGTATAAAAACATGTATAGGTACAGAAATACTTCATTCATTCACTTGAAAGAATCAATTGATTTATTCGCGAACGTCAGAAGCCTACAATAAAAATTATCAAATTTTTAATTTTCAAAAATTAATTTCATTATTTATATCCTAGATCACAAAAAGGCAATTTTAGTTGGGCAATTCTATTTAGAACTTGCTTCCGTGTCCACGCCGGACAATTTTTGCAGTAGATTTTTAAGGCAATTTTTTTTTCTTTTAGCTTTTATTTTCATACAATTTGACACTTGTTTTTACTTTATGTTAAGAAAAACCACAATAGTATAAGAAACTCTTATTGTATGTACTTCATATACTCTCATAAATTTAAATAGTTTCACATAAACACCTTTCCGCATTATATATTTACCATCAATGTTTTAAACTCTTACCGTCTAATTCATAAAAATTATAACAGGTTTATAAAGCTCTTATTTGACAGATTTTCAGTACAAATATGTCAAATAGCAGTCTTATAAGCCTGTTATAATTTTTATGAATTAGGGGATTATACTACAGCTGTGTGTACACCACGAGCCGAAACAGAGAATAAAAAGAAATGCCAAATATTAGCCAACGAAAAAAATAGCGAATTATAGATCAAAAAACAAAAAATCGTGGAGTGCGGGTAATTATTTTTGCCTTCTTTTTCCCCTCTCCGAATGCTTCATCAAGCTTAAGAATTTCCCAACTGAAATTGCCCTGTGTGATCTTGCTCCAGGTATATAATATGAGAGCCAATTGAAATGTATTATTTAGAGCTAGATCACTCAGAGCAATTTTTGCTGGGCAATTCTTAAGCTTAAAGAAGAATTTGGGGAGAGGAGTAAGAAGCAAAAACAAAATTACCCGTACTCGGCGATTTCCTTTTTATCAACCATTCGCTTTTTTTCGTTGGTTAATATTTGGAATTTCCTGTTATTCTCTGTTTCGGCTGGTAGTGTAAACACAACTGTTGTACAAGTGCTTAATATATAAATGCTAAATAATTAAAGCAAAATGGTGTCTATGTGAAACTATTTAAATTTAGTTTAGAGTTTTGTGAAATATTGTTGTTTTTCTTAACACAAAATAAAAACAAAGGGTATGCAAAAAAAGCCAAAAAAAAACACAAAAATTGCCATAAAAATTGTTGCAAAAATTGTAGTGTGGAAACACGAAAACAAGTTCAAAAGATCACAAAAGGCAACTAAAATTGCCTTTTATGATCTAGGACTTGAGGTCAAAATAAGACTTATTAATTGCTGTCTGTCTTTTTCAGCCATCTATATGCTATCGATATTTCGTTGAAGCTTGGCAAGCATGAAAAAAACGCAAACAAAAGTCCAGAGCTCAATAACAGTGAAGATATCAATAAATATTTACAATGTATTTACATATAAAAAATATTTACAATTTCTAAAAAAAAGGACACCCGTTATTACATTATGTTTCCCTTTATATATTTTTTAAGTGGTTTTATGGTCGTTTGTGCGAAGTGTATCTGTCCATTTGCGGCTTATTTATATTTACTTTTCTTTTTTGCTGGTTCAGAAGTTTTTTTATTGTTCATTTCCACTTTGGCATACATTTTATCATATTCAGTCACAGTTTCCACCATTTTGTATAGCATTCAAATACAGAATCTTCCACAACTTTTACAACACACAATAACATCTTTGATACACGCTTGTACCCAGCAGTAAAACTGAGAAGGCGCACATTGTATTTGTTTTCTATTTATTAAAGAATTCGCTGAATTTTGTGTCGGAATATTAATATCGGTATTTTCTTTACATAACAGCTGAATATTGTCTAAGCCAATTTCCAATATAACAGTTTAACTACGCCTATGCTACACTGCAGTTACACGACCAAGTTTTGCTATCAAGTTTTTTTCACATACTGCTTGTCAAAATTCAATAAAATTGCGTAGGCTGCACGCAATTTCATAACAATGCGATTTCAGGATGCCGTCAAGGAGAAAATTAAAAATAGCTGCTTCATTAAAAGTACTATCAGAAATAAAGAAAATAAAAGAAGAAAAAATCAGAGGGCAGAAAGGAGTCGATATGACGCCACATTCATATTCCACAGAACTTCGTGGCTTCTGTATAGCTCTTCATTATATTTGTTGGTTTTGCACGTAAACATTTTTATTTCTATTTTTAAGCTTGAATCTGTTTAATTTTTATCACTTTTAATTGCAACTTTCAAATAATAAAACAAAAAAATATTTGCAGACAGAACCAAAAAAAAATTGTTGTCAGCTGTTTTATTGATTGTGACTTGATGCTCTCTATGGAAAGCAAAAATTGTCATCAAGTTTGCATCAATTTTTAAAATTGTGAGTGTATTAGTGAAAAAGTGTGAATATATTAAAACTTGAAAGGCAAAACTTGATCGTGTAACCCACAAGTAAACAACTGATTATGACTACAGTTTTTGAAAAACTGCTTTTTAAGAGATACAATTATTTTAACTAAAAAGTTGTCAAAATGCTTAATACAGCCGTTGGTATTTCAAGCTTAATACCATGTTCATACATGCGCCTTTATTGAGATAATCGCAATAAAGTCCATTATTGAGCTCAATATTCCATACAAAAAGTCAATAAAGTTATTGCTTAATAAACTCAAAATTACTTTGAATATTGAGAAAAATATGAAACACAACACTGTAAAAGATGTGTTTAATAAGCAAAAGTATACAATGCGAGATGAATGACGAGATAAATGTCAAGAAAAGCAAACAAAACAAAATAATAAAAAATAGAAATAAATACAATAAAAATAAAAACATTGCAGCATTTCCAAATTTGTATTTCTCTTTCTTTTTATTATTGCCGCTTTGGAGTCATAACATGAACGCACTAATTGTACAAGTTCCATATTTTTATTGTACAACACTAAAATCTTTTTAATAAAAGGCAGCTTTTCTTCCATTTTTCTTATTTGAAAATATTTTTCACTTTTTCTTTCTCACTACCAAAACAAAAACAACAATTTTTTTCCAGCTGTCAAATACTAATTGAGTTAGCGCAATATTTGTATGTATGAACGCAAAAAATATTATGTCAATAAACTGAATATTATCTCAATTAGAAATGCATGTATGAACAAGGTATAAAATAACAAGTTGAAAAACCTTGCATGTTTTTTTTCCACATGTCCAAGGCAGCTCGATACCAGGTAATTGCATAACTACAACAAACACTTCATGTATTTTGTTGGTAGAAAAACTATATTACTGTCATCCATTTGTTCGCGTTGTGTGTTTGTGTTTTGTATTTTGACAGTTCTAGAAGCTAAAAGCAGTAGTCAGCTGGGCTTGTAAGGCCACCTGGTATAGAACTGCCTTGGACATGTCATAATTTTTTGTCAATAGCACCATTAGAAGTGTTGACATTTTGTTGTTACTTATATTAATATAGCTTTGCTTTTTGCACTTCATATATTTCCCAATGGCGTTATATTTCTACTATTCTCCAAAACTTGAATAATGCATGAAAAATGTAGTGTTATATGGGTTTAAGCATATTTTTCCAAAAAAAAAATATGCCACTGAGTAATTAAAAAAATACAGTATTCTTTCTGTCAGATACGGTTAGAAAATTTAAAAAAGTAATGAACCGATTTTATAGACTTTCTTCCCTTGAAACCTAGTTTATACCGGTCTTGCAGATCGGTAATAATAGAACCATATCATGGGTATCATGTAAGAAGGCTGCAATTCACACATTTTCTCAAAGCTTATTTCTTTACAGACATATTTCAATGCAAAATGATGTAATTCATTAAAATATGCACTAAGCTCAATCAAACAAAAAATACGAGTTAGGCCCTTTCGACATGATGATATATAAATTCCCAAAAAGTGGAAATAAAATGTTCTTGGCTCTGAAAAACTAAGAACTGAAAAAACGCTAAAAACTGGCTTTTACTTTTTTTCCTTTTACCGCTGGGTATTTAAAAAACTGCTGTTATACTTGTTAGATGCTTTTGCCTGATAGTTGGAAAACATTATTAATAGTCGTTTACTGTTTATTGAAATGTAAATGCATTTCTTTGCAATTGTTTTATACGTATAAATTATGTTTTCTTTTAGAATACTTATTCAAATGCTCATTTCAATTATTGCTGAACTTGCTAGTATTTGTATTTATTTTGTATTGTTTGATTTATATGTATCTATCGTTGTTCTTAAAGATTGGTAAAATCAATTTTTTTGCGTAACTGATATCCAAGACCTTAATGTCTGTTCATTAAATTTTTAATATACATAAGGGCTGAATTCCCAGCCAAGTTGTGCCGTTCAATGTTTTAATTGTAAACATTTATTTTATTTCGCAATTCCTAAAATACTGTTTAAAATAATCTCACTATCATTCCACAGCAAGAATGATGATGTACATAAAAAAACCAAAAACAATTTCTAAATAATATTAGGCACGTTCGGACTATCAAATATTAGTCGTCATATAACAGGACCACTACTCTCTTGTTGCCCTTTATTTTAGACAAGTAAGAAACGAAAGGGACAAACGTAAAAACATTAACTTTCACACGAGTATATTTTAAAGTTTTGTTTGATCAATGTTATGTTATGCGGGCCGCCGGTAGTGAAACCGAACCACTTGGGTCCTAGAAAGGTCCCGTTGTGATACCCGAGTAAACTGTAGGGAGATAGCCCTACATGCTTTCCGCCAGTTCCGACCTGAACCAACCCGATGAACGAATAAACGAGTCCACCCTGTCCAAACCGCGTTCTGATACTTCCGGTAGCCCAAATAATTTGCTGGACATCGACAGAGAAAGTGCTCGACACTCTCCTCCTCCTCGTCCTCGTCTCTGCAGTCTCTGCAGCCTCTGCAGAAATCATTATACGGATCATTTTGTTCTAATTTGTTTGATTAAAGAACAAAAACAAAATTTACAGCAAACAAATATTTGATCTTGCAAAATCTTTGCCAGAACAAGCATAAATTTTCTCTAAATTTTGTTTTTGTTCGTTGAGCAGACAAAACATTTAAATATGCTGCTGTGCAATTGTTCATAAGATTATTTTTTCTATTATTTCTTGTTATTATCTTAGGTCTAAAAATAGACCTTATTAATTATATTCTGCCTTTTTCAGCCGTGTATATGCCGCTGGTGCTACTCAACTCGTCAATAGACTCGAAAAAACTTAAAACAATTTTTGGAATCTGACTACATGTTCTATTATTCCCATGAACACAATGAGAATCACAAATGCTCAAACAAACCTTTAGTATAGAAAACAGAGTATCGCATATACAAAACGCCAAAAAAAAAGACAGAAAACACTTTATAAGGTATATTTTTAGACATAAAATAACACATTTCAATTGGCTCTTATAGCAAATGAATAATTAGATTAATTTTTTTAATTATTTATGTTTGTTATTTGTTGATAGGTATACCATTTTATGTAGTTTATATGCATGTATTTACCTAAGATATAAATATGCAAGAAAGTTGTGGTCCCGTTTTTTTTTAGAAAAATTTGACAAACAGAAGCTGAAGTGTGAACGTAGCTTTACTATTGAACTTAAAGAATCCATGTATATATATATATATATATATATATATATATATATATATATATATATATATATATATATATATATATATGTCAATTGTATGACACATATGTCTAAGTAAAATAAACAATAATATTTTCAAATAAAATCAAATTTCAAAATAAAATAACGAGCATTATTATTTAAAAAAATACTGAAATCAATAAGCAACCCCTTTAAAAAAAATCAATAAGATAGTCTAATAAAATCAAGGAGGAACCATCTTTAAAAAAAATCAAGACGATAACCTAATAAATTCAAGAAGAAATCCTTTTTGGAAAGAGCAATAAGATAATCTAATGATATTAAGGAGAAAAGCTTCTTAAAAAAATCAATATGACATCCTAATAAAATCGATGAGAAACTCTTTTTAAAAAATCAATAGGAATACCTAATAAAATAATAATAAGATTTTCCTGATTAAAATAATAAGGATTCCTTCCGGTTCGAAGGACCATGAACAAAAGTAATTTAATATAAAAAAAATTCTTTTTTGTTGTCTGCAAGAGATTTTTTTGCGCTAAAATAACTTTGTTTAGAGCGAATACTCCAAACAACTTTATTAAATATAAATTTACTCAAAATGAGTAAATATATGTGAGTTTAGGAAAAAGGAGAAATAAAACAAGGAGTTAGTTAAATATTCCTTTTAACGTAGGGGTTTATTAACATTAATCACCTTTGGATTTTTGTTGGTAAAAAACACCTATTTAATTGATAGGAACTAATGTTAATGCAGCTCTTGTTGACGTTGATGGTTGATCCAGAATGACGAAGTAAGTGTTTTTTGATTTCAATGAGGAAAGTTCGGCTTTCTGGAAAAGCCGCGCTTTGCGTATGAAATCTTCCATTTGTCAACTCCAGCAACATTTAGTTCAAGAGTGATTGATGTATTTTCACAATTCAAAACAAGTAAACAAAATTCAACCGTTAACGGACTGTAATGTTTAAAGGGTAAAAAATATTTCATTTCAATTCATATATACATATAAAAAATACATAATTGTCCACATTAATTTGGACAACCATAGAGATATCTTATTGATTTTGTTCTATTTTATTAGGTGCTGTTTTCTCTGTGTATGTATGTATTATTATTTTTATAAATGTTGAAATATTTATAAATGTATGAACATATTCAAGAACACACAAAATTAAAACACCAAAAAATATCAGTAGATATTTCTCTTCTATTAAAACTGAAGAATGATGGAGAAAAAGCTAAAAAAATAACCTCTTTATATGTGTACCAGTAGGTATATAAGCGTAATCACAATTTATCTAAACCATAGAATAAATAAATGAAAGTCATTATCCCACTTCTAGTGCTGTTTCGTTTATTCTTTGCCGCACAGGCAAAGCATTTAAATATGTCGTGTTCAACAACTTCAGCTACATTTTGGTGGCACGAAACAGCGATATTTATCTAGCCAGCTTTTGCCAAAAATTATTCGCCCCCATCACCCCCTTCTTGCACAAACCCTAATTTGTTCAGTTTTAAAACAAAGTTTTTGTTGCTATTCTTAAATTTATGTATGTGCAACTGAAATTGAAGTAGGAAAAAACATCTACAAAGTAAAATTCCCTCGGAGACTAATTGTAAACCCCATTTCAACATTAATCCGCCATAAAACAAAATATGATTAAAAATTTAGCTCCACGGTCGAAATATGTAGATGCAGAAAGGAAATAAAAGAAAAGTGATGCAATATAAAAAACAACAACAAAAAATTGTGGAAAATTTTGTACACAAAAGTGGAAAAGGGGAAAACGGAACAAAAATGTCACTGCAGTTAAATTAAGAATGAGACACAAACAAATTCAAAAAATTATAAATACAAATCACTTGAAAGAGAAAGAAATAAATAAACAAAACAAAAATTAAATTAAATACAAAAGGAGATTTAAATACAAAAGGAGCAAAGTAAAGCAAAAACCCTTGTGAGCAGCCTAGACTTGAGCAAATTTACCGCCATAGAGTTGGGATTTTATTGTTGTTGATTTGCATGGAAGCAAAAAGTAAGTGCTTAAACGTAAAATTAAAAGAAAAACAATGTTAAGCTACAAACTAATTATCAAGAGCCATATTGCCCCTCTAAGAAAGAAAGTCACAAGTAGTGAAATTCCAAAATTAAGAAAAGAAAAGAAAAGAAAAGAAAAGAAAAGAAAAGAAAGCTGGTGATTTAAAACCAACATTATGTATAAATAAAACTACAAGTAGAGTCAACAAGCCTGATCTATTTATTTTGCAATAATTTCGATTAAGAGAATCAAAAAACCTTCACAAGTTATATGTATATTTGCTGCTATGAATTGTGAGAATAAAATCAAACACTAGTTAGTTCCAACAACCAATAAAAAATTCGTTTTGATAACTTATACTTATAAAGGCAAAATTTTTAATTGCAACTACCAATAATTGGTACTGAAATCTAATTCATACACAGAAAGAAAAATCGCGTTATAAATTTAAGTTTTTCCTACTTGATTTTAGTACGAAGTAGACTTGAAAATTTAAGTACGCATAAGACAAAAGTGTTCTTAAAACAAGATCAATCGGGATTAATAAAAGGAATCAATCCTGTTAAGTTTTAAAATGAGTACGAAATTCTTGAGAATATTTGAACTCAGCACTTGTGTGTGTTTGCATAAGTACTGAATTTTGTTTAAATTTTTTAATTGCTACGATGGCTGAATTGGTAGAGTGGCTGAACTGGCAGTAGTTCGGTTCCGGGTTCAAATCGGCAAAGAGACAAAATAATTTATAAATTACTTATTAAGTTAAGGAAGTAGAGCGGAATATTTGAGGTACGAATTTGGGATTAAATCATAGATGCCCATTGTAGTAGTATTGGTGAGAGTGACGAAATAACACTGGAAGAAAATAATTTGCTATTCATTTTATTCATGTCTTTGTGAACATCTTCAAAATGTGTTTTTTTTTTTTTTTAATTATATTTCTTATTTTTTTTTAAATGTCTTATGGCAAATAAGACATTGCATGTCATCAAAAGCATTTTGTAACATAAAATACTTTTCTGCTTACATCATTAATATATCGCAATAATAAGACACAGAATTTCTGCAAGTGTAGTTTGTCTCTCCCACTCAACATGGTGATTTCCTATTGGTTGATTGACGATCAAACAAAAGAGCGTAACTATACGTGTGAGTTTAATTTGCTGACATCAGCCACTACTGGGCATCTATGGATTAAATAGACTTCAGAAACATCGCATCAATCCTCACACTCAAAATAAATGCAATCCTTCCGTACTTAATTAAATCAATACCAAACGGTGTCAGAGAAGTATGGTAAGTACCAATGTTCTTAAATCAAGAACAGCGTTCTTCTTTTTAATCACGGATTTGAGTTGTATTCAATCCGAAACTGGGATTGAATATGTCTAAAATTAAGTCTTTAGCGCTTGAAAAATCCATACTTAAAACAAGCTCAACGTACTTGATTTAAGGAAATCCGTACTTACCGAACTTCTGACACAGCTTGGTATTGATTTAATTACAAATAGATAGAATTGTTTTTTCAGTGTAATAATTTATTAGGTTCTGCTCATTACAGTCATTCATTAGTCGTAGCAGACAATTGGTAACTCTAACCAATTTAGGAACTGTCAGAGCTATATATATTTATTACAATTACGATCTTATGGTAACGAACATGGATTGCTTTCAGCTTCGCAGAATCTATAAGATAGTCAACTCAACCTAACCACTTTCCAACAAATCTATGTTTTTTCTAGGTGCATGTGGGTCAGCGTGTCTACTGAGAAGCAAAAAACCCTTGATGAATCTCTAAGTGAAAAATTTAAACTAGAAAATATGAAAATATATTTCTTTTAAGCGAAACCCTTACCTTTCTGTCATCTTAGTCCAACTATAATCTCGATAAACAAGATTTTAATTATATAATTATAAATATGCTCTTCACTAACGGTAATTATAAATTTTTCGGTCGATTTTTAGCTGTTAATCATAAGATTAGACTTAATTTCCTCTTCTCTATCGAAAACTTACACTTCCAAGCAACCCACCCCCCGTTATGCACTTTTAAAAAGGAGCTGCCCATCGCTGGCACAATTTATTGATTTTTAACTTTTTTCCAAGTGGATTTTAGAAAGAGTGTATTTGTCATTTGATGTCGTTTAGTTTTTTATTTAAATTTTATGTTTCTTAAGTAGCTTAGGCTCACAAAAAGAAAGACAACAAAAAGTTGACAGGTTTGCAATGAAAAAAAAAAAAAAGCTACAGAACCATAGAGACAATGTGTCAATATCGTGCAGACTTAAGAACTCACACTTGGAGATTGAAAAAAAGGAAAACAGAAAAACAAAAACAGTCAGCCACCTCTTTTCGTTTGCTTTTTACTTTCATACTTTGGTCGAGAAAAATGGCATGTACGAGTAGCAAGTAGGTGGGGGTGAGGACATAAGAAGACGTATGGAAATAGAGTTATAAATCGGCTTTGTCTAGTTTGTTGAGTTTAGTATTTAGTTTTTAACTTTTTCTTCTTTTTTTTTTGCGTTTTATAATGGTTACAGTAATTTATAACGTTGAAGATTAATTCAAAAAAATACTAGTATTTAAGAGGCTCTGGGGACATGTTAGACATTTCTTTCCTTTTGTGTACGCTCATACGTTTTTGTCTTTATTTAGTTTAATTTTTTTCGGAATTTGATAATCATCTAATCGTTAAGGTGTGTTATTGCTATCATTTTTCCTATGAGTTGTATTTCCAAAACAAACTGTTGTGCGAAACTAAAATAAAAAATAAAGAATGAGCTTGATAAGCCCAGAAAGAAACCTTAAAATACCCCCATCGACACGAAGCAATCACTTCCCTAGAGCATTTTTAGTTTCTTTTTCTCATCATTTAATTTTTTCAGTGGCTAGCTATTATTGTTGTTATTGTTGGTGGCTCAAGTTAACTGACTCATCTAATTTGCTTGCTCTGGGTACTTACCTCATCAATAAACTCAAAATCACCGCCATTTTCACCAATATACTTTTTAGGTTTCTTGGCTTCGACACCCTGCGATGATGACATCAGTAAAATCAAACCGACAGTAGTGAAAATTGAACACTTTAAGTTCTTCATATTTCTGCTTTTTAAGTTGTTGTTTAATTTGAATTCTTCTTTAGATTTATGTTTTCTTGGGTGTTTATTATGTTTGCTTTAGTAGTTGATAAAACGCACTAAAAATGATAATTAATTAAAATTTACACAATTATTTAATTATTTGCTGCATTTATCCTTCACCCATTTATTACTTATTTGCATATTTAGTCTCTCTCCCTCTCCCTCTCTCACACACATATATATATATATACACACACACACACACACACACATAAATAAAAATAAATATTTATAAATATGTAATTGTTTTAATGACAAAGGAAAACTGTGAAAAGTTTTATAATACAAATTCCCAAAAGGAATTTAATTGCAATTGTCTACAAGCAACTACACTGACACTCATATAAATTTTCCTTCTGTTTTTTCTTGTTTCGGTGTTTCCATTTCTCGCCGTAAAAGTTTGCACATGCACTCACTCACTCACTCATTTATTTATTTATATTCATTCATTCTCTTACTCCCACTTTTGTTCGTTCTGAGGGGTTGATGAAATAATGAGTAATTTTCTTTACGTTTATGACACAACTTTAAAGGTTTTGAAATGTTTTGGTGCTTTGGTACTTTTATGAGGGAAAAATTATTCCTCATTTGTTTGTACTATTGAATTTAATAGTATGGAAATATTTGGACTTCGGTAAGCAGTATTATTGAGTTATTTTATTAAAAAAAGTAAAATATTTTCAAATTTAAAAGACGTGGTGTCGCTTGCAAATGACCCGTTGGATTTGGCACTATATTTTTTTTCTGTTTTTTTTTTTTTTTTTTTTTTTGGGGAAAAATTAGTCTTGTGAAATGTTATTGTGACAAATAGGTATGCAAGAAAAACGGAAACCTTAAATATGTTTAAGGGACATTATTACTTTATTTAGTGAAGTAAAATAACAAATTTCCTATAGTTATACATCCTATAATGTTCAATAATCATGTTTATGGCGGCTCTCTAAAACTTCAGTAGTATTTAAAATATTAAATATGCCCATTACCTTTAGTCTATTGCAACCCCATGAGCATTTCGAGAAGCGAATAAAATAACTAAAATAAGAATCCAGCCAATATTTTGCATCTGACAAGCTCATTCAAAAACTGCTTTCACAGTTGGGTAGAAATGCAAAAATCGGTTTGAAAATATCCAAAATATCCTCATAGTTTTGATGTACATATACATACATACATATATTTGCCCTTTGCTTATTCTAGGTCAAACATAATTTAGTCCACTAAGAAAGCTCCCATTTTTAAATAAAAGTTCTAAAGAACTAATGAGAATTACTAAACATGGCACTTTCACACATCCTTGATTCTTCAGTTACTCTTAAAGAAGTATGCATTTATTTAAAAATAGAAAAATTTCCAAATCAGAAAATTATAATATTATCTTTATTTTTTTTTTTTTTGTTTTCTGTTTAAGAAAATTTATGAAAATTCATCGAAATTTTTGTCGGCTGTTTTTTAAATTCAACTTATGTATATAGTTGAGAGAGTATGGAATTGTGGAATGTGTCGGTGATGACTTTTATTCCTTTTATTTGTTCTCATCAAAACAATTCAACCTTCATTCAGGGATACCGCAGAGTTCTAATCTTCTTCCTAAACTCTATCCAATCTTTTACAGAATACAGCAGCATTTTTCCTTCGCATACATTTAGTTATAGACTTATCAGTGATTAGGGCAGAAACTCTGAATGGGGACCGTAAGAACAGAGTGGACTTCAAAGCTTGTAAGATTTAACAACACGATCTTACAAGCCTTGAAATTCACTCTGTTTGTACAGAGTTTCTATGCAGATCATCACTGAGTGTATGGTTTATAATCTGTACTAAACGCTTATAAGCCTATAATTAAATGGATATCAAGGACAAATGCTGCTGTATTTTGTAAAAGACTGAATAGAGTCACAAGTTTTACACATACGGTTATTAAGAAAGATAAGAAAGAGCGTAGAAAAAAGATTGGAACTCTGCGGTATGCCCGAATGAATGTAATTGGTAATGATTAACCATCATAGTCTTTAGAATTAGACTATTTTGGTTTTAAAGGTAAAGTATGTGATTGAAATACGACTAATTATGATTTTCAACTGTTGACTGCATTTACAAAAATATTTAAAAATATTGAGAATTACTTTAGATTATTCAAAGACTGCTCCTTGATTTAGCTTCTATCAAATATAATCGAAAAGTAGTGCGAATACTTTTAAGAGCTATTTTTGGTCCCTTTTTGAAGACATATTTCCCATGTAATTTAATCTTAATTAAAGCAATAGGAAATAAATTCAGAGCTCATAGAAATATATATTTTAGTTTTAAAATAATGAGAATTATTTTAGATTATTTAAAGACAGTTAAAAAACTATCAAATGTAATCGAAAAGTAATACGACTACTTTCAAGAATTATTTTTGTTCTTTTGGATTGTTTTATATAAAAAATTAACAAAATTTACTTTAAATTAAAATATATGCATATGAAAAATAGGCAAAAAAAATTAAACACTTATTGAAAGTAATTCGATTAGTTTTCGATTATTGTTGATTCTTTTTTAGCAATCCAAAGTACTGCCGTAGTCTAGGAAAGGGGTTCTATCCACAAAAAACAGGGGTCATATCATTGTGTTTGTGTCCGTTACGCTTGATGTGCAGTTTTTGTTTATTTTGTTTTACATTATTCAAAAATTAACTTAATTATTTATTTGCTTTAAGAGCTAATTGAAATGTATTACTTTAGATCTAAAAGAAGATCTTATTATTGTTTTCTGTCTTTTTCATCCAACTATATGCCGCTGACATTCCGTTGATGCCAATCAACTCATCAGTAGACTCAAAAAACCTTAAAGGAACCCAACTACTTATTCCAAAATCCCCATGAACAAAATGAGAATTAGAAATGTTCAAACAAACCTTTAATACAGAACACATGGCAAAGTGAAAAAATTAATAAGATATATTTTTAGACCTAAAATAATACCTTTCAATTAACTAATTTAGGTCCAAAAATTAACCTTTTTAAAAAATATATTTCAGCTGTCTAATGCCGACGACATTTCGTTGGTGCTAATCAAATGTCGTCGGCATATAGACAGCTGAAAAAGACAGCAAATACATTTTTTAAAAAGGTTCATTTTTGGACCTAAATTAATACATTTCAATTGTCTCTTTAAGCAAATAAATAATTAAGTTCATATTTGAACATTTCAACTAACACTTAAAGCAAATAAATAATTAAGTTCATTTTTGAATAATGTAAAAGAAAATAAACGAAAAACACACATCATGAGTAACGGAATTTGTTCGATCACAAACACGATGATTTGACGCCTGTTTTTTTATGGATTAGATTCGGATCTCGAGCGATTTAGTCTTCAGTTTCCGGGGTAGAATTCAGCCAATGTTCTTAAAAATAAATCCTTGGGAATTTTTATGCCAGAGGACTACCTCTGACCCCACCGAAGATAGTCGTTATCATAGAGATCCAATGTACCAAGTTGGCTCTTTTTTTGGGTAGATAGTGGTTGTGGTTGTGGTTGTGGATGTGATATTGCGTTGCCACTGGCAGCTGCTTTGTAAGGACTTTCATTAACAGGCTGGTTAAAGGGGTGATATTTTCTTTAAACCAACCAGGCACCACCTGAGTTCTATGCGCTGCGGTGGGAATCGCTCTTAGTATTCATGAAATTGAAATTTAATGCATTGTTCGAAAACCGAAATTCGAATGTAACTCGTAATAAAATTTAATTGATTTTAAAACTTATTGTCGCTTTGTTATGCTCTAAAAATCACTCCTAACAAAATTTATTTATAACCATTAGCTAACAGTTCAGAAAACTTATACTTTATTTTCTGGCCCTTTTGTTTGCTCTACTCTGTTATAAAGAAAATCCCTTTAATGTTGGTCAAAACATTTCATTCCTTCATATACACTCTGATTACATTCAAACCATTTAATACCCCCTGTCATGTGCGCATGTACAAATATTTTAATTTTTTAACTAAATTTTATTGTTTTCATTAGACTTTTAATTGTTTCAAGAAAATATTTTCGGTTTTTCAAATATTTATTTTATTGTGGTTTCATTAATTGATTTATATTTTTCTTAATAATGCTAATTTTTTTCACTTTTAAGTTAATATAGATTATAGTATAGTTTAACTTTACATATGTAGGTATATTAAATATCCTTTGATTCCAATTGTATCCGTTTCGTTTTCTATACCTTTTAACACGACCACGTCTAAACGTCTACTGTTTGAAATCTCTAAAGGAATTTGGACTTTTAGCAGTGTTATTTTTAAGAATGGAAATTTTAATTTCTCTTCCATCAACTGTCTCTCTTAAGTGTGGTAAAGTTCCAACAAAAACTTACCCTGGTAAGATTGCAGTGGAAGGTACGAAGGGTTGTAAAAAAATTATCACTGCAAAAAGTTTTAGTACTCGATACAAATAAAAACGAAACTTGTTTTCTTTTAGGTTAGGTTTTCAATCGAAACACATTTGGCTTTAATTTACAGCAAATACTGAATTTCCGTTTTACAAATTTTAGTCTCGTTTCATAACAGCAAATACTAACGGGGCTATACTTTTGTTTAGATACAAACCCATAAGATATTTACGAAAACGCGATAAGCTCTAATGAATTCAGAAAGAAAACGAACTTTATGATGCAAAAAAACTGTCTTTCAACCAAACGCAATAATAATAATAAAATAACTATGCGGAAAACACTACAAAATCATTGTTTTAAATTTTTTTATATTTAAAAATCACTATTTATTGCCTTTTTTGTGTATTGTTTATTCTACTTTGCAGCGTCTATATGAGTTTTTATTACCTGGGCTGCCAAGGTATTGTCATACGAACTGTTATGGGGAAGCAAATTATACGAATAGCTTTTTTTTATCAAATAAATAGTAAATTTATATTGAGAATCAATAAAAGATGTATGTAGATTTTACTTCAACTTTTTTTATATTTTATCTTATTTTTCGGTATGTAAGATCAAAGATCCGTTAAAATTAAAATATGAACTTTATAAGGTAACACTGTTTTTGCTTTTTGTCATTTTACCGACATGCAAGTAAAAAAAAATTACTCACTCTTGCAAGTGAGCTCATAACTTGCAGAAGTAAAAAAATTTCAATGTATTGAGTTACTTGCACTTGTACTTGCATGTGTAAATGGGGGGCGACTGACAAACTTTTTCAAGAGGCAAAAATAGTTTTGAACATCGGCTTATAAATTATTGAGCTATAGAAAATCAATTGGTTCGTATTCACTTTTGAATTCGATTTAGAAAAAGATGTACATATATACTCACTGTACTGAAAAACACTTTCAAATATCAATAAGAATGAAATGAAATGACCGAATTATTTGAAAAGTAATTTTTTTGATTTCCAAAAAAAAATTTGAGTAACAGGTGGGCCAAAAGAAGTTAATGTTGCTTGGCTTTCAGAATATCGGCCCACATGTTATCCAGACCTTATTTATATGGCCTATATTATAAGTTTGACATAGCGAACTGAAAAATCACTGAAATCGATCCAGTTTTTTTTTTTAACTTTTTCACAAAGAAATTTTGAAAAATAAACAATATACAAATATTCAAAAAGCAAACTGAATCGGAAAAATCGGCTTAAGAACGACAGATTAAAAAAGCAGTTTGTTCGATTTCGAAAAAGTTTTGTTTAGTTTTAGTGAGAAGCTCTTGCAAAAACCACTTAAAAAGATCGGCTTATAAATAGCTGAGTTGTACAAATTACTATATTTTTCGACTTTAAAAAAAATGATATACTTTTTGGCTGATAAAGGCCGTGATTCACTATCCTACTCAATCGTATGATTGCTAGCTAAATCTGATCGAATTCTGTCCTACTTTAAAAAGTCGCAACTTCAAAAAGGCAATCCTGATCGCATAGAATAAGATAAGTTTTTGAAAATTTTCAAAAGATTAGCAAATCGGACAGACTTGTCAAAAAGTCTTTCACACACATACACTTTTAGTCCAGACTATCACACTTTTTGGACAAACATGTAATTTTTAACTGATCATACGATTCAGTAGGATAGTGAATCACCACGGCCTTAAGCATTATTAAATGGCAAAAAAAATTAATTTTGAAAATTGATTTATTCGAGTACAAATTTGATTCCAAAAAAAAAAAATAATAAACTATAGCCTATATTTTAAGTTGGACAAAGTTAGCATATCTGTGCGAAATTTCATTCAAATCGAATCAAATACAAATATGCATGTGTGCATACATACATATATTTTTATCAATAACTCTGTTTGAATGTGGACAATATTAAACTATTACTGAGTTGCAACACCCGTGAATTTACAATTCGTCACATAAAAACATACTCAGCCCAATCATGAATATTCTCAAGGAATTTTATTCCTAAGGAAAATACGTTTCTCGAGAAAAAAATGCCTCCAATCAGAAAGTTGGTAATATCGAAAATTTTTATAGGAAAAAACAAAAAACATATGTTTTTAAAATACTTATTTCTTCCTCCGCCGACTATTTTTTCCCTTCGATGTGGCTAAAACAGGGAAGGTTAAAAAAAATTTCCTAAGGAATTTATCAACATAATAAGAGGAATGGGAAAAGAGAAAAAACTCTCACGGAATTATCATTCATGATTGGGCTGACTAAGGCACACGCATACGAACTGTGAGTCCATTCAGTTCACATACTGAATTCTCAGTTATACGTCTCAATTGTGCGATTGTTTACACGCTCACGGATGTTACGATGCCATCCATAGCTGAATTTTATGGAAATTCATATACAGTATTTTTCGGTTAATTGATCCTACGGTTAATTGGTTTCCACGCTTAATTGAACCACATGATCGGGCAAAAAAAATACTGCATACGAACACCATGTGAATTTCCTCGGATAGTTGAACCCGGTTAATTGATTTTCCCGCTTAATTCGTTCAAAATTCATGTCATCAAAAATAAATTTCCTCTTACTTTTACCCGGTTAATGGCATTGAAAAATAATCTGGCATTTTTGCACATACATATTTGACATCATTTGTGAAAAACACTGGGTGGCATCTCTACTATACACATATATGTACATTTTTTGCTGTTACTTGCATTTTTTTTTTCGTTTAAGGTAAAAAAAAATTATTTTGAAAAACTTAAAGTGCACATATGCGATTTCTTTTAATTCATTAGTACATAGTTTCAATTATGCGTGATTTCTGTAATTGAACAAACTGTTCAATTAAATAGGGTTCTTGTAATTGAACGAATTGTTCAATTAAACGGGTATCGGCTAATTGGTTCCCCGGTTAATTGAACAAAAAATTGTGCAAATTTTGATATGCAATTAACCGAAAAATACTGTAATTGACATAAAAATATGTGGTACTATATGAAGTAAATTTTTTCTTCAAAACAACAGAGTTTTAAAATGTTATAACAGTAAATAAGTAAAGGTACCCTAAAATGAAACTTGCATTCGAATTCAGTAGCTAAAGAAGACTTTATTTTTAATGTACTGTACTTGGAGGAGCAGGCGCCGACATGGTCCGAAAACACGTTCTACTAAATTAAAAACAAAAATATTACATAATTCTCAATTTATAATTCACAGAAACCCACCACTGCAACTCAAAACTATCACAATTTCTCTTGGTTTCTCTCTCTCTCTCTCTCTCTAGTCCTCTTGTTATAGTTTTCATCACTCAACTGGCAATCCAACCAACAAGAAGGGTAAAATCGATTCATGTTTTCTATTATATTTTTCATGCACCAACATTTTCGAACAACAACACATCATGTGAATGTCTTGCAACAAGCGTAAACTTGACGCCAAGACTAAAAATAGATTTTTGTTTTCCATTTTCAAACGTACTATTTAGATAGAAAAGGAATGCTTAAACGCTATACCTCGTACGGCAAAATTCCCTCTAAATTGAACGTATCGCTATTAAATTTTATTGCATTTTCGCCCTTTATTCCGTTCCAGAATTGACAATGATAAGGATATTCAAAATGTGTTCGATTGAGAGGAAGCAAACAAATATTCAAGAAGCTAAGACCGACAATTTAACAACAACAATGTTATGACAAGTGTTGTACATTGTGCATGCATACATACATACATATGTACATACATACATAAGTACATATTTGTGAGGTAAAAAAAGCATAAAAAATTGTGCCGTATTCTCTAATGATGCTGCGAGAAAAAAGTAAAAATTACACGAGCACTTGTACTACAAAAGAAGTATGAAAGAGCAAGTCAAAGTATAAAACGTTTTAGTCTTTTGGGTCGTGGACCTTTTGGCAACATTGTGTCAAATTTAAAATGACTGTTTTTACGGGTTTTTCTATTCTAAATAATACTAATTTGTACCCATTAGAAAATTTCAATTGTGTGTACAAATTTTGTTTATGAAATCTAATATTTACTTATTGACTTAAAACATTTTATAAACATACATACATAATTAGTTGTGTAAATTAAAACGGTGAAATTTTAGGAAACTACAAACGAAGGTTTTCGTCCTTAAAATTTAATAATTATGGTATATTAAATGTGTTATTAATATCGACCTTTTTAAATTAGATAAATTTTTTTTTTAATCATGTTGCCAGCTTGCCAGTAAATAAAAATTTAGCCCTGAAGAAGTTGGAAATAAACCAACGAAACGTGGGGAACGATGTAAATGAAAAAATGTAATTTTTCTTTTAAATGAAAAGATAAACTAATGACCTTGAAATCCCATTTTGATTGGACACCATAAAAGGAATCAATTATGGGATTAATTTAAAAATATTCTATGTGTATTAAAAGTTCTACTTTGATAGTTACATGCAATATTTGTCAAACAGGCGCAAAAGGTTTTTAAGGTTCTTACTCATGAAGTGATAAGGGAACTCTTTACTGAGATTTCGCTGCCCGTAAGTCCGACACAGCGCCCTTTATCCGAAATGGTGAAAGTTAGGGAATTAAAATTCTTACAGAAGACCAGTCACTGGTCTTCACAACAACAACAAAAATACCAAAAAGCTAAAAAGTAAAGAGTGCCCCCGTACAAGAGATGGAAAATTAGCTGTAGCTTCCGAGACCTGAAATTGAGAGCCACACAAAAAAAAATTAAAAAATATCTGTGATATAGATAGAGACTTGAAATGTTCACAAAATATGAATAAATAAGTACTCAATCTCAAATAGTACTAAGACCACATACATATAAGAAACCATATTTCACATATGTTTAGAAACATGTTCAATTGATTTATATGAAGTTTTAACACATTAACATTAACACATCTTAGTATTTTAAATGTTCGAGCCTTAAGGTCACTTGGTTTTTTTTTATAAATGTTTATTAAATTCGATATTTCGATGTCACAATGGATATCTTCTTCAGGAAAAAAAAACATTGCTGAAGAAGATATAACTCTATAATTTAGGGGGCAAAATTAGCCACACCCATGAAAAAAATCCTTACGTGATAGAGAAAAATTGAAAGCAGATTTGGGTTTAGAGCACCAAACTACATATAGTCTACATATTTTTGTTCAGATCACAACCAAAAAGTGTTATTTTGCAGAACAGTGTAATTTGTAATTATAGGATAAATAATAAAAAGAAAAGTAAATTTGAAGACTTATTTACCGAAGAACAAACCATGGCTGCTTAATTAACCACCATCAAGCAATTACTTCGGACTCAAACCATAACTAAATAGAAATTGGCTACTGATGATCGTTGTAGTGAACGTGAAACCAGCCATGACTTGTTATCCAGATCACTTTTCTTATCTTCCTTAAAAATGTTGATCACTAAAGATTGTTCCCACTTTTAAGTAAGTGGAACCCCGAACCAAAGTCCGTTAAATTTGTAATTAATTATAAGCTAAAAAGTTCCTTTAAAACGTGTAAGAATTAGTGCTTAATTTGTTTTCCTTAACATAACTTATTGAAGCGATCGATAACTTAATGTTGTTTCCAATTGGGTACCATTTTTAAGCATCTTCGTAATGTTGACATTTTGCTCCTTTTTGTTTTTTGCCTTGGACACAACATTTAAACTGTAGTCGTTTCGTTTCGTTTTTTGTGCCAAGATAATTTCTACTAGAGCATAAAAGGAGTTTGAATAAATGAATGCTTGCACATCTATTTCTCATTTTTTTGTATTATTTTTTATTTATTTTTCAAGTGATTGCTTTAGGGTTTGGATTTTTCAACGCCTCATTGCGTTTAGGTAAAAAGTTTAGTAAAAAAAAATATATATCTACATATATATATATATATGAAATGTCTGTCCTCTTGTATGATGAACATGATGATGTTTAAAATAATAATAATGGTTATAAACCTCCTTAAGGTACCTCAAACATTGAAAATATCCTTTTTCTTTGCCTTTGAACTTCATTTGAGTTCACACATCGCCAAATTACTTTAACAGCATAATATAAAAAAAAAAAGATTTGAATTATGAAAACACACATTTTAAGTTTTAATTGGCATCAAAAATTTCAAGATGAGTAAAGGCCATATTCATAATAATTATTGTAAGTTAATTAAGCTTTTATTTGAAGTATTTCTACAGAATATTTGTCAAATAAACGTGTAATAAACATTCAATAGTTTTTATGAATATGGGTGTAAATGTTTTAAAATAGAATATTTGTATAATAAGAGTGAACTTTAAAAAAAATTTTTGTTTGCCTCTTAACATAAAAATTGTTTGTTTTAGGGTCACTCTAATGTATTATGCATTTATTTCAACAAAATTTTGACTGTAGTTGTTGCAGTAAAATATGTATGTATGTGTGTATGTTAGTAACTCTTTTGGCTTTTCAACAAAATATGTCAGTGTTGCTGACTTTTGCATGGCATTCACATAACTATGTATATGTAAAGGGTGTTTTTTTTTCGATGTATAGAACTTTAAGTTGGCATTACTGTTCAAGATGGCGACCGATTTAACAGCTGTCAAGTGATTTATTCTCAGTTTCGTTTGGCAATTCATCATGAATAGACTCACGCCTGAACAACGCTTGCAAATAGTGCAATTTTAGTGCAAAACGAGATTGCCGCTGTTCCCGATTTTCATAACCGAATTTTGTTTAGCGACGAAGCGCACTTCTGGTGGTGAATGGCTACGTCCACAAACAAAACTGCTGCATTTGGAGTGAAGCTAATCCTAATAATGGAGTGAAGTAAATCCTCAAGTCTATGTCGAAATACCGTTACATCCAGACTGTTTGGTGCGCTTTATGGGCTGGTGGAATCATTGGTCCGTACTTCTTCAAAAACGATGATGGCCAGAAGGTTACAGTCAATGGTGATCGGTATAGAGCCATGATTACTAACTTTTTCATTCCTGAGTTGAATAACCATGATGTCCAGGAGATGTGGTTTCAACAAGACGGCACAACATGTCACACAGCTCGTGCCTCAATCGATTTGTTGAAAGACACGCTTGGTGACCGCCAAATTTCACGTTTTGGACCAGTGAATTGGCCTCCAAGATCTTGTGATTTAGCACCGCTAGACTACTTTATGTGGGGCTATGTAAAGTCATTGGTCTATGCGATCAAGCCACAAACGCTTTACCATACGGCCACAAATGTTGGAAAAAGTCATCATCAAATTGGACGTCCAGATTGGATTGCATCCGCGCCAACCGTGGCGGTCATATGCCAGAAATCATATTTAAAATGTTATGCCACAAGATTATCTTTCGGATAAATAAAATTCATGTCAATCGAATCGTTGTTTTATTACAACTTAATGTTCTCTACATCGAAAAAAACACCCTTTATGTATGCGAATAGTAAAAGTTGTAAAAATGTTCATCATCAATAATTTTGTATGTAAGTATACATGCATATGTGTATGTAAGTATGCATACATATGTGTATGTAGATACACATACATACATATGTGGGATCGGTTTAGCAGTCTATATTATGCCATCGATATTTGATGGCCTTTACAGTGACGAAAAAAGTTTCACTACGACATACCAAAACAATAATCTTCAAACCGTACGTTTTAAAATTTTTTTGTGTTTTTGTATGGGAGTCACCCAAAACGAGGAGTGGTGAGAGGTCAGTGAGTGCGAAAAAATATAGAAGAGAAAAAACTATTGCGAATTGGTCATACATTTGACTCACTCCTCTGCACTAACCTGACCCAGGGTGCCTGTAAAGGAGTCAAATTTATGACTAACCCCCAATTATTTTTTCTTCCAATACATTTTTCGAGCACACTGATCCCGTACCAAACCACCCTCCCTACAAAAACACAAAAACAAATTTTAAATCGCATGCCTCGAAATGATTTTTTTTATGGTATATCTCATTGAAACTTTTTTTTCTTCAAGCCAAAAGCTATCGAAAAACCGGTTCCACAATATCAACAAATGCTTGCCCATACAAATCAACCTGGCCTAATATGTATACAGTGGGCATAATTATTTACTCCAAAGGAAATAATTTAATTAATTTCTATTATTTGAACTTTTTCTTATATAATTATTTCTGTATTAAGTTTATCAGGCTCAAGTTCTTTCTATATTATCTTTGTGATTGATATTAATTAAATTAGACAAAGAAAACATCAAAGACATTTAGCAGGGTGGACAACTAGTTGTTTCGAAGCCGCCACACTTTCTCGTTTAGAAACATGAGCCCCTGAGTTCAAAGACGGGTGCTGACGAGAAAGTGTGGCGGCTTCGAAAAAACTAGTTGTCCACCCTGCTAAATGTCTTTGATGTTTTCTTTGTCTAATTTAATTAATATCAATCACAAAGATAATATAGAAAGAACTTGAGCCTGATAAACTTAATACAGGAAATAATTTAACTTTTATTCTTGTCTTAAAGGAGCTGAGTCTTGAAGCCATATCTGTCACCATCAAAAAAGATTGACATTTTTTCGTTTCCTGTGACAACAATTTCATGTGACAACAAGTCGTAAGGTTTGTCAAGTATACTGACGAATTGAGTGGCATCAGTGAAATGTTGCCGACATAGCTGAAAATCTTAAAGTCAGTAAACAATTAAAATAAATTCAGTCAAGTACGAGGCTGGCTCGCACACTTAGGGTTTCGCACATGTATGTAAAATGTACGTGTAGAATGGCATATGTGAATACATATATTGTATAAATTTCATCTGTCTGTCTCTTACAGCTTGAGAGTTACGTTTAATTGTTACTTTGCGTTGTATGGGAACACCTTGTTGTTGTTTTCGACTCATTGCTGTTGTCATTTGCTGATGTAAGGCATCTGGGAATACAGACACTGTGCGAATTTCGGCTCTCTATCTCTTACCGTTCGAGAGATATAGCTAACTGTTACTTTATGTTGTAAATGGACACCTGGTAGTTTTAGATTTGTTGTTGTTTTTATCATTTGTTGTAAAGCATCTATAAATACATATACTGTGCGAATTTCAGCTCTCTATCTTTTACGGTTCGACTGTTACTTTATGTTGTAAAGGGACAGTTTTAGAGTTGTTGTCGTTTTTAGCATTTGCTGTTGTGGAGCATACGTGAATACACATATTATGCAAAGTTCATCCATCTGTCTCTCACGGTTCGAGTGTAACGTTTAATTGTTACTTTACGTTGTATAGGGACGGACACCTGGTAGTTTTCGACTTGTTTTTGTTTTTAGCATTTGTTGCTGTAGAGCATCTGCAAATACGTACACTGTTCGAAAACGCAAAATGGATATCCCATTATTTAGTCACTAAATTTTAGTGTCTTTCTATAGTTTAACACCGGTATTCATTAAAACTAAAACATTGTTGAAACACATTTAATAAGACATTTTTCATAAAAAATTTGTTCTAAAATGTATATGAGCAACATTTTATTTTTTATGAATACCGGTGTAAAAGTTTATTTTATGTTTACAAACTGTTCATTTGCCGCTCCACTGTGCGGAGCACTAAAAACTTTCATCCTGACAGCATTTACTATGTTATAACTTAATCATCTTTTAATGGCTGCTTTGATGGGCTTTTGTTTATGTGGCTTCCCAACAACTTTATATGGGATTATACAAAACGGCGTCTTTGGTAATTGGAATGCAGTCTCAAAGGAGACCAAATAAACTTTTGCACAACCACTTACATATACATACACTTACATATATGCATCCAGTAACGAACTCACAATAATACTTGCATACATGAGCATAAATATGACCGTTATAATTTTCTTTGCTCATGCATGTCTTTGACCAAAGTTTACCTGTTATTATCTTTCTTCTTCCGGTAATCAGTATATGCATACCTCTTTGACTTTTTCCACACCTGCATTCATACACATGTACATAAGTAGGTGTAGATACGAGTAGATACATATGTACATGTTCGTCATAATGTTGCCAGTATTTAGTCTTGTTTGTCTACATAAAAATGTTTGTTTCCTTGGCCAAATACAGTTTTTGTTAAAATTCCTTTATTTTATTTTATTTTATCTTATTTTTATGGAATCTTTTATGCATCGTATGTACATATGTATATGCATGTAGACGTTGGCAGTTTATGGATTCATGTGCCGAGTAATGTTTTGGTTTTAAGTGAAGCATGACAAATTTTCTTTTTCGTTTTTTAAACGCTTTTACAAGCTGATGCAGGACTTTATTGAGTTTTTTTTTTTTTTAATATGCGTAAATGCAATTTTACTCAAACTTTTTTTTTCTAACAAAGTTTCAAAATTAATTGAATTTTAGATTATTTTTGCCTCACAAATCAATGTAGCATAAACGAGTAGTACAACTTACACACATACATGAACCCGCTTAAACGCATATGAAGAAGCATATGAAGAAAAAATTTTTTCAAATTACGCACTGTTGACCTTTTTAGGGTTCCGTACTCATCAGAGTGAAACGGAACCCTATTAGCGAGACTACTACGTCCGTCCGTCCGTTACAGCGTCCATTCTCCGAAATGGTAAGAGCTAAAGAGCTGAAATTTTCACAGGATGTTGTTGTACCTTGCCGCTACAACAACAAATACTAAAAACATCAACAAAGCGAAAACTACCAGGTGTCCCCATACAACGAAAATTTACATTTAGCTATAACTCTCGAACCGTAAAAGATAGAATGCCGAAATTCGCACAGTGTATGTATTTATAGATGTTCTACAACAACAAATGCTAAAGACAACAACAGCTCGGAAACTACCAGGTGTCCCCATACAACCTAATGTAACAATTAGCCGTAGCTGCTGAACAGTGAAAGACAGAGAGCTGAAATTCACACAATATATGGCATACAATTACAAGTTCTAAAAACAACAACATGTCGAAAACTACCAGGTGTCTCTATACAACGTAAAGTAAAAATTAGACGCAAGAGACAGAGAGATGAAATGTGAACAATATATGAACTCACATATGGCCTACAATAACAAATGCTAAAAACAACAACAAGTCGAAAACTACCAGGTGTCCCTATACAACGTAAAATAACAATTAGCCGTTACTCTCGAACCGTGAGAGACAGAGGAATGAAATTTGTACAATATATGTATTCACATATGCTCCACAACAACAAATGATAAAAACAACAACAACTGTAAAACTACCAGGTGTTCTTTTACAACGTAGAGTAACAGCTATAACTCTCGAACCGTAAGAGAGCGCTGAAATTCTCACAGTGTCTGTATTCCCCCATACAACGTAAAGTAACAATTAAACGTAAGTCTCAAGCTGTAAGAGACAAAGATGAAATTTATACAATATATGTATTCAATATATAATATTTATTTGATCTTTTTTTAATTATTTGAAATACTATTTAGTACAGCTTCAGATCGTTTTTTATATACAAATTTTTTATTTACAATATTATTCAATATTTCGATAACAATTTGTTATCATCTTCAGGATAATATTTGTAATTAAATTGAAAATGTTGAAAAAATTTTTGATTTAAAAAAATTCAAAAATTGAAAAATAAAAACAATATAAATAACAGTAAAAAAAATAACACAAGTAGAAATAAACTAATTCTATGTCTAACATTTGCTATGTTAACATTCCCAACATGTTGCATTGCAACGTTATGTTAACACAGCAAACATTACCCATAGACTAACAATGATAATATTTTAATATAATAATAAATATTAAAAACATTCAAGTTCCTAATCTTTTGTTAACTAAATATCTATAATTCTGCGCACTGCAGTAGTTTAAATCATTATCCTCATTTTGAAAATGTTTCAGTGTTAAAAACAGAAAATAGTTATAAGAAACGTTACATGCTAGAAATGTTAGAGATAATTAAAACACCATTAACACATAGGATGAATTTTAGAGTAGACACAGAGAATTTAGCGCAGAATTATAGATATTTAGTTAACAAAAGGAATTAAATATATCAAATATATGTATTCACATATGCCATTCTAATCATACATTATACATACATATGTGCGGAACCCTAAGTGTGCGAGCCAGCCTCGTACTTGACTGAATTTATTTGTTTAATATTTGTTTCAGATTGAGGTCCTTTTCAATAAAAAAAAAATGTTTGTCACTATAAATATAATTCTTGTTCGATCATAGAAATAGGAAATAAAATCCAAAAATATGCTTGTTCATCATATTTGTTAAGCATTAATTGTAACAACACCTTGAAAATTGTAACTTATATTGAATGACTCAATTATGAAGGCAGATTAATTCACATATTTACCCAAAGTTTGTGGCAGCTAATTTAACACAACTTTGGTTCAGGGAATCAAAAGGTATTCAAATATTCAGTACTCAAACAGGGCTCAATACAATTGAATGAATGAAGGCACAAAAAACGATTTTAAATGCATTTTTAGGTGTGTGTGTGTGTGTGTGTGTGTGTGGCGCGAGTAAATATGTATCAGTGATTAGTTTAAACATGATTCACAACGAGTAAAGTGAAAATGCCTCAGTCATGCCAGGATTATGCTTCCCAAAACGTACAAGTAAAGAACGTAGTTATAAAATCTAATTATTAATTTTTTTTAAATTTAAAAGCCTTTTTTTAATTAAAAAAAAGCAATATTTTTATGAAACAGGCTCTATGTGAATTTATGCAACCACAGGCATTAATTATTTCTATAAATAACGTAACATCAAAACTAAAACATTAAAAATAGTATAAATATTTTTAAATTGAGAATTATTAAATATAAAATCATTTTTATTAAATAAAATTGAAAACAAATATGAACTTAATTATTTATTTACTTTAAGAGCCAATTTAAATGTATTAATTGAGGTCCAAAAATAGACCTGTTTCAAATGTTTTCTTAAAAGTGTGTTTGAAACTTAACTACTTATTCCATAATTCCCACGAACAAAATGAGAATCAGAAATGTTCAAACAAACTTTTACACCGGTATTCATAAAAAATAAAACGTTGCTCAAATACATTTTAGAAAAAATTTTATATGAAAAATGTGTCGTAAAATGTGTTGCAACAATGTTTTATTTTTTATGAATACCGGTGTTAATATTTTATTTAATAAAAATTTTATTTATAAAGTGAGGTCAAGCCGAACTCACTTTATAAATAAAACTTTTAATATAGAAAACATTTTTTCTGGTTCTCATTTAGTTCGTGGGAATTATGAAATAAGTACACTCAGAATATTTTTGTAGTAACTGACCGTAGTTTATTCTACAAGAAATCAGTGCAGTTATTTTTAAATGACAAAACGTTTAAAAAAGAATGAAATTTAAATTTTAACTGATTTGTACAGTTACTTAAAAAAGCTAACTACTGATAAATACAGATTTTCGCTGACAGTTAATAATGACAGTAGTAACTTATGTTACACATACATGAAGGAACCAAGCTGTTAATACGTATAAACATATTTATAATTTGGTTTCTACCTACATAGTATTTATGTAGCATACATACTCTTTACTTAAATTGATTGTTGCGAAGGCTGAGTGGGTATGGCAGCTGCTTTCAAGTCGAGATGTTACATGTTCGAATCTCAGCAGAGGCCTTACCGAACAAAAATCAAATGAGCGAATTGAAAAAGTAGATAATAGAAAACTATACTTAAATAAAATTACCACCTATGAAAAAATAAAAAAAAATTTACAAGTTGATTACACATGAATTCTTTTTTTATTACTGTTAAGAAATATTTTAGAAACCTAAATAGAAATTTTTATATAAATGTATTTATACAAACGGCCAGACTCGATATCGATGAATTTGTTTCAAAAATTATATGTAAACTTAATTACTTTTTAATTACTTTTCAAATTCTTCAAAAAATACATCCATTAAAGACGAAAAGAACTAAATGAAAAAAACATATGGTAGTTGTATCATGAGCACGACGATACAATATTCGTGTGTACATGTATGTATGTGCGCGGCTCATATGCTTAAGTTTCATTGCCGCGTGTATGTATGTCGGTGTGTGTATATCTTTTGTTCATTATTAGTTTTATTGCGAGGTGACGTAATCAGCTTCGGTAAACTTCTCGACTGTTCGAGCAATGATCGTTGAGAGGTATAAAAGCAGCTCAGCTTAACGCTGAGCAAGTCAGTCTATTTTTAACTGCGCTAACGTGTAAAGTGTCTTGAGGAATAAGTAAAAGTGTTCTTCTTTTAGTAAAGTGTTTGTGAGTACAGTGTGTTAAGTAAATAAAGTATTGAACTGTTGAGTACTGTCGACTGAAGAATTGAGTGTTTTAACTTCATTACAATTAAAGAATCTACGGAAAACGTTTTTAAAAGGTAAAAACATAACAATATTGAAAGTTGTTCACTGTTCCATAATATAATTTTGTGCAATAAATTTAACCTGCTTTGAAGATGGTTTCTTGATATCATAAAATGTCTTTTTTCTTACCTAATTGGAAATAAAACCACAATAAGCTTTTATATTGTTAAACACTGGGGACTTTATATAGACTTCTTTTTAATATGTATGTATACATGTATAGATTCTTTTTTTTTTCATTTTGTCAAAAAGAAAACAAAACGTATGTGTTTAATATCATTTTTTTTTTTTTTTTATAAAAAACTACAATAATTATAATGTTTACATTGCGTAAAAACGAACAAAGTTTATTGGTAAACTATTATCAAATTCAGACCAATTGTTTATTTGCAGTGAAACTTTCACTTTCATATATTGCAATAAATATGTTTTGATTTCAATTGTTTTTTTTTTCTTTTGTTTTGGTAAAAGTTAAATGACAGGATATAAAAAAACCCAATTAAGTGTAGGATGTGTAAGAAGTGTTAGTAGTATATTTAATAACAGTAATTGATGTACTTAAAAAGTCAAATTATAAAAAAGCATGTGTTTGTAAAGTATATTAATCAGAAAAATATATATAAAAATATAAAAAAATGTAGTATGACACTTAATTGTTCGAAGTTATAAATATGCACTTATATATGTATATACATATTCCGTTTAAATACTGTTTTCAGCTGTAAAAAATGTTAAAGCAAAAATTATTAAATTTAGGTTCAATGAAAATCTAAAGAACTAAATGATGTTCAATGTAACAAAGATTAAATAAAACAAAAAATTAAAATTTCAAATATTAAATTGGAACCTTTTGGGATGTAAAATAATGTTTTCGAGAAACCGGTTGAAGGAAAAAACATTTATAAATGAACTTTAAGAGATTCCATGCGACCAACAATACGGCGGCGCAATTCTGCATATCTGAAAGAGAGACAAATTATTCAATAACTTAGATTTACTAATAAAACATTTACTTAATAAAAACAAAATCATAAAGTATACAGATTTTTGAAATCAACATTGGCGTCATGAAAGTCATGGTTTATTATTTATAATATTTCGGGTAAAACCATTGTAGTATTGTGTTTGTAATAGCTCGATGTATTTATGTATGTATGTATGTATGTATGTATGTATGTATGTATGTATGTATGTTTAACTGACGATACTAGTTGTATTATTTCCATTTTTATTATTACACAAATAATAATTAATGAATTGGCTTTGAAATAATTGTAACGTAATTTAAGTGAACTTTGGAAAAATAAAGGAAAATTAGATGATTATGTTGGAAATAATCGAACTAACCAGACGTGGATTGTTTGTTTGTCATCCTACATCATGTTGATCACAACTATTTGTATTACAATTTAGTACAGATGTGAAGTGACTTGTGTCAGTGCCTGGCTAGAAGCTCTAGTCTGACGGCGGATCAAACTACGTGGTGCAATTCTGACTTTATAACGCCGCACTCGAACAGCCAGTCATACAGCCCGCGTGACAATTTATTTGCTACTGTTCTTGGCCCATAACGAAATGCAGTGCAATTCGGGTAGCCCGAAATTCCTAGCAACATCAGGTCTTTAACCAGCCCTGATGATGCCCCCGCTCCAGTTCCTTACAAAGCAGCGTCTGCACTACGGCTCCTTTTGAGCCCCCGAGCATAGGCCATATGATCAGTTAGTCTGGTTACCAACATTCTCTTCTATGCGAACTTATGGTAGCAACCACAGCCAATACGTTTGAGCCAAGGAAAGCCCATCAACCTACCATCGGGCGAGAAAACTCGGTAGAGTAATCACGGGGCCCATCGATGGAGGGTTTCAGTAGATCTCTAAGATTTCTGGTAACCAAGATAACCGAGGTATCCTGCACCCCATCTGCCCCGGTGACACAATACCAAGCTGATGCATAATAGATCAGCAAGATGCATTATGTGGCCCCGGGGGGAACAATTTAGTACAAATGCAATTTATCTCTATTTATGCCAAAAAATAGAAAATAGTTTATGAATACTGCAAAAAATTTTGCAATTTAAAGCAGTCTGAGAAAATTAAAAAAATAGTTTATTATTTGCTTTTAAAGCTAATTCAATTTTATTATTATAAATTTGAATTATATTTAATGGAAACTGATGAATTAAGTTTTAGTCAATGACTACTCGTTGTATGAGAGCAGTGTTGGGTAAAATACATGCTCTGATGTATTTAAAATACAAAATACACGAAAGTTGTGTATTTAAAATACAAATACTTTTTTTCCATGTATTTAAAATACAAAATACTGCATTTCAAAAGCAAGTATTTGAAATACAAAATACAATGTAACAAAAATATGTATTTGAAATACAAAATACTTTTATCAAAAGAGTTTTTATTTTCTCTCATGAGCACCAGTCTTTCAAAAGTGATATAAGAAAAACAATCTCTTGATGGCGAATAAAGAAAACCAGCTAACGACAAAATCTCATTGATTTAGGAAACGATATTTTATTGAAAGACTTATAACGGAATTAAGAAATAAGTGACACTTAAAAAAGTTTCACCAAATGCTATATAACTATATATAGTCTATCCAAGTCAACAGTTGATTGATATTTTTTTCTCTGGTCTTAGATTTTATTTTCACGAATTCTACTCGCAATGTTCAAGTTAATGTTCCTTTAAGCAATACTTCAATTTTTGATCGTTCTTTTATAAAAAGAATCCACCATGCATGGAGTGTCCTTCCAAATGAGCTTAAATTATTTTCCTACTCCTACTCTGGTTACGCGCGTAAACTCTTGATTTACTTCAACAGTGAAGTCACTCAGATGAATTCATTAAAAAAAAGAAATGCGGTCGGGGGACCCCCGTTAGGAACAAAGTTCCTTACGTTTTTTCTTCATCTTCGAATGTAATACAAGGTGAAATCTGTATGTTTTATTATGTGTTGTTTTTGAAATTTTTAAATTTTATATGCTTCTTAAAATTTTTGGAACGTTTTATTTTTTTACTTGTGACACATGTAGATAATTTTATTGGCCACGAAGGCTTTCTTGTATTGGTATTGAATAATAAATAAATAAATAAAATGTCGAACGCTGTTTTTACTTGTATTTTATTTTTTCATTATTTCTGACAGCTTGGCGACTTTCTCAATGTATGTGCATTCAGTTGCGTTTACTTTACACAGGTACTTTGATAAATAAATTGTGCTATTGCAATTTTTTCAATGTAAAACAGTAGCAAAATTTTCGGATTTTAGTTGATGTATGAATGGAATAATTTTTAGTGCATATTTTTTAACATAAATTTAAAAATGTATTTTGAAAAATGTATTTTGAGAGCACGAGTATTTGAAATACAAAATACTCAAGATCTTAGTATTTAAAATACAAAATACAAATACATTCATGAGACGTATTTAAAATACAAATACAAAATACGTATTTGTATTCTAAATACGTATTTCAAATACATGTATTTCAAACACTGCCCAGCCCTGTATGAGAGTTTCTAACAAAATTAAAATGTGTGAATAAGTAAAATTAATATATTAATTTAGGTCTAAAAATTAACCTTTTTAAAAAATATTTGCTGTGTCTTTCAGCTGTCTATATTTTTTAAAAAGGTTCATTTTTGGACCTAAATTAATACATTTCAATTGGGTCTTAGAGCAAATAAATAATTAAGTTCATATTAAAATTAATACAAATGTATATCTCCAATAAAACGATTAAATGCAAGTAAAAACCGACTTTACTTACTTATCTCTAACTTTGGTAACCTCTCGGTCTAGTTCTTGATCATAGCGTTCAATTATAGCACGGCATTCTGGTAATGACAGATTCAAAAATTGCGCTACTTCATTGCTGTAATAGAAACGTTTATGTTTTATAAGCTTATTTGTGCACTAAGCATATTTAATTGTACCTTATTTCATCAGTTTTTTTTGCATCCACTAAAAACAATTTGGCAACATCTTCATGGGGTCCCATCATAATGCGTGTAATTAAGGGATACTCATTATCCTTTAGACGCTTCTGCTCGCCATTGTCTCTTATAATAAAAAGGGAGAAATTCTCGACGGCACTATCGACACGATACTTTTCCAATAATAGATTAATGACCTCTTGGGTGGTTACCAGTGATGTCACCCAGACGGACATTTGAGAACCATATGGTGGGGTAAAGAATGATGTTTCACGATTATAAAAATGGCCATTTATAGAGCAACGACGTTTGAGCTTAGTACGAGAGCTGAAATCAAATAGAGTTTTTGTTATATAATTTTCGAATTTATTATAATTTCATTTACCGTCTGTTGCCACTGCGACGCTTAATCGCTGATGCACCAGTGCGTGGTGGTCTTCTTAATACCACACCATCTTCCGTTATATGCAAAGGTTGTTCGTCATTATCGACTTGTTGGGAATTTAGGTGATTTTGTTGCGGCCCCCCTAAGCTGGCAGTGTACAGCTGTTCGGTTTGTGTTAATTCATCACCACCAGCAGCGCCACTTTGTGAAGTAACTGATTGATGGCTAGAATCACAATCACTACGTTCTTTGGGATAACAGTTCATTTTGATTTGGATAAACTTTGGAGGTATGTCACTTTTTCGTATAGTGGCCGAAATATGTTCGCCAGCAGCAACAACATTGCGACATTCCCGCCTGAGTCTTGGCTTCAAGGTAGAATCGTCATCATCACTACTGGATGAATAAACCACACAAGATGGGCCGGACTTTGAGCGATTAATACCTTTCTCGAAACGACCATTCGTTAGCATTAGTTGTGCCTGTGCAGAACCACTTTTCTGCAAGGCATACGGAGAACGTTTAAGCGGTGAACAGCCCTCGCTATTTTTTAACGATAGAGTATCATTTATAAAAGACGCATCTATAGATCTAAGGGCATGTTCACAATTAAAACTTTTGCTCATGGGATTTTCAGCAGCATTGTAAAGTTTAAGGGAGTCGTGTATACGTGAGGGATCTATAGGTTGATTACGTTTCAACGTGTCGTCATTGTGTTCTTGAAAAGAATTGGCACCGTTTACGTAGTCTTGATGAACGCTACGTTTAAAATCTTCAAAGTCCATGGGTTTCAAGGTGGCGTCATCGGAAGTTTCATAATTATCTACAGTCGTAGAGGTGGTTGTGTTGGCATTTGTGCTGGTATCAGCGGTAGTGCTGGTGTTCAATGAGGCAGTTGCCGTTAGAAAATTGTCGGAAGAAGTTGTGGTCGAGGAAGAGCTTGCGGATGGTGTTGTTGTGGAAGTGGTTTTTAAAGCTGAGACATCTTCTACATTTGTAGAGTCTGTGCTATTTTGATTTGACATAGTTTTTGAACTATCAGATGTTGGGGTTGATGATGATGAGTTTTGAGGCGAAGATGATGATGGTAAGCGCACCGGCATGGTTTCATAAACTTTATCCTTTTCGTTAACTCGTCTTTCCACTTGTAACAGATCGTCAATTTCATCCCAGTCTAACTTTTCCAATTTATCTAATTTTGAAGGCAACGTTGAACTAACACAATTGTTTGTAATGCTAGTGGTTGTTGTATTAGAAGATGGATCATCACACAAGGTTGTGGTGGTAGAGGAAGAATCCTCTTCATGCCTGCCATTCGTAAGTGTTTCTGTTACCCTTGAGCCTGTTGTTTGAGCAGAAATATCTTCAGGGGTCGTTGGTAATTCGGGATATTCATTTAGACTGCATGAATCAAAAGTCATGCTCTCACTCAAGGATACATCTGTAGATATGGCATCAACTTGATCGCTTGTTGTGGTAGCTGCTTCATAGGACTCAGTTCGTTCGTTATTTTCTTTATCAGAGGCGTCCTGACAGAGTGGTTATATATTTTTTTTTCATTTTTCAAATTTATTAGTATAAATAAGCACATATTTAATTACACTTTGAATATTCTTCTTTATATTCTTCTAAACACAAACTTACATTTTCAGCTTTTGATATACGGCATGAATTTCGTTTGCGCACTACAAATGTACGTTGATCGTCATCTTCTTTTAAATGAATGACACCTTGTACGCCCCAATAAACACGCAAGGCTCCCTCAAGTATTAAACGATTGTTTACTTCTCTGCTTCTTACTTCCATACTTTTATTGTCGTAGAACTGATTATAGACCTACAAAATTTTAGTTCGTTGTTAATTTGTGATATTAAATCGTAAGATTCGCTTGATGCAATTTATATCATTCATAAACTAAGAAATACATATTTGATTTTAATTTAATATTATTTTAATATTCAAGCTAAATATACATCTATTTGCATAATTATTTGCTGCCACTACGCTCTCCTACGGATAGCTTCTTCACTCTACCTCTTCACCAGCTATCAACTTGAACAGGTCGCCGACAGAGCAACGGTATTAATACGCTCATATTTTTGTACATGGAGAACTCGCATGTCCAACCAATTCATAATTTTTGACTTGTCAAAGTGTTTACTGCGTTCATATGTTTGCCTAAACATAAACACGAACCGTCTCCATTAACCAGGAGCGATATTCGAAATCATGTTCATACCAAGTTCATAGCTAATGGAGACCCCCAGTCAGACCAATAACAATATTTCAAAAAAAAATATTTTCTAGTTTAGTTTTTCAACAACAAACATAAAAAAACCCATTTTAAAAGAACCCCATTTTAAAAGAAAAACATAAAAGGATCATTATTTTGTATTACGTTTATCAGGATCATGTTCTTTCTACACATATAATTTTTGTGATTGATATTAATGAAAGAAGAAAAAGAAAACTGCCAGGACCCTTAGCTAGATGGACAACCTGCTGTTTCGAAGCCGCCACACTTCCCGTCAGCACCCGTGCTTGAACTCATGGCCTCATCTTTCTAAAGCGACACTCACGCCACTCAGCCACCCAAGTTTTAGTATATTTTCTGTCTAAATTTTTTAATTATATCATGGTATATGTATGTGCCGCATGAATGTTTCAATCATTATGTAGATGTAAAGAATTCTTCAGTGACTTTCAAAAAAAAAAAAAAAAAAAAAACTCTGAGAAACGATCTGTATTGCAAACCATGATCCTTAGACATATACATATGTACATGCATGAGGTAAACCAGGCGAGATCTAACGAAATATACTACATTTTTAGACTATTAATTTTTACGGCAATTTTTTCAACCCAGATATAGAGTACCCACTTATTGGTGAGCACACAAATATTCAAGTTTTTTTCCAAACATCACGTTGCTTCGAATCATGTTTTCTAAATATAAAACGAATCAAAAAGTTTGTTTTTTGTGGTTTTTCTGATGTAAATGCATTTCTTTAACACAGCAAACCTATCGCTTACCTAAAAGGTTCCAGAAGGTTTAATTATTTTCAAAATGTAAAACAAATTATTATTTTTAACCATTCATTAATTAACTTAACTATTTATTTGACTTAAGAGCGAATTAAAAGGTATTATTTTAGGTCTAAAAATACAGCTTATTAATGTTTTCTGTCTTTTTCAGCCGTCTATATACCGCCGGCATTTCGTTGATGAATATTAACTCATCAGTAGACTCGAACAATTCTTAAGAGAATGTTTGAAACTCAACTAATTATTCCAAAATTGTCATGAACAAAATGAAAATCAGAAATGTTCAAACAAACTCTATCACCGGTATTCATAAAAAATAAAACGTTGCTCACACATTTTAAAAAAAAATTTTATATGAAAAATTTGTCGTAAAATGTGTTTCAACACTGTTTTATTTTTTATGAATACCGGGGTGTTAATATAGAAAACATTTTTTCGTCTTGCAACACTTTTACTTTTCTTAACAATTTGAGATGTATTATTGGCTCTTAAAGTAAATAAATTACTAAGTTTACTTTTGAATATTCCAAAAACTTTTACTTTTTGATACTTTTAAAAATACAAATTGTAGCAACCAATGGTAACTTGTTGTAGGTATAGAAGTTGCTAAGAAAAGAAAGTGTAGGAAGACGAAAAAAAAAATCTTTTCTGTATTAAAAGTTGGTTTGAACAGAATTTCGGAATAAGTAGGTGAGTTTCAAACATTCTTCAAAGAATTTTTCGAGTCTACTGATGAAATGTCGACGGCATATAGACGGCTGAAAAAGACAGAAAACATTACTAAGGACTATTTTTAGACCTGAAATAATAAATTTTTAACCATTGCAAATAGGTATGTACAAATATTTAATTTTTTTTAGTTTTTGCAATATTTTTCAATTATAAACCTTCCTGCAATTTGTAGGCTACAAATTTAAAAATGTTACCTTAAGTTTTGACTCAAGATGATCCCTGGGTAACGATGCGCCATTTTGTTGACCGGTTCTATTAAAAGTATTTTTGTTGCCAAAACTTTTATGAGATTCTACACGAGTGCCATGGCCAAATAGTTGAGGCCCAAAAAGAGCTCCATAACATGGTACATGACAATAAGGCACACCTTTATGCTAAAATTAAGATACAAAATTTCGAATGTTTATATAATAAACAAATAGTATATTTTCACCTCTGCATGTTGTCCGGGGTTTAAACGTTTGCCACATTCTTCACATCTCAAACATTCGGGATGCCAGTCGTACCCCAAAGATTGCTTGCGCTCCGCTAAAAAAAAATAATAGATATAATTAATAGTGATGGAAAAACTAATTGAATTTAAATTTATTTTGTTATATTTTATATATTTATTTGAGCTTAAGGTCTTTTTGGAATTTGAATATTTATTTTTGTCAATATTTCGCTCTCCTTCGGATAGCTTCTTCAGGACAATAATAATCATTATTATTCAATAATAATCATTATTATTGTCCTGAAGAAGATATCCGAAGGAGAGCGAAATATTGACAAAAATAAATATTCAAATTCCAAAAAGACCTTAAGCTCAAATAAATATATAAAATATAAGAAAGAAAAATAACTAAATATTAAATTTATTTTGTTAAAAGGTTCTAAAAATCTTACCAAAATATACGGGTTTGCCGCACTTGTGACACTTCCACATGATTTCTTATGGAAATTGTAACCTCCCCCTAATATTGTTCTATTTACAATTGTAATTACACAGGCGGCACGCACGAACACACCAGTTTAATGAACCCCACCACCACACTCTCTTGACAATAATTACAATTATTACCCAAAATCGGATGGCAAAATTATATAAAAAGTTTGACAATTTTTCTTTTTCTATATGAATTAAAAGGTAACTGAACTTAAATGGCCCAAAAACTAAATTGCTGTAGGTATGTATGCGTATTGAGAAGATTAATTTATTGCAAGTTTTGGAAACAAAGAACGTTAAACTAAGAAACTTTTTTTTATTTTGCATATCACTAGCCTCGTACAATCCTTAATTTTCCAGTTTTTATGAACACTTCTATAAATTTGCTATAAACTCTGGAAATTCTTTTGTTTATAACTATTTTTATTCTTGCGAATACGTATGTGCATACATACATACATTCATACATACATATATACATACATATATTTAATGAATACGTGCTTTGTTTACCAAGTTACTTTTTTTGTTAATGACCAATAAAATTAATGCATCTCCATTAAAAAAATTTACTTCACTATACGCCTCCTTTTTAGTTAATTGGTTTGATTCTGTGTATTTTGTCTATTCAGGTTTTTTCTCTAGTGTTTTTCTGTTAGTGCACCTGTTTTTCCCAATAAGTTTTTGTTTGTTTAACAATTTGTTTATTATAAGCTATTTTTGAAATAAAATATTCATTTATAATTGCGAATATTATCCCTTCCACCAAGAAATTTTATTCTTTGCGTTCAACGTCCGCTTATAATACAAAAAAAAAACTCAGAAGTTGCAATTATCGCATAAAATTAGAACTAGTAAAAAACACACTGGAAAGTCTCATGCCACCTTTTTGCCTTATTTTGTTTTTGTAATAATTGACAAATGGAAAATGTAAATAAATGGAATTTTCTTTTATTCTCTACTCAACTTGGCAGCACAACATATACTTTTACAACACAGCGTTGGATTGCTTTACCCTAAGCTGTTATAATATGACTATAGTCACTCACTCTTGAAAATAACGTTCACTATTAAAACTCGTTTAGTATAAAACTTTTTTAACTTTTGCGAAAATAGAAGATAGTTTTTTTAAACTCATAACGCTCTTAGAAATAACGTTTGTTTTTATAACTCGTTTTAGCGTAAAACCTTTTTAGCTTTTGCGAATATAGACGAAAGCAACTTTTTTATGAATGGGAAAAAGTGCTAAGAATCACAAATGCAGAAATTTCAATTACAGTTCTGGCTTTACTACTAACAAAGTTAAAGATGCGGATAAAGATCCGGATAGCAGTATCTGTGAGTATTTTAAAGACTAAAATATTTAAACTAGTGGAAGGCAGGTTGATATTCAGACTTGCCTTTGCGGTAGTAAAAATACTGAAACATGTGACAGACTAGAACGATTTTGCTCAAAAATTTTACTTTTATATAAATTTTAAAATATTTATTTAAGCCAATTCCGACAATCTATTAGTCTTGAGACAGAAATTATTCGGAATGGTTTTAATTACGAGGTTTCACTTCCATCAATTTTGTTTCATCTCCAGTATTTGACTGACTTACTTTATTCCTTCATATTTTAACTTTGTTTAGCAGAATATGAAAAGAACGTACATTTTCTATATATTTTACGCTCTTGTATATTATCACAGAATGTTATTCCATAACCTAATAAAAAATTGATTGTCACATACATTTTTGTATTTAAATATAAAATAAAAAAGAATATTTAAGTACCTCGTACTGTTTTTGTCATAGTTTGATTACCTAGAACTTTTGAAAAAAGTTTTGCCCTTTTTTAAATAATTTTGTGATATTTTGCTTGATTTTTTTTTTTTATATTAATTTTAGGTATTTTTTGCTTTGTCCTGCCAATAACAATGCCACACTACTTCAACACATTGAAGAAAATCAGAAGCAAGCTGTACACCTGTTCTCGTGTGTTTAAGATTTTATATATTTAATATTATTTTATAGTTTTAATTATTCAAATATTCTTGTCAATATTTCGCTCTCATTCGGATAGCTTCTTCAGGACAATAATATTGAAAAAAGAACAATTAAAATATTTTTCAATACTATCGCCCTGAAAAATCTATCCAAGTTTATTCGAATAAATAAAAAAATATTTACACTTTATTATAAATATAAAATGCCTTCAGCTTAAGAAAATAATAATATTAAATAATTTTCCTTGGTTTAATATATTGAACTAGAGGTCACTTCAGTTTTAATAAATATATATTTTTATTATTAAAGTTTTCAATATATCGATACTTTTTGTGAATCTTCTTCTGGAAAATGTGTTTTCAAATGTTTTATAAATTTTCAATTTTCTACTACAAAAATAAATACATATAAAAGGTAGAAAAACTAGTATCCAGAATAATTATAAATTTAAAAAAGGGATCGAAGAAAAGCAAATATTAAAGACTGTATTAATTTTTTTTTATTTCAATACATTTCCAACATTATTTTGGTTAACAAACTTTCTGCTACCTTTTCCTTATGTGAATCTTAGCAGATAGATAGTTAGCAAAGGTGTTTTTATGAATAATCCCCTAAATTTTTATGGATCTGAAAATAATATCAAATGATTTCTATTCATAAATTTGCTATGCATATATCTATTGATTTTGCGAAACACGAAATAAATCACTATATAATTTACTACCGCTATTTTACAACCATGTGAGAGAAAGTGAGTACGTCGTCTGTTTGTTGGGATAGTTGCTGTTTATTTCTTCCTTGTCTGAAAATTGTAATTCTATTGTGTAGTTTAATTAATAATAATATTATTTGTTCTTAGCAAATTTAGAATGTAATGTATATAAATACTACTTTTTGTTGTGTTTGAAATAAAAATACATTAAAAAATTGCCCATAAAGTTAGCATGAAACTGTGAAAACCATTGTGTAAAAAAAAAATCTGATATTCAGTAAAATATGTACGTGTTAGACTACGAAAAATAATAGAAAAGAAAGAGCTTGTAACAAAGGCAATTTATTCAAAAAGGATACAAAGAGATAAAGAAACTAAAGGATATTTAAGCGCAACAGCTGAAAAATTTTACTATCGTTTTAATGTTGAGGAATTTTGCTTTTGTTAATGGTGGATTTGACATACATTTTTAGTACAATCAAGTTATTTGTAATCTCACGAGTAAAACAGGACACTTTCCATCTTCATAAAAACTAGAAAACATGAAAACTACAATCGAGTTTGAGGAATGCCTCAAGGATTCTCCAAAGTTTAGGTAAGTCGAAAAAGACCTACTGAGTCACTACTTGACGGCTAGTGGTCGTCTATGATACAACAACTTACATAGGCACAAATTATTATATATGTATATTGTGAAAAATTATGATTAAATAAAATGATAAAGCGGTGAAATTTTGGTGCATTGCTTATTTGAAAATATTTGTCATCTTACATGTAACTTAAAACTGCAAAATATCCACAAACTTAGGCAAACAAAACCCCACACACACACAAGAAACGCCCCTATATTATTTTTTCTGCCTTAATACCTATATTAATTTTGAAAAAGGGCTTACACATTTTTCAAATGCGTTCATGAAGTAACTTTTGTTTGCATAGGGCTAATTTTTAAACACAAATTACAATAAGGCTCATACATGCATGCCCTTTAGGTAGATACCGTTTGAATAAAAAATAATTTAATAAATGTTTGTAATTCTAAAAAAAAAATCCAAACTTATATTTCATGCACAAATCAACAAACCCCTAACAAGGCATCTTTTATTTGTTTATCCAGAGAAAAGTGTTTTAACATATACCTACTTATGTAGTTATATATTTTTAATTCAAACAACACTGACGAATGACAGACTATGCTTTTTATTTATTCATTCATCTGCAAACGTAAAGAAAATATCTTTAAAATTGATATAAACACTCACACCCTACATTATCAAAAAAAAAAAAAAATCTAAGGAAACAAGAAACATCCAAACGAAAAGTGATGCAAAATTTATTTTTGTTACGCTATTTTGCGTGTACGTCTCGATACTGCTGGCCTAAATTTTCATAAAATTGCTAAGCTTCAATACTTAATGGTAAATGGAAACAGGTACTACCAAGATTAGAAGCTAGTCATATCATCAGAATATCTATCGTCAATTATGATTTAGTTCAGATAAACTACATACCTATATGATAGTTGATCAATTTGAACTATCTTGTTTCTTTTCAATGATTTGTTACTTTTTTATTACACGTAAAAAAACTGAGACAAAATTCTGTCCCCCTAATTCATAAAAATTAAAATAAAATCTGTCAAATAAGAGCTTTATAAACCTTTGTATAATTTTTATGAAAAAGACAAAAATTGCCTATTATAATAATTATTATTGCAGCAGTTAGAAAGGGCCTTTATAAATGTACAAACACGAAAAGTAAGTATACAATTTTCGACGCAGCCAAATTTAGGTTTTGTTTTTCTTTTTATTACGTAATCGAATCAGATTGCAGATTTTATCAAATATTCTTCATTTTGTTTGTGCTCACTCTGTTTTTGTTGCCATTTGTTCATCACAAATTGTCAACCATTTAATTATTTATCGATAAAAACCAGAAAAAACAGGATAATAGCGGTTTAAAAATATGTATGTTTAATGCGCACTCACATCCGCACTGAATAAAAGAAGTCAAATCCACAGCGGTTAAAAAATAGCCTGTGTTAGTCACTAGTAATGTAGCTTTCCATTGGTCATTCTGTACTTAAGCGTGAAAGGGCAACAACTAACTAAAACAAACAAACGCACTTGCACTTTTATAATATTAATAAAGATAAATGAAATTAGATCTAAGTACATTTAGAAGCATGACTAGAATACATCTATATCGATTAGCATGAATAAATGCTTTTCCGCGATATACCTGAAAACTTTGAACTATTTTATAGGAAAACAATAGTATTTTCGCTACCCAACTCGCTTAATTGCTTGTTTTGACAATGTGAGTCATGTTATAAGCAGTTTATGCTGTGCTATGGTTAATAAATTTTATTATTTTAGATTTTTCCAATACGTAACGTTTTATGGAACGAAGCTCCTTAACGCGGCTTGCTGGTAGTGCAAATTAGTAGAAATCGTCACGAAAGCGTGTGAGCTGTTTATTTGTATTGGTGTATCTGCCGACAAACAATTGTGTAGGTGTCTCCGCTGCTGTCAGCTGAGACACATACCAATAAATAATAATTAGTTGAGAAAACGGACACTATCAGTTGCTAGATGTCGCTAAAGTAATGTATGTCACAACAAAAAACAGCAATATTGAAAAATTTTCTTCGTTTTGTAGCAGATTGACAAAAAAATACTGCATGTGTCAAAAGTAAAAAAAATAAAACGTTCCAAAAGTTTTAAGAAGCATATAAAATTTAAAAAGAGCAAACAACACAAAATAAAACATACAGATTTCACCTTGTATTACATTCGAAGATGAAGAAAAAACGTAAGGAACTTCGTTCCTAACCTGATTAAATCAATTTCAGTTAAATGTGCTGTATTAAAATTGTATTAAAAGCTTAAAATTGATCTGATACGATTTAATTAATCCCTTTGTGTTGCCTTATTTATTGCTTTCAGACATTTCATCTCTAAAGAAGAATCGGATATTGAGCATTTGGAACAACGTCTGGAAAAAATCATTAAACTTTGCAACACAGCAGTTGATTCAGGCAAAGAATATGTAAAAAATCAAAGGTAATGAACTTGTTATATTTTTATTAGCGAAAGTGTACATATACACATAATATATGTACTTCTATTTATGTATAAGATTTTTAATATAAATTTATAGCTTTCTACGTATTACAAAAATTAATATGTATTTGAAATTAATTCTATAAAAAAAATTTTATAAAAATTTTTAACTACTCAAATATGAACTTAATTATTTATTTACTTTAAGAGCCAATTGAAATGTAATAATTTTTGAAAAGGTTCATTTTTGGACCTGAATTAATAATTTTTAACTACAATAAAATTTAAATTGGTATTAATTTTTCAAAAATAAATCTCAGTTGTCAGACTTCTTGTAGTATCTCCTCTCATGGCTATTTTTTTTTTTTAATTTCAAAGCGTGATCATGGAGAATTCCTTGGTTTTGCTTAAAACCTATTTGAGTTGGAATAAAGTTTGTAGTGTGACACATTTGTTTTTCATCATCTTTCAAAATGCACATTTGACTTTCAAAATGCACATTTGTACTATTTTTTAATTCACAGTCTGAACACTTACTTGTCTGCTTACTAAAAATTTTGTTTGTGAAACACTGATATTGTTCAGTGGCATTAAAAAAAAGTAATACAGACTCGATTTGGAAATTCGGAACTGTGTTTTATAAAGTTTGTTTGACAAAACTTTATGTAACAACATCTCGGATAGGCATCTGGTGAATGTTATCGTTCGTTTTGTATATAATATACGATTTTATGATTACATTTCAACTCTGGTCAAACGTTTCCTTGGATGCTCATGCAAGGAATTTACAATGTATCACAGTTTCGTGTTCTTCTATAAAATAATTACATAAACCACTATCTCTTTATGAAGCATTCAAATTTTCCTGCTCTTTAGGAAATCCGCAAATTGTTATACCCAGGGGAGAGACCATTTTTGGTTAGAATTGCAAGATTGTGAAATAAATTACCATAATTTTTTGAGAGTTTTCTCTCACTCGAATAATGTTGTTCGTTTGAAACTTATTCATTTTTTATCTACTTGACTTAAAGTAATGACTGCTCTCAAAAAAATTACAAAAAAATTCATGTTGCCTAGTTTAGAAGGTATTGAAAAAATCTAAACAAAATTTGTAACTTACAATTTTAGTTTTGAAACAAAAAAAATATATAAAATAAATTTTGTATTTGTGCAAAAATGTTTTTTCTCAAAATGCACCAAATGTTGAATTTAGGAAAAACTGCAGCAACTTTTGGCGGAACTTGCCGATGGTACCTAGTGCAGTTTGTTTTTCTCAATACGGCCAGTTAAAGTTGGGTGTTGTTTTAATTTTCAGTACAAAAAGTCGTAAAATGTGGGATTTTCTTTGCGAATTCGGCAATTACAGTCAAAATTCGTAAATGTAAAGATAAAAGAAGAACAACTGACGATATTATTAGAGAAACACAGTTTGAAAATTCAAAATTTGTGATCACAGGAATGAAAAGATCATCACACGGTGATTTTTTTCCAATATGGCAATACTTTCTAAATTAATCGAAATTTTTTTATAATTTTTCTGAGAGCAGTCACCACCAGTTTTCGTTTGGAAGTTGAGTTGCGGGACACCGTATAATTTTACCTCTAATTTTGATTTATTATATTTTTGACTAAATCACAACTACAGAGTTTTATATCTTTAGGATGTGCTTAAATATGTATTGATTAATAAAAAAAAACCAGTGATAAAATTGAAAGTTGATCAATAGAACTAAATTTAGGCAGTCAATAATGAAGAGCTCAAGTAGTTGGATGGCGAAGCGCTGCTGCTTAAAAAAGCAGCATGCAATTGGTTGTGACCTGACTTCGAAACCATTTGGCTGCTGACAATCGCCGTGGCGGGCGTAAAACAGTCATGGTATGTTCCTCAGTTTTACTGTTTTTGTTTTCTTAAAAATGTTGATCAATATAATTTTACCACAAAAGAAATTTTTCTCAATTCTGAGGAAGTGAAATCGAACTAGAGTCCGATAAAGTAACGTAACAACTAAGTTTAGGTATATAGTCGAACTTCATGATTTACAACTGTTAATGATTTTATCAGGCTTGAGTTCGATTTTTACTTCCTCAAAGCTGAGAACGATTTTTTTTTTGTGATAAAATTAGAGTGATCAACATTTTTAAAGAAGATAGAAAAAGTAAAGTTGAAGATTTACGGGCTGGGGTACATACTACGGCTGTTTCACGCCCACTACGAGGAAGGAAAAATCGAGCTCTCAAGCCTGATAAAATTATTAACAATTCTAATTAACAACTGTAAATCATAAAGTTTGATTATAAAGTTAAATTAATGTTTAAAAATCGTTTTTCCTTTTGAATTTTATAGCGCTTTCGCCATGTCCCTGTGGGACTTGCAACAACATTTTGCTGATAACAAAAGTGCACACAATGCTTTAGGAAAACTGATACATTGCTTTCAGGTTTGTTGATTGAAAAGTGAATTTCTAACAGGTGAATTTGCAGCGTAGATGACAACTGCTATTGTGTTTTAGTCGCGGTTTGAAGAAAATATTTTAAGAACAAGTTTGTCTACTTTTGGCAAGTTTACCTGCTATGAATTCCGCTTAGTTGATTATAAGAAAAAAATAATTTCAATTTTTTATGTGTTTACATAGGTACATATACATACATACATATATGTTTAAAACATATCAATGTCTTCAAATAGAAAGGGCGTATCTCGTTGCTTTTCATTACTTTGTATAGATAAAACCCAACTATTTTTAATACAAGAAAAATATACTAAAGAAATTTTTGTTCAATTAAATCAATAAATTCATAAATTGTTTCGTTTTTATTTTCTGTCATAGTTTAAGAAAAAAAAAAGGAACATGATCTCGGAAAAATATGTACGCCATTTCTATATTAAGCCATCAATTTGTATGTATTTATGTGTTATGTGCAGAACAATTGAGTTATTGCTAATTTACACGCTTATCGTTGTATTTATTTTCAAAATATTGAAAAAATTGTTTCAGGAGATGAATAAATTTCACACCATATTATTGGATCAAGCTAGTCGTACAGTTTTAAAAAATCTCTCCGTTTTTGTTAAAGAAGACATCAACCAAGTGAAGGATTACAAAGGACATTTCCTTAAAGTGTCGGAAGGTTATGATAATGCTTTAATTAAAAATGCTCAAGTAAGTATTACGTACAACTAAATTATAAATAAAATTTCAGAAACTGAAAAGAACGAGAGAACGAAAAGAAAAGAACTTATACAAGAGACCTGTTCGATTAATTTTAGTACGCTTTCAATCACTTCTTGAATTTTTTTGCTACTTGTAGAAGGTCCGGAGATATAGAATTACAGACTTATCCCTTTTTTATTTATTTATTTATTATTTTATTTATTTATTATTCAATACCAATACAAGAAAGCCTTCGTGGCCAATAAAATTATGTATTGTATTTTTTTTACCCCCTAAATGTCCAAATTTGAAAAAAGTGACAAAGTAATATCTAGAATATTTCAATAGGTATGACAGTTTTTTCCTGTTTCTATCCTTTACATAGATATATGCAATTGAAAAGAGTACCAAAATTCAGTATTTACCCGTTTTATCCCTTTAGTATTCAAAATATTAAAAAAGTACCAGACACCTGTCCATTTATTTTTATGATAATATTGGGTGCTACCTGTTCAAAGTCCTGAGATATTGAATTACCGATTTTACCCGTTTTTATCCCTTTCCATAAATCCCGTCTTAGTGGATCCATACATCAGAAGGACTGCCCATGTACGAAGTTTGATTACTATAGCTTTAGCCGTTAAGGCTGGGCGATAATCTGTGATGATTTGTAATTTTTGAAAAACAGGGCCCTGACAATTAAATATTCGTAATTAATGCAGTATAACACAAAAATATGTGCTCCACCTTGTCCCTTGGATTTTTCTAATTCAAGTTTCAGTTAAAACTGACGCCGATTTCTTCGCTTGAAAAGAGTACGCACTTATTCGATCTTTTCTCTGAAAATGTGAGTTTTTATTGCATAGCGTGATTAATATCAAAAGAAACGGTTGTCAAAAACTACGAATAAGTAAAATTATATTAATAAAAACCAGGCTCATCTACATTTTTTGTGCAAAACAATATTGAAAATGTGTCATTTTTTGTAGAAAAGTAAACGGCATAAGTGAACAAGTAGCGAGCTTCAAAATATTGCAATGTTTATTTTTTTTTTTAATTATTTAATAAAATATTTTTCTTTCATGTTTTGTATTTTCTTATATATTTGTAGGCTAGCAAAAATCGTACACAGGAAGTACAGGAAGCTGCCAATATATTATCTGCCTCTAAATCTTGCTTTCATCATACAGCTTTAGATTATGTAAACTACATCACTTTGGTTCAGTCTCGTAAAGTACCATCAATATTGTCAACAGTAAGTAATACTAAATTATGTTTCGAAGTCTTATATTCAAAAAGAGCCACCCTCACTCACAAAATGAATAATAATTAAATTTAAATCACATATAATTAATTTATGCAGTGCATTAGCGATAATATTGACACCCTAATAAATGAACGCTCCAAAATATGAATACATTTTCTCTGCCATTGACTATTTCCAAATATGAACTTTTTACAGAAACTTTTTGATTTTGAAACGGAAATCAAGATGAACCCCGAGTTATTAGCATTTGAATGCGAAACATCAAACAAACAAGTGCACTTTTCTTATACCGTTTTTACATATAAGCAGACGCAAACACGTGTTTGGTTTTTAAGTGTTAACTAAAAGTGAATAATTTGTAAAATATGCATACAAAAAAAAACATAAATTAATCTATCTTTAAAGGTAAAATATTAAATCCAAAATTTCATATTTTTTCTATGAAGTTCGATTTATTTATGTTTTTTTTTTTTTTGTATGCATGTTTTACAAATTATTCACTTTTAATTAACACTTAAAATTCACAAAAGTGCAAGTGTGGCTAATTTAGCGAACAACTATGGAGTGACAAAGTCCAGAATATCTGGAATAAAAAAGAATAAAAATACAGTTTCAAAATTTGTCAAAGAAAATCTCTGCGACCGTCGGAGTACCCAAAATAGGAAAAACTATTGTATAAATGTTAATTTTGACGATATAGTCGAACTATATGATTTGCAACTGCTCAAGTTTTATATCACAAAGAGCTTCACAAATGGATTGCCAGAACTCGAGGATCGAAATATTTTTAGTATTTTTATAAACTACTAAGGCGTTCACAACTGCTGTTGAAAGCAAATATTCGGACGCAATTTTGTGGTACCATCTAATGGTTTTCTTCCTCAAGGGATATTTAATTAAAAAGAGAATTTAAAAATATTGTTTTGACAATTTGTGTAACTTTTCAAATAAACAGAGTAGGAAAATGCGCACTCTTTTTGCGCAATGCGCAAAAGAGCAGAGCCAAAAAAGGAGCAATTGGTTTGGCGCATTGCGCATTTAAAATAAATACTTCAACCGCAATAATTAACTTCAATCAGGAAGAATATAGACATCACTTGGGTTATTTTTTCTTTTCCCATTTTTTATATTCGTGTGTGCAAAGAATTCGAGATTGAAGGAAAAACATGTTACATATGTATATACAAACATATTATTGCTTTCATGTAGAAAAACCTTAATTCGAATTTTTTTTCAATCTCTGTTTTTTTTTTTTGCATACTTATATAGATTAATTGAAGGATCTTATATTGAAGCATGTAAAAACCCGACTTTCGCAAAAAATGTCAGTTAGGGCCTTTCTACATGATCTTTGCAATAAATGTTAAATTTTCAGTAAAATTTAGTTATTTTGACCCCTTTTTTTCTTATATTTTATATATTTATTTGAGCTTATTATTATTATTATTATTATTGCTAGGTCGGTCCAGAATGGCCCTTCGCACTGCGACCATGAATGATCTATTGTGCAACCCTTTTCTCTCACGAGTTTAATACATCAAGAAACAGTACTAGCTCCTTCTGTGGAAGCCCTTGTAAATTCTGTGAACCCAATGTATAGGCCTGCAACAGCCTGTATCTTCTGTGGCCAAGTGCCACACATTCAATAATCAAGTGTTCCATTGTCTCCTCTTCTTCTCCGCAAAATCTGCAGGTTGCCGTGCTGGATAGTCCCATTCTGTGTAGATGCTTCATGCAGGTATAGTGTCCTGTTAGCGCCCCACACAGTGTCCTTAGGTTTCTTCTGTTTAATTTTAGAGCGAGGTCCGCCCTCTTGGCATCAAAGCTAAGAAATTTCTTCGAGTGTTCCAGACCCCTAGTGTCGTTCCACAGTTTTCCTGTGATGGATGTTGTCCATTTCCTGATCTCCCCCCTGAGGAGAAGCTTATTGAAGCCAAAGGATGGAGTGGGTCCAATAAAAGCCCCATTGGCTCCCCTTTTCGCGTAGGTGTCAGCCAACTCGTTACCCTTGTGCCCCTCATGACCTGGCACCCATATCAGAGTGATCTGATTGTGAGTGGCCAGTTCATTTAGCTTATCGTGACATTCCAGTATTGTCCTGGATGTGAACGTAAAGCTACACAGGGCCTTGAGTACCGACTGGCTGTCGGAGAATATCTTGATTCTGACTCCTGTGTGTCCCTTTTCGGATAGGATTCCTACAGCTTCCAGTATAGCATGCAGTTCCGCCTGGAAAATTGTGGTGTCCCCGCCGAGAGTTACTGCCCTGCGTGCCCTAGGCCCCACTATTCCCGCTCCCACTCCTTGAATCGACTTGGATCCATCAGTGTACCATTTTTGTGAGTCATCTCGTAACCATATTGGGTTTGAGCACCACTCCTCCCTCGTAGGAAAGAGGACCTCATACTTTCTGCTGAAGCAGAGTATGGGATCCATGTGATCACTCGACCGAGACATATGCAAAACGTCTCTGAATCCCCTCAGGATCGCTAGATGACCAATAAGGTTGCCTTCCTTTAGTTCCTCTCTCCCATAGATGGTGATAGCCCGCTTGGCGGCTTCCTCCTGCACACATACATGAAGTGGTGTCAGGTTGAGAAGTGCTTCCATGCCTGCTGTCGGGGTGGATTTCATGGCCCCTGTGATGCACATGCATGCAAGTCTCTGCAGTCTGTACAGCCTTGATATGGCTGTTCTTTGTTTGGTCTTAACCCACCAGACTAGTGCCCCGTATAGTATTATGGGTCTGACCATCTGAGTGTATATCCAGTGCGTCATCTTAGGGCTCAAGCCCCATGATCTACCGAATAGTTGTTTTGCTGTCCACAGGTGTCTTGTTGCCTTTCCCAGCACTGATTCGAGGTGTGGCTCCCAGGTGAGTTTTTTATCCAGAGTAATACCCAGAAATTTTACCTCTTCCTTGGGAACAACCTCTATTCCATTAATCTTTAAAATGGGGATTTCTATCACCCTTTTTTTGGTAAATGGTACAATGGTTGTTTTCGCGGGGTTAACCGACAATCCCTCCCTGTTGCACCATTCCTCTGTAGTGCACAGTGCATCCTGCATCAGTTCGCCGACCAATCCAGGATGACGGCCTCTAACTATTACGGAAATGTCGTCCGCGTAGCCAATGGTTTTGTATCCTTTTCGGTTAAGGATCGTGATTAGGTCGTCAACCAGGACAGACCATAGTAGGGGAGATAAAACCCCACCCTGGGGGCATCCCTTAACCGCTGTGACACTTAGGTTAACCGAGCCTATTGAGGCGCTTATTGACCTCTTATTCAGCATACAGCTGATCCATTTTACCACTGCCGGATTTGCTCCTCTATTTGAGAGTGCTGTTTCCATGGAGCGGAAGTTCGCGTTATCGAAGGCGCCCTCAATGTCCATAAATGCACATAGGGCAATCTCCTTAGAGCTCAAGGCCTTTTCGATGTCCAGAACCAGTTTATGTAGTGCTGTGATGGTCGATTTGCCCTTTTGATAGGCAAATTGTAGTCCATGAAGTGGATTCAGGGAGAATACCTCCTCCCTGAGGTATAGATCCAATATCTTCTCCATTGTCTTAAGCATGAAGGAAGACAGACTGATTGGTCTGTAGGATTTGGCGTTTTCAGGGGGCTTATTCCCACTCTTGGGTATAAACATAACCCGTACCTGTCGCCAAGTCCTTGGAACATATCCCAATGTTAAACTCGATCTGAAGATACCGACCATAATACGAGTGAGGGTTGACTTCCCCTTTGACAGCAAATTTGGGAATATGCCGTCCGGTCCTGGGGATTTGTAAGGTCCAAACGAGCTAAAAGCCCATTCCACCTTTCTAAATGTTATTATTTTCCTGATAGCATGGTCCATGGCTCCGCGCTGACTAGATAGTGGTTCTACCTGTGTGTCAGCCCCGGGTGTTTGAAGCTTGCAGTCAGGAAAATGAGTCTTAAGGAGAAGCTCTAATGTCCCGTTGAAAGTGTCAGTGTAGGTGCCATCAGGCCCCTTGAGTGTGCCGACCTGGTTAATGACCCCTTTGGAAAGGGCCTTGTGCAACCTGGCTGTAGCAGGAGCGTCATTTATTTCCTCACAGAGGAGTGTCCATGACTTCCTCTTGGATTTCCTCAGCTCCTTGTTATATGTGGTCAGGGCTTCTCTGTACCTGTCCCAAAGTCCTGACTTTTTGGCCTTGTTGAACTCTCCTCTTGCTATACTCCGTAGCCTTTCAAGATTCCTGTTCCACCAAGGTACCCTCTTCGTGGAAGATTTGTTCTTGGGTGGACAGCTGTCCCGAAATGAGGATATGATCATGTCAGTAAGCCTTTCAACTGAGCAGTCCAGCTCCTCAGTTGATGCAGTTGGTAGCACGTTGCTAGTTATTCTGGTTTTTAAACATTCTGAGTATTTTGTCCAGTCTGTAGTCCTGGGATTTCTGTAGAGCGATTTGCTCTTCACTAATCCCGTTATTTGAAATAGAATATGTTTATGATCTGACATGGAGTCCTCCTCAGAGACTCTCCAGTTAACGATCATATCAGAAGATTTGTTGGTTATAAGTGTAAGGTCTAAGACCTCCTCCCTAATGGCATTAACAAATGTCGGATTATTTCCAATATTCGCAATCCCCATGTTAGTATTTAATAAGTATTCTAAAAGTAACTCACCTCTGGTGTTCGTGTCGGTGCTTCCCCATACCAAGTTGTGGGCATTTGCATCACAGCCTATTATGAGGGTCTTCCTGTGGCTTCTGCAATATTCCACCAGGCCCCTGATGTTTGAGGGTGGTGCTTCGTCCGTATCACCCGGAAAGTAGGCTGAAGCAATGACCACTTCTATCCTACTGCCGTTTGAGTCCGCCTCAACTAGCACCACTGCTGTGTCGCCATCTATAAATTCTGTAAGAGGCAAATAGTTTATATCGGTATTCATGATAAGCGCAGCCCTTGGTTTGGCTGCGCCCGTGTCATATACTACCTTAGTGTTTTGAATATTTAGACCCCTAATTCGGCCTTTTGATATCCAGGGCTCTTGGATGAGCCCTATTTTTATGAAACCCTCGGTAAATCTTCTGCTGAGCTCAGCCGACGCAGCCTTAGCGTGATGAAGATTTGCTTGGAGGCATCTCATTTGTTTTTATTTTTGTGGATTTGTAGGTTTGGGAGGAGTGCTTTCGCCCTCTTCTTCCAAAGCTATCTCTTCCATCTGTTTAGCCAGCTCTTCTGTGCTGGCTACTGCAGTTTTTAGCTTTAGGGTTGCCTGGCCAAAACGAAAGTTTATATTGCCCTTACTCACCGTCAAGCTGACTGCTGATTTCTGGTCCACAGCTACTACTAGCGTTACGTGAGAGCCTTTTTCCACTCTTTTTAGTATACGCCATGTTTCGGCTAAGAGGCCTTCGTTCTGCCCCTGGATTAGGTCCAAGATCTTTTTGCTCTCCATTGTCTTCGCGTTTGGGAAGTAGCCTACCGCAACTCGCGGATGAGGAATCTTATGTTCCTCTGTGGCCATCAATGGGATCTCTTTCCATGGCGATATGCTCTCAATATACGCCTTTACCCAGTCAGCTGATCTATTCTCCTTACAATGGAAAATTAGGTATCCTACCTTGTAGATGCAGCTTAGAAAGGCAGGTTTGTGGCCTGATTTTTATTCTCTATTATTTTATCCAGGATTAATCCTTGGATAGAGTCCATCTGCTCGGTCGTGAGAGACGTAGTTGGGTAGTCCCTTGCCAGTACCGCTATTTTGACTCCAGTCGCTACGTCCTTATATGAGGTAGTGGGCCGCCTTTTGGACGTTGGTCTTTCTTTGTCGCGGTTTTCCGCTGCCTTAGAGGTGGACGGTTTTTCGTCCCTAGATCTCTTCTTGGCTGTAGCTTCTGGCGGTGTCTCTTCTTCCGACCGCTGTCTCTTTGGACCTTGTGTGTGGCCTTTTTTTCTCTCCTCGGACGTTGGCATGGGATTTGAAGCCATAGCGTATGCTTCTTCTTTGCTATGTCCTTTTCGGAGGAAGTACGCTAGCCTCTTTTTGCCTGCACCGCTGAGTCTTTTGGGCCTTTCTTTATTGTTTTTCTCCCCAGGAGTTACTCTCGCCCCAGGTTCTGATGAGGGCTTGGTTGCCTCTTTTTCTTTTTGAGGTACTGAGTCCTCCTTAGAGCTTTTGTGGCTGCTCTCGCCATTTTTTGGTTTTTTTATATTTATTGTGTTCATTTTTGTTCCCACGAGTAAAGGGGATAATACGGTCCACTACGCCAGTGCCCCGGTAGCGCAGTAAGGCTCTTAATTTAAATGGGACCTTGCCTGAGCATCCCAAGTTCGCATATTAGCGACTAGGTTGACCCCCTAGCCATTCATCCCTCGAGATATGCTGTTCCCTCTTGGATTGGGGTTTGTGTAGAGTTTTCTCTCTTAGCCCGACTATATTTGCCAGACATTCCAGCAGAGACTTGCTCTTCCTGGAATATCTGTTACCGGTGGCCACCACGAGGAGGTTATAGTCGCACTTCTGCACAGCCTAGCAGTTACGGCACAGTATCCAGAGGAATACTGCGTTGTTCCCCCTACATAGACTGGCAGCTGACCACCGTTATTTGAGCTTAAGGTCTTTGAGCTTAAGGTCTTTTTATTAGAGAATTTTAGTATTTTTGTCAATATTTCGCTCTCCTTCAGAGAGCGAAATAAAAAAATGTTAACAAACAACGCATGGCTTGGCGTAAATGTTCAAGTTGTATCAATAAATGAGCATCTAGATCTCAATGATACAAACAAGAACATGTTCTCATATAAAGAAAAAGCTCTCATATAAAGAGCAAATAACAGTCTTCTGAGATGACAAAAAATCATCTATAAAATAGACTGCAAAAATATCATTGCTTTGATTAATGTTAATTAAGTATAAAAATAGAAAGTAAAATTGCGTGAGCTTTGGTTGCCGAGTGGTTAAAGCGGCTGTGCCAAAATTGTGACACAAAACTGACACGTCCAAAGTTCATAGGGTGCTGATGCCCTTCATCATGTTTGCTACCCAGAAACAGCCGGTTGTCCACCTATGTAGCTATAAAAATGTTACTTTTCTTTACTTAATTAATATTGATTTAAAAAGTGATAACCCAAGGGTTGAACTTGATCCTGAAAAAGTAATTTAATATAAATGTATGTAAAATATCATAGTTAAATAAAATTAAAATTTCAGTAAAATGTTTAATACAGGTATGTTCTGAAAATCACTTTTCACGAAAGTGATTTGAAATCACTGAAATGGTGTTCTGTGCACAAATTTTTTTTAGCAATTCGTGATTTGAAACCGGTCAGCTAAACGACTACCGATTTTAAATCACTTGCACATGTTTTACAATTATTTTGTTGGAAACCAAATAAAAAACTTATTGAGTACTTTATATAATTTGTTTTTTACTTATTCATGCAATAATATTATATCTTTTATACAAAATAAATTGAAAAAATTACAAATTACTGAAGACACTGCTTGCTTTTAAAGAAAAAAATACTTCTGTTCATAATCTTCGTGATTTACTTTTTTGTTTTGTTCGAAAATAAATTGTGGTTTATTCAATTAAACAAATTATTTTAAACAAAATTTAATTAAATTTATAATTAATGTTTTAATATTATGAATAATTTCGAATTTTAATTGGTAAATTCAATGATATAAAAGCATCTTTCCTCTTTATAATTTTATAATTATGTATGTAAACAAAACAAACCAGCTGTTTGTCCGTGATTTCGAAAATAGAAAAGCACGCCGAAAATTCTTAAATCTCGTGATTTTCAGAACACCAAGAAATCACCTCCGTGATTTTGAAACCGTTCGTGATTTTAAATCACCGTGATTTCAGAACAGGCCTGATAGTTTTAATTCGCAAAAACCAAATCACACTTATTGAAATAAAATCTCTTGCAGTTACTGGACTACTATCAAGCATGTGTCACATATTATCATCAAGGTTTCGATTTGTGCAACGATTTTGATGTATTTTTTAAAAGTATTACTGAAGACTTAAATATCTTGCGTGGTGAATATCAGCAACTGGAAAAGATTATGCAGAATCGTCATATGAGTGTGAATAGCTTTTGTGAATCGAATACAAATAGTACTTCAAATAAAATCGAAGGCTATTTGTTTAAGAAGAAATCCAAGGGATTCAAAACCTGGTGCCGACGATGGTTTTATTTAAGTGATAACCAACTTGTATACAGGTACGTTCAAAATTAAATACTTACTAAGATTTCTAAAACACAGTAATTTTGAACACCTCTTCTATCTTCGCAAAGAAATTCCTAAACGTATTTAGTAACTAGTATACTTTCCTTTATCCTTTTGGTTAATATTTTTAAGGCATGATCAAATCAAAAGCTAATTGTATGTAAATATAAAATAATGGTACACTTGTAGATCATTACATTTTAAATTTCAACATTTGTTAAATTAAATTTTATATTATTATTCTCAATAATTCTTTATTTTGTTTATTTTTTCTTCTTTTTCATATGTTGTGTTCATTTTGTTTCTGTTCTTGTTGTGTAACAATTATGTACTTACATATATGTAATTTACTATTTGACCAAACTTATTTTGCGTGCTCTTAATTACTTCTGTTGCTATTTACGAAAAAAAAAAAAAAATATTGTTGTCTTGTATGTTGTTGTTTTGTTGAATTGAAAAAATGTCTTGTGTTGTTGTGTAACGCTCTGAAGTGATTTGGATTCGAATTGCAGAAAACGTAGCAACGAGGATTCATTTTCTGTGATGGAAGAAGATTTACGCATTTGCACTGTGCGGCCAGTAAACGATGGCGATCGTCGTTTTTGTTTTGAAGTCATTTCGCCAACAAAGTACGTTTGTTATCAAACAGCTTTTTTTATAACTAATTCTTTTAAAACTGATCGAACTTATCTCTAAAGGTCTCACATACTGCAAGCCGACTCAGCTGATATGCTAACCATGTGGATTTCAGCATTACAGAAAAGTATTGGTGCAGCTATACAACATGATTCACAACATTCCAGACCACAGTCGTCATTGCATGCAAATCCCTTGAACGCAAAGAGAAAAGTGTGAGTAGAAATATGAAAATTATCTATAATATATGTGCATCTGTATGTATGCTGTTTTTATTACGATATCATATGCTAACGCAATTCATGATAGATCAGTCATTGTTTACTCGTCGAAATGGTAGATTTTTCTTTTGGGTTTATTTTAATTTTCTGGGCATATTCATAAAGAATTGAAGTGAATTTGAAATGCGTTTCAATTCAGATAAGCAGCAGAGAACAAAGGGTGGTTATGTTCTGAAAAACTGTTTGGAGAGAATAAATTGGGGGGTCAGTCACACATTTGATTCTTCCAGAGGCAACCTGGTGCTAGTCAAGACGATGGTAGTAAATTAATACATATGGTTGATTTGTTGTGACGAAATATCGAGAAAATAAAGTTGATAAGAGTTTGTCATACATTTTACTCCTTGTGAAGTCCAGTGGGTTTAGTTTATCAAGATGGGAAATATTTAAGAAACTCTTGTATGTGAGGGCAGATAGATTGTTGGTTTGTTTACAAAATTAAAATCGGAAGCCTGGGAAATGTTTTTGTTTTTTGATGTTTCCTCATGCCAAAAGCTTTTGAAAAATCGATGGCACAATATCTATTGCTAAGTCGACCCACACACCCTATTGCTTATACAAGGTGGGCCAAAAGTGGCCAAGGTGGGTCATCCTATTGGAAGTTGCTCTTATTTTTGCAAATGACAGCCAATATCAAATCTGTTTTTACATTTGTGAACTAGGCAGCTGTAGAATATAAGTGAACAAGCCATGGAGCGATACACTCCCCAAACACACGGAATAATCGTGTCTATGACGATGAGGCTCATTTCCAACTCAGCGGGTACGTGAACAAGCAAAACTATCGCTTCTGGGGAACCGAAAATTCACGAGTGATGTAAGAGGAGCCATTACAACGGCTGCAAGTGACTGCATGGTGTGCTGGAGGAGTCATCGGTGGGCCGCTGGTCGAACGTCAATGCGTTATAGGACCATGTTAACTGAGTTTTTTTTTTTGCCGCAATTGAACGAATTAGGTCTGAAGGTCATGTAGTTCCAAGAGGACGGAGCAACGGCACACACTGCGCGAGCCACAACCGATATTCTGAAATCCCAACCACATCGAATTACTTCGTTTGGCCCACCTCTTTTTAAAATTACGTGTACATATTAAGACTAGTTTGTCTATGGTTAATAAGAAAAATTTATTTTGTTTTCTATTTACTCTGCAGGCACTGGGAGCAATTTCTAAAAATACCCGGCAATGCACAATGTTGTGACTGTCGCGGCGCTGATCCTCGCTGGGCTTCCATAAATTTAGGTATTACTCTATGCATCGAATGTTCGGGCGTTCATCGCAGTTTGGGAGTACATTACAGTAAAGTGCGTTCATTGACTTTGGATGCTTGGGAAACTGAAAATGTAAAAGTAATGATGGAACTGGGTAATGCTGTTGTAAATAGAATTTATGAGTCTCGCATTGGTGAAAATTGTGAACTAAAACCGGCTACAGGGAATTGTGAAATATCCGTGAGAGAAGCTTGGATTAAAGCGAAATATGTTGAGAAACGTTTTGTATGCGCTATGCCTAAACCAACCGATTATTTGTCCAGTGAAACGGCTGAAGTATTATCAATTGACAGCGGTGAAATGGGCAAGAGGGCAACATTATCATTGGGGGCTCCACGTAAGTGGGCTGTAAAGAAATTCAGACGTCGTCGCCATCGTGAACGTAAGCGTCAGCGTTCCAGTTCAAAATCTTCTGATGATCCGGTCGTAGATGATGATGAGGATGATGAAGATGACGAATCTATAAATATACCTTCTATGTCTTTAAGCATTTCACGCGAAGATCTTTTGATAGTGGGCGATGAACTAGGCTTAGAAACTTATGAAACGCCTGGCATCTTGGGATCCGACCAGGAGTCGACTGAAGGAGAAAATGAACCCGAAGTTATACATGAAGTGCCCTTTTCAAAACTAAATGCGAATCTCATGTTATATCAGGCATCTGCTGTACACAATCTTCCTGTTATGTGCATGGCATTTGCTTTAGGTGCCGATAAAAACTGGCGAAATATAGAGGATCATAATCGTACTTATCTACATCAGGCTGTTATATCGGTAAGTCAAAATTGTAGCAGTTGCGTATTTTTTCCCAAATCCAAATTAACTTTTAAAGGGCTCTGTTATGGCTTGTGAGTATCTACTACTAAATGGCGTTCCCATTGACCCTGTAGATGATCTGGGTTATAGTGCTTTACACATGTCAACTGAAAGAGGTTTCATCGCTCAAGTATATCTATTGCTTAAACATAAGGCCAAGTATGACATCGAAGCCAATAATGGTAAAAAACCATTAGACATTGCAGTTGATCAGAGAAATGCAGACATTGTGACTCTGTAAGTATATTGTATTTTTCTTTTTTGTCGCTACACAAAGCGAAGAACGCCCAAAATAAACATATCAAAATCATTTTTTTTTTGTCATTAATTTCGACTGGTTTATAATTTAGTAATTTTGTTTGTTGACACGTTTTGCCGCGTTTTAGATGACCCTCAAACAAAGTATTTAAGTTTCGTCATTATTTATAGTTTCTTATATTTATAAGCATTTTATAATTCAATCCAAAAAATTATTGAAGTACTTCTACATGTACCAAACATATATGTAGCTCCGAGAATTAATAATTGATATTTTCAAGCCTTAGAAAATCTCTTTTGAATTAATTATTAGGTGTCATTTACAATTGCAGTTTTGTTTTCATTTATTTCAATAGTTATTGTTAGCAAAGGCATTTGTTTCCGCTTTTTCCCTTGTTAGAGAGAAAATGTTTGTTCTTATTTACAACATGACAAAAATGCTGTTGAATCATGGCTTCAAGTGCATACGATCCGGTTAAATTTAGGTGGAAATGCATGATTTTTACATTTGCACATGCATTGAACGTTATGTTGTTTTTGTGTAAGAATTCAGGGAAACATCTCAGTTAAAATGAGTGAATTGAACCAAAAGTGTTCCATGAATTTCAACCTGATTTTTCATAAGTAAATATCATTTTCGCTTTGCCCTTTGTTTCAAAAATAACAAAGTTAACAGTAGTAAATAGATGACGTACATATCGTTTTCAAACACTTCAATAATAATAAATATTTTCTAAAAAAAAAAAAAATGGTTTAGAAGTCATGAAAATGACACACTTTGTGAATTACATCACCCTATTTTTGCCGGGTACATGGAAAAAATTGTTTCAGGAGTTTGTTGTCAAAAATATAAATGTTTCTTTTTTTCACTTTTCCAAGGAAGAAAACAGCTGAAATCTATACCTATAATATTTTTTTGAGCTAAAGCTCCTTTATTATATACTTTTTATACAAAAATCTTTGTATATTTGTGGCGATATTTTGCTCGCCTTCGGATAGCTTCTTCAGGGCAATAAGAAATTTCTTTCCTCTTTAGTTCAAGAATATACTAATATTAAATTAAAAAATAGCTGGAACAATCTAAATATTATAAGTAGTTCCTTGCTGCCGGGTTTTTTAAAACGTGCACAAATTTTCATTCTTCGATTTATATTCAAAACAATAACAAAAAAAAGACGCAAACAAAATTTATGTACGTTTTAGAAAAACTATTATTTTAGGTCTAAAAATAAACCATAGTAATTGTTTTCTGTCTTTTCCAGCCGTCTATATGCCGCCGTCACTTTGCTGATGCTACTCAATTCATCAGTAGACTGGAAAAACTTGAAATAATGTTTGAAATTATCATTGTGTTCATGGGAATAATAGAATATGTAGTCAAGTTCCAAGCATTCTTTTAATTTTTTCAAGTCCACTGACGAGTTGAGTAGCATCAACGAAATGTCGGCGGCATATAGACGGCTGAAAACTACAGAAAATAATTAATTTGTTTTATTTTTTACCAAAAATATAAAAGTATTATTTTTGGCTTGCAAATAAATAATTAGATTCATTTTACAAAAACCATTTATTTTTTGTGTACATATGTATATATGTATGTGTTTATTTTATTGTAATTGGAAACCAAATAATTATTTGTTTTAAACATATTTCAGCTTACGGCTGACACGCCTAAACGATGAGATTGGTCTTAATGACGAGGGCAATGGTGAAGATGAAACTTATAAGGATGTTATGAAGGATTTTTCTAACTTTACTTCCAGTCAACCGCGCATGTTACGCAATCGCAATGATTCTAATACTTTGGAGTCTCAACGTTCTTCCATGACTAATTCCGATTAAATATTTTCAGCCCAAATATAAAATCATTAAGAAATGTCACGTTTTCTTTTATTATTATGTACGTTATTTGTATTTGTTATTTATATTGAAAAGTAGAAAAACTATCCAAAATATAAGTCATTCTGTTAGAACATTCATAAATTTAAGAAAATTAGGATGTGATGTTTGAAAGAGCAGAATATCTTTTATTGTGTTTATATTAAGTAAAGTTATATATAAGTAAAAATTATGAAAAAAAAACACTGCATATTTATTTTAAGTTAATTTTAGAGAAAAAAAATAAGTAGATTGTTTTGCAAAATTGTTTATGATTTTTTTCAGATTCACTTTTTTTTCTATTTATAAGAAAAAATCAAAACAATATTAACCGATCTTTAATTGCCTTCATACTATAATACGATATTCGCGGTTTTGTAAACAAATTATTAAGTTTAAATCTGTAATGCTTTTTTTGTACAACATAGGTCAATATTGTAATTGTTTTAAACAATAGAAAATTTAAATCATGCATGCCTTTTGATATATGCATTAAACATTTGTAATTGCTTTCAAAACGTGTACTTGTTTTTTATTAAATGCAATTCTTGCGTTTTCGAGAATTTGAAATTTCATAAGTCTAACTGTTTAAAAGCGGGCAACATTGCAAGATTAAAAAGTGGCTGGTGGTAAATGTATATACACAAAAAAGAAAAAAACATTACTTTATGCTAAAATAATTATTCCAAAAAATAGGTACCTACATAGAGTTGCGGTAAGTAAAATAGCACCACCAAAGCCTAAGAACGTTTAGTACTGAAATTAAAAGACATTTACCTACATATTTTAGACGAAATGGGCCAAATTGCCAAAAAGTAAACAAATGTTTTGCAGGTATGTAATTTATCAAGCTTTTATTTTCATCTATTCAATCCACGCTCGTAACTTATTTATTACTTACATAGTCTGGTATTGATTAGATGAAAATAAAAACTTGATAAATTACCTGCACAATAGTCCACATTTTTGTTTTGGCAATATTTCATTTCTTTTAAAAGAATAGTGTGTCTTTTTCATCTTCGATGTTAAACGTTCTTGGCCTTTGGTAATCATTTTCATGTAATTTCTATCTGTTTATGAAAATTTACATAACTTTTGTATTGTCACTACCCTTCGAGAAATCTAGCAGTACCGTGCATATTTGCAATGTGCCTTTTTATTGATGAACGATCGCCAAAAGTCCGATCACACTCACTACATTGAAAAGCAACTCCACTGTGCGAAACCAAATGGCGACTAAGACCAGATGCATGATTGAATCTTTTTGGACACAAATAGCAGGCATGTTGTTGAATTTGGGGATCTTTCGAATGTGTGCGGTTAATATGCTGTGTCAAATTGATACGCTGAGCAAAGGAGCGGTCACAATGAGGGCATACATGTGGCTTTATACCTGTATGCGTTTGCATGTGTCTTTTAAGAATTTCTTTTTGTACAAAAGACTTGGAGCAGACATCACAAGAAAACGGCTTCTCCTCACAATGCACATACATATGGCGCCGCAGAGCACTGCTGCATGAAACCACTATGAGACATTCCGGACACTGATATGTTACACCAGTTCGTTCAACCTTGCGATGTGTATTCAAGTGACGTTCCAACGATAGTTTAGTCGAAAAAACCATTGGACAATCATCGCACTTAAAAATTTTTGGGGTATCAGTGCATCTTTGCATCGGGTTTACATACGAGTTTGTTAAAAACGTTGATGATACAACTGATGATTTAGATCTAGTGACCGTTAATTTTGTGTCTGCTGATTTTTTATTTTTGTTTGCTGATTGTTTTTTAGACTTTGCGTTCTTTTGCTCCTGCAAAAATAGATAAAAATTCTTGTATAATCTTAAAACTTAAAGTAAAATGATATAAAAATTTTTTGAAAAATTTATATTTTTATTGGTCAATTCCTGATGTTTAATATTACATTCCTATGCCGGTTCAGCTCATAAGGCAAATTTTTCTATAATTGAGAAAAAATTATTATTTTAGGTCTACAAATAGACCTTAATGTTTTCTGTCTTCTTTAGCCGTCTATATGCCTGATGAGTTGATCAGACTCAACAAAATGTCAGCGGCACATAGACGGCTGGAGAAGACAGAAAACAATTAGGTATATTTTTAAACCTAAAACAATACATTTCAATTAGCTATTAAAGCAAACAAAAAAGTTCATTTTGGAATTGATAAAAAAGATGTAATTATTTTTGCCAAACGAATTATAACATAACAACTACAAACTCACATTTGTTAAGATAAAACGCCCACTCCTTTAACCTAGTATCACAGTTATATGAATTTAGTTACAACCGTACGTAAACAAGAACGGAAAGCGAAATGGTTTCTTCCGCTTGGCTGAAAAGCCATGTTCTAGTTGCTGAACATTTTCGAACATAAAAAAACATAAGGTATATCGATTACTAAGCTGCCGAGTTATTCAAATCATCCGTTTTCTGTTGACATAACCTCTCAAAAAGAGGCAACCAGAACTTTAAAAATCAGTTTCTAAGAGTTCTCAAAAAAAAAAGTTATGGGACCGAAATGGAATCAACACTTTTGAAACCGGAAAAAAATCTTTAAATCTGTTCACAAACAGCGGAGTAATATTATAACAAGCAAAAATTAGAAGAATATATATATGTATATATGTATATATATATATATATATATATATATATATATATATATATATATATATATATATATATATATATATATATATATATATATATATATATATATACATATATATATATATATATATATATATATATATATATATATATATATATATATATATTATATATATATATATATATATATATATATATATATACATATATATATATATATATATATATATATATATATATATATATATATATATATGTATATATATGTATGTATGTATATATATATATATATATATATATATATATATATATATATATATATATATGTATATATATATATATATACATATATATATATATATATATATATATATATATATATATATATATATACAGATATAGATATATAAATCACAAAAAGTAAGAGTGCTATATTCGGGTGGGACCTGACTGCTTTTGTCAGTTACAATTTCAACATTATTGAAATTGTGTTTGCTCGAATTAATCTTAAAACGTATAGATATTTTTTATGTTATCACTACTTTTTTCCAGCAAGAAAAATAAAAAACATTCTTCAGTCTGTGAAATTATTACATGAAGTTTGAACTCAACATATATAGTGTAATGACCAAGTGGTCCACCCTATTTCTAATCGTATTTTATAAATTTATTTTTGTAAAATACTTTCAATAAATAAATAAAAATAATTTAGTATAACAGTGGTGTATTCATAGGTTGTTTTTTGATATGGCTTTTATATGGCAAAAAAAAAAAACAGTTAAAAGATTAGTTTCGAAAATCTCCAAATTTTGGCCGAGTGAAATTTGTCTAGCAAGAATTTGCAAGTTCTCGGCCATTCTTCCTGGAGAAAGTAAAGAAACAACTTCCAGTGACATTTTACACAATTTATTACAAAATATCACATAAAGAAACACGCCTATTATTAAACGTCTTGTTAAAATTGGATTATCCAATTGTAAAGCCGCTCTGTTTCTGTACGTATGGGCATGAGAATTTTTGACAACAAAAAAGGCTTTCCGCTTTTGTTTAGGTATGTCTTACAGATGTGAGTTGTTTTTTTTTTTTTGTAATATTAAGCTGTTTTTGTAATGGTTTTATTAATTCTTTTGACAAAAATTATCAATTCCTTAAAAAAGTTGCCAAAAAGACTACGAAACGTCGGCTGCAAAATTGACTAAAACTTGTTTTATTTGAGAAAAATTTAAGACTTATAAGTTGAACATATGAAGTTAACAAAAGAACAGAATTGATATAAAACTGTGACTTTTTTGCGACGGCACTAATCGAATGAAAACATTTACTACTTTTATTACATATACATATGTAGTTACTTACCTCATCTCTAATATACTCCTCGTAATCGTTTTTAACATCGTCGCTTATGTTTATTACCATTATATCTTTGTATTCATCCTTCTGAGCTGCATTTTCGGAATCAGAATGTTTATCATTGCCGTCATTGGACTTTTTCAGCAACTTTATTTCTCCATCATCATTATCTTCAACTGAAATGAGAACATTAAAAATATTTAAGTTAAGTTTTTCGTTCATTCTTATTATAATAATTTGAAAAGTCGACACAGATTGTAAGACAATGGATATTATGCTTTAGCAAAAGTAGAAATAACAAATAGTTAAATATACTCTGTTTTTTTCGTTAATTTGCTCTATGCTAGTTTCTTTTAACAAATACAATATTTGTTTCTCTTATGAGAAAAATTCTCAACAAAAGTAAGTCTGTTCCCGTACTTTTTGAGCAAAGTTCGTTAAAATGACAGCAATTAGGAATTTCTCTCACTAATACACACGTACTACAATATCGCTTTCAAAGTCTAACATGTATTCTGCGTCAAAATTTGTTCAGTAGTTTAGAAGTTAATGAATTAATACCAAAAAGAAAACCTTTCACCCACTACTGTGGCTTGTTGTAGTTACGTCTTATTGTTGAAGAAAAGTTGAAAGTCAATAGGACGTAACCTACATAATAATTTAAAAAAATGTTATTAAAAAACTATAAATAAATCTCCACAATTTAAGTACAATTTATAGAAAAATGCAAAGAAACCATATTTGTTTTTTATTTCTCCTGTAAAAAAAAAGAAAAAATAGTTACGTCCGATCCCATTTAATATGACCATATGTTTGTTGAACGTCAGGTTGCCGTCTGAGACGATTTCAAGCGTTGTGTAATATTTGACAACTCCAATTAAATTAAGTGTAATAGGATGCTAACAAAGGACCATTGAATTGCACTGTTCTGGATTTAACTGCAGCAGGTTTCCTGAGAGCTGCAATTTTTCAAGTTTCACCATAATAAGAGCTGTATATCATTGGCGTATGTGAGGAAGTCAAGTCTATCGAAAATACCATTGGTGAACATTAGAAACATTCATTGTAATGTTTGAACAACTCAGCTTCTCTTAGATTCTCTTATCACGTAACTTGTTCTTTCTGATGGTGGTATTCGAAGCGTTGTATTCTACTAATTGCGGTCCAAAATTAAGCGATTAAATTAGATATAAAAAAAGTGAATATTGCCACGAATAGGAACAAACTGTCATAACAGCTCGTATTCGTCATTAAATTTTTAAATCTTTCGAAGTATCCTTGGTTTTAGGAAATGCGATTGTAATTCTCAATATCGAAACTAGTTTTATATTTTTGGCGGTATTTAGATGGTTGGGGAGCCTTCTAACTAACAATTAGTTTTTAATTTTAGAATTAGTCAAATTAATTTACTAACATGTATTATTGGCCATGAGGCTTTCTTTGTATTGAAATCAAATAAATAAAATTAATAGCTCCGTTTCTTTACTTTTTGGGCAAAGTTCGGTAAAATGAGAGTAAACTATAATTTCTCTCAGTAAGAGACAAAAATGCACAAAAGTACGGGAACGTATAAAAACAAATATTTTACCTCGAAAGAAAACGTCAGGGTTCTGACAGCTCAATTTATAAAAAAAAAAAATATTTGTTTTTTATTTAATTTGTGTAAAAAAAAAACACCAACCATGTATACATAAAACTTTTTACGAACTCAATAGAACTCATAAATTCATATTCATAAATGAATTCGTAAATATAAAACAATCAACAATTTTTTAGAAAATAAACAATTTTTTAGACTGCTTTAAAATATTTTTTCATACTAATTTCCAATTTTTCTTTTAGTTTCCGTAAAACATTTATTTCTTTTATGTTATTGTTTATTCTTTGAAACAGCTGAACTACTTGCCCAAACTAGCGCGAAGAAAAAGTACGTAACAGTGCAAGAAGAAGAAACATAATGTTCTCTCATAAATACTCTCATTTGAGAGTATTTTAAAGGACGGGAACGCTTTTCGTGCAAATTGGGATCCCACGGGCTTCCAAAGTAGAGTATAGAAACAGAGCTATTGTTTTTGATTGGGGCGGTGTAAAATGACTATGAGAATTCAAATTGTTTGTTTTTGGAAAACGAAAAAAAATTTTAAATACGAAATGACGTCTTTATGATAATTACATAAACAATTCCTATAATAAGGAGTTTTTTATTTTAATGTAGAGACAAGACAATTTGGAGGTTCTACATTTTCCTATTTTGATTTATTCAGTGCTAAGAATCGATTTTGGAAAAACGTTGGCTGTTTGTTTGATTACTACACAATAGCGAAATACACTCATTTTTTATATTAAAAATCAGTCTTCGAGTACAATCTAAATCGATTTGCCAATCACTATAGCGCATTTATCCGTCGAACAAGAAATATGTATGTGTACACCAATTAGACACAACCAAAAACCTCTAGTCGGGTTAATGGGTCCGATTCTCATAGTCACATTAGTTATTTGTGAAGGTTAAAGTCGCATCGTATCTATTAGGCGCTTAAATAAGAAAAAAAAAATTCTAAAATTAATTATACTCACTTCGGTATGATGTTGTTGATGTATTTTCATTAGAGTCTTCATTAGTGTCACCAACTTCCTCGTTAGCTTTTTCATATGTAACATAATTACAATCTACAAACTCTTCCTCGTATTCAACCACATTGGGAACGTTATCATCGCTTTCAATTTTATCTTCTGAATTCTTCTTCTCCACTTCAAAGCCTTCTTCATTATCGTAAAGTAAAAAGTTACCCTCGCTGTCACATTCCTCATCATTTACATGTTGCTCTACTTCTTTGAGGTTTTCTGTTGAGATATCTTTTTCCGAATTCGGATGATTAAGCTGAACTTCCATATGAACAACTTCTACTCTAGATGGTGGATGTTGTGCAACACATTTAATTTTCGATGGAGTCTCATTTTTCTGTCCGGACATAAGTCTTTTTAAACTCATAACGTTCTTTGCTTCAGGAGGCTGCAATTGTTTATTCTTATTGTTAAGATAAGTCTGCAAATCCTCCAACAGACTCTTCATTTCCGATTGTCTACATTCTTCTCTTACTTCTGATCGCAGAGATTTTTTAGCTTCTGTTATGCATTGTTCAGTAATTTCTTTCCTTATACCTTCCTCTAATTCATGTTTGATTTCCATCTGAAGTTCCTCACGCAATTCATCTTTTATTTCAGGAATTAACTCAAGCCGACATTTATTTCTTAAATTTTCCTTCATTTTTTGCAAATACCTTTCATTTTGCAGCTTAATGTCGTTCATGATATTATCCATTTTTAGCTTCTCTTTTTGTTTCTGGAGCTCTTCATGTTCTTTTATAAAAGCAAGGGAATCATGAAATTCAAGGTCATCATCGTCATCGTCATCCAATTTTGCATCAAAAACTTTACTTATCTTGCCCATTCCTACAAGACGCAGATGTTTTCTTAATTTTGTATCAGAAACTTGGCTGCGTTTTCGAAAATAATATGATTTTTCCAATTGAAACCGGCAGTCAGTACAAATTTTTTTGGGAAAAGCATCAGAACGCTGCACTTCAAGTGCGGCACAAGTCATTATACGCGTTGGTATAGATAATGCCGTGAATTTATCACTTTCTTCATTAGCAAATATGCAAACCGTACCCTCATTTTCCTTTAAGCACAACCGGCACATCGTTTCCAGGTTGGGATATATTTTTGTTTCTACTTTCATTTCTGGAGCTTATATTTGATCACTTTTGTATGCAATATAACAAAGGAGAATCTATAATTAATACTGCCGTATGTGTACCTGGCTTTATGCACACATACACATGTATATTGTACACAGCACTTTAATTTTTGTAACTAGTATATTATATTTTTACACGACACATATTTATATAGTACATTAATACATCAAATGATTGTCTTGGAAAGGTATTTTTAATGAGAGCCAAATTGATTTAAACAACTTTTTCATAAATCTCTACGCGTCCTATGTCACGCGTCCCAAAATATTTTGTTTGCTAAAGAAACGTATATTAATAGAAAGGTAAGTATGCCAGTCAATACAACAATACTCTCAAACCGTGTGAAAAAAGTTTACCACAATATTTGACATTCAATTGGGACACGGCAGCTTGATACCAGGTAGTCGCATAACTACAACAAACACAGCACCAACGAGCACTTCATGTATTTTGTTTGTAGAAATCTTGAACTACTGTTACCCATTTGTTCCCGTATGTGTTTGCGTTGCGTATTTTGACGTCTCTACAAGGTAATAGCAGTAGTCAGCTGAGCTTGTAAGGCTACCTGGTATCAATCAGCCTTGTTGTGGGCATGATACAACTAATATTAGTTGTACCACGGTTGGGAGCAAGGCAGCTTGATACCAGGTAATCGCATAACTACAACAAACACAACAACAACAAACACCGCATGTATTTTGTTGGTAGAAAAACTGTTTATCTGTCATCCGTTTGTTCGCGTATGTGTGTTAGTGTTGTGTATTTTGACAGATAAACAGACCAAAAGCAGTAGTCAGCTGGGCTTGTAAGGCTACCTGATATTAAGCTGCCTTGGTTGGGAGCATGATACAAGTAACAAGGTAGCCTTTTCGCTACAATAAAAACAACTTCAATAAAAATAACATGCATTTTGTTTTTGTACAACTTATGCAAACTGTCAAAAAGACGCCACTTCTACATTTACAGAAGAGAGTTGCACTGAGCTTACGCGGATTAGCTATCTCGTTTTGGCTGCCTTTCATCTCTGCATTCTCTTGACAACCTAAAGTAGTCAGTTGATTAACGGTTTAGCTGACGAGGCTACCTTGTTAATTGTATCATGGTTGGGAGCATGATACAATTAACAAGGTAGCCTCGTCAGCTAAACCGTTAATCAACTGACTACTTTAGGTTGTCAAGAGATTGCAGAGATGAAAGGCAGCCAAAACGAGATAGCAAGTCCGAGTAAGCTTAGTGCATTAGTGTTATTTTTATTGAAGTTGTTCTTATTGTAGCGAAAAGGCTACCTTGTTAATTGTATCATGGTTGGGAGTAAAATATGATATTGTGATTGATTAGATAGCCATCGTGAATTTGATTCGAATAAATAGTGTTGGCACTTTTTTGGGATACGGGATTTAATAATGAACGTCCAGCAAACTTGAATATGATTTTTATTCATTTGCCAGTTTCTGTTTTTTTTTTGTTTTAGCTTTTTGATATGTTATTGGCAGGTAAAAATCGGGGTTGCGTTTTACTTTTCTGCAATGAGCTGCATACTATATAAATTAATATTGATCAAAAATAAAAACAATTTATATCCGACATATTGGTAATCTCAATTCAAAAATTATACTTTAATATGTTTAGTCTAAGAGCAAGGGTGAAATACAAGGTGATAACGGGTACAATTTGTACTTATGTATGTTACTATACATATTGATAACATATATATTTTACTTCTGATACCTATTTCGTTTTATTTTTTCTATCCAATACTTAGCTATGAATCTTGGGGCCAAGTCGATGCGTTCGTGTTCGAATTCTGTCCCTTGTTGTTTATTGGGATTTCGTTTCACATTATTTTTACTGAATGATTCAATCGATATCGAATGCGACGATGGAACTATTTAAATTATCGGGAAGAGTAAGGGAGTATTGTTTATTGAAGTTTGCGTGAGCAATTAGTGTAGTGTTTATGAAATTAAAATGCATTAAAATTAAAAAATTTAATTTTTTAAACAAATTTTCCATGTCAAACTTTAATCTTTAATATTGAATGGCAATTTCAAAGAAATGGCTGTATCATCAAAAATATTGCAGATACAAAAAAATTAACGCATTTTTGTATAATCAAGCAAGAAGTATTACTAATGAATTAAATTAAAAAAATTAAAGTTTTTGTAACGTCCAATATAACTTTTATAATTTCATATAACTGTTTTTTTTACATATTTGCTTTGTTCTTAAGACCAATTCAAAACATTTGTGTGCTGGTTTTCGTTCATAGTTTTGATTCACTTTTTAAGCTGGAGGCTTTAGACGCTATTGTTCTTCTTATATTGTTCATCTTATAATTTGTAAATTAAATTAATAAATATTTAAATCTTGTTTGTTTGTTATAATTCGTATACCGATAGAATCTGGAATGGAGGGAAAAGGTATGTTGAGTACTAGTATTTTATGGTGGGAACGCTATGCTATAGCGGTGAAGATGCCTGTATCCAATTTTAACGGCATTTTTACGGTATCATTGCCAACCGTGATAAAATTTAATAGTACGGTTCTATTTTCCTAAGACTTTTAAACGAATTACAGTGAAGTTTCTCAAGACGAAATTAGATATAACCCCACCACTTCAGTATACTTGCAATAAACGTTAGTATACCTAAACTGCAACTATTAGATGAAATTATTTTGTGTGATAATTTTACTCCTGATATGTAGATAAGTATGTATAATGGTAAATAGGTTTTTATGTTAAAAGGTAAGAAAGAACATTTTATTATCTAAGTGTGACAAATTTTTGAAAATTTACAGTACTAAATTTTCCGAAAAGCTCTAAGGGATAATGACGATCTTCGACTGGTGCATGAATGCGTATTTGGCGCATGTGGGTATCACGCCCATTTTGATGATTAGATATAACAGCGATTTGAAGCATAAAAGTCCGAATACACTTTACACTACCATCTTTTATAGGCACCGCTACCCAGCCGGTAGGTTCATTTAGATCTACAATCTGCAACTCCTGTAAATCATTAAAGTTAGAGCCAGCTCTAATTGAAATGCGGGAAGGCGTATAACTTTCGTCTAGCTTATAGTCGGTGTAGATGTAAATTTGGCTTATTTTCGTCTTACTATGAAATTGTATGTTGACTAAGTGTGGCAGTTGTCCATCCGACTGCCAGTAAGTATCCATAATGTTGTCGCGTAACCGTTCAACACCAAATCCAGGTTTGCATGACGACAGACTCCAAACAGCTAGATTTCCTACTTCCCTTACGAGACCTTGTCGTTCTTCACCAAGAGGATCTTCCTTTGTTTCGCTTTTTTCTTGTTCTTCACTATTACCTTCCATTTTATTTACTTTTTAATTGAACTCACTTTTGTATAACAAACAAAACATAAAATTTTGTTCAGATCGTTGTGATATTTCTTTGCATTTATTTATGACAAAGACTGTGCCAAACAAATACACAAATTGCAAAACAAGCAATCACAATAGTATGAGCAGAAATATATTAAAAAGTACAGGGATGTACATATTGCACTAACGTAACACCGAATTATTACGACGATTTTTCCATGCGTATTACACTCCTGTGTTTTTTGTGGTATATCATGATACAATTAACAAGGTAGCCTCGTCAGCTAAACCGTTAATCAACTGACTACTTTAGGTTGTCAAGAGATTGCAGAGATGAAAGGCAGCCAAAACGAGATAGCTAGTCCGCGTAAGCTTAGTGCATCTCTCTTCTGTAAATGTAGAAGTGGCGTCTTTTTGACAGTTTGCATAAGTTGTACAAAAACAAAATGCATGTTATTTTTATTGAAGTTGTTCTTATTGTAGCGAAAAGGCTACCTTGTTAATTATATCATGTGGTATATTAGCTAGTTTATAAAGGGGTAGCAAACAAAAACACGGTTTCTGTTTTTATGATATTTTTCTGTTTCTTTTTTTTCACAGAGAGGATAAGTTTAGTGTATCAATTTTCTGCGTCGGCTTTAGTATAATGGTACCAACCATGATACAACTAAGAGAATGCAGAGATGAAAGACCGCCAAAACGAAATAGCAAATCAATGTAAGCTCTGTTTATCTCTCTTCTATAAATGTAGAAGCGGCGTCTTTTTGACAGTTCACAGAAGTTGTACAAAAACAAAATGCATGTTATATTTATTGAAGTTGTTCTTATTATAGGGAAAAGGTTACCTTATTAGTTGTATCATGGTTTGAAATAGTCAGATGATTAACGGTTTAGCTGACGAGGCTACCTTATTCATTGTATTATGTACAATAGTTACGAACAACAAATTAAACTCTTGTAGTTATTACAGTAGTGCTTACACCTTAAAACTAAACAAAGAATAACAAGAAATATCATATATTAGTCATTGAAAAATAGTAGAGCAACTGCAATTATTTTTCTTTCTTAATGCCTTATTATTATTATTGAAATCTTCTAAATCACAGGAATTGCCCAATGAAAGCTGTCATGTGTTATTTAGTTCCAAATTGAATTACCACACATCTTTGCATTACATGTACACTTTTTGTGAGTGTACCTTCTAAATAAAACTTGGCAGCACCATTACCGAGGAGAAAAAACAAAATACCGAAGCAAAACAGATAAAAGCAAATAAAAGGAACGGAAAGCCGGCGATACCATACGATACGGATGTTCTAAATTTTATTCGGTAAGCTTTGCAAATATAATCGATTTCGGTATTTGCAAATATATTAAATTTAATTCGTTTAAGTGAATTTTACAAGCAGCAAGCGACACTTGTGGCATAACTATTGATTTATGGCGTTTAAGTTGGATGAGAAACAAGAACAAACGTTCTCTTAGTGTGTATATATGTATGTATTTATATGGAATTCATCCGTGTCTCTTGTCACCCACTAAATTTGCTGCAATTCGAAATTTTTGGCACTTTTCCATTTAACGTCACAGTAGAATATCAATAACTAAAGCACTAATGTATATGCGAATAAGCATAATTATGTTCATATGTATGCATTTTTGTTAATAAGGCGTATTTTATTTGATGTAAATAGGTAGGTAGTTTGTACAAGTTTTTCTGCAACCACCAGTTGATTATTTCTTATTGCCGCATGTATTTTAATTTCATTGGTATATGGCCAAGTGATAAATGGCTATAATTTCTTGCGATACTCTTAACTTGTATTTGATTTGGCAAATACTCTTAAAATAATTGTTGCGACAATTTTCCATCGTGGAAAAGCCTTAATAAACGTACTTACATATCGTCATATGAATTCAAAACTGTACTAAATATACAAAAAATTAAAATAGAGCTTTTGATTTATTATGATGCCCGGTATTAAATTACATGTTGCTGCAAAATGTAACAATCTTACCATTAAAAACAACGATCTTAATATCACTCTTCTATTTGGTAAGAAAAAATATTTTGCAAATATTCAAAACATCCTCATTGAAATATAAGTGATTAACAGGCAGAAAAGCAGGAAATTCCATTCTTAACAAAAAGTTAAACATCTCACTTTAAAAAGATTTTTGCTCCTAAGATTTGCTGGATGTAATTTAGGGCTTTCTACCATAAAAAATCTGTATAAAAGGATATATTTCTATAGTAGATACGGTACCGCATAACCTAAAATCATAGTATCAAAATTTAAATAAAACCGTATAAAAAACTACAAAGCAAATGCTTTTTATTAAACTTATTAAGTTTTCATAAATGGGAAGTAAAAATTACCTACATATGTACTATGTATGTACAGATGTACATATATAACATATCACAGCTAGTAGGGAATGGCATCAGAAAGTAAAAGTAGATTTTTTATTTTTTTTTTTTTTTATTTATTTATTAGTATTTATAATACTTTAAAATTTCTCATTCATAAAATTCAAAATGTTGCTAAAATACATTTCAGAACAAATTTTATGTACATATGTATATGAAAAAATTTTCTAAAACGTATTTAAACTACACCTTATTTTTTATGAATACTGGTAGGTATCAAAGTTTACAATTAAAATTAAAAAGAAAAATATTTTATTAATTTAGGTCCAAAAATGAACCTTTTCAAAAAATATTTGCTGTATTTTTTGAAAAGGTTCATTTTTGGACCTGAATTAATGCATTTCAATTGGCTCTTAAAGCAAATAAATAATTAAGTTCATATTTGAAAAATATTTTAATTACAAATATTTCTTACAAAATTTACACATATTCTTTTAAATATAATACAGTTTTTTTCTGTTTTGATATCATTTGTAAGTGTGTTGAATAATTGAAGTCCTTTGTAAAATAATGATCTTTGCATTGCTGTTGTATTTGCTTTTCTTAGCCTGAAGTCTTCAGAATTTCGTAGTTGGTATGGTTGTATTTCATCCACGCATAGGTATTCTGGAGCGCTGCCGAGTTTAATTTTATGTATGAAACTGAGGGTATTGCATTTCAGTCGTTGTTCAATATTTAGCCATTTAAGTGTATCTAACATTTTTCGACCAACTATTTTTTATTCCGATTATTTAATCGATTAATCGTAGCTCAAAATCGATTTTTTTGAAGTTGATTAATATATTTTGCATAAAATAACGCACAACGACTTAAATTTTTATATAGTGTCAAACGAAGCTGGGTGGCATTTTTTTTAAATATTCACTTATTTTGTATTATAAATTGCACGTTTTATTCGATAAAATTTTCACATCCAAACACTTGCTTTGTTTTCTCTTCAATAACTTAAGAGGTGGTGGCTTTCTATAGCAATAACAAAAATTTCTTTTGTTTGCAGTATGTAATGAAATAGACGTTTTTGTTGTCGAACTTCTACAACAGGTAATTTTGTTATGCTTTGTGGCTTACAGTTTCGATAAATCGACGCCAAAAATCGACTTCAGCATAAAGTTGGCAATGCATAATCGATTTTTAGGACTGAAAATCGATTATCGAATACAATCGAAATCGACTTACCATTCCCTAACAGCTAGCATTTTCAATCGCAGAAGAATCTATTAAGATAATTACGAAGAGCGTTTTTGCTCGTCGACGGGCTCGTTTCTTATTGATGTAGAACTCCTCGTACGGGAGTAACTGTTCTGTAAAATTCTAAATACTAGAATTTGGAAATTGTTTTTTAAATTAAATTTTTGACTTTTTGTTTACATATTAATAATGATTTGTTAAGCTTGAAAAAACAAATCACAATTGACGAATTTTTTTCAAATTTGTAAAACGAAAACAATTTTCCTGGCGAAGGGCACCGAAATATGGAAAATTACGCCAAATAAAATAAAGCTGATAACAGTGACCTCAAGCTCAATAAATTATTATTAATAGTATTTAGAAATCAAATTCATGGGTTAAATGCTATTAGAATTGTCTGTTGAAAACCCATTAAACTCCTCCTCATTACTTTCATCAGCTGGAGAAAATACAACAATGCTTGTGAGTGATGAAAATGTAGCATTTTCGCAGTTATTTTTTCCTGCGATAGCACCATAATTTATTAATAGTTTTTACACTGATTTTCTGATGAAAAAAAAAAAAATATCATTGCGTTGGTTAATGTTAGTTAAGTATATAAACAGAAAGTAAAATTGAGTGAGCTTTGGTTGCCGAGTGGTTAAAGCGGCTGTGCCAAAATTGTGAAATTTGACACGTCCAAAGTTCATAGGGTACTAATGAAGGGTGTTTGCTACCCAGAAACAGCCGGTGACAAACCAAGGGTTGAACTTAAGCCTGAAAAAGTAATTTAATATAAATGTATTACAATACAGAAGTTCAATGAAATTAAAATTTTCAGTAAAAATGATTTTAAATTATGTGATTTCAAATCAGATGTGATTTTGAAAACATATGTATGTGATTTTCCAGTGTTCTAAAATCATAGCCGTTCTTTTTTCGGTGTAATTCTCAATTTTCGAATGGATATTTCTAACTCTTTCGGTTCAAAAGTTGCAGCTAATTTTCAAACTAAAGGGTGTCCCCATACATGGGAGTTGTTTAACTTTAAAATTTGTTGTTGTTTTTGGTATTTGTAAAGAAGCAGTCAAAACTAGAAAAATTATTGTTCGATTATGCAGTTTTCCGCCATACCTTAGATGCATACATAAATAATGTTCGGGTAATACCACAATTCGTCAAACAAAATTAGATTTGAATGCTGCAACACATTATTTCTTAGAAGTATCCAGTTTTGAGCAAAAAAAAACCAAAATACATACCTTTGTGTTCAAAAATTTGCACATAGTATGTTCTATGAGTTCAAAAGTGAACTTTTTAGAGCGGCGAGAATTTCAATTTTTCGCGATTCTACTGTACTAACTTGCAAAATTTGCTTTTCAATTACGGACACTGTTACACGTGATTTATACATGTACATATGTATGTGCGTTACACGTGCATACATAAATATACTATATGAAATTATTTATTCTTCGTACTAGTTGTGTGTATTAATAATTAAAATATTTGTTTACCCATAAAAAAAGTTTAGATTAAATTAATTTTATTCCCTGTGTTCAACAAATGTCGTCAAGTGCCTTAAAAACTATTAAGAAAAGTACTTAGTTTTGTTATTTATATAACTATTAAGATAAGATCTCAATGGTTTAACATTTTGTTTTATATTTCTTGCACACAAATAATTTTTTTTGAATTTTGCGCGATCATCTACAAATAAAAATAAACTTTTGCTAAGATCTTTTAATATATGTATGTGTATACGTATGTAAAAAACTTAGAATTACGTACAAATATATGTAGTATGTTTATATACATATATACATACATACATATACATATGTATGTGTGCATAGATCTCTATATTTTAATTCTGACATAAACATAGATTAATTGCTAGATGTTACGGTAGCGGTACATCAATTACAGTAGCGGTATTCCATACCCAATGATTTAATAAAATCGCAGATTTGATTGTCTTCCACATCTGGATTCGAATAAAATACTGAATAGATAAATGAGTTACAAAGGTGAAAAAGGGTAATAAATATCCCTTTTGAGGGCTTTATTATACATTTATAGTAAGTAGTGTTATGTTATATATTTTTGTTATAATTTTATAATGTTTTTAATCCTTGCAGGGTCCCGTAGGAATGCAGGATTATCACTATAAATTATATTATTATTATATCCCTGGATTTTACCACCAGAATTAAACGAAAACACAAGTTCTTATTTAAGTTTACCACTTTATTAATCACTCCAGACTGTAGTCGGCCGCTCTGGACGAGAAACTGTCTTCTTTTGCTGCACTTTCTGTAGTATTTATTGTTTGAGAACAGCCTGCCTCTGCTGCTGCGATCGTGGGAATCCCAGCCGACTGTTGGTCACATGCTGACTTTGCCCGATTTTCCCCGTACCAATGTTCCGCAGTGTCAGCGGTTCCCATAGTTTGGGCTGCTAAATGACACCTACTCAGGTGTTGCAGTACTTGGTCATTGCCGCTGTTGTTGTTGTTCTGGTTGTTATCAGTTGGCTGGTAGCAGTTTTGGTTATTGCTACCGTTGTTGTTGTTACTTTTTGATGGGTTTTTGCTGCCGCTGCTTAATTTACGGTGCAGTTGGCAGTTTCGTGAAATATATTTTTTGGGGGAAAAAGTCTCGTAACAGTAGTCTATACAAAAAAATGTAGTTCGCTTTATTTGCGGTGAAAATGCAAATACAAAATAATAAATAAAAACAAAATTGAAGGGGTTTTGTAATTAATTGCAGTAACTAAAAACAATTGCCGTTGCCTAGCTGGGGGGCAACTAGCTGTTACGTATCAACCACAATACTCATCAGCACCCAGTTGGCTACGAATTCAAGCTCATGCTCTGTTCACGCAACCACCCTGAATGCCAGGCCCTCGATGTCACTTAACATCGCTCGCTTAGTTACATGCAAAACAATAACAAACCTTTGTCAAGGTTTGGATTTGCTCCAAAACAAAATTGTTGGAATGCTCGTTATTATTAGTTTTATCTTATAACTGGGAAATGATGTTTCCCAATGAAAATTGCATCGTGATAACATTGTCATCTACACCTTCACAAAAATATTCTTATATGGACGAACTTCAATTGAATATTCATACATATTATCTTAGAAAATAGGAACGTTTTTAATAAACTTTTTTGTCATAATATTAAACACTTTTTTTAAAACAACAAATGCTCTAAAAACGATGATAACGCTAACTACAATATATAAAACTCTTCTAAAAGCAACATAAACTGATTTTCATGCAATCAGTTTATGTTGTTTAAAATTAACAAAACTTAGCTATAACTCAATTTTGTTCAATATTTTCATTAAAAGTATTCTTGTAGAACAGTAATAATGCTAATTAAATAGTTGGGGTGGTATTATATATTTGACTTCCCAATTGGGTTAAGTAAAATTGTACCAACTTTTACATACCTGACATTTAAGCAATGCAACTCTGCCGGACATTGAGTAGTTGACTACTAACTAAAATAGATCACTTTTAGTTAACTTTTATGCACTATCTTCAAGTTAACTACAGTAGACTCGCGAAAACGTGAACTAATTTTTACCGAGGGTGTTCACGTTTTAGATTGGATTTTTTTACATGAAAATACGTTGAAAATCAGTATGCAGAACCGTATAATAGGCTTAATCATATATATGTAACAAATTTTATTTAATACATTTACTGCAATACTTCATTTCAGTTGATGTAAAGCTATGAAAAAGTGAAAAATTTCTTCCGACCTAGCAATCAATTAAATCTACGCTGTACCATATATATGTATATTGTACTTTTTTGACAATCCCGTTACTGATGCACCTTTCCTTAAATGTTCAATAATATCACACTTTTCTTGAAGAGTTAAATCTTTTGGTTTCTTGGCAGACATGAAACTGAGTTTCAATTCAGACGCGTAGAGATGTTTCCACCACAATCACCACATAAAAACTGAAATTAAGTATTATATGTGTGCATATACATACATATGTATGTAGGTGTGTAAGTGTGTATACATTTCTAGAAGATGTTCTTGTCACTAAGCTGTAAAGAAATTAAAATACCGCTGTTCCCAAAATTTATAAAAACTACAGAACTGACTTTAAAAATTAAAAAAATCATTAGAAATAAAGTTCACATTTTGGAGCCATCATCACTTGTTCACGTTTTAGAGTAGTCAATGTTAAAATAAAAATGTTCACGTTTTTGGATGTTCACGTTTTCGCGAGTTTACTGCACTATGCAAATTTGTGGTTCACTTTTGATGGTCTGAAAAGTAATGCAGACTTGATCCAAAATTCAAATAATAACATACTCGTTTGTTGTCGCTTTCGCTTAAATTGTTGCATTGGCTTGGTGTTATGGTGGCCACTCACTAGTCATGAGGTTTAGTGGTTCGAATCCACCTATATACTAGACGTATTAGAACTTTTGAATCTTAAAAACAACAATTTTATTATTATTTTAATTTGCGCTGAAGGCCCAACATTTATTTACTGTTTCTTGAATTGTAATTATAATTAAATAAAAATAAAGCAAATTGCCTTAATTCATATTATTATATTCAAAAATTAAATCTAAATATAATAACTGCAAAGTTGTTATCATTATTTTCTATTGAAATAAAAGTGATTCTTTAAAGACTCTGACTTTAAATATACATACATCCCAAGAATGATGAATAGATGTTAATATATATTAGCAAGAGGTGCTCTTAAGGCTGAGTACTTTAATCAGTAAATTATGCTCATTTTGTCTATTTGACTAGCACATTTAGTAGAAAACATTTTCGAAATGACAAGACAAATATTTAGTTGAATTTTAATCGCTTGTCGGTATTAAGCGAGCGGATTTTTGAAATTTTTGTAATAATTGTGGCAAAAGAAGACAATTAATTCATTTTGTGTTTAACTTAAAAGTTCAAGATAACATCGACTAGTTTATAGCCGTTAATTGTATATTTAATATATTAAATATATGTGCGGGAGCACATTTTTCTGTTATTACATTCAATTGTTTAATATTTACTCAAGTATTTATTAATTTTCACCTTTCATTTAATTAATTATCTGTCAAGTTATTTTTACCTGAGCAAAATAAGTATGTGAAAGTGTTTTTTTCTTCTATTTTTTTTTTCTTGGCACAAGATTGAACACAAATTGATAAAACCATATTGATGACTTTTCTGTTGTCTAACAACAATTTTCCTACGCATGATTCTCGTAATGAGCTTGTAAAATGTTTTGTGCACAATTAAAAAACATGCCAAGCAAAGTGTTAATTTTAATTCAATTTAAATTTTTAAAATATATTTCAGTTCTATTCGCTATTTCCGGTTTTGATTTATAAGAAATGACTTTACAATCAATAAAATATACGCCTGGAAAATTGGAAATACTCGATCAATTGCTTCTCCCGGTCCAATCGAAATACTTAGTGGTCAGAGGAGTTGAAGATGGTTGGAAAGTTATCAACAAAATGCAGGTAAGTTTATATTAAATAAATTAGAAATTTAAAAAAGGAAGAGAAGAATGAGAAGTAAATCTGCAAACGCAATTGCGCTGGGCCAACAATAATGAGATTTGGCAAAAAAAAAAAAGAAAAACGAAAAATCAAATTCAAATCAAACGAAGAAAACAATTTTGCTTCATAGGACTTTCATAGGAATTTAATTAATTTAACTTGCGGTCCTATTCTGTAACTAGCTAAAATTAGAGACATCGCCAAAAATCTCTAAACGAGTTTTCGGGACGACCGTACTTGTTTGTATAAACTTTTGTGAGAGAAAATCGATATTTAGCGCCGTTGCTAAAATCTTAATTTTTTGTTCAAAAAAGTTAAATTTTTAGCTTCAAAAAATATTTGTTGCTAAAAAATTGACTTTCTTGGAACAAAAAATTAAGATTTTAGCAACAGCGCTAAAATTCAATATTCGCCTACAAAAGTTTTTAAAAGTAAGTCATCGCTAAGAATCGCTTAGTTCAATAAATATTAATTAGTTGTGAAAACGGACACTATAAGCAGCTAGATGTCGCTAAAGTAAAGTATGTCACAATAAAAAACAGCAGTATTGAAAATTTTTCTTCGTTTTGTAGCAGATTGACAAAAAAAAATACTGCATGTGTCAAAAGTCAAAAAATAAAACGTTCCAAAAATTTTAAAAAGCATATAAAATTTAAAAATTTCAAAAACAACACAAAATAAAACATACAGATTTCACCTTGTATTACATTCGAAGATGAAGAAAAAACGTAAGGAAGTTCGTTCCTAACGTGGGTCCCCCGACCGCATTTCTTTTTTTTATATTTATGTTGGTCATGAATGTTGTTAATACATTTTAAGGCGGGAAAAATATTTTTTGAATGTTTGTTAATCAAATTTTTTCAATAATTTGTTTTTTGTTTTTTGAATTTTATAATTATTTTCCTGAAGATGCCAACAAATTGTTGGCAAAATATTGAAAATAAATAAAAAATTGTTTAAACTTATTTTTTATAAAAAAAAAAAACCAAAGATCAGAAGTTTGAATAATTAATTTAATAATCTAAAGATCAAATAATATAAATATAAAATAAGAAACAACAATAAAATGTAAATGAAATCGACATGCATGTATGTATGTACATATGTACATAATTTTGCATATTTTTAATATTAAATGGTGAATTCCAGAAAAAATATTTGCAAAGGTCGAAATACTTTTTCTATATGTAGTGTGAAGAGTTCCATATACATACATATATGTACATAAGCTATAAGTGTTCTGTGGTTCAAATCTTTATTCATTACGTAGCAACTGGCAAAAATTATCATCCCTCCATGAATCTAAAATGAATTGCATACACACACATGATTTTAATGCATACATAAGTATGCACACACATGTGTGTACCTACATTAATTTTCAAAACTACACAAAAATTTATAAATTTTTGTAAAATTTTATAATTTATTTTCAAAAACTGACATGTGTTCTGCCATTGCACTATTTTTCGTACACACAAAAACACATAAAGCTGTCACTATTTCTGTCTGTTAACTAATTAAAAGTTGTTGAAACTCAAATCGGTAAGCGTCAGTTAAAAAGTCTCTGTTAGCAAACCGGTAGTTAGTTGAATATTTTTTAATGGGAACATAATTTTTGAATTGAAAATACCATGTAGGAGATAAAATATACGGCTGACAAAAACACTAGCTTCAATTGATATTTTTCAAATGACTACAAATTGGTTTAGATCTCATGCAGATGTCTACCAAACATATTGCATTGAAACACATGTAAGGAATAAAAAAAAAAAAAAAAATGAAAATAAAAAAAAGACAACAAGAGAAATCTGAATTAATTCGAAATATAAGTATCTGTATAAATAAATCATCAAAAAATATATTCTTGTACTAGAAACTGAGAAGAGCATTTATTGGAGCACTATTGGTAAGTCTCTTGTGCCATCATAAAAATATGCCTAAATATTTATGTATACCGGATTTCAACAGTGAACAGAAAATCCGAAGGTCGAGTTAATTCAAAAAAGGGATTTTAAATAACTTATTATAAATCAACTACAAACTGGTTAAAAAGTGAGTAATTAGTAGTCAGTTGAAAATTCATTTAGAGATGGCCAAGTGACTACTGCCCATGACATGCATATGTCAAAATAGCACTACACAACGAATGGAAAAATTTCAAATTCTATGGATCAGTTTTTTTTTAGATTTTTTTTTTTTCTAAAATATGAGTTTTTCACAAAGGTTGATCCAGACCTCTAGTCATAACTTAAAAACCTCGTTCCGATTTTATCATGTAAAGGTGGGATCACACGATTGCCGCAATGCACCAATTTTACACAATTTTATTGGGCTGAATTGGAGCACAATAAAAAATTTGTCCCAATCAAATTCTCTGCAATCACATGATTGTCACATTTTACTGAAATTTTATTGTCGCAAATTGGCGCAAAACAATTTAGTACAAATAATTGCCGCATATAGTCACACGATTGTTATATTATACGGCAACTCTGCGAAACAGCTGTTGTGGCTGTTGACAAACTTTGATTAGCAAAAATGAAAAAAAGCAGTTAAAAATATTGTTTGTTCCTTAAAAAGAAAGAAAATTGCTTCGGCTATTATTATAATGTTGTGCGGGCTAAAAATAGGAAAAAATGAAAAGCGGCAAAAAATCTAAAATAAATACATGGGTGAGAGAATTGTTATAACATTAACACAGTTGAATTTTACCTACTGAAAAACAAAAATTAAGTTTGGAAGACGCGTTTAAACAATTGTCAAACTAAATAAATGGTATACATATGTACATATGTATATTATTCGCGCGTATTGTCTTCTTTGGTTGCCGCATGAGAACACAATAAACATTGGTGCATTTTTAGAATTTTTATTGGTAAATACATAGTTGTATATAATGGGAACACACGATTGTCGCATCAGGGTTGTATTTGATTGGGAGAAATAGGAACAACATTCGTTTTGGTCGTGCCACATGAGCCTATGATTGACATACAAAATATAACAAAAATTGGTGCCATGCGGCAATCGTGTGATCCCACCTTAATACGTAAAAAAACTATGCCATTTTTCGAAATCAAAAATTTTGCAATTTTTCAAAAAAAAATTATCTATTTTAATTTTTTTCCTAATAGCTCTAAAATTATTAACGACACCAACAAATGATTTTAGCAAAACTTAAAGATGGCATAATTTATAATTTTTTGACGTATTACATGATAAAATCGGACACGCCGTTTTTAAGTTATGACTAGAGGTCTGGATCAACCTTTACGAAACTCTCATATTTTAGAAAAAAAAAATTCTAAAAAAAGCTGATCTATAGAATTTGAACTTTTTTATGATTTTTGTACTTAGGTAGGCATAACAAATCAAAAAAATATAGTGGTCATCCATGGTTGTTTTTGACTGTTAGGTAATGTAATCAGTCGAAAACCAGTAAAGAGTCAGTTACTATACCTGATGTGGTTATTAAGAAACCAATTTGAAGTTAGCTGGAAATGTGTTTCACTTCCTACAGGGTATGAGGGCTACCTTTTATGTTTCGGAATTTGACAACCCTAGTGTTGCAATCTGGCAACTGGCAGCTCTGTCGTAAAGTTGCACATTTTGTGATTATTAAAACATTTTTGTGATTATTAAAACTTTCGACGTGGATTAACTCAAAAACAGTGCAGGGATGAACTCCGTCAAGGGCCAGCGTTTATCGATGGTATGGTGAATTCAATCGTGGTCATAGTTCACTCCAAAATCAGTTGCTATTCTGCAAATCATTGATACTGTTGTACGCGAACTAGTACTGCAAGGTCGCTATCTGACCTTGCGTGAGATTGAGACAACCTTAGGAATTAGTGGGACCAGCATACATGCAATATTGCATAAGTATTTCAATATCAAAAAAATTTGTTCGCGTTTGATCCCGCACAATTTGTCAATTCCCGCACGAAGCACTTTTTTTTCGGAAAAACTGGACATGTCGCCACCGTACCTCTAGAACAACGCAGAACAGTCAATTCTGAGTGTTACACAACTGTTTGTTTGACAGTTGTTTTCCAAGAAATCAGGAACACCCATCCGCCGGCAACGGATCACTCTTCACCACGACAATGCGAGCTCTCACTCATCGGCTGAAACAACTGTATTTTTGAGAACCCCAAACATCGATTTGATTAGTCGTCTGTCATATAGTCCTGACTTGGGACCGAATTACTCCTTTTCATTCCCGTATTTAACAAACTGAAATGTCAACGTTTTTCGACACCTGAAAAAGTGGTTGCTGCATTCAGAATGCATGTTTTGGAGATGCCTCAATCAGAGTGGCAAAAGTGCTTCAACAATTATTTTAATGCAAAAGTGTTTGAAACTTCATGGGGAATATTTTGAAAAACAGTAAAGTGATTTTCGATTATTAATTACGGCTATCCCAGTATCTACTTTTTGCTGTGATTGTACTCAATGTCAGCATTAGCCTGTTACTTTCCCAATTTATCCAAATGAAACAAATTCTATTTTTATTAATTTATTTAAAATAATTTAATTCAAATCATTTATTTAAACGAATTTTTGTAAATACAATAGCGGTTTTCACTCTTGATAGTAAACTCGGTTGCAGATTTGGTTAAAGTAGCAGATTTGATTAAAGTACTAGTGTTTACATCACTGCAGCAACAAAATGTACTGAACTTTTATTTACTACGCTGTGATTAAAAAATCAAACAAAAAGCTTTAGTAAACATTGTAAAAAAATTATTGGGAATCACAGATATTCTGTGCTGTGAATCGTTTTGCTGGCAAAACTTAATTTTGTGTTGAGAAAATAAAAAATATGGAAAAAACAAATAAAAATATACTGGTGAAGAGAAAACGTGACAAAATTCACAACAAAAGGTGGACAGATAAAGAAATTCAGCAAGTTTTAGAATATTTGCAAGAACATGCAGACTTTGAGGTAAGAAAGTCACTCGAGCTTTGTGGTAAAAATCGTAGTGAATATAGCAGAGTGATAAAGTTAGTATCAAGAGTGAAAACCGCTAATGTTTTTTTCCAATTCTACTTCTGTACATCATCGGAGTTCTCAATTAAGGAAATCTATTAACACAGTCAAAAGGCTCTTGTTGACGTGAAAAAGCATTTAGAATTTGAAATTTTCTTATATATTTTTATTGCAAAAGCTCTAAAAATAGCGATTTTATTTTAATTATTTTACTGAACAAAAAATCTAATGAAAAATTAATTGTTATTAATGAATTTTTTGTTTATTTATTTGTAGACAAATTTCTACATATTTGTAATTTTTCAAACATTTTAGAAATCATTCATACATACGATTATCGCCATAAAGTATTTACACGAAATTTGTATAATATAAAAAAAAAAAATAATAAAACATTTAATTCACAACTGCATTAAATTTATTACCATATACACATGTATGATTCTGCATGCAATAATAAAAAAAAAAAAAACGAAAATAACAAAATGTTTAAACAATTCGAAATTATCAATTTACCTACTAATTACTCAACAAGAAACAATTTATACCATTCACATGCTAGACACTGTATAATTTAAGATTTTAAATGCTTTTAAATTCAAAAATATGATGAACGTCATGTGCACGACACATGTCAGAGATTTAAAAGAACCTTTTCGTTTTTTAGTCTTCTTATTTTTTTGGTTGACTGTTGTTTATAGAGCGACCAAAGCCATTGTGAATTAAAAAATTAAACTATCAGTTTACTAAACTATATTATACCCTTTACTAAAATGCTATGTAGAGATTTGTTTTGTGAACACTTGCTTTTAAAGCTATTAGGCCTGTCCTATATAAGATGGCGACTGACCTCGGTTTTTAACTATCTCTTCTTGCACCTCACTGAAAATTAGTGAAATCGGGTTTCAAATTACTGAGATGTAGACATAAAATAAAAAAATATAAAAATTTCTTCATTTGCACCAGCAGCGTTCAGCTTACAAGCCGGACCCTCCACCCTACCAGCCACTGGTCCCCGTTGAGTTTGCTGATCTTTTACTCTTACGCATGCTGTTTATTTTGAAAATTTACCCTTTTTTTATTAGTTATAAGTTTGTCTGGCTTGTTTTACACCGGTGGTGCCCAAAATCTTCTTATGGAAGCGTAAACACCAATACGTATACACTTTATTGACGCACACAAAGAAAAACAGAAATATTTCATTAGGTACACTGGGAAAAAAATTAAATTTCATTTTCACAAAATGTATGTACTGTATTAAAATGCCTTTCCAAATCATATTTACTAATCGTCTTGATTATTTGAAAGCAAATCATACATTGTGCTCGTTTTTCAAAATTTTTAGCGAACATAAGTCGGTTTCATTCTACAAAATAAACTGTACAGTTGAAACTAATAACACAAAATTATTTCTTCAAGCGTTTCATACTCACGAAATCATTAAAAAAACAACAAAATCATGAAAACAAAAAAACAACAAAATTCACGCTTGGCACAAATGTGTATCAACAAAGCCTGCGTTCGTATTGCTGTGCATATGAATGTGTTGTTGCTTTGAACTTGGGGTATGTGTGTATGTGTGTATTTCATACAAAAAGTTGTGTATACATATTAGAATGCTCAGCCAATTCTCCGCGGTTTTACAAAAACAAAAGCGTACCAAGCGTATAGGCCGTGGGCACCTCTGTTTTACACTATGAGCAAACAATAAACAACGAAAAATATTAATTGTTAATCATTTTATTGGGCTTTCTAGTTAAATTTTTACTTCCTCGAAATTGTGAAAGGTTTTTTTTGTGGTAAAATTGGAGCAATCAACATTTTTAAAGAAGACAAGAAAACTAAAGTTGAAGACTTACTGGCTGGAGTACATACTATGGCTGTTTCACGACCACCACACCGCTGGGCCTGGCGAAAAGTTTGAAAACATTGTTATCACTGATACAATAACAGCAAACACAAAAATCAATTGGATGTTGTTGATAGAATATAAAATATATTCCAATCAAACACAAAAACACAGTGATAAAGTGGAAAGTTGATCAATAAGATTAAATATATACAGTGAGTAATGAAGAGCCGAGCAGGTGGATGGCCATGCGCTGCTGCTAAAAGCAGTATACAATTAGTCTTGATTTTGGGTCCGCAGCAAATTTGGATGCTGATGAGCGACGTGGTGGTAGTGTGAAACAGCCATGGTATGTACTCCACCCAGTAAGTCGTCAACTTTAGTTTTCTTGTCTTCCTTAAAAATGTTGATCACTCCAATTTTTATTTGAAAGTATCAAAAAGTAAATATGAACTTATTTATTTGCTTTAAGAGCCAATTGAAATGGATTAAAAATATACCTTAATGTTTTCTGTCCTTATCAACTGTCCTTCATTTCGTTAATGCTAATCAACTCATCAGTAGACTCAAAAAATCTTCTATAGACGAATGAAAAAGACAGAAAACGTTAAGGTCTATCTTTAGACCTAAAATAATACATTTTAAATGGCTCTTAAAGCAAATAAATAAGTTCATATTCAAAAAACTTTTCCTTTTCGATACTTTCAAGAGGTAACCGATGGTAACTCGTAATATAGAAGTTGTTAAGAAAAGTAAAGCTGTTGCAAGACGAAAAAGTGTTTTCTGTGTTTAAGGTTTGTGTGAAAATTTCTGATTCTCATTTTGTTCATGGGAATTTTGGAATAAGTAGTTGAGTTTCAAACATGCTTTTAAGGTTTTTCGAGTTATATGGAATACATTCTTTTAGAACCCATTAATAAATAAGAAGTAACATATTAATAATCAGTCTCTATCATTTTAGTTTTGTATGTATGTATGTATATACATGCATTTGTACTTATGTATATACATATGTATGTATATGTAGATGTTTACATTCATCTCTCTTTTATGTCGGTTTTATTTGTACATTCGAAATTTACAAGTTTGAATACATAATAACCAATGCGATAACTAAATCGTTGATACATAAACTATGGTATGGTTTGACATAAAAAAGTATGAGCGACAGATTACACAGCTTAACAACAATTTGGCCTTCGATGAAGGACTATGCTAATTCAATAGATTTACGGGTATGCGGCGAAATAAAATTTTACGCGGAGATGTGCAGTAGCATTATGTTTCCCGTTTTTAGACAACATTATCATAGTATTTTGACATAAAAAAAGTATGAGCGACCAAATTGGCTTTCGATGAAGGGCTATGAAATTTCAATAGATTTACAGGTGAAGCTTATTATGTGTCTTCTTTGTGCATTCTATGCAACTGTTGATTATTGTTTATGAATCTGTATACACAAGGTGCAAGTTACGACTACAAATGGCTATATGTATATATTTTCTTCACTATCGCAATTTAAGAAAAATGGAGTGTTGGAGGAAAAGCATTCACATGCTTATTATGAATTCCGTCGTAAAAATGCTATCATGAATTCCGACGTAGCTACGAAATTCTTCCGAAATTTTCAAAATTCGGGAGATTGGTATTATGAATTCCGAATGAAACGTAGTTTTAGCGTTTTTTTTTTTGTTATCAAAAATTTCTACGAACTCTTCTTACAGTCGGGAGAATACAAAAAGCAGTTAAAAATAAGAACAAACTGAAAAGAAGTTCTTAAATTGAATAAAAACAATTTTTAAGTAGTTATAAAATCATATTTCTTTAATAATTAATTGGTATATTTTACAATACTTATTGGTTATGCCCTGATTTGAAACAAAAAGTAACACAAACTAACTACTGATTTTCTGTGTTGAAAAAATCGCTTCATATACACCACTGCAACATCTGATAGATTGTTTGAAAAATAATAAACCATATAAACAAAAAAAAACCGCCTTTTATATATAGAATTAAATGTGTGTACGAAAAAGCCATTGCAGCATCCACAACACCAGGCAGATTCAATTAGAAATCGAATTGTGCAGATTTGTTCAGCCGGAAGTTTTTAATAAAACTAAACGAAAAATTGGAAAACACATACATATGTACATATTTTCATAATTTGTGATTTGTTTTAACAACTTACGCCTTGTAATCCAAATCAAAGGAATTCTGACGCTTCCTCAAGACTGCGCTCTATTCGCTAGCAGCTTTTTTCCTCTTCCGTCACTGAAACGGCTGCAGCAATCAAATTCATTGTATTTCCTTTTTATTTTTAGAAAAATATTTTTAACAATCCTTAGAATGTAAACAAAACACATCTGTTTTTCATTTAAAAAGTTGGTTGTACTAATTCGAATTTAGGGATGAAGAGGGTGGCAACACTAACTTCGAATCCGTCGGAATTCATAATACGTTTTTGTACGAATTCGTGACGGAGATTTTCCATTACGAGTGATGTTCACTCGGAATTCATAATAAGGCTGTCAATCTTTGTTTTGTAAAGCTTCATGCGTAGAGAAATCACAAAACAAATGTTAGGACTAAAATATGTGTACTTTTTGTTGAGTAGTGATATTTCAATGTAACAAGAAAGATTCATACATTTAAAAAAGTAAGTGCTTTGTATGGCGCCAAAATAATTGTTTAAAGTTTTCTAAATTTTATTTGTTATTAAATTTGTTTTATTTAGAAATATGTATGTAGTGTTTATGATGACATATGAACCCTGTAGGAATTTTTGACGAGTTAACTAACTTATTGAGTAACTCTTGTCTCATTTATAAGTGCAAACTGATGCAAAGAGTCAAATTTAAAAAAAAAAAAATAAAATAAACGGTGTTGTAATATGTTTTTGCAAAGTGCAAAAAAAAAATCAACTAAATATAAGAAATGCATTGAATCTTGTGGAAGAGCGCCACTTTCAATCCGTTTCCTGCAAAAGAAAAAAAAAAAGACTGCTACATAACACAGCAGATTTTTTTTATTGTTTTTAGTATGTATACTTCAGTTTGCTATCAAATATGTACATATGCCAGTAAATCGACTTAAAAAAACAACTTAGGTCCTTTCTACATATATTAAGGCAGCAAAGTGTATATTACATGTTAAGTTATCAATATTGTGTGCTATTATATAGTATTACATTTCTCACCCAAATAGGAATTTTTCAATTTACCATTTTTTAAGCTAGTGTAAATGCATTCTGATTTCCTTGGTGTGTTCACTGATAATAAAAATGAATAAAACCAATATTTAAATTTTAATTTCATTGAAGAAATTAAACTAGCGGTGGTAGTTAAGCCAAAATGCACTCATTTTTGATGCGCCATGAGTTAGACTTTTAAGTCTAACCATGAACTGATGCAGAGAGAGAGAGAGAGAGTGAGTACTGACTCATTTGCAGGGCTTTACGTGTAAAAACTGAATAACTTCAGTTATGTAAATGAATTAGCTTTTGAGTTTGAGGTAATTAACTTCTGACTAACCATGAGTTAAAGTTGAGCTGACTAAAATTCCGACAGGGAAATACATTTTATTAAATTTATTTTTAACGTTATATACTGCAATTTTGTGGAAATCCTAAGGCTCATTATCATAATTTACTGATAGCTAAAGGTCGGATTTTGTCGGTCGCAATTCGTAATAAATTTTAACGTTAAATCTGCAATAGCCAATTGCTTTTGTTTTTAGGTCTCTTTTTAAAGTTTAAAAAGAGACCTAAAAAAACTTATTGTAAAATGAGGCCTACAGAATGCTATCTTTAGCTATCGGCAAGTTTCAATAACGGGTCTAAATCGTAATTAATTTTACTGTGCAAAGAGATTCCACGAGGATATTTGGAGTGTACCTTGTTTTTATACCCGAGCTTGGTGAGGTTATTCCTAGTACCTCTAGTACAGAATACCTCGATCATCTTGATGATAGAAATCTGAATCATATCGCCCTTGAAACAAAAATCTGGTGGGTCCATGTGTACCCTATTACGAAGGTCCATTGGTACTAAGCGGATCAGCGCCCCAAGGTGGCTCTTCGGAGGTTCTCTGGCTGATCATAGGCTGAGAAGCCTTGGTCGTGTGGTTGTCACGAAAAAAAGTCGCTGAGTGCTGTTGCTGAGCAACAAACTCTTTATTGTAGTGAACTGTACTTAGCGAGAGCCATTGGGTTTAGGTTTAAAGCATGGTGCTAGCTTTAGTGTAGTTAGAACTTTCGACGTACTAACGGTACCATCGACTCTCTTGCAGTAGAGGGATCTGCAATATAGACAAGTTGGATAGTCTCGACTATATCGAGCAAAGAGTCATGCTATCGACCAAGATAATGTAGTAAATAAATTGTCATCCGAATAGTTATAACTGATATTCGGGCTTGGTGTTGTGATGTCTTGCCTTTCACCATATACACCGTCGAGGTAGGGCTTAGAGCCAGGTATCTGTGCAAAAAGTTTCCTCCTCTGGGGTAGCTTAGAGTCTTGAGCAGTTCAAGCTATTGGCTTTCTGCTTCCAAATCTTTGTGCGGATAAATCTCGGGGTTACTGCACAGAAGGTGCATTTCTACTACGGTGTTCATTGGCTCCAGAGTCTGTGTATTTACTCTGGCTGATCATTGACTGTGGAATCTTCTTCGACTGAAAGGAAATGGAACCACGTTGCTAATTCTTGATTTTAGAATCTTCCGATCTGTGATCGGAAATCCAAGCGTGTCCCAAGGTGCTGTTGCCTTGCAGCAAAACCTGCCATGTAAGTAAATTTATATGCTGGATTCATCTGGACTGATTAAAAGTCTGATAATCTTCATGGATTACGGGCTACCAGATGGGACTGTGATTGCTACCGAGAAAATACATGACAGAGTAAATTAAACAGTTTAATTCCGTCTGCAAGAGGTTGCCGCAGCACCACTGTGGAATGTAGCGAATAGTGTCAGCTAACAGTTGAGGTGAGGCGGGGATGTGACCGCGTCGATTTGATCCACCTTCAGGTTACCCCTTCGATGCAAGTACTGATGTAAATAAAATTCACATGTATGTATGTATGTAACAAGCATAAAAGAAGACACCGTTTTCCTTTTCGGAAAACTCTAATATTGTGTTGAGAAATGAAAACTCCACTAAGTCCTTGAAGTGAATGTTCACAAATAGCTTTTGTTGGCATTGCCTTAAGTTTTACCTATTCGCATTATTGCAACTTTGCTCATGTAGCATTATATACATAGTATATGTAAATCGATGTGATATGTTATTTGTTTATACATTATATACATTTTAATTTTGTTAATTTTAGGTGCGTGGTGCGCCTGCTATTGCAATAGTTGGCTGCCTATCACTTGCTGTGGAAATTTTTCCAGAACACTTCGATTCCAAAAAATCTTTACGCCAAGAAATAGAGGGTAAACTTAACTACTTGGTCTCGGCCAGACCAACAGCAGTAAATATGAAAATTGCAGCAGATGAACTTATTAATCTGGCCAACGATCTGACTAAAGATGAGAGCATAGCAGTTGACGAAATGAAGCAAAGGTGACAACAGTTTTTGTGTGATAGAATATTTATTTAAAAACAAAAAATGTATAACGTTTTATTTTATAATAAAAGATTTCTAGACGCAACTGAAGCAATGCTTCAAAAGGATATATCAGACAACAAGGCTATTGGTACAAATGGTGCAAAGGCGGTGCTGGAAAATGCTAAAAAGGATGGCCCTGTTCGTATCCTGACACATTGTAACACCGGTTCTTTAGCGACAGCTGGTTATGGAACAGCCTTGGGTGTTGTTCGAAACTTACACGAACTAAAAAAGTTGGGTAAGATCCAAACAGCGATAACAAATGATGAAACAATTTTTTTGTTGTTGATTGTATGCATGAATTTTGCATTTTATTAAAGAACATGTGTATTGCACTGAAACCAGGCCTTATAATCAAGGGGCTCGTTTGACAGCCTATGAATTAGTACATGATAAACTGCCAGCCACACTGGTTTTAGATAGTATGGTTGCCGCGTTACTTCGTGCGAAAAATGTGGCCGCCGTTGTCGTTGGAGCAGATAGAGTGAGTACTGCGGTTTCAAGTGTTTTTGCTACACAGACAATTAAATAAACTAACAATTTTTGATCTTTTTAGGTAGCCGCTAATGGTGATACTGCCAATAAAATTGGCACTTATCAAATTGCTGTTGTTGCCAAACATCATGGTGTGCCATTCTTTGTAGCCGCACCACTGACCTCAATTGATTTGCAAATACCTAGTGGAGATCATATTATAATTGAAGAAAGACCTGATCGTGAAATGACTCACGTAGGTGAGCATAGAATTGCTGCACCTGGTATTAACTGTTGGAATCCTGCCTTTGATGTAACACCTGCTTCTCTAATTACTGGCATAATTACGGAACGTGGAGTTTTTAGTCCACAAAAACTAAAAGATGAAATTAGCGCTTTGTTAGACCTCTAAAGAATTACATATAATTTATAGTCTTAAAACTTCCTTCTATTATTAATATACATACATATTTTCATAATTCCTTACTTTACATAAAATCTAAAGTAGTTAGAAGAAAAACAGCACCATTTTTTTTTTTATAAAAATTCTCTACACTTAGTTGTGATATTGTTAACACATAAATTTGCTATGCATATGAAATAAATAAAATGTACAACAGAGCTATTTTTGAAGCAATCAGTGTTTAAATAATCTCATTATCAAAACATGCTTCGAATGGTTTTAATCTCTGGCACAATTATTAATTCTTTCGTGGTCAAGAGAAAGAGGCTATTTTAGTTTTTTAAACAAATACTTTGAGCAAAAAAAAAAGCAAAATATTGACAGGATGCTATTCGTAAAGTAATCATTATTATAAAATTAAGTACGTATAAAAACAACGTGCTGTAATACAATTTCCTTCGAAAGTCTCAGCAGCATGTTCGTAAGGTTTATATAAGTTTTTTATGAGATTATTTCTTAGTTCATCATTTTAAGTCATGAACTTAATTATTTATTTGCTTTAAGAGCCAATTGAAATGTATTAATTCAGGTCCAAAAATGACCTTTTCAAAAAATACAGCAAATATTTTTGGCTCTTAAAGCAAATAATTAAGTTCATATTTGAATATTCAAAAGCTTTTACTTTTTAATACTTTCAAAAATACAAATCGTAGTAACCAATGGTGACTCGTTGTATAGAATGTTGCAAAGAAAAGTAGAAGTGTTGCAAAACGAAAAAACAAATGTTCGCTGTGTTAAAGGTTTGTTTGAACATTTCTGATTCTCATTCTGTTCATGGGAATTATGAAATAAGTAGTTAAGTTTCAAACAGACTTTTAAGAATTTTTCAAGTCTACTAATGAGTTGATTAGCACCAACGAAATGTCGTCGGCATATAGACAGCTGAAAAATACAGCAAATATTTTTTGAAAAGGTTCATTTTTGGACCTGAATTAATACATTTTAAGTCATGCTTGATCTATGTTTTGAATTTAAAGCACTTTAACTGTTTACTTTTATTTATCAGTTAAGGGACCAGTATTATGGGCTTAATATTAAATCAAATGAGCTCTCAGAAACAATTAAAATATATAACATATTCTAGATTCTTTTTCGTTTTAATACACCTGCATTAAACATTAAAGAACTGATGCTTACATTTCTTAAAAGCTTTTAGTTTCCTTGTTATACAAATAATTGTAAATGCTAAGGATTAGTATTGTATAAACAAGAGATTATTACTTTATTATTAATTAGGACATATATTTCAGTTTCGCAGTCGATATGTTCGAGAGAGTTTGGAAAAATTGGATCCAGTCAACATTTACATATAGACCCACCAGACACTTTCATGACAAAAATGCTGTTGAAGCATTGGCTTACGAGAATACGATCTGGTGCGATTTAGGTGAAAATGCTTGATTTTGAGAATACGATCTGGTGCAAATTCATGATTTTTACATTAGTATGTCATTACACGTTAAATGTTTGAGAATTTAGGGAAAAGTCTCTCAGTTAAAATGAATGCATTCGATGACTTTCAATCTGAGTTTTCATAAGTTGATGACATTTTGTTTTACAAATAACTAAGTTAACAGTATTAAATAGATGGCGTACATATGTATAATGTTTTCAATCACGTTAATAAATCCGTATTTTTCTGATAAAGAAAGTTCTTTTTAACGACTTCTTTTCGTGCTATGATTTAAAAGCCGTGCAATTTTACTGACTTTTTAAGCTACAGCAGAGCATTTTTGCTGGATAAGTATATAATTTAAACATTGCTGCTAAGTAATGATTAGGAATCATAGTCATTACAGAGTAGATTTTTGTTTGTTTTAAACGCAAAGTAAAGGGTGTTTTTTTCGATGTATAGAACTTTAAGTTGCAATAAAACAACGATGGATTATTCGATTGACATGAATTTTATTTATCCGAAAGATAATCTTGTGGCATTACGCTTTAAATATGATTTCTGGCATACGACCGCCACGGCTGACGCGGATGTAGTCCAATTTTCGATGATTTTTTCCAACATTTGAGGCCGTATATCGGCAATAATACGGCGAATGTTGTCTTCCAAGTGGTCAAGCGTTTGTGGCTTATCCGCATAGACCAATAACTTTACATAGCCCCACAGAAAGTAGTCTAGCGGTGTTAAATCACAAGATCTGGGAGGCCAATTCACAGGTCCAAAACGTGAAATTAGGCGGTCACCAATCGTGTCTTTCAATAAATCGATTGAGGCACGAGCTGTGTGACATGTTGCGCCGTCTTGTTGAAACCACATCTCCTGGACATTATGGTTATTCAATTCAAGAATGAAAAAGTTAGTGTAATCATGGCTCTATACCGATCACCATTGGCCATCATCGTTTTTGAGGAAGTACGGACCATTGATTCCACCAGCCCATAAAGCGCACCAAACAGTCAGTGTTTCTGCATGTAACGGTGTTTCGACAGACACTTGAGGATTAGCTTCACTCCAAATGCGGCAGTTTTGTTTGTTGACGTCGACGAGCCATTCAACCAGTAGTGCGCTTCATCGCTAAACAAAATTCGCTTATGAAAATCGGAAACAACGGCGCGTAAAGCGTATTTTTGCTGTGTAAACTAAAAATTTTCATACAAAATGGGTGGCTTAGACGACAAAAATACGCTTGACGCGCTAATTTAGGTTGGACTGTTAGTAACAAGCTTCGTTAAATAAAATATGTATAAATTATATTGACAGGTTATAACATGTCAACTATTGTATTATTCCGATCAATAAATATTTATACCACCCATGTGTTTTGATGAATCAGAATTCTCGGTCATTCTTCTATATAATAGTAAACAATATTGGATCTCTTGGGGCATTGAAATCGATCCGGTTTTTACAACCTCATTCGGAGAATATACGTAGATCATTACTGCGTATAAAATTCATATTGTGAGGGATAGACGGGCGGACAGACAAGGTTTCGTTTTCACTTTATGAGCAAGGAACCCTACAAAGGCCAGCGCACCCACTGACTGTCCCGCTTGTCGGTGGTTTTTTTTTCAATTAGTACATTGTAATTATGTACAGCTGCTTTTGTAGAATATTATTTTGGTCCATTTGAAGTAATACTCAGAAAATAGAAAATAATTAAAAAGCTTAAAAACAGTTCAATACAATTAGTAAGAAGCATTTTAGTTTTACTACATATACATACATACATACAAATAAAAGCAACAAAATTAAAATTCAAACACAACACACATACATATGTATGTACATATGTATGTATATAAGCAACCAGTCTTCACTTGAATGGCGGCTGCCAGTTAGTTCAGTGCTAATTTGTGTTAAGCAAATCGTTTCGGAGCACAATTGCACTCAATCTCTCTAAAGCAAACAACCAACTATACTTCCGCCAAAAAATTGGTCGGAACAATTTCGACGTCAAAAAAGAAAAATTAAGCACTACCATCGTTTCTTGCCAAGAAAAAAAAAAAAACAGAAAATAAAGCCACCTTTTTATGGGTGGATATTAATCAACAAAAATAACTACATACATATACAGCTTGTTCTCCTCCCTCGACGTTTGTCAACAGCATTCTGGGACATGACTGAATTTGTGGCAGTTTTGTCAGTCCTTTTAGTTTTAGCTGGTCTTAAATCGGAAACATGTCCACCGGCTGTAGCAGCTGCCAAATCTGAGAACAACGAACTGGATCCCAGTGACTGCTTGGAGGAGGATACAATTGAAAACAACAAGACATATTGCAGTAATATTCGAAATTATCCTGAAGAAGATCATCTAGATAAATTAATAAGAAATACATTTTCGGATTTGAAGGCTCTATTCGGCGAGGATTCGAGCGCAGATGAAAACATCGAATCTCGTGCAGGTTACGATCCCGACGAAGAGTACCTTTGCCGTAGTCGACAGGTTACCATTAAACCAAAGTCGGCTCTGAATCGAAAAAATAAATGGACATACATTGTAAATTCAAAGCAGTATCAGCAGACCATGCGCATAGATGAGTGTCTGGACCTCTATACGGCATGCGGAAAAAAAGTTGGTATAACACTGCCCAAAAATTATCAGTCATCGTGTGAACAACAATATATCTTTAACACTTTAGTGGCGTACGACAGCAAGCAAGATGTAGTTTTTCAGGAAACCTTCAGAACACCAGCATGTTGCAAGTGTGTGCTGAGAAATACTAACAAGGGCTAAATGCGGATCAACTGAATTAAAAATTAAGCAACATATTATTTGGTTTATTTCAAAAAAACAAAAAAAATATTTTATGTTTACTAAACGTTTATTGGACAAATATTTTCAATTTCTGATTAGTAGCTGATTGAGGTTAGAAAGAATCTGAAACCAGAGATCTTTTTTGATTATTGAAAAAGAAACGAAAGCGATTGACAAATCATCCGTCAGTGGGTCGAAAATTACTTTTTGTTTTTGATTAATTTTGATGGAATTAAAACAAATTACATTAATTTAATGTGTTTATGGTGAACTATGTATGTATGTACAGTCGAACTTCCATAACTCGAATCACCATTATCCAAAAAAAAAGTTCGACTTACGGGGACTTCGAGTTACAGAATTTTTCGTCAAAATAGAATAAAAGGTTCTTGTATCATGTATTTTTATTTAAAATAGCCTCTAATGGAAAACTACATACTTAAGAACATAAAAGAACAAGCATATGTTATATGTACATATGTATTTAAAAATTTACAGTTAAGTAAAATATTCTGAAATAAGCGACTGAGCAAAAATAGCATGTAAAGTATACAAACCAGCTCAAGCAACCAAAGAGAGTAAAACAAACAAACCAAAACTAAAACAAAAACAAAAAATCAATTTAACAAGCAAAATTCTTCGAGTTATAGAGTTCATGTGTATGGTTTTTGTTCGAGTTATGGAGAACTTCGACTTATGGCAGTTCGAGTTACGGAAGGAAAATTGTATGTGGTTTGTTCTTTTAACGCTACTGCCAACAAAATTAGTTCGAGTTAGAGAAGTTCGACTGTATATGATTTACAATTGTTAATGGTTATGCCGGGCTTCGATTTTTACTTCCTCAAAATTGAGAAAGATTTTTTTTTTTTTTGATAAAATTGGAGTGATCAACATTTTTAAAGAAGACAAGAAAAGTAAAGTTGACGACTTACTGGCTGGAGTACATACCATGGCTGTTTCACGCTACCACCACGTCGCTCATTAGCAGCCAAATTTGCTTCGTACCCAAAATCATGACTGATTGTATACTGCTTTTAAGCAGCAGCGCATAACCATCCTACCAGCTCGGTTCTTTATTACTCACTGTATATATTTAATCTCATTCAAGGTACCTCGATACCAGGTAGCTGCATAACTACAGAAAACACAACACCAACAAACACTTCATGTATTTTGTTGGCAGACATTTTTAATATCTGTCATCCATTTGTTAGCGTTTGTGTGTTTGTGTTGTGTATTTTGACAGTTCTTCAGGCTTAAAGGAGCAGTCAGCTAGTCTTGTAAGGCTACCTGGTATCGAGGTATCTTGATCTTACTGATTAACTTTCTACTTTATCAATATATATTTTTCTGTTGATTGGAATATACATATTTTGTAATCTCTCACCAACATCCAATTGATTTCCAATTGATGCTTGTGTTGGCTGCGACTGTATCAGTGACAACAACGGTTTCAAACTTTTCGCCAGGCCCAGCGCTTTTTAAGCATTAATTTAATTTTATAGTGGGTCTTTCTCCATTTGCAGGAAGCAAATGCACACTCAAGCCCGATAAAATTATTAACAATTGTGAATCATATAGTTGATATTAATGCATTTCAGTCTTTATAAATTTTTTTTTTAAAATAATTTTAGCTTAAATCGCAAAAAACTACAGTCAAGATAAAGTGATGAATTGTTTTTGCTGAAAATCGAAAATCCCAAATAGTGTGGTTTAAGTTATTTTGGCCCTCAGGCCACATTAAGCATAACACAATAATAATACAATAAAATAAACGGTCTTAAGAATTTTATTTCACACGATGTAATTAACTATAACAATACACGAAATTATAGCCAGTCTTATTGAAAGCGGTCGAAAATCGGTAGCATTTCACATACAAATTTAAATTGTTTATCCACGTTTATCGAGTACCAATATTTTAATTAACCCATATTGTATAGTTCGAATAAAGGCAACAGATGTTTTTAGCCCGTTCCCCTAAAACAATGGAATTGAAAATATGCCAAAAACATTTAAAGCCACTTACATTTATGAAAAATTTTAGTATCAGGTTAATGATCGCACGTTTTTCAGTACTGCCAAAAATACTCTTTTAAAATGATCATTATATACATATTGCTGACTGTGATAAGTAATCAAATCACCCATAGTTGTAAGTAGTAAAAAGAGAATCCTTCAAATAGCTGATTTTAAATTAACAAGGGGGGTTTTTTTGTTAAGCCGACTCTGCTCTAAAACAGCCGCTTAATGTAGAAACGAACTATCGGAACTTGATGCTTCGCTTAAATAATCGCTTTGATAAAGGTGTACCAGCAAAGAATATACGAGAGGGTAGAGTTGAGGTGAGTTTTGATTATGGCCGTACTTGGGGAACAATTTGTGCCACACATTGGAGTTACCGTGAAGCGAATGTTGTGTGCAAGCAATTAAAACTAGGCTATGCCGCATTCTCCAATCAAACTCAACAATATGGCAATAGCAAGCGTTATCCATGGGCAGTGGTGGGTACTCTATGCCGGGGCACTGAAAGTAGCTTGAGAGATTGCTTTCGTGAAACTCAATATCCAACAAGTTGTAATGCGACCAACAAGAATGTGGCAGTTGTAAGGTGTGTGGAGAAAATTTCCGATTTAAGATTGGGTTTACCGGAAATAGCACAGTCTGCCTATCTGGACACTCAGCCATTGTCGCGTTTAACTTGTGCCATGGAGGAAAATTGTCTATCGAGAGATGCATATCGCATTATTCGCACGCAGCCTCAGGCTTTGCGCAAGTTGCTACGATTCACAACAAAAGCTGAAAATGTTGGTAGTGCCGATTTTAGTCCTTACGCCAACTACGATCAATGGCAGTGGCATCAGTGCCACAATCACTATCACAGCATGGAGTCGTTTGCTTCGTTCGATATATACAATATGAAGTACCAGAAAATAGCTCAGGGTCATAAGGCTTCATTTTGTCTCATGGACACTGCTTGCAAAACTGGCATAACTCCGAAATATAGCTGCGGCAATAGAACGCAAGGTAAGTTATTGAAATTTGATGGAAATATACATATTTATTATTAAGTTTCTTGTAATTTTCGTTAATGTATTTACTGCTGCCGTGTTTCTTACATTTTAGGCATTTTTATTTCTTTTGCGACTTTATTCGATTGTCTTTCTTGAGTTTTCGATTAACCGAAATGTTCAATGCGTGTAAAGCATTAAGAAGGCGATGCGCACTTTGAAACCTTTTTTATGAGAACAGACTGCTTTAAGTTTTTTGACAGACGTCTCTAACGCGTTATTCGCGAGTGTTATTCACTTTGGCCTTTCGTGTTATTAAAACTTTTATATAGTGAGAAGGCAATTCAATCCAGTCGCACTTAATCTCCCAATTATGGTTCACAACATCTAAATGTTGTGTTGTTAGATTTACAACACAACGTACAACTCTTTTTGTGATTATGTTTCACAACATCTAGGTGTTGTGTATGTAACAGAGTTGTTTTTCATTTGTAGAGCATATTTTAGGAAAAATACATGCCTGCATACAAAAAACTACCAAGTAAAGCCACACTTCCAGAAAGATGCAAGCGTATATTACTTTCACAACTTGGGGGTTACACGATCAAGTTTTGCCTTTCAAGTCTTAATACATTCACACTTTTTTTTACTAATACACTCACAATTTTGAAAATTGATGCAAACTTGATGACAATTTTTGCTTTCCATAGAGAGCATCAAGTCACAATCAACAAAACAGCTGACAACAATTTTTTTTCGTTCTGTCTGCAAATATTTTTTTGTTTTGTTTCAGAGTTGCAATTAAAAGTGATAAAAATTAAATAGATTCAAGTTTAAAAATAGAAATAAAAATGTTTACGTGCAAAACCAACGAATTTTTTACTTTTATTTTTACATTGATTTCCATTAAATTTATTAGTTTTAAAAAGAGATATTTCTATATTATGATTATATTTATTAATTCAGGTCCAAAAATGAACCTTTTCAAAATGTTTGCTGTGTTAAAGGTTTGTTTGGACATTTCTGATTCTCATTCTGTTCATGGGAATTATGGAATAAGTAGTTATGTAAGTTTCCAACAAACTTTTAAGAATTTTTCAAGTCTACTGATGAGTTGATTAGCACCAACGAAATGTCGTCGGCATATAGACAGCTGAAAAATACAGCAAATATTTTTTGAAAAGGTTCATTTTTGGACCTGAATTAATACATTTCAATTGGCTCTTAAAGCAAATAAATAATTAAGTTCATATATGATTATATTTAAATAGTTTAAAAAAAATATTGATTTAGAATTTGAATTAGTTTCTGGGTTTAATGTAGAATATAGAAGGGGAGGTTTTGCTTTAATTTTTTTTAGCAGAATATGCAAAAAGCTATTTTTAATTTTCTTCTTGACGGCATCTTCAAAAAACGAATTGTTATGAAATTGCGTGCAGCCTACGACACAGCTATTAATTTTATTGAATTTTGACAAGCAGTATGTGAAAAAAACTTGATAGCAAAACTTGGTCGTGTAACTGCAGTGTTACACAAACACAAGCGAAAAACAACAGATTTTAACATTTTTTTTTTGTCAAGTTTTACCATCAGAAGGCATGAAGACTTTTTTGGCGCTGTATTTCTTATAACAGCGCAGCTACCGCATAGAAATGCATTGGTAAAAATGAAAAGAATGAAAAACGTTTTTGTTAAAATAATACAAACAAAGACATAAGAATTCATGTTAAGGTTGATGTTTAATTTGGTTACGATAATGAAAGGACCAAAAAATTGTACATTGCAGTTTAAAACCATTGCAACTACAAAATACAAAATAAAACTGTTTTGTAATCAAAAAATGGGTAATAATTACATGTGTATGTGTACAGATGCATCTTTGTTTATGTTTTGTTAATAAATTTTAATAATTAATTCTTTTATTTTTTATTTTTGCAAAACATATTTCATATGCACACAAATTTTATAATTTTTTCGTAATCTAACTTGTAACATCAACAAGAAAACCAGAGACCGTAACTGTTATAACTGTTATAAACGTTATTTTTTGACTTTTATTTTTTCGATAAAAAATAAAATTGATCTTTATATTATTTGATCTTTATATTCAATATTTCGCCAACAATTTGTTGGCATCTTCAGGAAAATAATTATAAAATTTTATAATGATTTTCCTGAAGATGCCAACAAATTGTTGGCGAAATATTGAAAATAAATAAATAATTGTTTAATATTATTTTCTATAAAAAACCAAAGATCAAGAGCTTGAATAATTAATATAATAAAAAATAAAAGTTATTTTTGACTTTTATTTTTTCAAGCAAAAATAAAAGTTATTTTTTGACTTCTATTTTTTTGAGCAAAAATAACAGTTATTTTTGACTTTTATTTTTTCGAGCAGAAATAAATGTTATTTTTTGACTTTTATTTTTTCGAAGAAAAATAACAGTGATTTTTTACTTTTATTTTTTCAAGCAAAATTAAAGGTTATTTTTTGACTTTAATTTTTTGGAGCAGAAATAAAAGTTATTTTGTGGTAAATTCATTATATTTATTAAAAAACTTTTTCAAACAGAGATAAGTTTTCAGTGAAAATAATTTGCATATGCTCCAAAAAGAATGGAGTTGAGTTTTGCAATCATAATTGCCTCCAAAATTTCTGTGTCAAAGGGGTTGAAAATATAAAAATAACTTTTATTTCTCCTCAAAAAAATAAAAGTAAAAAAAAAAAACTTTTATTTCTATTCGAAAAAGTAAAAGTCAAAATATAACTTTTATTCATGCTCGAAATAATAAAGGTAAAAAATAACTGTTATTTTTGCCCGAAACAATAAAAGTTAAAAAGTAACCGTTACTTTTGCTCAAAAAAATTAAAATCAAAAAATAACTGTTAATTTTGCCTGAAAAAATAAATAACAGATTTTTAAAAAGCATCGCATTTTCTGACAATTTGGTCCAAGACTTTCAAAATGGTATACTTGGTTTCATTCTCCGACATTTCCTTGAGGTTGATTTTTTTAATAAAAAATTCAAAAATAACAGTTATTTTCGGTCCCTGAAGAAAACACTTATTTAGGTGTTGTACGTTTTTGACAACACTTGATACAACAGTTGTAAACCATAATCACTTTTCAAAAAATACAACATTATATGAACAAATGTTGTGAACCATAATCGGGGCCTAAATCAAGCCCAAGCTATGGCAGAAGTATACGGATTTCCTTAAAACAAGTACGGTTTACTTAAACGCTAAAAGCTTACTTTTAGCCATATACAATCCGAAATCAGGACTTAAAAACCCGCACGTCGTACTTGATGTAAGAACATCCATACTTTTGACACAGATTGGGCTTGGTATGAGTACGCAAGGCTTAAATTTGTTTTGAGTGTGGTTAAATGACTTGATTCTGTAGTTTTGAAGCCTGTTTAATTCCACACGCGTGCTTGCATTTATTCGCTCTACTTTCTTAGTTCAATAATAATTTATAAATTATTTTGTCTCTTTGCGGTTTTGTCCCGGCCAGTGAGAGGCTGACAGTCTGACCTAAGTTAGCGCTTCAAGCGTATTACTGCCGCCTAACCACCCATTTGGCATGGAAAAGGGAGGCTTAGAAAGCAAAAATTCGCTTGGCGCTCTAATTTAGGTTGACCTGTGACTCGTATAGCAAAGGTACAGTGCCACCATCACCAACACCCGCACCATCCATTTCGCTTAGCAAACGCAGGAATCTCTTTATATTTCAACGCATTTCAACTCTTTGTTGCTGCAGGCAACTACATGTCCAGTAAAAATTTCAAGTCTGATGATTCAAAATTTACAGTTAATTTTCAAATTCAAGGGTGCCTCCGTGAGGGGAGTGACATTAAATTTTTAATTTTTGTCAAGGCGAATTAATTTATATTAATTTAAAGTAATTCGCCTTGATTTTTGTTATTTTTGGTATTGCTATCTGCCTAAATATCAACACCGGTATTCATAAAAAATAAAACGTTGCTCAAATACATTTTAGAAAAAATTTTATATGAAAAATTTGTCGTAAAATGTGTTTCAACAATGTTTTATTTTTTATGAATACCGGTCCAAGTCTTTACCGCATATGATTCAAAAGTTACAGCTAATTTTTATAGGTTCTTCTATGGAGACCCCCTTTAGTTTTTACCTTTTTTTGTTTTTAGTACTTGTTGTGGTGGTGACTTTCTAGCTCTAACCGTTTGGGAGAATAGCGCTTGTGACTGACGCACGGGCGGCAAAGTCTCAGTAAAAGTATTCCGTTTTCACTTTAGGACTACGGAACCGTAAAAAATGAAACGAAATTTAATATATGTATAGCACACACAGATGTTGGTTACAAATAGAGCCCAGAATTTTGTGCTCATTTTAAGTTACAACAGTATTGACTTTCGTCATTTTAAGTGCACACACTTAAATTTTTAATTATGTTTCGTACTTAAATCAAGCAAAAAAAAAAAAAAAGTTTAAATTTAGTACGAGCTTTTTCTTTCCGTGTATTAATAAATATCTTTTTAGGCATTTCAATTGGTTGCTGGGATACTTACGGTACTGGATTGGATTGCCAATGGGTTGATGTCACAAATCTGCCACAAAATAGAACATATATCTTAAGAATTGCCATTAATCCGGAGTACATGATTGGCGAAGTAAGTTTTGAAAATAATGGTGCAGAATGCATGCTGGAATATACCGGTGAAAGGAGCACAACAAAAGTGTCAAATTGTAAGCGGTCACCGCTGTGGTACAACAAATAAAAACGGCAATTCACATGTCCACATTCACTTTTATATATATTTAATATTAATTTTTTCTGTATGTATATTTCTTTTTAATTTATGGGAAACTGCAACAAAAGATAAATATTTAAAATAAAAAAATGTAATTCGAAAGCATTTATTTTGGAAGAGACACCGTCATAAAAAACTATAATAAAAAAAACGGCACTATGAAAAATCGCCCAAACCCAAATCGCGCAAAAATTTTTCATACACAATTTTTGGGCGATTTTTCAGTTTTTTGGGTAATTTTTCATTTTTAAATATTAACACTGGTATTCATAAAAAATAAAAGGTTGCTCAAATACATTTTAGAAAAAATTTTATATGAAAAATTTGTTATAAAATGTGTTTCAACAATGTTTCATTTTTAATGAATACCAGTGTAATAGTTCAGTTTGTTTAATTTTTTTGAGCTTTTAAGTATCTCTTAACACTTAATTATTTATTTGCTTTAAGAGCCAATTGAAATGTATTAATTCAGGTCCAAAAATGAACCTAAAAATGAAATAAGTAGTTAAGTTTCAAACAAACTTTTAAGAATTTTTCAAGTCTACTGATGAGTTGAGTAGCACCAACGAAATGTCGTCGGCATATAGACAGCTGAAAAATACAGCAAATATTTTTTGAAAAGGTTCATTTTTGGACCTGAATTAATACATCTCTTAACACATTAATATGAAATTTTAAAAACCTTCTTATAAAATCTGGTAATTATTAAAATCAAACCCCGAAAGAAATTCTTCGTAAACGAAGCCGAGATTCGACATACCGAGGGTGATGAAGTCCTTCAGCCCTGCCGAAGGCCAGTTATTTAGGACACTGTCGAACGTGAAGCCGAAACTCGATATCCTTCAGCCCGGCCTTCGGCGGCAAAGAAACTTTCCTCTATAGTGTGTCTAATTTTTGAAATGGATGCATTTATTACCATTCGTTTTAAATAGAGAGGCGTAAAATGCAATTCAAGCTTTAATTATTTTGTTTTTGTTTTTTTTAAAATAATTTTTTAACATTTGGGCCATTTTTCATTTTCTTTTGGCAATTTTTCATTTTTAAATTTTGAGCGATTTTCCACTTTTTTTTTTTTGGCAATTTTTCATTTGGGCGATTTTTTTTTACTGTAAATTTTAATTTTGTTATTGAACTTCTGTGTTGTAATACATTTATATTAAATTACTTTTTCAGGCTTAAGTTCAACCCTTGGTTTGTCACTACTTTTAATTAATATCAATTAAGTAAAGAAAAATAAAAGATAGATTTTTTTTTTTTGGCGATTTTTCATAGTGTCTAAAAAACGTAATATTTGCTCAACAATAGTGCATTAACTCGAAAAAATCAGATGCTCAAGAGGAACAAACAGGGTAATATTATTGAAAGTCCATGCCATTGACAATACAAAAAAAAAAAAAATACTCAAAAATCGAATGGCAGAGTACAACATATTTCAAAAAGGCAAAAGGTAATAAACATCATAAAAAAACGTTTGGTAACTATCTAAGTACTTGCTAATTACCATAAAGAAAAGATAGAAAGAAGTAAGTTTGACAAATATTTTCTCTTACGAATAAGATACCAAACTATCGGCCGGTATCTCACGAATACATTCTTCCAGTGTGTTAACCCTTGCGGGCTTGTCCCTGTAGACATAAAACTCAACATAGCCCCATAAAATATAGCCTAAAGACGTTAAATCGCACGGTTAACTGAGCGATCCTAAACTTTCACCGAATTCCCTTCTCAATTGTCAGTCAATTTCAGCAGGGTAGCGCTCACTATCAACAGTAATGCTCCTGCCCTTTGCCCTTTGTCTTTGAAAAACTACAGTCCAATGATGCCACTGGCCCCTAATTAACACCAAATCGTCAAGTTCTGGCTGTTCTTCGGGCTAAATAAGTCAATTTTGCTGTTTCACGTATCCATTCAACCAGAAATAAGCTTGTCGCCGAACAACATTTTTCAATAAAAATTAAGATCTTCATCCAACTTTTGCAGTGGTCATCTTAAAAATAAAATTTAATTATTACACGCTTTGTTCGTTTGCAAGTCGATTCATAGTTAAATTATTGACCAAGCAAAACAATAACATGTTACACGAAAACAGATGCGCTGTTAAAAACTGTGTTACCAAAAATAAAATTGTTAAAACTCACTGTAATATCGAACTCAACATTGGGAGCCCAAGTTGTGATCCCAAGTTGAGCGAAAACTGCTCACGTGCTTAAAGTTCGTAAAGTGAGAGATTTTGAGAGAGAACTATTCTTGTTCTTCTTGCACGAAACAGTCCGCTGTTTCAAAAACTAAACAATAACAAACAAAAAGGTTAATCTGAATCAACCAACAAACAATTTCGATGTTTTTCAAATAGTATTTCATATAAAAGTACCTGCAAAGCACTAAATACATTTATGTTTAAATTTTCATTACAGCATCAACGCATATCACATGTTAAATTACTTTTTCAGGCTCAAGTTCAAACCTTGGTTGATCACTTTTTATCAATATCAATTAAGTAAAGAAAAGTAAAATTTTTATAGCTAGGTAGAAAACCGGGTATATTTTTAGACCTAAGCTAATACATTTCAATTGGCTCTTATAGCGAAAAAATAATTAAGTTCATTTTTGAATTTGCATTTACTTTAAATATTTTTCTTAAAAGCTGCGGTCACACTTAAGCTTCTGTTTGTCCATTTTTGCCGCCTAAAAAAACGGCACCGCAACTTTTTTGTTTACCGTTATTTTAGATAAAGACAAGCATTTAAAAACAACTAAAAATCCATCAACATACATATATGTAGGTACACACACTAACGAAAATTAAAAGACGGGAAAAAAAAACGTAAGAGCATAAAATTTCAATTATTACACGTGATTGGTTTGTTTGCTCAATCATTACAAATAAAATTTATAGCAAATTTTAGTTTGCTCCTGCAAGGTTTTTGTAAAATCAAATACTTTGCTGTAAATTTTGTTCATGTTCTTTGATCAAATTAAACTTTAATAAAAAAAATACTCCTGTGAAATTGATGGTTTTTACGCTTTTCCCCTCGATATTTGCTTTTCGTTGGTACGTTGTTGACGTGTTCATACGAGTATGTAAATGAAATGCAAGATAATTGTGGTCCCATTATTTGACGGCTAATATTTGATAGTCTAACCGTACTTTTAGTGAAATTGAGATCAAAAGACAATGACGTAATCACTAGAAATAAGAAGAAGAAAACAATAGAAGAATGCGTTTGAAAATGTTGTACTCATTTTTATGCAGACAAAACATATCTTTTCTGTAGTTTATAGAAAAATAGCTGAAAACATTAAAATGTCTGCTTTTCTTTGTTTATAGGCTCTAGGTCGGAGTTGTTTTAAATAAAACTCTTGTGTGTTTTATTTTATATTGACTTTATTATTTTCAATATTTCGAGTACCTTTGATACTCTTCTTCAGGAACTAACGAAACTAAAAACAAAGTGTAAAAATTGAATGAACAAGTGTATCACCAATAACAAAAAATTCTTTTTTTAAAAAACATATAGAAAAATTAATACATGACATTGAATATTTGCCTTACTTTTAGTAAAGTTGTTACTGAAGAAGAGTATCAAAAGTACTCGAAATATTGAAAATAATAAAGTCAATATAAAATAAAACACACAAGAGTTTTAAATTCATAAGGTCAAATAAATCTAACAACTTTGAAAACATTAATTTTAGAACAACCCGGATTGAAATTTTGTAATCCACCAGATTTTGTACAATTTTAAAGTTATAAAACAACTAAAAGATGTATTTTTTTTTTTCAATATTTATGGATGTATGCATATTTTTTATTACTTTATTTATTACCATTACAGTTGTTTTTATTTTATTTAAATTTTTTTTTTCTTCTTTCAATATGTATACTATGTATGTATGTGTTTCATTAATGTTTTTGTTTTTTAATCATTTTTTTTTTTCATACAAAAAATTTGATTTTATATTTATCGACTAAGGTGAGCTACAACATATACATATGTATAAATTATAAAAAAGCGACTACAACAAATTAAAATTAATTTTTTCCTTTCGTTTTGTTTTCTCTAAAGTCAAAACAGGAGTAGAAATTTTTTTAATTTTTTAGATATTGCAAATTAAAAAGAGGCACTTAAAAAAATATAAATAATTTTTCTGGACTAAAAAAATATTATTTTATATAAAACGGAGTATTAACATTTTTTTTTATATAAGCTACTAACACTTAAAAATGAATTAAAAAAAAAGAAAGAAAGAAAAAAAAAATTATTATAGCGAACACTTATCAAACTGATCTAGTAAAAGATCAGAAGTAAAAGAAAAGAAGAGTACATATTTGTCTTCTTTTGAGCTTTAGATTTTAATTTATTTGCTACGATTTTAAGTTCCAAATATTAATTAATGTAAATCTTAATTGCAAAATTCATAAGCAATTGTGGTTGGTTAAAAATCCAATTTCAGTAAAATTTTCAACAAAAATATCTGATGTTTGTTTCTTTTATTTCCCAATATGAATTGTTTCTAAAATTACGTTTGTATTTTCGTTTTTTCTTTTTTGCTTGTTTTGTTTTCTACCTTACTAAAGTACAATATTAATTTATAATATGTATTTATATTTTTGTTAGTGAGTTTTATGCTTTTTTAAGTTTTTTGCATGATCTTTATTTCAAATTTGTTACGCTTATTAATTTATTTAATTTTGATGCTGCGATTTTCATTTTTTTTATAAAAAAAAAAATACATATGGTCACTTACTTCTTTGTTATTTTGAAGCTGAATATTTCAAAATTGTGAAAAAAATATCACATAATTATTAAACCAGAGAGAAAAGAGTAAAAGGAGCAATAAAAATATCTGAAATTCCATGATAAAATTAAGGGCCATTATCACAACTTGCCGTGAGTTAAAAGTATGATTTTATCAAGCAGATAAACGATCTTTCATTATTACAACCTCTCTTTAACAAAAAGTGAGCGTTAACAATAATCCAACCGGTAAATTTACGGGAGGTTTAGCTTTTGCATTTAGCACATTTGTTTATGTCTTTGCTTTATCAAACTTAAATGGTTAATTAATTGGAAAAATTTTCCTCGCAAAAATTTAATATTTCATGCATTTGCTCTTCCTCGAGATTTGAACCTTTCAAAAATATTGCCACAAATTACCAAAAAAAAAAAAAAAACTAATTTCTCTTACCGCCAAGTTGTAATAATGAAAATTGCTTACCAGCCAGTTTACCGTTCACTCTTTCTTTAGCTAACGCCAACATTATCGGTAAGTCGTAATAATGGCAATCGTAATTATTACAAGTTTAATTTTCTGAAAAAGTTTTTGCGATATTGAAATGTTTTTCGATCGATATAGATTTTAGTGACAGCCCTGTATATCTATTTTTGTTGGGCGAAATAAATATACATACGTTTTTATGCACATATATAAAAATAGTGTACGAAAATTAAATGCGAATTAAAAATGTCGGTTTGTTTTAAGCTTGTAATATATAAAGACCAGACGAAGCTGCAGCCAAATGTAAATAATTTGCGACATATGTATGTATTTATGCAATACTTCAAGTTGAGTGAACAAAACAAAAGATATTATAACAATGAGCAGATATATGACTAGTAAATAATTTTTTTGCCACAAATAAAATGAAACAAATTAATCCGATTTATTGCATATTCTTGTTAAAGAAAGTTTCCTAGTGAAATGAAGATATTACGATATGTAAAGCAATTTAATTTTTCCTCCCAAGCTTATTTATTAATATTATTTTTTAACAGACTTTGTTTCAACTTCATGCCTTTTTCAGGGTCTTAGATTTTGTTTATATATAGTTATTATGACTTTTCGTTTCACTGGCCTGCATTCAAAGTATCCTTAAGAGAAAATGATCATGTTTGTCTTAGTTCATATAAAAAAAAAAAAAATTTTAAATTTCAGAAATATCCATGTCGTTTAATACACGTTGCGATTACTATGCCGATGGCTCGATTGCAGAGGCTTCTTCTTTTAACATGTACAGCTTCTATATTATAATTTAACAATACTCAATATTTAATAGATTCAATAAGTAGCTTTGTTTTCACATCACGTGGAACGGTCACCTTAGATTTATCAAGCTCAAAGTTTAAGTTACATCTTCACTACAAGCATCCCTTCCAGATGAAGAAGGAGTTTAATCAGACCTGCTGAAGAAGACCTTTTGAAAGACGCGAGAAAAAAAGTGAAGAAGGGTTATGACAGTTATGAGTGTGTTAGGAGGTATTGTACGCGCCAAGTCAGATATTCTTAGCTGCCCCAGAGACGTGCAACAAACTCGCGCCGCAGTTTGATTGTGTGCGTTTCGCTACACGTATACACGATCGGCTCTGATTGCAGCAAAACCAAAAATTTTTTTATATTTTTGTTGAACTCATTTTTTTTGACGTCTCCACTTTTGTTTTACAAAAAATCTCATTTAGTTTGAACTTTCCTGATGGATAGATACATAAATGTGCGGTTGAGAAAACAGAAACAATATGCGTAATTTTTGCTTCTACATTTGCGGTTCGTTTACGCCCTCCAAGAAATGCGACTTTAGTGACTTATAATTAAGGGAGTTGTATACTGACAATTCCCGAAAATACTAAGTGCTATAAAAATGTTATATCTGCACTATAAACATTTCATATTGAGGTTGTAATAATAAAAATGTAGATTCCATGTTACGTGGATAATTCATTAGAATATTCGACAAAACAGGTGACCCCTTGCTGCATTGTAAATGCCTTTCTATAGTTCACAACAAGGCAACTTAATTTTGAAAATTCTACATAAACATGGAAAAATGCATTCCAGTATACAAGATCTACCGAGAGATCTATCTCCTTTCGCTTTCTTTGGCTTTGATTGAAGCAAAATGATGCAAAAATGGTTAATTTTATATTTGAAGCCTTCATGACGAAAGAAAGTAATTTGGTAGACAATTGTTGAAGTGATTTAAAAAAAGGGCGCGGATGAAAAGAAATTCATTTTATAGTTTATTAAAAACTATCTTTGTACTAGACAAAACAGCACAAGGTGAAAATAACTCACCACCCCACGGCTATAAAAAGCACAAACATTATGATGTTTGACTTGTTATATGGTGTGTCTGCGGCATTTCATTAAAATAAACGACACGCTCAAAATCAAACCGTATGAAGTGTTTGTTGCGCGTGTCTGGGCCACTTTACTTCTTCTGCTTCCTGTGACCCCAATCCAAGTGCATTAAATTCAGAGGTGTTTTTAAGTCAGTTTTGGCTTAAAATACAATTACTATTTATGGTGGCTGCCAACAAGTAATTTTTATCAGAGGTTTACTATTAAGTTTTGAGATTGCGTATACATATGGACGCAAAGAAAAAAACTTTTTGAACCGATTATGTAGATCAACTATATATGTTTAAATATTTTAGAATATTTATAATGCAACACTTAAGGGGCGACCAGACTACCAAACATTAGATGTCAAAAAACAGCACCGCTACTCTCTTGTTGACCATTGTTTGGATACAAACAGCTAAAACTGCATATACATACATATACACCCACATCAGCAAATACCCACAACAAGAAATTAACGGAGAACAGAACACAAAAACGTTCTTGTTGCTAGTTTTTCGATGCTTGTAATTATTATTACTAGCTTAATTATGTGTGTAAAACGTTTTAGTTTTCAGTTAGCTTGTCATTAAGATTTGTTTTGCAATTTTGAAATTTGAAAATATATAAAATATTTGAAGAAAAACATTTTCCTAACGAAGATACAACAAGGAGTATAGAAGTATTGAAAACATAATAAAACAATATTTACACTATAAACGCAAGCGATCTCAGGCTCGAATTATTTAAACAATCAAAAAAAAAAAAAAAACGTAAAAACATTAAATTTCATAGCAGTATATTTTAAGGTATATTTACACTGAACAATTATTTTATCTAAGAAAAAAAAAACTTTGCAAGAGCAATCACAAATTTATTCTAACTTTTGTTTTTGTTCGTTGAGCAAATAAATCAATCTAATCGACTGTTGTGAAATTCAATGTTTTTAAGTTTGTTTCTAATTTTTGTTTGTTTGTTTGTTTGTTGATGTATCCATATGTATGTATATGCGTTTTTAGTTGTTTATATGCATATATTTGTATAAAATAACGGTAAACATGATGTTTTTTTCTATCCAATATTTGACAAAGAAAAGTTTAAATGTGAACGTACGTACCTTTAGGTTTGGTTATGGTATGGTCACTCATGCGTATACGTAATAAATAATGTACGTATGTAGTTTTTACCACACGACACTCATACGCTACTTTAACACTGGGTGGCTGATTACAGCCGCCACCAAAACAAAACTTGATAACGTTTTGTCTGAAAATGTTTGTTTGTTGTTGCATATTGATCCTCAGATTTAATAAAAATGAAAAATTAGGACAGTAACAAATAGCTCTATTGTACGCCGCTGTCACATGAAGTCTGTAATGATATTTGAAAGAGAAGGTTTGCCCACGTTTGGTGGTGATCCTCCTAGACCGATGAGTATTTATGAAGAACTAAAAACAGTCGCTAGAAGGCTTAGTGATCGAAAGCCTTCTATTTAGAAAGAGGAAACTATTGTATTTTTCTATTCACAACTATGCTGAAAGAGAATTTCTTTCCGTTTTGTGTGATTTCAACTAGATGGTATAATTGAACATGTAGCTCAGTCGGTTACAGTCGAATTAAGCAGAAAACATAACAGAATCATTTCAAGAAATTTAACCTTATACCGTTGTCCTCTCTTTTTGGAGGGGTTATTGGAAACATTAAGAAATCGCAACCGACAAATGTGGACAAGTTAAAACAAGTAGTGCAATGGACAAATCTTTGCTAAGATGGCGCAGCTACGTCAATGAGCAGGATGGGTATTGAAACTCAATTATTAGAACAATTAAGCTTTTTCTAATACAATCCATTTCAAATGGAAAAATATTGAATAGCTTGGGTGTTACATGTTCAATGTTTATCTCGATTTCGATTTCAAGTCGAATACATATTTTTGAAAATTTAGTAAACTTTAAATGCAACTTAATATTGTTGGCTCGATTACATTAACGGCCAGGTCTAATCAATCATTTGAGAATAATTATTCTAAATAAATTTTCGTGTTCGTAAGAGTTTCAACTGCAGTGGATGTAGAACTTCGACTTATGTTTTCTTTTTAGATCACCACGAGTCAACAAATTTATAGTGCATTGATCTGTGTGAATTAAAAGGTCCCGCATTAACTATTCGTAAATTTTAATGAATTCATCATGAATTAAAAATTCGGCAGATCTTCATTCATTTAATCCATAAAAATGATTGAAATTAAATTTTAGTATATTGATCATGAATTAATGGCCGGTTTCACGACTTCAATTATTTTAATTCCTTCACATAACTACTTTGGCTCACTTTCAGAATTGGCAACTAAAGGCCGTGATTCACTATCCTACTGAATCGTACGTTGTGTTAAAAACGACATGTGTGTCCAAAAACTGTGATAGTCTGTACTAACAGTGTATGTGTGTGAAAGACTTTGTGACAAGTCTGTCCGTTTTTCTAATCCTTTCAAAAACTATCTTATTTTATGCGATCAGAGTTGCCTTTTCGAAGTTGTTTACAAACTATATTTTTTAAACTAGGACAGAATTTTATTAGATTTAGCTGGCAATTTTCAGTGAATCAATCGTACGATAGGACAAGTGTTATCTTTTTCAAGTACCTGTGTTAGTTATTCACAGTTGCTGCCTTTCCGCGCGAAAAGTTTGCACTTGGATGCTGGGGTCTACATTAGACATCGCTGTTAAGACAATATCCAATCCATACAAACGTTTTCACTAATAATTTAATTCTATGAATCACTGTCATGATAATAAATGAAGACAGTAAATCAGACAATATTTTGAAATATGCTCACAATCTTTTCAAATTTTACATATGTATAATTATTGTATGAAGGAGACGATATTAAGACAGTATTTTCTAATGTAGACGCAGTGTTAATTGTGGCTGAAGCCGTAACTAAATGCCAACTCGTTAACACATTCAAAAAACACTGAACATAAAAAAAGTAAATACACTAGAGATGTGTTTTTATTCCCACAGCAATCGATTACATAACTTTACATTTACGGCCCCATATTTTAATTGATTTATATATACGAAATCTTTCAAGAAAAACTCACTTTTAGAAGTTTGCACGAATTTTTTTTTTATCAAATAAGAAACCGAATTGATTTTTGTTTGTTTTGTGCTCTCAGAAGACAATCATTGTGCTGCTAAATTCCCACTCAAATAAATAAAGAAAAATTGCTAACATTTTGAACGCAGCTAAAAGGTTCCGCTATTTTTATACAAAGACTATCACAAGAAAGTAGAAAAGAAAAACAATTTACTGTCCGAGTTATAACTAGAGTAAGTACCGTCGTACTGTTTGGTTTGCGGCAGTGTCCAGATTGTAGATGTGCCCAATGATTCGCCTGTCCGGATTATCCGGATGCTGCTGTATATGATTCACAGTATTATCAGCGTTTTATTTTCTCTACATGCCAAAACAGAGAGGGTAGAGGGAGAACTTATTTTATATGGTGAGAGTTTAGTTATGCATTTTAAATAAGATCTGTAACTAGCTATGAACTATTTATTATTTGCGACTTTGGTTATGATTTCTAAATATGCGTCATTGAAAACAAAAACAGCATTAAAAATTGTGTTTTGTTTTCACTGTAATTCTGCAAGCAAAGGGAAAGGTTCGATATCGTAAAACATATTTATGATATTTTTCTCTAAAGAACACCGAAACAAGATATTCTTTAGAATACCCTGCAGCAGGCTAGTGTCATTTGTAAATATACATAAGTATCTACTGCGTATTGTAAGTTGTAAACAATTTGGCATATGAAATAGTAACAATTTGGCTTAAAATTATTTTTTCCTTACTTTCGTTAAATTAAATGTTCTGAATCATAAAGAATAGTCTTTTTTTTAACTTAAAATCGAAAAGCTTAATAAAAATCATGTAAAAAGTTACATATGTATATACAAATTATGTACGTTTGATATTCGCAAAAACTGAGTCTTGTTATAAAAAAAATCTTTCAGTTTAAGCTGAAATATATTGTGCATATTGTACGTTGATTTAAAATACAGTAATGAATGTATAATATAAAAATTATAAAATATGTTAAACATTTTTCTTTTTTTAACTTAAATAAACTGCAATTAGTAAATGAAATAAAAAATCTACTTACTTGTTTAAACACAATTTATGTATCTATGTATGTATGTATATCATATTGGATCTCCTTCTATACAAGGAGCCATTTGTAAGCTTAGCCAACTAACAAGTGGATTGTGGGGTTATTGTGGTGTTCATTATGCTCATTAGTAGTTTATATTAATTTTAACTTCTGGATTACTTAATGTCTTAACACTATCTTTAGCATCAAGGGGTTTACTTTTTGTTTGTTTTTCTTTATATGTATGTATGTGTGTATCTTAAGTTTCTTAATAAGTTAAGTTTTATGTATGATTTTTGTTGTTGTTTAATGCTATTCAGTAGAATTTAAAGTTGCAATAGCTTCTTATGTGAAAATGCAAATGTGATGAGCTTGATGTGTTATTTCTATCATGAAATACATAAGTATGTATGTATGTATGTGAATGTTAGTTACGGGTGAATATTGAAAATATGTGTGTGTGTGTGTGTGTGTGTGTGTGTGTGAGTTTTTTTTGTTTAATTTAAGTTGTGCTTTTTAAAGTAACTTTTGTTAATTAAGAGTTATTTTGACAATTGGTAAATGTGATCGTGGGCACAGACATTGTATTCTATCAGCTTTCAACGGTAGTAGAACTAACACTGTGACTAGTAGTTAATAAATGTTCAGGAATGGGTATGGGTTGAGTTCTAGCTGGTTGTTTTTTCTGTAATAAAATAATAAACCAAAAAACATTCATGAAATTATTTCTAATTCTGTTAATTTTCACCAAACACAAACTAACCTTTCGTCGAAAAGGAAAACAGCCTGAAGTATCTGGTTGTGGTGCAGCATTGATGAGTAAATCTGGCGTTGGATTGTCATCGGCACCAAAAACGTTTAATTCTCTAAAACATTCGGTTTCCATCATTTCATTTTGCCACGAAATTGACACTGAGCCCGTGTTAAATTTCGTATAAAAATTTGAATCGGATTCATCAATATTTACTCCCTTGACTGTTGAAAATTGTTCAATATCCAATACGTCTTTGGCATAAACAGCGTGGGGCTTTAAAAGATAATAAGATTTTAAAAATTAACAGTTTATTGATTTAATATTGGGTTTTATTCGACCTCTTTTTCAATTTAATATTAGTATTCCTTTGAGCGCAAGTATTCCTTATAGCCTGAAAACAATATTTCAGGCTATAATATTTTATGGTTGCCCAGTGTGGGATAACTGTGCTAAAACCCATATTGAGCGCCTTCAAATAGCGCAAAACAAAATCTTAAAAATGGCTTTAAATTTACCGTGGCATTTCTCTACCGTAAGATTACATCTGATAAGTAACACCACCACCGTTTCAGAAGGTATTGAGATCTTTAAGTCTCGTTTTGAAAAAAATGTGAATTTTCTGAAAACCCACTTATTAATGCTCTTCACTAATATTTAATTATTCTTTTCTAATATGAACTTAATTATTTATTTGCTTTAAGAGCCAACTGAAATGTCTTAATTCAGGTCCAAAAATTAACCTTTTTAAAGTCTACTGATGAGTTGATCAGCACCAACGAAATGTCGTCGGCATATAGACAGCTGAAAGATACAACAAACATTTTTTGAAAAGGTTCATTTTTGGCCCTGCATTAACATTATTCTTTTCTGTTATTTTCCTTTTTGTTACTTATATATGTATACACTTTTTTTGTTTTCTTTTTCTCTTCTTTATATTGAAAAATTATAATTTGCATTTACCCCTTTTTCTATTTTTAAACCTATAAATATATGTATAAGATATAAGGCAAAGTCATTTCTGTGCAATATTTGTTTACTTATAAATATAAAAAGTTGTGCAACTTACTATTTCATAAATAAATAACTAATAAATAACATAATACTTACATCGGGTACGAATGGCGGCTCGACCATACCGGCCTCTAAACGCTTCCAATTTATACAATTAAAGAATGTATGCAGTTTTACTTCTCTAGCACCAAAACGACCGTTACGACAGCCCAAACGCATCTTTATCGACTTTGCCAGCAATTGTTGGCACAAAGATCTGGCTTCATCGCAAAATTTACTAGAATACTTTTCAGGATCCTCCTATTTGTTTAATAAGATGTTAATATTTTAATGCAACTCAATTTCTTAGTCATTTGTCATTTTAGAAAATAAAAATAAAATAAATAAATAATTACCTTTACTCTTCTATCAACTTCCTCTCGCTTCACCTTTTCTTTACGCGCTCTGAAGGGTGCCTGCCCTTCAATCATTTCATACAGCAGACAGCCAAAACTAAACCAGTCTGGAGAAAATGAGTATTTTTCATTGTCTATGACTTCAGGAGCCATATAACCTGTTTGAGAAAAACTTGCTTAGCTTTCATAGTGCTTCATTGTGTATAAAAAGTAAAACGTACCCACTGTTCCCACACGACCTCTGACCATTTCACCATCGATTTCTACAGCTAAACCTAAATCTGAAATTCTAACGTGACCGTGGTCATCTAGTAAAATATTTTCAGGCTTACAATCCCTGTAAACTATGCCCTGCTGATGCAAGTGCTCCAAGCCACAAACAACTTCGGCCGCATAAAATCGCGCTCGCGCCATTTCAAAACCAGGATCTCCTCCCATGTTATAGATGTGAAATTTTAAATCTCCACCTATTATTTTACGAATTAGAGAAATTTGTCAATATGTATTTCAATGCATAAGATTATACTGGAATAATGTTGCCTACCATTCATAATGGTCAGTACCAGACATAAAGCATCCTTGGTTTCATAAGCATAAGCCAGATTGACAACAAAACGAGAATTTATCTTTTGCAAAATTTGTTTTTCTGTCAAAACCATAGATTCACCTTTTCGCTTCTTAATACGCTTTTTTTCCAGCTTTTTGCAGGCATACATTTTACCTGTTGCACGTACCTGGAAATAGAAAAATTAAATTTGTGCAAAAAACAGATTCTAATCTATCGATAACTAAGTCAAGTGCTACAGACTTTATAAATAAGTGTTGGTATAGATTAAGTGAACTTAATCAAAATTTACAAACAGGTATGTGCCTGTGATTTTCAGTCACTTAAAATCACGTGTTTTTCAAAATCAAATTGTGCTAAAAATCTGACTTTCTGATCTGATTTTCTCGAGGTTAAGATGTTTAAAATGCTATTTAATGTTTTGTGTTTAGTACAGAAGACGAATCTACTCATACGACATCGAATGAACTATCGGGTAAAAGTAATGTGAGACAATAACAATATAAACAACAAACACACTGCCCATAAGCGCAGGTGTTCGATCGATCACGAATATGACGATTTGGCCGCAGGATTTTATATTATTGAAGCAATACACATTTTGATTTCAGAAATCAGGCGAATTTCAAAACAGTCATTAATCTTATTAATTCTTATGGATAAATGAAGGGAGCCAATAATATGTGTATGTTCATAAACTTGGCCCAAAAGCCTTCAGTTAACAGTCTCGTAAAAGTGTCTACAAGCTTAATCATTTTTTATAGGGCTACTCATTTGGGTCCATGTCGCGTCGATTTACTCTTGATTAGCGAAGACTAATGCCCAAGTGCCTGGACCACACGATATCATTCCACATTGTTCGCTTGCACAAAAACACTGTAAACAACTTTACAAAAATTTTTTCTTGCGAGCGAACGATGTCGTGAGTCAGACACTTGCTCTCGATTGAGTCTTCACAGACCAGGAATAAATCATCGCGAGACCGATCTAAATAATAAAACGATTAAAAAAATTTAATATACACTAGAGCCCCGACTTGAGTCGTTAATGGGGACCGGGGAAACGCGACGCAAATCGAATCACTTTTTTCTATATAAATGCACTGAAATTTAATTTGTTGGGGAAAATATTTAAAACAAAGCAAAAAATGTTGTATTTTTTGATAAAAAATACTAGTATGAGTACGTTTTTATTTATTTAATTTACTTCAACAAATATTTAGATATATTATAAAGAAATAACAAAACCATAAATTAAGAAAAAAACCATAAAAATTACTCATGTTTTACGTCCTTAAGGCATATTTTGGTGAATCACACACTAAATTGTTACCATAACCAGACAGCTGCTCTTAGCACCACCTATATAAAAAAGAAAAGGGGATTCCCCTTTTTTCACGCAATCTGAAAATTTCTTAACGTACATGTTACGATCGTTGTTGCCAGAAGTTGTAAAAACTAATGAAATCAAGATGCTAAATACATACTACACTACAAATGCTAAAAATAGTAATCCACAGTGATGCAGTAAAAAATGTAACCCTGTTTAGGATGCAAATCGAAATCAAAACGATACAAATCGAATCGACGCAAATCGGGGTCAAAACAACGCAACTCAAACCGACGCAACTTGAAATCGCAACGACGCAAATCGAATTTTTCCAGTTTTAAAAAGCGACGCAAATCGGGGCTTTAGTGTACATAATACCGTTTCTAATATGCTTGATTGCCATTTTGCACGCTAAATTCAAAATTATCACAGCAGGAAATTTCTCAAAATCGATCTTGTTTTTTCACATGATCCACATCGTTTGCATCACCGTCTTCTTTAAAAAGAAAAGTAGTAGTAGTATGTATGCACGGAACTCAGGATGCAAAAAATCATGAAAAATTTGCAAATTGTCAAAATTTACTTGAATACTTAAACACTTTGAACAATTGCAAAGACCACAACAGCTTGCAAAAAGCACGAAAAGACAAAGTGCATAATTGAGTTGGGCGTCTAATTTTAAATAGAAGCTACAAGTAAGCAAATGTGCGTTATTTCATATTTTTGCATTTTGCAAGATGCCAGGGATGGCATTTGTTTAACGTATTAAAGCAATGTGTTGACGTCTTAAGCGACAAGGTTCTTAAAAAAAAATTGTAATACAGAAACACATTTATTTCCAAGCTTGATTTACGTCAAAAAATCAATTTTGACAGAAATTTCTCATATTCAGAGAAAACATTTGTGCGAGAATTAACTTTTCGCTCCAATTTTCGGTTAATTCCATTGTTTTATGAGCAACATTTCTCAACGAAAGTAGTGCTCAAAAGGAAAATACAATTTGCCGAATTGTAAGAAATATTTATGAATATAAATAAGACAGAAAATTAATACAGATTTGAATGAAAAGTGCTGCAATGTCGCACTATCCTCTCCACATGCTCTACATTCCTCCACTCCCGCTATTTTTAAATGATTTATGCTGCTTGCAGTATAAAATTTATTAGCAAAAATTTGCAAGTATTCCAATTTTTTGCTCTCTCATTACAAATGTTTTGAGTTAACGAACACTTGCTAGTAAAACTCGTCACAAATTCGTAACAATTTTTAATCATTGAACAGAGCTATTGTTTTACGCTTGTAAACACAATCCATCTTCAACAGGAAGATTCCACGTGAAACAATTGGCAGTTCATTTACTTCGCAGCACACACAGAATTCTACTGGATAGATTTAAATGTTTTTCACTTCAGCAATATCTTTTCATGATTAATTCATGCTAAATTTATTTGTACAGATGTAGTTCGATAGCATTATACGTGGAATTGGAGACAGAGTATGGGCCTTAGGCAAACACTACCGGTGCCAGACACACCACCACTCGTTTTAATGCAATTTGTTATACACTACGTTTATACGTACTGCTTATTCGCGAATAAAATTATTGTGAATAGAAAAATTTGGCGTATAAAAAGTAAATATATGTAATTACTGTTGAGCACTTACCTGACATGCACACACTTCTCCAAAACCGCCTTTACCCAAAACGCGATACATGCGAAACGTTTTATATGTAATGGGTTGTGCTTCCAGCCATTTCCATTGAAGGTAACTGTGTGGAATATATCAAAAGGTCATGATTGAAAAAAAAAAAATCTATATGTATTATGTGCATATTGACGCATATTTGTTATGTATGTATATGTGTCCATTAAAGGGATTTCCATGTGAAATAATATTTTCATAAATTCTAACTATAGGGTGTCCGTTATTTCTAACAGTGTCTCATCCCTCAAAAAACTGAGGAAAGATGCAAAAACGATTTTCCGAAAATTTCATGCCACTTCGACCACACCTTGCGGTGCCCGTTTAAAACAATTTGAAATATGTAAAGGGTCCGGCAAATAACTTTTGGAACGAATTTCCTTAACGCGGCTTGCTGGTAGTGGAAATTAGTAGAAATCGTCACGAAAGCGTGTGAGCTGTTTATATGTATTGGTGTACTTTCGACAAGCAATTGTGTATGATAGGCGGTGTCTCCGCTGCTGTCAGCTGTTTCGTGCAAGAAGAAGAAGCATAATGTTCTCTCACAAATACTCTCATTTGCCCAATTTTAAAGTACGGCAACGCTTTTCGTGCAAATTGGGATCCCACGGGACTCCAAAGTAGAGTAAAGGAACAGAGTTAGTATTTTTAAATTTAAACTTTTAAATCGCGATTCAAAAAAAAAGAATTTTTTTGAAAAATTCTGTCTGTGATTGAATTACGCATTGACATTGTTAAATTTTATTTGATTACCTCAAGTAAAGAAACTTTTATGACCTCCTCCTTCACAAAGAATATATGTGCATAAACCTGAACTTACCGATGAAAATACATTGATGTTTCAAATTCTTGGAATGGTTCACCAGCTAGAAATGCTTTAACTGCCTTAACGCACGGCTCAAAAAGTTCTTTGCTGCCGCTGTTAATTTTACTGCGCACCCGTGAAATGAGATCATCATTTAAAATATCCAAAACGAATTCATCAGTTGCTGATAGAGGTGGTTTATTCGAGTTACCATTTAATTTGGCAATTAGAGTTGTTGTATCACTGGCAATTTCCACCATATCTGCATTATCAATTTCACCACTATCACCATCACCATCGCCGCCTCCTCCACCGTCACCGGAATTTCGACCATGCTCATCACCATTGTGATGTTGAAAACTTTTGTGATTGTTGCTACAGCTGCCGCTGCTGGTGATGTTGTTGGCGGTGGTGTTGTTACAAAGTTCAGTCTCTATTGAAATTGTTGCTACGGTTATTGGTATTGATTTCAGTTCAACATCTATTGAGGTGGTTTGTTGTGGTTGTTGTTGATGTGGCTGTGCAATGCCATTGTCGTCATTATTCAAAGCATCAGTCACAGCGACATCATCACTCGCCACACCGTCTCCTGTATTGCCGTTATTTAAAATGTCGAGCGTTGCGGGCACGTCAATATTTAAAAATCGGCTGCCAATATCGTGTGCTATTGTCAGCCGATTTTCATCATATTCTACTTCATATCTAAAAAGTGGATGAAAAGGAAATTTGTTCAAACTTGAATGAATAAAGTTTGTTTGAGATGGACTCGGCGTAGCCTTCTTTGCAGTAACACTTACTTTTGAACTTGATCTAAAAATGATATATAACGAAAGTACAGGGGTCTTTTACTCTCGCAAAACAGCCGAAAAAGTTCGCGTCCAATTGGCTGTTGGTCTATGACATAGCCGTAGCTTATATCTGAAAGAAGGTAACAGGAAACATTTAGACAACTGCAAAACTGCTTAAAATACATAATCAGAGATTATTGTCATCATCAATAGAATACAGTACAAATTAAGAAAATTGTTTATAGCAAATTATTAACATTTCTTTTTGAACACGATAGGAAAGGTATGTCTCGAAGATTCATTTGCTGGGGAACCAGCAATAGCTGTTTCGCAACTAAACTGGACTATTGATACAGTAGATATAAAGTTGGCACAGAATTTTAAAATGTAATCACTATAATTTAAAATAAATTCGATTTATTAACAATTAAATATAGATTACCAAGAATTAGTTATGCTGGCACATGCCAGCATAACTTTTTAAATTACAAAGACCTAAGCTGCTCTTTATGGGGGCAAAATTTATGATAATTCAAAATTCTGTGGCAGGAAATCTCTTTTCTAACTTAAAAATCGTTATACAACTACATCAAATGACATCAGTCACGTAGGTGATGAACTACGATCGTTTTGGGAAATGAAATCAATCAGAAAAAAGATTTAAATGTGATTGATTTAGATCGATTTCATATTAAATTTTTTGTATTGTTATTTTGCGGTATTCATATACATATACAACAATAGCAATATAAGTAACTGTCTCCGCCATTGTTTCACTCAAATGGACCCTTGCGAACAGTGTGACCAGAGTTTATAATGAGAAGGAGCTAATAATTTAAGTACAGATTACTCAAGAAAAAAATACTTAATTTTAGCCATATTCAATCACAGTTTAGGACTGAATATTGCTGAATTCTGTACGCGGTACTTGATTTCAGAACATTCGTGCTTACCATACCTTTGACTCGGATTGGGATTGATTCAAGTACGAAAGGATTGAATTTGTCTTGAGTGTGCTGATTTGATTATGCATTTGATTCGATGTTTCTGAAGTCTATTTAATCCCCAATTCGTATACATCTACATACTTCATTCAATAACAACTTATTAATTATTTTGTCTTTTTGCTGATTTGAACCTGGAACCGAACTACTACCAGTCCGGCCACTCTATCAATTCAGCCATCGTAGCAATTAAAAAAATAAAAATACTTATACAGGTTATAAATATACCCAAGAATTTCTTACTTATTTTAAGCCATAAAGAGATTGATTCTCTTTAATAATCTCTATTCGGCTTGTTTCAGGTACAATTGTGTGTTATGCGTACTTAAATTTTCAAGATGCTTCGTACTAAAATCAAGTAAAAAAAAACTTAAATTTAGAATGAGCTTTTTCTTTCTGTGTATGTATACAAATAGATATGTAGAAAGAAAATAAAATTTTTTTCCGTTAATATTTTCTGCCAGGCCCACGAGGTCACTCGACATCGCTCGCTAGTTTAGTTACAAGCAAAACAATAATGAAATTCTAAAATTTTCTTCCAGTGTTTTGTAGAGGCGAACAATGTCGAGTGACATCGCGGGCCACTTCTTTTCAATACAAACGTAATTGATCATGAGAATTTCTTCGGTTTTTCGTGCGTGAGCGTGAGTGACATGAGGCTTTACAAGAATTGTCCTGTATGAAAGTTTGTGAGGAAAATTATTCTGATCGTGGGCGTGTGTGACGTGAGCCAAAATACACTCACTCTCACATCTTTAGTGGTAACATCGAACATACCCACACAAACTCCTTACGTTCAGATATGCATCAGGCCTCCTTGAAGGCTTTCTTACACATTCTTTTTTGGATTCAAACCATTACAAACAAGACGGGCTTCCGCAACTTACTCAGCTCCACGAAAGATCTTCAACGAATTGGAGGCAGAGCATTGCGCCGAGGGATTTTAACGGCGGCGGCTGGCTTGATAAAAAAACTGTCTAAAAATCGGCTTAAAATCACGAACAGTAAAATGTTTTTTTCTTTTTTATTCAACTTAAATATGATTCTATTTCGATTGAGCATTTGCCCGAAATATTGCCAGACAGGTGATCCACCTGCGGTTGCTTTATTAAGAAAATAAAGCCACCGCAAATAAACCAAATAAAGTTTATTAAGAATATTTTGATATTTTTTAATGTCCAATTCCATTTCTTCGATTTCAATATCTGAATCGGAGAACACATTTTGCAACACAACACCATTTTCACTATTTTAAAAAAACTTGAATTTTATTTTTTTATTTTTGCCCATTTTTAATAAGATGCAACACTGAAAATTGCTTTCGGATATACCGTTATTGAAGTATACATGCACTTTTCGTTAGAGTTGCCGTCTTGTACTTATTAAATTAATTTAAACTGGTATGCATTAAGCTTAGTTTAGACGATATGTTGAATCAGCATATATATGCTAACAACTGTATGATTAAAAATAACATCAAATGCATATGTCATCACATATCATATGCTAGATGTTTACACTATATGCTGAAACTAACAAATTTATTAATTCAACATATTTCAGCAAATGGAATGTCAACATAAGAGTTAGCATACAATTTTTGTGTTTATACGATATGTTGATAATTACATGGTGATATGTATGCTGAATCGTATAAACATTTGCTTGTAAAATAAGTTTGATACTACTTTCTATTTATACAACGCGTTATTGCAGAAAATTCGTGTTTTTAATATAAAAATAATGTCTTCGGAAGAAATATCGCTTGCTATTGCTTGTGCAGTCTTTGTTTTTGATAGTGATGAAAGTGAAGTAAAAGGAAAAAGAAGCCGAGTTTGGAAAAGAAAATGGGTAGAACGGCGGGCAGATGAAGGTTTTTCTATAAAATTATACAAAGAATTATAAGACGTTCGAAGATCTGTGCCAATTACTAATTTTCATCGTGGCAGCCGCTGAAAACAAAAGTGGGGCGGCGGTTGAAATCCGGATGTATGCATGTAATCAACGCCTTGCCGTTGATTGTTGATTATTCCAACTATTTCAAGCAGACTTCATACCAGTTGAACTCGAAACACAGGTGATTATTTTGGCTTCTAGCTTTTTGTTCACTTTGAAATATATGTAATATATTTCATTACCAGGTGGGTTCAAATTCCCTTGCACCCACCTGGTATGAATTCGCCTTGAGCTATTTATTGTTTTTTAATTTGAGAGCATTAATTCATTGAATTTCATTTCATTACGTTTGTGCTCGTTTGCAAATTTTGAAGAAGATATATGTGTATTTACATAAACGAAAATTGTCGGCGGCTCAACAGAGCCATTCGGCAAATATGCATACAAATTAGATATATGCTGAAAAGCTTAAACAGCATTTTCAACAAATGGCATATCAGCTAGCATACGCAGGAAATTAGTCAAATACTAAAAACATACTGATCACACGATATGCTAAAATTGCCAACATATATTTGTTGGTGTTGTTAACAAATTGTTTGCAAACGTTGTTCAACATACGTATGCTGGTAAAGATTTTGCGTTTACACGATATGATGGCACTTAAACAAAATTTTCAGCATAAATATGCTGATTCAACATATCGTCTAAACTGAGCTTTAGGTATATTGTGAACGGCAAAAAATTAGTAGAACAAAACTGCATATTCGTATCAAAAAAATTATTATTGCGTAAAAACTACCATGTGTTTCAACAATGCAGCAGAGAAAAAAGTGTTATGATGGTTTTTTTTTTTAGAAACAATGTGTATTCTTTCGCACTTTTATTCCTATAATACAAGTTTTAATATTTTAGTGCGATTACTATCAAAAGAAAATGTAATTTCCATAATCATTACAAAAAATTAAAACAATGCTCTTCGGCATATATTTATATAGAAACGATAACGACATTAGATTTTTGCATAAAAAGCATTGGTAAGTGATACACTACTAGTTGAATTTTATGGTTGAAATGTAACCATCAAACCATTGTTTTATCTATGCATTTGTATTTACATTATGAATATAGGACCTATTTTAGCAACACTAAAACTGATTTCTTCTAGAGTTGATAAAAGATACATACATTTTGTTTCTTCTTACACAATTCAATGTAAAGCAAAATGAGTTATAAAAATGTATTATAATGGAAATTTGCTAAAATCGGCGGCTAATTTTAAGCCGGTTTGCAACCGAAGAAATCGTCGGCGGCGGCTAACTCAATTTCAGCCGACCCGGCGCAGTGCTCTGATTGGAGGTAGGTCACAAAATGCTTTGTTTTTATTTTTATAGATAACAACAACAACAAAACATGCTCACAAACACAATGAGTCAAACAAGACCTCTCACGCTGCCTTCTTGAGCAGGCCTTTTAGGAGACCAGGCTTTGGCGTCCAAGAACATGGCGCGTAAAAAAATATGAGTATAGAATGTAATAGTGAGGCCTACTGTTTACGAAATAAGGGCTTCCAGAAGGCCTACTTGCTGCCTCTTTCCGCCGCTGGGTGCCTAATACACACCATGTGTTTTTACTTTATCTAGAATTAAAGAAATATTTACCACCCAATTGTAATAAACCAGGGCTTATTTGATGTTTTTCTGTGCAGCTTTATCAGAAAGCAATAAAAATGGAAAACAAATTATGGGTTTTTCTATTTTAGTAAATTTTTTTTTTTGTATTCAAAAATGTCCACATTTTCTAAGAAAGAAAATCGGTTTTTTTTCTAGTTTTTGTTGTTGTTAATAAGAAATATAAATAATCGTTACTAAAAATATTATATAAAAGGGATTTAAAGCTACTATAATTTGAAATTATTGGACACATTGTGTAATGAAATCGAATACGTCATTTCAAAGTTATGATGTGATTCTTCAAGAATCTCGAATTTAAAAAAAAATTTTTTTTTAAAAAAAGGAATTTGCAATAATGCTTTTAGGGTGATGGTGGTTCTCACTGATAAGAAAATGGGGTTTAATCTGTTGCAAAGTGTTATCATTTAAATATAAGGCACAAAAAGGAAATCAACAAAAAATAAAATAATCCTACCCTCAAAAGCAGACAATTTTGATCTCTTCACAATGTTAAGATTTGTGACTTAAAACGTTATTCGCAGCTGTGCTTTGAATTAAGATACACAATTTTTCATTTAGTAGAAATAATACATTTTTGCATTGAAAAGGTTACATAAAATTTATAAACAAAAATTTATTTTTTGTAGTAGAATACCGCTTATAAGACAATAAAAATAAATAAAAATATATACAACTTGAATTTCGTTTTCTTTACCCAAGACTATTCTTACCTAATTTGTCTTTCAGGTGTATACACTGTGATATGTGAGGAAATTGAAGAATTTTTCGCCATTTTTTACTTTTTCCTTTATTGCTATCAGAACCACCTAAAAGAAAAAAAAAGAAAAACAAAAAAGTCAATTTTAGCAAACTCAATATTTATAATATTAAATTTTATTACACAGTTAAACATATATATAAGTAAAACAGGGTTATACAATAAAACTTTACAACCAAACACAACAATTTTCTTAAATATTTATATTTATATGCAAATTGACTATGTTCTTGGTAATTCAATCAAAAAAATAATAGTATAAAAAATAAAAATTGTTTTATGCTTTTCCCAACAAGCTTTTCTTGTTTTTAAATCTTTTGTCTGCAAGTTGCGTACAATTTTAAGCCACCCAGTTAGCTATGAGACTAGTGATACAATGCTCACACAGAAGAACAGCAAGTCAAAGATGTAGAACACAAGGTTGATAATGCGATTTCTTCTGGCGTGTGACAACAATCTTTGTGGAGTTCCAATTCCTCAACTTCAAACTTTTTCGGCTGACCAGAACTCTCTTTGTATTCTGTGTGGAAATCATACTTTTTGCATCGCCCAAGCCATGGTTCACAAGTTTTTCGAGTTGGTGCATATTGACCGTAAGCTTCTGCCAACAATCAATAACTTTCAGCAGCCGTTTTCTTCAAACGAAAGAAATCATATTTTTTAGGTACAAAAATCGACATTATTATAGCGATTGAAAAAAAGTATATATCTATCAAATTTTTCGCCATTTTATAATGACAGATGTTTGTCTTCCAAAATACACTGTTATAACTTTTATCGTAAAAGTCAGAAAATAAAAGTTATTTTTTGACTTTTATTTTTTCAAGCAGAAATAAAAGTTATTTTTTGATTTTTATTTTTTCGATAAAAAATAAAAGTTATTTTTGACTTTTATTTTTTCAAGCAAAATTAAAAGTTATTTTTTGACTTTAATTTTTTTGAGCAGAAATAAAAGTTATTTTGTGATAAATTCATTATATTTATTAAAAAACTTTTTCAAACAGAGATAATTTTTCAGTGAAAATAATTTGCATATGCTTCAAAAAGAATGGAGTTGAGTTTTGCAATCATAATTGCCTCCAAAATTTCTGTGTCAAAGGGGTTGAAAACACAAAAATAACTTTTATTTCTCCTCAAAAAAAAAAAAATAAAAGTCAAAAAATAACTCTTATTTCTCCTCAAAAAAAAAAAAAAAAAAAAAAAAATAAAAGTCAAAATATAACTTTTATTTCTGCTCGAAAAAATAAAAGTCAAAAAATAACTTTGCCATTACTTTTTTACAGTATTGCCTTGTAATTTCACTCAACATTTGAAACAATTTTGTACTATTTGATAAATAACTTATTGACTTTTTGTATGGAATGTTGAGCTCAATCATATTATTTATTGCGATAATCACAATTAAGGGGTCTGCACAAGCTATTAAGCTTTAATTAACCATTCGCACTACCAAACCATTCCAGAACACAGCAAACTGCATTTCTAAAATGTAAAATCAACTTTGTTCTATGTTAATGAACTTTTTTCTGTGTGTGTGCATGCAACGCCAGCCATCAACTCAACTGCGTTTTTCAATGACTGCCCTGCCCAGCCCAGCACAGGCTTTATTTAGTATACTCTGTGTTATTTGCACGCGTTGTTGAAGCAGAATTCATTAAATGCCTGGCGGTGGCAACACTTAACTGTCTTTAAATCTTCTTAATTCTAATGAATGGCTGTAAATACACCTAAAGCAACGAGGTATTAACGAGGCAGGTTCAATGTTGAAATCAATTTTTAGCAAAAACAGCAACAACAACAACAACAAAACACATTTACAATTTATGTCGGAGTGCAGTCAAACGCTCACAAATTTCAACAATATCATGTACTTGTAGTTTGTAGTTCATAAATTGTGAACGAACAACATGTGGAAGCTGCCACCAAATTGCAACATATTACGCCTTAAAACCTCAAGAAATAAAGCACACAATAGACATTAAGAGTCTTATGGAAAGTATCATTTGTTGAATTTATTGCCTGTTGTTTTTTTGTTTGTGTGATCTCAGTTTGGCCTTAAATTCACATGCACTTACAATAGAGCTGAATATATAGTGGAGTGATTTGAAGATTGTTGAAATAAATGAATTTAGATGGAAAATTAATGCTAAGATTTTGTTTCGTAATTAAGTGTATGTTCTTGTTCTATTTCTACGGACGGACGTGTTATCAAACTGAATTAAAAACAAACTGCCTCTTCCTCCAAAAGCGAACGTATTTTTCTTTAACAAATTGAAAAACAACAATGAAGTGCAAGTATACGAAAGAAAAGTTGTTAATAACCATGAAGACTTAAGGCCTATTTCCATCCTTTCTGCATTATCAAAGCTAATGGAGTATATTATCAAGGATCAAACTATCCAAATTACTTAAATTTTATTTACATTGAACTATGGTGTTGTTATATATTTATATTAAATTACTTTTTCAGGCTCAAGTTCAACGCTTGGTTGGTCACTTTTTTTAATCGATATCAATTAGGTAAAGAAAAGTAACATTTTTGTAGCTGGGTGGACAACCGGCTGTTTTGTGAAGGGCATCAGCGCCCTATGAACTTTGGACGTGTCAATTTGGTGTCACAATTTTGACACAGCCGCTTTAACCACTCGGCAACCAAAGCTCACGCAATTTTACTTTTTATTTACTTTACTTAACGAACATTAACCAAAGCAATGATCTTTTTTTGTAGTCTATTTTATGGATGATTTTTTGTCATCTCAGAAGACTGTGAATTGCTCTTTTCATGAGAGCTTTTTTCATACATGTTCTGGTTTGCATCCTTCGAGGTGGTGTAGAGGCTCATTTTATTGATACAACTTAAGCATTAACGCCATGTCATGCAGCATTTGTTTTTACATTTTACTGAAATTTTAATTACATTCAACTATGTATTTATTTATTTATTTATTTATATCAAGAACACTTAAGAATAGAATTCTTTTATGGTTCATTAAAATGTTACATTGACATATGTACATATATGGGTATTTCCATGAAATGGTCCACCGTTAGTTAAAAAATCAAAACGCTCGCACAATTTTTTTAAGCACAGAAAATTGAAAAAAAAACTATTGACATTTTATTATGTTAAAAAATTTTAACTTATAATAATTTTATATGATGGTAAAAACTTCTGAAAATATATGTTAAATTACAAAAATATGTATGAAGGTAAAAAGTGTCACGTGCGTAATCAAAAAAAATTTTTTTTTCTTAGCCAACCCATGCACACTTGTTTTTGAACAAACCATGATTATAAAGGTCCATTAATAACCTTTATAAAAACATTTTTTCCGAAATAAAAATCTTCTACACTTCGCCTACTTTTGCAATATTTCATGCTGCTTTAAAAGGCACTTACGTTTTTTGTCACGTGCGTAAGTCAACTTTGATCGCATGGAACTTGGGTACCCAGTGCTCAATTTTCCAATATATATACTTTTCGGAAGGAACTCATCACATTAAATGTAACAATGGCAAAATTCCATTCAAAAATTCCAACCCATTTATATTTTTATAATATTTAAAACAATTAAACGTGTACAAATGTCACGTGCGTAACCATGGAAACACCCATATGGTAAAACGGAAAAAATATACATGTACATGTATGTAATTTTTGTGGAAGTTGTTCTTATTGTAGGGAAATGGTTACACTCAAATTATTTTTGCAGTAACTGACCATAGTTTATTCCAGAAGTAATCATCAGTGCAGTTATTTTTAAATGACAAAACGTTGAAAAATGAATGAAATTTTAATTTTAACTGATTTGTTACTTAAAAAAATAACTACAGATAAATACGGATTTTCGGTCACAGTTAACAATGACATTAGTAAGTTATGTTATGTTATTGAAGGAACCAAGCTGTTAATATATGTATATACACATACATATTTATAATTGGGTGTCCACTACATACATATGTAGCATACATACTCTTTATAGCGGATTTACATTTACTCACATCTTTGCATCTAAAAGTGTTGAAGATGTTGAAAATTGAAAAAAGGTGTTTACATTACATTTTCAACATCTTTCATCTGTCAAATATTATTTCACGTGTTTGAGCACACTAAAAAACATCACACACACAAACTAAAAAACAGTATTTTAGTCTTTTTTACTAAAAATAAAAGTATTGCATTACCAATTTTATATTATGTTTAATTTAATTAAAATTTAATTACATTGTTTGTTCACGCTCATTGTAAAAATTTTTGACACTTGTACATTTTCTAGTGATGATATGAATTTTTATCATTTTTTAACTTCTTTTTAGTGATGACATTAAAATAATCGAAAGATGTTGAATACGGCGAAATGAGAAATGAACATCTTGTAAAGATGTTGAGTTTTTTTCATATAGAATTTGTATAGGAAGATGTTAACATCTTGCCAAAATGATGAAAGATGTAAGATGTGAGTAAGTGTAAAGAGCCTATTACTTAAATCATAGATGCCCAGTAGTGGCTGATATCAGCAAATTAAACGCACACGTACACTTACGCTCTTTTGTTTGATCGTCAATCAACCAATAGGAAATCACCATGTTGAGTGCGAGAGACAAACTACACTTGAAGAACTTCTGTGTGTTATTTTACATTTTAATCGTCATCGAGACCGCTGTCAGTGAACATGTTTATGATTCATGAACATGTATGCATGTATATGATTATGTTTAAAATTCTTTCGGATTTTAAAACTCAGCTATTTTTACTTGCAGCTCAAATTGATTCTGCAGACTTTTCGGACTTTCCGCAAACTTCTGTTATTTACGACAAGGATTTTGATAATATTAAACATTTACTGGATATTTTTCAAAACCCTTTTAAATGCGATATACTAAAGTACGAATTTCCAATCCAAACAGAACTTATTATTCTTCGAAGCGAATTAGATTTCCCTGATAATTTTATCAATATAGAACTCTGGAAAAATCTGGATGGTACAATATATCCCGCAATAAAGAAGATTTCATTGAAATATTTATCCTTATTTCCCTCAACGTATCTTTGCGAGCAAATATTTTCAGATATGAATTATATTTGCTCAAAAAAAAAAAAAAAACCCAATAAGCTGAATTCTTCTAGTTTGAGAAATATACTTTTATTGCGTAACTGCAATAAGAGTATCCATAGAAGATTTCATTACTTTTTAATTGCAAGATCAACAATGATCAATTGAGGGAAAATTTATAAATACTTGGAAAAATCTTTTCATTTCAAAATATTTCAGACTGCCAAGAGTATTACTAAAATATGTACAACACCCGCCACACATGTGTCACAATCTCGTTGACGACTAAATAAAATGAATATCAAATTGTTTTCTTTCAGTGTTATTTTGTCACTCTCACCAATACTACTACATCTATGACTTAAATTGATTGTTGTTGCATTTGTTCTGATTGTTGCGATGGCTGAGTGGGTATGGCAGCTGCTTTCAAGTCGAGATGCTGGATGTTCGAATCTGCACTGCAATTTTTGTACAGCAAAGCAGAGGCTTTGCAGTACAAAAATTAAATTAGCGAATTGAAAAGGGAGATAATACAGATAGAGAACTATAATTAAATAAAATGATTACCTAAGAAAATTTTTTTTTTTTTATAAGTTGATTACGCATGAATTATTTGACAGTTAGAATAAAGGAAAAATCATTATTTTTACCGATTGGGTTCCGTAGATTTTTTAACATTTAAATTCAAATGAAATAATAAGTAAATTTAAATGAAAAATAAGTAGGACGGTTTTTAAATGAAGTTTCATTTATTGTAAAAAAGTCTTTTCAGTTAATTTTACTGACAAAGTTTTCTAAGTGTACCTTATTAGTTGCATCATGGGTCCAACCATAATGCAGGATGACAAGTTACACTTTAATGTCGAGTTTTTTTTCCCCAACTTAATTTGACATTTCTTTGGTTAAGAGTCTGAAAAAGTAAGCACCGAGCCAAAATTATCTAAATTCTCTCTACACCATGGTCCAATTATCAGGTCAATGCATCTCTCCATATGATTTTGTGTGTTTTCATTGTAAAACTGTCAAAAGGTGTACAGACATACATATGTATGTGGTTGTTGTAGTTTTGACAGTCAGACTGTATGTATGTAGACCATAGATGCCCAAGGTAGTAGTATTGGTGAGAGTGACGAAATAACACTGGTAGAAAATAATTTGCTACTCATTTTATTCATGGCTTCGTGAACATCTTCAAAATGTTTTTTAAAATTATATTTCTTAGTTTTTTTAAATGTCTTATGACAAATAAGACATTGCATGTCATCAAAAGCATTTTGTAACATAAAATACTTTTCGGCTGACATCATTAATATATCGCAATAATTTGAATTTATGTGTTCACTGACAGCAGTCTTGATGACGATTAAAATGTAAAATAACACACAGAAGTTCTTCAAGTGTAGTTTGTCTCTCGCACTCAACATGGTGATTTCCTACTGGTTGATTGACGATCAAACAAAAGAGCGTAAGTGTACGTGTGAGTTTAAATTGCTGATATCAGCCACTACTGGGCATCTATGATGTAGACACTATTGTATGTAGACTATTATTACACAAAGAAAATACAAGCAGGTTTTGTTGTTGTTGTTGTTGTAGAGTTACACTGACTTGTTAAATAGGCCTTGCTCAATGCAGCATTTTTAGACGAAGATTTTACCACTGGGATTATTTATTAATTTCATGTGGTAAATCTTATTAGTCGTATTAATAAGGACAAAAATCAGGGAAAAGACTTGTTATTCACATTTTATTACTCAGTTTCTGTTATTTTTTGGGCACAAAAAATCCACAGAGAAAAACTTTGGATTAAATTCCATTAGGTTTTCTTGTAAGCTGTACAAACAAAAAAGTAATTTCTTATTGATTTCATTGGTTACCTAATCATAACGTGCTGGGCACAGCGCAAAGTTTGTAACCCTTGTCATCACTGATGTAAAATAACATAAAATATATTCCAATCAACAGAAAAACACAGTGATAAAATGGAATCAATTTGCCACTTCCATTCAATAAGTCACTAATGAAGAGCTTAGGTGGTAGGATGGCTCAAACAGCAATTTGAGTGCTTGTGATGTGATGGTCGTAAACAAGGCATGGTATGTACCCCAGCCAGTAAGTCTTTAACTTTACTTTTCTTGTCTTCTTTAAAAATTCTATCTGTCATTTCTGAGGAAGTAAAAATCGAACTCTAGCCCGATAAAATAATTAGCAATTGTAAATCATATAGTTCGACTTAAATCAATACTGGCAACATTGTTCGCTTGCAACACTTTCGAACCGGCACAGTGAAAGTTTTATTAAACCTTTTTACTTCTCCTTCATTTTAACTTTAAATTAAAAATGGCTGCGTTCTTCATTCACATTTGATTTCCAAATACAGATTCATATAAAAATTTAACGTCTACTGCATTTTTTATGTTGCTATAAATTTATTTCATTTCTTTTACAAAATTTAAAAAAAAAAATATGTTAAAAAAAGGTTTATTGCACGTAATAACAAAGTTTATTTTTCTTTTTATATAATTCTGTTTTAGCATATTTAATATCTTCAAGCACACATACCAAATTGTATGTTTGTACATATATACATACATATGTATGCAGGTAAACATTTTTGTTTTCGAGACAAGTGCACTGATGCCAAATTAAAGTCGTTTTAAGGATGATTTTTGTTCTATTCTTTAGCATGTGCTTGAGAAAGGACGTGTTCGTAGAGATTTGCGTGGGTTCAAGAAATTGGAAGAAAGGTGAAGCAAAAGTTACGGCGTAAATGACAAAAACAAAAATACGTTTCTTTATTAGTTTCAAATCACATTCAGAAAAGGTTTTGCTGGGTGGCCTTTAATGAGTGTAATCAAGGAGAGATGTTATTAATTGTTGAGCAAATTAAACTCTATACAAACAACACATTAAAAAGAAATAGAAAAAAGGACGTGATTCTGTAACTCAAGGTGCAATCAGTTGCAAAAGAATTTGAACAGTCAAAAGAAGTAGTTGAAAAAAGTGTATAACTTTTCTTGGGGAGTGGTACTGCATAATTTTTCAAGCATGAAACTGCTTGTCTGGCAGACAGATAAGCCCCAATTTTTTTTTTTTTTTTTTGGATTTTTATGGGTTGTAATAAAAAGTTAAAGATAATTTATTCTAAGACGACCATCTGCAGACAAGACACAGTTTCAAATAAAAATTATGAGAATTGGGGTACAGGCCAATGATTGACCGGGCTCCCAATAACTGGCATTAAATATAATAGAATATCTGTGACTGACATGCGAAAAGGGATGATATGTATGTAAGTCAGTACCACAAACATTTGAAAAGTTTTCAATGAAATGATTTTCTGCACTTTTTTGTTTGTACAACTTTCGGCCATATTTCAGCTGTCATTATAGTTTAAAAATGACAGTTTGTCATCACTGTTGGCATTTTTATCGTTATCACATCAGTATTCTTTGTTTTGAGACGAAGGTAGAAACGACAAAGAAAGTTTCTTTTCTGTCGTCGCCATTTTTAGCAACGAAGTTAAAAAAAATTTAACTTTTATAAATACAGTAGAACTTCCATAACTCGAATCACGATTATCCTTCGACTTACGGAGACTTGGAGTTACATAATTTTTCGTCAAAATAGAATAAAAGGTTCTTGTATCATGTATTTTTATTTAAAATAGCCTCTAATGGAAAACTACTTGTTTAAGAATATAAAAGAACAAGCATATGTACTCATATACAGTTAAGTAAAATATTTTGAAATAAGTGACTGAACAAAAAAAGCATGTAAAGTATACAAACCAGCTCAAGCAACCAAAGAGAGTAAACCAAACAAACCAAAACTAAAACAAAAACAAAAAAACAATTTAACAAGCAAAATTCTTCGAGTTATAGAGTTCATGTGTATGTTTTTTGTTGGAGTTATGGAGAACTTCGACTTTTTGCCATAAGTTCGAGTTACGGAAGGAAAATTGTATGTGATTTGTGCTTTTAACGCTACTGCCAACCAAATTAGATCGAGTTAGAGAAAATTCGAGTTATGGAAGTTCGACTGTACCAATTTACTTAGTGTTGCAGTACTACCAACACTATAAACTGGCTTTTCCTTATTTATCGATAACTACTTATGGAGCAATAATTTAAAAACAAAACAACGTAAAAGAGACAACCACATAAAAAGGAGCATGACAACGGGAATATGGCCGATTATTAATAAATTCAGTTAAGTACGAGGCTGGCTCGCACACTCAGGGTTCCGTACGTATGTGTAATTTACGTATGGAATGGCATGTGAATCCATATATGGTATAAATTTCATCTCTCTGTCTCTTGCAGCTCCCCCCGGGGGCACAAAATGCATCTTGCTGATCGTAACCAGCTTGGTGTCGTGTCAACGGGGTAGAAGGGGTGCAGGATACCTCGGCTGGCTTGGTGGCTAAAATCTTAGGCATTTCCTGAAGGAGGGCGGCGACTCCTGAGGGACTTGCTGAAACCCCTCACCGAGGGGCAATTCGGCAGTACGGGGACCGGAGCCCCGGGATGACTCTTCGGAGTCATCTCGCCGGTCATAGGTTGAGGAGCCTTCCTTGGCTGAAACGTACTGGCTGTGGTTGCTACCATAAGTTCGCATGGAAGGGAACGTTGGTAGCTATACTGATCATAGACCCTCGGGTCTATGTTCGATCGCCCAAATGGGCCCGTAGTGCTGTTGCTAAGCAACAGACGCTGCTTTGTAAGGAACCAGATTGGCGGGAGCATTAGCGTTGGTTCAAGGACTGATGATCTTAGGAACTTCGGGCTACCACGGTAGTCGTGTATCCTTAGCCGTCTGGGGAATTGCAATGCAGCAGAGGTTAGATAGCTCAACTCCTGAGCAAGGGGTTTTGTTATGGCCAAGTAACGTAGCAGATAAATTGCCACCCGAGCAGTTGTTCCGGCTGCTCGGGGGCGGTGGTGTAACGTCTTGATTACACCACGTGGTTTGACCACCGTGAGGTTGGGCCCTAGTGGCAGGTACTCACGTAAATCATTCCACATCTGTCTCTTGCAGCTTGCGAGTTACGTTTAATTGTTACTTTACGTTGTATGGGGACACCTAGTAGTTTTCGACTTATTGTTGTTGGTGTCATTTGTGGTTGTAAGGCATCTGGGAATACATACACTGTGCGAATTTCGGCTCTCTATCTCTTACGGTTCGAGAGCTATAGCTGTTACTCTACGTTGTATAGGGACACCTGGTAGTTTTCGACTTGCTGTTGTTTTTAGCATTTTTTATCGCAGGACATATGTAAACACATATATTGTGCACATTTCTTCTCTCTGTCTCTTACAGTTTGGGAGTTACGGCTAAATTTTACTTTACAATGTATAGGGACACCTGGTAGTTTTCGACATGTTGTTGTTTTTAGAATTTGCTGTTGTAGGGCATATGTAAATACATATATTGTGCGAATTTCAGCTCTCGGTCTTTTACAGTTTAGCAGCTACGGCTAATTGTTACTTTAGGTTGTATTGGGACACCTGGTAGTTTTCGACTTGTTGTTGTATAACATCTATAAATACATACACTGTGCGAATTTCAGCTTTCTATCTTTTACGGTTCGAGAGTTATAGCTAATTGTAGCTTTTCGTTGTATGGGGACACCTAGTAGTTTTCGCTTTGTTGTTGTAGCGGCAAGGTACAACGCATGAATTATTTGACTGTTAGAATGAAGGAAAAATCATTATTTTTACCGATTGGGTTTCGTAGATTTTTTTAACATTTAAATTCAAATGAAATAATAAGTAAATTTAAATGAAAAATAAGTAGGACGGTTTTTAAATGAAGTTTCATTTATTTTAAAAAGTGTTTTCAGTTAATTTTACTGATAAAGTTTTCTGAGTGTAGTGATCTACAGTTTAATAGTAAACAAATTTGTTTCTGCGTATGTACTTTAATTGATTGTTGTGCTATTAGTTCTAACTGCTGCGAGCACAGACTAAACAGAAAGTGACTTTTGTAAAGTGGCCATATCTCCATATGTTTGGGGGGCCAGCCAGAAGTGAGTAGTACAGGGAATCGTGACAACATGAGTGTATAAGAAAGACCAACACAAACATAAACTATGAAAAAATGTTGTTGTAAAGTGTTTTGAAAAATATTGGTTTTGTTGTAATTTTTACGAAAAACCCAGAAAACATGAATGAAAAGCTTTGAAAACTAAGTTTTAAACATATTCCATGTACTGCTAGTGATGTACTCAATGCAAATAAAATATTAACTACAAATAATTATTATTTGTGTGCTTGTAAAGCTGTTTTGTTTGCATTAGATTTGCACTGAATTTTTCTAACCAAAAATCAAATGTAAACAAATGCAGAGTCTGCCAACAGAGAAAGCTATATAAATATTTTCATGTTTGCTGTCCTTCACTGGATGCTCGAGCACCGCAAGGCTGCCACTTTCATGAAATTTGACCGAAAATTGGTAATTTTTGTAGTCCGGCAGAGCTGGTGACCCTTCTGATAAAATTCTGTGGCTGTGATGGTGCGGTTCGAGTCTCGTCAGAAGTGAACAAAAGATTTTACGGTGCCACCAAATGAAAGATATAAAGGATATATTTAAGCAACGTAAGAAAGCAATAAAATTAAATGAGATAAAGTTATAGTTAAAAAAAAGAAAAGAATATGAGTTTCTATTATTTTAGGTCTAAATACAGACCTTATTAAGGTTTTCTTTCTTTTTCAGCTGTCATTTCGTTGATGCTAATCAACTCATCAGTAGACTCGAAAAATCTTAAAGCCCTGTTTCAAACCCAACTACTAATTCCAAAATTCTAGGAATGAGAACAAAATGAGAATTAGAAATGTTCAAACAAACCTTTAATACAGAAAACATTTTTTTGTCTTCCAACACTTTTACTTTTCCTAAGAACTTCTATGCAACGAATTACCACCGGCGGCATATAGACGACTGAAAAAGACAAAACACACTAATGAGGTCTATATTTAGACCCAAAATAATACATTTCAATTAGCTTTTGAAGCAAATAAATAATTAATTTCATTAGTTTTTATTTTGATTCTTGGCAGTCAATCTAACGTGATACAAAATCAGGTTAAATTAAAGTCAAAATCCTATGAAGCAATTTTACCAACGAATACTATTGAATAGACTTTGCTTTCTACGTTTCTAACTTGATTTTTCTTTGTGTGCATGTTTCTTTTCCATACACAGGCAGCAAAATTCTTAAAGACTTTCTTTCCTTAAAAAGCAAAGAAAATTGGCCCTTGATACTCAGGGAAGAAGAAAAACCAAATTACCCCACACCTCTACCGATATAAAAAAAAAATCAATAAAATTTGATTTTACTTTTCATGAATTTTCCGAAGCTATTCCCCCGCATTTGGAATACATATATTTTAGATCTTTTTTTTCAACTAAAACTACTTTTTCGCAATACCCATTGTTGTATACAAATTTGGTGAAGTACATTTTTAAAACGAAACAAACTTAGCGAAGGAACGAAATAATGCTTCAGGAGAGATTTGTTTTACATAAAGAAAAAAACAAAAATAAATAAATAAAGCTCAACAAAAATGGGACAAGAAGTCAACATCATGAATAAATAATATTTTTGCTGACTTTCTTAAAGTATCCAATTAACAAAAAGGCAAAGCGTAATTTTTCAAAACTGCTTCTCTTAGCAACAGCAATGAATAAAATAAATATTTACCATTTTAGAATGGTGTAAGCAAGAAAAGGAAAATAAAATAATGGACTAAAATATAGCATTTTTTGAATTGACCCACATTAAGGAAAAGACCAATTTGTGGAAAGACTTGAATTGAATACAAGCGGCAAAAAACGTGTAGTTTTTGTGTTTAAACAATAAACGTGTAATTCATAAAAATTGATGTTTTGTATTCATAAACAATTAATAGCAGATCATTAAAATTGTGAGCAATTTATTTTCTGTTCTGGCAATGGTCATACATATTGCAGTTAGTGGTGTTAAACGAACGAAAACAAAGTAAAAGCTTTTTAATAAGAAGCTTTTCTTTTCATATACAGATTTCAATAACTGCAGTCATTGTCATTGTGTTCGAAAATAATCTCTATTAATAATATCGGGTCTGTTCTAGAACCCGATTCGGATTGATTTAGCAACATTTTTTTAATTCGCATAATTCATAAATTGTGGTCGTATCGTAGATATTCGAATTTTCTGTTCGAAAAAAAAAATTCTAAATGTCAAATACATAAACAACAACAGCGAAGCCGATGATAAAAGATAGCTTAACATACAAATAGTAGCCGGCGGCAAACCAAAAACCGACGGTTAAGCCATGTTTTTACAATCACGAAAAAAAATTTAAAAATTAAGTTAAAATATGACAAAAACTAAAACATTAATGGATTATTCTGAGAAAGCAGCTCCACCGCAAGCAAGCAGCAATCAGTCGCTCTTGACCGCGACGGGTGTAAGTAAGGTTGTGAAATTACCGGCGCGGCAGTTTGCCGGCTATGAGCACATGAACTACGATCTTTGACAACCATATGTTGTAAAAAGAACGTATTGCCGGACTATTACAATGGCATTTGACCACTAAATACAGTGATATTAATATAAATATTGCTTAAATTAAACTAAATATAGGAAATTTATTATAATTTCCTTTAAAATGTCAATTTTACTTTTTCAATAGATTCTGATTGCATTAAACATTAGTCCAAAAAACATTGACATATCACACTTTAATATGTAGGGCAACTTCGTGTTTTCGAACATAAGCAAAATTTTTGTATTTCGGTTATGCGCAAGTGCCATTTGACAAAACATACAACATTTTTGGAAGAAATTAAATAAAAGGTTTTTTGGAACGAAATTCCTTAACGCGGCTTGCTGGTAGTGCAAATTAGTAGAAACCCTGCCGGCAACTCCGTTAACTAGTAATGAATTATAAGCTAACTTTTTTACAACTGGTGGTGGTTGACACTTAGATTATTTTCAATGGAGATGACTGACTATTTTAACATTACGATGTCCTAGGAGGTAGTCAATTGTCCGACGTTGCATTACTTTTCAACTAACTTATAGTTAGCCACTTAAAAGTCAGTACCCACAGAAAAAAATGTACAAATCAAGGCTGATTTTACATTTTTCGGTGGTAATATTATATTTTATTAAATTAAATTTCATCCTACTTTCTGTTTTTTTTTTGTTAGCCTCTGGTGGGAATCGAACCACTAAGCCTCAAGACTGGTGAGCAGCCAACATACATACCCACTCAGCTATCGCAAGATTTAAAAAGAATGCGACAATAGGCAGTTCAATTAAAGAGTTATTTACCGTGTATGTGTGTATGTTATTATTTGAATTTTGGGTTAACTCTGCACTACGTTTCAGCTAGCTTATAGCCAGTACACAAAAAGTGAATTACAAATCGATTGTATTGTAGCTAATTTGAAGCTAGTCCATAAAAGTTAACGTAAAGTTAATTATTTTAGTAGTCGACTACTCAATGTCCGACAGGGATGAACTATAAGTCGATTTTATTTGTAGTCGACTACCAATTTGCTGGCAGTGAATCGTCACGAAAGCGTGTGAGCTGTTTATATGTATTGGTGTATCTTTCGACAAACAATCGTGTATGACGGGCGGCAAGTAGCGAAACTATTTGACGTTAGCGGAGACACAAACTAATAAATATTAATTAGTTGTGAAAACTGACACTACCAGTTGCTAGATGTCGCTACAGTAAAGTATGTCAACAAAAACCAGCAATATTGAAAAATTGACCAACAGTTGCTTTTCTTCGGTTTGTAGCAGATTGACAAAAAAATACTGCATGTGTCAAAAGTATAAAACATAAAACGAAATTTAAAGAAGTATATAAAATTTCAAAATCAACACAAAATAAAACATACAGATTTCACCTTGTATTACATTCGAAGATGAAGAAAAAACGTAAGGAACTTCGTTCCTAACGGGTGTCCCCCGACCGCATTTCTTTTTTTTACTAATAATTGTGTGCAAATTCAAATTTTGTTTATTATATTTAATAAAAAAAATACTTCGAATTAAAAGAGAAAATTTAGTTTTTAATAAAAAAGTTATCACTTGCCGATTCTATTTACTTTCACTCACCCTATAATACTCTAATTGAAAACGAATAAAAACATGGGGATTCGGATTGCAGAGCACCAAAAATTCTAAAGTAATCTACTTTAGAGTGAATTCGGATTCTAGAACAGACCCGTATGAAGAGGTAATTTTCAATATTTGTTTGTTTGCATCGACTATTCGCTGAAACTGCTGGAGCGATTTCGATAATTCTTTCAGCGTTTGAAAGCTATCTAACTATCCGCAATGAACATAGTGAAATGAACTTGTGAAATTGCATCACGCCCATTTTTCCGCTCATAAATTTTAGGCTACTCAAAAAGGGCAGGCGCTGAATGAATTTTTTACCTTTGTTTCCAATGTTCGTCATAGCTTTTTGGGAATATAAATATTTACCACGCCTACTTTTACGCCCACTGCCATAACTCGTCTAGAACGTAGAATGCTCAGACCAAATTGTTCCACTACTCTTTTAACGGTTCACAATGAGCCATCTTAAGTATTTATAGATAAAAAGTTTGACCACACCCACTTCTACGCCCAGTTTTTAAAGTTTATTACAACGGTGAACAGCTGGACCGATTTGCCCAAGTTTTCTTTCAAATGTTCACCATACTGCATTCCAGGTTCACTTCTAGGCCCATGTTCATTAGCTTAGCCTCAAACGGATACTGGCTGAACCAATTTAATCCACCTTAAGTTTTTACAAATAGAAACATTTTTTAAATTTATCTGAAACAGAGAATAATGCCAGACGAATTACACTAATTTTTCATTTAAATTTTCCGCTTAAAAAATAATAAAAAATCGTATTTACGTTTAAATGACCATTGATTTTTTTAAGTTTCTGCAGCGATTTGTTACAATATTGGTCACTTTTCTTACTTTCGAGCAGTTATTTTTCGGCTTGATTTAAATTTATGCGCATTTAATTTATGGAACATCAAGACCAAAAACTCGTTTTTAAAACGACCAATTTACTCGGATCGATTTACAGCAGCGAAATGATTTAATTTTCTGCTAAATATTAACAGATGATTACTTTTTTTTTTCTCATCAACAAATTGATTTATTTTTAATTTGTTTTGTTGTGCTTACATTGCTGTTCTAGTTCAGTGTCCAAAGTTTTAAAATTACAAGCAACATTTGCTCTCGCTAACAGCTGCAGTGTAAATAAGAGAAAATATGGAACATTATAGTGAAGTTTAGTTTTACTTTTTTTCTTCTCTATTTCTAAACTAAACTGACAATTTCTTGTGTTGCATGATTAATAAGCCGTAAGAAAACTAAAAACGAATAACGGAAAAATTATAGTTGCAACAATCATCATTAGTTTCTATAGACGGACTTTCAAACGGACCACAACTGTTACTTACGTAATGAACGCAAATGGCCATTAGCAATTTAATTCTTCTTCTTCAATACTGGCACACTGGCCAAATATTTGAGGCATTTGTATGTCCACCCTGCTAAATGTCTTTGATGTCTTCCTTATCTTATTTAATTAATATCAATCACAAAAATAATAGAGAAAGCACTTGAGCCTGATAAACTTAATACAAAAATAATTATATAAGAAAAAATTCGAATAATAAAAATTAATTAACATTATAGACTAATTTTTAAACTGAACATAGTTCGATGTCTGTACCCAATTTCCTTAAATTCATTTTCAATAATTAGCCGCAGATTAGCCACACATATTTGCAAATTAAAAATGGCAAAATCCAGGTTTCTTTACGACTACTAAACATCAGTTTGTTCTTGTTTCCTTTATAGATAAATGACATGGCTCCGACGGAATGTCGTCGTAAAAATGATATCATAAACTCCGACGTAGCTGCGAAATTCTCCCGAAAATTTCGAAATTTGGAGATATTGGTATTATGAATTCCGAAGCAATTGTGCTTTTAGCGTTTCTTTAAAACAAATTAAAAAATTTGTACGAACTCTTCTTGCTGTCGGGAGCATACGAAAAGTAGTTGAAAATAAGTTTTTAAATTTAATAAAAAATATTTCTAAGTAGTTATATAATTAAATTTCTTTAATAATTGTTATATTTTAAAATAATTATTGGTTTTGCCATGATTTGATACCAAGAAAGTAACACAAATTAACTGCTGATTTTATGTGTTGGTAAAACGGAAAATAATTAACCATATAAAAAAAGAAAAATGTGTTTAATTATAAGTTTATAGATTAAAAATAAAAAGTGAAAAGAAAATCACGGCAAAATGTGTATCGAATGTGGATGACGTCTCAATCGAATCGTGCAGGAATCACTGCTTACCAATTTCAGTTTTTTGATATGATAATTTCACTTACAGTGCTTCGTCATTAGCCCTGTATATAGTATAATATTGTTCCTGCCGAGGTTCACAATTCGGTCGGACTTCACTCTTCGCCCTTTTTTTTGTCTGTCGGATGCCTTTGAGAGCTTTTCTCTTCCCTTTGTTGCCCTAAATATAACGTCTAAGCAAACAATTTAGTTTCATCTATTCATTAATAAATGAAAACTATACGAATGAGTCCATTCGTACCATTTTTCAAAATCGCTTAATTTTTTATTAAACTAGAACTATGTAGTAACCCTCACCCCAACTATGCAATAAAGAAATACTGAAGTTTCATTATTTTTTAGAATTCAATCACATCTTTGCTAGAAACTCCAACTACTCTAATGACTTTACCCCTCCTGACTTAACACTTTACCTCAGCTTATCAAATATTTTCCCAATGTGCCTTTCGCCATAAATCATACATACAAGAATGGAAAAACTAATGCAAAAAAAAAAAAATCCGCAAACGAGAAGACAAAATTGCGTTTTGTTCATCGTATTCTTTTTATAGTGTTTTGTCGCAGCAGCGAGAGTAATTATGGCAAATATTTATTATATTGCAATCATTAAGGAATAAAAAAAAGTTCTTTCTTCCTATTTTTAATTGATAGCACTGAAGATAAAGTTTATGGTTTCTTATTTTCTTTCACAACATTTTGTAGAGAAGAATATCGTAAAAATTTAATTCAAGGAAACATTAAAAAAATTTAAATACCCATTAGTTTTCGTTTTAGTTTCAAAAACTTATTTGTCATAGTGAGGGGAATACATATTTATCTAATATAAAATTAAATAAAAATTATCCAAACTCAATTTCTTGCGATATGTGTACACTTGTATGCACTTTATTATACCCAAATTATAAAATTAAATATTTAATTTTTATTGGGGTCTAGCTCAATTTCTGAATAATTTTTTTGAAAATGAGTGCTGACAAAAGGCGACTTTAGCCAGTGTTGCCGTTTTGTTGACTTTTTACCAAAGTAGGTAATTTTTTTTCCAATGGTAACGTGGAAGCTTTTTACCGTTTTTGCTTAGAAGCTTCAGTAGCCGATTGGAAATGCTAATGATACGCCCATGAGGCTACATTATTAGTAGCCTAGCCAGCTGAATCGTTAATCATCTGACTACTTAAAACTGTGAAGCGAATACAGAGATGAAAAGCAGCCAAAAGGAGATAGCAAATCAGCATACGTTCTGTTCATCTCTCTTTTGTAAAAGTAGAAGAGTCATCGTTTTGACAGTTTTCAGAAGTTGTACAAAAACAAAATGCATGCTATTTGTATTGCAGTGGTTGCTATTGTAGTTGTATCATAGATACATCTAGATTCATTTCTATGATTTGTAAGAAACAGCCGATGACGCGATCTGTCATAATGAGTAAGTATGTGCTACACTTCCTTGGGCTATTTATCTGAATTTTAGCCTCCTTCTCTTTTCAGCCTGTATTTCTAAGTTTTTTTCTTTGTCATTTCTAACTTTTGTGATGAAGCCACATGTGGAATAGACATTTTTACATTTCACTTCGCAGTGGCGATGGAACGATATGAGCATAAGTATGTACTCAATACTTTTCCCTCGATACCAAGTAGTTTTAGAATCGATACTTTCAATCAATTACCAAATAGGTATTGGTCAAAAAGTCCTCGTATCGGCCAACAAGTACTTTTATAACACAGTGCAGCACTAACATTTAATTGAGACCCCCAAAATCTGAAAGCTTATGATGAAGGCAAAATTTTCAGATCTAATTAAGAGCAGGGACCATAACTGTTATAACTTTTATCGTAAAAGTCCGAAAAAAAAATTTTTTTTACTTTTATTTTTTCGAGCAGAAATAAAAATTATATTTTGACTTTTATTTTTTCGATAAAAAATAAAAGTTATTTTTGACTTTTATTTTTTCGATAAAAAATAAAAGTTATTTCTGACTTTTATTTTTTCAAGCAAAAATAAAAGTTATTTTTTGACTTTTATTTTTATGAGCAAAAATAACAGTTATTTTTGACTTTTATTTCTTCGAGCAGAAATAAAAGTTATATTTTGACTTTTATTTTTTCGATAAAAAATAAAAGTTATTTTTGACTTTTATTTTTTCAAGCAAAATTAAAAGTTATTTTTTGACTTTAATTTTTTTGATCAGTAATTAAAGTTATTTTGTGATAAATTTATTATATTTATTAAAAAACTTTTTCAAACAAAAATAATTTTTCAGTAAAAATAATTTGCATATGCTCAAAAATGAATGGAGTTGAGTTTTGCGATCATAATTGCCTCCAAAATTTCTTTGTCAAAGGGGTTCAAAACACAAAAATAACTTTTATTTCTCCTCAAAAAAATAAAAGTAAAAAATAAATTTTATTTCTACTCGAAAAAATAAAAGTCAAAAAATAACTTTTATTCATGCTCGAAATAATAAAAGTCAAAAATAACTGTTATTTTTGCTAGAAAAAATAAAAGTTAAAAAATAACCGTTATTTTTGCTCAAAAAATTAAAATCAAAAAATAACTATTATTTTTGCCTGAAAAAATAAATAACAGATTTTTAAAAAGCATCGCATTTTCTGACAATTTGGTCCAAGACTTTCAAAATGGTATACTTGGTTTCATTCTCCGGCATTTCCTTGAGGTTGCTTTTTTTAATCAAAAATTAAAAAAAAACCAGTTATATTCGGTCCCTGATTAAGAGTTAACCATTTGCTGAATACAAAAAAGCAGTATTTCGAATAGTTCACGAGATATAGACTTACGAATCAGTACATGTTTTTTGAAAATTGTACTAAAATCCACCGCACAGCCGATAACTTCAAAAATTAATTAAAAAAAAACCTTAGCTAATAATTCAAAACCCAGCTAGGGGTTTCCTTCTACCATCATAAGCTTTCAAATTTTGGGGGTCACAATTGGTTCAAGATTTGGAAGTTGAAAAATGTGGTACTGTGTAATTAGAATTAAAAAAATAAAACTAAATTTCGGCAGAATAAAATGTTGAAGGTAAAATCGGGACTACAACAAATGTGGGCAACTTTTGACTTGATAAATGTGAAATTAATTAATTTTCATTTAAATTCAAGTTGTATTTAAAAGCAGTATCTGACTTTCAGACATCCAAATTGATTGAAAAATATTTTTAAAGCAAAAAAAAAAAAAAAAATCAAGTTAAGGTCGACTTTAGTACAATGGTACCAACTGCCGTAAAATGAAAAAGATTGCTGCTAGATGATTGCAGATTTTGGACCCGAACCGGCTGTTGGTTCTGCTACAGGGGAAGAAGTCCTTAAGTCCGGCCGAAGACCCATGAAAATTATTCTGAGCTAAAATTGAAAAAATGCGATTTCGAATGTTTAAAACTGCTTCTAAATTCGTGATTTTACGTTCTGTGCAAAAATTTTCCTCTTTAACTAATATAAAGATATTAGTTAAAGAGGTTTTTCTTAATAAATTCCTTAACTTTATCATCGAATTATTAACAAACTATAAGATTTAGGCAGACTTTTGAAACCCCATGAACCTTCTTATTTCCTTTGAAGCCTGGCTGCTTATTTAAAATTTTCCCATAATTTATTACCGGTAATGAAATAATTGCTTAAACAAAGCCGTTTAATGGTTATTTTATTAGTATGTATTTCCTATCATACTATTTGCAATAAGTACTTGCAGACTTTTTATTAAAAAATTTTCGTTAATTCTAAGGCAACCTTTTTTATTAAATAATTTCTTCGTTTACTCATATACTTTTTACACTAAACAAGTAATCAAACTTTCCAGACATTCTCAGATAAAAGCAATTAAACAATTATGTGTGATGGGTTTAGATGAATTTTCGTAAAAATCTTGTTTTTCTAACAAAGTTTTAATGAAATTTATTTATTAAATTTCTTAAAAACAAAACTCTTTACATTTATGAGTATGCATCATTTCTCAGAGTTGCACAGGTTAATGCAAAAATCTTGTCAAATTTACGGGCAAATAAATTACGGGTAGAGACAAAAAAATATTTTTCTTTTTCCTTCAGATTCTTTCCTACTCGTATCATTTCTTTGCCGCAATAAGAAAAACAATTTTTTTTCTAATGCAAAATTGCAAAATCCAGGTATTTCTTTTTTCTTCATTTATATGTAAAGTACACCATTAAGCATGATAAGCAGCAAGTATAAATTGAGTTGTCTGCCGGTGAATTGTTAATGCTGCTATAAAGTACTTTTATTCTTGACACGAAAGACTGACAAATTAGGTCTGAGCCGAATTACATTTATTAATGGCAAAGCAAAATTTTGAGAGACAAAAATAATAGCATACTTCACAGGGATTTTATTATAATTTTCAATTGCATATTATGAGAGTGCTAAAGTGTGTATTAATTAAATAATAGCTCCTGTTAACTGTTTTGTGCAAATAGTACGGCATTTAGAAAAATGTTTAGAATATTTTTACTATGCACCAGCGAAGCGCAGGCCATACCACAATTGTGCTAAATAAAATCAAACACATTGTCATTTATGGGCCAAGGATACAGCAACGTGTGACCACGTGAATGGGTGTGTGAATGAATTCATTATTTTCTCTCAATTTTGTGAATTATTTTTTGGCCACACTAAGTCAAATTGAGGCTAAAATTTTTAGAGTAAAAGCAAATTACATATGTCGTTAAAATAGTATTCATAATTGGGCCTGAATGCACGAACACATTCTCTAAGCTATACAATTTTTGTTGTGTCTGACACAAAATATTTGTTCACTTGTGAACAAATATTTGCCCATTTCTGCCTAACAATCGTGACCAGTGCTTTCTTTCCGACTTTTTGTTTTATTTTCTTAATTAGGTCTATGGAAATTAATTCTCTACAGACAATTTACATACATAATATACCATTTTTCAAAAAAAAAAAAAAAAAAAAAAAAAAGATTAAACATTTTTACGAATGTATTAATTCAGGTCCAAAAATGAACCTTTTCAAAAAATATTCGCTGTATTTTTCAGCTGTCTATATGCCGACGACATTTCGTTGGTCCTGAATTAATACATTTCAATTGGCTCTTAAAACAAATAAATAATTAAGTTCACATTTTTATGAATTTAAAAAATGAATAACAAAATTTTTTACTGCAGCGGAATTTAAAGAAAAGTAAAAAAAAAAACTATAAAATTTATTAAAAGTATAGCACAATCTCCTGAGAGGATCAGCATAATTTTCTCTATCAACTTTTACCAACAAAGAAATAAAATTACGTGAAGTACGTTGAGGAACGTTATATAAGATTTCGTTGATCAAAAATCCAGAGCAGGCATCGCCATTAATAATATTTAGTATAAATGATACATTCAGCATAACTTTACGGCTTTTGAGAGTAGGCAGCTTGATAAGTGCAAGTCTATTTGTGTAAGGGGGCATATTAAGAGGATCAAAGTGTAAACTTCTAAGACAGAACAAGAGAAATTGTTTCTGCACGGATTCAATTGCATCAGAGTGACATTGATAAATTGGATCCCAGCAACAAACCACTTTTCTCACCTTTTTTGTTGTTGTTCGAAAGCTGTAATTTTATGCCAGCATAAATATGCTCATGTGTGAATCGCTTTGAAACTACTTTTCGGTTCTTGCAGTACCTTCAGTGGTAAAGAGCATTTAAAATTAGCAAAGCAACCAAAAAAAAAAAAAAAAACACTGGGATATTTCCCCCCCCCCACAAATACAAATAGTGATGAGTATATTTTGGTATACAGCTAAATTGTTTTTATACAATAAAGTACTTGGAGTTTTTTTTCTCTCTAAAAAAATTGAAGCATTACAAAAGCCTGAAAAATTTTAATGTTAAAACAATCTATGACTATGAAATGGTCTCATGATATACATATATCTACTAATCGAAGCAATCCATGTTCATTGCGTGATTACCTGTTGTATAAAGATTTAAATTAAAACAATTTAATTTAATTGAAATTTCGTCTACTTAACAACATAAATCTGTAATTATTTATGTATGTATATCATATACAGCCCACATGTGCATACAATAAGAGACAACAATTTTATTTTGTAGATATTATATTCTATTAAATGTAATTGCAAAATGTCTCATTTAAGAAGCAAAATATAAAAAATGAGTTTGCATTATTCAGGCATGCAAATGCTTTATCTGCAGCTCAATCTATGTATGTTTGTTTGATTGCGGTTTTTATAGATTTTTATTTTCAATGCATAATTAATGACATTTGCTGCCATGATAAACAAAAGTAAAATTCACATTTAATTCACGTTTGAATTATTAAACTCCATGGAGTGCAAATGTGGGCAGTATGTCACATTTAGTGCAGTTTAAATTTGCAAAAATAATACATTTGAACATTTTCATTTAGATGGTTCAGACACATTTTTTAATTGCTTGCATTTTGTTGTTGTTTTTTTTTCTTCGCATTTTGTATGTAACTATTAAAACACGCATAGAGAAAAATTATAAATAAATAATTGGAATTTGTGCAATTCATTTTTAGCTGCAAATATCGTAGGAAATCGATGTACATGTTTAAAGAAATTGTATGGCGTCATTTGTATAAAAATGAAATAAACTAATTAAAAAAAAAATGTTTTCGTTTGGCTTCTCCTCTCCTTACTGTTTGTTGGTGGCTGTTTAATTGTAATTTTAAATTGAACAAAACATAACAAAAGTAATCTCTGACGTATCCTAAAAGTGTGCTCTCAATTTATAAGAGAGGAAATCACTATACTTTGCAAAACTACCCTTGACAGCCTTGCAGATATCTAGTATACGTGCTGTACTTTGCAAGACCACAGCTACAAGATATATGAAACTGACATTTCCATTGCTGGAAAAAATGTGCACAAGCAAACCTCACGGCAACTGGGTAATTGCAAAGACTCTTAATGCTAACACGCAGTGTTTTACGATTTTATACCCTTCACAAAAATGTGTAAGGGTATATATAAGTTTGTAATTTCGTGTGTAACGCATTGAAAATACCATCTAAGACTCCATAGAGTATATACATATATTCTGGATCAGATTCAATAGAAATTACGATTAAGCGATGTCCGTCTGTAGTCGTTGAAATACCGTTTCTGAGAAATCGGTTTGAGATAGAAACCGCATTCTTTCGCTAAAATGTGTTAAATCCCGGTAGTGGGTCTGCTATTGAAATTCAGTAAGATCGATCTACGGATAGCCGTGATATATCCAAAAAAGCGGGTTTTGAGGGGTATTTTTGGCCATTTTTTGGTCAGATTTTTGAAAAGAATTTTTTTTTTTTTTTCAAAAAATTAGCCATATCATTTTTAATGCCTATTAGAACCCAAAAATCGAAGAATTTTTGAAATCGGCCCATATATAGCCGAGATATAGTGTCCCCCGATTTTTCAAGAAATCGGCTTTATAAGCCGTTGAAATAAAAGTTAGATGGCGTACCCTTTAAATAATTACACTTTTAATGTGCGCAGATTTGAAGGGAATCTTTACACTAAATGGAGGGAAGATTTCGAATGGAACCGGCCACAGGTTTGGATATCGAACTTTGGGACGTTGATAAAGTTTGGGAATCATCTAAGAGGGTTTGGGTGTTAATTGAAGGTGGAACAGAAGGGATATCTGACTCAATTTCAATTATGTTACAAAAAAAAAAGTAATTAATAATTTCAATACTGTTTACTCACATTATTAATCTAATTTATTTAGAAAAGGGTAATTAGGTGTTGCTTATCGATTCCTTGACAAGATCTTCTTGGGTACTTCTGGTCGCTTGAATGGCTAAACTGGAAGTCAGAAGTCTGCGCTTTTCAGTTTACAAAATGGTTGCACTTTCGTCAAAAAATCTTCAAGTTGTGTCATAAAAAATCGTTATTACTTCAAGAAAATCACAATTGGTATAAAATTCAGGGTTGTGATTATTAACAACATTGATATAGACTAATATAAATTTGAATTAACACAAATATAATTCATTGAAATAAACTGAAATAACAGCTTCAAATAGAGTAACATAAATTTGAGTACATAAAATACATATATGAAATAATGTAATAAAAAAGTGGAGAGTTGATTTTAAATTGGGCTTAATATGAACTCATCTTCAGGCTTCTATATTTTGGCTTCAACAAAAATCTCATTATTTAAAGCAACAATGGAACGACAGTAGAGTTCTGGAGCGTTCAAGAAAGTTTCTTAGTTTTGATGCTGGTAGGGCGAAATTCTTTCTAAAGGCACGGTCACATTTGGGAAACATTTGCTTCAAATATGTTTTCCCATATGTGATCCATATGTTTTCATATACAAACATATGGTCACACTAGCCACATTTATTTGTCATTATTGTTTGCTCAAATAACAGGAAAATATTGTTTTAGAAAACATATGTATTTTCCGTATGGCCACATTACAATAAATGTTTTCTGTTAAAAAAAATTTGTTCAAAGTATCAAAAAACAAAAATTTATTTCCCGAAAAATTATTCAGAGGGAAAATGGAAGATATTGAAGACAAATTTTGAGCAGCATCTATCTTTTAGAAGAACAGAATACTAAAAAAAAACAAATAGAGTGCGGAAGTGGATTCAACATCCAAAAGGAGGAAGGCTGCTGTGCAAAACTTTTATTGGAGGTCAAATGTGAAACTCCAGAACTTTATAAAATTTTTTTTTAAAAATGACCTCAAACGATTTTGATAACTTGTAGGTGACATTGCAGAATAAGTGAGAAAGCAGTAACATTTTTATAATTGCTTCAAAGCTAAATTTGGTGAAGCCGCTAATAACAAAACAAACAACACAGCTTCTTAGCCCAATTGCGGCCACTGAAAGCTTAGCAGTTACACTTCGTTATCTAGCTACTGGTGAACATGCTACAGCATTTCAAGAATTATTTTTGATGTATGTTGTATGATGTATTTAAAGGTACAAAGCGTTGAAATAAAGCTTTTCTTGACCTTTTACTCCGATGCTCTCAATCGAGGAAAAGTGGTCAGCCGCATCTGAAGCATTTTTTCGGTTATGGAACTTTCCGAATTGTATTGGATCGGTGCATGGCGGATGACGTGATATGAATGGAGTTCAAAGAATTTCTAATTATCGCTTGTCTCGAGCAAGGCGAGTAATTGAAAGTGCCTTAGGAATAATGTCGTCACACTACAGAGCACAGTGCAATAAAACTTGAGCCTTCAAAAACAAAGAAGGTAACTCTAGCTTGTTGTGCTTTACATAATTACCTGATTGGACGCAAAAGCTCTGTTTATTTTAACAAAAATCTGGTTGACCACTATACCGCAGACGTCAATCTGGTTGTTGGGGATTGGAGAGTTGAACAAAACAATGACAATTTTTTGGTCTTCAAACTCAGCGGTCTTACGCATCCCAGGAAAGTTTGAACGTAAGGGAGGAGTTTTCGCAATATTTTGTAGAAGAAGGCGAAGTATCTTTTCAATATAAGCATATGTAAAAATGTATATACTTACATACATACATTAGTAAATAAGCCTGCATTGTTTGCTTCCATAAAAGTATGAAAACGTGTTTCTTTATATCATTTTTGTTTTTACTAATATCATCTGCCCCTGTATGTGCTTACAAACATTTTGTACGATCAAATAATTATTTGCCGGAAAAAAAGAAACATATTTGTCATCGTGTGTTCACATTAGACACATTTTTGTTTGCCGGCAAATATTTTTGTTTCCACAGATAACAGACGATTTGTTGTTTGCAGCTAATATTTATTTTATGGTCACATTACAGCTAACTAATATTTGATGTTTGCTGTCAAATGTTTCCCTAATGTGACCGTACCTTAAGACTGAACAGAAAATACCTAAGACTACTGACGGGGGCACTTACAGGTTATTACGCCTGCAACAATCACCTACACAGAATGCTCCCATCTAATACAAGCACTTGCAGATCCTGTGGTCTGGAAGTCAATGGAACACCTTTGACAATGCGTCCAGTTGCGATGTTGAGAGCAATTTTGAGCAGAAAATAATAATAACAATGTTGTAGCGTTGCTGCGTTTATGTATGTTTAGGTGTGAATTTCTACGTAAAGGCCAAACGGAAGAAGATGTTTCGTTATTCGTTCTTGTTGCAAGTAAGCGTTCGCTTGCCGTGAGTAAAATAAATTTGGTTGTTACTTGTTATGCAATAACTGTAGAAATAATAGTTATAGCAAAAATGATTTGAAACCAGTTTAGTGTTGGCATAATTTAGACTTACGTACGTACGTAAAGTTACGACAAGATGATTCGACGAAAATCTGATATTAAAAAAGTTATAAGGAAAAATTATGTATAGAATCTGAAATATTGAAGGTTTTGGAAGTAAGGGGAGCATGACGCCTCAAAAAAAAAAAAAAAATAAATAAATAAATAAATAAATAAATAAATAACAATAATATGATTGTTCTAAATGCTAAGATAAAGTTTTTTTTTATTTATTGCCTAGTGTAGTCGTTGAAGAAAGTTAAATTATATATTTTATGAAAATTTGATATTGGTTCTCACACAAAAGTTTGAAATGTATTAATAACAATTTAAATTTGTTGTTTCTTTTTTATGTGTTTTACAATAAAACATCTGATATTGAGTAAACTCTTCTGTTCTTCTTTTCCTTCGCCATGAGCTTCTCTTTGGAATAATATTTTGGATTCGAGCGTGGCGGGAAAGTAATGACAACACAGAGTAGGACTGAATAATTAAGTTTTGCTGCAACAAAATTTTCACTTTCATTCTTAATATATTTACTAAAAGAACTTGAAAAGCGAGTTTTTGAACACTAACATCAGTTTTCACAATAAATAAAATGTTGTTCAAATACGTTTTAGAAAACCTTTTCCATATAAATTCTATTCTAGATTACTTTTAGATTATTTTATGAGTACATGGAGAGTAAATTTTCCACATAGAAATGTTATAAAGTATTTTGAAATATTAAGCAGATTGCATGGATTATGTGAAAAAAACGCAAAAATGATTTTTTTTCTTATTCTTTCTTTTGAAATTTAAATACTTGTATGCCTTCGCATTTATTTCGTTTCGCATCACACTGAAAATATATTCAGTGGCTTCTACCTCCGCAAACGTGTAAAAAAAACGTATTTTGCTTAATATGGGTATACTCACTTTAAAGTGGTTGAAACATTGTTTGTTTGTAACTCACCTGAAAATAAAAATAGACACATTAATTAAAATCTACACGTAAAAAGTTAGAGCTGATAATTTTTGTAACGTATTAAAAAAAAAATGGTGGTTGTCATTAAATTTTTAATCTGTTGCAGAATGTAAATTGAATTGTTAAAAAAATTTCTCATTCAAAAGATCACAAGATTTACAAGATTGTCTGCAAAACCCTTTGACATACGATTATATTAAGTATGCAAAACACCCACCAAAGAGATGTTGGCATATTTTATGGCTTATAAAATATTTAACTATTGTACAAATGTTTTTCGGTTAAACAGTTAAATGGCATAATAAACTTCCCTAGATGCACGCCCCCAGCGCACTGTATAAATATCAAATTTACGTAACAACGAAACTTATTTTATTCCGTTGAAAATGATGATATGATAAAGAAAAATAATTTTTTTTTTTCTAAAACCCCCGGGGGACAAACAATATGAAAAAGAAGAGATAACCAAAAGGTGTCATAAGAATGATATTAGGATTTCATGAATCTTTTATTCGTTACCATATTTTCTACATTAAAAATTAATACCTGAAATTTAAACCTTTTCGTGAGAGTTTATTTATTTCTTGTATTTTCGTTTGCCTTTTTATGCTTTAACCTCATGCACAGTTTCTTTCTCTTACAACTATCCTTCCTTTGTTGTATAAAGCTGTTGCTATATCTCCTTTACAAATAAACTTATGCTAGGAACACAACTGGGACGAACAACGAATTTTTCGCCGCGAGCTTTCGCTGTCGAAAATAAAACACATTGGAAAACAGATATGAAAATGCACACAATCACAGCGTCGGTCGAAATTCGTTGTACGCCGCGAACTTGAAATAGATTTATTTCCATTTCTTACGCCGGCGAACGACGAACAAATCAGTACCATGTGGCCATTTCGGTTTTAGTTTTCAAGTGTTCTTGTAAAAGCAGTTAATTTTTACTTTAATAGTTTTTATTTTAAGTGCTAAGCTTTGACTTTTTGCATTTAAAATAAAAAGTCAACATATTAGATTATAAAACATGTTTGTAGTGTTTAATTGTTTTGTTTTTTTGGTAATGCTAAATTTTTTTAATATGGTCACCCCATCAGCTGAGAAAATGGCTACAAGCGAAATTATAATTGCAAATGTTAAACTTCATGAATGTTTATAAATATATAATTAAAATGAAGCAATGTTTGCTTGTGCTGCTCTTAAAGGAGCTTTAATGCCTCTCACTAAAAATAATAATGGCAACCAATCAGACATGCCTTAATTCATTCATTCATTGAAGCAATAATGATTACACAACACATTTGAAAATGAAACAATGGCAGTAATTTGAGTGCGATGTTGAATTCAGTGAAGGTTAAAAAAAAACGATATGTAACAAATGTCTTTCATTTCACGTGTACACGCAAACAAAAGGCACTTTGAAACTTCTTTGCAGCAACATCAATATGAACCTTTACAATATTGTGTATTATTGTTGCAAAGATAGTATTGTCGCTTTAAACATAGTTTATTTCTACACATGCATACATCTGCTCGTACGTATAATATTTTCATTATTGCATAAAATTAGGTCTCAATGGGCAATCATATTGTATTAAGACAAAACCATATTATTAAGGTAAGCACAATTAATGTAGCACAATTAATGTAGCAGTGTAAAATTTTGGCACAATATTATAATATAGTTACTAACTTATGGCACTATTTTTTTATATATTTTTTTTTTATAAAAACAATGCGAGTGATTTTTATGGTATGACAGAGGGGTTATTATTCGATTCGCTACTTCGATACAATTGCTTATGATATTTACTTTTATAAAATTAAGATGAATCTTGTCTCTGGTATGACAGAGGGGTTATTAAACAGTGCGAATAATTCATAAACTTGTCCTTTCGAACAGAGTTACATAACAAGTATGAATGCTATAAGTATTTGGCCGTGCCGCATAAGGTATAAAGCAAAATTAGATTTATTTATTTATTTATTAAATAGTGAATTGCACAAGTTTTTATATTCTAACCCCCTAATTCATAAAAATTATAACAGCATTATAAGACTGTTATTTGATATATTTGTATGAAAAATCTGTCAAATAAGAGCTTTATAAACCTGTTATAATTTTTATGAATTAGACGGTAAGTAAACAAATATTGCACAGAAATGGCTTTGCCTTATATCTTAAATATTAATAGGATGAAAAAGAGAAAATAGAGGTAAATGCATTTATAAATAACTATAATTTTGAAAGAAAACTATTACCAAAAACCTTCAATATAAAGAAGAGAAAAAGAAAACAAAAAAAAAGTGTATACATATACAAATAACAAAAGAAAAAAACCTCATAAATAGTATTTATAACAATGATACTGTCTGGCAATACAGACACTGTGCGAATTTCGGCTCTCTATCTCTTACGGTTCGAGAGTTATAGCTGTTACTTTACGTTGTAAAGGGATACCTGGTAGTTTTACAGTTGTTGTTGTTTTTAGCATTTGTTATTGTGGAGCATATGTGATTACATATATTATGCAAATTTCATCCCTCTGTCTCTCACGGTTCGAGAGTAACGGCTAACTGTTACTTTACATTGTATAGGGACACCTGGTACTTTTCGACTTGATGCTGTTTTTAGAATTTGTTATTGTAGGCCATATGTGAGTACATATATTGTGCACATTTCATCTCTCTGTCTCTTACAGTTTGGGAGTTACGGCTAATTTTTACTTTACGTTGTATGGGGACACCTGGTAGTTTTCGACATGTTGTTGTTTTTAGAATTTGTTATTGTAGGCCATATGCGAGTACATATATTGTGCACATTTCATCTCTCTGTCTCTCACGGTTCGAGAATAACGGCTAATTGTTACTTTACGTTGTATAGGGACACCTGGTACTTTTCGACTTGATGCTGTTTTTAGAATTTGTTATTGTAGGCCATATGTGAGTACATATATTGTGCACATTTCATCTCTCTGTCTCTTACAGTTTGGGAGTTACGGCTAATTTTTACTTTACATTGTATGGGGACACCTGGTAGTTTCCGATATGTTGTTGGTTTTAGCATTTCTTATTGTAGGGCATATGTAAATACATATATTGTGCGAATTTCAGCTCTCTGTCTTTTACAGTTTAACAGCTACGGCTAATTGTTACTTTAGGCTGTATAGGGACACCTGGTAGTTTTCGACTTGTAGCTATCTTTAGCATTTGTTGTTGTAGAGCGTCTATAAATACATACACTGTGCGAATTTCAGCTTTCTATCTTTTACGGTTCCAGAGTTATAGCCAATTGTAACTTTTTGTTGTATGGGGACACCTGGTAGTTTTCGCTTTGTTGCTTTTTTTTTAGTATTTGTCGTTGTAGTGGCAAGGTACAACAACATCCTGTGAAAATTTCAGCTCTTATCGTTTCGGAGAATGGAGGCTGTGACGGACGGACTGACTTAGTAGTCTCGGTAATAGGGCTCCGTTTCACTCTGATGAGTACGGAACCCTAAAAATGGTAAATTCTTACACCAAAAAACAGCATTTAGTGGTTTATTTTTTCTATATCTTCGTAAATCTAAATCGAATTTTGCTTCTATTCAATACCGTGCAAGAAGAGATCGCTATAAACCGAGTAATTCGAAAGGTCAATAAATTGTCTAATGGCTTCAAACCCGGCGTTTAAAAAATGTGTTTTTGGCAAAAAAAAAAAAAAACCGATATAAAAGGATTCTTTCAGTAAAGGACATAAAACCCATGCGATCTAATAATATAATACTGATAGCAACAAACATGTAGACTGACATTAGCATGTGGATTTTTAGAATATTGTCCGCACGACTTAAATGTTTTTTCCACGTGTAGAGAACTCCTCGTGTAGCGAATGCCCTTGAAGTAATTCTATTCTCTTAATTGATTTTACTTTTGCTTTCTTTTATTTTATTAAGCTGAAGTATTGATAAGAGAACATTATTTAAAGGCAGCAGGTATTAGAGGAACATTAACCAAAGTGCACAAAAAAGGAGTGGAAAAGATGTGGAGAGGGAATATTTCTGTTACCTTTTCCAACAACTGTTTAATTTTTTTCATTTTAAAACTTTCGATAAAAAATTTCTATTTATTTCGGAGAATCGTTGTAGTTTTTAGAGATTTTTTTTTGTAACTGAAACTTTTTTGAAATTCTTTTTCTACTGCTGCTGTTGGACTGGCACTTTGTATTGCAGTTATCAATAACTTTTTCTATGTTAGTGACAGCTGATAAAGCAAGCAGAACAAAATTTGTGCCTTTTGTACACTTGTCTTAAGAAAATAAAGAACAAAAGAAAACTTTTCTTGTTTGTTAATTGAAATATTTTCTTTATTCTTTTTTAAGTGTAAGTAGAGAAGAAAAATTTTAAAATAACTTACAATCTATAATGTTAAAAGAAAAAAAAAAAAAAATAGCTCGCTTCTTTCTATAAATTAAAAACTTGAAGCTTAAAATAATAAAGCGAATATAAAGGAAGTTGATGTAGATCTTTTATGCTCTAGCTGATGATGATTCCATTACATTCAACAAAATTTGTGGAGTAAACCGTCTTGTATATATATGTATAAATATATATATATATATGTAGATATGAAATAGAACATTGTGTAAATACCATTATTAAAACTTTGCACTAGGTAAATATAGGGTTTTATTGGGCAGATGAACCAATTTTCATTCTTACTACTTCCATTTAATAAAAAAAGTGAGCGGCAAATTAACGGCAACTCGACGGGAGGTTTAGCTTTTGCATTTACTATATTTGGCTGTGCCTTTGCTAGATCAAACTGAAATGATGAATTCCTTACACTAACTGAATGTTCTTCTAAATGCGATCGAAGTTTTCTTTCGCACTTATCTATTGGAAACAACAAAAACAATCAAAAAATTGTTGTTGCTTTTAATACAAATATGAGAAAGAATACTTCGTTCGTATTTGGAGGAACAGACAGTAACTCTTCCTCCAAATTAAGAGAAAAAAAAAATTATTTTTTTAAAGGCAAGTTGTAACAATGAAAATTTTTTAAGTCCGTATTTTTTTGCCTCTGCGTTGGTAGCAAGAAACTGCAATTGCTGGAGCGCAACAAATAAAGAAAATGTAAGCAAAGTAAAAAGAAAATGTCTACAAAACTTAGTTCTAACTCCTTTTGTTTGTGTTTTTAAGCCTTGTACTCTTTCTATTCTCAAGAAAAAGGCTAAATGAATTTGAAAAAAAGAAGCTTTAAACCGCTCAGCTTGTTCAAATGCCGCTTATTCCGCAACACTTGATATTTCAAGCTTAAAATGTCCAGTTTAAATTGCAAAATTTAAAATTTTTTTTTTATTTATCTTCGTTTTTTGTAGATAGTACCGGAAAAGTGTTGGCAGCATAATATTTATATACCTTAAGTCTTTGCACCTGGTATATTTCCCTATTACGTTATATTTGTAATGTTCTCTAAGGCTTGAAAAATGTATTGACTTTACTGGCCAGTATCTCGCTGACTTCCATTAAAGGTACCTCTAGCCAATGCCAACCTTATCGCCAAGTCGTAGTAATGGCCCTAAGACTTGTAGAATCAATACTATTTGTATATTATTAGTTGATTGATATGAAAAAAACCAAGGCCTTATTTTAGCATCCGCCTACTACTTTTTTGATGGCAGCTCAAGAGATCAATTTCTTATAAATGACCATTAAAAAACACTTGGAAGCGAGAAGCCTACAAATTTTACGGGATGTGTAGTTTTATAGATACAGCAATTTTGCTATCAAATAAGTATGCTCTGGATTACGTTAACTTTAATATTTTATCCCCCTAATTCATAAAAATTATTAGAGGCTTTTAAGACTGTTATTTGACATATTTGTATGGAAAATCTGTCAAATAAGAGTTTTATAAACCTGTTATAATTTTTATGAATTAGACGGTATCCGTCTAATTCATAAAAATTATAACAGGTTTATAAAGCTCTTATTTGACAGATTTTCCACACAAATATGTCAAATAGCTGTCTTATAAGCCTGTTATAATTTTTATGAATTAGGGGGTATGAGTATAAAAACGTTTTCTAACCTACACGGCGTATGAGCAATATCAACTATACTGACTTTCACATTCAATCACTCATACGCCCCAGTGTACTGTGATTGGACTTTGTACTTTACCCGGCAAAGTGCTTTCATTAAATTTTTGTATACGTATTATGAATAAAAATTTCAATGAAATCTGTGACTTTCATGAAAATTTCTTGCTCAATTTCAAAGAAACGTGAAAATTCATTTTAAAAATGTCGTCCAAGCGAGAGTTGCAAGTATTATAGTTTTGTTTATTACTGAAATGGAATTGCCAAGACTACTCCAAACATAAATAATTTTTATTGCTAAACTTTTATTAGTTAATTTAATTAGTATCACTATAAATATACTTCATTTTTGTTCTTTATTTATATTTGCGGATTTAAAAAAATTTTCATTATTGCAACTTGCCCTCAAAAAAATACTTTTTTTTTCTCTTAATTTGGAGGAAGAGTTACTGTGTGTTCCTCCAAATACGAACGAAGTTTTCTTTCGCATATTTGTATTAAAAGCAACAACAATTTTTTTTTATTGTTTTTGTTGTTTCCAATAGATAAGTGCGAAAGAAAACTTCGATCTCATTTAGAGCAACATTCAGTTAGTGTAAGGAATTCATCACTTCAGTTTGATCTAGCAAAGGCACAGCCAAATATAGTAAATGCAAAAGCTAAACCTCCCGTCGAGTTGCCGTTAATTTGCCGCTCACTTTTTTTTATTAAATGGAAGTAGTAAGAATGAAAAATGGTTCATCTGCCCAATAAAACCCTACATTTACCTACTGCCAAGTTTTAATAATGCTATTTACACAATGTTCTATTTTATATCTACATACATTTGTAATCATCAACAGGTAGAGCATAAAATATCTACATCAACTTCCTTTAGATTGACTTTATTATTTTATGCTTAAAGTTTTTAATTTATAGAAAGAAGCAAGTTATTTTTTTTTTAGACATTATAGATTGTAAGTGATTTTCTAATGTACAAAATAATTTAAAATTCACAATTATTATTTTACTGCAATTATGAAAATTTGCATGGGCCGTGGAGTAGGCAAAAGTGTTTACCACCTTCTCACACTTTACTTTCAGTAAATGTCAAAAAATTATTTTCAGTAAAATTTTACTGAAAGCTGAGTTGAAAGTTAGGAAATTGGAGTGTGTTAGTAAAAAAGTGTGAGTGTATTGCAACTTTCAGGCATTTACTTTCCCGTCTAAACCTGCCCTTTTTTATAAACAAGTATATCTCAAAAGCCTGTTATATATCAACGCCATATTTTGGTGACAACTTCCTTAAATGACAAAGGATAAAAAACTTTTGCTTTGTAATGGCATTTCAAATATAGTAAACAGACTAACGGAAGATTACTCCTACACATACACTCACTCGCATGGAAATGCAAATGTGGCAACCAGTAAAAAATAAAAAGTTTAAGTTCCAAAATTTCACAAAATTTTGTTAGATGAGTGAACATGTTGTGTAAAGAGTTTCTTACGGATCACAATTCAAAAACGTTTTTCTCAACTGGACTGAATTTTTACCTGGTGGAGCTGCTTAAAATTGAAAATTTTTTATAAAGCCCAAATAACCCTTGAAGTATCAGAAACTTTGCCGTTTCATCATGACTTTTTTGGTATTGTTTTAGAAATAGGTTTACGATTTCATCACAAAAAAAGAAAAATGTAACAAAACGTCCACCAGATGTTCTATTTTTCGACAACTACCGTTTTTCAGACAACCTATATTCAGGTAATTTTTACAAATACAACAAAACAAATCTAAAACTGGCACAAAGTGGTCCCGCTTAAATTTTCCAAGCATATTTGCTACATAGCACTACAAACAATTTAACTTAATTATGGCCACAAAATATTACAAGTTTTCATGAAATGTGAAGAAAGCTGTTACAAACTTATGGCGAAAACCAGACTAATTTTTCCCCCCTTTTTAAACTATGATACAAAGATGTGTATGAAAAGCAACAAATAACAAAAAAAAACCTTTCAAAAATGGCTCTCACTGCAACAGTTTTGCATAGTTTAATTCTCAATACAGGATTTACAAAACAACTTTCACCGCTGAATTTTGTTTTTGTTGCTCTTCCTCTGTACTCCGTTCGACAATGAACTTCAGAAAAGTCATAGTGTGAATCTCATATAATTAATAAGTAATATTTTGCTTTGCCAGCTCGGCCGGGACGATTCAGCAAGTGATATTGTATGCTCCACTTGTCGAAAGCTTTTGGCATGAGGAAAAAAAAGCTCCACCATTGTATAAAATAAACATCACTTTAGAGCAGCTCAAATTGAAATTGTTTGGTATTTTTGTTTTACTTTTTTCTATTTTGCAGAAAAAAAAATTAGTACCAAGATCGGGCATCATCGTGCAGTCAAATGTATGAAAAAACCCCAATAATTTTTTTTCTCGAGCACAATGGCTACGAACTTTTCTCATATTATTATTGTTATTAAGGCCATTACTACAACTTGCCGTTAACTAAAAGTAGGATTTTATTGAGTAGACAAACCGTTTTTCATTGTCACAACTTCCCTTTAACAAAAAGTGAGCATTAACAATAATCCATCAAAATTCCAACAGGCAAATTTACGGAAGGTTTAGCAGTTGCATTTACCATATTTGGTTATCTTTTTGTTATATCAAATTGAAATGCTTAATGAATTGAAAAAATTTCCCTGAAAAAAATTAATTTTTCATTTATTTGCTATTCCTTAAAATCTTCCTCCTCCTTCCTCCAGAACCTTTCAAAAATATTGCCACACTTGTCTTACGGACAAGCTGTAACCAGAGTTGCCGTTTTTGGTAGTTTTGAAATGAGTTGGTAGGTTGTGTCGTAAATTTGGTAGTTTTTTTCAATTTCAGTTTTCATTTTTTTTCACGCTAATTAGATTTCATCCATCAAATCATCTAAGCCATCAATAACAAATCAATTCTGCCTTTTTTATCCGAGTTCGATAAATTATTAGATTGTGATACCGATAAAATTGTATCGCAGTGGAATTTACTAAGAGTTAGTGAACACAACTTGAATGATGAAATGGAGATTAATGTTTTTTGGGAAGAGGTTGGAAAAATTAAAAATGGGCTTAATGAAAATATGTATGTTTAGCGATCTAGTTAATTTTGTTTTCAATTTATTGTCTTTACCACATAGTTCAGCAGCTGCAGAAAGAAAATTTTCAACACTTGCGTTAGTAAAAACCAAACTTCGAAATAGACTCGAACTATGTTACTTAAATAATATTATGATGTGCAAGGAAATGCTAAATAAGACTGATTCGCACTATATATGGTCAGCAAAAAGAGACTTTAAAAAATAAACCTTTTTCCAAATAAACCCCTAAGATTTTTACTTTTACAAATGAAGTCTTATTTATTTTTTACTTAAAATTTTGTTTCTTTTGCAAATTAATTGTTATTTATTTTTATAGAGAGACATATTAACATTGTTATGTATAAACTTGTTTTGTGTTTTTTTTTTATTTTTTAATAAATTTTATTTTGCTTATTTTATTTTTTTTGGTAAGTAAACATGCCATTTGGTAGTTTTTGAAATTAAATTTGGTAGGAAATTTTTTTTTTGAGTGGCAACCCTGGTTGTAACATTGGAAATTGCTTAAGGGCACTTCGGACTATTATACAAGTATAAATACTTTTATCGAGTTTTGTGAGATGAAAGTATAATTAGATTTCTTGCGACTGTCAAAAAGTCTAACGCAAATTACATTTTACATTCACACCATCACACTTCAAATAAAATAAAAAGTTTGAGTGGAAAAGAAAACAGCTGTTGCATATGTATGTACATACGTTATTTTTTTCCCAACGTGTTTTTCACACACAGAATAAACGTGCCAACATAAAACATTACACGGCGGCAGAAGAGCAATTTCATGTTGGCGGTGGAGGTGCCGGCACTAAAAAAATATTCAGCAGCTAAAATAATAGCTATGTAAAACAGAACCACAATGAATAACACAAAAATAGTTTATCTTCTAAATACAGCTAGAGTAAAATACATTTGTATACGGTAACCTCCCCCCGGGGGCACAAAATGCATCTTGCTGATCGTAACCAGCTTGGTGTCGTGTCAACGGGGTAGAAGGGGTGCAGGATACCTCGGCTGGCTTGGTGGCTAAAATCTTAGGCATTTCCTGAAGGAGCGCGGCGACTCCTGAGGGACTTGCTGAAACCCCTCACCGAGGGGCAATTCGGCAGTACGGGGACCGGAGCCCCGGGATGACTCTTCGGAGTCATCTCGCCGGTCATAGGTTGAGGAGCCTTCCTTGGCTGAAACATACTGGCTGTGGTTGCTACCATAAGTTCGCATGGAAGGGAACGTTGGTAGCTATACTGATCATAGACTCTCGGGTCTATGTTCGGTCGCCCAAATGGGCCCGTAGTGCTGTTGCTAAGCAACAGACGCTGCTTTGTAAGGAACCAGATTGGCGGGAGCATTAGCGTTGGTTCAAGGACTGATGATCTTAGGAACTTCGGGCTACCACGGTAGTCGTGTATCTTTAGCCGTCTGGGGAATTGCAATGCAGCAGAGGTTAGATAGCTCAACTCCTGAGCAAGGGGTTTTGTTATGGCCAAGTAACGTAGCAAATAAATTGCCACCCGAGCAGTTGTTCCGGCTGCTCGGGGGCGGTGGTGTAACGTCTTGATTACACCACGTGGTTTGACCACCGTGAGGTTGGGCCCTAGTGGCAGGTACTCACGTAAATCATTCCACATCTGTATACGGTAACCAAGTTCCAAATTTCGAACCCTTGTATAACGAAATCAAATGCCATCAGTGACGGCACGCCATCGGCTGTGAAACAACTGGCTAGTAAATTTTTCAACAGCTGCTTGTGTTAAAAAAACAACCCTGATCGAATGAAATGTATTATCGTTTAGAAATTTTTCAAAAAACGGTGAAGTCTTATGGGTTGTCAATTTTGTATCGTATTATTTCTCGCTTTCATAACACATTGCATTCACACCATCACACTTGCACGTATTATTTGAATTTGTGACAGGTATTAATACACAGTATAATAGTCTGAATTGCCCTTTAGCGGCCAGTTTATCGTTCACTTCTATTAAACATACTTTTAGCTAAAGTCAACCTCATCGGTAAGTCGTAATGGAATAAAATAGAGAACAATTTTATTTAAATATAATTACGGTATTCAAAGGGTCATCCTAAAGTCAGAAGTCTTAAAATAATAGCACGAAAATATATGACTGCTGTGAGCAACCTGTCATAAAGTAGTGCGCTATTTAAAATATGAGTCAGCTGTTAAAAAAAAGAAAGCCATTTAAATATTTTTGTTCATAATGCCAAAATAAGTGAAAAAACTAGCTATTAGATGTTTTGATAGCTGATTCAAGTAAATTTGAAATCAAATATGTCCATATTTACGAACATATACATACATATGTATATATTTTAATGCACTTATTTCTTAAATGATATTAAATTGAATAGATAAATTTATTCAAACAAAAACAGCTGGCGCCGATTGAACGGAGTCGATTCATTTTTTGGACGGCGGCCAGTACACAAGCGTTTGTGGGCTGCCAGTCTTCTAAGATTAGTCTCTCATTTTTAGGTGAAATGCATGGACATGGATGTTGATATAAATATCTGCGAAACACACACATGCGTACATTCGTATCGTACACAAACATGTTTAGTTCACACTATCACACTTTGTGAGCACACATTTCATTTTTACCATATCGTACGACTGAGTAGGATAGTAAAACAAGGCCTTCAGCTATTAAACAAATTCATTCGTGTTTGAGTACATACATACATATAAGCGTTATACGCATATAAGGAGTTTTTTATGTATATATAAAATATTTTTTTAGAATATAATTTGTGACAGGTAAAGAATATCACCGGCTCGACGAATGCCTTTTAGCCGTTCGCCTCAGATGTATGCTGTTAACTTATGACGAATCACTAAGCACAGTCGATGAAGTCTTATTAATTTATGACTATTTTTGTTTGCAGCACAACAACAATTTTTTTAAACTATCATAAAATGTTAGTACTTTCTGACATTATGACACAATATGAGACCGTTTGAATACCGTAAATATCTATATTATATTTCATAACTAGAAGTCTTATTTATAAGTATTTAAGTTTTTTGTATTGTGCATTTATTATGACGATCAATAAATTATTTTCAACACTGTTGTTATTAGGATCATTTACATTTGTTTACTACATTAATGCAATTGTTAGTATTGTTAATAGTTTAATATTATATCATTAGTAGTAATTGCTTCCGTTTTACAACTTATATTGATTAACAGAAATACAAGTAAATTTTAGATTTTTTATCAGCTCCATGTGGAAGCAGTAATCACTGTTGTTATTCTTAATATAACAATTGCGTGGAATATAATATTAAGAAACACATGTATTTCATTGGATTTAAACAATATTGTTGGTTTTCATAATCGGAATTTGTCGGGGACAGTCCAGCTGTTCTAAAAGGAAACCTTTTCCTTTTAGGTTTACTTAATGAGACTTTGTTGTGTCGCCGCTCTGCGCACAGGAAAGAGCCAGAGGACTGAAATGTGCACAAAATATGTTACATTGCTGAAGGGTTTCCCAAGCAAAAAGGTTTTAATTAAGAAAAAAAAAATACCGAGGTTTCTGTTAATTCTTCTAAGTAAACAAAATTATTTGGCAGTCTTTCTGCCTGTAAGCGAAAAATACTTCAAAAAATAATTACAAAGTGAAAGGAATAAAATAAAAAACAAACAAATGCATGTCACTCAAGATAAATGCAACATTTTCAGTTAGTTTTCTAAAGTGGCTGCACACATTGAGATGATGCCTTCAAACAACTTTTGCTTAATTATTCGTAAGAGCGTAGTTTTGCAAATTTTAAGTAAGACAAAAAGTAATGAAAACAACTTTTCCCCCACTTACATATTGCAAAGAGAATTAATTATTCTCTTTTGTTATTTTGCCTTGTCGTAAGACAATGGTCATTATGAACAACTTAAAACTGTTTTCAAGCACTCTTTATCTTGTCTTCAGCAAGAAACAAGAAAGAAAGGAAAAGCTAACAACAGCTGATTATTTTCTTTCCGAGAAGAAAAACAACGAGTGCAAATATCACAACAATTGGTAATTGTATTTACGTTTGCTGCTTAGAAAAAATGTAGCTCGAAAGAAGAAAATATTGATGTGATAAATTGTTTAACAATAATTTAAACTGATGTAGTGGCTGATTGGGTTACCGAGATGCTGTTGCTTGTTGCTAACACAGCACTACAAAAAGTTCATTCTTTCTATTATACACTGAAAAAACAATTCAATCCGTTTGTGCCTTAAATCAATCCCAAACGGTGCCAGAAGTTCGATAAAGACGGATTTCATTATATCAAGGACGTAGTGCTTGTTTTAAAAACGGATTTTTCAAGCGCTAAATATTTACTTTTAGCCATATTCAATGCCAGTTTCGGATTGATTTTAGCCATATGCAATTCAGGTATCGGATTGGATAGAGGTCTTTTTATGAGAGCTTTTTTCATGCATGTTCGTTCTGTAGTGCTATTCAGTAACTTTTATCGATCCGACAATCGTTGTTCTCGTCGATACATTTTGTCGCTTGCAGTAACGATAGTTTCATTCTGTAGCTTATTTTTAATGATAGTATATATCGATAGTTTTCTATTCTCCCAAATTCATTTCATATCGCAACTCTGCCCACAAAATGTCAAAATAAGCGAAAACCATGAAGAGGAATAGAAAAAAAAACAATTTGTTTCGCGCCCTGCAATATATTTTAAATGCAACGGCTTATGGATGATTGGATGGAACTCAGCGATTGTCAACTCAAAAGGATTGTTCAAGTCCCGAAGAGTACGCCCATCAACTGTTGGAGGGTCAAAACCATGCTCATCTCTTGCAAAATCATACGACAAATATTCAAAATCCATTTCCAACACAAAACACCAGCCACAAAGTACAACAAAACACAATAATGTATCGTTAAAATAAACAACAAGAAATCTTTTGTCGGTTAAATATCGAAGATATTTTACAAAATGCAACAGCTGATTGTAGTCCACAGCGAATATCGTTAAAAAGTGCCACTGAATAGCAAATTCGATAAAATATCGCTATAATTATTTTAACGATACGATTATCGTAATAAAAGTTACTGAATAGCACTACTGGTTTGCATCCTTGAGATCTAGAGGCTCATTTTATTGACACAACTTAAAATATTAGCGCCATGCCACGCGGTAGTTGTTAACATTTTAGTGAAAAATTTTAACTACTTTGTTGATACAATACATTATTAAATTATTTTTTAACAATTTTAATTTAATTTTACGAGTTATTTCGACTATTTTCAAATTACTTAGAACTAAAATATACATATTTAAAATACATATGTATATATTGTTTTAGGTCTCAAAATAGAGCTTATTAATTACTGTTTGCCCTTTTTAGCCGCATATACGCCGTTGACATTCCGTCGATGCTACTCAACTCGTCAGCAGGGTTGCCACACAAAATTTTTTTTCCTAACAAATTTAATTTCAAAAACTACCAAATGGCATTTGTTTGCCTACCAAAAAATAAAAAAAAAGCAGTTACAAAAAAATTAAATTCATTAAAAAAAGAAAAACAAAACAAGTTTATACATAACAATGTTAATATGTATCTTTATAAAAATAAATAGCAATTCATTTGTAAAAGAAACAAAATTTTAAGTAAAAAATATATAAGACTTCATTTGTAAAAGTAAAAATCTTAGGGGTTTATTTGGAAAAAGGTTTATTTTTTACAGTCTCTTTTTGCTGACCATATATAGTGCGAATCAGTCTTATTTATCATTGCCTTGCACATCATAATATTATTTAAGTAACATAGTTCGAGTCTATTTCGAAGTTTGGTTTTTACTAATGCAAGTGTTGAAAATTTTCTTTCTGCAGCTGCTGAACTATGTGGTAAAGACAATAAATTGAAAACAAAATTAACTAGATCGCTAAACATACATATTTTCATTAAGCCCATTTTTAATTTTGCCAAACTTTTCCCAAAAAACATTAATCTCCATTTCATCATTCAAGTTGTGTTCACTAACTCTTAGTAAATTCCACTGCGATACAATTTTATCGGTATCACAATCTAATAATTTATCGAACTCTGATAACAAAGCTAGAATTGATTTCTCATTGATGGATTGGATGATTTGATGGATGAAATCTAATTAGCGTGAAAAAGAAAATTAAAACTGAAATTGAAAAAAGCTACCAAATTCACGACACAACCTACCAACTCATTTCAAAACTACCAAATTTGGTAGGAAACTACCAAAAACGGCAACTCTGCTTGTCAGTAGACCCGAAATGAAAAAAAAAATGTATAAACACATTTTTACTCATTTTAATTTTGGACATCCATGATTTAATGCATCTTAGAAATGGCTTCAGCAGCACTTAACAAAACAGAATGGCAATAAAATTTAAGCTGAATAGGATTTCTGGAATTGAAGTCTCCTACTGAACATAGAAATTGGAATAGAGCAAAAAGAATTTCATAAAAAAGAGTTTCTTCAAAGAACTTAAAAACGGTCCAGAATTGTTGAGCATTGCAATAGATTTAGCTTAGAAGCGACGCTTACCGCGTGAAAGTCGCAACTGAAAGCATTCAACCTTATCTATATCAATGTAATCGGGAAACAAGTAAGAGTGCTATATTCGGCTGGGCCGAATCTTAAATACCCTTCACAATGGTACATACATTCTGATTGGTTTTTGGTGCGATAAGTTGTTTTATTTGGCTTTTAAATGGGCCGATTTTTTCTGAATTTCAATATCAGATCCACTACCGGGATTTAACACAGGCTGCAAAACTTTTATTAAAATAATTCTTAATATGCTCAAGTTCAACCACTAGGTGACACCAATTCTTTTTAATATCAATGAAATAAAGAAAAGCAAAATGTATTTCTTAATTATTTATCAGTTAACTTTATAGTAAAATTTATTTAACAAAAAATTGCATATAATTGCATTATTTTTGAATTATAATGCTAAACATTGCCATTAAGTGTGATTTGCTTTTCAATTTACTTACGTATGTGGGTACATGCATACGTATGTATGTATGTACATACCTATAATAGAAAACTCTAAAATAAATTTTTTGTTATTGAATATTTTCAGTGTGTTCCATAAAACAATGATTATATACATACATATATACATACATACATATTTACATTGCTTGCTTTTACAAAATTATTTTTTTCTTGTGCACGTTGTTGATGATCTATTGCGTATCATCATACACATGTGTGTGTGTATGTACATATGTAAGTACGTAGGGAAACCCAAAATGATTTTTTGTGTGAATGAATTTGAAGACGCAATTGTTTAAAAGAATTTCATTGCGTACCCTTTTTTCAACAATTCTTTATATCACTTTCATTTTCAAGCTCGTGTATACATACATATGTATGTACATACATACACATTTTTACACCAAAGCAAAAAAATTGTTTATGCTAACATACTTGCATGCATACATACATATGTAGATACATACATACATACCTACATACATACAAACGTATCTACATACATACATACATACATACATACATACATACATACATACATATATACATATATACATATATACATACATACATACATACATACATACATACATACATACATACATACATACATACATTCATACATGATCGCAAATATTATATACATACATATGTATATAATATTATATACATATGTATGTACCATTATGATTGATTTTTGGTACCAAGAGTTGGGTGCATATGGGCCGATGTCCAAAAATTTTCTAATTTTGCCCCTAAACAGCCTGTATGTACCATTCCGACAAATATTTAGTACAATAAACTGTTTCGTTTAGCTTCCAGGCCCGACTTCTTGAGATATCGGTAGGCGCTATATCTCGAACATATATGGGCCGATGACAAAAAGATTTCCAGTTTTGCTTCTGACTAACCTATATGTATCATTCTGATTGATTTTTGGTGCCAAAAGTTGTTTTATTTAGCTTATAGAGCCGATTTCTTGAAAAATCGGGAGACGCTATATCTCAGGTAAGTATAGACCGATTGCAGACATTTTCAAATTTTGCTTTTAAACACCTTATATGTACCATTCTGATCGATTTTTGGTACCAAAAGTTGTTTTATTTGGCTTTTAGAGCCGACTTCTTGAGAAAACTTGAGGCGCTATATCTCGAGTGTATATGGGCCGATGTCCAAAATTTTCCACGTTTGCCTCTAAATAGTCTATATGTACCATTCTGATTGATTTTTAGTGCCAAAAATTGCTTTATTTGGCTTAAAGAGCGGATTTCTTGAAAAATCAGGAGTCGCTATATCTCAGATATATATGGACCGATTTCAAAAATTTTCCAATTTTGCTTTTAAACACCTTATATGTTCCATTCTAATCGATTTTTGATACCAAAAGTTGTTTTATTTGGCTTTTAGAGCCGACTTCTTGAGAAAACGGGAGGCGCTATATCTCGAGTGTATATGGGCCGATGTGGAAAAATTTTCCACTTTTGCCTCTAAATAGCCTATATATACCATCTTGATTGATCTTCGGTGCCAAAAGTTGTCTTATTTGGCTTATAAAGCCGATTTCTTTAAAAATCGGGAGACGCTATATCTCGGATATATGTATATGGGCCGATTTCAAAAATTCCTTCATTTCTAGGATTTAATGAGCACTAAAAATGATATGGTTTAGTTTTTAAGAAAAAATTTTTTTCAAAAATCTGAATACAAAAATTACACAAAATATCCCTCAAAACCCGGTTTTTTGAATATATCTCGGCTATCCGTGGACCTATCTTACTGAATTTCAATAGCAGACCCACTACCGGGGTTTCACACGTTTTAGCGAAAGAATGAGGTTTCTATCTCAAACCGTTTTCTCAGAAACGGTATTTCAACGACTACAGACGGACAGACGGACAGACGGACCGACGGACAGACGGACAGACGGACAGACGGACAGACGGACATCGCTCAATCGTAATCGCTATTGATGCTGATCCAGAATATATATACTTTATGGGGTCTTAGATGGATATTTCAATGCGTTACAAACGGAATCACAAACTTATATATACCCTTACACATTTATGTGAAGGGTATAAAAATATTTGCATGAATATCGGCACTCTTGCAATCGCAGGAAGCCAAAACACTGAAGTGTTGGCCAGTGTATACTGCGTTTGAGTGCAAGTGAGACCTCAACGGCAACTATGTGGCTTTAAAAATTGCAATCGCATTTTTGCCCAGCCAGTCAGAGAATGTGCGTAATATACAAATGATGTGATTTTAGTGCAAATAATTGTGTTGCTCTAGAAATATGCAAACACTTTTACAGCAGAAACACTTTGTTATGTGATTTGCAAAATAGGTTACAATTTAATAACTTTATTTAAATATGTATATGAAACAGCGAGCCAACAAAAGAGTGTAGTTAATTGTTTAATTAACGTAAACGCGCCACCTTTTTGTGTAGTTGCCGTATTTAAGGGGATCAACAGGATGATGACAAGAGTTTATGGTTACTGTAAAAATAAATTTTAATCACCAACAATTCTAAGAATAAAAAAAATTTTAAATTTAATTTTATCCAACGAAGGCAGAAGGCAGGTTTTTGAGTTGCCAATGAAGTTTCTGGAATGTATTACAGCAGGTTAAAAATGGAATTTATAGTTCATTGGTGCTACCCAACTCGCCAGTAGACTGCTCTACAGGGATACTTTTAATGAAAATATTGAACAAAATTGAGTTGTAGCCAGACAGAAAAAACAATTCAATCCATTTGAACTTAATAGCCTGTTCAGACAGCCATTTTTTATTAAGTGAATATTGTGTTTATTGAGATAAAATTTTTACTGTTCACACGTACTCAATATTGCCTACTCAATATTCATTTGACAGTTGCAGAAGAAAAATATTGTTTACATTCATCGCGCACATTTTCCTTTGGAAATTAATAAAAATGGAAAAAAAAATGTTTTAAAAAGAGTTTGGTGTTGTATAATAGAAACACCGAGCTGTTGCAGTTAGTGCGAACGTGTTTTGATTCGAAAGTGGCTGTACTTAAAAACCGGAAAAAGAATTTGGAAATTTTACAAAACTTTAGAAAACAACAGCTATTGCTCCTTGCATTGTTAGAGACAAATGCAAATCAAAGATCTTTGTGGAAGTTGGTAGGTAAAATATGAACAGTTTTGTGTAGACCAATCTCGTTTCCAATTTAGAGAAACGCCAATCTACTTTTTGGGAACTCAATTCCAATTGCAGTGATGACCAATTCTTTAAAAGGCATTTTCGTATGACCCGCGCCAGTTTTGACATACTCTGTGGCTTCTTAGAGAAATTAAACAAAGTTGATACACAATGGAGAAGCGCAAAAAGTCTCCAAAACACGCGTAGCCATTGCTTTGTTTACACTCAGTTCATCCGGGGAGTATCGAGTGGTTTCTGAGTTATTTGGCGTTGGGAAATCAACGGTGTGTATAATTTTGCTAGAATTTTGTGAAGAAGTGTGGAAGGCGTTGTCCACACAGTACATTAAGAAATTGCCTCCAACTCAAGAACTTCTTGATGAATGTGTCAGTGGACTTGATAGCCTCGGTTTCCCACAATGTCTAGGAGCCATCGGTGAGTTTGCAATTGAAAAGAAAGCAAGTCTTGTGAAATATGTATTTTATGTAATCAATATGAAATATGTATATTCTGTACCAATAATAAAACGAATTTTGGTTTATAAATATTTTAAGATGGGTGCCATATTATTATTAATATTCATACGTCAGCTTTCAATTCAGATAATTATCTATGCTCACTAAACACACTATCGCAGTGTTGTATTTGAAAGCATACTCAATATCTGAAGCAATTTTGTGTTTATTGATCGATTAATTATTGAGATTTTGTATGGAAAATTGAGCTCAATAATGGCTTTTATTGAGAAAAGCTGAATATTGTGTACTGTCTGAACTGGGTATAAATGAAGCGGTGTCAAAAGTATGGTGAGAACGGATTTCTTTAAATAATACTTCATTTAAAGTTGTGCTTGTTTTAAATAAGCACCCTGATTTCGAATTGAATATTTTTTAAATCCGTGCTTAAAAACAGTCACACCGTACTTGATTGAAGAACTTTGGTACTTACCAGACTTTCGACACTGATTGGTTTTGATTTAAGTACGGAAGGATTGAATTTGTTTTGAGTGCGCTTTTGATTATGCACTTTATTTGATGTTTTTGTACCCTATTTAATCCCCAATACGTAAATGAAATAATCCACTTTACCTCCTTAATTGAACAATCTATATATATAACAATCCGTATATGTACGTCGCCGAACTAATCATAAACGCGTCGTGCGATTTCAACCAAACTTATACACTACGTAGGCAGTGGCCCATATATGGTTTACAAGTGTGTTTCTTTTCTTATTTTGTTTTGCCGTGCGAAGCAGGCAACGGGTCCGCTAGTGAGTTATAAATTATTAGCGGAAATCACTCTTGGTTGCACATCTGCAATTTTAGCAGATATAGCATGATTTTTTGCTACAAAGCGTGAGTGTCTCTTTCAAGTGTTTAGCAAAATAATTATATCAGCTGATTTTAGAGTAACGGAAAATATAAATATTTTTGTTTTGCAAATTGAGAAGGAAGTTTAGAAAACAAATTGCAAAAATTTCATTATTCATATTTTCGTTGGCCGTCTTTATTGTTGACTTTTTGTTTAATTGCCTTAATTTTATTTTTACTTTCTTCATTTCCTTCCCTGTTTTATTTATTTATTTACAAAATTTAATAAAGCAAGTTTGCCGCATGAGATAAGCTAAGCCGCAGCTAATATTTGAAAAGCAACGCCGTCGATAAAATTTGCACGTGAAGCAACCGCCCGATTTTTTGCTTATTTTATAAAATTTAATAAAAATGATGCATAATAATAGATATAATATTCACTTTTTGCTATTTTGTAAATGCTTCTTTGAGCAACGTTAGCATTCATTTAATTCCAGCACAGGCATGTTTTGTGGCGGCCTTGCCGTCATACAGTTTTTTGAGCGCAGGAGTTTACGTGTTGAAATGTAGAAAAACAAGCAGCTGTTTTAGCATTTAGCAACATTTGCAAATACGGATCTGCAATGGTTTTTAGTTATGCATATGTATGTATTTGCTTAAGTGATGCAAATCTCGGTTTCATACATTTTGTTTTTGTAGTGTTGCAGACTATGGCACATATGCTACGGTTGCAATATCTGCAAGGTCTGCAAGTGTAATTTGCAATGAAGGGTGAGTTCCGCTATTGTTTGTCTCTTTGCTGATTTGAAGTTACAACCTAACTACTGCCAGTCCAGCGACTCTACCGATTCAGCTATTGATTGCACTAAGTAAAATAAAAATTCAGTCAAGTACGAGGCTGGCTCGCACACATTGGGGTACGCCCACATAAGAATATTTTCGTCAAAATGTACATAAATATATGTATGTCATTACAATGCATGAAGTAAATTAAACAAAAACAAATCTATAAGAAGTAGGCAATGCTGACTTTCGACAGTGCATAAATGTTTTCGCAAGTACAACGAACGAAGTGGATTGTGTGCGGTAAACCCTAATTTTTAAGTAATTGTGGAGTGCAATTTGAGTTTCGTCAGTTTTGACCTGCTCTGCAAAACAGGCTGTTAATCTTAAAAGGCAGTATGAGGTAACTGAGGTGCTTATTTATTTTAGTACATTTTTATACTACTGCATAAAAATGTTTTTATTTCGAAAAAAATTATCAACATAAGCAGACTTCGCGCTGTTATCATTTTTGTTGTGGCTCGTTACATCAAAGCTGGATTTAGTGCCACCAAAGCAGTGGTAGAATTTTCAAATAATGATTTGAACTCTTCAAATGCATTGGCTAAATATGCTGCAATTTATGAGCCAGTTTCCCTGCTCTGTAAACATTTGCGGTACCGCAAAACGACTTATACATTTGTATTTAATTTACTTTTCTTGTTTTAACAAACAAATCTTCTACTTGCTCCCTAAAATAGTGGCATCGCTTGCCTGCGATTATCTGGGTTGTACACAATTTATTTTATTTATGAACTCGCAAACATTACAGTATGACAAAATTCAGAATGGAGTCGTTTGGGGCTGTGTAAGATTTTATATACAAGCCTGCTTTTATGTCTTCTGCAGGCAATTAAAATACATACATACTGCATTTGTTGACATTAAAAATGCAACCAGTGACAAGTGAGTTGGCAATTTGAAGGTTCTCTTATATTACATTACATTTCTTAATAACATTTTTTGCTGGTGCAAGAATCAGCACCAAAGGCATTATGTATAAGTTGAATTGGTTCTATGCCTGACTAACTGCCTGACTGGCTGCCTGACTGACTGACTGACTGTTTGTCAGTTCATTTTTCCACTCACTTGCCGTTCAAGCAATTCAAATGTTATAAAAAAAATGAGCTTCTTACATCTTCAGATTTGCTCGCATTTGCTGTAAATAGTCAGTCGTTACTTAAGCAAACACTAAAAGTGCATTATTTGACACAACTTGAAAAACTTGTTAGCAAATACTTGTTAAAAAAAAAGAATGACTAAAGCAAATAAACTAAAATATAAAGTAAATTGTATAGTTTGCACGTTTTACACATAAACAACTATTTTTTGATGATTTTATTCTTAGATAATGTTAAAGGAGGTTGTTACTATTTTCCTACATACATTTTTTATTTATTTAGTGTGTTTTTGTCTGTTTTTTGCTGCTTTTGCTTCATAAGATTATTATTATTTCTATTTCTATTTCTAACAACTAGACAAAGTAGAAGTCAAGAGATGCTTAAACTCAACTACGTGCAAGTGCATACTTGTTGTATTTGTACAGTAATTAAGCGCTGCTTTTTAGTTTTTTTTTTCGTCGATGTTGCTGTTGTTGTTGGCTTTTTATATGTTAGTATTTATCTTTGTGCTTAGCACATATAATTAATTAATTTAAATTTGCAAAGCTAAATTAATTAAGTTGACAATATCATTTGTTGCACCCGTAAATCTAAGACAACTGAACAACAGCTTGATGCCAGGCTTGATTAGCATCATTATTTTTGTTTGCTAAGAAACAGCTGACAATGCACATGTAAACGCATATTCATACATGGTAACATTTAAGCTAAAAGATTTTACTAAATTGTTGAAAAGAGGCGCTTAGCGCAAATTATTTGCCTGAATTCTGCTTGCAGCCGGCGTTATCGCACGGCGTTTTGTCGCATAGGTAAAACTAAAAATAGAAAAATGGTTACGGTCTAATTCACAAAATAATAGATATTCGATTAATTATCCGCTGTTTCGTATAAAAAAAAAAAAACAAACACAAAGCCTTCGGCAGGAATCGAACCTGCGACCTCGGGGTATTTTATTATTACTAGGTTGGTCCAGGATGGCCCTTTGCACTGCGACCAAAGATGATCTATTGTGCAACCCTTTGTCCCTCACGAGTTTAATACATCAAGAAACAGTATTATTAGCTCCTTCTGTGGAAGCCCTTGCAAGTCCTGTGAACCCAATGTATAGGCCTGTAATAGCCTGTGTCTTCTGTGGCCTAGTGCCACACATTCGATAATCAAGTGTTCCATTGTCTTCCTCTCCGCAAAATCTGCAGATTGCCGTACTGGATAGTCCATTCTGCTTCTTGCAGGTATAGTGGCCTGTTAGCGCCCCACACAGTGTCCTTACATTCTTTCTATTTAGTTTTAGAGCGAGGTCTGCCCTCTTGGCATCAAAGCTAAGAAATTTCTTTGCATGTTCCAGACCGCTAGTGTCGTTCCACAGATTTTCTGTGATAAATGTTGTGCATTTTCTGATCTCCCCCTTGTGGCGGAGGAGTTTGCTAAAGCCAAAGGATGGAGTGGGTCCAATAAAAGCCCCATTGGCTCCCCTTTTTGCGTAGGTATCAGCCAACTCATTACACTTGTGCCCCTCATGACCTGGCACCCATATCAGAGTAATCTGATTGTGAGTGGCCAGTTCATTGGGGACTCTTAGTAGGACACTCCACCAATTCATCCATCGAGGGAGGCGCTCGTAAGCAACGTTGCGAGCTTATTATTCATATATTAAAATTGGCTATTCATAAACGATTAATAGCAAACAATTACATCTTCCCGCTGGTTATAAACAAGGCGAATACAAAAAAAAAACTTTTTTATAAAAAGTTTTTTTTTCATAAAAAGTTTTCATTATTTTGGTCAATATCATTTATGTATAATAATAAAACTTTTATTTTACATTTTCAGCAAAACGTATCAAAAAGAAAAATTTTTTTCCTCATTTAACAGCAAGAAATAATTAATTTTTTTCAGATCGGATAAATTACACTGTGGCACAAATTCAAGTTAGCGAGAGTTAAATCGATTCTGAGAGTGAGGAGTAAAAATAGAGGCCAATTTAAAAGGCCCGTGTCGCGGCGTTTGTTTATGTTAGTTCGAATTTTTTTTTTTAATCGACCATTCGAACGCTGCAGTCAAATTCCAATTTTCAGCATATTGTTTACATGATTTTTTGGCTATAACTGGTCCGCTAATTGATATTTTTTAAATCTTTAAAAGCCAAATTATTGCCAGAAACCTGTGCAACAATTAAAAATGTTTAAAAAATTTTTTGTGGTGCTTATGACATACCCCCGATTTTGGACTTGGGATTTAAATACAAAATTAGTAAATTTTCCTTAAAATTTAAGTTGGACTTAAAATAGCTTTCCGTTTTACAGTCTAAAATTATTTTTGGTAATTAATTGTAATAAAAGTACGGCAGCACAATGTAAGTGTCAAAAAAATTATCGATAACTCAATAAAAAACAGCTGTTGAAACAAATTTGGAAGCAAGTGAAACTGTGAAAAGTTTAGAAAATAATAAATTGTTCTGTAAAAATTATTAAAATGAGTAGCAAAAGTGATAAAAGGACTCCCAATTTCACTGCCACAGAAGTTGATTACCTGCTGGAAATAGTAAAAAATCAAATTATGAAACAAAAAAAAACATGTGCAATTTTCTTAATTTGCAGAACAAAACCAAACTGTCAAAATCATATGGCAGTACGAAAAACTTAAATCGATTTTAAATGGGCACGGCAGGCTGACTAAATTTTGTATTTAAATCAAATTTAAATTGAAATGGCATTTAAAATCCAAGTCAAAAGTTGGGGGTTAGTCGTGAAAAACAATCCACAAGTATGGTTCCAACAGGATGGAGCCACAGCGCACACTGCAAGGGACACAATGGCTCTTTTACGGGATGTCTTTGGTGAACGAATTATTTCGCGTACAAGTGATTTGTGATTGGCTTTCGCATTCGACGGATTTCATCGCTGCAGACTGATTTCTTTGCGGTTATTTGAAAAGAAAAGTCTGCATTAATAAGCCAAGAACCATCCAGCAGTTAAAAAGCAATATAAGGGACGAAATAAACAAATAAACAACATAACAGCTGAAGTTTTGCGAAAGGTTATGGAAAATGTGTTGGAAAGAGCATGAGTAGGCGAAGCAGAAAATGGCCGCCACTTGAGAGATATTATTTTTCATAATTAAACTAAAAATATTCCCCATTTATATAATGTATTAAAAAGAATTTAAAAATTATGTTTTAAATAAAAAACTTATAAACAATTCAAACTCCTTCTTTAATTTTGGGTCACCCTGTATAGGCTAAACCACATGTCGCTTATCGTCCTGGGCCAAAAGTGGAAAAATACAGTTTCCGCTGCAAATAAAAATAGATAGAAGTATAAATATGCTATTTAGTAGAAAATCATTTTTAAATTATGATCTAAAAAGTTTTTACGTGTTTTTTTATTTTTAAGTTTTATTTACTTTTAATTTTTTATAAATATAAACAGAAAACATAAAATTTTGAAATGAGTCACTTTTGAAGGAGATGTGCGATATGTGGCCAGCCAGTCGTATACATATGATGCTGCACATTGTGTGTGTGTGTGTGGGTATAAAAATGAACGATGCTCTTTCAACTAATGAGTTGCCATAATTCTTGAAATTATAATTGATGTAGAATCAACTAATTAGAGCTCTTTTATAAACCAATTATCAAAGAGTTCTGCATGTTGGAAGGGAAAGATGATTATAATGTTTGCAAGTCAATCGCAGCACTTTTCACATTTAGTACACACTTGACAATGGCAATGACAACTAAAAATCTAATTAAAATTAATTGACTTATAATCGATAGCAAATTTAAAAGTAAGAAATTTCAGATTATGATAAAAAAATCATTACAAAACAGCATATTTGTCTTGCATTATGAATTTAAGCTCTCCAGCTTTTAAAAGCATTCTTTGAGTTATGTGGCACTTTTCTCTTCACATAAATGAATTTGTTTTGGGCATAGTGATAAAAATTATAGATATACGTACACTGAAAAAAAAACATCTTTAAAATAAAAACTTTGCAACATTGTTTTTAAAATGTGGCAAGTTTGTTATGGAAAATTTTTGAAAACGACAACGTTATTTTCCAAGCTTAATTTTTTGGTTTTTAAAATGAGGCAATCAAAACACTATTTAACTGCCTGTTCCTCAAGGTCGAAGTCGAAGTCTAAGCAAAAGAAAATTGTTTTGGGTTCCTCTATGAAGTTCTTTTATACGAACGGTAGCTCGATCGACAAGTCGTAAAAACGTAAGTGTTTTCATATAAAATCCAATTCCTCAATATCGATCATGTCGTCAGCACTGCGAACACAAATGTCAAAATCAAGCACTTGCTGTTTTGCCATCGAGTGAGAGTTTTTATGGAAATTTTTTTTATTTTTTTGTTAAAAAACTGGGAAATAAAACTAGAAACGCCACATATTTTTAATTTTTATTTTATTTAGTAAATATATTCATCTGTAGTTTTCCTAAAACGTTCACTTGTTCGCTGGATAGAAGAAAAGTTTGAGAGTTTGCCAGAGGAACACCAGTGCTCAGTGCGTCAAAATACTGATTAAATGTCTATGAAAAAAAAAATACTTTTAAATTTTAAAACACCACAAAAACTATTTCCGCTCATTCAAAATGTTTGCTTTTTTTATTTTGTACCCATTTATGTATGTATTTGCTTTGGCTTGTCAATAACAGCTGACCGGTTTTATGAACGGTTGTATTTACACAAGAACAGTTTTTTTCAATACTGCAATAAAAAAATCAACTAAAACTTTAATTTACCGATCTGGCATCTCTGTAAAATAAATGCCAAAAATTTTATGACGTAAGCCCATGCGAACGCAAGCTGTCGATATAGAGGAATCCAATTCGAAATCGAGCGACTACATTTCGATCGCTTACATTTTCTTGCGACATTGAGGAACAGGCTGAAAAACTTAGAATCTTTCTTAAACGCTGTCGAAAATGAAAAACAATTTTTTTTTTAAATTTTAGATTTTGACTAAAGGTAAGTACTGTGTTCAAAACTGCGGAAAATGTTGAGCAACATTGATTTTTTCGTACGGAAAATATGACATGTATCTAATGTTACCCATCCTGCGGTTTTACACAATTTAACGAATTTTTCATTAAAAATATGCTACATTGTTTTACGTTTGCAAAAAAACCCATATGTTTTGCAATTTGGATTGTGATGAGAAAAATTTAATTATAGAATAAAAAGTTAAATTTTTATACAAATATGTACATCAAAATGTACAAAGAAGTTCCAAATAATTTTCTTTTTCTTCACGGCTGATATCAGTTCCCGCATTTCTGTCGCATTGAATTTAATTTTTTAGGTTTCTTTATTACTTTGCATTTCTTTTTTTTTTTTTGTCGAAAAGATTTTACTGAAATTTTTGCAATGAAAGTATCAGCAGTCACGTGGAAGAATTGCCACTTAATTATTTCGCAGCAAAAATATAATGTTGCCAGATACATTTCATATGTTTTCCGCAAAATGAGCAGAGTACTATTTCTGCAACATTTTTTCACGAAAAGTTCATGCGAATTTTTTTTACATGCATTTTGACAACTTTCCGCGTGGAATTTTAATCAGAGTACTTACCTTAAGGAAATGCAGAATATTCAAATAATTAAGCAATGTTTATGTGATATAAAATACTCTGTTTTGACAAAGTATGTATTTTTATGTAAGGTATGATTTGTATGAAAACAGTATTTACAGGGTGAATATTAATATATTCAACAATCCCAAAAAGGTGATAGCAGAATAAACACTTATACACTTCACTTTGGTAATTTTTTGATAAAAAAAAAAAATTGTTAACAATTCAAATATGATCATAATTATTTATTTGACCTAAGAGCCAATTGAAATGTATTAACTCAGGTCCAAAAAAAGCCTCACAAATATTTTCTGTCTTTTTCAGCTGTCTATATGCAGTCGACATTTCGTCGATGCTAGCTTGATTAGCTCATCAGTAGACTCGAAAAATTCTTAAAAGAGAATTTGAAACTTAACTACTTATTCCATAATTCCCATGAACCAAATGAGAATTATAAATGTTCAAACAAACATTTAACACAGTTCTATGTTTTATGAAAAATCAAACCTATAAGAATAATGGTAAAATTTTGACATGAGACTACATGTATGCATCTAAAATGCCACTCTGACCAACAAGCGGCGAAGGCTCAATGGTAGTGTTAGCTGCTTATCAGCCTGCATGTTGCAGGTTCGATCCTGTCTTGTTCTTTTTTTTTATAGAAAACAATAAATGTGGTTAAAAAAATGTGTGCCATTTCTTTGTCTAAATCCAATTTTGATTATTCACAAGTAGAGAGGACATTTGTAAATTTTATAATTTTTAACCACGGACACAAACCCTCAAAGTTAACAGACCTCTGGTTAACGTGACAACATGGCCTTGTTAAGCCCAAAAATTCAAATTTTTATAAAAAACTACATTTAAAAACATTAAAAAAATTTAGAAAAAAACGTATTGTTAATTAAAACCAACTAATATTTTCAAATTGAATTTTAATGAAACAGAATCACAAAAGACAAATCAAACAAAGTCGCAAATGAAGAAATTTAAAAAAAGGACTTTGGTCCTTTTCTCGAAAACGGTAGGAGATGGGCGAAAAAAAAAAATTATTGGACATCGTTTTAGAGCCCATCTGATATAATGTCCAATAGTCGAAATGTTTGCAAGTGCGTTTTTGTGAAAAATATAAGCATTTTTAAAAAAATCGACCCCTGAAATTTCAAAAAGGACATCATATTAGATGGGCTCTAAAACGATGACCAATAATTTTTTTTCGACTTCTGATTGAAGTAACATTTAGATCAATAAAGTGTCTGGTCGCTTTACAATCGGTGCCCGTAAACAGCTGTTTTATGACAAATCTGTATATACACTTTTGGCAGAGGGTATAAAAATGCAGAATATTCTTACAATTTTAGAAGCACGTGGCCATAAGTCCACTTCTTTACCTTTTGCCGTTAATTTTTTTTAGCAACTGAGTGAAAATTTAATTTAATTCAAAGGATATGAATTAAAAAATTTCAAATGTTTGTAAACTTTCCGTCAAGTTTAAAACTTAAATTACTTCACAGTTTTCGTTGCTCTGAAAACTCGCCAATAAATTTGTATGCGAAGTGAACAAAGTACTTTAGATAGTGTCATACAAGTTTTATTATTCCCTTTTAATAGAACATAAATAGAAGTGAATAAAAATACGCATACAAAAATTTAATTCATGCATAAATAATGAAAATCACTACAACTGCATGTGCTGATGAACTACGCGAGTTTGTGTCACACATAAAAATTCTAACTAAACATCATTATAAATAATTCACTAAACTAAAATTTAAGATTGAGAGTTTTATGTATCTTTTTGCATTTTATTTATGAAGTTATACGAATAAGTACGAAACTGTTTTCAGATGAATGAAACTGCTTGAATGAATTGCACAAAGACAAACTGAAAAGATCACCCTTAATTAAAATACAATTGGGATGTGAGAAATTGGCAACTTTTAGTACTGTACAGTTGGTGTTAGGCAACTCATTGACCTCCTCTTCCTCCGCCTCCTATTAATTAAATTGCGGTTCCAAAATTTCTTTTCAAAAGGCAAAGTTGTCATTACAAAAATATCCAATTTCAATTGCTTTTCAAAAAGCATCTAGTTACAGTTCCGACAAATTGTGTCGTCTGTTTTTTTTTTTTTTTAGATCAATACCAAGTTTTAATAATTAACAGTCCAATAAATATTTGTTTTATGCACAAAAATATATATGTATAATTTTTATGGGGGAAAAAAGTAACCAATCGAAAGCCTTGAACCAGTCTACTGTACTCGTAATGAGTTTGTGGCAAAATTTGATACCGGTTAGTTAAATAATACTCAAACTACGATGACAGCATTTGTAGTGTGACAAAAAATTCATGTTATTCATGTTTTTTGTTTGTAATTTAAGAAAATTACAAAAACATATGAAAATGATTATAAAATATTTAGTCTAGAAATTAATAGCTCTCAAATAATTACAAAACTTTATATTAGTCGAAATTACATACTTGCACTACACACACACACACACACACACACACACACACATCTTTAAACGAATATTTGAAAACATTTAATGACCGGTTTCGTATTTCATAAATTAATTTTTGAGGCCACTTAAAAGAAACTTTATAGGTTTCTTTCTGTTAACATCGTAATCACTTAAAAGAAACCCTTAACAATAGATACATGTTACCAAGAACTTACTTAGGTCCTTCATGGAAATGGCAGCAACACAAACAAAATGCAGACTACCAAAAAGAGCATACAATTGCGTAAGCAAACCCTGGTTACGATAAGATGAAGGCAACAGCCTCCTCAAAAATTGCGAATTTGAAAAAGCTGAAACAAACGTATCCCTGAAATCTTAACTTATGATGACTTTTTGTGGTTAGGGGACTATAATGCTAGAAAGACAACTGGAACGAACGACGAATTTTTCGCCGCGAATATTCGCCGTCAAAAATAAAACACATTGGTGCATATGAAAATGCACACAGTCACAGCGTCGATCGAAATTCGTTGTACGCCGCGAACTTGAAATAGAATTATTTCTATTTCTTACACCGACGAACGACGAACAACTCAGTACCATGTGGGCATTTTGGTTTTAGTGTTCAAGTGTTTTAGTAAAAACAGTTCATTTTTACTTTAATAGTTTTTATTTTAAGTGCTAACCTTTGACTTTTGCATTTAAAATAAAAAAGCCAACATATTAGATTATAAAACATGTTTGTAGTGTTTAATTTCTTGTTTTTGGTCATGCTAAATTTTTTAGCAACCAATTTTTTTAATATGGTCACCCCATCAGCTGTTCAACTATAATAAGATAAAATTAAAAAACTGAGTAAATGGATACAAGTGAAATTATAATTGAAAATGTTAAATTTCATGAATGTTTATATAATCTAGGATCATGTTCATTATTTTAATTATTTTTAAAAAATTTTAAGTTCTTTGATTCATTTAATTTTTTTTTTATCTTTGAACAAACAATAAACAACTTTATCAATTATAACAGATGTTTTTGTTTTTCGTCGTTATTGTGCTTCATACGAAGAATTTACAAAGCGAATTTTAACCGGCGTATTCGTCATTCGTCCCAGTTGTGTTCCTAGCATTACACAGCAAAAATATATGCTGGCTGTCAACGGTAAGAAACAAAGTTTGGGATTTATTGCGCTGCGTTGTTATCTAATTATTTGATAATAACTTTTCACATTTTATTTTAGGTCTAAAAATAGAACTTACTAAGGTTTTCTAACTTTTCTAGACGCCTATATGCCGCCGACATTCGGCGGTGATGCCACTCTACTCAGTCAGCAGAATTCAAAAAACTTAAAGGAATGTTTAACACTTTATTACTTCTTGTGTTCATGAAAATAATGGAATATGATGCAAAGTTTCAGAAATTCGTTTAAGCTTCTTTAAGTCTACCGACAAGCTGACGAGCATAAATGAAATATCGGCGGCACAGACGGCTGCAAAAGAGAAACAAAAATCAACAATTCAATAGCCTCTTAGGTAAATAAATAATTAAAATCAAATAATAAAAATCAAAACAAAAAATAATTAAAATCAAAAATAATTTAAATCAAAACTTTTTATAACGGGTTATACATTTTGCGGTTTCAAAAGTAAACGTAAATAAAACACATATACAATGTTTTTTCTCATGATATTTCCTTTTTATTATAAAGTTTGAACGTGTGAAACACTACATCATTTAAATGACCACCCTGCGAAGTGTTGCCAGCATTGATTCTTTTGAGGTAATTTTCGACCACATTTTGACACATATTGGGCGGTATCTCATCTACAGCTAGACGAATGTTGGTTCTTAAGTGCTCAAGAGTTAAAAGTTTATCTGTATAAGCAGTGTCTTTCGCGTAGCCCCACAACAAAAATCGAATGGTGTCAAATCGCATGATCTTGGTGGCCAGTTGATATCGCCACCGCGAGAAATTACGCGGCCAGGAAATGTCTCTTGCAATAAAGCCATATTCACTCGAGTTGTGTGGCATGTGGCACCATCTTGTTGAAACCACATATTCTCCAAGTCGTATTCTTGAAGACGCAGGCAAAAAAAGTCGGTTATCATATGATCATAACGCTCCGAACGGTGACGGTGACAGTCGTTCCATCATCGTTTTCGAAGACGTAAGGTCCAATCACACCTTCGGACCAAAGAGCGCACCAAACAGTGACTTCTCCTGGATGTAATGGCCTCTCTTCACTTAATTGAGGATTCTCAAAGTACGACACTTTTGTTTATTAACACACCCACCGAGTGAGAAATGTGGTTCATCGCTGAAGAAAATTTTGTTCGAAAAAGCACGATATTGCAGAATTACCATTTTTGTACAATGTTTTGATAATTTTTATACGTTGTGCGTAGGGTTTGGGAATTCCCGGACTTTTTCAAATTTATAAATTTCCCCGGGAACCCCGGGAAATTTTCTTCTACTACAAACAAGTAATTTTTAGTAATAAACTTTTTTTAATTGGTTTTATTTAAAATTATATAATAAAGTGCACATACATAGATACATTTAAAACAAAAATTAATTAAATTAAATTTGTGCCATAAAAAGAGCAAATAACTTAAAAGGAATAATTTGAGATCATGTTTAAATAAAAAAAAAAAAACATAACAGAATTCATACCATCATTTCGGTAAAAAATGAGTTTTTAGTACGACTAAATCATTAAGTAACTCGCTTGATGTTCGGTTTCGTACTTTTGTGGTTCGCTATCCACCGATGTTGGTTTTATTGTTAGCATAGAGAAAATTATCTAAGTTTTAAGTTGGAATATTGCTCGCTTCATATAAAGCAAATTCTTTTCTTAGAAAATTAGTCTGAGGAAGTTTGCGCATTTTTGGATTAGCCCTTGCATTTTCCAAAGCATTTTTCAATCTAATTTTAAAACATTCATTCATTTCGTTGTCAGATATATCAGAATCGCTGCTGCACAATTGAGAAAGTGATTGATCAAACAGCCGTTTATATGGCGGTTCCGCATATAATTTTAAAGAATTTTTTAATAATTCCGTATTGACATCAGGCATTTTTAAATAATTTAGTAATGCTATCATTTTTTCATTACGTCTTTGGCCGACTTTATCTCGAATTGACTCAGCTTTGTTTTGAGGAAATGGTGTTTTTATTAACATAAGCTGTGCAAAAAGAGTATTGATTATGGCATCAGTTACTAGGAGGTTAGAGTCTCGGCGACTAAGCGGTGTTTTGTAAAAGTGATGTTTATGTACAAACAGCGTATTTTTAGAATGAAATTCCGTTATTTTTGAAATTAATTTAACAAAAGTTTATTTTTATTATTATTTCCTGTTTTCCCGGGAATTTTCAAACATTTTCCCGGGGATTCCCGATGAAAATTTTTCGAGAATTCCCGAACCCCACACCCTAGTTGTGCGATAGTTAAGCGATCTATTTTCGTCAATGTCCGACTTTTAACTGAGAAGAAAAAAATTGGTTTAACAACTTGGTATGACAGATGTCGACTTCCACTCCTATATTTTTGAAACCACGAAATGGATAAACCGTTACTTTTAAACTCCCAATACTCCTATTGGTTCAAATTCAATTTTATAAAGTGTTACTTGTAATGGTTTCGTGTTTATCAGACTACCAGGACAAATCCCAGTAATTTAAATTGTTTCCACATTTCTTTAAGAAGGTTCAAATTCAGCCCTTTAAAAAGAAAAATATCATATTTTTTTGAACTTTTGCATGGAAATGATATTTCTGTTAAACACAAAAAAAAAACAGAAAACTTGAAAAGCACAAACGGGGAGTTGTTCTTTTTTGTATTGGAAACCGTAACAGGTGTTAGCAAGCTGATTTTGTTGAATTTAAAACAAATGCTAAGAGTTTAGGTTTGCATGGCAAACGGTCGTTAACAAATCTTAAACAAAAGAACTGAGCTCTACAGCATTTCTTCAGCTGGAAAGTGAAAAATGTGTGCTTCTACTTAAGCTTGTAGGTCTTTGGAAAACTTTCAAATTAATTACCTAAACTACGCTTCTCTACAAAACAAAAGAAATGATATATAATTTTTGTTTATCATTCTTATCCTTTGAGTGCCAATTGTCTTGGTGATAAATCATTATGTACTAAACAACCTTGAAATTCAATGTTTAGGTTGAAAAATGTATTTATGTACCTGCGACTTTAAAGAAAAGGTTGAATAACTATATACAAACAGCTTATTATAATTGCTAAAGATCCGCTTACACTGCGTTGCATAAAAAACGTTGAGTAGAAAAAAAAAAAAAAATATTTAAAGCCATTTAGGCTCAAATAAAATTCATCATCTATCGGGCAACATTTGTTGCAGACAAAAATTAATGACAGCCACGTAGAAAAAATGTATTTTTCAATATTTAAATTTAATAAAGCGCGAGTTAACAAAAGACATAAAATACATTTTGTATTAAAACATACAGCTACTGCTGACGGACTTTGATGATGAATGGCAAATGCATAAATTCTGTATTAAATGTTAATAAATCGTATCACACATGATGACTTGCTGCGCCACAAAAACGGAGCGACTGACTGACAATTGGAACGAGGCAAAATTGCAGAACAGTTCGAAACTTACGGATGCGCTAAGCTTTTGATTAAGATTTAAATCACTAAAAGGGTATGTAACAGGTGGGCCAAGAGAAATCCCCCTATTCGAAGCTGTTCTGATTTTTGCAAATGGCGGACAATGTCAAATCTGTTTTTACATTTATGAACTAGACAGCTGTGGCATACAAGTGGGCAGGCCATGGAGCGATACATTTCCCAAGAACGCGGAATAATCGTGTCAGTGATGCAGTGGACGATTTTTCAACCAAAATTATAATGAGCGATGAGGCTCATTTCCAGCACAGCGGGTGCATGAACAAGCAAAACTATCGCTTGTGGGGGCATCGAAAATGAACGAGGAGCAATCACACCCACTCAAAGTGACTGCATGACGCGCTGGACGCCATGTTCACCGAGTTTCTTGTGCCGCAATTGAAGGAAAAAGGTCTGGTGGACAGGTGGTTGCAACAGGACGGAGCATTGGCATACACTGTGCGAGCCACAACCGATATTCTGAAAGCCAAACCACATCAATAGTGCAATTCACTAACTCCTCTAACCCATAAATTCAGCGTTAAACGTATCTAACCAAAAAATATTTGTCTTTCTGATTCACTAGTGATATGTGACCGCAGATACGGGTGCTAACTTAATAACTTTCAATTAATGTGACTTGACTGTGGGTCGTCTCCTTAATTTAAAATTATTTATGGTGAATTTGGTTTGGCATTCTTTTTTGCAAAGAAACCACTTACAAATCACTGAATCGGTGGTGCAACCACCAAATGCGGATGTTTAGTTTAACGATTGCATTATCTTACTACTGAATTGCAGTACAGATGACTTCTTTTAGTCCATCTAAAACAAATCTTTGACTTATAAAAAAAAAACTAAATTGCCCATTTTAATATTTTCAAAGAAATTGTTCTACATTCAAAACACTGCTATCTCGAAACTATGTTTTAAGACTAATGCTAGGAATACAACTGGGACCAAAAACGAATTTCGCCCAACACGACGAATACGCCATTCGATATCGAACGAATTCCGTCACTTATGCTTTGTGTTTGTTGTTTATTTTGGTTTTGTTTTACATTATTTTTGCTCGATAGTTCATTCGATATCGAATGCGACGACTTGGCCCCCGGTTTAAATTCGCTGTGTAAATTCGTTATACACAATAACGACGAAAAACCAAAACGGCTGTTATAATTCATAAAGTTGTTTATTTTATTGTTCAAAGATAAAAAAAAATTAGATGAATCAAAGAATTTCAAATTCGGTAAAAATAATTAAAATAATGAACATCATGTTCATTATGGTAACAGCCTTGAAGTTTAACATTTTCAATTATAATTTCACTTGTATCCATTTTCTCAGTTTTTTTAATTTTATCTTATTATAGTTGAACAGCTGATGGGGTGACCACATGAAAAAAAATTGGTTGCTAAAAATTTAGCATTACCAAAAAAACAAAAGAATTAAACACTACAAACATGTTTTATAATCTAATATGTTGGCTTTTTATTTTAAATGCAAAAAGTCAAAGCTTAGCACTTAAAATAAAAACTATTAAAGTAAAAATTAACTGTTTTTACTAAAACACTTGAAAACTAAAACCAAAATGGCCACATGGTACTGATTTGTTCGTCGTTCACCGGCGTAAAAAATAGAAATAAATCTCAAATTTCAAGTTCGTCGCGTACAACGAATTTCGACTGACGCTGTGACTGTGTGCATTTGTATATACACCAATGTGTTTTATTTTTGACGGCGAATATTCGCGGCGAAAAATTCGTCGTTCGTCCTAGTTGTGTTCCTAGCATAACATACAAGTTCTACGACCAACATTTTCTATATAAACGTTTTCAACATGTTTTATACTAAAATAATAAGTTAACATATCAAAAATTGCTCATAGACTAACATAATGTTTTTTTTTTAAGTTGGACATTTGGCGGATAAAAAGAGCAAAATTAATAATTCAAATCAAAAGACTAGTGGTCCCGTTATTTGACGGCTAATATTGATAGGCTGACCGCACCTTTACTGTTTGGCCATACATATATTATATGCGTACTTGCTCTTTGATAATGAATAAAACCTTTCGTACAGGTCAAGTTAAAAAATTATAAATTGTTTTTTGTCGTTATTGTGCTTCATACGACGAATTTACACAGCGAATTTTAACGGGCGTATTCGTCGTGTTGGCCCAAATTCGTCGTTCGTCCCAGTTGTGTTCCTAGCATTAATTTGTATTTTTGTTTTTTTATATTAATGTTGTTCACGAATGTTGTTAATACATTTTAAGGCGGGAAAAATATATTTTTTTTAATATTTTTTTTTTATGTTTGTTATACAAATTTTTTCAATAATTTGTTTTTTGATTTTTGAATTTTATAATTATTTTCCTGAAGATGCCAACAAATTGTTGGCGAAATATTGAAAATAAATTGTTTAAAATTATTTTTTATGTATAAAAAACCAAAGATCAAAAGCTTGAATAATTAATTTAACAATCTAAAGATCAAATAATATAAAAATAAATAAGATAATACTTTTTATTTTTTTATATTTCCTATAAAATATTTTTATATTTTTTTTTTAGAGAGATAAATGCAATTTAAAAAAGTACCAAAACTCAGTTTTGGTACTTTTTCGTTAGTAATCAAAATTTCAAAAAAGTACCAGACACGTGTCCATTTATTTGTATCAAACTTTTGCATGCTTTGTGAATTTTTGTGCTAGCTTGGCAAAGTCCAAGGATATTGAATTACCGATTTTACCCTCTTTACCCGGATTTAAACCCCTTTTCGATACCATGCTAGATCAATCTTTCGTACCTGAAACTTTACCCGTTTAAAGATATTAGAGTAGACTCAAAATTTGCTATGCAAAACCAACAGAATTTTGTTAAATAATTTAAAATTTTATATATTACGGAATTGTGGCCTTCGATAGTCAGCGACGATCAAAAATCGTATACCGAAGTGTATGAAAATTCTCGAAAATTCTTATTTTCCTACATAAAAATAAAAAAAACTAACACAATCACAGCAGCTGAGAGATGAATAAAAGCTTGCAAAACGAAATAGAGTAAAATATTACAATTATTTGCTGTTAAGAATTGTGTTGCAAATTTGTTTTCATACCCATTTCTTCTCTGCAGGAAGAGAGAAAACAGAAAGTGCAAATATTTTCTAACAAGTAAAAATGGTTTTTATTCGTTTATTTGTCAACTTTATGGAATGGAAACCATAAATCACCTTTTTGTGTATTTCTGCTGTTGTTTGCAGTTTGTACATGAATGAACGAACACATACAGACATACAGATGTAATAAATTCAAATTATTATTATTTTTTTGTCGTCGTCTGAAAGTGTGTGCGTGTGTGTGTGTTGTACATACAGCCAGTATATAAAGAAAAGAGAAACTGTTTCCTGCTACAAAATTGTGCAACATTAAGAACTCTGTAATGTTTCCGTTTCGGTTAAGTTTGCACAGGGTGCGGTGCGTTGTGGTGCGGTTCAGTTTGCCTTCGTATACATATTAAATCAATTAGTTTCTAAGAATTATTAATGCTTTGCAATAACTTTCTTGGTATCATTTTTAATGAGTGTAATGCAATTTTAAATGTTGTGTAATTAAGAGTACATATAGTATTGTAGGATATAGAAATATTTTACAGAATTCCCATTTTACGAATGAGTATTGTTTAAAAATGTGAAATTTCAAGCACAACATTTGCAATGACATGTTAAACAAAAAGTTGCAAAGCCTCTTATAAGAGTGAAACATTTTCTTTTACAATTACGAATATTATTTTACCTGCTTAAGGATCAAAGTAAAATTTGCTACGCAAAAAGAGAAGCAAACTCAGACGAAGTAAATTAATCGTTTTAATACACTTAGGAATTTATCTTTTTTTATTTATAAATCTTGCAAGAATTGTTCTTCAAATTTAATTTATATAATTTAATTTCATTTTTAAATTCCCCATGTTCAATGATTTCCAATATGTAATTTGCATAAACATGTTCGAGCTCAAGTCTAGCAGTGGCCACAGATGAATTCAGCGAACATTTTAATTATTTTCATTGCAGTTTTTCTGTTTTTTTGCATTTTATTAATTTTCCTCTTGCAAAATGCAGAAAAAAAGCCGAACAAATGGATGAATAAATTTCATCAACATGTCGTTGAGATAAAATGTTTTTCTCTATGATGGTATGTTGCTGCATGTAAATATTATTGATTTAAATTATTGATGCAAACCGTTTTAAGCAAATTAAGAAAAAAAAAATATTCACCCCTATCATGAATAATTTTTCCCCTAAAATTTTTTCCCATTTCCCAAAAAATGCGATCATAAATAACTTTTCACATAAAATGTGTTCCCATTCGAAATTTCCCCTTATCGTGAATGGATTTTTCAAAGACATTTTTCCCATTTTTTGTATAAATTTGTTCATTTTATTTTCCCTGGAGAACTAGAAAAACAAAATACAAGTAGTTGCTACATTTTAATCGATATATAAATTAGCTGAAAACTATTTTTAGGTCTAGATCAATAAATAATGTGCAACATGACATGCTTCTCAATAGGGAGCAAAATAACCGACCCATTGCTTGTGGTTTTGTGAAGGTTTCTAAAGATGTGGTGGCAAATGTTCCCATGATAGCAAATCTCTCTACTTGGGAAATTAAAATTTTATGGGAATAAAAATTCCATTCATGAACTTTTTTAATGGGAGGGCCAGCACTTTTTAGTTCTTCTGTAAGCGAATACCAAAATTCGGCCACCACATCTTTAGAAACCTTCACAAAACCACATGCAATGGGTCGGTTATTTTGCTCCCTATTGAGAAGCATGTCATGTTGCACATTATTTATTGATCTAGACCTAAAAATAGTTTTCAACTAATTTATATATCGATTAAAATGTAGCAACTACTTGTATTTTGTTTTTCTAGTTTTCCAGAGAAAATAAACTGAACAAATTTATACAAAAAACGGGAAAAATGTCTTTGAAAAATCCATTCACGATAAGGGAAATTTTCGAATGGGAACACATTTTATGGGAAAAGTTATTTATAATCGCACTTTTGGGAAACGGGAAAAAATTTTAGGGAAAAAATTATTCATGATAGGGGTGAATATCAATCGCAAAATTAATATAGAAAGAACTTGAGCCCGATAAACTTAATACAAAGTTTTCTAGATACTCGTTCTTCGACCTTTTTTTAATTTAACTTTAGTTGTTTTAATAAATGAGCTCAAGGTAATTTTATTCTCAATAAATATATTTTCTATTTATTGATAAATTATTCGATATTTCGATACTACTTTGTGTATCTTCTTCAGGAAAATGAAGAAGATACACAAAGGAGTGTCGAAATATCGAATATTTTATCAATAAATAGAACATATATTTATTGAGAATAAAGTGACCTTGAGCTCATCTATTAAACCAAATAAAGTTAATACAAAATTATTATATAGGAAAAAGTTCGAATATTAAAAATTAATAAATTTAAGTTTTAAGTACTTTTGGAATTGAATTTCCCCGCATTTGTAAAATATTTAAACGTTAACCATTTTCATGTCATTACTTGTGCCCCTTCCTGTTAAATTTGAAAAATGTGACTTGGTGTAGTCTATCGCCCACCTACAGATATATGTAATTTCAAAGGTTTATTCAACCTTATTCAACAAATACGATGTACTCGTAGTTGTTTTCTGTTGTCAAACAGCAATTTTATATTTTGCAAACACTCTCGCAACATGAACGAAATAACAATGTGAAAATATTTGCCTAATTTGTGTAAAATTGAATTTTTCCAGACCACGTCTGGCTCATTACGAGTACAATAATGAAGCCAAAACAAAAATACTAATTAAATACACAAATTGAAGCAGCTACACAGACATACATACACTCGTAGATTACAATTTGTATTTGTTTTGCACGATATTACGAAAAACAAAAAAATATAAAAAAAAATTTGTTTATCCTTTTGTTTGTTGCATTTATTTTTTGTTCTGTCCCTCTGTCCCTCTTGTTTCTTATTTCAGTTTTGTTTTTGCAAATTAATTTTGTTTGCTGTGGCAACGTCATTACTGGTGCTTTCTGTAGTATTATTGACTGTTTTAGCAGATTGTATAACTAATGAATGTAGTAAATAAGAATTTACTAATTAATATTAACTCGCAAATACAGATGAAAATGGATGAAAATGCTTGTTTTCTCTAGACCCGTTAACACATTTGCTGTTGCATAAAGCAGCAGTGATGGCTGCCAGTAGTGTTGTGGCAGACTGATGGCTCTATTATGAATGACAAGCGATATAGAAATGAGTTGAGAGGCATTGACTCTCAAGTCATGGGCCAGTAGACTGAAATGATAGCACGTAATTACGCTGTGAGAGAGCAGTAATGCTTGTGGGGAAAGTGATAGATTCGTGATAGATAATATTTATTATAAAGGTGAATCAAATCTCCCATCTGCAAAGCAGATGTTACACCACACCTTGAGCAGTGAGTTTCACCCCAAACGCCATTCCTCACAGGCCGGACCACTAACCTGAAATCCGTAAAATACACTAGGCCTCAAGCCAGCACCAATAACTCTCACAAACCCATTGCCCATTTTCCCAAGCAGATTTTATATTAATGCAACCCCAGCGCAGACATACTGTATGAGCGTGCAGAAGCTCAACAACCTTCTAATAAAGAAGTCGCAATTCAAAGGCGACTCATAGTGTCACATACAACCCCCGCATAACACCAGAATTGGGCACCTCAAGCCAGAACGACCCCAAATACCACGACGCACAGTGGACCATTTTACAAGAAACCGGTCAACTATGTTTAACTTTTGATCGGATTGGAATTTTCACACGCGGTGAGACTTAAATTCTTGATATAGAACGTAAAAATCGCACGGTAATAAAAAAAAAAAAAATTTCTGGAGATATTAGAACACAATTTCATTTCTTGCCGATTTCTAGTATAAAAATAATTTCTAAACATGTTAAAGTTTTTTTTCTTTTTTGGCTAATGTACAAAATAATTTAAAATTCACAATTATTATTTTAGTGTAATCCTGAAAATGTGTATGTGCCGTGGAGTGGGCAACCGTGTTTACTACCTTGTCACTTTACTTTGTGTAAATGCTAAAAAAATATTACTTTCAGGAAAATTTTGCTGAAAGCTGAGTTGAAAGTGGGAAAATTGTAAGTGTGTTAGTAAAAAAAAGTGTCAGTGTATTGCAACTTTCAGGCATTTACTTTCCCGTCTAAATGCTACGTAATATGAATTTTTTTATTTGCTGCAATAAATGTTAAAGATATTTATTTCTGGTCTCTTCGACGGCGCACAATGGACCATTTTACGAGATAGCGGTTAAATGTTACGTAACAAAAAAATATTATTTATTGTATGCAAAATTTTGATTCGTGTTTTGTATGTTTTATCAATGGATGAATATTTGACCTTTCCATGGACCGATAATTGACATGTGCCAATTTTTAATCCCTCATTTTTATCAATAGAATTTTCTTTTAAATTACACGTTAAATACATGAATTTAATTTCTTGAGTTATATTTATATATACTATGTGCATACACATGTACATAAAATAAATTACATTATTATTTTTTTTAATAAAATGTTTTATTATTTAGTGGTTGTAGTGTTATGTATGGGGCGTTACGTAATTTGTGAACAGCCCCTTAGTTCGCTTCCGCAACTCTTTATATGGATTTTTACTAAATTTTAGATAAAAGAAAGAAAAAAGTAGCGTGCATTCTTCTTCTGTAGTATAGTAAATGATTCCTTTGAGAAATTTGCTGCAAGTGTTGCCCAATATGTGTTGTAAATCTGGCTTGCAAATAATTTACTTGTTTCATCTATTCACCACACACTTTAAACACTTTTCAACTTGCGCTTTTTTTTAGCTTTAAAACATCTAAGGCGACAAATACTTGTTTATTTAATTAGCGAAGCAAATCAAAAATATCTGTGGCGTACGAACTCGTTTCTAATTTATATATTTCAAATTTCATATAGAGATTGTAACAAATGCGCCCCAACAAATGACCCCTCAATAAATAAATGAAACATTTGTAGATTAAATTTAAATTAAAAAATCATAAAAGCAATAAAATTTATAATCAAGTATCATCTGCCTCGTTATAAAAATATCACATTCCATTTCGTTGGTAGAAACAAATCTCTATGACGTCAGAACATACATACGTAATACGTAGCGACTTAAATTGAATGGAGATGAATGCAAACAGCCTTCTTAAATTGAAACAAATAAAAGGTGATTGTTTTTCTGGTTGTTCAGTCAAATTATAGATGGCATGTGCCGAAGAATATGGAACAGCATTACTTGAGCACCGACGTTGTATGATAAAAAAAAAAATTGAGCACAGGCGGGTTAAATTAATTATTTTCTTTAAAAAGGGCAGCGGCACACACTGCACAATTTTTTTTTTTTTTTTTTTTTTTTGGCAATTTATATAATAACTAGTTAACGCAGTTCTAAATTATAGTACACAGCGAAAAAAAAAGTAAATCACAGAATTTGTAAAATATGATATAAAAAATGTGTTTGTATTAATTACAATGGCCGGCCCGATGCTTAGTTGTGTTCGTGTACCATGGTCTAGGCACTCTAGGGTAAGTGCCCAGGCCATGGGCAATAAAAAGTCGTCACTCACGTCTGATTGTGTGCTTGACGTTTATTTTAATAATTTGCTGCAGACATTCAATAAAAGACGCAAACATCATAATTTTTGTGACTTTGTAGGTAGGCCAATAGAAGTCACCGATGTTGTTTGGCTCTGATTGTTTTCTAAATGAAAAACTCCGATAATGTTTTTTGATTATGTTTATTTGAATCTTTAGAAAAGACGTCATCGGACAAATGGGAGCCGCCACAATCGATTGCTTCGTTTATGGCATCACTTCGGCTAGAACTTCGGGCGACAGATGTCGCATGTTGTCCTTGAGGGCTTCCAGGGTCTCGGGCTGGTTCACGTAACCAGGGGACTTAAAAAAACCCCATAAAATAGTCTCGGCCTGTATAATTCTTATGGGAAGATGTAAACATCTTTGCAAATTGATGAAATATGTACGTCAGTGTAAAAAGGCTGCATTGAAAGAATTGCGTTTTCAAGTCAATTGATTTATTAGGATAAAGAGGAAAATAATTAATATTATGCCTTGATAGTTCTAAGTAAATGTAAACCTTAATTAATGAAAAATATTTTTGATAGAAAGTAGACACTATGGGCCATAGTTATAATAATTATTGTAAGTTTATTAAGCTCTTATTTGACGTATTTCTACGGAATATTTGTCAAATAAACGTGTAATAAACCTTCAATAGCTTTTATGAATATGGGTGTATAATGATAGCTGTAACAGCTTTAGTTTTTTTTTTAGCAAAACATTTTCCACATAATTTGATTGTCGAAAAAATTGGAAAGTTTTCGGCAAAATGAAAATTTTTATGATGCTCTTTGAACTGAAAAATTTGAAAATCCATTAACCGGTACATGGAGGCTGAAAAGCAGTGCAACTTGGAGACACATATGCCACATAAGGCACAAACTTTCGTCCACGAAATCTCCATTTAAAAGCACATACATATACAAGGTGGGCCAAACGAAATCATCCCATTGGCAGTTGCTCTTATTTTGCAAATGGCGGACAATGTCAAATCTGTTTCTACATTTGTGAACTAAAGAGCTGTAGAATAGAAGTGAACAGAACATGGAACGATACACTTCCCAAGGACGCAGCACAATCATGTCTACAACGAAGTGGATGACATACATGGGCATATTGCATTACTTTTTTACTGCATTACGTGTTTCAGTAATCAGTAAAAAGTACTGATTACTGGAAAAAAAAAATCAGTATTCAGTAAATTTTACTGGTTACTGAAAAGAGAAATCAATGTTCAGTAAATTTTACTGATTATTGAAAAAGAATTCAGTATTCAGTAAACTTTACTGGTTGCTGAAGAAAAAAACAGTATTCAGTAAATTTTACTGGTTACTGCAACAAACATCATTATTCAGTAAACTTTACTGGTTACTGAAAAAAAGCAGTATTCAGTAAATTTTACTGATTATTGAAAAAAAAAGTCAGTATTCAGTAAAAAGTACTGATTGCTGAAAATGAGAACAGAATTCAGTAAATTTTACTGATTTGTGTAAAAAAATGCAGTAATCTGTAAATCAGCACCTGTAGAACGACTGTTTTCTTTCGCTGGAATTGTGAATCGCTCTAGAAGACAAAACCTAAGCGATAATAAAGGAAAAATCATCCACTGAATGATTTTTCCTTTATTTTTTTTTTTTTTATCAAATCGTATTTCATTTAATTTTCAAACGAAACAGAATTCGCCATCATGAAGACTTCTAATGTAGCTAAAATGTGACAACTATTGTGTTGGAAACTCAGCTGTTGTTGCCCCCGTAGTCTAAACTTTAAAGCGAAATTTGAAATTCATTTATAAACATTATTTAGCACATTATAATATTGTTGCTTGAAATCTATTAAATTCAGGTTGTTCTCGCAACACAAATATGTATCAAAAACAGACATATTTCCAACACATATTGTTTTCAATAAATCTTGAATTGTTACGTACACAAGAGCACATCGCTATCAAATTAAAACGATATTAAGTTGCATTAATGAAACGTTTTTAGCAAGTAAACAACCTGCATTTTGGATATTTTGTGCCTTTAATCCTGCTTTTAATATGCACTTAAAATAAATAATTAATAAATAATAAATAATAAAGGAAAAACTAGATATTATTTGGTATTTAGGTGAACTCTTTTCATTTTCATCACTCACAATTGAATGTTCATTAGCAAAATTAAACGATGTTTTGTGATTTAATCATGAATCTTGCAATTATTATTACATATTTTTGTAAATACTCTGCCATCTAGAGAGAAACGACATCAGCCGCAAAGCCAACACAATAAAACCTGCTTAAATGCACAATTATAATTTTTGATGATGGCTGTTGGAAATATCTTAATTAATTGAGTATTAACGAAACAAAAAAAAAAAAAAAAAAAAAATTAATAAAATTAAATCTTTATTAAGAGCATTAACAACTTTACGGTTGAAGTCATGTGATGAGTTTAAGCAGTTAATAAATAAATTTTCATGAGTATGTATGATCGCTTAAGGCGCAGTTGCCTGATGAGAGTGAAAGTGAAAAGAATCTGGAATATAATATGATTTACTTAGAATATTTAACAAATACTTGCAGCAACGTTACAAGATGAGAAAAGCGGATAAACGGCAATGTAAAATTAACATTGCAAAATGCATGTTCATTAAGACGGATCGGTTTAGCAAAACATATTATTTAGTCGAATTTTCCTTAGCTTTTGACATGGGTGTCCTCATGTATTTTTGTATTTTAATATGGGAGTGCCCCTAAGAAGCTATCTAGCACTAGCCGGCGGTTACTCACACTAGCATAAGCTAGTACTGAAAAGATTTAGCTAGTGCTACTACTCCGCCCATTGTAAAGCAACTCGTTTTACTTGGTCTTAACTAAAAGACTATTCAATTCTCTCTATAATCAGTTCGTTGTTAAAACGATAATTCCCAAAATGTCAGCTAGACATTTTAGCGAAAATTTTCTGCGACTGTGTGGCAATTCGTGACTGATTTTTGGAATAGAAATTTGGCAACGTTGCAAATATGTCAAAAGAGACGATTTTTTTGCGCTGTTTGATAACTGACGTTTAAACGCTAACCTCGAATTTTTGACTTGGATTTTAAATGCCATTTCAATTTAAATTTGATTTAAATACAAAATTGAGTCAAACAGTTGCTATTTAAATCAAACCTAAACGGCCTGCCGTGCCCATTTAAGATCGATTTAAGTTTTTCGTACTGCCATATGATTTTAACAGTTTGGTTTTGTACTGCAAATTAAGAAAATTGCACCTGTTTTTTTTTTGTTGTTTCATAATTTGATGTTTTATTATTTCCAGAAGGTAATCAACTTCTGTGGCAGTGAAATTGGGAGTCCTTTTATCACTTTTGCTACTCAATTTAATAATTTTTACAAAACAATTTATTATGTTCTGAACTTTTCACAATTTCACTTGCTTCCAAATTTGTTTAAACAGCTGTTTTTTATTGAGTTATCGATAATTTTTTGACACTTACATTGTGCTGCCGTACTTTTATTACAATTAATTACCAAAAATAATTTTAGACTGTAAAACAGAAAGCTATTTTAAATTCAACTTAAATTTTGAGGAAAATTTACTAATTTTGTATTTAAATCCCAAGTTGAAAATCGGGGGTAAGTTTTCCCCCATTTAAATGTGGTTTGAGTATTCACTGATTTTATGATTTACTGGTTTCAATAAATATGAACTTCTACTGATTTTTTGGGCATAACTCACAAATGCCGTAGATATATAAATATTGCAACAAATTTAGTATTAATTTTGTTTCAACTAAAATTTTGATTTCATTCAACTTACAAAATTCCAAAGAAATCATTAGTCACTGCAAACAAGACTCACTCACCTGCAATGAAATATTAAAAGGTAAAATATGCATTAATTGACAAAATCAAATAAAATTGAAATTTAAGTAATTTGTGCTGTTGAAACTGAATTAGAATCAAAATTGAGTAAATAAATATTCTTGTTCTTGGGCAAAAAAAAAAAAAAAAAAAAATGTGATAATAATAAAAAAAAAACAAATCAATATGAATAAATAAAATATAAAAAAAAAGAATTGAAGTAATAAATCAAAAAATGTGTCAAACACTGACTGGGTTACTCGAGTCAAATTATTTTCAATTTGCAATTGAATTTGATCCAAAAGTCTGTTGTAAGTAAACTTGGTGTTGCAACAGCAACAAGAAAAAAAGAAAAAAAATATCAAATTCTGCAAGTTTTGCAAAATAGAATCAAACGAGTCGTTTGTCACTGTTTGAGAGACAAAGTGTTAAAAGTGAATGTTTAAAATGTTGCATATTTTTGTTTGTTTGTGCGTTTGCTGTTTACTGTAACAGTTAAAATAAATTGAACAAATAATTTAATAATTACAAATTCATTCATTCATTTATTCAATTCATTTGTGCAGCGCAAAGACGCGGACAGACGCGCTGACAATAATCAATAATTCAATAAATCAAATATTATTGAGATTATAAATTGCAATTGTCAATAATTCAAACACAAACTATTTTTCATACGCGCATTTTGTCTTTGAGGCTGTTGCAAAAGTTATGACTTTTCGCATAAGTAAGTGGGCATGTGTGTGTGTGTGTGTGTGTGTGTGTGTTTTTGTGCGTGCCACAAAACATACAGTTTAAGTTAATTACTGTCATTTTAAAATTTTTGTAGCAACTAATAGCGAAAAATTGTTTAATTAAAAGATAACATAAAGTCTGAGTTCACGTTTACATAATGCGCTAATAAATTGCCAATGAAAGAAAATCAACAAACAGTTTTGTAGCTGTCATTCTATTCAAGAGTTGGTTTAATTTTAAAATCCCATAAGCTATGAATAAAGATTATTGAACGTAAGTATACAATGTGTGTTACGTAAGTGAATGAATGAGGTATCAAAATTTTACAGGGCACTCTAAATTAGAGCGTAAGACGCAACGTAGCGCTTAGCGCCTTGCTTTTACTTTTACGCCTTATTGACGACATCAACGTTAAGCGTTAAGTAACAGTTAAACAATACCTTTTTTAATAAAACCACTAAATAGAAATAATAAATAAAGATAAAATCGTTAAATTGACTGGAAATCAGCTGTATTGGCATTACTTGAAAAAGAATAACAAACACAATTTAGAAAAAAAAATTTTTAACTTTTTTGCAGCCAACTTTACTTTTTACGCTCTGTCAAAATCATTACAAAATTTTATAATTACAAAACATTGACGCCACGTTATTTCGCTTTGATTCATACATTTTGTATGGGCATGAGGATTTTTGACAGATAAAAAGCGTCTTATGCTCTAATTTAGGGTGCACTGCATAATAGTACAAATTATGCAAAAGGCTTTCATAACACTTTTTTAACACATCTTAATGTTAGATAATTACAAAAAACTTTTTATATGAACATGCAGAAATGTACTTTAATTAACAAGAAAATATTTTTTTAAATTTTTGAGGCTTCGTCTGGTAACAGGTTGAAACTGCAATTTTTCATCTTTTGTGAATAAAATCAAAAGTTGCCCACAGATTTTGGTCATTTAAAGCTCGTTTTGTTTCAAACATAATTTTTTATATACACAGGAAAATTTGTTGGCATAGCTTAATTTTTCAATATTTTATGCAGTTTTAAAGATCACAAAATTTCAAGAATTTGCAAAAAATAATTTTTTTTTTTTTCAAAAAAAAAATTTTTTTTTCTAAAAGCTGGAATTTTTTTTAACTGAATTATATATCAGATTAAAGGTTATTTTATTGCGGAATTTCGGTTTTTTACTAAAGTTCAATAAATGAAAATTTTTTTTAGTTAGTTCAATACATGTAGTGCAACCTCCTCCATTTTTAAAATAACGGTAAATCTCGAAAACGCGAGCTAACCTAGAAAAACGGATAGCACCACTGAATTCAGCGTACCCGAATTAGGTTTAGTCACTGGGTGCCCCGTTTGTCGGTTTTTTCAACTAGCGCAGTGTAATTGGCGTTAGTTAAAAGTACCTATAGCCGAGCTGAGGTATAAGCTGTCCGGTAAAAAATTTTCGCTTTCACTTCTAACCGATAAGAAAAAATTCCTGGTTTTACTTATAAATCCTAAAATCTTTTATAATTAAAACAAAGTTTTAATTATTGTTTGATGGCAGAATAAATTATTTAAAACATTGAAACATTAGAACATTGAAAATTTACAAATATGAACTTAATTATTTATTTGCTTTAAGAGCCAATTGAAATGTATTAATTTAAGTCCAAAAATGAACCTTTTTTGCAAAGAAAAGTAAGAGTTGCAAAACGAAAAGAAATGTTTGCTGTGTTAAAGGTTTGTTTGAACATTTCTGATTCTCATTTTGTTCATGGGAATTATGGAATAAGTGTTGTTAAGTTTCAAACAAACTTTTAGGAATTTTTCAAGTCTACTGATGAGTTGATTAGCACCAACGAAATGTCTGTCGTTGGCATATAGACAGCTGCAAAAGACAGCAAATACTTTTTAAAAAGGTTCATTTTTGGACCTAAATTAATTGAAAATTTACATTAAATTAAAAACACTCAAATATTGAAAATACAAAAAACATTTAATTTGATTTAACTGAATTAAAATTAATTTGATATGGCAAATACAAAACAGAATGTGGTAAATGTAAGAGAAAATCAATGTATAGCTAGAGTACAACTAGTGAAATGTATTTTGCAGAGCAACTAATATTTTGCACAGCAATTTTTTTTCGGGGCCAACATAGTTTGGACAGCGTCTCATGACGTGCAAAGTGTTGCACACAAAATCCAGTTTTCATCAGGCCGTTGAGAACATTTTTAAGTGAAATTAGCAGAGTGGCTGAGAAGGAAATAATTCCGCTTTCAAAAAGCAGGACTTACCTTTATTAAGAAAATACAATTTTTACGCTACATGCCGCTGCATGCAGTTTTGAGAAAAAAAAAAAAAACAAAAGAAGTGTTTAATAGTTCAAGCGGCTTCTATGAATATGTTGCTTTCATACCGCTTTTAAAATAGCAAAAAAAAAAAAAAAATTCCAACAAGTTCTTAAACTGCTCTTTTCCTTCAATTTGAATTTCTTCATTAACTTCTTTTTTTTTTTTTTTGCTCTTTTCTTTTTCAAGCGCCAGTCACCAACTGAAAAATTTTAAACGCAAAATGAAGGGAGACAGCTTGGAAAAATGCATTTATTTTAAATCAAAATGTTCACTGCCAACATTGCAGTTGAAGGAGCTACAACGGGGACTGGCAGAAGAATGAATCGGCTGCTTTTGCTGTTACTCAATTTCACATTAATCGCAAGAGTAAATAAATTACAAGAATAGTGGAAGAAAAGAACAGCGGAGTAACAAAAAAAAAAAAGAAAAAAAAAACAAAGTTGCATTGAAAACGATTCATGAATAAATTAAATTCTAAATCAAAATTGCTACAAGGAGAGGGAACAAAAACAAGGAGAATGTAGTCTTTATTTATACAACGCCATACGAAAATTTACATATTTCATGCACTACAACCGGATTTCATTAAAGTTTAGAAGAAAGAAAAGAAAAAAAAAACAGAACAACTGCAATGATGAAGAATATGATAGTGATAATGACAACACAGCAACATGCAACATCATTCACAGCGTTTTTTGCTATTTCTTTTTTTTAGCTGTTACTGTTGCCGTTATTGTGCAAAACTATAAAAAACATACACATGGTAAAGTGCAAATATTTAAAATCAAACAACTGCAAAAAAAAAAAAAACAGAAAGAAAGAAATATCAAAGCGAAGTCCCAAGAGGTTGCAGAAGTTGCTTCATACTTGAATCTAATGCAGCCAACCAAACAACAATATGCCAGTTGTATCTACCGACCGATCATCCGCGTCCGCGTCCGCGATGCCAGAGCTACGGCATTTAAAATAATGCATTCATTAGTATACGTCAGTGTTTATGATCGTTTACCTTCCATTCCTGGGTCAGTTGAATTTTGTACGCGTACGAGCCCCAGTCATCATGCAAAGTTCCTCAAGTTGTGCTCTAAGAAAGAGTGAGCGACATAAAATCGACTGCATAGAATTCTCTTGCACACAGTCTCTTGGATAATGGCGATATCCCCGGCAGATCTTGCACTTTGTGGACCTTGTGTGTGCTGGCCAATGGTTTACTGAATTATAGTGCACAAATTTATGCACTACAATGTGAAAAGTACGCTCGGTAGGAATATTATGGTGCCGTAAAATGGGAGGAGCCCATTTTTGGTTTGCGTGTTCCGAACAGAACACGCATTTTGGTACAACAATTTCATTATTTACATGTGTTTTGAGCGCTGTATCAATACGGGACGATTCGTCAATCGATTGAACAGATTTATACCATGTTCATACGTGCGCCTTTATTGAGATAAACGCAATAAAGTCCATTATTGAGCGCAATATTCCATACAAAAAGTAAACAAAGTTATTGCTTAATAAACTCAAAATCGCTTTGAACATTGAGAGAATATGAAACACAACACTGTAAAAGATGTGTTTAATAAGCAAAAGTATACAATGCGAGATGAATGACAAGATAAATGCCAACAAAGGCAAACAAAACAAAATAATAAGAAATAAAAATAAATACAATAAAAATAAAAACATTGCAGCATTTCCAAATTTTTATTTCTCTTTCTTTTGATTATTGCCGCTTTGGAGTCATAACAGGAACGCACTACTTGTACAAGTTCCATATTTTTATTGTACAACACTAAAATCTTTTTAATAAAAGGCAGTTTTTCTTCCATATTTCTTATTTGAAAATATATTTCACTTTTTCTTTCTCACTACTAAAACAAAAACAACAACTTTTTTCCAGCTGTCAAATACTAATTGAGTTAGCGCAATATTTGTATGTATGTATGAACGCAAAAAATATTATGTCAATAAACTGAATATTATCTCAATTAGAAATGCATGTATGAACAAGGTATTAATTAGTTTCAACAAGATGGCCATTATCATCGGTTAAAATTTGGAACCTTCCGTCGCAAGAGCCTTTATTAAACCGGGCCAATTTTGCTTTGAGCTATTTTACTCTTGCAACAGGTTACAGCAATTTCGAAATTTGAAAATGGTAAGCGATTTAATACTGCCATAAGCCTCAACGTTCAAAAATTAATACCAACTACAAATGCATTTTAATTAAAATTTTCCTTGCAAGATTTTCTTAAGAAGTAAACGATTCAAGCACAGAATTATTGTTTTGAATAAACATATCAATCTTTTAAGGTTCTGCTGTGTTGCGCCATTAAACATACGATAATTCTTAGAAGTTTGTTAAGCACTTGAGATAATGGAGTATTTTCTTGTTTCACTTTTCTTTTTTCCAATACATTTAACTGTTTTTAGGAGCATTTTAGTCGTCAAAACAAACAAAAAATCAAACGCAGTAAAAAAATAAAAAACGGCCGAAAAACTGTGCATAAAATACATTAGGCTGGGTCGATTTCACAATCGATTTTTCGACAGCTTTTGGCATGCGAAAAAAAGTTATACTACAAAATATCAAAAAATTGTTCTCGCGGAGTCTGAAATTTAATTTTTGGTATTGTTGTGTGCGAGACACCTCGAAGAAAATACTTGAGAGAAGAAATGATTAATACTCACACAAAAATAAAATTATTAGGGGTTAGTCACGCATTTGACCCCTCTACGGGCACGCTGGGACTGAATGGGGAGATGAACTCTGCTTTGAACTCTGGCAATGGTATAGCAAAAAAAGTGAGAAAAGCAATGTACCACTTTTCATTCTGAACAAAAAAGTACTGACTTTGTCATTAACACATCATTGGAGGGGAAATCTTTACACAATCTTTAACTAAAAAAAAAAAAAAAACAAATCAGTGCAGAAACTCTACAAAACTTGAGGAAAAAGTACATATGTAATATTTATTTTCAAGAAATGAAAAATTTATTAGCACATTTCGCTCCAAGGAAACGAATAAAACGCAGTTCTCCGAACTTTTCTCAAATACTTCTCTCAAAAACATCTTATTTGCTTTTCAATATATTTTTGAAATCGTCTTAAGAGCATAAAAGTAATGAAATACACGACATTTAGTAAAAAGTGAGTTGAAAGAGTTCTTACAGTTCTTTTTATGCAGCCAGAACGAATATACTTTGCAAAGTATACCTATCTCTTTTTAACAACAAGCGTTCTATCAGTTGATTTGGGTGTTTTTCAAAAGTCACGTTTTTCGTCTGGGTGCAGTCAGCGGCAAAAGTGTTGTACTGTCCAGCAACGTGGCCAGGTTAACTCCAGTATATAATAAAGCAATACTGATATTATGCGTTACAGATTTTTTTATATATTGCAACGACTGGCAGGCGGATAAGGATGTACATTTACATTAATTAATTTTTCTTATTAGAACTTTATATTATATAAATTATTTTTTCTTTAGTTTTTGAACTTTACTGTTAAAATTGACAACACTATTTTTTAGAGCTTTGGGTCTTTATATTTTTCTTTCTTTATTAATCGATATTTCGCTAACAATTTGTTAGTATCGTCAGGAATCTTTAATGGTTTTTATACCCTTCACATACATAAATGTGTAAGGGTATATATAAGTTTGTGATTCCGCTTGTAACGCATTGAAATATCCATCTAAGACCTCATAAAGTATATATATTCTGGATCAGAATCAATAGAGATTACGATGAAGCGATGTCCGTCTCTAGTCGTTGAAATACCGTTTCTGAGAAAACGGTTTGAGATAGTGACCTCATTCTTTCGCTAAAACGTGTTAAACTCCGGTTTGTGATTCCGTTTGTAACGCATTGAAATATCCATCTAAGACCCCATAAAGTATATATATTCTGGATCAGAATCAATAGAGATTACGATTGAGCGATGTCAGTCTGTAGTCGTTGAAATACCGTTTCTGAGAAAACGGTTTGAGATAGAATCCTCATTCTTTCGCTAAAACGTGTTAAACTCCGGTAGTGGGTCTGCTCTTGAAATTCAGCAAGATCGGTATATGCATAGCCGAGATATATTCAAAAAACCGGGTTTTTGAGGGGTATTTTTTTTTGCCCATTTTTTTGGTCAGATTTTTGAACAAAATTTTTTTCTTAAAAAGTAAGCCATATCAGTTTTAGTGCCCACTAAATCCCAAAAATTGAAGAATTTTTTATATCGGCAAATATATACCCGAGATATAGCGTCTAACGATTTTTAAAGAAATCGGATCTATAAGCCAAATAAAACAACTTTTGCCACCAAAGATCAATCAGAATGTTACATTGTGAAGGGTATTTAAGATTCGGCCCAGCCGAATATAGCACTCTTACTTATTATTTTCTAATAATAATAATACAAAATAAAAACAAAGATTCCTACTACGCATCTTTAGGGCTTGATTTCTATTACAAAAATACGAAAAATTTAAGTTCGGTCTTTTCTAAAATGGTTTTTTATACATATGGCGTAGTTTAATTTTGCTGTCCTCATGTCAAAAGCTATTGAACAATCGTTGGTACAATATCAACAATGTTTTGTCCATACAAATCGACCCGATCTAGTATACATACTATATACATATCTAAGCAATTGTTTTCAGTCAAGTTTTTTTTTTTTTTTGAACAATTTCAATACAAAATAATTTCATAGTTACACCAAAATATGCCAACAACTCGACTCAGCAACGACCTCAGGCTTTTTTACATTAAGGTAACGATATGTTGTTAGTATTTGATCTGAGGTGTTATTGATTACAGTATGGAACTTTGTTTTTTCTTTTTTTTTATTTATTAAAAATCAGCGTTTGTAAATATTTTTTTTTATATTCTTATAAGTCAGTGACCATTTAAGCATGTACCTCGTTTTATAAAAATAAAATATATAAAGAACGTATTAGAAAAATGCTACATACAAATAAAATGCATTAAATTAATTAAAAATTAACATAAAAAAATAAAATATTAAAAACAAAATAAAATGGCATTTAAGCTAAATCGTCAGTACGCACAAATGAATGTGGTTTGAAATGAAATTTTAGGAATTTTGAATTCAAGTACTCCTTGAAACAACATCTTAAACTGTGCTGAGCGCTCGCTAAGGAAATATACGTAAGGAATGCTGCCCCTTAATCCATATTAATAACCAGATTGTGCCTCAGAAGACACAAGTGAAATACCTTGGTATCCATTTGGACCGCCGTCTTACATGGAAGCCGTATATAGACGCCAAGTTGACTCAAATGAAATTGAAAGTTGACCAACTCCATTGGCTTATCAGAAGGAACTTGGTCCTTCGGCTTGACTGTAAGCTTCTCCTTTACCACTAAATATTGAAGCCAATATGGTGTTATGGTATTCAGTTGTGGGGCTTCAGCCTGCGCTTCCAATATTGCGAAAATCCAGCGCCGTCAGAATAAAATACTACGAATGATAACTGGTGCTCCTTGACATACGTCAAAAATAGCAACTTACACAAAGATCTACAAGTTCAAACTATTACGTCCGAAATCTCAAACAATGTGGTAAAATATTTCAACAAGCTGCAAGTACAACCAAACCCTCTCGCTAGAAACATCTTACAACAATGCGGGCACACTCGGTTGAGAAGGAGATATACTGTTGCTCTTAAATGACTCACTCCGGTATTGGAGTACTGCTTTATCAAATTTGAAAAACTGATTTTTTAGTCTGGCACTGGCTGGTCTAATATTTTAACTTTTAGACTTAAGATTTGAACACTTATTGTTAGTTCACAAAAAGAAGTACACTAGAGCCCCGACTTGCGTCGTTAATGGGGACCGGAGAAACGCGACGCAAATCGAATCACTTTTTTCTATATAAATGCACTGAAATTTAATTTGTTGGAGAAAATATTTAAAACAAAGCAACAAATGTTGTATTTTTGATTAAAAAAAAAATACTAGTATGAGTACGTTTTTATTTATTTAATTTACTTCAACAAATGTTTATATATGTATATTATAAAGAAATAAAAAAAAACCATAAATTAAGAAAAAAAAAACAAAAAGTAAATTCATTTACATACATACATATGTATACTATTTACTTTGACTCAAGTTTTACGTCCTCAAGCCATATTCTAGTGAATCACACACTAAATTGTTGCCATAACCAGACAGCTGCTCTTAGCACCACTTATATAAAAAAGAAAAGGGGATTCCCCTTTTTTCACGCAATCTGAAAATTTCTTAACGTACAGGTGACGATCGTTGTTGCCAAAAGTTGTAAAAACTAATGAATTCAAGATGTTAAATACATACCACACTACAAATGCTAAAAATGGCAATCCACAATGCAGTGAAAACTGCAAAACATGTAACCGTGTTTAGCGACACAAATCGAAATCAAAACGATGCAAATCGAATCGACGCAAATCGGGGTCAAAACGACGCAACTTGAAATCGCAACGACGCAAATCGAATTTTTCCCGTTTTAAAAAGCGACGCAAATCGGAACGACGCAAGTCGGGGCTTTAGTGTACAACAAATAAATAAAAAATAAAAAACTGTCCGGTGTCTATAACTGATGAATTTATATCTTGACATAAGTCAAATTCTTTATCCACGAATGAAAAAGAAAAGAAGAAAAAAATTAATTCATGCAGAATTTAACATTTATCATGATATAAATTCATCGGATATGGACACCGAGTGATCGGTTGAAATATTTCATATTGAAATTATTTTGAAAAAATATAATTATTTATGTATTCAGTTTATCAGGCTTAAGTTCTTTCTATATTATCTTTGTGATTGATATTAATTAAATTAGACAAAGAAAACATCAATCATCAAAGATAATATAGAAAGAACTTAAGCCTGATAAACTTAATACATAAATAATTATACATATAAGAAAAAGTTCGAATAATAGAAATTCATTAAGTTTGAAAAAATATATTAAATATTCCACTGAACTTTTCGCTTTAAAGAGCAGTGTACAATATTAACTTCTATACTAAATAAGAAAATAAGTGAATGAATGAATGTAGAAAAGTTTTTTGAATTTTTATTTAACGTGTGAATATGCAACTGCAACAAACGAACCATTCAGAATTTAAAATTCTTTAAAACCGCGACGCACACAGGAAGTACGAATGAAATGAAATAAAATTAATGAAGATAAAACATTAAAAAAAATGCATTATTGTATTAAGAAAATTACATTTTTTTTTTCGTTCGCACTCATCACTCTTATCAAAAAAAAAAAAAAAATTATCAAAGTTATGCACGAAACTGTTTGGAAAAACGGCATAGAAAAAAAAACAAATAAAACAATGTTGAAATATTTTAATTTTAAATTTGAAATGGCATTAGAAAATTTAATTTATTATTATAAAATTCCATTTGCATCTGCCAACGCTTTTAAGCGCTGTCATGTGGCAGGCGAAAAGGTGTAGAGAAATCGTGACAACGTTGAAGACACAACAATGACGAGGAAAAACAGAACTGAAAAATCAAAATGTAACGTCGGCAAACTTTAAAAGTGTGCAGGATGGAGCCACCACCACTAACAATGTCAGAATAAACAACCAAAAACGGTGCACAAAAGATTTTTTTAATCACTGCAAATATTGAAACGAGCAAAAAGCTGTAATGAAATTTTTTTCCCTTTTTTTGCGCAATTAACAATAAAATGCAATTTTTTTTTTGTTTGCAGACAGGCAGGCTGACAAAGCATTTGACGTGGTTGGTTGGAGTTAAAAAGGGAATTTAATTACAAAAAGAATTATATGTATGTATGTATGTATATGACAATATGCAGATGTGGAGCAAAATTTTATATGAAATTGAGTACTTAAAACTGAGAGTTTAAAAATTATACGCAAATTTTCGCGGTGTGAAATCGGTTTTATTCTTTGCAACTGATTCACGGTTTCCAAACCGTTATAATCCTGTTTTTGCCTTTTTGCTGATTTCTCGAATTTTTTTTTTTTTTTTTTTTTTGCAAATTTTTGCTTTATTGAAACGTTTGCATTTCTCGTCTAATACCTTGTTCATACATGCATTTCTAATTGAGATAATATTCAGTTTATTGACATAATATTTTTTGCGTTCATACATACATACAAATATTGCGCTAACTCAATTAGTATTTGACAGCTGGAAAAAAGTTGTTGTTTTTGTTTTGGTAGTGAGAAAGAAAAAGTGAAAAATATTTTCAAATAAGAAAAATGGAAGAAAAACTGCCTTTTATTAAAAAGATTTTAGTGTTGTACAATAAAAATATGGAACTTGTACAAGTAGTGCGTTCATGTTATGACTCCAAAGCGGCAATAATAAAAAGAAAGAGAAATAAAAATTTGGAAATGCTGCAATGTTTTTATTTTTATTGTATTTATTTTTATTTTTTATTTTGTTTTGTTTGCTTTTGTTTACATTTATCACGTCATTCATTTCGCATTGTATACTTTTGCTTATTAAACACATCTTTTACAGTGTTGCGTTTCATCTTTTTCTCAATATTCAAAGCAATTTTGAGTTTATTAAGCAATAACTTTATTGACTTTTTGTATGGAATATTGAGCTCAATAATGGACTTTATTGCGATTATCTCAATAAAGGCGCATGTATGAACATGGTATAAGCAGGCTAATAATTTCAGTTGTTTTTAAAAAAACAACAAGATTATTACTAAGCTTTGCATGATTTTGCCGCTTGCTACAGTCTAAACTTTTTGAAAGGTATTTTAAGTCCATTAATGCATTTTGAAAGTTTTGGTATATTTGCCACTGTTTAGTGTTTGTAAAACTATTAGAAGCCTGGTTTCGTCTCTTGCTATTTTTTTTCGCGATTTTTCCACCTGGTTTTTCGTTTGCTAAATTTTCAGCGAACTTGTGCACTTTTCGGCAGTAGTGTGTCTTTTAACTATTTAAATTTTTCATTAACAATTTTAAATCAATTTTGGATTTGTGGCAATTTCTTACGAATATTTAGGGCTATACTAAACTTCTCTATGAGCTACTCAGGCAATATAAAATAAATGTTTTTTTAAAATTAATTTTGACAAAACTATGATTATTTGAAATCTCTTTTCAAAATGCTCAATTACAGTACACTACAAAATGGTTACTAAAAGAACAATTTTAAAAGAATATGACTATGATTGAATGTAGCAACAATATTCAGCCCAATCATGAATGATAATTCCGTGAGAGTTTTTTCTCTTTTCCCATTCCTCTTATTCGGGTCTGTTCTGGAATCCGAATTCACTCTAAAGTGGATTACTTTAGAATTTTTGGTGTTCTGCAATCCGAATCCCCATGTTTTTATTCGTTTTCAATTAGAGTATTTGGGGTGAGTGAAAGTAAATAGAATCGGCAAGTGATAACTTTTTTAATAAAAACTAAATTTTCTCTTTTAAATTGAAGTGTTTTTTATTAAATATAATAAAAAAAAAATTTGAATTTACACACAATTATTAGTAAAAAAATTCCTTTTCTTTAATTTCTTCCAAAAATGTTGTATGTTTTGTCAAATGGCACTTGCGCAAAACAAAAATAGAAAAATGTTGCCTATGATCGAAAACACGAAGTTGCCCTACATATGAAAGTGTGATATGTCAATGTTTTTTGGACTAATGCTTAATGCAATCAGAATTTATTGGAAGAGAAAAATTGACATTTTAAAGGAAATTATAATAAATTTCCTATATTTAGTTTAATTTCAGCAATATTTATATTAATATGATTGTATTTAGTGGTCAAATTCCATTGTAATAGTCCGGCAATACGTTCTTTTGGTTGTCATGGATCGTAGTTCATGTGCTCATAGCCGGCAAACTGCCGCGCCGGTAATTTCACAACCTTATTTACACCCGTCGCGGTCGGTAGAGCTGCTTTCTCAGAATAATCTATTAATGTTTTTGTTTTTGTCATATTTTAACTTAATTTTAAAATTTTTCTGCGTGATTGTAAAAACATTGTTTAGACGGTCGTCAACCGTTGGTTTTTGGTTTGCCGCCGGCGACTATTTGTATGTTAAGCTATCTTTTATTATCGGCTTCGTCCTCTGATAGTTCTTTTCAAAACATAAAAACCTGTTGTGTATGTATTAGACATTCAGAATTTTTTTTTCGAACAGAAACTTCGAATATCTAAAAACATTCTGAATTGAGAACACCAATTTATGAATTATTTGGATTAAAAAAAATTTGCTAAATCAATACGAATCGGATTCTAGAACAGACCCGTATATGTTGTCAGTTCAAGCTCAATTTGAATATTTACATTATTTTATTGTTGGCTGCTTTTTTTTATGCGTGAGAACTCACATTCTCACACACTTTAGATGATAACAGCAGTCGTTAAGGCCGGCCCTTCTTGGATTATTTGACGAAAGAGGAAATTATTTAATTGTTGGATGCTTTAGAAAAAATTTTGTTTTCATACCTTTCAAAAGACAACAAAAGGAGGCTTTGTTTTGCATTGAATCCTTATTCATTTATTTTTGTTTTCAAATATAAACATATTTTGTATGCATGAAAAAATCTTTTCAAACTTGTCAACAAAAAACATATAATAAAATAATTTAAAGCCCACAAGAACACAACTTAATGCATGTCATTCTCTAAGGGGGAAAATAAAGCATTTGAGGCAGAAAATTCCTTTTGATGTTGAAGCGTTTTCAAAGGCGGGGAGGGGGAGACAATCCAACAAAATGTTAATTTGTTTTAAATCAAGGTAAAAAGAAGTGGAAAGAAAATCATATGAGGAAATATGAACTTGAAAAAAGTTTTTTTATTTTTGGATAAAAGCGTTTTATAGAGAGAAACATTAAGGGCAAGTTGTTTTTCCTTTTTTTTGAACAAGTCTTTCAAATAACCAAAACGTACGCATGTTGTGGCTTATCACTTTTTTACACGCGTATTCCGTCACTGAATTTAATGATTTTTTTTCTTTATTGCTTTAAGGCCTTTGTGGAGCAGATGTGCACAATATTAATTTTACAGAAATCAGCCCATCAAGTTAATATTAATATCATCAAACCAAATCACATACACAGACGCTGTGTTTTTTCTGAAATTGTTTTTGCTGAGATAAACAGAATCAGTACCACGTATTTGTATTACTCGCAACGAGGAATTGCCCAAATGAAACAGCGCAGTTGGCAGAAAATCTATTTCATTTGAAACAAAATATTGAGTTTCTCATACAACTGTTTCTGTATATTTTGACAAGTGAGAAGTTTTCGACCAGAAGTGTCAAAATAACCCGCTTTGAAAAACAAGAGGATAATCAGCAAAATCAATTTTTGTTAATTTGAGTAAATGTCCACTTTAGTTTGAAATATCAATTTTTTCTTACTAAAAGAAAATTCACCACGGAGTCCGTAGAAGCGAATAAACAACGTTTTCGAGAGAAATATACAGCCGCAAGCTTTGGTTATGCTTTCATCGAAAGCGATTTATTTTCTTGTTTTTTTTTTTTTCTTTAAATAGCTGGGCTGCTTTATTACGAAAAAACTGTTATGAACTAGTAAATTAGTAGATCAAATAGAACCAAATAGTTTTTCGTAAGTATCAAAGTTGGAAAATAGTAAACATAATCCACGAAAAGTTTTATAGGTGCCCTGAGTCGCTCAAACAGAGGAAAATCCTTTCGATTTACTTTCAAAAGAGAGTGTGCATAGAAAAAAAAAATGTTTTTATATAAAATTTTTAGCTATTGTAATGAAATTTTTGTTTGTTTTTCATATTCATCCCTATCATGAATAATTTTTCCCCTAAAATTTTTTCCCATTTCCCAAAATTGCGATCATTAATAACTTTTCCCATAAAATATGTTCCCATTCGAAATTTCTCCATATCGTGCATGGATTTTTCAAAGACATTTTGCCCATTTTTTGTGTTAATTTCTTCATTTTCTTTTCTTTGGGGAACTAGAAAAAATGTATGATATTCATGATGGCAAATCTCCCCACTTGGGAAATGAAAATTTTATGGGAATAAAAAGTTCACATTTTATTCATGATAGGGGTGATTATATCTAAAACAAGCCCTTTTATTTAATGTATTATTTTCGATTATGATCATCCTCAAAGTGTTCCCCTCCAGTAACTGACAACGTATCCGATAATTCCAGGGGATTACAGTCACTTTCCTGTGGTAAAATTATCTCACAGTTTTTAATTAGAATTAAACCAATTTACGCAGCTTTTTCTTAACCATTCCAATATTCTTCTTATTTACTTTGCTTTCAGGTATGCAATGGGCATTCACTACGCACTGATAGCAATTTCTTCATCGTGGGCAATAATCATGTTATGGGGTAAACATTTTCTACTTTTAACGCAATAGAGATGATGATTCTTTTTGGAACGAAGTTCCTTAACGCGGCTTGCTGGTAGTGGAAATTAGTAGAAATCGTCACGAAAGCGTGTGAGCTGTTTATATGTGTTGGTTTATTTGTCAGCAAACAATTGTGTATGATGGGCGGCAAGTAGCAAAACTATTTGACGTCAGCGGAGACACAAACCACATAAATATTAATTAGTTGTGAAAACTGACACTACCAGTTGCTAGATGTTCCTAAGGTAAAGTATGTCCCCCGACCGCATTTCTTTTTATTTTAGCAATTCACACCCAATTCGTTCCCTATTTGAGAGTGTTTGCAGCAGTTTCCTTTTCAATTCTAATAAAAATAAAACATTTTGTAAAAAGCTTCGAAATTGAGCCTTTAAAACATTTATATGTTTTTTTTTTTACAGTCAATTGGGTGGATTGAATTGAATCTTGGAAACAATAAATCAAGCATAAAATCTAAACAAGATAATAATCTCAAGTTTATAACTTGTCGTTTGTAGAGATGAGCCAATTTCCTTTCAAGTGTTTCACTTACTGCAATCGAACCTTTTTTTTCTATTTGTTTAGTCGTGCGTAAAATTGGGTGATTAGGAAGATTTCGTGTCTGTTTTCAAACATAAAGTTTCCGTGCGTGAAACATAAATCTCGTGAGCGAAAAAAAGTGCCTTCCTTAGAGCACTTAAAATCTCTAAGCAACAGAAAAAATTTAACAAAATTCTGACTTAACTACGTATATATTGATAACTTTTGGTGAATGAAATACCAATACACAGGCGAAAAGAAAAATTACTTTAACTTAAATTCTAGCTAGTTTCTATGCTTAAGGTGGGATCACACGATTGCCGCAATGCAGCACCTTTTGTTAGATTTTGTATGCCAATCGTGTGTTAGCACAATAGCGAATGTTGTTCCTATTTGTCCTAATCAAATACGATATTTTGATGCAATTAAATGACTTCCGTTTTTAAAAAAAAACCAATTGGTTTTTAAAATAATCAGGGTTGTTGCAAAATCCAAGTCAGAATTGTGAACTATCAGAATTGAAAATCAATTCTGATTTGAATTGGTGTCCTGAAATCGTCTTGGTTTTGCGCTGATTCGAACATAAGTAAAACCCCATGATACAACTAATAAGGTAACCTTTTCGCTACAATAAGAACAACTTCAATAAAAATAACATGCATTTTGTTTTTGTACAACTTATGCAAACTGTCAAAAAGACGCCACCTCTACATTTACAGAAGAGAGATGCACTGAGCTTACGCGGATTTGCTACCTCGTTTTGGCTGCCTTTCATCTCTGCATTCTCTTGGCAACCTAAAGTAGTCAGATGATTAACGGTTTAGTTGACGAGGCTACATTGTTAGTTGTATCATGTAAAACCCATATTCGAATCAGCTGTTTTGTGTTGCTTGTGCTGTTGTTTACATTTTGCAGAAGATTTTCACATCTATTTTGATTAATATTTTTTTATATATTAAAAGATCTTTAAAAAATGGTAGAGGCAATAGTTTTGTATACAGTATTTATCGCATATAAGAACATCTGATATAAGAACAAAACGCTTATAAGAAACATTTGCAAAAACACCATATCTTTTTAGTGTTTTTTCTAACAAAAAAAGTTTCATATAAGAAAAAAACTGATAAAAGAACATTTTCCTTGAACACCAAAACCACAAAATGTATAGAAAAAGAATTTATACAAGAAACTTTCAAAGGCAACACTGAATTTATGTAGTTTGCATGGACAACTCTGTTTTCTGACGGTTTTACAACAACAACAACGTTTTTTTTTTACTTTTAGTGCTCATGAGAAGTTTTTGTTTCTTGCCTCGTAAATAAATAAATAAATAGTACAAAATGAATTGTGTACGTACATGTATTTAATACATATAATTTTTTTTTAAATTGAAGTTGTCTAGTTTTTAGGGTTCCGTACTCATCAGAGTGAAACGGAACCCTATTACGGAGACAAGTACGTCCGTCCGTCCGTCCGTCACAGCGTCCATTCTCCGAAACGGTAAGAGCTAGAGAGCTGAAATTTTCACAGAATGTTGTTGTACCTTGCCGCTACAACAAAAAATACTAAAACCAACAACAAGTCGAAAACTACCTGGTGTCCCCATACAACGAAAAGTTACAATTAGCCATAACTCTCGAACCGTAAAAGATAGAGAGCTGAAATTTGCATAGCGTATGTATTTATAGATGTTCTACAACAACAAACACTAAAACCAACAACAAGTCGAAAACTACCAGGTATCCCCATACAACGAAAAGTTACAATTAGGTATAACTCTCGAACCGTAAGAGATAGAGAGTCGAAATTCGCACAGTGTATGTATTCCCAGATGCCTTACAACAATAAATTACAAAAACAACAACAAGTGGAAAATTACTCGGTGTCCCCATACAACATAAAGTAGCTTTAAAAACAGAGAGATGAAATTTATAAAATATACATATGTATTCACATACGCCATTCCATACATACATTACACATACATACGTACGGAACCCTAAGAGTGCGAGCCAGCCTCGTACTTGACTCAATTTATTTATATCTATTAACTAAAGGGGTTAATAAAATAAAATTTGATTTGTTTTATTTTTCTATTTACATACATACATCTACGTATATACATACATAAAACGTTGAAAAAGCTCGTATATTCATATAAGAAACAAATGCCTTATGGCCATAGCTAATTATATAAGAAATAAGTTTCTTATATAAAATAATTGTATATAAGAAAGAAACGCTTATAAGAAACTTTTTTCGTGGATTTTTCAAGTTTCTTATATCCGATAAATACTGTACATTGATTGAGGAAAACAACAATGAAAAAGTGAAACGAAAGATTTTGAGGGACTAAACCAATCCGTTGGAGCTGCCGGAAACAGCATAAGTATACATATAGTATGTACAAGAATGCCAAAGATGTTTTAGCTATAATAAATATACAGATTTATTAGCCACTTCTGTTTAAACAAAGAGGCTTTTCAAATGCTTTTGAACATTGTCAAAGTTCATTTGCCTTCTTCAAACCTTTCCAGCATTGTTCAGCCAGCTGCGCCAGTGGAAATGATAGTTCCGCTTGTCTCGCCAGAAGTACGGTGTCAATTGTCTTAAGCAACGTACTAAAGGTTTTACAAAGGCAGGTATGCCCTCAGTGGGTGAAACTAACAGTGGATGATAATGAAAAAGGAAGATGTAGGAACCATTTTTTCACCAAACGCACAACAAAATTATAAAATTTGCTGTGGATGAGCATTTATGTTTTAATAGAAAGGGGTATTTTAGTATGAAAGCCATGATTGTAAGTAGAAACTAATAAGATTGGTGGTCCAGCACCGTTGAGAGATTGAGATAACAATGACCAAATAGATTCTGCCAGCTCCTTATCGCGCTTATTCTCTTTCATGAATTTTAAAAATATCTCATTTTGTGTTTGATTCCTATCTTTTCCCCTATTGGTGATAAAATAATAATGAAAAATTTTGCTTATTTAGTTTAATAAACAAAAAAATAAATAAATTTTAGTTTACTTGTGAGCCAAATTGTATTTACCAGCCTAATACCTTGTTCATACATGCATTTCTAATTGAGATAATATTCAGTTTATTGACATAATATTTTTTGCGTTCATATATACAAATATTGCGCTAACTCAATTAGTATTTGACAGCTGGAAAAAAGTTGTTGTTTTTGTTTGGTTGTTTGGTTTTTGTTTCACTTGACTCTCCATTTTTTTTTATTTTTTATTATTTTGTTTTGTTTGCTTTTGTTGACATTTATCTCGTCATTCATCTCGCATTGTATACTTTTGCTCATTAAACACATCCTTTACAGTGTTATGTTTCATCTTTTTCTCAATATTCAAAGCAATTTTGAGTTTATTAAGCAATAACTTTATTGACTTTTTGTATGGAATATTGAGCTCAATAATGGACTTTATTGCGATTATCTCAATAAAGGCGCATGTATGAACATGGTATTAAACAAACATACAAATCTACCACCTGTCAACTGATCAGATTATTTCTGACAAAAACAAAAAACGATAAAAACAGATTCTGTGACACCTAGTTCTGACACAATTCTGATTCGAACACAAAAATGAGAAATATGTGTTTCTGTGACACCAAAATTAATTCTGTGTCGATTTCAATTCTGATTCTGATAGCAATCAGATTCTACAATAACCCTGATTATCTGTTATAGTTGATTTTAACAACCTCTGGTATCGTTTCGTTTTTGTTTTTAGTCTTTGCTGTTGCAGCGGCCGTATAACTTAATTTTTTGTGAAAATTTCTGTTTTCTAGCTCATATTACTGTTGCGGAGACTGGGCTCTGTAACGAATGGACGGACCGACAGCGAAGTCTCAGTAATAGTGTTCTATTATATGCCAACTGCAAAAAAATAAGCTGCCATCGTGCCATATACTGCCAAAATAAAAGTACATTTTAACTAGACTTTGTTCAGAGCACGATTAAGAGATTTTAAGTACGATTAAATTCGAAATAATGGTCATGCAGTAGCGAGAACTTTATGGTAAATTCGAATGCCGTAAAGAGAAAATCTGCACAAAATTATTAAGAAGTTCTGAAATCAACTTCAGGTGGAACAATGGCATATTGAAGTTAATATCAGCTAAAGTGAAATAAAATTGTCATACTGACGGCAAATTCTAGGGCCTTGTTGGTAACTGGAGCATGTGGCTCAACAGCATCTAAGGCGCTCTTTACACTGCTACACTGGCTGCCAGCCGATCTCGTGGTTAAGGAAACTGCTATGAATTTGACAATACGGGCAAAGGCAGGTGGTATGTGGAAGGATGCTGTCTCAGGGCACTCATGGATAATTGCAAGGATAACTGGTCTTCCGGATCGCATAGACTACTGCTCACCACGCCCAATGATCGAAAAGGCTTTCAGAGTAAATCTGTCGAATGCGTCCTTAGATAGTGCAATCTAATTAGCGCAATCAGAGGACGTAAGCATGGTCTCTGCGGATGGTTCCAAGTCGAGCATCTACATCCACCGACTTTAGCGGAGGATCAGTTTTAAGCTACCAGATGAGTGTAGCGGCACTCAAGCCGAAGTTACGGGGATAAGAAGGGTGATAAATGGGATAAGGTACTATAGGATATAGGGGGAGCATATCCTAATCTGTACTGACAGCAAGGCCGCCATAAGCACGCTTGTGGGTGCTTATACCACATCTAGGTTGATTCATGAATGCCGGATATCTCTAAATGAGATAGCGAGACATTCAGACCTGGAACTTCTCTGGGTACCTGGACAAAACGGTGTGTCCGGAAATGAAATGGCGGATGAACTAGCCAGATCTGGTAGCCACCTACAGCAGGAGGATATAGACAATTACGTTGGTGTTCGCCTCAATAGCTATAAACAGCTAAAACAACAACAGCTGTTAAGAACTGCACAGAAAAGGTGGTTGAATGAGATCACCTGTCGAATATCAGGGCTCAGGTGGCCCACCTATGAGTATATAAGAGAAATATGGCTTTGTTGGACTTTCCGAGACAATGGCTTCACACCTTAGTGGCTGTTCTAACGGGACACTGTCACAGGGCAGTATAGGCGAGAAGACTAAATCTTCTGTAAAATGATTTCCGCAGAGGCTACAGAGAAGAGAGAAGAAGAGGGGAGTGTCGAACATTTTCTCTGCCAATGCCCGGCTCTCTGTGACAAGAGAGCAAATTACTGGGGTAGATTGACACTACATGGCCGATAGGAAGTGTCGCAATGCGGTTTGGACAGGGTGTACTCCTTCATCCGTTTATCGGCTGGTTCAGGTCGTAAGCGGTGGGAGGTATGTAGGGCTATCTCCCTACATCCTACTCGGGTAGCACAACGGGACCCAAGTGGGCCGGACTCATGGCCGGCAGCCCTTGTAACATAACATAACGGCAAATTCTAGAACCAATTGTTCCGTTCGCTTAAATGAAGTAAAGTCTTTGATAAATTACGTTGTTGTTGTTGTTGGAACCGTTTGCTGCCACAAATTTCTCTATTAAAAATACATACATTCATTAAAAAATAACGTAATAACTTTTAACATTAATTAAGAAATTTTGTTCTAATTATTATGCGCAGTTATTATTCCGTTTGTTCATGGTGTAAGAAGAGATCAAAGGGTAAATTTGTCTTTTAATACAGTTTCAATATCGTTTCGCTTCATTCTTACAGCTTAATTACGTACAACAGTAATAGGAGCACATAAAAGTTATCAAATGCTTCCCTTAAAAACCAATTCATTTAGCAAGTCTTTATTATGATTTCATTTTTACTGTACCCTTGTATTGGGTTGCACGATTTGATTGGGAATTTAGTCAGGTCAGTGGGTGTCAAATTGTCATATGCAAATTAGTTTTTTCATCGTTTCTTTTTCTACGCTTCTTATAACAATGACAGCTTTTGTTAAAAAAAAAAAAAAATTGCCACATTTTTTTTTTCAACAAAATTTATGTACAACAACGATTTGCTTATCACATTTGGTGGAGAAAAGAAAAACGCGTTTAATAGACAGAATTATTCCAGTTCATTGATAAGAACTCTTTAGATTACGAGCGTAGGATTTTGAAGCAAAACGAATTCTAAAAGCAGGAGTATGGATGGATGTGAAATCTTTTATTTATCGATTTCTTTTCTATTTTGTTGTTGAGTCATTAAATTCAGCTTAAGACGATAATGGGAATGCAAACTTTTTTACTACTTATTGCTTGTGACTTGAAATTTTCAGTAAAAATTTTAATAACGCAGGGAACTTCGTAAATGTTCAAATTGTATCAATCAACGAGCGTCTAGATCTCAATGATGCAAACAAGGCTGGGCAGTATTTGAAATGCATGTATTTGAAATACATGTATTTGAAATACAAATACGTATTTTGTATTCGTATTTCAAATGCGTCTCATGAATGTATTTGTATTTTGTATTTTAAATACTAACACCAGCATTCATAAAAAATAAACCGTTGCTCAAATACATTTTAGAAAAAATTTTATATGAAAATTTTGTTGTAAAATGTGTTTCAACAATGTTTTATTTTTTATGAATACCGGTGTAAGCGTTTGAGTATTTTGTATTTCAAATACTTGTGCTCTCAAAATACATTTTTAATTTATGTTAGATCCACTAAAAGCGCAAAATATTGTTACTGTTTTATTTCCAAAAAAATGGCAATACTACAATTTAATTATCAAACGCAAAGTACCTGTGAAAAGTAAACGCAACTGAATGCATAGACATTGAGAAAGTCGTTAAGCTTTCAGAAAGTTAAATAATGAACAAATAAAATATAAGGAAAAAACCGCTTTTGACATTTTGATCTAAAACAAGAAGAGCAAAGAAAGCCAATCAGTTGTTGACTTGGATAGACTTTATACAGTCTTTAGTCAAACGTTTTTTCATTGTCACTTCATTCTTAATATCGTTATTTCTCTTTCAATAAAATATAGTTTTTTAATAATAAATCATTAGGGTTTTTTCGATAGCTGGTTTTAGTCATTCGCCCTTAAGAGGTTGTTTGTCTGATACCGCATTTGAAAAGCTGGTGTTTATGAGTGGAAGCAAAAACTTTTTTGATTAGAAGTATTTTGTATTTTAAATACATATTTTTGGTTACACTGTATTTTGTATTTTGTATTACAAATACTTACTTTTAGAATGCAGTATTTTGTATTTTGTATTTTAAATACGTGGAGAAAAAGTATTTGTATTTTGTATTTTAAATACACAACTTTCATGTATTTTGTATTTTAAATACACCAAAGCATGTATTTTGCCCAGCACTGAGTGCAAAACCAGAACATGTAGAAATAAAAAAAAAGCTCTCATATAAACAGAGAGCAAAAAATAACAGTCTTCTGAGACGATAAAATATCATCCATAAAAAAAGACTGCAAAACGATCATTGCTTTGGTTAATGTTAATTAAGTATATATGTAAATAGTATGTAAAATTGCGTGAGCTTTGGTTGCCGAGTGGTTAAAGCGGCTTCGCCAAAGTTGTGAAATTTGATACATCCAAAGTTCACAGGGTGCTAATGAAGGGTGTTTGCTACCCAGAAACAGACGGTTGTTCATCTAGCTATTAAAAATTTTACTTTTCTTTACTTTGGCAATTCTAAGTGCTATTAAATGGATAAAAAAGAAGCGTTTTAAATATGTTATCTGTTCGGACTCCAAGTCCTGCATTACTGCAATACAAAATTAAAAAAAATAACAAAGACATACAGCCCAATCATGAATATTCTCAAGGAATTTTATACCTAATGAAAATACGTTTCTCGAGAAAAAATTCCTCCAATCATGAATTACCTGAGAAACGAAAAAATAAAAGTTAGTAATATCGAAATTTTTTATAGGAAAAAACAAAAAAACATGTTTTTAAAATACCTATTTTTGCCTGCGCCGACTATTTCCCCCCTTCAATGTGGCGAAAACAGGGAGGGTTAAAAAAATTTCCTAAGGAATTTATCAACATAACAAGAGGAATGGGAAAAGAGAAAAAACTCTCACGGAATTATCATTTACGATTGGGCTGATAATATGTGAAATAAGAGATAACCTAATCCGATTTCCTAATAAAATCAAACTCATGTGGGTACCTGGACACTCAAAAATAACCGGAAATAAAATGGCAGATGCAGCAGCTAAAGACGCAACGAGGCAGCCGCCTCATAATGGAAAATATACAAAACAAATCCTCAATATACACAACAATACACAAATATTACTCTAATAAACATAAACTTGAATGGAACAATTATTCACACCTCTACAAACAATTTAACCCAACCCGGGTAACACCCAACTACCCAGCAACAATCTCTAAAAAGAATCTCCAATCGTTCATCAGAATGAGACTGGCTCATAGTCGCCTAACGCACCAACATCTAATGCAAAATCCCCCATCACCAATTTGTACCTTTTGTGCAGCTTCCATCATGTCAATGAACCATATAATTAATGAATGTATTTATATAAAAACTATATGTAATAACAGTCACACTTCCCTCACTAGTATATTATTGTATCCATCAAAAGAAAATCTAAATAAATTTATTAATATTTTAAAACAGCTAAATATATTGGACAAAATCTAAAAGCAAAATAAATGTATGTACATATTTATATAAACCTATACAAAAATCCTAAAAATTTACAAAGTAGAATTAAACAGTCACTTTATACAAAATGAGCCGATGACCACTGCTGCTAGTGCTCACCACCGCCTAAACTTAATTATAATTTATTATTTTAAGTTTTCAATAAATAAATAAATAAATAAATTTTCTTTACTTAATTGATATTAATTAAGAAGTGACAAACCAAGGATTGAACTTGAGCCTGAAAAAATAATTTAATATAATTGTATATTTAATGCAGCAAGTAGATCCATTATGCTATACGGAGCCGAAATTTGGGGTTATGAAAAGTCTGAGATTGTAGAGAAACTGTTTAGATTTTTTGTTAAAAAAGTGCTGTATCTTCCTACCACAACACCAAATTACGTACTACATTTGGAAACTCAGCTGGACTCGCTTTATGTCTCGACATTGAAACTGCACTTTAATTATAAATAAATAAAGTTTTAAACTTAAGTAAACAGCGATTGCCGCGTATTCTAGCAGAGATTATTACAAATAAAAATGTGTATTGGGCAAAAGTGTGGTCAAATCTCGCTCGCATCCTTCAGTTTTCTGCAACTGATTCCAATAGACCAGTATGTAATTACTGGAAACCAATTATCAAACTATTACAACGCAAAGAGCATGAAGATAATATTGCCAGGGCAACCAGTTCTCAGCATCATGATCTGTACCCTGAACTAAAATTTGATACCGTTCCAAATTTCATGACAAATTCATCGTCTTATGTCACTAGCATGATAGTAAAAGCACGAGCTGGTCTGCTGAATTTAAATGCTAGAAGCTTTAGAAATAATTCAAATACGACATGCTCAATATGCAGCCTCGATGTACCTGAGAATAAATGGCTCTATACAAATATATGCAGCTGTGTATGAATTATAGAAAATTGCTAGTAAATGAATTTGATTGCTGATAAAATTTGCTAAAATTTTGTTAAGTATTGACTCAAGTACAAAAGTTTTAAATCACAATGAATTATGTATTTAAATATGTGTAACTGTATTCTGTCAATCAGGCCTACAACAAAAGTGTTCAGCCTAATATAGATAAATAATATATTTACATAAATAAATTATTTATAATTATGTACACATGTATATACATTTTATCTATTTAAAATAAATAATAATAAAATAATTGTATTACAATACCATAGTTCAATGAAATTAAAGTTTTCAGTAAAAATGATAAATCAGTTCTCTCTCTCTCTCTCTCTTAAAATGAAATTGTTCATAATTTTCTATGTATAGAGTACTTGATTCGATTTTTAGTGCCCAACCAACCATGTTGTTAAGAAGAATTACACTTTGTTTTACCATTGGCAAAGTTATTGCTTTGAGCTACTAAAATCTATGTGAAATTTTCAAGTCAGTTAATTTTCTTCTTCTTGTGGTCACATCATTTTAATTTAAAATAAAACTTTTAATTAATGAAACCAATAGCGGCGGGAGCACAAATGCATTAAGGTTTGCCCTTTTTAATAACATCCTTGAACAGTTTCTTAACTCAAACCCCCTGAGGTGTAATTATTTCATTTTCATTTTCAAGTAAAAAGTTCACCATTTGGTGGATGAAGTTGAACGTTAATGCTGGATATTTTGAGGGATATAATTATAAGTACATTGTAACTAGTACATGACTCTGACAATGTTTGAAAATAAATTAAAACTTCTGAACTTTTGTGCGAATGGGATGGAAATCTTTAATGTTCATTCATTTCCCAGTTGTATGCATGGCTTGCGAAAGATACACTTAGAAAAAAATATGGTTGCTAGGACGATACTGTCAGAGCAACATACACCTGTTGAACTTTATAGTTATAGCCAAGAGACAATATTATATTTTTGATTTATTACACAATATGCTCAATATCCCCACAGTTTTATAAAAAAAATTCTTTTGCTAAAAATAGCAAGGCAAGGCAAACTATTCTTCTCCAAAAGCTTATAGCAGAATAAGCATATTTTCTTTCTGGCAAAATAAGGCAGGATGGCAGACAACATATTGAGATTCAAGCAACATGAATGTCTCAAGGACAGTGTCAATTTCTGCGGCTATCATACTAAAATTCTGGATACCCTCCTTGTGTCAGCTAGTAAGAAGGCCAGTAAAAGCAAATTGCCAGATTTGTAAAAATACGACGGCTCTTCCACAGCAGCGTCTAATGGTCCATCATCCAGACAGTGCTGGGCAAAATACATGAAAGTTGTGTATTTATAGGTTACTAAACAACAACTTTATTTTGTTGCACTTTTTCAGTTGGAATCAAATAAGAAACTGTTTGTTTTTTTGGAAAATGTATTACAAAAAAATGGTTTAATTACACATATAAAAAAAAGCGAGAAAAAAAGAAATTAAATAGTGAATTACAAAGTAAGCCGTTTTGATGATTTCCAAAAAAAGCTGCTACACGCTAACATTTTTATAGGGAATACGGCCCATATTATGAAGCTATGGCGACCATAGTTAATGATGTTAAATATATATGTATGCTTATTTGAAGATTTTGCCTTGATTGAATTTACGGCCCTGCTTGTCATCACCTGTCCAGGATAAGTATTGCTCAACTAATTTTTTAGTTTCTTCAGATTTGGGATCCAATTTTTTCCAGTCGTAGACTTCATAATCGACTTGCCAGTCGGGAGATAAGGTAAAAGCGAGGTCTTGACCACGCCAAACCCAAACGCCAGAAATGGACGAGTTGTTTTCATCTCCAAACAAACACACAGAGGCAAAAGCTTGTTTGCGCATTTTGTCAAGACGTTGGAACATCCCTGAGATAAGATTACAAGACATGAAAGTCTTAGTGAGTTCCTCGTTGTATTTGTATTCACCGAACCAGATCGAGTAGTTTTCGGCGTCGAACTTTTCCCAAAAATAGGGAATGGAGACTTTCTCATCTTCGTTGGAGTAAACACGTTTGAAGTCATCGAAATTAAAGGTACCGTTTGGCATGTCATCGAAGGGATCCTTGGACTTGGGTTCCATGGCGAGAGCCAATTCGGCTTCATCGAGTTCTTCTTTAACTTCCTCTTTCTTAGCAGCAGGTTTTTTTTCCTGTTTTTTCTCTTCCTTGGGTTTTTGTTGTTGTTGCTTGCCTCCTCCACTCTTAGCTTGGAATTCGGCGTACTTTTTAGGATCGAACACTAAAGCTTTGTTTCTGATTTAGGATAGTTCTGAACCAACGGTTAACATTGGTATAAGGTTTGCGAGTTGCCTCATCCAAGAAGTATTGGTACAAGTGCTACAAACTGCAAAACACAACAATATCGGCCAAAGTGATGCGTTCGCCAACCAAATAGGTAGATTTCAATAATTTTTTGTTCAACAAATCCAAGACAACTTCAACGTCTTGTTTGGCAGTGTTGCCCTTTTGTGAAGGCATAATGCCCAACAATGGGAATACCAAGGCACAGGAGGCAGGAACGATTTTGTTTTCGGCAAAAGACAACCATTGTTGGACCTGAGCTTTAGAGAAGGTACATTTGCCACCTCGCAATTGTTCACTGGCCAAGAAGAAAGCGATGGCATTTGATTCGCTAAGATATTTGCCATTCGAGGTTTCGAAAGCAGGAACCTTGCCGCTGGGGAACTTCTTCAAGAATTCGGCAGACTTGTTTGTTTCGCCGAAAACAAATTTATCAGCAACTTTAACTTGAGCACCTGAATACTGGACAGCAATCAATGCCTTGTAGGCACGGAAATTTTTTGGGTATGTGTAAATAGTTCCTGTCGCCATCGTTGATTTAAAATACAAAATACAAATACTTTTTCTCCACGTATTTAAAATACAAAATACTGCATTCTAAAAGCAAGTATTTGATATACAAAACACAATGTAAGAAAAATATGTATTTAAAATACAAAATACAAAATGGTAATTAAATTGTAGTATTGGAATTTTTTGGAAATAAAAGAGTAGTAAAATTTGGTTTTTAGTTGAAGTATGAATGAAATACTTTTTAACACATATTTTCTAACATAAGTTAAAAATGTATTTCAAAAAATGTATTTTGAGAGCACAAGTATTTGAAATACAAAGTACAAATATATTCCTGAGACGTATTTAAAATACAAATACAAAATACGTATTTGTATTTTAAATACGTATTTCAAATACATGTATTTCAAACACTGCCCAGCCCTGCATCCAGAAGATCGACCTTTTTCTTACACTGGTGTAGACTACATTGGCCAATTTTTTGTTTCAATAGGCAGGCGAACAGAGAAGAGGCGGGTGGCTATATTCACTTGTTTGACAATTAGAGCAATTCATTTAGAGGTTGCCAGGGATTTATCAACCGATGCTGTTATATTATGCATACGTAACTTGATAAATCGGCGTGGGTTACCAGGGCACAAGCTTTGTGGGGGCAAGCAAGGAGGAATTCGTTTTCGAAGCAACAAAACTGGTGGACGAATGTTCAAAGCGCGGTATAGAGTGGATATTCAACACGCCAGCAAATCCATCAGCAGGTGGCACGTGGGAGCGTATGGTACGCGCAGTAAAGAGTGTATTGGCTTTCACACCAAAAAGAAAAGTCGAAACCTTTAACAGTTTGCTTATTGAGGCGGAGAACTGGACTTAATAAATTCGCGACCGTTGACACATATTCCAGTTGAGAGGTCTCAGGCTCAGCCTTTAACTCCTAACCATTTCCTAATCTGTTGTCCAAATATATTGCAGACGCCTGATGTACGTGAGAAGGTTTGTTTGAGAAAGCAATGGCAGATACAACAACAATTGAAGCAAACATTCTGGAAGAGGTGGATATTAGAGTACCTACCGGAGCTTACCCGGAGAATAAAGTGGCACAATCGAGTTAAACCAATACACAATGGCGATATCGTCTTAAGATGTGAGGATAATGAAACGCGTGGGCAGTGGAAAAGAGGTTTGGTGGAGGAAGTATTTCAAGCGGCTGATGGGCAGTGGTAAAACAGCAATGGGCAGATTGCGGCTAGCGGCGTCTAATTTGGCTGTTTTAGATGTTGTTGGTGAGTCTCCCCAGTCGACACACGGGGCGCGGGATGTTGTTAATTAAACAATTTTGAATTCATTTATTGTACTTTTTATTTTTGAAGGCCGTTAATTTTTATATGACTCCATGGCAGGGTTGAATTTGGTAGTATTGTTATTTGAATTTAAATCAACCCTGTGGTTATTTAATTGCCATATACCTTCGCGGTAAACGCTTGGCTGCACTAGTTACAGTAAGCGTTCTTTCATATTCATTCGTTTTTTTTTTTTGTGTTTTACCGAGAAAGGCATAAAGTAAGACTTGTTTGCACGTAATTATTACTTTATATTTCATTTTAATTATTATTTTATGTAAAATTTAAATAGATAATAAAACGCGCCAACAGCTGTCCATGCCACGGAAAATTCAAATTGAAATTGCTTCATTATTTTCCCGGAAATTTGAGTTGCTGCCGCAACAGTAGGCATTACATTGACCATAATGTGGTGCATTCTATATAGTGATCAATTAATAAAAAAAAAAATGTCTGCCCTGCAGTTCACAATGACTTCGAGGACATGCATACTGATAGCTTCATACACTCACTGGTCGTTATTGCCCCTTCTTTGCACCACAACGATACATAGACTGGCATTATATGCCATTCTCATCATTCTTCCTTGAAAGAATAATAAACATTTCTGATTTCTTAAATTGCATAACAGGCCTACTTCGGCTTAAGTGCAGGTCGGCTGGTATGTGCTATTATTTTCCTCCTCTCAACCTATCCTAACCTAACATTGTTCAGATAAATTTTCAATGCAAAATCCTCCTTACTAAATAGTATGAGAAGAAAATATTTGAAATGTTGCCGTCTCCTGGCGAACTGGGTAACCTGGCAATGAAATGTCGACGGCAAAAAGACAGTTGAAAAGGGGCAAAAAAAGGGGGCTATAAAAATGTTTTTCAACCTTTTATAATATACTTTAAGTAGTTCACAAAACCGTTTGACAGTGGCAAAGAATACAACACCTACAAAACAGCAAAAAATGTTCAACAAGAAATTATTTATGAAATTTTCTACACAATACAAAGAACACCACTGATACAAAATTGCTTTCATAAAACATTTTAATACGAAATTTCATCAAACGATGTCCTTGCATGTCAGTCAGTAACATTGCTGGCAAATTACACTGTACAACACATGATTTCGGGACTCAATTCTGATAATTGTTTATGAAAGTAGCCCCAAAAAGAAGAACTTGTGCATCATTCGTTTGGTCTTGGTACCTCAAATAATAACTTAAAAATTAGTTTGAAATTAGTAAGTATCGTGTAGGGGAGTTTGTCGTAGGGGAGTTTATCACTTAGAACATTTTCAATTATTATCACTATCCATCCTCGTTGAAATTGACGCTTGTGGTTCTGATGACCTTATTTTCTTCGTAGGTTGTTCATATTCATATTCTCAGTCGCATCGTCATCATGGATGGATAGTGACAATAATTGAAAATGTTCTAAGTTTTGTTTCCAGGCATAGATACTCGTAACATATAAAAATCTCATATTTTCTGTGCAAGAATAGCTTTAATATGAATCGGAATGTTTATTTTCATGCAAAATAAAGCATCAATAAAAAAGTCTACAATATTTTTTTCAAATTCATACCTTTACTTAATTGTGAATAAAATCGAAACCCGTCCATCAATTTTTATGATTTATGTCTCATTTTGTTCACAGGCTATGCGACTTTACGCGAAAGTAATAGGACTTGACACATTTTTACCGTTTTGAATTTTTTATGAATTAAAAATTAAAAGAATCAAATTTTTTAGGCAAAAAATATTTTTCTTCTTCATACATTTATTTATAACTGCGAAACTTTTGCTTATGTAGCGAAACGTTGTATGAACAGATTAAAGGAATTCTAGTTCTTAATTTTTTTAAATTTATTTCAGCTTAATCGGATTAGTGGTTCTCGAGTTATGACAAACAAAAGAGCCTAAAACGTGACAAACTCCCCTACACGATACTTACTAACTTCAAATTAATTTCTAAGTTATTATTTGAGGTACCAAGACGAAATGAATGATGCAGAAGTTCTTCTTTTTGGGACTACTTTCATAAACATTTATCAGAATTTAGTCCCGAATCAATCACCTAAAAAATGTTGTACTGTGTTATTTAACCCCTTCGAATAGTTCATGTTTTAGCGCGCATAAGAAAAACGAATTTTAAATTCAAAATTTGTTCAAAAGCAAACGTGAGTTTTGAAGATTTATTTGTTCATTTGCACTCATTTGGTCCCCTTCAAAGTAATACCTCTCAGATAATATGCACTTATGCCAACGCTTCTTCCAATCCTCAAAGCACATCTGAAATGCGCTTTTTGGCAGGGCCATTTGCAAACTTTGGCTGTTCGGTTTTGACAGTTGTATCATCAATTGAGACAAAACGCATTCATTTCATTGGGGTCTTCCTTTTTGAAAATAGGAAAGAGTCGCCGGGAGCAGAGTGAATTAGGTGAATAATGTGGTAAAGGCATGATTATGGTGCTGCTTTTAGACCAAAAATCACAACCGAGCGATACTAATGCCAAGTTGCTTTTCCTCAAAATTTATAAATTCGTATCGCAGGCCTGAAACCTGCTTCAACAAGGAGTTTCTAAAACAAATTTTTTCGCTTATTAATAATTTTATTGGGAATTGAGTTCAATTTCACTTGCTCAAAATTGAGCAAGATTTTTTTATAATAAAATTGTAGTAATCAACATTCAAATACTACGAACTTAATTATTTATTTCCTTTAAGAGCCAATTGAAATGTATTGAAAATAGACCTTACAAATGTTTACTGTGTTTTTCTGCTGTCTATATGCCGCCAACATTAAGGAATTGAGGAATAAGTAATTAAGTTTCAAATTCGCTTTTAAGAATTTTTCGAGTCTACTGATGAGTTGATCAAGCATCAACGAAATTTCGGAGGCATATAGACGGCTGCAAAAGACACAAAAGATTTGTAAAAATCTATTGTTTGACCTGTATTAATAGTAGTCAACATTTTGGAAGAACACTACAATGATATAAAAAAAAAAAAATCTTTTTCAATTCTGGAAGGAAGTAAAGTAGACTTTAGGCGCGATAATACTATTAATGATTTTTGTTTTAATGTTTTTTTCACTTGTGGGCGTGACTGAAACTCCAGGATACTCATCGTCGTCAACATCTTTTCCGCCTTCGGTAAAGCGCTTGTAACACAAATAAACACAATTTTTTGAGACAAAGTGAACTCGGCAAATGCCACAGTCAAGGTTTCAAGTGCTTTAGAGCACTTTATTCCATTTTTAATGAAAAATTTAGTACAGTTATTTCCGCTTAATTGAGTTTCTAAAAATGCACGAATTTTGACGCAATTAAACGGCAACTCAATTAAGCGATACTCGGTTAATTGAATCGCAGACGCGATTAAACGATAATCGCTTAATTGAGCAATATGTGCAATAAAGCGCAACACCCATGCATAGATGACAAATAAAACTCATTTCTTTAGTTACATATTAAATTGAAAAATTGTTTAGGTTTATTATAACAAAATATAAAGGAACAGAACCATGACCTTTTTTTTTACGTTTGTGGAGCAAAAAAAAAATTAAGTAGACGGAATCAATTAAGCGAAACATTTGCTGTCATTTTTCGCAATGCGGTCTTCCTTTGGGAAACAATTAAGCGGGTGACGCAATTAAACGGAACTTAATTAAACGGGTATTTTAACATAGACAGGTATACTGAATGACATCGTTTCATGATTTTTAGTGCAATAGAGCGGGAAACTCAATTAAGCGGGGCTCCATTAAGCGGAAATAACTATACATGTTTTTTTCTCCAAAATTTGAGGAACGCGCAAAAATGTGACTAACTTTTTCAGTTGTCACCAACAAACTATTAGTTCAAAGTGACTGATAATGCCAACATATGACTAGCAGATGTACATCAACGTAAAAAAATAACAGATAATCGCATATACACAGCTAGCGAAAACTCAAAGTTCACCTTTCATTCGGATTAAACCTCGTACTATCGATTATATAAAAGTTTACACTTTACGAAGGGCTTGTAAACTGGCCAGCATATGTATATTTGAATAAGAACCAAATGCTTGGGCCAATTTTTCTACGACGCCTGGCACAGGCCATTTAAAATAACTCAGACGAAATGACTCTGAAATAAGCTTGCTGTAGCACTCCAAGTACTCTGTTTGTGTCGTGAGAACTTGCGTAGTGTTTCAAGGATTGGAAAAAACGCTGACATTAGTGTGTTATATCTGAGGGAGATTACTTTGAAGGGGACAAGTTAGTTAGTCAGTAAATACTTTTTGCAAAAATTAAAAATAACGCTTCTTTTCTGATCAGACCTCGTATATTCAAACCCCTCTGCAGCGCATTTGTATGTGTGTGTATAGTGAATAGGCAATATGGGATACATGTAAAATTTTCCTTCTGAAAAAATCAATGTTGCTCAACATTTTCCGCAGTTTTGAACAGAGTATTGAGTTTGAAATTAAAAAAATTTTAAATTCTTGATTTTTCAAAAAAAAAAAAAAAAAAAACAATATTGTTTACAATTTTTTTTATGTTTCAATTATACATCTGTTTCTTGTGCAGCTGTCAGATTTCTTCCCGAGTTTATTATTAAATTTTATTGTTATTAGATTTATGCTTAGAAAAGTGTACAAAGTGTATAAGTGTGCCTTGTGTGTGTGGGTATGTGTTTATGTGTGTGAGTGTGTGTTTATGTGTGTGGGTGTGTGTGAAAGTATTTGCAGTACATTTTTGGTGGATTTTAAACTGAAGAGCTCTGGTTATTTATGGCATCTGTTAAGGAGAGCAACTTTTTTTTTTTCTTAAATACTTGTTTTTAACTTTGTTTCATCTTGATGGTGCTTCGTAATTTTCCATTTTCCTGCCATTCTTCTAGGTAACAGTTGATTTTTACCTTTTTAATGGCTTCTTTTACTTGCAACTTTTGTTCAATTTATTTTAAAGGTTACTTTTTTTGTTTCTTTCTTGGCTGGTTTCTTTTGGCGTTTTAAAATGTACAAAAAAAAGAAACACTAAAGCAACTTAACGTTGAAAACTTTTTAAGTTTATTATTTTCGGTGGAAACATTTTTTCAGTTGGCGCATCAAAAATAGCAAATGTTGCTGCTGCAAGTTTTTAATTTAATTTATGTCATTGGGATAGTGATAGTCGTAGAAGTGGAAGCAACCCGTTTTTAGTTTAATTAAATTAAGTTTCGCAAAACTTTTGCAATTTGATTTGCAAGAGAATGATTCGGACGGAGCAGTGTAACAATGCAGCAATTCGGATATTCAGACATGTCAAGTTAAACATTTTTTAAGTGACAAATTTAGCGTTTCACTGATTTTTGCTTCGAAAAAGTTATATATGGATTAACATTACAATTTGTTTGGCCCTTTTTCCACAGAAATATTGAACAGTCAGTTTTCTCGCAAAACAATCAATTTCCCTGATAATAAAGAAACCCACATTCAATTGATCCTTTAAATTACCTTAGAAATGGGAACTGAACAAAAAAAAAAAAATGAAAATTATTCTGGAACAGATTAACCATAAAATAACAAGGAAAGCAAAACGATGAAACAAAAAATAAAATAATAATAAATAAACTCATTAAAAAACAACTGGAGTTGATCCACACGCAACACAACGCTCACGCAACCATAACAAAAAGTATCGTTTTTACACTTGTTTCTTTTTGCCCATCGACTCGCTAGAAAAAGGTGCAGAAAATTTATTTGTTTTTAAATAAAAGTTTAATATTTTCAAGAGCAGATAAATAAAAGCACACTCTGCAAAAGGCAACAGAGCATAAATTGTGTTTATTTTAAGGTCAGAAGCATAAACCAATTAAGAGGATTTGTTCGCCTTGATTTTCAAAGACAATTAATTATAATTAAAAGACTTTCAGCCTGTTAAAATAATAACCAATAAAAGCGGACAGAAAAGTGACAATAGAACAACAGACCACAACAATGAAAATTACGAAAACTGTTCAAAAAAGCGACATTTTGGAGAAACCGGTTCGCATAATTCGAAAAGTGCCCGTTTTCGAATATTATTTCTAAAATAAATCCGATTTTTAAACATATATTTGTTTTTTACAGTTTTCTTCAATAAAATTATTCTGTTATGACAACTGCCGGTAGCGGACATCAGTTTTCCTTTCATGCCCTTTCCTCGAAACAAGCGAATCTTCTATTTTCCTCCTTTAGGATGAGGGGGGGAGGCTACCATACAAAAATAATTGTAGAAGTTGCATCTAAAGTTTTAGGCTCCAGGCTCCCTCTGATGAAGTCAAATGTTTTCCTACCATTGCATTTCCGCGGAACAATACAACCCCCCCCCCCCCCCCCCACACAAAAGCAAGATTTTCATAAATTTTTTTTTTTTGGCCATCATCCTGTAGTGTATTTTATAAGTTCACTTATAAGTATAATCTAGTTCTTAATTCAGATCCAAAAATGAACCCTTTTTTCAAAAATGTTTTCTGTCTTTTTCAGCTGTCTATATGCCGACGACAAACTAATAATGGTGATTATCAACTCATCAGTAGACTTGAAAAATTCTTAAAAGTTTGTTTGCAACTTAAATACTTAAATATTCTATAATTCCCATGAACAAAATGAGAATCAGAAATGTTCAAACAAACATTTCTTTCCGTCTTGCTTTTCTTTGCAACCTTTTACTTTTCTTTGCAACCTTCACTCATTAAGTTAAGTTCACTCTTATCATTCACTCATGTTATTCTATAAGTCCCTCATGTTTACTGATTCTTTTTTTTTTATCACACCAATATTTTCTTATTTTTATTTTACATATGAAATATATTTATCCTTCTTTTGCTTATTAATGTTTTACATATGGATATTGTTATCTTTCTCTTACTTGTATGTAAATCCACTCAATTGGAATAATGTACTTATACCGTTAGTTTTATATAAAAGAAGCTGAATTGTCATAATAAAGAGAAATCACTTTTTAGCCTCTGATTGGCTGAATTAAATTTTTAAATAGTAAAATGCATTCATTTGCCTTTCAAAAATGTTTAAGCCAGTGTCGTTTCTAAGCGCCGGCTTAGTGTAAAAGAATTTTGTTTTGCCTACACACCACAATCCCACTGTGCCTCTGGAAAAGTCAAATTTATGACTAACTCCCTAGTTTATTATTTAAAACTTTTTTTTTAACACAGCCACCCATTTGCCTCTGGAAAAGTCAAATTTATGACTAACTCCCTAGTTTATTATTTAAAACTTTTTTTTTTTAACACAGCCACCCATTTGTCCTCTTCTTGAAGGGCTCTTACACAAAAATAATCTTTAAATTTTTTTGACTAGTCCCATGGTGCCTCTGGAGTAGACAAATGATCAACTGGCCCCCGTTAGCACTACAAACAGTTAAATAAATTCAGTCAAGTACGAGGCTGGCTCGCACACGTAGGATTCCGTACGTACATATGTGTAATGTCCATATGGAATGGCATATGTGAATACATATATAATGTATAAATTTCATCTCTCTGTCTCTTACAGCTTGAGAGTTACGTTTAATTGCTACTTTATATTGTAAGGAGACACCTAGTAGTTTTCAACTTGTTGCTGTTGTTGTTGTCATTTACTGCTGTCAGGCATCTGGGAATACATACACTGTGGGAATTTCGGCTCTCTATCTCTTACGTTTTAAAAGTTATAGCTAACTGTTATTTTACGTTGTAAAGGGACACCTGGTAGTTTTACAGTTGATGTTAATTTTAGCATTTGTTGTTGTGGAGTATATGTGAATACATATATTATGCAAATTTCATCCCTCTGTCTCTCACGGTTCGAGAGTAACGGCCAATTGTTACTTTACGTTGTATAGGGACACCTAGTAGATTCCGACTTGTTGTTGTTTTTAGCATTTATTATTGTAGGGCGATTCGCTTTCGTCTAAGGCAATCTGCCTAAAATTTTCCACAATGCACTTTTTTTACTTTTTACTTTATTCGTTAATGATCTTCCAAATGCTATAAAATTTTCTAATATTTTATTGTATGCAGATGATGTAAAGATTTTCTTAAGCTTCGAAAAGTATTTAGATCACACCCTACTACAAAAAGACTTAGAATGCTTCAACTTATGGTGTAATAATAACTTGATGGAGCTAAAGTTCAGTAAATGTAAATATATTACTTTCTACAGAGGTTCCTATATTGACGTAAATTATACTTTGGGATGTCATCCTTTAGAAAGAGTTAGTTCAATCATGGATTTGGGAGTTCTGTTGGATCCTAAGCTTAACTTTATTGGTCATATTTCGTTGACAGTAAGTAAAGCACGTGGTACTCTTAGTTTCATAAAACGTTGGGCTAAGGAGTTTAAGGACCCTTATGTTACGAAGCATTTATATACCTCCTTAGTAAGACCTGTTTTGGAATATGCATCCGTAGTTTGGGATCCTGTTTATGTTACACATATCAACTCTATAGAATATGTGCAAAAACAATTTTTGTTATTCTGTCTTCGTAGTCTTCATTGAAATCCACTAAATCTCCCACCGTACACTAGTCGCCTTGCACTCATTAAGCTGCCTACTCTAGAAAGCCGTAGGACTATGTTAAACGTTTCTTTTATTTTAAGCCTGATAAATGGTGATATTTGCTCATCTTTTCTGCTAGATAATCTTTCATTAAATGTACCAAATCGCCCTTCTACACACTACGAGTTGTTATCCATTAACTACTTTAGATTTAATTATGCAAATGCTGATCCATTTAGGAGAATGTGCAGCCAATTTAATAAATTTTATAAAATCATAGATTTCTCTTTAAATATAATTCGAATTAAATATCAAATTATCACGTTTTTAAATACTTTGTAATTGTTTTACTTTCATATATGTATGTATATCATGCTTTATAATGTTAAATATGTACTTGAATTATTTACATGTTAATTGTAAATATTATTCATCTGTCTGTAAGGATGTCCTATCCATAGACAAGAAAATAAATAAAATAAAATAAAAAATGCCACAAACATGGCAAAAAAAATAAAAATGCACATATTTCTAAATTTATACCTCAAACACCTGGCCCTGAGCCGTAAAGTAAAGAGGAATACCGAAAATAAGTAATAAAGCCAAACCAAATAGAACAAGAAGAAAGAAGTACATATGTAATAATAATTAAAACTTACCTTCTCTTGCTTTTAAGTAGACCGTATTGGCCACAATATTCTCTAATTCCATTAGTTCCAGGTTGGCGGTTTTTTATTTAATCCTAGGCCGCTCTCAAACTTATTAAAAACACTACAATGTCTGTTGTCTGTAGAAGAATTCAGCAAATATTAATTAAGGAGGGAGGAGTGGACGTAGTTGTCCAGATTATTTATTTGCTTTCTCGCTATTCTGGCTGCTGCTGCTGCTGCGGCTGTTGTATGAACAAGGAATAGAATGGAGTACACAAACGAACGAAGTGAAGGACGCTGAATTCAAAGTGGGTTGGTTGGTGTGCTTAGCTCGTTGAAGTGTTGTGGGGAGAGAGAGAGAGAGAGAGAAAGAGGGGGAGACTTGGTAATATTTCTGCAATCTGCACAGATGGTTGTGTTCTGTATTGAGTTTAATTTTGTACTCGTTTTGTTGTGCTGTATTTGTTTGTTTTGTTTTAAGTACAATATAAAGTTTTTGTTTTTGCAAAACAATAGATAATAATTGTTATGTTTATCTCTTCCCGCTAACACTGACAATTCCAAGTGTAGTTGTGCGTCTGTTTACACTTTCAATGAATGTTCGCTCGTTTGTTTGTTTCCTTTTCCGCAGCTTTTCACAATTTGTTTTTTCTAAGTTTTCCACTTTTGTTGTTTTTCTGTTAAATACAATAATTTGTTGTTTAAATGCATGAGTCTGCTGAGTATGAGTTTTTGCTTTTGGCTGAAAGCGCGTGGTTGAATGAATGTTGCAAAATGTTGTTGACAATTGTTTTGCTGGTTTCCGTTTTCTCCTTTACTTTCCTTTCTTTTTAACACTCAAGCAATACAAAACACTTGTAATCAGTTTTGTGCTGTTTACTTTCTTGTCAAAAACAAAAAAAAATTTACTTTTCAATTGGCAGCCAAAACGTTTATAGTAATTTTTAATTTCCCTTTAATTGAAAGTCATGTTTTGCCAATCGATATTTTGCTTTTGTTTTAGGAGCAGAGTTTTGCTTGATTATGCTTGTTTTCAACATTTCATTTCCGTTAAATTGCTGCTCAAATATCCGACTATCTGGCAATTTGCAAAGCAAGAAATACCTGCTTTTGAAATTTAGACGGAATGCTCTTTTTTTGTTATCCGATACGTTTTCACTTTAAACGATGTGTTTTTTGTGCAAGTCTTGTGCTTCACAATTTAAATACGTTTCTCTGATAGAATCCTTTTCTTATTTACGCAAAACTTTCTGGCTGTTTGTCTCCCGCTCTGCTATGTTGCAGTTTTTACTTGTTTTTTCAACTTTTTCTACAGCTGGCTCCCAAGCAACACGAAGAGGACGGCCAAAAGTGAAATGCGTCTGTAGAATATTCTTAGTTTTTTTTTTACATTATTTCCTTGACAAAATGAATTGTCAAACAATAGTTTCTGATACGTTTGAACACGTTCGGTACAATCATGTTACATCTAAAAGAATACAAAAGAAATATAAATAAGTAAAATGATATAAAAAATATATTTGCAAAAAATACCAAAAGTATTACAGATATGAAATTACTTATTAAAAACAACATCAGCAAAAATTTCTTGAAAGAAATTTTAGTTTACAGATTACACAGCACAACAAGATGAAATAAAAAACGTGGTGCTGACAAGGGATTCCAGGAGAGGAGACCCAATAAGCAATAAAAATAATTCGAATGCATATTTGAGCGCAGCGCTGGGCAAAATACATGCTGCTCTGATGTATTTAAAATACATGAAAGTTTTGTATTTAATTTAATATTTAGTTATTTTGACTCCTTTTTTTCTTATATTTTATATATTTATTTGAGCTTAAGGTCTTTTAGAATTTGTATTTAAAATACAAATACTTTTCATTCCATGTATTTAAAATACAAAATAATTCATTCTAAACTATAGTAATTGCAATACAAAATACAAGCTCTGTTTCTTTACTTGTTGTGCAAAGTTTGGTAAAATGAGAGTAAAGCATGATTTCTCTCAATAAGAGACAAAAATGCACAAAAGTACGAATATTTATTTTTTTATTTATTTATATTTTACTAACAGGATAATTACAAATTATATGTTAATGTTTAAAGAGCAATTACATCATAGGTCTTCAGCTCTGTTAATGGTGCATAATCGTGTATTTATCATACTGTATACGTATGTACTTGAGTATATTTAATCCTTAGCTTTGGTTAAATTTTATCGTAAGTATGGGTTTGTTTTAGGAATTGGGATATCTTTGGAATATTTTCCTTGGATGGTGTAGATAGGAAGGATTTTGGATCAGAGTTTTTGAAAGCTTGGTGGCAGCCTTGATACAATTTTGGGCATTCGTCAAGGAAGTATAGTGGATTGGTATGTTGCATGGTACAGTTACAAGGGGAGTGACAGTACACAGAGCGAAAACATCCTAATAGATTCAATAAGATTTTCTCTTTGAAACGTTTTTAGGCTGAGGGGTATACCAGCAGAGAGAAAAGAAGATTTTTCTATTGGTATTTCTTATTATTTCCATGTTGCAAATCTTATTAATTGTCTCAACAAGAAAAACACATAAAACCAACAAGAAAACTTGTTACTCACGTTTGTTTTTACTCAGTTTCCGATTTGCATGGTACCAAAAAAAAATTCTATAGAGAAGAACTTAATGATTCTATTAGGTTTTCTTGTAAATTGTATACAATACGGATTTCTTATTAATTTTATTAGGTTATCCTATTAGTTTTTCCCTATTGGTTTTATTAGTTTTCTATATAAACACACGTAAATCATCTTTTTAATTTCATTAATTGTTGTTTTTTCAATAAGGTTTTCCCATTTAAAATAATAAGGAATCCTTCTTGAAAAAAAACCATAGAGATATCTTATTGATTTTGTTCTACTTTATTAGGTGCTTTTTTCTCTGTGTACGAATAAAAACAAATATTTTACCACAAAAGAAAACGTCAGGGTTCTGACAGCTTAATTTATAAAAAAAATGTATATGTATATACATATGTACATATGTATATTTAAGTAATTTATTTAATTTTTTAAAATAAAAACACCAACTTTTTACGAACACAATAAATTCATATACTAGCCCCAAAGCGAAACTTGTACATGTGGTGAAATGCTTTCGTTTTATATAATATATTTAAAACTATATATGTTGTAAAATCAGATTAGCTAATTTTTATTAAGCTACCGGGTAACAAATTGAATGGTAGATTTTTTTTTTTTTTTTTTTTGGAAAATCAGAATTATATTTTAAAATAACGATCCTTTTTTTTGACAAGTGACAACTTTGAATGACAGAGCCAAACTCGTACAGTTTTAATCAACACTGATTTTTTGCAAGTTGTTTGTGAAAATACAGTTATGGAAACTTTTGAATTTATTTTCACATTTAGTTTTCATGCGCATTTAACTTTGTTTTCTGAAAAAGAGAAGAAAAAAAAAGAGAAAAAAAATTTAAAACCCAGAATGAGCAGAGAGGGAGAGAGAGGGAGAGAGAGAGAGAGAGAGAGAGAGAAAGAGGTCAAGTGGGTACTGAAGTAAGAAAACTGATAACACAAAATTATAAAAAAAATAAATCGCTATAAGAGATAGGAGAAATAGTGGACCGAAGCCGGGCAACGGGTCAGCATATCATGAAAAGATGTGAAACTGAGAATCGGATTGAAAGTAAATCAAAAGTTGCAAATAATAAAATTTTCTCTAGAAGTGATGAGCAGTATATTCGGAGAAATGTTAAAAAACTCCATTTTTAAGTGCGCCTAAGCTTGCAGAAATAGCTGAAAAGGATTTGGGGAAAACTGTTGCGCACAAACCATTACAAATATACTGAACAAAGCTGAAATCAATGGTAGAAGAGCAAGACATAAGCCCCTTACCCGCAATTTTAGATTTTAAATGCCATTTCAATTTAAATTTGATTTAAATACAAAATTGAGTCAAACAGTTGCTATTTAAATCAAACCTAAACGGCCTGCCGTGCCCATTTAAGATCGATTTGAGTTTTTCGTACTGCCATATGATTTTGACAGTTTGGTTTTGTTCTGCAAATTAAGAAAATTGCACATGTTTTTTTTTTGTTTTGTTTCAAAATTTGATGTTTTATTATTTCCAGAAGGTAATCACAACTTCAGGGGCAGTGAAATTGGGAGTCCTTTTATCACTTTTGCTACTCATTTTAATAATTTTTACAAAACAATTTATTATTTTCTAAACTTTTTACAATTTCACTTGCTTCCAAATTTGTTTAAACAGCTGTTTTTATTGAGTTATCGATAATTTTTTGACACTTACATTGTGCTGCCGTACTTTTATTACAATTAATTACCAAAAATAATTTTAGACTGTAAAACAGAAAGCTATTTTAAATTCAACTTAAATTTTAAGGAAAATTTACTAATTCTGTATTTAAATCCCAAGTCAAAAATCGGGGGTTATAAACAAAAGAAACCAAAATATTAGACTAGCGTTTGTCAAAGAGCATCAAGCGAAAGCTTTTTCATTTTAGAATAATGTGCTTTTTATTGCTGAAAGCAAGTTTAACCTCTTTGGGTCAGATAGTAGACCCTATGTGTGACGGAACCCAAAAAAAATCTCCTTTTTAAAAATATGAAACCCACAGTGAAGCACGGTGGTGGATCAGTGATTGTTTGGGGTTAATTTTCCTTCGTTTAGGCCTGGTGTATTACATTTCATGGAAGGTTGGTATGGACCAAGGGAAGGGAATATATGTTGACCTACCTGCTCCATTTTTAAAATAACGGCATATCCCAAAAACAAGAGCTAACCTGAACGTATAAAACGGTTAGCACCTCTGAATTCAGCGCACTCGAATTAGATTTACCCACTGGGTACTCCGCGTGTCGGAAAAAAAAACTTTCAAATTCGAGCACAGTTTTTTTTTCTAGCTTGGACCAGTACTCAGTGGACGACCCCTTTTTTTATGCATGCGCATCGTACCGGAACTAGGAAAATAGGTTTTGGGGAGGAGGAAAGAGGGAGTAGTGTTTGTGCACATTTGATTTGAACATCTTTACATTGTAGCTGGCGGGGAATATGTCTGCAGGCAATTTGTTCCACAGACGATGTTATCAATGCAGGCCCTGAGGCCGCATCTTTCTACATGCTACCTGCCTTCAATTCAGGGCAGTTTCCTTAACCATGTGACATTGCCTGGTAGCGAATGTAGCATTGTAAAGAGCGCTTGAGATAGTGTAGAGTCGGAGGCGCCGGTTACCATCACGGCAGATGTACGCAATATCCTCCCAAAAGTCTTACAGTGGGTGGGTGGTTTCATCTAGTACCTTCCACCACTATACGAACAGCTGTCTTAAAAGTTTCGTACAGCAATCACTGCACTTAATTACAAAAATCTATGTTAATTAGAAATTTTTCACCATGACTTTTTCAATAAAGTTGTGGGGAAAAAATTGTTGCTCTTTCAAACCAATTTTGTTGTAAGAATATTTAATTTTTCACTTTACACAATCGTGTATTTTAATTACTCTTTATTTATTGTTTCACCTTTTAATAACGAAATATTTCTTTTGAAATTTTCTACATAAACACAATATGAGGGAACAAAAGAAGACAAAAAAAAAACCTTTTCATTTTCATTTGCGAATGCATCAGTGAGTTTTGTTCATTAAGCACTTGTTTCTCACATTGCAAAATTAATGTATTTTATCTCTGTTGTCCTGATATTGTTATTGCATCTGGATGGGTGGATGGATGGAATGCTTTCATGGAAAACATGGCGGCATATTATATTAAAAGTGGCTTGTAAAAGTGTTATAAGAATGCTGGGTATGAATTGTTGTTTAACATAAAAAAGTACTACTTGATTAACTTTGTTCTGTTTGTAAATGGTTTGTTAAGTATTCCTTTTATTTCTTTTTTTTTTTATTCACTTTCATTGTGTTTACTGTTGTCTTGTTGTTTTGATAAGTCAGAGAAAGGATTATATGAGATATCAGTAAATTGAATCAATATTGATTGCTTTATCTGCAGGTATATAAATAAAGGGTAGTTTTTTTTCGATGTATAGAACTTTAAGTTGGCATTACTGTTTAAGATGGTGGCCGATTAAACAGCTGTCAAGTGATTTATTCTCAGTTTGGTTTCGCAAAAAGCATCATGAATAGACTCACGCCTGAGCAACGCTTGCAAATAGTGCAATTTTAGTGCATAACGAGATTGCCGTTGTTCCCGATTTTCATAAGCAAATTTTGTTTAGCGACAAAGCGCACTTCTGGTTGAATGGCTCGTCGACGTCAACAAACAAAACTGCCGCATTCGGAGTGAAGCTAAACCTCAAGTGTATGTCGCAACACCGTTACATCCTGCCAAACTGACTGTTTGGTGCGCTTTATGGGCTGGTGGAGTCATTGGTCCGCACTTCTTCAAAAACGATGATGGCCAGAACGTTACAGTCAATGGTGATCGGTATAGATTTTTGTTGAAGTTATAAATTTTTCCCTCCTGAATTGAATAAACATGATGTCCAGGAGATGTGGTTTCAACAAGACGGAGCAACATGTCACACAGCTCGTGCCACAATCGATTTATTGAAAGCTATGTTTGGTGAATGCGTAATTTCACGTTTTGGACCTGTGAATTTCCCTCGAAGATCTTGTGATTTAACAGCGCTAGACTACTTTCTGTGGGGGCAATGTAAAGTCATTGATCTATGCGGATAAGCCACAAACGCTTAACCATTTGAAAGACAACATTCGCCGTATTATTGCCGCTACACGGCCACAAATGTTAAAAAAAGTCATCAAAAATTTTACGTCCAGATTGGACTACATCCGCGCCAGCCGTGGCGGTCATATGCCAGAAATCATATTTAAAATGTAATGCCACAAGATTATCTTTCGGATAAATAGAATTCATGTCAATCGAATAATCCGTCGTTGTTTTATGGCAACTTAAAGTTCTATACATCGAAAAAAAACACCCTTTATAATGCAAACAAAACTAAAGCAAGCATCAGCTCAAGGATGAATTTAATTGAAATATAGACAAAGAAGGAAAAAGCATTTAAATTTTTGTGACAAATTTTCCCCCACCCCATAAATAAATTTAAATTCCATTAACAAAAATTTTGATGTGTTTATATTTAAACAGGTGTTTAAAAAAAAAATGTGTTTAACACAAAGTTTACAACACACGTAAGTAACTAAATGGCGAAAAAAGTGAGAATATTCCCAATGTTGTGTGGCAAATGTTGTAAAAACATAATAAGAACGCCATTTTCAGCAATAAAGTATAAAATCCACAGAATCACCCAGCTATCAAATATTATACGAGTGAAGCTAAAAATAATAATGGAACGAAGTTATGGCCAGGGCTATGGTGACCATATTACATTATCCGGGATTTGGTAACCATAGTAAAGCCGATATGATTCTACATTTTTCCTGCATTGTTAAGTTTTGGGGAACAGTGCAAATACAAGGTAATAGTAGATTTTGTATGTGCAAAGAGTTCAGCTATATTAAGATAAATGCAAAACTGTCAACATTTTTGTTGAAGTTATCGATAAAAAAAAAATCAGGTTATGTCAAAAAAAAAAAAAAATGTAAAATTTTGAACTTAAAATTGACATTTCAAACTTGAATGTTGCTGCGTCAGCGGTTTATGGACAATTTTGGTGATTTAACGCTTCTTTTTTGAACATTTGTATTTCCTAGCGCTTTCTTGAACATTAAAAGAATACAACACTTAAACAAAGAAGATGTCAGTTTTGTTAACGTTTTGTATATTTGGTTCTTTCTAGCAATTACTGTTTCTTTCTATCAATCCTATACCAATTAATGATAGAAAAATTAAGTATCATACGGGCTTAATGCAGTCTCGCAACTGACAGTTCTATCGTAAAGTTGGACATTTTTGAGGTTATATGTATCCACAACGTTTTGGCATATGAACACTATTTTTTTTTTCAGTAATTTAAAATACTCATTTCGGCTTAAAAATATAATTAAATCATAGACATTTTCGTGCGATACAACTTTCGACGTGGATTAACTCAGCAAAACAGTGGATGGATGAATTTAGTTCAGTTTTTGGCAAATGAAGCTCCATCAAGGACCAGTGTTTATCGATGGTATGATTAGTTCTATCATGATCGTAGTTCACTCCAAGACAAATTTTGCTAAAGTTGTCTAACTTGTTTGTCCAATGACTTCTTTTCATTCCCGTACGTATTTAGAAAGCAAACTGAGAGGTCAACGTTCTACGACACCTCAAAATGCGGTTGCTGCATTCAGAATGCATGTTTTGGAGATGCCTCAATCAGAATGGCAAAAGTGCTTCGATAACTGATTCAAACGCATGCAAAAGTGTATAGACCTTCATGAGGAACGTTTTTGGAAAACAGCAAACGCTTGACTCTTATAATGCATAACACTTTCGCCTTTCGGCTGCCAGGGTTTCGTTTGCCGGCAACTCATCCCTTGAGGTCCCTGTTGGAATGTTGTACTAAACAAGTTGTATGTTTAAGACAGTTGTTGTCACTGATAACTTCTTTTATTGTTTTCATTTTTAGGTCTCTATGTATGTCTCTAATGTACCATTCAGCATCGACAATAGTTCGCAATATGTTGGACTGAATTCGTTGGATAATTTTTATGTTCGTAGTGCCCCAAATTTCCACGCTTTAATTCTATGATCGTTTTGCATATGAGCAGTTTGTTTTGAGGTTGGAATCTCTGCGTAGTAATCAGCATACTTAACCGAATTGAATGTTTAATTCCTTTTTCTTTTGCGTGATGTGATCTATCCACATGAGCTTGGAATTCTCTTCTTAGCCGTACTCTTTACAATACGTTTGCTGGTCTTATTGTCCTCCATATTTAAAAATTTGCACATACATGACTTCATGTAAAAATTTGTTTTTCCCACCACCTAACACATAAAAATATAGAAAAGAAAAAATTAATGGTAGCTAAGGGCTGCCGCACGAAGTATACTCACTACAGCTGTGTTGAAGTTCAAATGCACACACGGAGGTGTGGGTGACAGTTACCTGCCTCATGTTTTTAACAGAGATGGCAAAAATTTAATTTACTTCACTTTATATATTCCTTAACTAATTTCAAAATGAAAAAAAATTAATTAATTAAAGCAAGTTAAGCGAGGAGGCTTTGAAAGTGCTAGTTGTACCCCAGCTCAAGTTATAATTTTGATTCGTTTGCCTCCTTTCGCCAACACGGTTAAAGGCAGGTGGCATGTGGAAGGATGTTGTCTCAGGGCACGCACGGATAATAGGAAAGATAACTGACCTTCCGGATCGCATGGACTACTGCTCAGCGGTCCCAACGATCGAAAAGGCTTTCAGTGTAAATCTGTCGAATGCGTCCTTAGATAGTGTGAAATTAGCGCAATCAGAGGACGTAATCATGGTCATTACGGATGATTCCAAGTCGAGCATCTACATCCACCGACTTTAGCGGAGGATGAGTTTTAAGCTACCAGATGAGTGTAGCGCCACTCAGGTCGAAGTTACGGGGATAAGGGTGATAAACGGGATAAGGTACTATAGGATATAGGGGGAGCATATTCTAATCTGTACTGGCAGCAAGGCCGCCATAAGCACGCTTGCGGCTTATATAACATCTAGGTGAGTTCATGAATGCCGGATATCTCTAAATGAGGTAGCGAGACATTCAGACCTGGAACTTCTCTGGGTACCTGGACTCAGCAGTGTGTCCGGAATTGAAATGGCGGATGAACTAGCCAGATCTGGTAGCCACCTACAGCAGGAGGATATAGATGATTACGTTGGTGTTCCCATCAATAGCAAATACAGCAACAGCTGTTATGAACTGCGCAGGAAAGGTGGTCGAATGAGATCACCTGTCGAATATCAGGGCTCATGTGGCCCAGCTATGAGTATAAGATAACTATGACTTTGTTGGACTTTTCGATACAATGGCTTCACACCCTAGTGGCTGTTCTAACGGAACACTGTCAGAGCGAGAAGACTAAATCTTCCATATAATGACTTCTGCAGAGGCAGCAGAGATGAAGAAGAGGAGGAGAGTGTCGAACACTTTCTATGTGGCTGCCCGGCTCTCTCTAACAAGAGAGCAAATTACTTGGGCAGACCGACACTAAATGGGCTACCGGAAGTGTCGGAATGCGCATTAGACAGGGTGGACTTCTGCATCCGTTCATCGGACTGGTTCAGGTCGGAACCGGCGGGATGTATGTAGGGATATCTCCCTACAGACTGTTCGGGTAGCACAACGGGACCTTTCTTGGACCCCATAACGTAACATATTCAGAGTTCAACAGTGAAAAAAAAGTTCTTTTATCTGAATCTTAAATGGAAACAAATGCAAATCTTTGTGCAAAATTGTGGCCAAAGCTGTACTTTGAAAGCCCTACTCGTAAACACGGCGTCGAATTGAAGCAAATGGAATGTTTTGAACACATTTCTGAGCAGCAATAACGTTTTTAGCAATTCTAGCAATACGTTGTGCTCCATGTTTGGGCCTATCAGCTACAGTCCCTCTTTCTAACAAAATACTCAGTATACGATAAATAGTGCGCCTTCTTGGCACGTTGTTAGTCCCAAAAATTTCCGGTAACTTTCTCATCGTCTCAGTAATCGATGATTGATTTTGTTAAAAAATATTTTAACGGTTAAAACACGTTGGTTTACTGAATATTTTTCCACGATAAATTTGCCACGTCTCTACTTCACGCCTGTCAAACCTGAATTGTCACCACTAAAATGTTTGCCAAAATGGTGACAAAACAAAGTAGTATACCTTTTCGCCGTACACCCTGTATATCTGTTACTAAGATTAACTTATGTTCTGCTTTCATTAGGTCAATGAACAAATTCATATATTTAATGAATGAAAATTCATATATTTAGTGATTTCATCTCACTAAATAGATGACATAATTAATTGTTTTAATGGATGTAATGGTGATATCTGAGAGGCTGGGAAATGGTATTTTTTTCAGGTATGATAATTTTCCTCAACGACGCAGTTACTTAACCAAGTTATGAAAATTATTCAATATTATTAAAATTATGAATTTCGGCACTTTGAAGTTTGAAGCTTTTTGGAGGACGCAAGTTCAACATTTTGGATTTTTTGGAGTTTTTGAATGCGGGCTTTTGTTGCTGACATTTTTTCACCGAAAAGTAACGATTGTGATAAGAATAAAAATACATTAATTTATTTGTGTTCAGGTGATTGAGCGAAGCGCCAAATCGCTCACGTGCACATCGTTGAACCAAACCTAAAATATTTTTTTTTTCATAAAACGAAAAAAATAAACTTCATAAAAATACAACATTAAGGTAATATAACAAAAAAATGTTAAGGATGCTAATGGCAAAAATGGTTCGATAAGAGACTTTTTACGTTAAAGCAATAACTGGGTGATGGCGTAAAGGAGAATAAACATTTTGCAAAACAATGAAGCGCATAAAATTCATAACGTGAGCGTCATGTGAAAAGACCGTAACTCCATATTTTTTTTTAATTTCGAATTTTTTGGATATTTTAATGGAAAGATCTTCCATTCAATCAAAATTGGTAACGAGCCAAAAACCAGAGATTGTAAAAATTGAGCATTGGGGCATTTTAACATGAGACCAACGATATGAGGTATTTACTAAGTTCACATACAAATAAAAAAATATGTGTTCTTGTTTGTAAAGTTGACGAAGGTTAAATGGTTGTCATGAGAAGTACATTTTCGCATTTCATGTCCTTCAGAAAGTATGAACATATGCACACGTATACACACCAGCAGTTTCAAATGCTTTTCCAGCGCAAAGCCAAAAATGCTGGCAATTCTATTTTTAAATGAAATTGTTTTCCACCTTTCCATTTATTAACAGTGTTGAAGGATTTTAATTTTATTTATTAGATTTACACATTTTGTACTAAAAAGAATTTAATTAATCAAAAATTAAATTGATAAGCTTTAAACTAAAGAAAGAAGCAACCAAACTGTAGGCAATAAAGTAGATGTAACGCAATACATACACATTTAGAAATTCGCCGAACTGTCCGAAAACTGCAGAATAAAACAGGAAATAACGGGTTATCCACTTTGCGGTTTCACAGGTAAACGTAAATAAAACATATAGAAAATATTTTTTCTCGTGATATTTCATTTTTATTATAAAGTCTGAACGTTGACATTATGTGCGAAACACTACATCATTTAAATGACCACCCTGCGAAGTGTTGCCAGCATTGATTATTTTGAGGTAATTTTCGACCACTTTTTGACACATATTGGGAGGTATCTCAGCCATAAGTTGATGCATGTTGGTTTTTAAGCGCTCAAGAGTTAAAAGTTTATTTGCATAAACACGGTCTTTCGTGTAGCCCCATTTATCAACTGGTAGCCAGTTGATATCACCACGACGAGAAATTACGCGGCCAGGAAATGTCTCTTGCAATAAAGCCATATTCGCTCGAGTTGTGTAGCATGTGGCACCGTCTTGTTGAAACCACATATTCTCCCAGTCGTATTCTTCAATAGCAGGCAAAAAAAGGTCGGTTATCATATGATCATAATGTCACCGTCCGAATTGACGGTGACAGTCGTTCCATTGTCGCTTTCGAAGAAGTAAGGTCCAATCACACCTTCGGACCAACGAGTGCACCACAGTGACTTTTTCTGGATGTAATGGCCTTTCTGCACTTACTTGAGGATTCTCAGAACCCCAAATACGAGAATTTTATTTATTAACATACCACCGAGTGAGAAATGTGCTTTATGGCTGAAGAAAATTATGTTCGAAAAATCGCCATCCACCGCCTATTGTCCAAGCACCCATTCCACGTATCTACGATGTTGTGAAGGGTCAGCTGGCTTCAGTTGTTGTGTCAGCTTGACTTTATATGGATCTAGGTGTAGATCTAAATGCAAAATACGCCATAATGTGCCGTAAGAGAGGCCTAATTCCTGAGAACGACGAGGAATCGACACCTTCGGATCGGGTTCGGCAACACTTTCACTTACAGCAGCGATATTTTCAGCGGAACGAACAAAACCATGATGCACAGGCCTTACAATATCTGTAGCCGCTCCAGTCTCTTAAAATTTCTTCAGAATTCTGACAACTGCTTGCGTAGTTGCACGATTATGTAAACCATATTTTCCTCTTAAAGCACAATATTTGGCTGAGGCAGAATCACAATTTTTGTACAATGTTTTGATCATTTTTATGCGTTGTGTGATAGTTAAGCGATCCAATTTCGTCAATGTCAGACTTTCAACTGAGAAGAAAAAAATTGCTTTAACAACTTAGTTTGACAGACGGCGAATTCCAGTCCTATACTTTGGAAACCACAAAAGGGATAAACCCGTTACAAGAAAAAACACCAGAGCAGGAAGAGTGCTGGAAGTGATTTCGTGAAACTTATAAAAAAAACGAATACAAATACAATACTTACACCCATATTCATTAAAATTATGGAAGATATATTACACGTTTATTTGACAAATATTCCGTAGAAATACGTCAAACAAGAGCTTAATAAACTTACAATAATTATTACGAATATGGCCTTTAGCGTTTGACATTATGATGAAAAACTACAAAAGTAGAAAATCAATCAGCTGTTGACTTGGGCAGGCTTTAAAGTAAAATATAAAAAAAAATCAGCAATCTAAGTTTTATTAATTCTAAACATAGATGGGCATTTTTCAGTACCAGTACTTTTTCAGTATTTTTTTTTTTTTTTTTTTGCTTACTGGAAAAAAATAATCAGTATTCAGTAAATTTTACTGGTTACTGAAAAGAGAAATCAGTATTCAGTAAATTTTACTGATTAGTGGAAAAAAAAATCAGTATTCAGTAAACTTTACTGGTTACTGAAAAAAATCAGTTTTCAGTAAAAAGTACTGATTACTGATAAAAAAAATCAGTATTCAGTAAACTTAGTGGTTACTGAAAAAAAACAGTATTCAGTAAATTTTACTGGTTATTGAAAAAAAAATTAGTATTCAGTAAACTTAGTGGTTACTGAAAAAAAATCAGTATTCAGTAAAAAGTACTGATTGCTGAAAATAAAATCAGAATTCAGTAAGTTTAACTGATTTGTGCAAAAAAAAAAAAAATTCAGTAATCAGTAAATGACTGATAGTAGATACTGTGTGTTTTGAAAATTATTTTGCTCACTTACATGAATAGTGGCATAACTGAAAAAACGAAATTCCAAGACAAATGGCTTTACTTTTATATAATTAACACATATTTATATATATTTCGGTTTTTTCAGTTATGCCACTCACTATTCATGTATCGTAAGTGAGCAAAGTGTACATATCATTTTTAAAACACGCAGTATTTACTATCAGTCATTTACTGATTACTGAATTTTTTTTGCACAAATCAGTAAAATTTACAGAATTCTGATCTTATTTTCAGCAATCAGTACTTTTTACTGAATACTGTTTTTTTCTTCAGTAACCAGTAAAGTTTACTGAATACTGATTTCTTTTCAATGATCAGTAAAATTTACTGAATACTGTTTTTTTTCTTCAGAAACCAGTAAAGTTTACTGAATACTGATTGCTTTTCAATGATCAGTAAAATTTACTGAATACTGATTTTTGTTGCAGTAACCAGTTAAATTTACTGAATACTGTTTTTTTCTTCAGTAACCAGTAAAGTTTACTGAATACTGATTTCTTTTCAATGATCAGTAAAATTTACTGAATACTGATTTTTGTTGCAGTAACCAGTAAAATTTACTGAATACTGTTTTTTTCTTCAGTAACCAGTAAAGTTTACTGAATACTGATTTCTTTTTTTTTCAATAATCAGTAAAATTTACTGAATACTGATTTCTTTTTTCAGTAACCAGTACTTTTTACTGATTACTGTAACATGTAATGCAGTAAAAAATTAATGCAGTATGCCCATGTATGATTCTAAACAGCATAAGTTTAATGTATGTATGTATGTATAATTTGTTAGTTACGGAATTTTGCCTGTTGGGCATCGATATGTAAGTTGTTTTTTACTTCCATCAGTTGAAATTGCTTTATTTTGATAAGCAAACAAAATGTTTCTTCCATAATAAAAAAAAAAATGTTTTTTAATTTTTGAGGCTTCGTCTGGCGACCGGTTGAAACTGCAATTTTTGATTTTTTGTGACTACATTCCAAAGTTAAGCACTGATTTTAGCCATTTATGACTTTTTTTATTTGAAACTTTATTTGTTACGAATGTATGAAAATTCATCAGCATAACTTTATTTTTAGATTTTTTATACTGTTTTAAAAAACATAAAATTTCGAATTTTTGTAAAAAATTTAATTTTTTTCATCGAAAAAAATTTGTGTTTTTTTTAAACTACGAATTATTGAAAGGCAATTTTGTTGCGAAATTTCGGTTTTTGTAATTTCTTCAATATTTTAAACTGTTTTTGAATTAAGGGAAAGTATGTTGTCCTACCTGCTTCATTTTGAAAATAACGGTATATCTGAAAAACAAGAGTTAACCTTAAAAAAACATTTAGCACCGCTGAATTCAGCGCACCTGAATTAGTATTACCCCCACTGGATGCCCCGTCTACCGGTTTTTTCAACTAGCACAGTGTTATTAATTAATTTATCCGACTTTAGTTCGATTTTATTTATTATTATTGTCATGAAATGTTTAGTTATTTTTTGCGTATCGGAAAGAACATTTTATTTTAAACATATTTTTAATTATTACACATATTTGCTTAAATTTTCTTCTTTTTAAAATAATGTGAAGCAACTTTTTGTGGTAAAATCTTTCTTACTGAAGACCGATTCATGCTGCTTGGACCACTGTGTCCAAGATCAATTCGGTTTTAGTGCAAAGAATGCGTTCTTTAGTTTTAATATTAAATTTTTAGTTCATTTATTTGTGTCTACTTACAGTTGTGGTTTTGATGCCTGTAAGTATGTTGTTAAGTATTTTGCTCTGTGGCGTTGCGAATGGACTGTATGATTGATTACGACCGTTTTGTAGTTTGTATGTATGTACAAACGAATGCGTATCCATGTATTTGTGTAGCTGCGTTAGTATGTATTTGTTTGTGTAATCATTACGGCAATGCTTTTGTGGAGAGGTTCCTCAACAATTCTAAAAATATGTACATATATAAGGGAGTATTTGAATATCTGCAAATTTTAAAATTTATAGTATATATTTTTTTATATTGTGGTAGAAATTTCGAATTACATTAATTAATTGTGTTAATAACTAAATAAATATTATTCTCTAAATAAATCAAAGATATTAAAGAATTTTTTTCAATTAATGCCAGAAATTACAAAACAAAAAGTTTTCCATCCCTGCATACTTTACTGCGAAATACCTACTTTTTGCTTATTATTATTTTTTTTTTTTTTTTTGTAATGTTTTATGCGGCCTAAATCATCAGTTAATCATTGAGAAACAAACAGACAGAGATGTTCTGCAAATCACGTGATTTTAGAGATCAAAAATTAAATTTTCTCAGCAACTCAAGTCCCAAAAAGCATTTTAAGCCTTCCAGCACCGAGAGAAAAACACACAAGAGCAGAGTTTGCTGACGAATTAGTTCCTAAGAAACAGGTGATTTGTAGAACAGGCCTGGGACTGATTCACTGCGTTAATAAATGAATGCTGTGTGTTTGTTGATTATTTTGGTGCTAAGCCCCCTCAATTATTTGTTGCAAGTCCCAAAAAAAAAGGTAATAAATTAAGTTTCAATTAAGAATTGTTTGTCAAACGGTTGCACAAAACACAAAAATCGTTTCTGTAAATTCATTTACTGTCACAAACATTTAGTAGAGTATAAACTGAATTATATTGTGGTTTTTGATTTTGATTTTGCATTTGAATTTATTTTCCTAATCACACACTCAAAGTCTCGTATACGGGATGGGCATCAGTTTTATCATCATGAGAAATGTGTTACTGCTGGCTGTCTGTCTGATTTGACTGTCAAAGATAAAGAGAGGAGGGCGCAGCCTGTTGTTTCTTTATGTGACTGCATTTAAAATCTTCTTGTTTATGAAACTTAAGTTTTCCTGTAGTCATTGACGTCAGCAGAATTTTATATATATGTATGTATATATACATATATACATATATTTTTTATTTTTAGAACAAACAAAAAAAAACACTTTAAATAATTTGGTATTTTTAGCACATTTATGTTTATGTTTACGTTGATGTAAAGAATTTTGTGGCCAACCGAAGAGCAGGAATGTGTCCTAAGTTAAATTTTATACAAAAATATATTTATTTAGTATCAATTACAACAATTTAGCAATGCAGTTGAGAAAAAAAGGCAAAAGAATGCAAAACAATAAATAAATTGCATCAGCATGTAGATTTTCTACTTGCAGCACTAATGGGTTTTGGACACTAAAGCCCTGCACAGAAACAAATATTATAATCAAGCTATTTTTTGTTTCTAACTTGTTTAAGCCTTTTTTTGGGATTTTCAAAACTAAAGGGTGGTCCAATCAATAACGCACGATGCTACTTGTCAGAACCACATCTCAACCAGGGTTGCCACTCGAAATTTTTTTCCTACCAAATTTAATTTCAAAAACTACCAAATGGCATGTTTACCTGTCAAAAAATAAAATAAGCAGTTATAAAAAAAATAAAATTTAACTTAATTATTTATTTGCGTTAAGAGCCAATTGAAATGTATTAATTCAGGTCCAAAAATGAACCTTTTCAAAAAATACAACAAACATTTTTTTGAAAAGTTTCATATTGAACCTGAATTAATACATTTCAATTGGCTCTTAAAGCAAATAAATAATTAAGTTCATATTTGAATATTCAAAAACTTTAACTTTTTGATACTTTCAAAAACACAAATCGTAGTAAGCAATGTAGAAGCGTTGCAAAACGAAAAAAGAAATGTTTGCTGTGTTAAAGGTTTGTTTGAACATTTCTGATTCTCATTCTGTTCATGGGAATTATGGAATTAGTAGTTAAGTTTTAAGAATATTTCAAGTCTACTGATGAGTTGATTAGCACCAACGAAATGTCGTCGGCATAAAGACAGCTGAAAAACACAACAAACATTTTTTTGAAAAAGTTCATTTTTGGGCCTGAATTAAAAAATAAAATTTATTTAAAAAAAAAACAAAACAAGTTTATACATAACAATGTTAATATGTATCTTTATAAAAATAAATAACAATTCATTTGCAAAAGAAACAAAACAAAAAATAATAAGACCGAAAACTTGCCACTTGTTATTACTGTCGCCTCTATGAAGCATACAAAAGCTGATGACTAAAATTTCAAAAGCAATCATAGATGAAAGCTGATTTTTAAAAATCATGCATGGATAAAAGCTGATTAGCGTGAAAAAAAATTAAAACTGAAATTGAAAAAAACTACCAAATTCAGGACACAACCTGCCAACCTACCAACTCATTTCAAAACTACCAAATTTGGCAGGAAACTACCAAAAACGGCCACTCTGATCTCAAAGTCAACTTAATTTTTTATCTGGGACCAGTGAATCGGACACAATGTATATAGAGGTAAAAATGTTCTAATATCAGACCTAGTTGGTCATTTTGGATTCAATTTGGTGTTAAATTCACATGTTGATGTGACATAATAACAGCACAGAAATGACTTGAGCTAAAAACTTTTTCGAGTTAAAGAAGTAATGCGTAGAAAATATAAAGCAAAATGATTAAAGGTGAGTGGATCGATCAAAGACACGAGTCGCATCATCCACAAATCTTTGCAGCCATAAGTAAGTCTATGCTGCAAAATGTGACGTCAGATCGCATATCGGAAACTAGACAGGAGGGAAATTGCACTAGATCTCCATGGGGTTTCATTATTACACGGATGGATCAAGGGCTCGGATGATTGCCTGTCATCAGTATGAATATACTTTTTTCTATTAAAAAAAAAAAAAATTTTTTTCAAGGCATTTGAACTTAAATTTTTTGTAAGAAATTCCTCTAAGAAGGCGTAGTTTGCAGTCGACTGGGGGAAGAAAAATTTACGGGCACTGATTAGTCTACAGGTATTAACTGATCTAAATGGTCTAAAAATAGACCTTATTAATGTTTTCTGTCTTTCTCAGTCGTTTATATGCCGCCGACATTTCTTTAGTGCTAATCAACTCATCAGTAGACTCGAAAAATCTTAAAATAATGTTTAGAGGAACTCACATACAAAAGTCTTAATAAATTGAATTCGCTGGTCTCGAAAGTTGTTTTCTAGATATGACTTGACCAAGGCCAAGAACTATCAAAGACCGATAGCATGATTGCCGAATCAACCCAACTACCAGACATATAGAGGATGTTTTTTTTTTTCGATGTATATAACTTTAAGTTGCAATGAAACAACGATGAATTATTCGATTGACATAAATTTTATTTATCCGAAAGATAATCTTGTGGCATTACATTTTAAATATGATTTCTGGTATATGACCGCCATAGCTGGCGCGGATGAAGTCCAATCTGGACGTAAAATTTTTGATGACTTTTTCCAACATTTGTGGCCGTATATCGGCAATAACACTGCGAATGTTGTCTTCCAAATGGTCAAGCGTTTGTGGCTTATCCGCATAGACCAATGACTTTACATAGCCCCACAGAAAGTAGTCTAGCGGTGTTAAATCACAAGATCTTGCAGGCCAATTCAGAGGTCCAAATCGTAAAATTAGGCGGTCCCCAAACGTGTCGTTGAATAAATCGATTGTGGCACGAGCTGTGTGACATGTTGCGCCGTCTTGTTGAAACCACATCTCCAGGACATCATAGTTATTCAATTCAGGAATGAAAAGGCTCTATACCGTTCTGGCCATCATCGTTTTTGAAGAAGTACGGACCAATGATTCCACCAGCCCATAAAGCGCACCAAACGGTCAGTTTTTCTGGATGTAACGGTGTTGCGACATACACTTGAGGATTAGCTTCACTCCAAATGCGGCAGTTTTGTTTGTTGACGTAGCCATTCACCACCAGAAGTGCGCTTCATCGCTAAATAAAATTTGCTTAAGAAAATCGGGAACAACGGCAATCTCGTTATGCACTAAAATTGCACTATTTGCAAGCGTTGCTCAGGCGTGAGTCTATTCATGATGCTTTTTGCGAAACCGAACTGAGAATTAATCGCTTGACAGCTGTTAAATCTGTGGCCATCTTAAACAGTAATGCCAACTTAAAGTTCTATATATCGAAAAAAAAAAACACCTTTATATTCTTATATAACTAATCTGGGGTTAAATCAAGTTTTAAAAAGTTTTTTTAAAGAAACACTTTTATCATGTTTTTTTTTTTAGTTATAAGCATTTTTTTGTCAAGACACACATATAAAAACAAAACTTTTGTTAAAACAGTAAAATAAAATATTCCATTGATTGATTTGATTTTTTTGACAATATTTTTACAGTGTAACGAGTTGCGTTGACTTGCTGCAATAGATTATTTTCTGAAATCACATGTATGCCATGGAATAAAACTGTAAAATGAAGGGAAGTCTATTTTAGGAAAGCCGAAAATGTAATCAGTAAAAAAAAATATATGATGCAAGCAATAAAATTCTGATTATATTCTAAAAAAAAGTACATACACTAGAGCCCCGACTTGCGTCGTTAATGGGGACCGGAGAAATGCGACGCAAATCGAAACGACGCAAATCGAATCACTTTTTTCTATATAAATGCACGGAAATTTAATTTGTTGGGGGAAAATATTTAAAACAAAGCAAAAAATTTTGCATTTTTGATAAAAAATACTAATATGAGTACGTTTTTATTTATTTAATTTACTTCAACAAATGTTTATATATATATATATATATATATATATATATATATATATATATATATATATATATATATATATATATATATATATATATATATATATATATATATATATATATATATATGTATATATATTATAAAGAAATAACAAAACCATAAATTAAGAAAAAAAAAAACATAAAAATGACTCATGTTTTACGTCTTTAAGGCATATTCTGGTGAATCTCACACTAAATTGTTACCATAACCAGACAGCTGCTCTTAGCACCACTTATATAAAAAAGAAAAGGGGATTCCCCTTTTTTCACGCAATCTGAAAACTTCTTAACGTACAGGTGACGATCGTTGTTGCCAGAAGTTGTAAAAACCAATGAATTCAAGATGCTAAATACATAATACACTGCTAATGCTAAAAATGGTAATCCACAATGATGCAGTAAAAAATGTAACCCTGTTTAGCGACGCAAATCGAAATCAAAACGATGCAAATCGAATCGACGCAAATCGGGGTCAAAACGACGCAACTCAAACCGACGCAACTTGAAATCGCAACGACGCAAATCGAATGTTTCCAGTTTTAAAGAGCGACGCAAATCGAAACGACGCAAGTCGGGGCTTTAGTGTATTTGTGAGTTAAAGATTTTGCTCTTTTATGTAAGTATTACCATTCCCAATCTAAACGAATTCTGTTAATTTTAGAAAGTTGTAAATGACTGATTAAGCAGTAAAAAAAATCCATTACATTTCGCTTTCCACAATATTTCAATATTTTTAAACTGAAAAAAAGAAAAAGAAAAACACCATTATACCATCTTTCCTCAGTACTCCTTTTATTAATTTATTTAAACCATTTGCCATCATTTTCCTGCACAACTAAAATATGCAAATGGAAAGGAGTAAAGAAGCTGAATATGCTTATTTCTTGTTGCTTCTGGTAAAAAATTGTGAAAGGTAATAAATAAAAATTAAAAACGATAAAAAATTGCATTATTAATTAAATAAGAAACGACCTAAAGTGAAAAAATAAAGTAAAATAGAGGAGAAGAGAAGGAAATCTACGACGACTTTCAGCGTAAAAGAAAAGTTTTAATAAGTTACAGAAAACAATTTAAGGCAAAAAGAAAATAAATTCAAATCAGGGAATGTAGCATGAAAATTTCAAAATCTTAATATATAAATTCTTCAGCAATTAAAGAGAAAATGGTCATGCTGTGTGAAAATGTGTCAAACAGCTGAGCTCTAAACAACTTTTTTAGGCGTTTCAACTGAAAGCTTGTTTTCCTTGACAACAGCACCGAATGGAATTTTCCTAATCTACGAGTATTAATTTGTTTTGTGTCATCTAATAAGCAAATATCAAAGGTCTTAATGTGAATCGGCCCAGTAGCCCTATTCACTACTTTATAACGATTTTAAGTGTTTAACTTGTCTCCAAGTATTGTTTATATGATTCATTAACTACCTTTCAACATCTATGGATGCATGCAAAATAATTTGTAAGTAACTAAACTGATGTAATATTTATTAATTATAGTACGTGCATATTTAGTAGAGTAGGCTGAAATTCTAATCTTCGGATAAATCGTGAGATAAATATTCAAAAGTCATTTCAATAAAAATTAAAATTAACACCATAAATGAAATTGGCTCTACGCTAACACCAATCAGCCGGCCTTTAAAAACAGCTGATTTTAAACGCCTGCAAATGTCTTCATTATAAAGTGTTACTGACTACCAAAAGCGCTAATTTCCATGTTAAATTATTTAAACGATTTTAGTAGCGTTAAAATTGATTACTGAATTGCACTACAGATATTTTCTTTTTCACTGTGTATTCTGTGTATTCACCTCCTTTACGTTTGGAATATTTAAGTCTTATGCTAAAAACACAACTGGGACGAACGACGAATTTTACGCAGCGAATATACGCCGTCAAAAATAAAACACATTGGTGTCTATTTCTTACGCCGGCGAACGACGAACAAATCAGTACCAAGTGACCATTTTGGTTTTAGTTTTCAAGTGCTCTAGTACAAACAGTTAATTTTTACTTTAATAGTTTTTATTTTAAGTGCTAAGCTTTGACTTTTTGCATTTAAAATAAAAAGCCAATATATGAGATTATAAAACATGATTGTAGTGTTTAATTTTTTGTTTTTTTAGCAAACCAATTTTTTTAATATGGTCACCCCATCAGCTGTTCAACTATAATAAGATAAAATTAAAAAACTGAGAAAAGAAATATGTAATAATCACCCCTATCGTGAGTAAAATTTGAAATTTTTATTCCCATAAAATTTTCATTTTCCAAGTAGAGAGATTTGCCATCATGAATATTATGGGAACGTTTGGGAAGAAGAATGTATAAATACAAAGGAAATTTATTGAAAATTTGTGGGTAAGTGATGTAAAAAGTAATTAAATTTATGTTTCATGAGTAATAAACAGAAATTTGTAATTTTAAAAGGTAAAAAAGGGTGAATAAATCGGCGTTTTCATGCCTATTGAATATTTTGACAGATTCTCTGCCGGAAACAAAAAAAAAAAAAATTATTTGGTATTCCGCCCATCGTAAAACTAAGCGCATGCTTACGTTTTTTTTTTTTTTGCAGAAGGTGGATACCAAAAAAGTGTTGGAAGAGATTACGAAGTAGAAATGGGCAATCCACTTTTTGCGAAGTGCTCTCTAAAGTGTTGGATGCTTTAGAAAAGTCTCTGCACAAAAATTGATAAAATATCCATGGATAAAATTCCAATCATGAACTTTTTTAATGGGAGGGCCAGCACTTTGTAGTTCTTCTGTAAGCGAATAGCAAAATTCGGCCACCACATCTTTAGAAACCTTCACAAAACCACAAGCAATGGGTCGGTGTCTTTGCATCCTATTGAGCAGCATGTCATGTTGCACATTATTTATTGATTTAGATCTAAAAATAGTTCTCAGCTAATTTATATATCGATTAAAATGTAGCAACTACTTGCATTTTTTTTTCTAGTTCCGTAAAGAAAATTCAAAAATGTCTTTAAAAAATCCCTTTACGATAAGAGGAAATTTCGAATGGGAACACATTTTATGGGAAAAGTTATTCATGATTGCACTTTTGGGAAAGGGAAAAAAATTTTAGGGGAAAAAATCTTCATGATAGGGGTGAATAAGTCTTGAGCTTTATTTTTCTTGCCTCCTTTAAAAATGTTGATCACTACAATTTTACCACAGAACTAATACACTCACAATTTTGAAAATTGATGCAAACTTGATGACAATTTTTGCTTTCCATAGAGAGCATCAAGTCACAATCAATAAAACAGCTGACAACAATTTTTTTCGTTCTGTCTGCAAATATTTTTTTGTTTTGTTTGAAAGTTGCAATCAAAAGTGATAAAAATTAAACAGATTCAAGCTTAAAAATAGAAATGAAAATGTTTACGTGGAAAACCAACAAATATAATGATGTGCTACGATTTATAGAGCATCTACATTCATTACAATTTTTAAATATTTACCAACCTTCTTACTAATAAGGGCTTCCCCCAGTATTTCCTCTCTGCCCTCTGGTTTTTGTCTTCTTCTTTTATTTTCTTTATTCCTGATAGTACTCTTAATGAAGCAGCTACTTTTAATTTTCTTCTTGAAAACGAATTGTTATGAAATTGCGTGCAGCCTACGTCACAGCTATCAATTTTATTGAATTTTGACAAGCAGTATTTGAAAAAAACTTGATAGCAAAAAGCTCAGGAAGTAAATGCCAAACTAAAGTTCGATAAAGTAAGTGAAATTAACACCGTTTGCGTCCATCCCAAGCAATTGTAAAAATCAAAACCCGCCCTCTAAAAACTTTGCACTCAACTACAAATTACAAATATTAGAAAATGCATTAAACAGTTTAAATGAGAGAAACAAAAATCAATGAATATGATTTATGAATGTGGGTCAATGCTGTCAACACCAAGCGCAGCGCAGCGCCACTTAAAGCTAAAACATTTTGTGTGTGTGTGTTTCGTTTTTTTTTTTTTTTAATTTATTAAATAGATACGCCCAACATCAGCTGGATGGCAAGATTATTTTGTTTGAATTGAACCACTGGTCCAGCAGTTTGTCTGACAGTTTTTTTTTATTACGTTTGCCCAAAATCAACAAACTGTTGTAAACAAATTGAAACATCAGTAATGACGACAACAAAATATTCAGCGTAAAAACAACTGTGCACATCTAAACAATGAGCAGAGAAAATTCATAAAATACTAAATTTATTATTACATTTTGTATGGAAAACCGAAAAAAAAAAGAAAAACAAACTTTGATGCGTTTGGTTTTTATGTTTTATGAGTGTAACAACAACATCAGTTTGAATAGAAACATCAGGCAAAGACATGAAAATTTAATATCCTCCGATAAAACTCACTGGCCGTATCAAAGTACATGCTGTAATGCAGCCGTTCTGTATGGTAAAGATATTTTTTTATGAAAATCTAAAGGTTTTTTATAGTTTATATTTAAATACAATCATTTTCTGAATTGTTGTTTGTGCGCAGAGAAGACTGAATGAGCAGCATCAATCATTTGCCATAAAATTAATGTTCGGAAAATAAAGAGAAACATTTTTTTTTATTACAAATTATTTTTTCAGTTATTAGAATACATACTTGTTAAGAGGGTGTTTAGTGTGTAGCATTTTTAAATAAATAATTCGTGCAGGAGAGTTTTAAAAAACCTAACCAACACCAGGCTTCAGGGTGGGTTATAAAAGAGTTGATACAGTAGACTCGCGAAAACGTGAACATCCAAAAACGTGAACATTTTTATTTTAACATTGACTCCTCTAAAACGTGAACAAGTGATGATGGCTCTAAAATGTGAACTTTTTTCCCAATGATTTTTTTATTTTCTTAAGTCAGTTCTTTAGTTTTTATAGATTTCGGGAAAAGCGGTGTTTTAATTTCTTTACAGCTTAGTGACCAAAACATCTTTTAGAAATGTATACACACCTATTTACATACATATGCACACTTATAATACTTAATTTCAGTTTTTATGTGGTAATTGTGGTGGACACATCTCTACGCGCCTGCGCATAAATAAAGTGTACATAGAAACAAGTGAATTTCAACTCAGTTTCAAAGAAAAATGTCTGCCAAGAAACCAAAAGTTTTAACTCTTCAAGAAAAGTGTGATATCGTTGAACATTTAAGGAAAGGTGCGTCAGCAACGGGGTTGTCAAAAAAGTACAATATAGATATAGTACAGTGTAAATTTAATTGATTGCAAAGTCAGAACAAAATTTCCACTTTTTCATAGCTTTACATCAACTGAAATGAAGTATTGCAGTAAATTTAATAAATAAAATTTGTTATATATGATTAAACCTACTAAACGGTTCTGCATACTGACTTTCAACGTACTTTCATGTAAAAAAAAAATCCACTCTAAAACGTGAACAAAATCAAAAACGTGAATACCCTCGGTAAAAATTAGTTCATGTTTTCGCGAGTCTACTGTATTTAAAAATGCAACAAAACAAAATAAATTTAGTCAAGTACGAGGCTGGCTCGCACACTGAGGGTTCCGTACGCACATATGTGTAGTGTACGTATGGAATGGCATATGTGAATACATATATTGTATATTCCATATCTCTGTCTCTTACAGCTTGAGAGTTACGCTTAATTGCTACTTTATGTTGTATGGGGACACCTTGTAGTTTTCGACTTGTTGTTGTTGTTGTTGCCATTTGTAACAAGGCATCTGGGAATGCATACACTGTGCGAGTTTCGGCTCTCTATCTCTTACGGTTCGAGAGTTATAGCTGTTACTCTACATTGTACAGGGACACCTGGTAGTTTTACAGTTGTTTGTGTTTTTAGAAATTGCTGTTGTGGAGCATATGTGAATATATATATTGTGCAAATTTCATCCCTCTGTCTCTTACGGCTCGAGAGTAACGGCTAATTGTTACTTTACTTTGTGAAGGGTCACCTGGTAATTTTCGACATGTTGTTGTTCTTAGCATTTGTTACTGTAGGGCATACATATGTAAAAACATATGTTATGTGAGTTTCAGCTCTCTGTCTCTTACTGTTTAGCAGCTACGGCTAATTGTTACTTTAGGTTATATAGGGACACCTGGTAGTTTTCGACTTGTTGTTGTCGTTAGCATTCGTTGTTGTAGGGCATCTGTAATTACATGCACTGTGCAAATTTCAGCTTTTTATCTTTTACGGTTCAAGAGTTATAGCTAATTGTAACTTTGCGTTGTATGAGGCCACCTGGTAGTTTTCGACTTGTTGTTGTTTTTAGTATTTGTTGTTGTAGCGGCAAGGTACAACAACATCCTGTAAACATTTCAGCTCTCCAGCTCTTACCGTTTCGGAGAATGGACGCTGTGACGGACATACTATTCTCGGTAAAAGGGTTCCGTTTCACTCTGGTAAGTACGGAACCCTAAAAAGGTCTAAAAATTTTTTTTTTATAAAATTTATTGTTTTGTTGCGAAGCAAAATTACTAGAGGTGGAATATAGTTTCGAACCGATTTCTGAGCCCTTTTTCGAGTGTATGTGATGAAAATAGTCCAAAGGCGTCACAGCGCAGCTTCTTGCCGGCCAATTGACATCGTCCCCTTTGGTTAAATAAAACGGCCATGAAACGTTTGAATGCAAATTCAGCAACCCGTTAAAACCAAACATCGTTGGTGAATAGGCTTAAATATAGACAGTCAATGATGAAGAGCTCAGGTGGTAGGATGGCAAAGTGCTGCTGCTTAAAAAAAAAATGTATACAATTAGTGATGACCTGGGTTCGAAGCAATTTGGGGGCTGATGAGCGATGTAGCGGTTGTGAAACAGCCCTGGCAGGTACCCCAGCCAGTAAGTCTTCAACTTTAATTTTCTTGTCTTCTGGGAAAAACTAATTTATGCAGCTCCAGATCGTTTTTTTTTTTTCAATATAAAATTTATTAACAATATTATTCAATATATCGCTAACAGTTTGTTGGCATCTTCAGGATAACATTTGTAATATTATCCTGAAGATGCTAACAAACTGTTAGCGATATGTTGAATAATATTGTTAATAAATTTTATATTAAAAAAACGACCTGGATGTGCACAAATTAGTTTTTCCACGAAGACAAGAAAAGTAAAGTTGAAGACTTACTGGCTGGGGTACCTGCCCCATGCTAACAAACTGTTAGCGATATGTTGAATAATATTGTTAATAAATTTTATATTAAAAATACAATCTAAAGCTGCATAAATTAATTTTTTTCAAGAACTAAAGAGATCAAATAAAAATTATATATTTTCTTGTCTTCTTTAAAAATGTTGATCACTCCAAAAAATCATTCAAAAAAATCATTCTCAATTTTGAGGAAGTGCAAATTGAACTAGAAAGTCGGATGAAACTATTAACAGTATTTTTCTTATTTATTTAGAGTGCTAACAGACATGCAAATCTAATTCAGTTTGCCGAATACAATAATGCATACGCAAAAACGGCTTGATTGTGTTGCGAGTCACCCTCGCATAATTTAACTTATTAATAATCAGGTCATAAGTTTGGTTTACTGAAGTGCTGACTGGTAATTCTGCACATTCGCTCCAGTCAGCAATATTATTAGTTAATATTATTAATTAGGTCATAAATGTTAATATTGGTAATTACGTCATAAGTTTTGCAGAATTTTAGTTTATTGTTTTTAGTATAAATAGTTATAAGTTTTTTGAATAAAAAGAGAGTCTGACGAAGTCACTTAATTAACAAACAATTCTTAACATTTATTAAATAACTGCCTGCGATCTTTACGGAGCACTCCAGGCAGTATAATAGAAAAACAAAAGGTTAAATAAAGAACCCCTAACAATTGGTATTTGAGTGCTAAAGAGTTTAAGGTCATGCCATGGTAAGCCAGCGATCTGGTTTATTCCTTGTTTAACCTCAAAAAGTTTTTTCCTTGCGATTTTTAGTTTTGGAAGCATTTCTTTTAATTTAATAGAAAACAAACTAATGATGAAATGAATATTGCAAAGGCCAGCAATAAATATTAATGCACGTCTTTTTAAAATCACTAGCGCCAAATGAACTCAAAACGAATAATAAATAATATGGCATCCAAAAATCAAATTGATTTTTAAAATAAATTAATAAACATATTACCGCTAAAAGGTTTTTTATTAACTGAAAATAAATGTATTTGACGGTGGAAACAAATGTACATGAATTCATTTATTATGTACATACATTTTATTTTAATTTATTCTGTTTGCTGATGAAACTTTAAATTAGCAAATACAATATTTTTACGCAGAACTTTAACGAAATGCATACAATTGTTGAATAAAACTGAATGAAAATTAGATTTTCAAAACAGATTAAAACAATAAATAAAATACATGAATAATTTCAATTCCTGCTAAAGAGTGGAAAATAACACGGTGCGTATGAGGTATGTATGGATATTTGCAAGAAGTGTATAATACGTCAGCAGTGCAAGGGGGCGAATAACTACTATTTGTTCGGAATTTATATTAAGCATACGACAACATACATACTAAAAGTAAACTTTTTCTGAAAAACTTCAGAAAAACAAATGATGCGATTATAAAAAATAAATCACAAATAAATCACAGAAAAAGGGCATTTTTTTGCAAAATGATTTTAATTACAAACGATTCTTCAGATTCTACTTTATTTTTAACATACATAAATGTTGACAGCGTGAGACGTTTTTTATTAATCTATTTTGATTCATATACTACCAAGAAAAATATTTTCCCTTATTGTGGTAGTTTAAAAACGAAAGCCGTCGATACTGCTTTCGTAGGTAAAATCGCTCTTTTTTACACTTTTAGATATCAAATACGTCAACTACGATTGAAATTCAACGATATTCTTTTGGTATGCTTTGGAAAGTGTTGTATTTTTTAATATGAACTTAATTATTTATTTGCTTTAAGAGCCAATTGAAATGTATTAATTCAGGTCCAAAAACGAACCTTTTCAAAAAATGTTTATTGTACAGACAGCTAAAAAATACAACAAACATTTTTTGAAAAGGTTCATTTTTGGACCTGAATTAATACATTTCAATTGGCTGTTAAAGCAAATAAATAAATAAGTTCATATTTGAATATTCAAAAACTTTTACTTTTTGATATGACATGAACTCTATAACTCGAAGAATTTTGCTTGTTAAATTGGTTTTTTGTTTTTGATTTAGTTTTAGTTTTGGTTTGTTTGTTTTACTCTCTTTGGTTGCTTGAGCTGGATTGTATACTTTACATGCTTATTTTTCTCAGTCACTTATTTCAGAATATTTTACTTAACTGTAAATTTTTAAATACTTATGTATGTGAGTGCATATGCTTGTTCTTTTATATTCTTAAGTGTGTAGTTTTCCATTAGAGGCTATTTTAAATAAAAATACATGATACAAAAACCTTTTATTCTATTTTGACGAAAAATTCTGTAACTCGAAGTCTCCGTAAGTCGAAGTTTTTTTTTGGGATAATGGTGATTCGAGTTATGGAAGTTCGACTGTAACTGCACTGATTACTTCTAGAATAAACTACGGTCAGTCATTACGAAAATATTCTGAGTGTACTGCCAAATAATTTTTTTTCTTACTCATCATGATCCATGTTTGCATTACATTGCACCACCATGTTGTAACTACTCCTGTTTGCTTAAAACGAATCATGTACTCCAATATTTTTCGCAGGGATTTGGGAGCACTTAATTTACATTCATTATTACATACAAATTTTTCTCTAACATATGTTACACAAATTATTTTCCTGTATGCAAAGCTGTTTTTTGTTTTTGTTTACACGCGAAGTCATATACTTTAGAGATCTTCAAACAGTGTAAACTTTAAACTCTATTCGTAATTAGCTTTATCAGATCCAATTTAAATCTATTAAAGTTGCATGGAAATTCCAAAAGAACTCAACTTACTAAAGCCAGCCCATCCACCAGCCAGAAAGCCAGCCTACTTTTATAATGCGATGTATACACAAGCTAATTTATTTAATTATAACTGTAATCAAATTATAGACTGTTTGGCAAATCCTTTGAGTGTTTTTCACATTTGCATGTTTCATGCAAAGAATTTATAATTCCCAGTCGCCATGGAACAAGCCAAAAAGCAGGCGCACGGACAGACAGCAAAGCATTCAGGAAGGAAATAAAACTGTCTTACGAAAGACTTACGAAATTCAAATACAAAATAAAACACACACACACACACAGAAAAGGCCGTCTAGCAGTCTGTTTAATATTCGACAAATGTACATAAAAAAAACCGACTAACAAAACCACAAAAAAAGAGAAATGAAAAATGAAATGAAAGGCATTACACATACGGATATATTCTTGTTAAATACTACACCCAACTCTTCAACCCCCAGTTGATGGGGCCCTGTCATGTAGAAAAAAAAATATATATATACATACAAGGTGGCGCAAAAGTAATCCTCCTATCAGAAAATGCTATATATTTTGCGATTGGCCCCCCCTAATGTCAGTTCTGTTTTGACATTTGTGTAGTAAACATATGCGAAATACAGGTTAATAAACAATGTTATGCTACACTGCTCCAGAACGCGGAATATTGGTAACTATTTATTTGACCAATATTCGGTCGGTGACGCAGATTTGCTGGCCGTCCAACGCCTACTGGTGAAACACTGCGACATTTAACCGCTCGCCTCGAAGAGACTGGCACAACACGAGATGCTGCCACGAGTGGCAGATCCCGGAGTAGCCGTTCTGCAGAGAATATTGCCGCTGTAGCCGAGGATGTATTGGAAGCGCCGTCGACATCGACCAGACGACGTGCCACGCAAATGGGTATCAGTCGACGGTCTTTACAGCGAATTTTGGTACAAAATTTGAAAATGTTTCCGTACAAAGTCCAGACGGTGCATCAGCTGTTAGCTGCTGACCGCCAATCGCATTTAACATAAGCCCAAGACATCCTTGATCACCACCAAGAGGAAGATGATTTTTCATCAAAAATAATCCTGAGTGAGATGAGGCCCATTTTCATCTTAACGGGTACGTAAATAAGCAAAATTTACGTTTCTGGGGCACTGAAAATCCGCGTGTAACCCACGAAGAGCTATTACACCCATTCAAGGTCACTGTGCGGTGTGCTGTTTTCGCTGGAGAAGTCATCGGACCTTTTTTCTTCGAAGACGTCTGCAGAGACGCGCTACAGAGCAATGTTCAACGAGATGTTTTTATCGCAACTTGATGAATTGGGATTGGAAAACATGTGGTTCCAATAGAACGGTGCTACGGCACACACTGCACGTGCCACAACCGATATGCTAAGGGATGCATTTCCTGGGCGCCTAATCTCCCGTTTTGGCGATTTGCACTGGCCAGCAGGATCGCCTGATTTGACCGCTGCAGACTTCTTTTTGTGGGGCTTTTTGAAGTCGCGGATTTGTGTCAACAAGCCTCAGATTCTTGCAGCCCTTAAAGACAATATCCGTCAAGAATGTGAGGACCTATCGCCGGAAGTTTTGCCCAATGTGATGGTAAATGCTATAAAAAAGGCTCAAATGACAATCAACTGTGGCGGCGGCCATTTATATGACATCATATTCTCGACTTGATGTAAAAAAATTAAAAGACCAAATAAAAATAATCCACAAGAAGAATCAAAGTTTTTCATTTTTTTGGAACGAAGTTCCTTAACGCGGCTTGCTGGTAGTGGAAATTAGTAGAAATCGTCACGAAAGCGTGTGATCTATTTATATGTATTGGTGCAAAACAAACAATTGTGTTTGTTTATTAATTAGTTGTGAAAACGGACACTATCAGTTGATAGATGTCGCTAAAGTAAAGTATGTCACAACAAAAAACAGCAATATTGAAATTTTTTCCTCGTTTTGTAGCAGATTGACAAAAAAAAATACTGCATGTGTCAAAAGTAAAAAAATAAAACGTTCCAAAAATTTTAAAAAGCATATAAAATTTAAAAATTTCAAAAACAACACAAAATAAAACATACAGATTTCACCATGTATTACATTCGAAGATGAAGAAAAAACGTAAGGAACTTCGTTCCTAACGGGGGTCCCCCGACCCCATTTCTTTTTTTTTTTTGTAATTACAGCCAGAAAACATCGGAAGGTTATTTTTGCGCCACCCTGTATATATAAATAAGTCTCTTAGTTAGTAAAAATATTTTTCAAGCAGTTTAAGTTATTTTGAGCAATTTTCTGAGAAAAATAAATCTCTATTTTAAAGCAAATTCCCGCAAAAAACATGTTGCTTTATGATTTCTCTTTAAGACGTTTTCCCCAGCCAAGTACGAGTACCAGATTTCTATAGTAATTGGTGTCTTTTTTATCTACATGCTTTTGCAACAGTTTCTGGAAACACCTTTAAAGATTACTGCCTCAAAATACTACACAAGTGTTTTACTTATTACTTTTTATGAAATGAGCCCACCACCATAACTGCAGCGCCGCGCTCAACAAAAATGCCGGATTGCCTGAAATATTTTTTTTTTTTTTGGTTGGCTGCTTGGTTGGTTTTGTGCAGCTTATTTTGCCATCAGTTTTTAATGTGCCTGCCATTCATATAGCCAGAACAAATGCAACGAAAATCTCCAGCACCGCCACCATATCATCAATTTCAGTGCCTTCATTATCATTCTAGAGCAGATTTAATGAGCAAAAAATTTGTTAAAATAGTTCACTTTAGTTCAGGTTTCTGTTATTTTCACAATTAATTTTTTTTTTTTTTTGTTTAATTTTTCTCTGGCCATTTTGTGTGTGTGTAGATGAGCCACTCGTTAAGTATATGTAATGAGGTTTTTAATGCTTTCGAAGTAACATTGTTAAGTTTAATTATGCACTGCCACAAAATCAACCAGATACGCAGATATTTAACCCAAAATGAATAATTTAAAAAGCAAATGGTTTCAGGTTACCAAAGTGGATTCTAACTGTCTGGCATGCGTTACCCATTTTTTTTTTTTTTTTTTTTGTTGACTAACGGTGGCATGCCGCCATCGTCGGCGTAAATAATGCTAGGAACACAACTGGGACGAACGACGAATTTTTCATATACACATTGGTGTATATGAAAATGCACACAGTCACAGCGTCGTTAGAAATTCGTTGTACGCCGCGAACTTGAAATAGATTTATTTCTATTTCTTACGCCGGCGAACGACGAACAACTCGGTACCATGTGGCCATTTTAGTTTTAGTTTTCAAGTGTTTTAGTAAAAATGGTTAATTTTTTACTTTAATAGTTTTCATTTTAAGTTCTAAGCTTTGACTTTTTGCATTATAAAAAGCCAATATATTAAATTATAAAACATGTTTGTAGTGTTTAATTTTTTGTTTTTGGTAACTCTAAATTAGCAACCAATTTTTTGTTAATATGGTCACCCCATCAGCTGTTCAACTGTTATAAGATAAAATTAAAAAACTGAGAAAATGGATACAAGTGAAATTATAATTGAAAATGTTAAATTTCATGAATGTTTATATAATCTGGGAACATGTTCATTATTTTAATTATTTTTACAAAATTTTAAATTCTTTGATTCATTTTATTTATTTATTTTTTTTTTTTATCTTTAAACAAACAATAAACAACTTTATCAATTGTAACAGATGTTTTTGTTTTTCGTCGCTATTGTGCTTCATACGACGAATTTACACAGCGAATTTTAATTCGCTGAGTTAATTCGTTATGTTGGGCGAAATTCGTCGTTCGTCCCAGTTGTGTTCCAAGCATTAAACAATGTGTAGCGACTTTTATCGTGGCATATCGGCACACATTTTTAAACTCGATTGGCCTGTGCCAATCGATAGAAATGTGGTGGAAAAAAAATTTCGCTATGGTGAAAATATTTTACTACATATTTTCTTGTACCATATCAAGGTACCTCGATATCAGGTAGCCTTATAACTACAACAAACACTTCATGTAGTTTGTTGGTGGAAATCCTGAACTTCTGTCACCCGTTTGTTGTGCATTTTAACAGTTCTTCAAGCGAAAAGCAGTAGTCAGCTGGGCTTGTAAGGCCACCTAGTATTGAGCTGCCTTGTGCCATATGATGAACTTTTTTGGCAGCGTAAAGATGTGACATCAATGAAAAGGACGCCATTGTAGGCAGTTCAATGAGAACTAATAAATCCCAGAAAATTACAATTATTTTGGCATTAAGATCGTCGCAATACCATTCTATTTAATTATTTTTTTTTTTTTTTTTTGTAATAGGTCGGTTCTCTATTGCTACTTTTTATTTTGGTCTCCATACTTATAGTGTGAAAGAGGAACCCTATTACTGAGACTTCTGCGTCCGTCCGGCCGTCCCTATTCTGCCAAACGTTAAGAGCTAGAGAGCTGCAATCTTCACAGTACATGTGGTTACCCGGCCGCTACAACAACAAATACTAAAAACAACAAGAAGCTTAAAGTTTAAGGGGGGCCCCCATACTATAAAAATTAAATAAAATTTTAAGCTGAACAGCTGAAATTTGCACAGGATATATTGCTACAAGATTTATAATTTTTTGACGTATTATACGCTAAAATCGGACACACCGTTTTTAAGTTATGACTAGAGGTCTGGATCAACCTTTACGAAAATCTCACATTTTAGAAGAAAAAAAATTCTAAAAAAAAACCGATCCATAGAATTTGAAATTTGTATAATTTTTGTGTTTAGTCAGGCATAACACATTATTTATTTAATTTATTTAGCCAATAGATAACAATCCTTACAGGCTATTATTACAAAAATCTTACACTAATTTAAAACTTGTGGAATGGCATTTAAATGCATAATAATTATTTGCTTAATTATACTATCATTCAGCGTAAAGTCAACAAAATAATATAGATTATTAAAATCATTACATAAACGCGTCATGGGGTCGGCCAGAGCATAATTTGATCTACAGATATTAATATAAAGGGGTATACCCCTAATATAACCTCGTGTGGACGTGGAACATTATATTGAATATTACATTCAATATAATGTCACAACAGATATTACCATTAATAAGACTTAACATGAAAGATACATTTAACATCTTACGACCGCTTTCAAGTGTTGGAAGCTTTATTAAAGCAAGTCTACTTGTATAAGGTGGAAGACCTGCACCATTACTCCAATTCAGACCACGCAAACAAAACAGCAAAAATTGTTTTTGGACAGATTCAATACGTTGAGAATGAATATTATAGTATGGATCCCAGATTACTGAACCATATTCTAAAACAGGCCTCACCAGTGCTGTATAAAGCCGTTTAGTAATGTAAGGGTCGGAAAACTCCTTTGCCCAGCGCCTTATAAAAGCAAGAACACCCCTAGCTTTATTTACAGTCATTGTAATATGAGATACAAAGCTAAGTTTCTGATCAAGTAGGATTCCCAGGTCCAAAAATGAGTCGACTAGTTAGTTCTAATTGATAATCGCCTAGGAAGTAGTCAACAGAAATGTGAGTATTTCTGGAAAAACGGATAAATTTACATTTCTTCAAATTCAGCACCATCATGTTGTGTTTGCACCATAAAAAGAAATTGTCCAGGTCAATTTGTAGCTGTACGTGGTCGGCGTAATACTTGAAACTACAAAAAAAATTTACATCATCGGCGTACATTAAGATATTCGAAGACTGAATGACATTAGGAAGATCATTTATGAAAAGTGAAAAAAGAATAGGACCAAGATGACTCCCTTGAGGGACACCAGATGAAACTGCAATACTTCTTGATGATGAGTTATTGAATATTACCTTCTGCTTACGACATGTTAAATAGGATCTCAGCCAGTTAATGCAGACATCAGTAAAACCAATCAAGTCTAGTTTGTGCAGAAGCAGGTGATGGTTAACTTTGTCGAAAGCTTTGCTGAAGTCAGTATAAACAGCATCCGTTTGTTTCTTTTCCATAAAGCCAGTATTAATTAATGACGTAAGATGCAATATATTAGTTGTTGTAGAGCAGCCCTTTCTGAAGCCATGTTGGTTTGCTGATAATAAAGAAGAAGATTGGTGACAGAGATATTCGGTGATAAATCTTTCAAATTAAAATTAAAAAAAAAATCAAGTGGTCATCCATGGGGTTTTTGGCTGTAGTAGTGTTTTTATTATTTATTTATTTATTAAAACAGTTTTTGTTTTCTATTAATTTTTTGCACTGTTTACTCATAATGATTACATTAAATATGGTGCAATAAATCGGTAGATTATGCCGAAAGTCGGATGCTAACCCAGTGCTGGGCAAAATACATGATCTGATGTATTTAAAATACAAAATACATGAAGGTGGTGTATTTGAAATACAAATACTTTTTGATATTTGAAATACAAAATACTCAAGCTCTTACACCGGTATTCATAAAAAATAAAACATTGTTGAAACACATTTTTGAAACAATGTTTTACTTAACATGAAAGTAAAACATTGGCTAAATAAATTAAATAAATAATGTGTTATGCCTGACTAAACACAAAAATTATACAAATTTCAAATTCTATGGATCGGTTTTTTTTAGATTTTTTTTTTTTTCTTCTAAAATGTTGAAACAAATTTTTCATATAAAATTTGTTCTAAAATGTATTTGAACAAAGTTTTATTTTTTATGAATACCGGTGTAACACGGTGTAAAATACAAATACTAAATACATTCATGAGACGTATTTAAAATAAAGGGTGTTTTTTCGATGTATAGAACTTTAAGTTGCAATAAAACAACGATGGATTGTTCGATTGACATGAATTTTATTTATCCGAAAGACAACCTTGTGGCATTACATTTTAAATATGATTTCTGGCATATGACCGCCACGGCTGGCGCGGATGTAGTCCAATCTGGACGTCCAATTTTCGATGACTTTTTCCAACATTTGTGGCTGCATATCGGCAATAACACGGCGAATGTTGTCTTCCAAATGGTCCAGCATTTGCGGCTTATCCGCATAGACCAATGACTTTACATAGCCGCACAGAAAGTAGTCTTGCCGTGTTAAATCACAAGATCTTGGAGGGCAATTCACAGATCCAAAACGTGAAATTAGGCGGTCACCAAACATGTCTTTCAATAAATCGATTGTGGCACGAGCTGTGTGACATGTTACGCCGTCTTGTTGAAACCACATCTCCATGACATCATAGTTACTCAATTCAGGAATGAAAAAGTTAGTAATCATGGCTCTATACCGTTCTGGCCATCATCGTTTTTGAAGAAGTACGGACCAATGATTCCACCAGCCCATAAAGCGCACCAAACGGTCAGTTTTGCTGGATGTAACGGTGTTTCGACATACACTTGAGGATTAGCTTCACTCCAAATGCGGCAGTTTTGTTTGTTGACGTCGACGAGCCATTTAACCAGAAGTGCGCTTCATCGCTAAACAAAATTCGCTTATGAAAATCGAGAAATCGAGTTTGCACTATTTGCAAACGTTGCTCAGGCGTGAGTCTATTTATGATGCTTTTTGCGAAACCAAACTGAGAATAAATCACTTGACAGCTGTTAAATCGGTCGCCATCTTAAGCAGTAATGCCAACTTAAAGTTCTATATATCGAAAAAAAAACACCCTTTGCAAATACAAAATACGTATTTGTATTTTAAATATGTATTTCAAATACTGCCCAGCCCTGTCCTAACCTAAAAATTGTTTACTTATTTATTACTATTAGACTTCATTCCATAATTGCCCATCAGAATACAAAGACTTTAGTGAAAATTTTGTCTTTATTCATACCATTTCTTTATTGAGCAATTTTTTCCAATCACCTAAGAAACATATAAAATTTAACTTTATATTCAGTGCGTTTTAGAAAAAGCGAAATAAGGACTAATACACAAATGCATGACTGTACAATTAATTTTGTACACGTATGAGCTCAAGGATTTTGCAAATATGAGTTCGGTGTTATTATTTCACAGCTGCTGCAGCATTTTTGATTTTTGTGGTTGGTATATAAATTGTTGCTTTGGCAACAAACCGCAGCCAGGCATGTCCGTACAGACACACACACACACACACACACACACACACGCAGAAGCACAGATGCCGCAAAGCAAATGTTGCCGCTTCGTTGTTGGTTTTGGTTGAATAGGCCTAGTGCAAATTACTCAAAATACTCAAAACGTGTGTAGGCTGTTAAACAAATACTCATGCATAAAGGTTATTGAAATTATATCATCTTTTTGCATTACAAACACACTTCAAAAGCACGAATAGTAAATAGAACATTAGTAAAGCCGAAATTCACAATTATTGTGAAAAGGTATTTGAGTAAATAGTTTCAATTTATTTCATATTTTTTTGTATAAAAAAAAATTTAAAAAAAAACGTGTATATTCAGCTCGTATTTTAAAAAACAAAAATGTTTGCCTCATGTAGACAACATGCAATTTAAGGTAAAAAAAAAACTACGGTTATAATATTAGATCCGGAAAACGATTTTATTTTATAAATATTATTCAAATTTTTATTGAAATTTAATCTAATTGCTTAGAATTCCGACCGATGAAGGATTCCTGATGCAGATGACGCCATGATACTTTTGAAGGAAAGAAAGCCGAATCAATGGCGCAAGAAGGCCGAGGAGACTTTAGCCATGCTATACAACTGTGATCAACTAAATTGGTTTAATATAAGTCCGCACAAAACTGAAAATGATCTGTTTGCAAAACAGTCGAAGAAAGCTCCATACAAAAAGCCGCTCTGCTTTGAAAGGACAATAACCATTTGCGACAGGGTAAAGATATTTAGAAGTCTCTCTCGACTGGAAGCTTAAATGGAAATACCGCATAGATGAAAGAGTTAATTTTATATACGAACTTTATGATTTGCAATTGTTAATACTTTTATCTGGCTTGAGTTCAATTTTGTTTTACCAAAATTGAAAAAGATTTTTTTTTATGATAAAATTGCAGTGATAAACATTTTTGAAGAAGAAAAGAAGAGTTGAAGACTTACCGGCTGGGGTATATACCATGGCTGTTTCACGATCACTACGCACCCAAATCACTTCGAACCCAGGTCATAACTAATTGTATACTGTGTTAATGCAGCAGCGCACAGCCATCCCACCTCTGAGCTCTTCTTTAGTTGATCAATAATTTAATTTGAAAAATATTCAATTGAATTTGAATAAAGTTTAATTTACTCTGAAAAAGGGTTTCGTTTATTTTGAAAAAGGGTTCGTTTAATTTAAAAATAGTTTCGTATTAAGTTTATCAGGCTCAAGTTCTTTCTATATTATCTTTGTGATTGATATTAATGAAATAAAGACAAAGAAAACATCAAAGACATTTAGCAGGGTGGACAACTAGTTGTTTCGAAGCCGCTACACTTTCTCGTCAGCACCCGTCTTTGAACTCAGGGGCTGATGTTTCTAAAGCGACAACCGTGCGAATCAGAAAAAAAGTTCAAATAATAGAAATTAATTAAAAATAGTTTCGTTTAATCTGAAAAAGGTTTCGTTCATTTTGAAAAACTAAATTTAATTTAAACTGAAAATGCTATATATTTAAACTTATTGAACAACTGTCCATTTTATCACTGTGTTTTTCTGTTGAGGGGAATAAAATCTGTTGGTCAATCTGTGAACATGCCATAGGTAAAAGGTCAGGGCTAAATCTAAAGATTCAGAAGCGCTACAAGGCCGATTATGACCTCCACTTCTATAGTATGGTGAACGTCCATGCAACATCAAAAAGACAGAGAAATTTCAGCGAACCTGCTGTCTCGGTAGAAGTAAGTTTTTTCGAAATGAAACCATCAAAGGTGATAGTGCCTGACAATTCAGAGCAAGTAAGAAACGGCGCTAAAGCCCAAAAAAATGATAAACGTTTATATTTGACTTGAAAACATTACAGCTATTTAGGAAGCTCAAAGGAAAACTCGGTCCGTCTATCAGGTTTTTATTAAACCCTTCATAACAAAGTTAAGAGTATATATAAGTTTAAGATAACGCTTGTAATTTCCAAAATACCAACTTCCAACCCCATAAAATATATTTACCTCGGATCTAACGTGACAAAAATGTTGATTGTGAAGGGTATTTAAGATCCAGAATAGGCGCATAAAGCAATAAAGAGGTCATTACATCCAGAAAAAGTCACTGTTTGGTGCGCTCTTTGGCCCCAAAGTGTGGATCTTACTTCTTCGAAAATGGCAATGGAACGACTGTCACCGTCAATTCGAAGCGTTATGGTCATATGATCACCGACTTTTCTTTGCCTGCTATTGAAGAGATACGACTTGGAGAATATGTGGTTTCAACAAGACGGTGCCACAACTCGAGCGAATATGGCTTTATTGCAAGAAACATTTCCTGACAGCGTAATTTCTTGTAGTGGCGATATCAACTGGCCACCAAGATCATGCGATTTGATACCATTAGACTTTCTTTTGTGGCACTACGCGAAAGACCCTGCTTATGCAGAGAAACCTTCAACTCCTGAGCACTTAAAAACCAACATTCGTCAAGTTATGGCTGAGGTACCGCCCAATATGTGACAAAAAGTGGTCGAAAATTACCTCAACGGAATCAATGCTGGCAACACTTCGTCATTTGGTGGTCACTTAAATGATGTAGTGTTTCACACATAATGTCAACGTTCAGACTTTATAATAAATGAGAAATATTATGAAAAAAAAAAGTATTTTATATGTGTTTTATTTACGTTTACTTTTGTAACTGCAAAATGGATAACCCTTTATTTATTCATGCAACAAGTGAAAATTTTACCGGTTTTTGTTTTTATTATTTTTCGTAAAATATTTATATTGTTGAATTTTTAACAGACTTTTAAATTCGTTTTTAGAAAATTTCGCACTAAAACAGCTGCTTGTTGTTTATTATCTGTTAAGTGTCAACAGTTTGTTTACAAGCCGTTTACGTGCTCTGATTTCCAAGAAATGTGCAAGTGATTTAAAATTAAAATAAGCCAGTGATTTTGCTGTTTTTATTCAATAAAAAAAGTAAAATAATAATTTTTGAGTGGTTTAAATAAATTTATTTTATGAAATTTGTGTAATTTCTTATTTTTGCATACACCCACAAACCAGTTTAACAAAACAAATGCGAGAAGAATTTGACAGTCGACTGCTATTTTTCTACCAACAACTCTCGTCGATTTTTTTTATGTTCTGCTAGTGCTTGTACCTATTAAATCTGCCTTGTATTGAACTAAAGATAAAATAAACTGGACACGGTGGACATCCCGATGTTTCTGAGCCGCCATGCTTTTCGTCAGTATCCTGATGAACTAACCAAAGTTCACTCAATTTTATTTTTTCTTGCCTGATCAATATTAACCGATAAGCAACTGTTTTAATGTCGCATTTGAATGATATTTCTCATCCCGCGCGACTACTGAACATTTGCTTTATTTAGCAATGTCCAATTAATTTTTTGCGTTTTTGTTGTTTGCTTCTTTACTTTTTCATAAAAATTATAACAGGTTTATAAAGCATTTATTTGACAGATTTTCCATTCGAATATGTGAAATAACAGTCTTATAAGCCTGTAATAATTTTTATGAATTAGGGGGTTAATCTTTTGGTGCTCCATATATTAATGCAACATTTAAAACACAACGTCGGGCTCTTGCGTCTTTCTTAACCTATTTTTTTTGTTGTTGTTTGTTTTTCGTAAAAATATTTTCCAAATTTTCGGGCAATCGTTTTACGTTTGAAATTCAAATGTAATATTTTGATTTTAAATACGCATTATTTTTATGAAATAACAGGATATAAAGTTACATATTTAATTATATACAGAAAAACACAGCAGAGTTAAAAACTCAAAGTTAAAAACTCAAACTTAAACATTTAAAAAAAACTCTTAACGAACCTTTTTAATTTAAGCTAATTTTAGGTCAGAAATAACTTAAAACTGATAACTTTTTTTTTAATTAAATCTGAGAAATTTTAATTCCCAACAAGAGATTTTTATTGACGTTGAAAAAAGGTTTGACACTTCTTCTATATCTTTTCTTACGACTGCTTCCACTTTGACGCACCTCTTTTGTCATGCGATGAGAATACACATTCCAATTATATAATATTCCGGCAATGAAACCAGCCAGAGAAAACTTTTCGCAGGCAGTTGTTAAATATGCATAAAAAATTTCCATTTCGTTTTTCATTTGATATTAAAATTTGTTTCCAAAACCCATTACAAACTTTTTTTTATGATTATATTGTTAAATTTTTAAAAGCCAGATGAAAAGTAAAAAATGCAGCTTAAATATTATCCTTAGAAGCTTTTCCCAGGCAATAAACAATAAAATTTGTTGTCAAAAACATTGAGGGTTGGTTTTACAAGTGTTGGTGGACAAACAAGTTTTGCTTTCCTTTTCATTATAAATGTTCGTCGCATTGTTGAGAACTTATCTGTCATAAGCAAATGAAACCAAATACGGAATGGCTTTTCATAGATACTGCTGCAAACTGCAAAAAATATGTAATTTATAATTTGTACTCGTAGGTGCTACAAACTTACATGCGATTATGCAATGCTGGATATTTTCGAGTTTTATTTAAATAAAAAGAATAAGAGATGGCATCACCACACAGTGTGTAGCATGAAAATAAAATTAAAGCTGGGGAAAAGAAAATTTAACAACAAATTTTATGGCACCAAATTTACTTTATGAGTTAACTTATGATTTAGGATTGTTAAATACTTTATTGGCTTTTAGTTCCAATTTACTTCCCTAGAACTTGGCAAGCCTTTTAGTGCTAAAATTTTAGCGATCAATATTTTTGAAGAAGACAACAAAAGTAAGATTGAAGACTTATGGACTGAGGTGCTTACCACGGCTGTTTCATGACCACCACGATGATCATCAGCCAAGAGCAGTTCAGCAGCCACAATTACAATCACTTAAGTATACTGTTAGGTGCAGTATTTCTTCCTTTTTTTCTTGATTAAATTCAATTTACTTTACTTTTTTACAGCAGGATTCGAATCGCAAACTCACGCCTGTTGATCAGCCACCACAGCAATCACAACAACAACAACGAATGAAACAGCAAGCAATTTATATAGAGCTAGTTCTAGTAAAAATTACAATTTTCGATTTCTTCATTTAAGATTAATCAATGTTAAACCTACCTGATTTAATGTTGATTTCACATTAAAATGTTTTTGTAAGAAAGTTTTCAATTTTATTGCACTGTTCAGTCATACAACTTTTTAAAGTGATACAGTTTTAATTTCCATATAAAACGATTTAATACTCCTGCAATTGCAAGAAAAACAACATGGCAGTTTTTCTTGTGAAAAATTTTAACTCAGGGTCCGAATTACGGCACTCGCGATCGTATTAGCTATGGAGTAAAAATAATGTGAAGCAAAAGCAAAACGAGCCAGAAACATACACAGCATAAGTGACGGAGTTCAAGCGATCGCGAATGCCGCGTTTCGGCCCCAGTTCGTTTTTAGGCAATTTTGAAAATAATTCTTTTTAAATCAACATGAATAAATGTTAATTTTTCATAAAGACATTGTATATTTGTACAAATTTAATATGATTTTATAATCGACATTTTGTCAAGGGAATTTTGCATTTGAGTTTTTATTGGGTATTATTTTTGGTGTGGTGTTTCGCCGGCAGAGTTAGTAAGCTCTTCTTTCGTTTAAATGATGAGAAACGAGTTACTGTTTCCATCACCAGTGTTCGATATTCGACAATGTTGGAAATGTTTTTAAAGCCAGTCATCGAAAACCGACTCTAATAAAACAAAAATTAATATATAATCCTTCTCACCGGTCTTTACCGCTGCGGAATATTTCATTTTGGAGCTATTTCAGGTGAAAAGTACGATGGGTGAGCCAGCAGGTTAGGCAATAATTTTCACCATTGATATTCGTTGCTTGGCCTAGAGAATTTCCTAAAAGAAAATGATACAGTTATGTCATGCTTGGCATTAGTGGCACACTAAACAATTACCCTGGGACAATGAAATGATTTTTGATGTTTCAATCGAGAGTTGCGAGCTTTTGCAGACCAGTAACGTCAGTTTTGCTTGTTAAGGTGAAAATGAGCCCTCTCGCTCCACAAAATCAGATTTACAGGTCGCAAATGTTCCAACACCGTGTCACAATTTGTTTTTTTTTTTTTCTTTTCTTTTTGCCAAATGAGATCTTAATAAACATGATATATTTTTAAAAATAAATCCTTCAAAATAAACATTTGTAATAGGTCTTATCGTGAATATTGAGTCGTCTTTTTGTTCTGTATAGTCAACGTTTTGCAATTTTGAAGAGATTTCCTTAAATGTTGTTAACTGGATAGTGTTGATAACTGGATAATATGTAATATGATAATATGGGCAGTAAACAGACAGTTTTGTAAAAATAAACGTTCTATTTTTAATAATTCTTCTTTTGTATTGCCATCAATTGTAGTTTATTATCTTTTGTTTTTGTATTGCCTCTTTTTGAGAGGCAATAGATTTATAGATGTTATCCCCTGTAGTGCGATTCAGTAACTTTTAAAGACAATCCAATCGTTAAACTAAACACCCGCATTTCGTGTTTGCACTAACGATTCAGTGATTCATAAACTATCTCATATTCAACATATTATTAAATTCAGAATCAAGTGGCGTCCTTACTTAAAAGAATGACGCACCAAACTCACCACTAATAATTTTGAATTAAGTAGTCGACCCAAAGTCAAGTCACATTAATTGGCTTATGACTCGACTAAGCTATAGCACATTGGCTTGTAACTGTACTAGAATACTTTAACATTTTGTGGTTAAAATAAACCACCATCAATTTCTAGTTGTTAAGTTAGCACCAGTAACTGTGGTCATATATCACTAATGAATCAGAAAGCCAAATGTTTTGCAGTTAAATATTTTTAACGCTGAATTAATCGGTAAAATAAGTTAGTGAATTGTACTACTGAGCACTGGTCCAAGTCTACAAAAAAAAAAAATAAATAAATAAATAAAATCGGCATTTCCACTCCATCGTTCAATGCTCTGAATAAAACTTTCTGTCCATCATTACGTTTTTTATTTAAATTTGAAAATACAAATCCTCTACCAGACACTCAGTAGAAACACAATTTGTATTAGTTAATTGAGAAGAATTTAATAATATTGTAAAAACTCAACCAAATTTTAATCCAAACATTTACCATTGTTAAAATTATATTACAGAACCACGGAATCGTTACTGCAAGCGATGAAATATGTAGGAAAAACTTACGATTATCGTATCGTTAAAAATTGAAACTGAAGTTTTGCGAAAGATTGTGGAAAATATTTAAAAAAGAGAAAAACCACTTGCGAGATATAATTTTTTTTTTTTTTGTAATTTCATTGAAAATATTCTCCATTAATGCACCGTATGGACACAATTTGTTACACACACAATCATCTTGAATGAAGAGCTATAATGACTCAATTACCATATTTTTCAAACTATTTCAGAATGAAATTTTTTCCAAATAGTGCATTTCAATTCATCTAGTTTAGTGAAAATAACGAAAGAAGTTCAATATTCCTTCCCTTCATTCAATTTTAAGTCTGAGGGAAAATTTCTACTTTCGAAATTTCTACTTTTTAGACAAAGAAAAGTTTAAACTTTCCAGCACTAAAATATGAATTGTATAAATTGGCACGTAGACATTCAAGTTGTTCAGCATTTCAATTTAAAAAAAATATAGATAACGTATGTAAGGCAAAGTTTACATTTCACATTTGGATTGCATAACATACTCGTAAGATAAAACAATACCAGCATAACGAGAAATTCTAAAAGAGACGTAAATAATGTTCTTACGTATTATTATTATCTTTTTTGTTTTCTAGTTAAACCCATCACCATTGTTATGAGTTTAACACACAAAAAAAGAAAAAAAAAGAAAAGATTAAAATTGTATAAGTTTCTTGGATAGAGATATGCTATTTTTCATAATAAATTGTTTTTAGGGATTATTATTATTATTTTTTTTTTTTTTTTTTTTGAGAAATAGAAAACAACAAGAACAACAGTTATTTATGGCCAAGGATTACTACAAATAAAATAAATCATAAGAATTTTTGTATTTACATATATTTTAATAGTCAATTTTACATTCAATACAAACAAAAATTCGCACAAGCATTTGGAATTTCCTCCCCCCGTCCCACAACCAGATATAAACATTTGTACATAGTAAAAACACATTCCAACTAATGCAAGAATGTATGTATATCGAAGTTGTAATAGGGTTTAACTAAATTCATAACGCACACAATAAAAATTATTCGAAAATTCTTTAGCACACACACCCACACGCACAGGAGAAGCATGCACAACTGAATTGGGGCAAGGACATCAAACATTACCAATCAAAACTCACAAATCATATTTTTTTTATAAAAACAAGCATTTTAATTTCATTTTACAGCGAAAAAAATAACCATTATAAAAGTGCAAAGCAAAAACTTGAAAGAAAAAAATGTCAGTATAAGACCTCGAATGACTCACTACTGACTCGGTCACCAGTACTACTGACAGAGTATTATATGTCAGCAGTACTGGTGATGGAGTCAGTAGTGAGCATACAATGATCTTTTCCATTCATACTCAACATGCGCCAGTCATTGAAAAGCAACTAGTTGAAACCCAACAACTAGTGAATTGATGGTTCTAATGGGACCATATGACTTTTGTGGCTTTAACGTTTCTCTCTAGACACTGTCACCAGTCATGTTGACATATTAAAACACATGCAATACGTTTCTCTATTGATATTTAACATGGTACTGTTATTAGAATTCGGCTACTGACCAGACGGTTCTAATCGAAACCCAAAATAAATTTTAAATATTTTCGCAGTCAATATGGACATTAAAAAAACAAAACAAAAAACAAGAAATGCATTATCTATCCGTTGACAAATTGATGTAGTCAACAAAGCTTTTACTTATTACTTTAGGTCTAAAAAATAGACCTTAATGCTTTCTGTCTTTTTTCAGGCGTCTATATGTTGCCGACATTTCGCTGCTGCTAAACAACTCATCAGTAGACTTGAAAAATACAAATAAATTAAGTCAAGCACGAGGCCGGCAGCACTCTTAGGGTATGTATGTATGTGTAATGTATGCATGGAATGGCGTATGTGAATACATATGTATATTTTATAAATTTCATCTCTCTGTTTTTGCAGCTACTTTATGTTGTATGTGGACACCTAGTAATTTTCCACTTGTTGTTGTTGTAATTTGTTGTTATAAGGCATCTGGGAATACATACACTGTGCGAATTTCGGCTCTCTATCTCTTACGGTTCGAGAGTTATAGCTATTACTCTACGTTGTAAAGGGTCACCTGGTAGTTTTACAGTTGTTGTTGTTGTTTTTAGCAAGAGTTGTTGTGGAGCATATGTGAATACACATATTGTGCAAATTTCATCCCTCTGTCTCTCATGGTTCGCGAATAACGGCTAGTTGTTACTTTACGTTGTATAGGGACACCTGGTAGTTTTTGATTTGTTGTTGTTTTTAGCATTTGTTATTGTAGGGCATATGAAAATACATATACTGTGCGAATTTCAGCTCTCTGTCTTTGACAGTTTAGCCGCTACGGCTAATTGTTACTTTAGGTTGTATGGGGACACCTGGTAGTTTTCAACTTGTTGTTGTCTTTAGCATTTGCTGTTGTAAAGCATCTATAAATACATACACTATGCAAATTTCATCTTTCTATCTTTTACGGTGCGAGAGTTATAGCTAATTGCAACTTTTCGTTGTATGGGGACACCTGGTAGTTTTCGACTTGTTGTTGTTTTTAGTATCTGTTGTTGTAGTGGCAAGTTACAACTACATCCTGTGAAAACTTCAGCTCTTTATCTCTTACCATTTCGGAGAATGGACGCTGTGACGGACGGACGGACGGACGTATTTGTCTCGGTAATAGGGTTCCGTTTCACTCTGATGAGTACGGAACCCTAAAAATATGTTTGAAATGTAAATTTTTAACCAAAATAAAATTTTTCTCCCAAATTGTTCTTAAACAAATATAAAAATATAAATGCTATCATTGAACTTCTAAGTTTAATTTCAATAAATCATATTACATACATAACGTAACAAACTTCATAAGAAAATAGGAAATGAAAAAAAATCTTCAAAGATAAATATGCGTGTTTGTATACAAGTAAAAGCACTGAACTAAACAAATAATGGGAATTAATGAGGCCTGTGTTTCCTTTTTTAAATTGATAACGGCAAAACAAAATTGAGTATTGTTTTTATGGCATCTTACATAAAAAACAAAATAAATTTTATATGGAAGGGCTTAATGCAATGACATCACAAAACGCAGCTTAAATTGAGTTTGAGAAGTAACAAGCACCATCATGTATATTCTCGCGGTATTCCTTTCTCAAGGAAAATATCTATCCAATTGTTAATAATTAGATCGGGCTTGAGTTCGATTTTACTTCCTCAAAACTGAGAAAGATTTTTTTTTTTTTTTTTTTTGTGATAAAACTGCAGTGATCGACATTTTAAAGTGTAACTCAATTGGATCACATGGAAGAGGAAGCCAAGAAATGGTCTTTTAAATTTCTCAATGTGAAAATGTTAAAGTATATAATAATTTACTTTAAACTATTTTTTCATATTATCAAATTTTATATCAAGCATGTTGATACAATGTTCATTTACGAAAAACATATGTGACAGCGCATAGAGAAAGGGACCTAAAGGTAAAAAAAAGTAAATTTTCAATTTTTTTTTTTTTTTTTTTTTTTTGGTGTGGACAACATCTGAGCATCAATTGAGACCGCTCCCATGCCCCAAAAGTGTTCCCTCCCAGAGATATGAGCGTTTTATGAAAGTGATGGTAGACCAAAGATACACGTATTTAAATCTTTAAAATGGCTCTCCTGAACAACACCGCTTTTTACCCTTAGGACCCTTTCTATTTTACGCGTCACATATGTATACATATTTATCTTTACATATAAAGGGTGTTTTTTTTTTCGATGTATAGAACTTTTAGTTGGGATTACTGCTCAAGATGGCGACCGATTTAACAGCTGTCAAGTGATTAATTCTCAGTTTGGTTTCGCAAAAAGCATCATGAATAGACTGACGCCTGAGCAACGCTTGCAAATAGTGCAATTTTAGTGCAAAACCAGATTGCCGTTGTTCCCGATTTTCATAAGCAAATTTTGTTTAGCGATGAAGCGCACTTCTGGTTGAATGGCTCGTCGACGTCAACAAACAAAACTGCCGCATTTGGAGTGAAGCTAATCCTCAAGTGTATGTCGAAACACCGTTACATCCAGCAAAACTGACCGTTTGGTGCGCTTTATGGGCTGGTGGAATCATTGGTCAGTACTTCTTCAAAAACGATGATGGCCAGAACGGTATAGAGCCATGACTACTAACTTTTTCATTCCTGAATTGAATAACTATGATGTCCTGGAGATGTGGTTTCAACAAGACGGCGCAACATGTCACACAGCTCGTGCCACAATCGATTTATTCAACGACACGTTTGGTGACCGCCTAATTTTACGACCTCTGAATTGGCCTGCAAGATCTTGTGATTTAACACCGCTAGACTACTTTCTGTGGTGCTATGTAAAGTCATTGGTCTATGCAGATAAGCCACAGACGCTTGACCATTTGGAAGACAACATTCGCCGTGTTATTGCCGGTATACGGCCACAAATGTTGGAAAATGTCATCGAAAATTGGACATCCAGATTGGACTACATCCGCGCCAGCCGTGGCGGTCATATGCCAGAAATCATATTTAAAATGTAATGCCACAAGGTTGTCTTTCGGATAAATAAAATTCATGTCAATCGAATAATCCATCGTTGTTTTATTGCAACTCAAAGTTCTATACATCGAAAAAAAAACACATTTTATGTCGTTACTTCATTTCATTATATCAAACATATTTAATTCGCCATATTTATTTTTACATACACATTATGGAGTCAAAATGAAAGTTCTCTCAAACAAAATTGATTTTGCAAAATAATGAAAGAACTTTGTTGTCCACTTTTTTTAACTACAGGGTCCGTCATCTAACGTTTTTTTTTCAACTAGTGCTTATTTCGTGAATGGTAACATTTAGCTCATGTCTGATTTGACAGATAATTAGTTTTATCCTTCCGCTGAACGAATATTGTTGTGTATACGCTTGAACAACGCTGGCAAATATTGCGACATTACTTTGAAAATCATGGCAATGATTTTGGCAAAAAAAAAATAATCTTTTCAAATGAAGCTCATTTTGATCTTGGCGAGTATGTAAACAAGCCAAATTATCGCATTTGCCTCACAGAAAACCCGCACGCCGACGCACCTAAAACGAGTCACTGTTTGATGCGGCTTTTGCTACAGAAGCATAATTGGGCCATTTTTCTTTGAAACTGAGCAAGCAGTGGCCGTAACAGTCAATGGCGATCTATTAATTCAGATATAAAAATGAATATTTTCAAAAAACATTTGCTGAATTTTTCAGCTGTCTATATGCCGACGACAATTCGTTGGTGCTAATCAACTCATCAGTAGACTTGAAAAATTCTTAAATGTTTATTTGAAATTTAACTACTTATTCCAAACAAACTTTTAAGAATTTTTCAAGTCTAGTGATGAGTTGATTAGCACCAACGAAATGTCGTCGGCATATAGACAGCTGAAAAATACAGCAAATATTTTTTGAAAAGGTTCATTTTTGGACTTGAATTAATCGATTTCAATTGGCTCTTAAAGCAAATAAATAATGAGGTTCATATGTCAAGGGCGATCGTTATCGGGGCATGTTGAAGTGTTGAAGGAGGGTATTCGCAACATTTGATGTCAACAGTACGGCGCTACGTGCCACACAGCCGAAGCTACACTCGATGTTTTATAGCATTTTCAAAAAAAAAAAAAAAAAAAAAAAAAAAAAAAAAAAAAAAAAAAAAAAAAAAAAAAAAAAAAAAAAAGTTATTTGGCGGACCCTTTAGCATTTTTCATCAGGTAAGAAGTTTGATAATTTTTCAGCATCTTCAAGAACTAATTTTATGCCCTCTCATTTGATTTTTTTTTTCTTTTCTTTTCTTCAAAGAAATGAAACGCGTAGCTGATAACTGACGAATTCCACTTGTGCACTTCAATTAAAAATGCTTAAACTATAGCGAGAACAAAACGAATCTTGTCCAAAGTAAACATCTTACAAGTAATTTCTTTATCAACAGCTGGTTGGTCGGGCATGTTGGCAGACATGCCATAATTAGTTTTAAGACCAGCAGCCCCCTATTAGGCAGTCTAATATCATCTAAGCTCGTCAGCTTAATTTAAAAGAAACAAAATCCCAAGATTTAATACAGATTTATTTTCGTTGAGTTCGTGTTTAGTTTACAGATAGTGTTTGATTAAAAATTTGAACATGTTCCGACAAACATGGCTTTAAACAATGTGAGAACCGACAAAACAGAAGAAAAAACAACATTAAAACATTTTTTACAAAATCAATAGCACCAGCAGCAGCAGCAACCACTGCAGCAACAAGAGTAAACGTTAGCAATCAAGAAACAGTCAAGAACAGCAGTTGTGGCAGTAACATCGAAAAATGAGTGTCAACTTGATAACCAAAAGTTATTAAAATATTTTCACGTTTTTTCTGCTCTGCTGCCCCAAAAGAAAAACTACAAACATACACAAATAACTTGGAAATACCATGACAGTTTTTAAAAAAATTTAGTGTTTTTCCCATTTCAACGGTGATATGAATTCTCAGCATAGTTGCCAGATTTGGCGACTTAGCGTTATTTTCACGAATTTAATGGCTTTAAATGACTTGTTAAACCAGCGCTTGCAAGTGGCAAGTGCACAAACCATTTTACTAACCGCCCATTTACACACGCAAGTGCAAGTGTAAGTAGCTCAATACATTGATATATTTTTACTAATACAATCATACTTCTGCAAGTTGCGAGCTCACTTGCAAGATATTTTGATTCTTTACGTTGAATAGCGACACCTGGTAGTTTTTGACATGTTGTTGTTTTTTTCACTTGTTGTTGCAGGGCATATGTAAATACATATCGCTCATTTGCTGCAAGACCGGCATAAATCAAAAAACGTGATTTTGGATTTAATGATGCAGAATTGTTTGCTATATCATACTTCATGTTGTGTAAAAAATTCATATGAATATCTCTTATACACTCTGCTTGCGAAGAGAATATGCCGTTATTTCATTTCATCTGTTTCAAATTTTTTTATACGTAAGAGCGACATGTCTGAGTTGTGCCACAGCTGCCGTCGTGTTAAGATCGTTGGGCTTTCTCAAACAGAGGCATTTTTTGTGTTGTGGAGTTCTGCGTGAAAAGGTAATGTTATTTTTAATCTAGAATATTTCAAGTACACAGCGCTAATTTGAGTTATGACTATGTTGTTGAAAAGTTTGATTTAATTGAAACTTGTTATATTACAAAATATGACGTTCTTGTTGATAAAAATGCTATCGTCAACTTAAGTATTTCGTGTTATGACGTTATTACATATAAGAGAATGACTATTAAACATACAGCCTTTTACATTATAACAAAATGTGTCGTTGTTGAACATAGCATTATTTACAGTAACAATAAATAGCTCTCACTAACACAAAATATGTCGCTATTGCTGATAAAATTTATAGCTATATATGAATAAAACGCACGACCACAATCGCTTTTGGATGCAACCAAAAGCGATTTCTTTAAACAAAGCATTTCATACCAAACCAGGTATACCAGAAAATAAGAGAGCTGATATTAATGAATTGATTAAAAAAAAAACTTATTCCAAATTTTTATAAAACATTTTATGATAATTTGTAAACATTTCATAGTCAGAGTTTCGTTACCAATATATTTTGGTATCTTGTTATTATTTCTTAATTACTTAAGGAACAAAATTAACATTTTTCGTTTGTGAATTATATCTTAAGAAGAAAAGATGTTGAAGAGTTCCTTAATATTTTACGTTCAATAGATAGTTTATATGAATTATATTTATTTTATGTTTTTTATGATATGCATAAGTACATACGGCATTATGAATAATAAAAAACTTTATGCTAACTAACTTGCTGTTATCTTTTCCTTATGGAAATTTACAAACTTAGCAGCTAGATAGTTAGCAAATGGTTTTTTATTATGCATAAGCCCTAAAATATGTATATTTGAAGTGTAAAAGACTGAAATTAAAAAGGTCTTAATACGAACTTATTGTTTTTTTTTCTTTTTGTTCAACAATAACGACATATTATAACTTATGACACTCTATTGAATATATTTTTGAAACAATAACGTCATAATGCAAAGGAGAGTTAGTTCTTATTCACGAGAAAACCATAAATGGTTACTTGGTGTTGATTTTCGTTTATGGATATGTTAAATATATTATGCTAAATTGGTTTATTTTGAAATTATAGGATTTCCTCTTTTCTGTGTAAGGTGGGAGTCAATTGAAAACTTTAAACGCGTTTTCTGCAAAATCGATTTTTTTGACTTATGCCGGTCTTGCAGCAAATGAGCGATATATTCTGCAAATTTCATCTCTCTGTCTCTTACAGTTTGGGAGTTACGGCTAATTGTTACTTTACGTTGTATAGGGACACCTGGTAGTTTTCCACATGTTATTGTTTTTAGTATTTGTTGTTGTAGGGCATATGCAAATACATATATTGTGCGATTTTCAGCTCTCTGTCTTTTACAGTTTAGCAGCTACGGGTAATTGTTACTTTAAATTGTACAGGGACACCTGGTAGTTTTACAGTTGTTGTTGTCTTTAGCATTTGTTGTTGTAGAGCATTTATAAATACATACACTGTGCAAATTTCAGCTTTCTGTCTTTTAAGGTTCTAGAGTTATAGCTAATTGTAACTTTTCGTTGTATGGGGACACCTGGTAGTTTTTGCGTTGTTGTTGTTTTTAGTATTTGTTGTTGTAGCGGCAAGGTAAGACAACATTCTGTGGAAATTGCAGCTCTTTAGCTCTTACCGTTTCGGAGAATGGACGCTGTGACGGACGGACGGACGGACGGACGGACGGACGGACGGACGGACGGACGGACGTAGTTGTCTCGGTAATAGGGTTCCTCCGTTTCACTCTGATGAGTATGGAACCCTAAAAACCAAAAAAGTTGTTAAAATTTTTTGAATTTCTTTTAAATACGCTCTAAACAGTGAAAAAAGAAAAAAACAATGTAACACCAGCGACGAGTCGCTTGCTATAAACTGTAAGTATTTTCGTAAAGTTCCATCTGAATATTGTAACGTACGATTAGTGAACTATTTTGGCGATAATTTTCTTAAAATTAAGCGATTTTACTCCAACTGTATCTGGCAGCCATGGTTCTCAACTTACTCATCCTTATTTTAAAAGTGAAACAAACCAAAAACAGCAACCAACATACAATTTTGTATCAATATTTTTGCATCTTTGCAATTTATTCCAACAGCCAGTCGAACATTCACTTCTTTCTGTTCTTCTGCTGCTGGCAGGATGAAAACTTTTGATAACAACAATTAATGAATGTCATGGCACTGCAGAAGCTGTTTGTAATATTTTATACATGCAAAAAACAAAAATCACGTTTATTTACACCAACTTTGACTGGTCGAGAATGTCACGTATATCAACTGGGTAAAATGTCAAGAATTTCATTTACACGCGGAACACAATAAATGGGGACCTGCAAGTCAAATGCCAACGCAAATGTTCATTAATGAAAATAACTGAACAAAAAGAAAACAAAACTACACAGATTTTATGAGAAAATTAGCTGAAGTGTTTGAATTTTTTTAGTTTCTTTTTTAAATCAGAAATATTTAAGCGAATCAAATAATTTGATTTTTATACACTACACAACTTGTTCGTGATTGTGTTTGTAACTTCCACTATATTAATTTTCGGCCCATAAAAATATCTGTATTGGAGTGGACATCGTAGTAGTACGTTTCCATTACGAGTTGAATCACCTGCTTCGCTCTCTCAATTATATTTACGAATCACACTGTTTACACGACTCGTCCATGTGCTTCGATTTGACTTTTGTTTTGAATAAGCCAACATAAATTTTCCATTAATTTCGTGAAGCAAATTTTTCTAAAGGGTTCTTTTGTCCCTGAAAGTGTTTGTAAGTGAAAGTGTTGTCGCAAAAAAAACTACATTCGTATGGAAATGTCTTCGGGCATTGCGCGGCATTAAATACAACCCAGAGCTTAACTTTTAGTTTTATAAAGTTATTAGATTTATTTGACATTATGAATTTAAAATGTCTGCTTTTCTTTATTTCTAGGCTCCAGGTCAGAGTTGTTTTAAATAAAACTTTTGTGTGTTTTATTTTACATTGATTTTAGTATTTTCAATATTTCTAGTACCTTTGGTCGTCAGTCTTATTATATTTTTATGGGACAATTACGTTTTCCTTGTTCTTAACCTTTTTTTTTTGTTATTTTGAGAAATAGTGTAGATAAATTTGCGATATAAATTAGAGAAGACGGGAATTTTTCGTGCTTCGCAGGTAGCTTCAATATGAAGCTGCTTCATTCTCTCTCATAATTTTGTAGGACGAATCACGTTGCTTCGCTCCTGATTGGGGTGTTAAGCACAAAAAGAGAGCGAAGCACATGTCGTGGAAACATGCTGTAAGAAAACTACTTGACTTACGGTACGTTCACACTTAAACTATTGTTTGTGTAATTTTGCCCAAACACAAAAACGGGACCTCGACTTTCTTGTTTACCGTTATTTCAGGCAAAAGCATGTATACAAGCAACTAAATATGTATGTACATAAATATGGATACATTAACAATTATTTAGGGGAAACTTTAGAATAAGGAGCCTGGCTTTGAAGAAATGAGTTTCATAGGTTTGTAAAGGGGGTCGTGGACCCCCAAAGTCAAAGACTGCCGGAGGCTTTTAGGTTAGGTTAGGTTGAGGGCTTTGTTTGCCCATATCTTGCGACATACACCTAAGCCAGGCTTGTAGCGCGCTCCGTGTATTTAAGCTTGAACAGTCTTTGAGTATTTCATAAAATTCCTTAATTTCTTAATGTTCCATAATTGGGCTATGTCTGGTGAGGTGTCTCTCCCAAGATGTCGGGATCGTATTTGTGAGAAGGCGGGGCACTGGCATAAATAGTGCTCTAGTGTTTCACTTTCCTCTCCACCAGCTCTACATTCATCTCCTCCCGCTATTCCCATGCGGCCGGAGGCTTTTAGTTTGTTAATTCGATGTTGAAGTTTACTAAGAAAAAATATGAATATGTTGGTAGACCAGTGTTGCCAGAGGTACGTTTTTACCCACAACGTAAAATCACGAATTTAAAACCGGTTATAACATTCCAAAATCGTATTTTTCAATATCATTTTATAAATTTTTTCATAGTTATGCAAAATTTGTTTTTGAAAACCTAAGGCTAAGGGATTTCCTCCTCCATGGTATGAACAACAACGGCTTCGCGTACAAAATCTGCAACCATCTGGCAGCTTACTTCTTCTTATTATCTCAATTGGTATCATTTTACTGAAGCCAACCCATTATTTTATTTACACAAAGTGATTGTTGAAATAATGCAATTTAATATAAAAAAAATAGTCACTAAATTTTTCGAAAAAATACCTACACATGCTAAAAGAATTAATATTAAACTGAAAAAAATATAGCATACTTAGCTTCAAACGTTTTTATATGCTATATACTCAAAAGACAGCTTTCTTATTCGATAGAGAAAACAACACTATAACATGAAATGACAAACCGTAAACATATTTTTTATTCTATTATGTTCGATGTTTGTGAAGTCAAAATGAAGCAACACTTAACAGCGCCCGTCAATCCTTAAAATATGTCGTATGCTTTTGTTTTATGGTAGTAACTCATTAACTTTAGCCGACTTCTTGGTATATTTGCTTCGAAAATCATTTACCTAACCTGGCAACTCCTTATCATATTTCTTTCATATTTTGTATTAGACAGTATTTTGATTTTTAAACAAGCTGTGCATGTTTACATTATCGAATTAGCATGTAGCTTGTGATTCTTTCGAACTTGTGACAATGTTACACTGCTCATAATCAAAAAAAAAAAAAAAAAATCTTGAATAAATTTTATTATGACATTCATTAAATATTATTGCTCAACCTTATTAACACGTTCAAAAGAACATTTACGCACTCATTCGTTCATTCACATTTTTATTCAAAAAAAAAAAAAAAAAAAAAAAAAAAAAAAAAAAAAAAAAACATGAAATACATTTTCATTTTCTTGATGTCTTGGTTCGAGGTGCAATCAATTCAAATGCAAATTTGATTTGACATTTTTCAATTTGATTTTTTTTTTTTTTTTTGTTGGTATGGCGAAAATATGCAAGACTGAATATTTATTTATTCTGGCATAATTATTGAAAAATTAAAATAAATTTACTTAATTGATTTTTAGACTTCGTAAACAAACAAAAAATATATGTTGATTTAAATTTGAAAGTGCATTAATGTTTTTAAACTTTTTAAATAAAGAGGAATATAACCGCTGGGGATTTTTGTCAGTTTTTCCCAGCTCTCACCTCCCGGTTTGCTGAATTTCGAACCAAAAGTTAAGCGAAAAAATTTCATTGTTGAGCCGTGACTTCAGACCGCTTAAATTGGGGAAAACCAAAAAAATTAATTTCAAAACGATTGATACAACAACAACAACAACAAAAAATTGTGAGAGAGAAAATTGTTGCTTATGAAGTTCTCATCAGTATTTTAACTTGCTAACTTTTTCTTATATAGATAAGCTGGTAAAATTAATGCATAAACGTTAATATATAGAGATATTGTTGAGACTGTTAAAAATTATGATGTTTTCATAACTGCTCAGTAAAGTTCAGTTAAGTTATGAAGTGCCTAAAAGTATGCCTTATATATTCAGTAAACAAGTCTAATTTATAACTATAACTAGTGATGTTGTCATACACGACTCAAATAGACAGATCTGTAGTACAATTCACTAACTTATTTTACCGATTAATTCAGCGTTAAAAATATTTAACTGCAAAACATTTGGCTTTCTGATTCATTAGTGATATATGACCACAGTTACTGGTGCTAACTTAACAACTAGAAATTGATGGTGGTTTATTTTAACCACAAAATGTTAAAGTATTCTAGTACAGTTACAAGCCAATGTTCTATAGCTTAGTCGAGTCATAAGCCAATCAATGTGACTTGACTTTGGGTCGACTACTTAATTCAAAATTATTAGTGGTGAGTTTGGTTCGTCATTCTTTTAAGTAAGGACGCCACGTGATTCTGAATTTAATAATATGTTGAATATGAGATAGTTTATAAATCACTGAATCGTTAGCGCAAACACGAAATGCGGGTGTTTAGTTTAACGATTGGATTGTCTTTAAAAGTTACTGAATCGCACTACTGTAGTGCAATTCAGTAACGTTTAAAGATAATCGTTAAACTAAACGCTTTCTCATTTGGTGTTTGCACTAACGATTCAGTGATTCATAATCTATCATATGCAACATGATTTTAAATTAAGAATCAAGTGGCATCCAACATGGCGGAAAAGAATGCCAAACAAAACTCACCACTAATAACTTTGAATAGAGTAGGTAGCCCACAGTCAAGTCACATTAATCGGTTTAGGACTAGACTAATCTATCGAACATTGGTTTATAGCTACACTAGAATATACTAACATTTTGTGTTTAAAATAAAGCACAATCAATTTCTAGTCGTTAAGTTAGCACCAGTAACTGTGGTCAAATATCACTAATGAATCATAAAGTCAAATGTTTTGCAGTTAAATATTTTAACGCTGAATTAGTCGGTAAAATAAGTTACTGAATTGCACTGATGCACCATACGCTTGATCATTATTAGCTAACTCATTAGGTCAGTTCGAAAAGGATGCAGCATACGCTAACATATAATGATCTAATTTAAGAATAACTAAAGCTGAAGCAAACACTCCATAATGAAAGTAACCACTTTCACCATACAAATTGTTTTTGAGTTTCAATCACCTCTGGTTAATTTTGCAAATATAATTCCGATAACTTTGTGTCAACTCATATTCTAACTGGATATAAGAACATTGCTACAAATTTTAGAAAGCTTAATTAAATAAAATTATGTTCGGAAGCAAATTGAAGGAGTTAAGCTGAACCATTATTTTGTTTTTTTTTTTTATTGATTAAATTTCTTGAGTTTTAGACAGATTTTGAATTATTAATGCAATAAGTTTTTGTTTTCTCAACGACTGCAATTCTGTTATCTGCACAACTTTCAGTTTTAAATTTAGTAATGCTTTCTTTTCTTTGCTTTATTTAAGGCAAACTGCCAACACAACAAGAAAATGTCTTATTAAAAATTACACAGCATTGAAACGTATTCCCCAAAACAATCAAAAGAGTACTTTCGACTGCACTTGCTTCCACTGACATGAAAGCGAAATAAATAACCATGTATTAAAAACTAAGACAAACAAGGGAAAATAAAAATTCTACAACTTTAGCAAACAATTTTGCCAGAACAGACAATAAAACTGATTGTACTCTACTCGCATGGTGGAGTGGATGGTGGGGGTCGTGGCGCATGGATGTCATCTCTTAATGAAAAATAATGGCTGAATTTCCAGATTCAACCGCAACCTCAACATATTTTGCTTTTTTTTCTTTTTTTCTTTTTTTTGATTTGTTTGCTCATTTATGTTTGTTTTGGTTTGCAAAGTCTTTTTGGGGTTGTTATGTAATAAAAATGATTTCCAACCACATCATTCAAGCTTTTTAGTCGTACCATTAGTTGATGGAGGAAGAAACACGTTATTGTGGCAGGAGAACTCAATGGCAATGGCACAGCGAAAAGAAGCTCCCAGCCTGAATTATTTGCATCACCGTCATCCAATTTTTACAGCAGCTGAAAAACTGGAAGAGGTCAGTGACTTGGAATTCAGAGGCCTGTCGAGAACACAGACAACAGACAGACTGTTCAGAATGAGTAAGGCAGTTATATTTAGAGCTTAAAAGCTTGGCTCTGATTCTAAAAAGAAATTTCTAAACTGAAATTGCTAAATTATGTAATACAAGGATCTAGGCCATTGTCGGACAACGAAGTTTTTCCATTTTTCTCTCCATGTTTATATCACAGCTAGAGCTGCTACGAAGACAAACATTTTCCTATCAATTCACAACGATGTTGTGAATGGTCAGCTGGCTTTAGTTAATGTGTGAGCTGGACTTTATATGGATCTAAATGCAAAATATGCCATAATGTGTCGTAAGACAGTCCTAATTCCTGAGAACGACAAGGAATCGACACATTCGGGTCGGGTTCGGGCAACACTTTCATTTACAGCAGCGATATTTTCCGCGAAACGAGGCCTAACAATATCTGTACCGCTCCAGTCTCTTCAAATTTCTTCACAATTTTGCCAATTGCTTGCGCAGTTGGACAATTATGTAAACCATAATCTAATCTTATAGCACGATATATGGCTGTGGCAGAATCACCATTTTTATACAATGTTTTAATCATTTTTATGCGTTGTGTGATCGTTAAGCGATCCATTTTCTTCAATGTTCGACTTTGAACTGAGAAAAAAAAAATTTTGGTTTAATAACTTAGTTTGACAGATGTCCAATTCCAGTCCTGTACTTTCGAAACCACGAAATGGATAAGCCTTTACTTATACAAATGCATATTTTGTATTTTAAATGCATTCCAAGAGTGTATTTAGTATTTTAAATACTAACACCGGTATACATAAAAAGTAAAACATTGTTGAAACACATTTTACGACAAATTTTTCATATAAAATTTTTTCTAAAATGTGTTTGAGCAACGTTTTATTTTTTATGAATACCGGTGTAAGCGTTTCGAGTTTTTCATATTTCAAATACTTGTGCTCTCAAAATACATTTTGTCAAATACATTTTTAATTTATGTTGAAAAATATTTACTAAAAATTATTTTATTCATACATCAGCTACAAAGCCAAAATATTAATACTGTTTTATTTCCAAAAAAAAAAATGGCCATACTACAACTTAATTACCAAATGCAAAGTACCCGTGTAAAGTAAACGCATTTGAATGGATATACAGTCAAAGCCCGGTTTAACGAATGATATAATGTTCAGATCTTTCGTTATACCGAGATATTCGTTATCGAACAGTAATTTTTTACCTTAAAATTTTATAAAAGACGGTGGTGCGCAGTTTTAAAAACATCAAAATTTAATTGTATTGATAACTTAGTATAGAAATAACACTTTAATTGATATTTTAACGTCTACTTAAGAATTGTTTTTTTTATTTCTAATATGTAAATTCATTAAAAATCATAAATGTACATATGTAGGTGCTTATACATATTTACTTATATTTGGATGCTATTAACATGTGTAGGTGTATTATTACATTTCATTCATATTATTAATTTCTTAAGAAATCAATCGACATCTCGTTTTCGCAATGAACCAAACAAAACTACTGAAATTTGGAGGAAAAAAGCAACGCATCACACGCGTTCTTTCAACACAAAGCAAAGAAGCCAAAAACACCCATAATCTTACGATTCTGTAACGATTTTTAATGCATTTTGCTTTGTCATTCGTTAAATCGAGATTCTTTTTTTTTTTTGGCCATTCGCTATATAAGGCAGCTAATGTAAAAATTTCGCCATTCGTTATATCGGTTATTCGTTAAACTGAGTATTCGCTTTACCGGGCTTTGACTGTACATACATTAAGAAAGTCGCCAAGCTGTCAGAAAGTTAAACAACGAAAAAATAAAATGCCAAGAAAAAAACAGCAAGAGAAAAAATATCAATCAGATGTTGATTGGGGTAGATTTTATATGCATATGTTCTTTATAAAGGGCGTTTTTTTCCGATGTATAGAACCTTAAGTAGGCATTACTGTTCAAGATGACGACCGATTTAACAGCTGTAAAGTGATTTATTCTCAGTTTAGTTTGGCAATTCATCATGAATAGAGTCACGCCTGAATATCGCTTGCAAATGGGCCCAAAACGAGATTGCCGTTGTTCCCGATTTTCATAAGCGAATTTTATTTAGCGATGAAGCGCACTTCTGGTGGTGAATGGCTCGTCGACGTCAACAAACAAAACTGCCGCATTTGGAGTGAAGCTAATCCTCAAGTGTATGTCGAAACACCGTTACATCCAGAAAAACTGGCTGTTTGGTGCGCTTTATGGGCTGGTGGAATCATTGCTTCGTACTTCCTCAAAAACGATGATGGCCAGAACGTTACAGTTACTGGTGATCGGTATAGAGTCATGACTACTAACTTCACTCTTCATTCCTGAATTGAATAACCATGATGTCCAGGAGACGTGGTTTCAACCAGACGGCGCAACATGTCACACAGCTCGTGCCACAATCGATTTATTGAAAGCCATGTTTGGTGACCGCCTAATTTCACGTTTTGGACCTGTGAATTGGCCACCAAGAGCTTGTGATTTAACACCGCTAGACTACTTTCTGTGGTGCTATGTAAAGTCATTGGTCTATGCGGATAAGCCGCAAACGTATGACCATTTGGAAGACAACATTCGCCGTGTTATTGCCGGTATACGGCGACATATGTTGGAAAAAGTCATCGAAAATTGGACGTCCAGATTGAACTACATCCGCGCCAGCCGTGGCGGTCATATGCCAGAAATCATATTTAAAATGTAAGATTATCTTTCGGATAAATGAAATTCATGTCAATCGAATAATCCTTTGTTGTTTTATTGCAACTTAAAGTTCTATACATTGAAAAAAACACCCTTTATATATATATTTCCTAGTTTCGTTATTTCTCTTTGAAAAAACTATAATTTTCGAATAAAAAATCATTGAGATTTTGTCGTTAGCTGGTTTTATTCATTCACCAACAAGAGGTTTGTGGTTTGTCTGATACCACATTTGAAAAGCTGGTGTTTATGAAATAAAATAAAAATTTGTTTGATTAAAGCTTAGGTAAGGTTAGGTTGAATGGAGGGGTTCGTCCGCCCATGTCTTACGACATACAGCTAAGCCAATATAGGCTTGCTTGCAGTTTGACTCATAGGTCTATAGGAACTCCGTCTCATTCACACAGTTCCTTAATTTCCTCTCCAGCCTATGCCCCGTAATTGGGTTATGTCTGGTAAGGTGTGTCTCCCAAAATGTCGGGATTGTATTTGTGAGAAGGCGGCGCACTGGCATAAATAGTGCTCCAATGTTTCGCTTAAAAGTCATCTTGCTTAAAAGTATATTGTATTTTAAACACATATTTTTCCTGCACTGTATTTTGTATTTCAAATATTTTGTATTATAACTGTCTTATTCATAAAAATTATTTCAGGTTTATAAACGTTTTATTTGATATATTTGTATGAAAAATTTGTCAAATAGGAGCTTAATAAATCTAAAATATTTTTTATGAATAAGGCCGTAAATATGTACACGGAATAAAAATTATTTGTATTTTACATTATATGGGTCTTATTAATAATAAATATTTTAGGTTTATTAAACTTGAGCTGTATAAACCTGAAATATGTATTATGAATAAGGGTATATATACACAACTTTCATGTATTTTAAATACATCAAAGCATGTATTTCGCCCAGCACTGGCTGTAAGGAATTCAAACGTCTTTGGTAAATCCGGCCACAGCTGTATATGATATTTAAAACCGGACTTTTCTTACCCTCGCAAAATGCAATGAGATGAATTATTGTTGGCTTTTTAGTTCATATTAACAAAATTTGCATTTCTTAAAATTCAGAAAAAGCGTGGTATTATTACAACAGTAATCAATCCATTATTTTGTTGCTAATATTTCAAATAATTCCTCAGTTTCTGGGAACCCTTTTGTACATTGTACAGTTACGCTTAATCCACCCCTCCAAAAAACAAAAAAAAACGGCTCAAAAGGACACAATAATAAATATGAAAAAATATAGATGTATATGCAATGAAAGAAAAGTAAAAAAAAATAAAAAACCGGCTGTAAAAACAACATGTTGTATGAATTTAGCTGGTTTAGAGCGTCAACGAATTAAAAAAAAACAAAGGGTTTAATGTTAAAAGCAAGAAAAGCGCAGACAGGGGGAAGCCCTTCAATTTTAAGCCAAAAACTGAATTCTCATATTTTTGCTGAAACAAACTCTTTTTTCTTCTTTCTTTGCTCAGGCCCTGCCAGCCCGGTCGCATTCAAATTTTATGCTTTATTTCTGCAATGATTTCAATTGGTTTTGTGCTGGTTTTCTCCTGCTGGTTTTTTTTTTTTTTTTCTTTTCATTTTTTGCCAACAACCATTATGCGGAGCGGGTTTTTTGTTCTTTTAGCTGCTTCTATTTCCAGTTAAGACAATAAATACATATATTTACAAACATACTTATGTATATATTTGCACACATACATATACATATATGTTTTTATTACGATATTTTTCCACTCATGTTTATTTTTTCGTACTTTATGTCCTTGTTATAGATGATTTTTAAAGTGGGGTTTGGTTTTAAACATTTATTTGTACAAATACTTTTTCCCCCGTTTTAATTTTAAAAGAAAAAACTTCTTTGTACATTTTTGAAATAATTTTTCTACGTAGCACTGAATTGATTGAACATTTGTCATAATTAAAAATCAAAAAAAAAAAAAGTACCCTCCGAATGTGAAAAGTGAAATGAAAAAAATTTAATCAAACGAATGGCTTCAGTGGCAAAATTTTAAATACACAGTTCATTAGTTATTTTGGTCTAGCAAATTATTAATGAGCTATTTTAGTACATACTTGTAGCATCAGATCAGGTGCAACACCTGGTCGTTTATTTAATTCTTACCAAAAATACACTGCAAGAATTTTCGTCATAATTTTAATAAACTTTTTAAATTTTCACAGCTTCAAAGCATTTTTCTATATTTAATTCATTTATTTCATTAAAAACTATTCATTAGTTTTGACAATTTCATTAAAATATGTCGTTGGTTTTATGACATATTTTATGTTATAAACCCAATATGAAGTGATGAATCTGCTCCTAACGATCTCACCAGTGCCAGGGTGTCTGTCGTCTGTCGACGAGTCAAAAGTGTGACTTCCATCAATGTTTTTGTTGCAACATTTGGACGAACACGACCCACCACCAGTATACATACATATGTATGTATATAAAATCGGAAAACGGGTGTAGAAGTTAGAAACTCGAAAATAACAACGTCTCTTATTAAAGTTTAAAAGAATTCTAATTTATTTATTTTTAATAAAAATTATTGAAACATAAAATTTGGTAAACTGATTAAGCAAAATTAAATATTAACAAGAAACTTTAAATGAAATTTAACAATTAAACATTTAATGAAATTTGAAATAAAATGTAATTGTGTACATACAAAGAGCGAAAACTTCCTAATAGATTCAATAAGATTTTCTCTTTGAAACGTTTTTAGGCTGAGGGGTATCCCAGCGGAGAGAAAAGAAGATTTTTCTATGGGTATTTCTTATTATTTCCATGTTGCAAATCTTATTAATTGTCTCAACAAGAAAAACACATAAAACCAAGAAGAAAACTTGTTACTCACGTTTGTTTTTACTCAGTTTCCGATTTGCATGGTACCAAAAAAAAAATTCTATAGAGAAGAACTTATTGATTCTATTAGGTTTTCTTGTAAATTGTATACAATAAGGATTTCTTATTAATTTTATTAGGTTATCCTATTAGTTTTTCCCTATTGGTTTTATTAGTTTTCTATATAAATACACGTAAATCATCTTTTTAATTTCATTAATTGTTGTTTTTTCAATAAGGTTTTCCCATTTAAAATAATAAGGAATCCTTCTTGAAAAAAAGCCATAGAGATATCTTATTGATTTTGTTCTACTTTATTAGGTGCTTTTTTCTCTGTGTAGTTCACCACACGGATAACCCGAATCCCTTACAACAATATTTATGTTGACTATTCAATAAATGTAACCAAACATCTTTAATACGATTTTCAGATTAAAATTCTAAATTCTAAATTTCTGTAAAAATAAAAATACATACGTAAAATACATATGTAAAATAATTGTGATCAATCAGTGCGGTTGATCGTTGATTTTATTCAACAATTATTGCTTTTTGAATGATATCTTGTTTGTTTCTATTTGAATAAATTTATTATTTAGTTTTATAAATGGTTGCTTTCTGGAAGTTGATGTTGATTTAAGAAATTCGTACATGTATAATTTTTATTTGTGGAAGCACAAAAAAAACAACATATGGTTTTTGCTGAAAAGCTAAAGACATAAATTTTAATATGACGGAATCGGAATGGGCGTGACGTTGTTGATAACAAGTACTTTTTTTTAATGATGCCTGTTGCTAATAGCATTATAAAACCGAAACGGCTTTCATACACATTTTTTTTCATAAAACCCATAGAATACATTTAAATAAATATTTTTGTACTAAAAGTTTTACGATTTTGCTCACTTACCCGCGCCGAAAATTCGCCGTGAATCTGAAGAGAAAAAAAAAATAATTGATTATTAATTTTAAAATTCTGTTGGCAGAATATTCAAAGTTGGAAAAAATGTAATATAAATATTTTAGTTATTAGCGTATCGTTATCGTTGAATCACATAAATATGAACTGACAATCCTACATGATAGGTGCATGTTCAGAGTCTAATGAGAAATGCGGCAACATGCAAATAAGAATGTGTGTGAAGATAAATATGGCGAGTTAAATACGTTTGACGTAACGAAATAACGTAACGACATATTTAAGTGTGAAGTTAAATATGTTTTTCGTAAGCGAACATTGTACCAACACGTTTATCTGCGAAAGTAAAAATGTCCGTAAATATATATAAAAAAAACTTGTTATAAAATAAAAGTATATTTAAAAATATTAATAAAAACCATCAGAATTTTAAAATTGAGAAAACTAAAAAAAAAAAATTTTAACAGCGGCACCATAAAAAATCGTTTATCTCTGAAAGAATTCGAACATATATGGGCACTTTTCTTGAGTGTAACTCAACTGAACCACATGGAAAAGGAAGCCAAGGATGTGGTCTATTTAGTGGTATAAGTGCCGTTTCTCAATTGTATTTGAGAATTTTTTAAAAAATTTTTTGAAATTTTGACTAAATTTTTTGAAAAATCAATGATCTCAGAGAGCATTTGGACATATATGGGCACATTTCTTGAGTGTCCAGTTGAGTTACACCTAAGAAATGTGCCCATATATTTTCGTTACGTCAAACATATTTCACTCGGCATATTTATCTTCACACACATCAAATAAGATAATATTACTACATAATATTAAGTTCAAATGTAGTTGGCAATATCAACCATATGCTTGCTAAAAGACTAAACACCAAAAGGCATTTATGACAGATTTCACGATTACCTTAGTCGCTTTCATTGAAACTTAGTAAATTCCAAATGAAATCGAGAATTGTTGGAAAGTAGAAAATCTGGCATCATATAAACTACTGTTTTCATAAAACTTATTAAATTGTAATACATTTTGACTGAGGTGCCTGGTTTTTACCCTTTACTTCTATGGAAAAACTTTATTAATCCAAACTGTATTAATCCAAAAATTAACCCTTTTTACAAAATGTTTGCTGTCTTTTTCAGCTGTCTATATGCCGACTTGAAAAATACCTGAATTAATACATTTCAATTGGCTCTTAAAGCAAATAAATAATTAACTTTATCACAAACATTGAATAAACTGATTGTTACACTATCATAAGCCTTTTAACTCCACGATCACAACAAGAATTTCGAATTGACAAACACAAAGCAAAATTTTAAATTGCATATTTTTCATTAAATTGGAAAAAAAATGTTAAAAGTTTTTCTTCAAATAAAAACAAAACATATTAAATTTAAATTTTACATCATTTTATTATCTCTTTCGAGTGTAGTTTAAATAAAAATAACCAGATCGTTTCAGCATAAACTAGGGGTTTGAAAACGCCAGCTTTCTAGCGTTTGTGTTTCCCAGAACATCTGTTTGGCGTTTTCAAATCGAAAACGCAAATTTTAAGCGAAATGCGTTTTTCCGAATTATCTCACGATACGGACCTTTGAAGGGCCAACTCTTTCGTGTGATTTGCAACATCAAAACGGGAAGGATATTGAACACTCATAAGCACAAATGTGATTAATGCCCAAACTGGTGAATTCAAACGGGTTGTTGAAAACATTTGGTTGCAATCAATCCAAACACTCAAAAAAATATGCATGTGTACCGAACGGATATCAAACACTCATAACCAAACCCTTGATTAAAACACACAGTGATTAATTCAAAAGAGTTGCATGAAAATCATATACAGAATTAAATAGTTTTTAAAACTGAAGCGCTACTGGCCTGGCTGTGCCAATGAAGCTGTAGTTGTTAATCGTTAAGTGACTGACTGGCTAGCTCGCTGGTTGGCTGGCGATGCAAACAGAACTTTGGGTTTAAATATCAAGAAGTGGGATTTAACCAGTTGTTGTAAATTGTGTTTCTTTAGTCATCGTTACTTGAGTGATTTTTTTTTCTTCAATAAAACCATACTAATAACCGTTGTTCGGCATTTGACGTCACAGCATTTACACGTCATGCTAATGAGTAAAAAACGTGTATCTGTGCCACTATGACCACTAACAACTACAAATACATGTGTATATTTAAACAAAATATAAATAAATTAACAACAAATCAAAAAAAAAATTTGTGAAAGAAATTAACAAAAGTAGACAGTCAGCACAACAACTGACTAGTTTAAAAATTATTTCGTTTTTTTTTCTACTTTTTTTTAACCAAGAAAGAATATAAATTATGGATATGTACAACATGTTGATTGAAAGCAAATGTTATTTCCGTGCGGTAGCACTTTGAAGGCATTTTTTGTTGGCGGCAAAGGAATGTCTTGTGTTGCTTTATTGGTTATAAAATAAAAATTTACCCATCGTTTTTAATAAATGATAGTTTATTTTATTTTAATTAAATATTTAAAAAATTTTTTTTTGATTTTTTTTTTAACAAATTTTAACAAATCAAGCAAACAAAATTAAGGCTTCACTTGCTAATTAAAATAATGAGAATATTAATTGTAAATTATAAGAAGTAAAGTGTTATTATTTCATTTACAACTAGCGAAAAGCCGGTGTGTTTCACTACCCCAGTACAGTCACACCCACTTCTTATCCAAATTAGCAAATCTTTCAAGTAATGATATACATACATATTTATGTCAACGTTGCAGTCGCTTAGACTAACTACTTTTTCCTGTTCCCACCCTTCTCATACATAAATGCAATTGAAAACAAGAAAGAGTGCTGGGTCGAATCTTAAATACCATTCACATTAATATATGTACCATTCGGATTGATTTTTGGTGCCAAAAGTTGTTTTATTTGGCTTATAGAGCCGATTTCGTGCAAAATCGGGAGACGCTATATCTCAAGTATATATGGGCCAATTTCAAAAATTCTTCGATTTTTGGGATCTAATGGGCATTAAAAATGATATGGCAAACTTTTAAGGGAAACATTTTTTTTCTAAAATCTGACCAAAAAATGGCCAAAAATACCCCTCAAATCGTAATCTCTATTGATTCTGATCCAGAATATACATATATACTTTATGGGGTCTTAGATGGTTATTTCAATGCGTTACACACGGCATCACAAACTTATATATACCCTTACACATTTTTGTGAAGGGTATAAAAAGTACCAAAATGTAGTTTTTACCAGTTATATTCGCTTAAAATTAAGAATTTAAAAAAAAGTACCAGACACCTGTCCATTTATTTTTAGTAGACGTAGTCTCTCTTTTTGAATTTTTATGCTACCTGTATTAAGTCCGGAAATACAAAATTACCAATTTTGCCGTTTTTATCCGCTATATGTCCAAATTTAAAAAATAAAAATGACGAAAGTTATTACAGCCTATTTTGAGGGGAGTAATATTTAGTTTTTACTTTTTTTTTCCTGTTCTCATTGCTCTTCGGGATAAGTACAATTGAAAAAAAGTTCCAAGGCGCAGATTTTACCCATGTAGTCCCCTTAGAAATTTAAAAGTTCAAAAAAGTACCAGACAGCTATTCAATTATGTTTAGTGTGCTTTCAGATCCTTTTAAATTTTTGTGCTACCTTTGCTACGTTCAGAGAAATTGAGTTGCCGATTTTGCCCTTTTTTACCCGTTTTTACCCCTTATGTGTTTAAATTTAGAATAAAGACGAAGTTTTTTTTGGGAAGTAATAATATTTAGTTTTTACCTTTTTTTTCTGAGCCCGTCCATTCTACGTAAATGCAATTGGAAAAAAGTATCAAAATTCAGTTTTTACCCGTTTTGTCCCCTTAAAATTAAAAAAAAAAATGCCGCACACCTGGCCAATTATTTTCTTGTAAATTTTGAGGCCTTTTTTTAAATCTTTGTGTTACCTTTGCTAAGTCCAGAGAAATTGAGTTACCGATTGCACCCGTTTTTACCCCCTATATGTCCAAATTAAAAAAAATTACGAAATCTATTTAATTCGGGGGGAGTAATATTTAGTGTTTACTTTTCCCCCCTTCCCATTCCTCTTTTACATAAATGCAATTGGTAAAGAGTACCGAAATGCAGATTTTACCCCTTTTGGTCCCATTAAAATTCAAAACTGCAAAAAAGTACCAGACACACCTATACAATTATTTTTAGTGTACTTTTCAAATTTTTGTGCTACGTTTGCTTAGTACGGAGATATTGAGTTACTGATTTTAACCTTTTTTAACCGCTTTTACCCCTTTGCAATTGGAAACTTTAAAACTATTATGGCCTCAAATAGTTCCTCCCAGACGTGCAGAGAAATTTCAAGCAAATTGGAGAAATTTCCAGCAAATCGGAAGGAACAAACACATACGCATTCACTTTTATATATGAGATGTCATTGGTGGTGCAATTTGAATATGAGCGAGGGTCCGCCCGCAGACCGAAAATCAAAAATCTGACTTCACAGAGTCACCACCCGCCTGAATATTCTGAAGATTTGCTGAAGATGTCATCAAAATCGGCCCAGCCGTTTCAGAATCCATACGTTACACACACACATACACACTTCCTGTTTTATATATATAGAGATAGATAAATTAAAATAACACTGTGGAACAAATTCATTTAGCAAAAGTCAGGTCTATTCTGAGAGTCACCCTTATAGCGGCGTTTGTTAATTCGAATTGTTTTTAGTCGACCTTCTAACTTTACAGTTAAATGTCGGGTATTTTCAGGGTATTGTTTATATGGTTTTTTGGCTGTAACTCGTTGACTAATTGATATTTTTTAAATATGGAAAAGCCAATTTAATATCAATTGTTGCACAGGTCTCTAGCAATAATTTGGCTTTTACAGATTTAAAAAAAAATATCAATTAGTTGAACAGTTGTAGCCAGAAAGCCATATAAACAATATGCTGAAAATCGGCATTTGACTGCAAAATTCGAAGGTCAATAACGCCGCGATACGGGTCTTCTAATTTAGCCTCTATTTTCATCCCTGACTCTCAGAATAGACCTAACTTTTTTTTGCTAACTTGAATTTGTTCCACAGCTCTTATTATTCAAATCAATTATCTGTTCCCCTTTAAAATACTTAAAGGAAAAGAAAGCTGACTGGGATAATGACAGAATAAGTCCTTAAAAAACGTCTTTCTTGTTTGTCTAACAGCAGCATAGAGAAACTGAACTTTTTGTAGACAAAATTTGAAATAAATTGTTCTGCTTTTTAACTTTGCACTGGCATAAGAAATGAGGCAAATAAAAAACAAATTATTTTTATGTATTCAATAAAAAAAAATAAATAAATAAACAAAAATCAATCAGCCGATAATCATTAAAAATCAGTCTGCCGAATACAAAGAAGCTGAAAGCAATACCATTCTTTGGTTTTGGTTCAGCCATTCAAAATCGTATTTATTTATTATTTTTTTACTATTTCTTTAAAACAAAATATGCTCTTGTTATTGTTGTTAGCTTTACATTTTTCCAATTTTTATTTTGTTTCTTTTTTTTATTATTTTTCATTGGATATTCATTTTCGTTTGGCTTTTCGGCACAAGGTTATTTATTACGCAAAAAATAAATTTAATACAACAAATAAAAATTCAAAAAAAAAACTCAATTGAATTGAATTTCTTGTAATTTAAAATTGATGATGAGTTACAAAAACATACTAGTATGTTTTTAGTTTTTGTATATTTTATGAAGTGCAAATTGTGTATGTGTGTATGTATATACATACATACATATGTATATAAAAAATTGTCACTTGTGAAAAAGTGAAACTTCATGCCCAGCCAGAACAGTGTCGGTCATTTGATGCTTGAGATGACCGTTGATTAGCACCAACGAAATGTTGTCCGCATATATACCACAGAATTTTATCAGAAGGGTCACCAGCTCTGTCTGCCGGACTACAAAAATTACCAATTTTCTGTCAAATTTCATGAAAGTGGCAGCCTTGCGGTGCTCGAGCATCCTGTGAAGGACAGCAAACATGAAAATATTTATATAGCTTTCTCTGTTGGTAGACTCTGCATTTGTTTAAATTTGATTTTTGGTTAGAAAAATTCAGTGCAAATCTAATGCAAACAAAAGAGCTTTACAAGCACACAAATAATAATTATTTGTATTTAATATTTTATTTGCATTGAGTATATCACTAGCAGTACATGGAATATGTTTAAAACTTAGTTTTCAAAGCTTTTCATTCATGTTTTCTACTTTTTTTTCGTAAAAACTACAACAAAACCAATATTTTTCCAAACACTTTACAACAACATTTTTCATTGTTTATGTTTGATTTGTGTACACTGGTTGGTTGGTCTCATACACTCATGTCGCTACGATTTTCTGCACAGAGAAAAAAGCACCTAATAAAGTAGAACAAAATCAATAAGATATCTCTATCGTTGTTTTTTTTTCAAGAAGGATTCCATATTATTTTAAATGGGAAAACCTTATTGAACAAACAACAATTAATGAAAATAAAAAGATGATTTACGTGTGTTTATATAGGAAACTAATAAAACCAATAGGGAAAAATTAATAACCTAATAAAATCAATAAAAAATCCTTATTGTATACTATTTACAAGAAAACCTAATAGAATCAATAAGTTCTTCTCTATAGAATTTTTTTTTTTTTGATACCATGCAAATCGGAAACTGAGTAAAAACAAACATGAGTAACAAGTTTTCTTCTTGGTTTTATGTGTTTTTCTTGTTGAGACAATTAATAAGATTTGCAACATGGAAATAATAAGAAATACCCATAGAAAAATCTTCTTTTCTCTCTGCTGGGATACCCCTCAGCCTAAAAACGTTTCAAAGAGAAAGTCTTATTGAATCTATTAGGACGTTTTCGCTCTGTGTGTACTGCACACTTCTGACTGGCGCCCAAACAAATAATATGGCCACTTTTCAAAAGTCACTTTTGGGATATCTGTGTAGTCTGTGATATAGACGGCTGAAAAGGACAGAAAATATTTGATAGGTCTATTGTTGGACCTGAATTAATAACACAGTACAACATTTTTCAGGTGATTAATTCGGGACTCAATTCTAATAATTGTTTATGAAAGTAGCCCTAAAAAGAAGAACTTCTGCATCATTCGTTTGGTCTTGGTACCTCAAATAATAATTTAAAAATTAATTTGAGGTTAGTAAGTATCGGGTAGGGGAGTTTGTCACGTTTTAGGCTCTTAACTCGAGAACCACTAGTCCGAATAAGCTGAAATAAACTTAAAAAGATGCTGCTGATACCGCGTCTGAAACGCGTCGATAGATTTTTATGATTTATGTCTCATTTTGTTCATAGGTTATGCGACTTTATGTGAAAGTAATAGGACTTGACACTTTTTTACCGTTTTGGATTTTTTATGAATTAAAAATTTTAAAAATGCAATTTTTTTAGGCAAAAAATATTTTTTTTTCATACATTTATTTTTAAATGCGAAACTTTTGCTTGTGTAGCGAAACGTTGTATTAACAGATTAAAGGAATTGTAGTTCTTAATTTTTTTTAATTTATTTCAGCTTATTCGGACTATTGGTTCTAGAGTTATGACAAACAAAAGAGCCTAAAACGTAACAAACTCCCCTACACGATACTTCCAAACTTCAAATTCATTTTTATGTTATTATTTGAGGTACAAACAATTATCAGAATTGAGTCCCGAAATCATGTGTTGTACAGTGTAATTAAAAAATATTAAAATAATTCTATGAAAACTGTTTGTTTCATTCAAGATTAACATCGCCACCAATTACAAAAAAAATGTACTTAGGCCGTCAATATCTTTACATTTAAATAATAATAAGAGAGTGCGCATGGAACACAATATTATTCAAATGTTCACCATGATTTCTCTGGTTGGAACGCATCCCAAATATCTAATTTTTCATTGAATTTGACAGATGATATGGATGATGATGGCTTTGAGGGACCGCTGTAGTTCGTAACTTGTGCTCAAAAACCCCATAAGAAAACTGTCTGACTGTCGTACATAATTTGTAAGTCCCTGTTGGGACACCCTTCTTTTATAAACGACTTCAAACGCAATTTCCTTTAGAAAAAAAAAAAAAAAACAAAACAACAATGAGGTGGCGACGTGTATGTACATACATATATCAAAATTATGTAATTTGTGTATCGATAAACTAATACATAGACATAATTCAAGGCAACATTATGGTACATGTCGAATACTAGAGCGTAGTGACTTAAGCAAATACACGCATACTTGCCTAATTACATTTTGGCAAAGCTTTAGTATAATGAAATTTCCTGCAAGTTTAACGTGTCCGAACATCTTCTCTGTCCAGTGGCTTGTCATCAGCGTTTTGATGTTGCCTTATTTTACGATGTTGCCAGTCAAGACATCGTCATAATAAAAGGAAAACAAAGGAGGGACATGTTAAGTGTTGTTTATGGCAGCATGTTTCTTCCTTTACATAAAGATGGCCATTTATGTTGACTTCTTACATGATTTCCTGTAATAAATTGACATACACACACACACACACACACACGCACACGCTTACACAAAATTTAGCAACCAAAATAAGAAGAGCACTAAAAGAAGCAATGAACAACAAAAGACGGTGTACTTAAGGACGTCAGCCATCACAGATCTTTGGGAAAACTTTGAGCTGTACTTAATTGTTGTTTGAAGAGATTAAAGTTTAGAAATTTTAATAAACTTTTATTTAATAACTGTGCAAAATTGAGATAAATACATTTTAAGGAAAATGGATTAAATACTTTTTGAATTATATTTTCTTTGAACACTGGTACCGTTTTTAAGGCGTAACATAAATAAATCAGCAAAACCCACCAGAAAGAAAAAAAACCAACCGTAACTGCGTAATGGTGAAGAGTATAATAATAATTTCAACCAACAATGTTGTAATAAATCATTTATTGGTGGGGTAAATAAAATCTTATTAAAATATGGCTTCAAGGCAGTTTTTCTATTTATTTTCCAACAAAGTAGTTAATAGCAAAAACAAATATTAGCGGAATTGGCACGAGTCAAATTTTTCTTAAAAATCCAGTCTCATGTTTGGCGTTGAAAGTAGTTGAGCAAAGAGAAATAGAAAAGCATATCATGATGAATGGCAAATTAAATGGCTTGAAGCGTTTTAACTAACAACTGCCGTGCGGCTGGCATTGGAATGAGTTTCAGTCCAGTTATTTGTTATTCCCTAATGAAAGTGTTTGTCTGCGGGTCTATTGATTTATGTTCTCTACACTCAAAATATTTTTTGGCAGTAACTGACCGTAGTTTATTTCCGAAGTAATCAGTGTAGTTATTTCTAAAGGACAAAACGTTTAAAAATTAATGAAATTCAAATTTTAACTGATTTGTACAGTTGCTTAAAAAACTAACTACAGATAAATACAGATTTTCGCTCACAGTTAATAATGACAGAAGTAACTTATGCTGTTAATAGGTCTGTTTCTTTACTTTTTGGGCAAAGTTCGGTAAAATGAGAGTAAATTATAATTTCTCTCAATAAGAGACAAAAGTGCACAAAAGTACGGGAACGAATAAAAACAAATATTTTACCACAAAAGAAAACGTCAGGGTTCTGACAGCTCAATTTATAAAAAAAAATATATATGTATATTTATGTACTTTATTTAATTTGTGTAAAAAAAGTTTTCTCCAAAAAATTAAGAGGAATGAAATGCATAAAACTTTTTACGACCACAACTCACAAATTCATATAACTACATAAATGAATTTGAATATATAAATATGTATGTATGAAGAAGATATCCATTGTGATATCGAAATATTGAATTTGATAAATACTTTAAAAAAAACAAGTGACCTAAGGCTCGAACAATTAAAGTACTAAAGAACAAAGGTCGAAAAATTAGCATCAAAAACTCTACTTAAATTGATTGTTGTTCTGAATTTGTTCTGATTGTTGCGTTGGGGGCTGTTCACAAATAACGTAACGCTTGGGGGGCATAAATTTTGTTACGATTTGTGACGTGGGTGGGGTTCGTAAAAATGTTACGTGACAAAAAAAAATATTATTTATTGTATGCAAAATTTTGATTCGTGTTTTGCATGTTTTATCAATGGTTGAATATTTTACCTTTCCATACACCGATAATTGAAATGTGCCAATTTTTAATCCCTAATTTTTATCAATCGAATTTTCTTTTACATTACACGTTAAATACATGAATTTAATTTCTTGAGTTATATTTGTATATACTATGTAAAATTTTTTTATTATTTAGTGGTTGTTATGTTACGTACGTATTTTGTTACGATTTGTTGAAAAATCTGCAAAAATTGCGTTACGTAATTTGTGAACAGCCCCTTGGCTGAGTGGGTATGGCAACTGCTTTCAAGTCGAGATGTTGCTTTGCAGTACAAAAATTAAATTAGTGAATTGAAAAGGGAGATAATAGAAAACTATAATTAAATAAAATGACCACGTAAGAAAAAAAAAAAAAATTTTACAAGTTGATTACGCATGAATTCTTTGACAGTTAGAATAGAGGAAAAATCATTATTTTTACCGATTGGGTTCGGTAGATTTTTTAACATTTAACTTCACATGAAGTAATTAGTAAATTTAAATGAAAAATAAATGAAATGGATTTTAAATGAAGTTTCATTTATTTTAAAGAGTGTTTTTAGTTAATTTTACTGACAAAGTTTTCTGAGTGTAGTTATCTGACCGTGACTTTTTTTGTTTTATTACTTTAGTAATTTCAATTACTTTTATTTTGTCTATCAGTTATTTAAAAATGTGTCGTGTGTTACAACCAATAGACAGCCTTGTCATAAGAACTGTAAATAAGCCACAAATATCAAGGTCTCTAGCAGAAAATTATAGGCAGAGAAAAATTATTTGATTTGCTGGCAGGAGTTGATTTATAAAATATTAATTTTTTAAGCTACCACCTTATAAATGAAATTACTGTTTGTTATTAAGGATAATTCAACAAAACCATTAAGGCTTTTTCGGTATTTGTTTTCTTACTCCTTATAACAGGTGGCCGAATTTGAGGTTGGGAATTAAATTGGCTGTCAAATCAGGAAACGTCAATTTTTTGACATCTGCGCGTTTGTGCAAATAACACTGTTCTGCAAAATAATAATTTTTGGTTGTGTTTGGAATAAAACTATGTATAATATAATATAAGAAAAATAATTTGTATGTATACATTTGGTCATACAATTACAACATTATTGCAGGCACGTAATAGAACTATTATTACAATTAGAGATACCTGCTTTAAAATGTGAATAAAATAGACATTTGCTTATGGATTTTTATGATTTATGGCTTATTTTATTTCTAGGACATGTTGAATTTAGGAAAATGTAAAAAATTTAAAATGCTGTCCAGTTTTATCTGTTTTTATTGAATATTAAAAACAAAAAAGAAAGCGAATTTTGCATGGAAAAAAATTGTTTTCGCCATTGATTTCTGAACAATTTTGAAACACAAATAGATAGAAACAAATTGTGTGAAAGTATTGGAAATAAAATTTTATAGCGCATCTTTTAGTGAAGAAGGATCTTCCGAATTATGGCAAAATATATGGGCGTAACTCTATAATTTAGAGGGCGAAATTAGCCAGGCTCATAAAAAAATCTTTACGTGATAGAGAAAAACTGAAAGCAGATTTGGGTTTAGAACACCAAAATACAAATAGTCCACATATTTTTTTCTCTAACCCATTTTCACTGTTATACAGTGTAATTAAAAAAGGGATCTGCCAATGATTATTTAACGGCGCTTCACGCCACTGGTGGGAATGTTTCCTTTTAAGGCAAGATCAATGCCGGTGAGATTGAAAAAAAAACCGTCGAAATGTTTGGACTACAAATAAGGAACTGATTTTTACTGTCAAATTTATCCTGCTTCAAAATAAAAACAAAAAAATTCTCAAAAATACTTCGTTGTTACAATTAGTCCAGCAAAAAATATAGAAAGTAAAAAATTAAACATTAATTTTTAATTTTTTCAGTCGAACTATATGATTTACAATTGCTAATAATTTTATTGGACTTTCTAGTCCAATTTTTACTTGCTCAAAATTAAGAACGATTTTTATGATAAATTTGGAGTGATCAATATTTTAAAGAAGACCAGCAAAGTAAAGTTGAAGACTTACTGGCTGGGGTACATACCATGGCTGCTTCGCGATCACCACGTCGCTCAGTGGCACCCGCATTTGCTTCGAACCCAGGCCATGACTAATTGTATACCGTTTTTGAACAGCCGCGCACAGCCATCCTATCAGCTGAGCTCGTCATTACTGACTGTCTATATTTAATCTTATTGATCAAAATCAAATGTTTAGCTTAATAAAACATTAATTGGGCTGATTATATTATAACTCGGGCTATGAATTTTTGGAGAATCTAAATAACAACTCATGTTCGCTACCGTAATATCATAGTTGTAATAAATATATGATTCTGACAATTCATAAATTGGTTAGCACACCTCGTAACTACTTAATAAGCATAACCGAATAAAATGTTATGATTTGGATTTTAGTACCAATTATTGTTTTATTATTTTATGGGTTGTTGCGACTAACAGCACAACTTTTTTATGTTTCATAATTCATTTTAAAACAATTTTTTTATATATCAATTAAGTATTATATTATTTGATTAAAACTAATGTCATTTAATTTTAATTCTATAAATTTGTTCATTGCTGGACTGAAACACATTTGTGTTTAAATTATCGTGTATTATATTGTTGCTAAATGAAAATTTTATGAGATTTATTGATATATAATAAATTTTATTAAAATAAAGCCAGAAAGATGTGAAGCAATTCATAAAAAAAAAAAATTATTAAGAACAGCGCTTAACAAGCAAAAGCAAAACAACAAAAAAGAAAGAAACAACAAACTTCGATGGGAAAATGAGCGGAAAAATTTATTAAATTTATAATATAATCGGTAATAAATCAGCTTCAGTAATTTAATTTGATTAATCGTGTAATTTAAAAGCTGACGAGCTCCAATAAAAGATTATTCATACGTATTCATGTCCATTATGACAAAAAAAAAAAAACGTGCTTGATACCAAACATAATTGAAATACATATCGTATTTTCATGCAAGTGTCAACCAAAAATGAAAAAAATAAAATAAAATTCTTTTACAATTGGTAATTTCATTAATTTGACCCCGATTAATGGTTTACAACGGTTGTTAATTTAATGTCACACTTTTTACAATACCATAACGGTTTACATACAACTGTTGTAGGAAGTGTTGTCGATAACATAAAACACCTGATTAAGTGTTGTCTTCTTAATATTACAAGTTAAAAAACGAAAAAGTTTGTGAGTCTGCATATGAGATTTGTTTTGCAAAAATGTATTAGCAATACGCAAATTAAAATGCATATGTACATATATCAAAGAAGCCAGGACCTGTGAATATGTTCATCGATAATCAACCTGTGTGAAGATAAATTCGAATTTAAGTCCCCGGACACAAACCAAATTTTTTTTAGCAAAGACAAAGTGCACGACTTAACAGACTATATTTTTGAAAATATGAAATTCCTAGAGAAGATTAGGAAATTTTTGGAAAAACCAGCTCTTCAGCGCACCACACACCATAAACAAATGCTGCCCTGAAGGGTCCTCTAAGACTGCTGGTAGGTGTGATATCTGAAATAATCTTGGGAATCCAATAAAATGGATTTTAAAAAGACTCTATTTTTGAAAATATGGTGTGTGGTGCGCTGAAGAGCTGCTAGTTTTTCCAAAAATTTCCTAATCTTCTCTAGGAATTTTATATTTGCAAAAATATAGTCTGTTAAGTCGTTAACAGTGCTCTGTTAACTTCAAAAATTGTCTTTGCTAAAAAAAAAATGGTTTGTGTCCGGGGACTTAAATTCGAATTTATCTTCACACACATCGATAACACAAGGGAACAAGGTATTTGTTGTTTATGAACTGAATGTTGTTTAAAAGGTAATTTGGGACGCTGAATCCAAATCTGCACTTGGTTTTTTTGTATCAGCTCGACTTTTTCAGATATACCGTTATGTCTACAATTATGGCGCTTCCAATTATTTTTCAGATGGTAAATATTTATTTAAGATATAAAGATTACTTTTTACTTATTTATTCTTAAATTTTGCTCGTAGGCATGTCGCCATACTTTGAAAAAAGCCTGGATAATGCCTTACGTGCATGAAGTAAGAATCTTAAATGAAGTTTCTACACAAATGCTCCTCCTTTTGTACTACGAGTAATTGTACACGTTTACTTTTACCAGGTTGCAAAACTGTGTACTATAACAATTGTATACAAAAGTAGCAAAATACAAGGGTTACATTCGGAAATGGGGACAGCTGGTAGTTTTCGGTTTGTTGTTGTGTTTTTTAGTATTTGTAGTAGTTGTAGCGGCAAGGTACAACAACATCAGGTGAAAATTTCAGCTCTCTAGCTCTTACCATTTCGGAGAATGGACGCTGTGACGGACGGACGGACGGACGGACATAGAAGTCTCGGTAATAGGGTTCCGTTTCACTCTGATGTTGTACGGAACCCTAAAAGGAAATATCATGAAAAAAAATATTTTATATGTTTTATTTATGTTTGATTTTGAAACCGCATAATAGATATTTATAATAAAGTATATTCCGATAACTAGTGGCTGCTACATGTTTTTTTTTTTAATAAATTGAAATTTTTGGGCTAAACAGGGTCACGTCTATTGCATTCAGTGTCACAGCATGTCATTGCTTTATGGAAATTTAAAACAAATATATACATATATTTAACTGCATATGATAGAAAAATATGAATTATTTATTTTAATTTAGCCACCCGTAATTCAAAGTGATGCTCGTACTTTCACATCACTAGTGCTGCACTGAATGCTTTATTTTGGGAACAACCTCCTCCTAAATTATTGAAATTTGCTGTTTGTCTTGTTAAACTTTTGTTACAAAAAAAAGGACAAACGAAACAAAATATGTATGGGTAAGTAGAAACCAAGCATTTGGCAAAAAAAAAATAACAACAAAATTAATATGCACATGTACACATCAGAGTTGCCGCTCAAAAAAAATTTTTTTTCCACCAAGTTTAATTTCAAAAACTACCAAATGGCATGTTTACCTACCAAAAAATAAAATACGCAGTTATAAAAAAAAATAGAATTTATTGAAAAAAAAACAAATCAAGTTTATACATAACAATGTTAATATGTATCTTTATAAAAATAAATAACAATTCATTTGTAAAAGAAGCAAAATTTTTAGTAAAAAATAAATAAGACTTCATTTGTCAAAGTAAAAATCGTAAGGGTTTATTTGGAAAAAGGTTTATTTTTTAGTCTCTTTTTGCTGACCATATATAGTGCGAATCAGTCGTATTTAGCATTTCCCTGCACATCATAATATTAGTTAAGAAACATAGTTCGAGTTTATTTCGAAGTTTGGTTTTTACTAACGCAAGTGTTGAAAATTTTCTTTCTACAGCTGCTGAACTATGTGGTAAAGACAATAAATTGAGATAACAAAATTAACTAGATCGCTAAACATATATACTTTCATTAAGCCCATTTTTAATTTTGCCAACCTTTTCCAAAAACACATTAATCTCCATTTCATCATTCAAGTTGTGGTCACTAGCTCTTAGTGAATTCCACTGCGATACAATTTTATCGGTATCACAATCTAATAATTTATCGAACTCTGATAACAAAGGCAGAATTGATTTGTTATTGATGGATTGGATGATTTGATATATGAAAGCTGATTAGCCTGAAAAAAAAATTAAAACTGAAATTGAAAAAAAACTACCAAATTCACGACACAACCTACCAACTCATTTCAAAACTTCCAAATTTGCTAGGAAACTACCAAAAACGGCAACTCTGGTACACATGTATGTACATGTGTAAACAAAACAAATTTGCAATTTTTTTTTTTTTTTAATTTTTAATTTGTCTAATTCTAAAGATGTTTACAGTTCATTGAACCGGCCAATAATTGATTTTATTTTAATTTGAATTTCTTTGGCTAGAAAACTAGTATTGGAAATTGTAATGATAACAAAAACAGAAACGGGAGATAAAAAGTAAGATTAGCACTAAGAACAAGACTTTTAAAAAGATTTTTCTTTGACCATAGTAGAGTAGATAATATTTTAGTAATGAACAATTTTGCAAAAGTTTTCTTTTACTCTTATCCAATACTTGCGTTTAATGAGTCATGCAAATGATATTATTATTGTGATGAAGTGATGGCTGTCGGTCGACGTTAATGTTTTTCTTAAACATTGTTTCAGAAAACATCGATCTTTGAAGGCATACACTCAGAATATTTTTGCAGTAACTGACCGTAATTTATTCTAGAAATAATCAGTGCAGTTTATTTTTAAATGACAAAGCGTTTAAAAAATATAATTTTAACTGATTTGTACATTTATTTAAAAAACTAACTACACATAAATACGGATTTTCGGGCACAGTAAGTGATGATAGCAGTAACTTATGTTACACATACATGAAAAAACCAAGCTGTTAGTACGTATATAGTATATACTATATACATATTTATAATTTGGTTTTTACACACATATGTAGCATACATACTCTCTACTTAAATTGATTTTGTTGAATTTGTTCTGATTGTTGCGATGGCTGAGTAGGAGGTATGGCAGCTGCTTTCAAGCCGAGATGCTGCATGTTCGAATCTCAGCAGAGGCTTTGCAGTACAAAAATTAAATAAGCGAATTGAAAAAGGAGATAATATACATAGATAGAAAACTATAATTAAATAAAATGATCAATTAAGAAACTAAAAATTTACAAGTTATTTGCTTATGAATTATTCGACAGTTGGAATGAAGGAAAAATCATTATTTTTACCGATTGGGTTCCGCAGATTTTTTAACATTTAATTTCAAATGAAGTAATAAGTAAATTTGAATGAAAAGTTTCTAAATGAAGTTTCATTTATTTTAAAGAGTCTTTTCAGCTAATTTTACTGACAAAGTTTTCTGAGTGTATGACTTAAAATTTCTGTAGGTTTTCAGGCTTTCTTTAACCACCACTTGTCATTGTCATGCGTCATATTTAAAAAAACGAGGGCAGTTCAATAATATCTTGCTAAGCAAATGAAAAATGTTTTCTTTATTTCGATCGCTTATTAATTATGAATATCGGTACATTTTAGACCTTTTTACTTTTAAAATGAAAATGCTAAATGTTTGGATCTCAGGCTTGACAAACATTTAACACTTTCAGTTTATGGATTGACTTAGCTGCCAAACAAATTAGTTCGAGTGGCTGAGTGGCTTAAGCATCGCCATGAATCTAGATTCGAAGAGAGCAGTGCTGATAACGACTACGCCACTGCAAACTGTAACACAGATGGATGTTAAAAATAAACCAAATAAGTGGCATTATTCTGAAGAAAACTTTTTCCCAAAAATAAATTATTTATGCTGAATTTTTAATTTTTATTTGAACTTAATAATTTGCAATTGTTACTTGTCACTTATTTTTAATTTGCTTAAGTTCTACTTTACTTCCTTAAAAATGAAAAGAATTTTTTTGTAACAAAAATTGTTTTTCCTGATTAAATTTTTTTTTCGAAATTAATTGAACGCCAACAGATATTTATAGAAAAGATGGGGCAAACGAAAAATTAAATAGGTTCTTTAGCAAAATATGCACTACCAAATAAATGGTTGTTGCTTGTACTTTTTTTTATTGGCTTTTTTAAAAAATTATTCCAGGTTTATTGAACATTTAGTTGGAAAATTATGTATAGATATTTGCCAAATGAGATCTTAATAAACATGATATATTTTTAAAAACAAGTCCGTCAAAGTATACATTCGTAATAGCTCTTATAGTGGTTATTGTGTCGGATTTTTGTTCTGTATACAGAATGTTTATGTGACCACGATGTAATTTTTATGGGAAAACATAATTTCCTAGTTATTAGATAAGAATAGTAATAACGAGTGTCCCAACAATTTCATTTTGTTACAGACCTTGGTAAAGGGTTACACAATTCGGCACAGCAGAATAAATCATTTTTACTTATAATACTTTATCAGGTATGTTCTGAAAATCACTTTTCACGTGCACAAATTTTTTAGTAATTTCGTGATTTGAAACCGGTCACTTGCACATGTTTTACAATTATTTTGTTAGAAACCAAATAAAAAAAAACTTATTGATTACTTTATATACTGTGTTTTTTACTTATTCATGCAATAATATTATATCTTTTATACGAAATAAATTGAAAAAATCACAAATTACTGAAGACACTGCTTGATTAAAAAAAAAAAAAAAAAATACTTCCGTTCATAATCTTCGTGATTTACTTTTTACCTTTTAACAGTCAGCTGTTTTGTTTTGTTCGAAAATATATTGTGGTTACCTGATTGTATGAGCCAAATGAATTATTGATAATTTATTCAATTAAACAAATTATTTTTTTAACAAAATTTAATTAAATTTATAATTAATTTTTTAAATTTATAATTAAAATTTAATTAAATTTATAATTAATTTTTTAATTGTGGCAACACTCTTGTTTTTGTATTTGTTTTCTTTTGTTTAATGTTCCGCGTCTTTCCTCTTTATAATTTTATAATTATGTATGTAAACAGAACAAACCAGCTGTTCGTCCGTGATTTCGAAAATAGAAAAGCACGCCGAAAACTCTTAAATCTCGTGATTTTGAGAACACCAAGAAATCACCTCCGTGATTTTGAAACCGTTCGTGATTTTAAATCACCGTGATTTCAGAACAGGCCTGTATATGACTTTCCCGTTTTTTTTTTTTTTTGAAGGGGCAACACTGGCATTGCAATATAATATATTAACAGCAATGATACAGTTAAAAAAGAATTTTAATAAAGTCAAGCTATTTGTACATGCTTGTGAACCAATATAAAATATATATATATTGATAGATTCCGTAACTTTATGGTTTGAGGTTCGAAAAATACAATATACTCTTCATAAAATATTATTGCTAATAAATGCGAAAGAAAATAATTTTTATAGCCAATTAACTCGAATAAGACATTTTCTTGCAAGTCTTAAAGCCTTTTTGAACAGAATAACAAAACGTTCTGGTAACGGGTGATTTTTTGGGAAACTTTCTTTATGGCAACACTGCTTTTGGCAACTCAGATGTTTTCATGTAACAGCTGTTTCGTGTAACCTGCTCAGTTTGGTCTATAATTTAGCCACGAACGACTCACCAATGAACAACGCTTGCAGATTATGAAATTTTATTATCAACATGCACAGTGCACTTCTATTTTATGGTCCGTTTGGGCAACCTTTTGAGACAGCTATTCGGAAACTTGTGACTAAACGTCGGTCCATATATACATTATTGAATATTAAACCACCCACATTTATACGTGCAGCGCAGGCATAGGAAAATACCGCAGCTGTATCCGCCAGGGTTGTTGATGACCTGGAATTATCGATCTGGCAACGTTCGCAGCAGTTGAGCCGCTGTTATTCCACTACGTATAAGTTTTGCCAAAGGATTTGGGTGTGAAATCCAAAAATTAAAGCCACACGACCAACCGCAAAGTTAAACTTTTAGTAAAGAGGCGCTGACAAGGTTGGATGAAGATCCACTCTTTTTATGGGAAAAATGTATTCAACAACGACGCTCGTTTCTTGTTGAATAGATACGCGACCAAGCAAAATTCCGGCATTTGGTGTGAAGAGCAGCCAGAAGCACTGCACAAGATACCAATATAATGTTTAATGTGTACTATGGGCCGATGGCATAGTTGTAACATACTTTTTCAAAGACCTCGAAGCCAGAAACGTTACTGTGAATGGCGAGCACTACCATGTGATGATCAAAAAACGTTTCCTCCAAAATGAAAGAACTGGACTTGGCTGTCGTGCGGTTTTAACAAGACGGTGCCACATGAAGCACAGCATACGAAACAGCGGCCTAGTTGCGACACGAGCTAAGTGAACAGTTTATACCACATTTGGGACAGGTCAGTTGATCGCCTAGATCTTGCGATTCAGTGCCTTTAGACTATTTCTTACGGGTCTATGTTGAGGCTCATAGATTTACTGGGGATCTGATTTTTATCAGGGCGGATATTGGTGGTTGAAAATACATTATCAATCGGTGATAAATCCACTAAAACCCTAACGCGTGAGTCGTCAGGAATAAATTTAATTGAAGCTTAAAGTCCGGTAAAGTACTCTGCATGCGACTGAGCGCGCCCCAGCTTCCAACCCGAAATAACCGGAAGTTCTTTACATTAACATGTTATCGCCTCAAATGAAAATTTTATATATTTCTACCGAATGTATGTGGTTTTCCAATCGCATTTGAAAACTCTTAAAAAATTACCCATTAAAAATATTTGTTGAATCCGTATATAGTAGAACGAACATAATCTTGGGACCATAATTTGGTGAACACGACATTGAACAACACCACCACACATAAAAACTTGACATCAAAAACCAAAAATATAAAATAAACAATAAAAAAAAAACTTTATAAATATTTAAGCGCAAGAAGTTTAGGTATCATTAACATTATGGATTCGCAACAAAGCCTGTATTAGTGATAAAGTGTGTATTCGCAAACTGCCATAAGTGAAGGTGTAAATATGGATATAATACTATTTTATATTCGTGCATAAATTTGTGAGACAGACGACAAAATTTATGTCTGTGTGTGTGTGTGTGTCTGAGTATGCGAAAGTATAGAGATAAAGTCAAACAACTGCCGCAATGCCACAAACGAGGGTGAATGCTTTAATTTTGGGTTCTTCAGCCGGTTTATTTCAGCTTCATAGTTGATGTTTTCTTTTTTGAAATGTTGATTTTTCTAATGTCGACTAGACTTTTTTTTAATAATTTTTTAATAAAATAAAACTGCTCATTCGACTATGGATTTCTGAAAAATGTGTACGCTTCACAACATTTAAAGGCCGTCCTCACAATGTATGATTAAGACTTAACGTCGAAAATTACCTCAAAAGAATCAATGCTTGCCACACTTCGCTTGTCGATGATGTTAAATGATGTAGTGTTTCACACATAATGGTGGCTATTCTGAAAAACGCGCCGAAGAGGTGAAACTTTCCTTGGCAAACAAAAACAAAATATGAAGAATTGTTTGTGTTTTCCCTACATCGCAAGAATAAAATTAACGAGGTAGGTGGCCACGCGTATCTCTTTCACCAGTAAACCGTAAATTTTGTACGAAACATAAAAACAATTTGTTTGTACTCTTGACATTTTGTTCTTGTTTTACATGTACAGATTCACTTCACTAGAACGTTTTCCCGAATAAGCACCAATGTCAACGTTCAAACTTTATAATAATAATAAGAAATATAATTATTTCTGTATTACGTTTATCAGGCTCAAGTTCTTTCTATATTATCTTTGTGATTGATATTAATTAAATTAGACAAAGAAAACATCAAAGACATTTAGCAGGGTGGACAACTAGTTGTTTCGAAGCCGCCACACTTTCTCTTCAGCACCCGTCTTTGAACTCAATGGCTCATGTTTTCTAAAGCGACAACCATGCCACTCAGCCACCCAAGCTGTTGTATATTTTCTGTCTAAATTTTAATTATATCAAACACATCATTCATTTCTATTATTATTTGTCTATATTTATCGTTGCATATTTACCGGGTGAGAGTTTCTCACCACAAAGGTAAGTAAGTTTGTATTTCAACTTTTTATTTCATATATTATTCTTATATTGTTATTTCAAATTTCATTTCTTAGATTTTTCAAATGTTCTGTTGTGCCCAGCGACTGTAAAGTTAATTAATTTCTATTATTTGAACTTTTTCTTATATAATTATTTCTGCATTAACAGAAACGATCCCGCCGTTCCAGTTCCACCGAAAGCAACATCTGTTGCATGTCAACAGAACCTGGGCCCCATTTGGAGTCCCGAACATATGCCCAAAGCTATATGATCTGTGATTGTCAACGTTTTCTTCCACGTGAATTATGGTAGCAACTACAAACAGTACATGGCAGGCAAGGAAAGCTGTTATTCTATGGCCGAGCAGGATGACCCCGTAGATTCATCCTGGGGCACCCATTACCATACTGCCGAATCGCCTTTTGGTGGAGGGTTTCAGCTGACACCTCAGAACCTGCCTAAGATTTTGGGCCACCAAGATAGCCGAGGCATTCTGCACCTCTTATACCCCGATAAGCCCAGCACTAAGTTGGAACAGCAAGATGGATTATGTGCTCCCAGTGGCGAATTTGCAAATATATGTATATGCTAAGCTTGTTTCACAAATACAGTCCAAAGGTCTTGTTTAAAAAAATGTTCGTTTTTAATTTTTTTCAAGCCAAATAAAGACATTTTATGGCGGCTCCATTAGGTAATATATGCATATTACATGTTCACAAGCTTAGAATTTTATGTATCACAAAAAAAAAAGCAATTGCAATGGGCCGCGCTAATTACGGAATTTCATTTAACGGCCGCAAAGAAAGTGCTTGTGATAATCTCTAGTGTAGAGTATCGTATTACATATTAAATAAATCGTTTTTATGAATTATTGTTTGCTCACATAATACCATATCAGACTCGTTGAATCCCACTGTTTTGTAATATCAACCCTCGTTGATTTTATATAAACAAATAAGACAGATATTTGCCTACACGCAACATCCTCACTTTATTCGTTTAAAATAAAATATTAAAGGACAATAGCTACAAATCAACTGAAATAAGAAAACAGACTCCATAACGTTTTAATATTTCTTTTTTGGCGTGCAAAAATTATGTAGACCATGTTGCGATACAAATTCCTGAAGGTAAGCAGCAGCACTTAAGAAGAGCAAAACATAATCTTTAATACTCATGGGTGGTCTAAAGAATGCTTGCCAAAGTTGTATGCTGCCTGCTTTTTATGATGTGTTTGTTTTTGTTTTTATTTGCTTCTTCTCCCGTCCCTTGTGTTTTATTGAAATAATTTGCAGTGAACTACAAACTTTTGCTAAGCAAATCGCCTGGATGGCTTGCTTAAAATTTGTTAACTACAGCGTCCAGCCTAAGAGCTTTCAATAGAGCATTGTGAGTCTTATATAAAGATTTTCATGAGCGCATCCAAAAGTATAATTGGATTTTAACATCGAAATATTACACTTTCAGCTTTCGAGGGTTGGACGACGAAAGAAGTTGTTCGTTAGAGGAATTTGTTTTAAGTAAATATTTTGATTAATACATACATACAAATTATAACAATTAGGGCATACAAATTTAGGGGGCAAAATTAGTCACGCCCATTAAAAAAAATCCTTACGTGATAGAGAAAAAGTGCAAGATTTGAGTTTAGAGCAGCAAAATAAACCTAAATTTTTTTTTTTTTCTTAAACACATTTTTTCTGTTGTACAGTGTTATGGGAAGAGAAGAAGTACAAAATAATTAATTAAATTGAACAAATTCAATTGCATTTAAATCTTATACATTAGCCAAGTTGGGAAAAATATTTTTTCCACAAAATTGCAACTGAATTTATTCAACTAAAAGTAATAATTTTGTACTAATGGCGAATTAAGGCAGTTCTATATTATTGCAAGCGATTTGTTAGTTTTGCGTACGTACGTACATAGATTTAAATGCAACTTACCTCTATGTCAATTAAGTTCAAAAATGTGCCAGAGCTGAGGTGCAGGTGAAAATATTTTCTTCCTCTTAGTTTACCACATTTTGTTAAAACTTCTTGATTTTAAAGAAAATTTTTGCAAGTTGTTCTTGTTCGTGTTCTGTTAATACAAACTAGTTTTAAGCCCAGTTCTGAAAAGAGAAAAATTAAAAAGGTCTATTTTATTTCACTATTAGTATTAATTGTTTTGCAATAATATAGTTTTGATGTTATAAAGTAATGACTTTCAAATACGCATTCAGACTCAAGCTCAACTTTCCGAAATTATTGCTTACGAGAGTGTGATAAACATTAATTCAAGCAAAAGCAAAATGTTTGCTGGAATACGGCAAATTTGAAAATTTTATTATTTTAGCACTGTGACTAGGGTTTGGGGTTCGGGAATTCCCGGGAAAATGTTTGAAAATTCCCGCGAAAACGGGAAATGTTTAAATTGAATTTTATAACAGTAATATTTTATTTCTCCAGATTTTTATATTCTTAAAAATAATTATTTCAAATATGAACTTAATTATTTATTTGCTTTAAGAGCCAATTGAAAAAGGCTAATTTTTTGGACCAGAATTAATTAATTATTTCATGTAATAAAAAAAAAACTTTTGTTAAATTAATTTCAAAAATAACGGAATTTCATTCTAAAAATACGCTGTTTGTACATAAACATCACTTTTATAAGACACCGCTTAGTCGTCGAGACTCTAACCTCCTAGTAGCCGATGCTATAATCAATACTCTTTTTTGCACAGCTTATTTTAATAAAAACACCATTTCCTCAAAACATAGCTGAGTCAATTCGAAATAAAGTTGGCCAAAGACGTAATGAAAAAATGATAGCATTACTAAATTATTTAAAAATGCCTGATGTCAATACGGAATTATTAAAAAATTCTTTAAAATTATATGCGGAACCGCCATATAAACGGCTGTTTGATCAATCACTTTCTGAATTGTCCAGCAGCGATGCTGATATATCTGACAACAAAATTAATGAATGTTTGAAAATTAAATTGAAAAATGCTATGGAAAGTGCAAGGGCTAATCCAAAAATGCCCAAACTTCCTCAGACTAATTTTCGAAGAAAAGAATTTGCTTTATATGAAGCGAGCAATATTCGAACTAAAAACTTAAATAATTTTTTTAATGCTTTACTAACAATAAAACCAACATCGGTGGATGGCGAACGGGTTTTCTCCGTTGCTGGAAATTTTGCTACAAAAGTACGCAACCGAACATCAAGCGAGTTACTTAATGCTTTAGTCCAGGGGTGCCCAAAATCTTCTTATGGAAGCGCAAACACCAATACGTATACACTTTATTGACGCACACAAAGAAAAACAGAAATAAACTCATAACAAAAAATGATTTCTTCAAGTGTTTCATACTCACGAAATCATTAAAAAAACAACAAAATCATGAAAACAAAAAAACAACAAAATTTACGCTTGGCACCAATGTGTACCAACAAAGCCTGCGTTCTTATTGCTGTGCATATGAAAGTGTTGTTGCTTTGAACTTGGGATATGTGTGTATGTGTGTATTTCATACAAAGAGTTGTGTATACATATTAGAATGCTCAGCCAATGCTTCGCGCTTTTACAAAAACAAAAGCGTACCAAGCGTATAGGCCGTGGGCATCCCTGCTTTAGTCGTACTAAAAACAGAGTTCCAATTCTTCACTCACTGATCACTCACGCACATGAAGAGTGAAATCTTTTTTTTGTTTTGTTTTGCTCTCCTCATGTATGATGAGACAAAATACATTTTGCTTTACTCACTCTTTGGTTATGAAGTGCGAGCACGGTTTTCAGTTTTATTCAAAAATGAAGAAAAGCAAGAGTTTATTGCGTATTCATAAATGAAGACGAGCATCGACGTGAAAAATTTTGTAGCCATGTGCACATCAAAAATTTAAGACAATTTCTTCGCGAAGACAATTGTAGTTTTTGAAAAGTTGCTCACATTTCTTCATTGAACAGCATTCATGTATGTATGCCTACTCGTCGTAATAAAATGTGATGGGTAGCACAACAAGTGTGAGGGTGAAATCGTTGATTTTATTCTTCAAGTAAAAATATACATATGTATGTATGTATGTATATTTGAGCTATTATTTTTATAATAATAAACAATTTTAATTATTTTATTCCTACGTTTTTTTTAATATTATTATCGTTTTTAATATTTTATATTTTTATATTAATTGAGCTAGAGGTCTTTCCTCTTACAATTTTAGTTTTAAATTACATACATATGTATGTATGTATGTATGTATATACTTATGCACATATTTGCCAATATTTTTCACTCTTCGTCTAATAGTTTGATTGGAAATTAAAAACAGAATTTAAAATAACAAATACATATCTTAAAAGAAAAAAATGTTGTTTTTAAAGAAAGGTCTTCCAAACAATAATAATAAAAGCATTTAAATTTATTTCTTATGTTATGTTTCATTGGATATTTCCCTACGGAATGATCTTTCTTCCTTTGGTAATGACACTAATCATATTTTAGTAGATTTGGTGTATTCCTTCAGGCACGTGGCTGATGATATTTTGTGTAAAGCCTTATAGATACATATGTATGTAATTAGGTAAGCACAAACAATTTTTTTGTTTGGTTTAGAATGTGCGAAATTAAAACTAGCGGATGTTTGAAGATGATGTAAATAAAGTATTGTTGAAAAAAAGGATACACAATGAAATTATTTTTGGCAATTTCATCTTCAAATTGACTCATTCATATTTCCGCACCAAAAAATTAATTTGTTTACCTACCTACTGACATACATACATACATACTACATACATACACACATATGTGTGTGTGTACACCATTCATGTAACAAATCATCATATTGCTCTACGCAACAGATAATCTGCAGCGTGCCCAAGGAAAAAAATCCACCCTTAGTAACAAAGAATGTAAATACATCCTCATTGTTTTATGAAGCAAGTACACTGAAAATATTCAATAGCAAGGAATTTATTTTAGAATTTTTTATTATACGTATGCATGTACCAACATAAATAAATGAAAAAAAACTCATTCAATGCTAATGTTTAGTATTACATATTATTATGTAAATGAAAGTATTACAGCGCAGTTCAATATAATTAAAATATAAGTGTACGTGTATTGAAATAAGCTTTACCATTTTAACAAATACAAAATCGATTTCTCTCACTGTAAAACAGAAATGAGTTTCTGTTTTACAACTGCTGTGTGTGGCTGCCGCTTGTCTATACCTTTTAACAGCGTATACATACGTCTCATATTCAAGTGTGAAGATTTTGCATTGTCAAATTTTTGCACACACATTTGAGAGTGATCAAGAAATTAAAAATTTTCTACACGCACATATATGAGCAGGCAAGAAATGAAGAAATTAAGCTATTCATTTTTGAATGCGAGCAACAAGCAGTTGACGTTTCACTCTTGTATAGTGAAGATGAATAATTGAACTTTTACTTCAGTTCATGACGATGTGTAGTGAAGAAACATTTTTGAAGATCTACTCATTTATGAAGAGCAGCAAAATACATTTTTGAAATTTCATACATGAAGATTTATCATAAATGTTTAAAATAGAGTGTTCATATATGAATTTTTCTGAACCCTGACTAAAAACTTATTTTTTTATCGAAGTGGTGGTATGAATTCTGTTTTTTTTTTTTTTATTTAAACATGACCTCAAATTATCTCCTTACAGCTGTTTGTCTCTTTTTATTGCACAAATTTAATTAACATGTGCTATTTAATTTAATTAATTTTTGTTTTAAATATATATATGTATGTATATGCACTTTATCATATAATTTTAAATAAAACCAATTAAAAAAAGTTTATTACTAAAAATTACTTGTTTGTAAAAGAAGAAAATTTCCCGGAATTTCTGGGAATTCCCGGGAAATTTATACATTTTCCCGTGAATCCCGGGAAGAGAAACAGTCCGGGAATTCCCAAGCCCTAACTGTGACTTAAGCAGTCAATACACGACAACTGCTTGCACACGACATTAGGCGATTCAGATATCGAACTCACACCACAGAACGTACCACCAACCTAATAACAGGTAGGCCAAAAGAAGTTGTCTGAATATCGGTTGTGGCTCACGCAGTGTGTGCCGTTAAAAAATATTTTATGTTTATTAAACTTTTATTGGGGAAATTATGTATAGATATTCGCTAAATGAGATCTTAATGAACAAGATGTATTTTTAAAAATGAGCTCATCAAAGCATACATTCGTAACAGGTCGTAGTTATTGTGTCGTCTTCCTGTTCTATATAGTCAACGTTTTGCAATACTGAAGAGGTTTCGTTAAAAATTGTTAACTGGACACTAAGCAGACGAATTAACAACAGTTAATCCTGTTGCTTAATCAAACGTCCACAAACACTCCCCATTTTCCCATTTTTCCAGTTCCAGTACAATGCAATTCATATAAAGGGGTGATCCTCTTAATACTGGTCCCAGTCTAAAAAAAAAACTAATTTGTTCAATTGTAGCAGAAAAAGCTCGGTTAACATGGACCTATAGCGCTTTATCGTTCGACCAGCGGCGTCCCAGAAAAAAAAGTGGCACGATGACTTGTCCAGCGTGAATAGCATCACCATGCAGTCACTTTGAGCGAGTGTAATGGCTCCTCGTTTATCACTCGTGGATTTGCGGTGCCCATGAAGCGATAGTTTTGCTTGTTCACGTACCCGCCGAGATGGAAATGAGCCTCATCGCTCGTTATGATTTTGGGCGAAAAATCGTCCACTTCGTCATAGACACTTTCGTCATTTCGCGTTCTTGGGAAATGGACTCTATTCACAGGGCTTATTCACTTGTATTCTACAGCTGTCTAGTTTAGAAATGTAAAAGTAAATTTAAAATTGGCCGCCATTTGCAAAAATACGAGCAACTTCCAGGGTGTGGGTGGTTTCTTTTGGCCCACCTTGTATATCCCCAAAACACTTGTTATTAAGGGCATTGTAACCGCCACTCTTGCTGGACACCAAGAAATGCAGCTCTGGCTGTTATCGAAAAGCTTGATTTATTATACACATATAAATGAATTTTATTATACAGAAAAAAGAGAAAAGTCATGTCAGAATCCACGTGTGAGAGTCGAGGAGATGACAAGTAAAAAAAAAATTTTTTGAAGATAAAAAAAACTGATGGTCCTAAAACCAAAAAGAATTAAAACACTAGGTCATTTGAATTAATTAATAAAAAATTGAATTTGACTAAACCTGTGTTGTCAATCAAAGGGCCATCGCGGACTACTACCGTCAACAGGCATAATAATTATTTTTTCCGCACTTTTCCCTGCGAGCTTTATGCAAAATTTTTTTTAAAACAAATGAATATTGTACCAGCATGCTGGCATGTTGTGTAGTGATGTGCATGCTATTGTCGGGACATGCTTTGGCAATCTTTCTAGGTGGGTGTGTTAAACAATTGAACAATTATGGGTTTTATGTTTGCCATCAAGTAGCAGATCACAAACAGCGAACAGTTGAATTCCCTTGATTTATTTTGCTTAAAAAAAATGGAAACTCATCCAAGTCCTTAACGACTTGGGCCATGATACTGTCGTCTACTGCATGAGACGTCGTCACCAATTACATGCATACAGTATCCACGTGCCTAAGAACAGAGTAAATCCATAATAGCAACAGTTTATAATTCCAATATATCGTATAATATATAAGTATGTGTATTATAACTTCAACATTTTGAAATCATTTGCACATTTAGACGCAGCAATAAACAGTTTTCCCCTCTAGTTTTTGTTTCGTCTAAAGAGCAAAAAAAAATACGTTTAAATGAAACAGTTGTTTTATGATGTGTGATCCAACAATAAGAAAAAATAAATAAACAAGTAAATAATAAGAAGAAAAAAATGGAAAATATGAATACATCAAATCGGAAGAAATAGAGGCAAAAACAAAACACACAAAGATAAAGGAAAAACGTCATAAAAATGCAAACAATATTTTATGATATGAAAACACATTCACATTTGTAGCATTTTTTGTTTTTATAAAAATAATAAATTCTTCAACTCATATGAGTATACAAACATTTTATACAATTTTTTTTTTATCATATTTGATGTCTGGCGTTTTTTTTTTTTTCTCTACAATTCTTTACAAAATCGATAATGACTGCTGCTCTTTATTTACATATGTATGTATGTATGTATGTATATTTGAGGAAAAATGTTGAAGTAAAAAGTGCTTCTTTTAAATAATTAAGTTTTACATTTCTTGCTAAATATTGTTTAGATTGAATTTTAAGAATAATGTTTATAACTTTTTAAGTATGGGAAAGACAATCACGCGAAATACTTTATAGTAAACATAATTTAAAATTTTAGCAAAAATTGTTTTCAATTTTTATATACATACATACATACATACATACATACATACATACATATAAGCAACTTAGAGCCCAAGGAAAAAAATTATAATTGTCAAAAGTGGTTTGCTGGTTAAAAAATGTGTTTGGAAAAAAATCGCATAAGCCATTCTGAACAAAAATTGGCAGCTTTCAGCTCTGAATTTTGTGCTAAAATAAATTGATTTTGAGGAATTACTCGTTGCCAATTTATTAAATATAATTTACCAGGAGTAAATTATATTTTAGTTAGAGGAAAGGAAAAATTAAAATTTTTAGTAACTTAAGTTCTCCTTTAACTTAGGGTTTGAGTGGATAACTTTACCTCTCCTTAGTTTGGTTTGTTGCCTTGAAATTAGATTTGAATTTTGTCTTAAATAATTTTAAGTTTTATTAATTTCAATTTAATACAAATTAAAATTAAAAGTTTAAATCCAAATTGAGCTGGTGAAGGTTGATCAAGAAGAGACCTGGGGCCGGATTCTGGCATTCGTGATCGAATATACTCGATAATAAAAACAATGTAGAGCAAAAGCAAAATGAGCAACAAACACACAGCATTCTATAACAAAATCGTTCAATCACGAGTGCCAGAATTCGGCCCCTGGAGTTTTTTAACCCATAATGAGGAAAGTTATGACTCTTGGAAAACCCGCGCTTTTCATACGGAATTTTCCATTTGTCAACTCTAGCAACATTTAGTACAAAAGGTATATTCAAAGTCAATTCAAAACAGGTAGATCAAATAATTCAAGGTTTAGCCAAAATAGAAATATTAGATTAAATATAAAAATCCATAAATATTTTCATATGTATATAAAAATAATTATTAAAAAAAAAAAAGTTTCCCAATGTAATTTGGACACATTCATTTTTTAACGGGTTTAATTATAGTTATCCTCTCTGGAAGCTTACATAATGCTTTTATTTCACAATAATAAATATAACGGGTTATACATTTCGGGGTTTCAAAAGTATAGAACTGAAATTGAAATTTTCCCACAGCCTAATTTTTTCAAAATCGAAAATTTTTTGTGAAATCTAATTCGAAAAATTGCTTTTTATTAATTTCATCATTGTTAAACCGCTGTACAAATGCTTTTCCCGTTTTGAAAGTGTTTGTCAGCCAAATGAGCATATAGATTTTTTTTCAAACTTCAAATCGAAATTGTGAATGAACCAGTGATTACTGATTTCCAAACTCTTTTTGTTGATTGAACATGTTTGTCAGTTAAATAATCATATAAATTTTTCGAAATCGAAAAAAAATTTGAATAATTCGGTCACTGATAAACTATTTTTGAAATTTGACCTTAATTATTTATTTGCTTTAAGAGCCAATTGAAATGTATTAATTCAGGTCCAAAAAAAAGGTTCATTTTTGGACCTGACTTAATATATTTTTGAAATTATTTTTACTTTTTTAAAATGTAAAAATAAGCACTCACAATTTTTTTGAAATCGAAAACTGCTTTCTGAATAGCTCGAACATTTGTGAAACGGTTTTTCTATTCTATATATTTTTTTTGCTTATTTAAATGGTTGCCAAAAAAAAATTGCATATAATTTTTTGTCAAACTCGAATTCGATATCGAAAAAAATACTTTTAGAATAACTCGATAATTTCTAAACTGATTTTCAAAATTCTTTTTGCGTTTTCGAAAATTTTTGTTTTATACATAAGGATATAATTTTTTCTTGAAATCGAAAAATTGCTTTTCATTAACTCTGTCACTGACAAACCGCTGTTAAAAATTATTTTTGCTTTTTGAAAGCGTTTGTCAGCCCAAGGAGCATATACTATGTAGATTTTTTCCAAACTTCACATCGTAATTGTAAATGACTCGGTCAGTCATGAACTGATTTTCAAAATTCTTTCGGTTTATTGAAAGTTTTTTAAATAACTCCATCACTGTTAAACCATTTTAAAAGTAATTTTTGGTTTTTGAAAGTGTTCTTCGGTCGAATAAGCACATTACAATTTTCTTGGAATCGAGTTTGAAAAAAATGCTTTGAGTCATTTCCTAAACGACTTCCAAAATAGATTTTTGAAAGCGATTTTTTTTTTGATATCGAATCCGATTTCCAAAAAAAAAAATGCTTTTAGAATAACTCAGGTATTTGTCAGCCGTATTTCAAAACTCTTTTTTGGCTTTTTGAAACTATTTGTCGGCCAATTTTTTTCGAATTAAAAAAATTGCTTTTGGAATAACTCGATTTTTGCTTTTTGAAAGTGTTTGTCGGCCAACTTCTTTTTTCGATTTCGAATAACTCGGTACTTTAAAAACCAATTTTTAAAATGACTTGTTTCTAAAGTGTTTTTCAGTCAAATGAGCAGATGAATGTTTTTTGAAATCGAATTCCAGAAAATTGACCCTTGAACAACTCGATCGTTTATAAACCGATTTCCCAAATTCTTTTTTCTTTTTGAAAATATTTGCCAGCCAAATGAGAACAACATTTTTTTCGAAATCGAACTCGAATTCGAAAAGAAATATTTTCTCTTGAAAACATATAAACCGATTTTGTCGGTGAGAAGAATATTTTTGTTCAAAATTTAATTCAAAGTTTACTTACATACATACATATTTGTCATATAAGAGCGTAATAAGCATTGTGAAGTTTTATGAATACAACAAAGTATATGTTTTTTTTTCATATTTTTAAATGTTGACAATAAAACAACCATCATCATAAATTCTAAGAAAACATCGATAGTTACAAAATAGTAGCATAAATAATAAAACATAGTGTGTACTACATTTTCCATAAATATAATTCTAAATTTTATTATCCTACATTTCATTTTGCACATAATTTGCCCAAAAGTTGATAAAGCGCAAAGTGTGCTGAAACTTGGAAGCGTTGCTTTAATTTTTAAATTTTACTTTTTTTCCAAACAAAACCGAAAAAAATTAAATTAAATCACAAAAAATAATCAAATGTATAGAAAAAAAGTTTCGCATGGCTTTTCATATTGTTTAGCAGAGCTCTGTGCCCGGCTAAAGGTCAAAAATGTTGCAGCAATTCAATTAAAAATAACAACTCAAGCGATAAAATTGCTATTTTGTCTATCTGGAAAGAAGTTGCTGATGGGTTGGTTGGTTGTGTGTTTTTAAGCCTCTTCAGATAAAATTAAAATATAAACTGCAAATTAAAAGTTCACAATAAAATTATTTTTTAACCAACTCTCTTTTTTAATGACTGTTTAAAACATGATGAACGCCTCAAATAAGAGCGTAGAGCACAAAGTTGTTGGAGAAGAATATAAATTGATGCTTTGCTTGTGGAAATGTACAAACAGTTGTGCAACATTTAGGGTGGGCAGAACAGTTGGTTGCTGTGCTACATACACATTTTATTTAATTTTTTTTTACAAAATGAGGAGTCAAAAAACAAACATACAGCCAGCAGAAGACAATTCAAAATCTATAAAAGCCGTCTGCATTCATTGAGAAGTATCAACGAAAGTTGATTTTTATTTCAATATTGAACAAATTTTATTCACAGTTGTCTTATTGCAAACAATCTAAAACTTGAATTCTTGTAGAACAATATCGTTGTGTTACTGATGTGGTTTCTATAATCGATATTTTTTATTTCTTATTCAATGTGATTTAGAAACTCCTAATGAAATGAAATTCTTAAAATAATGTTTCATCTAATATAAAAGCAATGTTGATTCACAATATCCTGGGCATTAAATTTGGGAAACGGCTATTAAATAAGCAGACGACTTGCCAAGAAATTTTACAGAAAAAGCACAAGATTTTTTTTTTGTGATTTCCACAGAAATATTTCAAAGAAATCACTCGTTTGTGTTGTGGAAATTACACATTAAATTTTTTCAAAAGCATATAATTGAGTGTAAATTTTTCATTTCATGTTAATGTAACGCCGGTGTCGACTTCTGTACGCTACTTGGAATTACTCGTAAGAAATATACGGAAATGTATAAATGGCCACTAGAAGCATGTTGAAACATGCGTATACGTACTGAAATTCCATACGGTGGATTATTAATCATACGTTGCAATAATAAAGGGCGGTTCAATAAAAAGGTAACATCAGCATGAGAGTCAGGGGCTTTGAAGAGTATCGATTCACCACTTTTCTGGCCGTATTGCCCCCTTTTTAAGGATATAGTTATTTGCTTTAGTTCAGGCAATACTCGGCTCGTATAATACGCAGCTCTTTCGATGACACATTGTTTTATATCCACCTTTACTAAAATTCTGAAATTGATGTAGTGATCTTGCATATTGTAACCCAAATGTTCGCTGGGTATACTAAATGAGTAGTTATGTTAAGAGAAAAATTATAATAAATCATATGAGCACAGCAGTGAGCGGACTCAACATTATTTATAAACGGACAAAGTCACGACGTGTAGAAATCAAGCATAACATGGCGACCGAGACAGGACACGAACCTGCAATCTTCGGAGTCGAAGATTCGGATATACATAGTTTTACACTATATTCAAATATGAACTTAATTATTTATTTGCTGTAAGAGCCAATTGAAATGTATTAATTCAGGTCCAGTAAGATAGAAATTTGTTTAAAATGCTTTCTATATTTTTCAGCTGTCTATATGCCGACTACATTTCGTTGGTGCTAATCAACTCATCAGTAGATTTCAAAAATTCTTAAAAACTTGTTTGAAACTTATAAGAATAAGTAATTAAATTTCAAACAAACTTTTAAGAATTTTTCAAGTCTACTGATGAGTTGATTAGCACCAACGAAATGTCGTCGGCATATAGACAGCTGAAAAAGATAGAAAACATTTTAAAAAAATATGTATATTTTTCGACCTGAATTAATACGTTTTACGCTATATGGGACTACTAACTGGCTGTTTCGTAAAAATGTTACGTAACAAAAAACAATCTTCGGAGTCGAAGATTCGGATATACATAGTTTTACACTATGCAAGAGCGGTACGTATTGCAGCCCAGAGACAAAATGAGCTAATGGCCATCACTTCTCTGGCAGAAGGCTTTGAAGATGTTGAATGGATTGATGATGAGAACATTGAAAAAAATTGTGAATAGATTGTAGGAAATAAAATGCATGTTTTATCAATGGATGAATATTTTACCTTTCCATGGACCGATAATTGAAATGTGCCAATTTTTAATAATTTTTAATAATAAAAAAGTGTTTGCTTTTTTAATAAAACTCTCTTACAATTTCTTGGCGGAATTGTACCTAAAAAATGTTGTCATTCTCGCTGCCATTTACATTCAGAATATCTACTTATTTTCACCGTGAAAGAGTTTCCCATTTTCGAGCATTATTTAGAATAAGGGAAAAGAGTGAAATGTCCCGGAGAGATTTTATTCAGAATAGGAGAATTGGGAGTAGAGAAAAAATTCCCAGGGCATTATTATTTAGAATCAGAGTGTATGCCTCAAAGCCATTGACCATCGGATAGAGGTACGTCAACGAAGCCGTGGCGAGCATTTGGACAATATTTTGTTTCGCACATAACTCTCATGAAGTCTTCAATCATAATAAAAAATAAATTTTTAAATAATTCTCTGGAAACGTTTTGTTTCATCCTTGGTAAGTATTTTTTAACACTAGAGGCCACATGTGTTAAGTTTTGTTTGGATTTGTTTCATTTTTTATTTTTAATTCAAGTTTTACCAAATTCTTGTGTTCTTTTTCATTGATCTTAAAAGATGTCTGCACACAAAAACTGTTTATTAAAATTGTATATACTTATAAATCAAAATATGATATAATCAGAAATATGGGCAGCTTATATACATATACATACATAACTAACAGAACTGTGGCATTTCTGGGGGTTTTCAATGCTCATACATATGGAACTACATATGTAGAACATGTGCGTTTATTTACTTTTCAAACATACTCACATTTATTTTTAGGCTTGAATTGCGTACGGTTAAAATAAATATTTACATGAGTACAACAAACGGCAAGCACCTATTTGTAGTACAAATAATTTAATACAAACTAAAACTGAAAATGATACTTCAATTATGCGCAAATAGTACAAAAAAATGTGAAAGTATACATACATATACACATTAAGGCGGGTCGATTTGTAAGTGACATAGATAGCTTTTGAAATGAGAAAAAAAAATTCTACTAAGACATATCAAAAATTCTATTACCGAGCGGCTCAATTTTCAAATTTTTGTATGAGAGTCCCTCTAAGGAGACGTGGTAGAAATTATTGGCGGTTGGTCGGGCATTTGTTGCCTTTACGGATATCCTGGGGCTGATTAGTGTCACGAGGGAATATGGGACACTCTCATACAAAAATTTAAATTTAAAATGATTTTTGTGATGTCGTGACAGAATTTGCTTTTTCTCATACCAAAAGCTATCGAAAAATTGAAGGCAAAATATTTACTACAAAATCTACCCACCCTAATACACATATTTATTGGGCTCTCTCTCTCTATCGCCACAATTGTCTACACTCAATTTGTACAACATTGTCAGTAACAACGTCAATCGATTTAGAAGTTCAATATTTGTGCCATAGAGCAAGTATTGGCTGGCTAATATGTATGGTAATCCAGTAGAATGTGGGCAAATCAACTTTTTGATTGTTACTGAAACGGAATACCCCCATGGCAGTTGAATGAACCAGGGTGTTAAGTTAAAAGCTCATATCACACTGTTTGTACAGTATGCAAAAATAAACAACAACAACAACAAAATTCAATTTGGGTGAGACCATGATACAACTAACAAGGTAGCCTTTTCGCTACAATAAGAACAACTTCAATAAAAATAACATGCATTTTGTTTTTGTACAACTTATGCAAACTGTCAAAAAGACGCCACTTCTACATTTACAGAAGAGAGATGCACTGAGCTTACGCGGGTTAGCTATCTCGTTTTGGCTGCCTTTTATCTCTGCAATCTCTTGACAACCTAAAGTAGTCAGATGATTAACGGTTTAGCTGACGAGGCTACCTTGTTAATTGTATCATGGGTGAGACATATACATACATACATATATGTATGTAAATGTATATATTGTAATATGCAAAAGTAAAATCAATAATTGGGAAACGAAATATGGTGGTTACGATTGAATAAACATGGCTAAGCAATTATCGATTAATTGCAAACATTGCAAACATAAATCAATTATTAACAAAGTTTTGAATTCATTACGTTACAAAAACCGTATGTACACTCAGAAAACTTTGTCAGTAAAATTAATTGAAAACACTCTTTAAAGTAAATGCAACTTCATTTAAAAACCGTCCCACTTAGTTTTCATTTAAATCTACTAATTACTTCATTTGAAATTAAATGTTAAAAAATCTACGGAACCCAATCGGAAAAAGTAATGATTTTTCCTTTATTCTAACTGTCAAAGAATTCATCAACTTGTAAAATTTTTTTTATTTTTTCTTATGTGGTCATTTTATTTAATTATAGTTCTGCTTCTGCTGAGATTCGAACATCCAACATCTCGACTTGAAAGCAGCTGCCATCACAACAATCAGAATAAATTCAACAACAATCGATTTAAGTAAAGAGTATGTAGCATACATGTATGTAAAAACCAAATTATATTTATTTATTTATTTATTTATTGAAAACTTAAAAATAATATGTAAATTACAATTAAATTAAGGCGGGGTTGAGCACTAGCAGCAGTGACCATCGGACCAAATTATAAATATGTATATACGTATTATCAGCATAAGTTACTAATGTCATTATTAGCTGTGACCGAAAATCCGTATGTATATACGTATTAACAGCATAAGTTACTAATGTCATTATTAGCTGTGACCGAAAATCCGTATTTATCTATAGTTAGTTTTTTAAACAACTGTACAAATCAGTTAAAATTAACATTTCGTTATTTTTTAAACGTTTTGTCATTTAAAAATAACTGCACTGATTACTTCTAGAATTAACTACGCTCAGTTACTGCAAAAATATTCTGAGTGTACAAGCAATCTATATATCACGAAATCTATGGAAAAGGTGACATTTTGTAGCGTCTGCATACATATAAAATTAGAAAACCCATTGGTAAAAACTTCACATATATTGAAAATAGTACAGCAATGAATATTAAATGTGTAAAGATTTCGGTAGCAGGCTTTTTTAATTTCGTTGTTTGAAGCAAAATGTAACGTTATGCACGTGTTACAAAAAGTAAACTTTTGGCTGGATTTCCTGATATACAAGAGAGTAACGTCACTGCCTGATTGGGGGGCATCGACGGCCAGGCCAAACTATGAAGTTTCGATGTGTTGATCCACTAAGACAGGATTGTTCGAAGTTCCAATCACAAGGAGCCAAAAACGGGTAAAATCGCTAAGCGAAAAGCGCCTCGATGGATGAATTGGTAGAGTGCTCTGCCAAGAGTCTCCGAGGTCGCAGGTTCGATTCCTGCCGAAGGCTCTGGGTGTTTCTGCAGACAAGCAAAAAGGCTTCGCAGTTTTGTGTTTGTTTAAAAAAAAAAAAATACAAAGGTGTGATTTTTCACAATTAAATTTGAATTATGGAGTGCCCCCAGCTTTCAGCGAGTATTACAGACACAAATATTCATATTCGCATATGTTAAAAATTAGTATTCACCACATCACTAATTCAAAGTTCTTGTAGTGTAATTTCTTTCAGCAGTATGGTAAAATTGCTTAGTTCGACACAATCATCAGCTATTTTTGCTAACCACCACGATTTTTCTATTTTCTTTTTTATCGCGTTAATCTGTTACTTGTCTATTTATAGCATTTATTTGGTATGATGTAGAAATATGCTGCTGTAACAGTGAAAAATTTATACATAATGATAAATATTTTGTTGATTGATCACTGCCGCTAATGAAAACATTTTATTAAACAAAACAAAAAAAAAAGTGGAATAATTTGTTTTTCAAATTTAATGCTCTTTTTTTCCACAAAACTTTGTTTATAACAGAAGATATTCTATTTTTTATTCAATAAAGAAAAGCATGCAAAAAAGAAATATGATGGTGAGGCAAATAAATCTGTTATGATAATTTTTCTTATTAAACTTTAATAAAGCAAATATTTACACTGTAAAAATTTGTTAGACTAACGAAAAATAATAATAATTACAGTCAGTGGGATGGGAAGAATTTTACTAAAGATCATGTTAAATTCGAACGAAAATAATTACTTAATTTAAAATCTACTCTCTACTGAAATTGCGAACGTATGGATGCCATTATTGCGAAGGCAGAGTGGGTTGCTAATCAGAAGTAGTAAACTTGCGGTTTCAATACCGTCATACGCAAGGCAAGTGCAAGTATGAAATAAACGAAGTAACGGGTTATCCATTTCGTGGTTTCAAAAGTACAGGACTGGAATTTGACAACTGTCAAACTAAGTTGTTAAATCAATTTTTTTCTTCTCAGTTGAAAGTCTGTAATTGACGAAAATAAATCGCTTAACTATCGCACAACGCATAAAAATTATGAAAACATATCGCGATTTTTCGAACAAAATTTTCTTTAGCGATGTAGCACATTTCTCACTCGGGGGGTATGTTAATAAACAAAATTGTCGTATTTGGGATTCTGCGAATCCTCAAGTAATTGAAGAGAGGCCATTACATTCAGGAAAGGTCACTGTTTGGTGAGCTCTTTGGTCCGAAGGTGCGATTGGACCTTACTTCTTCGAAAACCACGATGAAACGGCTGTCACCGTCACCGTTCGGAGCGTTATGGTCATTTGGAGATAGTGATAACCGACTTTTCTTTGGACGACTTGGAGAATATGTGGTTTCAAACAGACGGTGCCACATGCCACACAAACTCGAGCGAATATGGTTTTATTGCAAAAGACATTTCCTGGCCGCGTAATTTCTCGTCTAGGCGCTATCAACTGACCACCATGATCATGCGATTTGACACAATTACACTTTTTTTGTGGGGCTACGCGAAAAACCGTGTTTATGCAGATAAACCTTCAACTCTTCAGCACTTAAAAACCAACATTCATCAACTTATGGCTGAGGTAGCGCCCAATATGTGTCAAAAAGTGATCGAAAATTACCTCAAAAGAATTAATGCTTGCAACACTTCGCGGGTGGTCATTTATATGATGTAGTGTTTTAACGTATTAATTCAGAAACTTGCAACACAACTGGACTAAGAGCACAAACACAAAAAACATATTCAAAATAGTTTAGAAACGATTTAGACAGTTGCAAGCAACACAACAGAACCAAAAACGCAAAAACTCGCAAAAAATTTGCGCAACATCAAAAATAGATAAATTGCTTCACTGACAACAGTGCTGCCTGCCATTCGTGGACACCAGACACATTTACAAAGGAATAAATCATGGGTTTCAAATTTGTTTAAGAACTTAATTTTTAACAATATTAATTGGTTTTATCAAAATGTATGAGCGAACTTACAACACATTACATTAAACTAAGAAAAAGCATCATTCAATTACAAATTCAATATAATTATGCATTTATTTAGACATTTTATTGCAAATGAGATTTCAATTTAACAGCGAAGGAACAGCCATTCAATCTGCTGTAAACAATTTTATCATTTTATTATCACATTTTTTACACAATAAACAATGCATCCATCCACTAATGGGCAATAAACATTATAATTTACCTACCACAATGAACAATAATTGACGATGGTGATTACAAGCACGACAAAGAAAAAGAAAACTAGTTGCAGCAACATATGTACATATTTAGAAAAGACAACACGCTGTGTGGACCCATTACAAATAGCAAATGATTGGCATTTAAATTAGATTTTGTAATTGAGTAATATGACAGCAAATAGGACAGTACGCGCTAAAAGTTTGTTTACAGTCGTTGCTCTTAGGAGCAATTTGATTTGATCCACAATATGCAGGTAGGTTTTTGAAACTCCTCACTAACCTTTTATTGCTACCATCTTTTTTTTGTACAATTTTATAAAATATTTTCAAATTTTTATATTCAAAATTGTATGTTAGCGCACAGCTTGTACCTGTATTTATCCCTTTGACTGTGTATCAATTACAACATTTCAAAGTTCTAGACATAGTAAATTCTTTACAGCTTCGTGGAAAAACGCGTTTGCTGTAGGCCACAGAAACATTGACAAGAATAGACTCAGAGCGTTACGTACTTAATTCTGGAGAAAAAAATTATAAAAATTCAGCTTTAAAATCATAATTTTCCTGTGAGCCATGATTTTTGAGGAATAAACTTATCAGTTCTAGACAGTGGTAACTGTGAAAAGATTTATGTAGCAATTGTAGGCAATCTTTAATATCGGTTTCTCCAAGTAGGAACATTAGGGGGTGGCCAATTTGTAAGCACAAAAATTTCTCGATATTGTGCCATTAATTTTTTGAGAGCTTTTGGCATGATTAGGAAAAAAGTTCCAAAAAATAATTTACTACATATTTATTTTTATTTTTATTTTTTTTTTTTTTTTTTTTTTTTTGAAGTCAAAAACAAAATGTCTTCAATATATTCCTGATGCTAATTTTACAACCTTTGTTGTTTAGTATTTTAATTGTTCGAGCCTTAAGGTCTCTTGTTTTTTAGGGTTCCGTACTCATCAGAGTGAAACGGAACCCTATTACGGAGACAAGTACGTCCGTCCGTCCGTCCGTCACAACGTCCATTCTCCGAAACGGTAAGAGCTAGATGTTGTTGTACCTTTCACAGGATGTTGTTGTACCTTGCCGCTACAACAACAAATACTAAAAACAACAACAAGTCGAAAACTACCAGGTGTCCCCATACAACGAAAAGTTGCAATTAGCTATAACTCTCGAACCGTAAAAGATAGAAAGCTGAAATTTGCACAGTGTATGTATTTATAGATGCTTTACAACAACAAATGCTAAAGACAACAACAAGTTGAAAACTACCAGGTGTCCCAATACAACCGAAAGTAACAATTAGCCGTAGCTGCTAAACTATAAAAGACAAAGAGCTGAAATTCGCAGAATATATGTGTTTACATATTACCTACAACAACAAATGCTAAAAACAACAACATGTCAAAAACTACCAGGTGTCCCTATACAATGTAGAGTAAAAATTTGCCGTAACTCCCAAACTGTAAGAGACAGAGAGATGAAATGTGAACAATATACATATGTACTAGCATGTGGCCTACAATAACAAATGCTAAAAACAACAACAAGTCGAAAATTACCAGGTATCCCTATACAACGTAAAGTAAAAACTAGCCGTTACTCTCGATCCGTGAGAGACAGAGGGATGAAATGTGCACAATATGTGTATTCACATATGCTCCACAACAACAAATGCTAAAAACAACAACAACTGTAAAACTACCAGGTGCCCCTATACAACGTAGAGTAATAGCTATAACTCTCGAACGGTAAGAGATAGAGAGTCGAAATTCGCACAGTGTATGTATTCCCAGATGCCTTATAACAACAAATTACAACAACAACAACAAGTGGAAAATTACAAGTGGTGTCCCCGTACAACATAAAGTAGCTTTAAAAATAGAGAGATGAAATTTATAAAATATACATATGTATTCACATACGCCATTCCATACATACATTACACATACATACATACGTACGGAACCCTAAGAGTGCGAGCCAGCCTCGTACTTGACTTAATTTATTTATAAACGTTTATTAAATGCAATATTTCGATATCACAATGAATATCTGCTTCAGTAACGTTTTGATGTTTTTTCAAAAAAAAATGTCTTCAACTTATGAAAATTCATTTATATTAAATTATTTTTTCAGGATCAAGTTCAACCCTTGGGTTGTCACTTTCTAATCAATATCAATGGAGTAAAGAAAGTTTGGAAGCCATGGAAGAATATACTTTGTTTCAATTCGCTCATTTTAAACAAGAGATTTTTCCCTCACATTCTCACACAAACACCTGACGTCCAATTACATGCTATTGTTAAAATCAGGCATTTTTCATCTAATGGCTACGGATCGTAAGCACTTGAAGCCACTTGATTCAACAGCCTTTTTGTAGTGAACTTTTTTGGTGGGTATGGGAAAACCCTTTATATGTATGTTTGTATCAAAGTCTTAAATGAACTTAATTTTTATTTACTTTATTTTGCTTTGCTTCACTTTACTTTTACATATTATTCTATCGACATTATTGCATTTTCATCATGCAATTTTTTGGTGGGTATGGGAAAACCCTTTATATGTATGTTTGTATCAAAGTCTCAAATGAACTTTACTTTATTTTACTTTACTTCACTTTACTTTTATATAACTATTTTTGCCATTAATCTGCCCACGTTATTTATTGCTTATGTTCGGAAATAATTATTGCACGTGGAGCCGTGCGGTTATACGTATGAGTTTGAAGTGTGCTGCAATAAATGTTAAACATAATTATTAAGGGTCTAGACATTAGACAGCTAAAACCAAAATTAGCAATAATAATTTTCTGTCTACCATTAACAAAAAAAAAAAAAAAATAATAAAAACTAAAGTAGAGTTTCTCATCGTTTTGCCTAATTTTGAAGAAAAAAAAATTTCTTTTTTGGCTTCCACAAAATAATATTGAAATTTTTCGCTTAACCATGTGCCATAAACCAAAAATAATCGGTAAATTGCCAAAGAAATTCTTTCAGCAGCCATATCCGTCATACTTGCATACATACATACATACATACATACATACACATCTACCTGTCAAAAATGTGTTTCGAATAATAAAGTAGGTACCTACATATGTACATACATATGTACAGCAAAAGTATTTTTTAAGTGTTTGCCAAATTTGCATTCACTCAACAATTTTGCTTACGAACATTTTACCTGTTTCAGTTTCTTAAAACTAATTAAGGAGTTGCTAGTTCTTTGTTTCATTGTCTCATTGTAATGATTATTTTTTCTTGGGGGATGTTTTGTAGTCTGTCATTTAAATTAGAAATGTTTGTAGTTTAGTCTAAATGTCCTGTGACGAATAGTCCATTCATAAAATGGCACTCAAGGCAAATTATTCTTATATTAGATAAAATTGTGTTGATAAGTTAAAATTTAGAGCAAATCAATAAGTTCAGAAAATACAGCTTTACTCTGTGGTTGAGGTTTGGAATACATATATATTTATAAAGGATTTTCAATAGATATTAGCCATTAGCCAAAAATTGTGCATTGAAACAAACACAGAGAAACCTTTTTTGGCTGTGGTGCAACAAGTATGGGGTCTTCTTTCCTACAAGGGAGGAGTGGTACTCAAACCCAATATGGCTGCGAGATGGCTCACAAAAGTGGTACACTGATGGATCCAAATCGATCCAGGCAGTGGGAGCGGAATTAGTGGGGCCTAGGGCACGCAGGACAGTAACACTTGGCAAGGACAGCACAATTTTCCAGGCGGAACTATATGCTATACTGGAAGCTGTACGCAGTGTATCCCCGAAAGGGGATACACGGGAGTTAGAATGAAGATACTCTCCGACAGCCAGTCGGTATTCAAAGCCCTGAACAGCTACACGTTCACATCCAGGACAATACTGGAATGTCACGACAAGCTAAATGAACTGGCCACTCACAATCAGATTACTCTGATATGAGTGTCAGGTCATGAGGGGCACATGGGTAACGAGTTGGCTGACACTAACGCAAAAAGGGGAGCCAATGGAGATTTCATTGGACCCACTCCATCCTTTGGCTTTAGCAAACTCCTCCTCAAGGGGGAGATCAGAAAAAGGACAACATCCATCACAGAAAAACTGTGGAACGACACTAGGGGTCTGGAACACTCAAAGAAATTTCTTAGCTTTGATGCCAAAAGGGCGGACCTCGCTCTAAAACTAAATAGAAAGAATCTAAGGACACTGTGTGGGGCGCTAACAGGCCACTATACCTGCAAGAAGCATCTATACAGAATGGAACTATCCAGTACGGCAATCTGCAGATTTTGCGGAGAAGAAGAGGAGACAATGGAACACTTGATTATCGAATGTGTGACACTAGGCCGCAGAAGATACAGGCTGTTGCAGGCCAATACATTGGGCTCATTGGGACTTGCAAGGGCTTCCACAGAAGGAGCTAATACTGTTTCTTGATGTATTAAACTCGTGAGGGACAAAGATTTGCAAATAGATCATCTATGGTAGCAGTGCAAAGGGCCATCCTGGACCATCCTAGTAATAATACAATACAATACAATACAATGGTGCAACAATTGTTATCTCAACCCATGACTATTTTACTTTCTGCTATTGTCTAGAGGCAAGAACAGTGATAAATCTGAAAAATAACAACACCAATATCTTGGATTTAGTTGCCTTGGAAGAAGTAATTGTTTGTTTTAAGGAAACTTAATAACAATAAATCAGGGGCCGAATTACAGCATTAGTGATCGAATGAACTATCGAGTAAAAACAATGTAAAATAAAAACAAGACACTTATCATACGTGATGGAATTCATTCGATCACGAATGTCCTCATTCAGCCACAGGTTTATAATAACTGAAAGCTTCCGAAGAAAGAGTTTGAATATAATATACGACTATATGACGACCATGGTATTATTGTTTCTCTCTATAGACATTGTCGCTACTCTGAAAGAAATGTCAGTAGAGAAACTCCATTGAAAAATCAAGAAATAAAATTTGTCTCCTCATTAACAATATTGTCAACTCAATGTTTTCTTTCCAAATAAAAACCATTTTTATTTCACGATTTTGGTGGGCTTAAAAATTTCAACAATCACAATACTACTGTTCATAAAACAAAAAACTGGAGACACTCTGTAGACAATTTGATAAAAAGGGGAAACTTTAGAATACGGAGCCAGGCTTTGTAAGGCATGACTTTTATTGGTTTGTAGAGGGGGTCGTGGACCTACCAAATCAGAAGTCAAAGTCTGCCGCCGGCTTTTAGTTTATTAATAATTCGATGTTGAAGTTGCGAAATTTACTAAGAAAGTATGAAAATGTTGGTAAAAGCAGTGCTGCCAGAGGAAAGTGTTTGCGCAGAACATGAAATCGCGAATTAGTAAACGGCTTCAAGCATCCAAAATGGTATTTTTTTAACATTTAATTTAAAAAAATTTTTCATAGGTATGAAAATTTTTTCCTTGACAACCGGCCTTCGGCCGGGCTAAGGGGTTTTCTCCTCCATGGTATAACCAACACCGGCTTCGCGTTCAAAATCTGTAAGCATCTGGCAGCACACTTTTTCATTTTAGGGCAATTGGTACCATTATACTAAAGCCGACCCTTACTTATTTTCAAAATAAATAAAAACTAAATAAAGTGTAATGACCAAGTGGTCCACACTATTTCTAGTGTCGTATTTTATAAATTTATTTTTGTAAAATACTTTCAATAAATAAATATATAAAAACTAAATAAAATTCCCAACTATGATGTGTTCTTTTAATACTAAACTTACCTTCATTAAGTGGAAGTCGACAGCATTAATTTTAGTCAAGTTTAAAATTTCGTTGTAAATATTTACTTGTTTGCAAAAACAATTTTTTACGAAAATTTGCTTCAACTCAACAACGCCATCATCAGAGTAGCAATGATACTTAAGAAGCCGGTAATTTATTTAAGAAAAAGCTATTTTGATACTAGAATTCATAATCGTAAATATTTTTCATTTTTCCCACACAATATTTTCGTGAAAACATGAACAACAAACAAACACATTCATTCCCATTGATGAACAATTGCAACACTCATGTATGCAGTTGTGTTTGCGTGTGTGTGTGTTGTTTTGTTATTTTATCTTTTTTGTTTTTGATGATGATTATTGTTGTTGTTTTTTCAGCACTTAACGAATAACGAGACAAACCAGCAAGTTGAAAACATGAGACAGTGGGCAGATAAAAAACACCCAATCAACTCTTTTTTTTTAATTACAATTGTTTTTTTAGTGATTTTTTTCTACATTCCTTTTTAAGCAGGGTAAAAAGCAAACAAACCACTAAAGCCGCCAACCTGCAAATGTTTGATAAGTAGGTACCTACTACTTTAGGTTGCTGTTTTATTTTCTGTGGAAAGAATCGACAGACAATTCCTGTAATTTTTTGGTGTTATTGACACTGCATACCTACATACATACATATGTATGTACATACATATAAAGTTATTTAAAAGCTGGCAAACATGCACACAAACGCACATGCACAATACTTTGATAGATATATGTATGTACGCATAAAAAGGGTGTGTTTATCGGCAAACTAAATTTTAATTTAAGGTTTATTCACAAATTTACTCTTTTTCTGTTTTTGCTGTTCTCACTTCAAAATCTGTCAATTTATGTATATTAAGGATATGTGTAAAGTACGTAGGTACATATGCATGCCGTTAACGTTTAGGGGCCTTTTAATTTTTCTGTATTTCGGGATGTAAAATTATACATGTTTAGCACTTTGTATTGCAATATAACTGTGTATTTTTGCACTTTCTTTATTTTTGTTGTCTTCTGATTTAATACATATTTCGTAAAATATATTTATTTTTGTACATATGTATGTACGTACACGTTATGTGCCTGTCTGACTGGCTTTACACAAGTTGGTGGCTGTTGTTGTTGTCACCACACTTGTATTAATAATGTTGGATAATTTTTTTTTTTTTACTTATTTTTATATTAAACACAATCCACCGACTTTGTTCAGCACATTTATCTTCTTTTCTTTCTGCTTTTTCGTTTTGCAGGTTATTGGCACTTTTTTGATTGAGATTAACATTTAGCAAAAAAAATTTTTGCCAGCGACATCTTTGCGTTTAACAATAAATTTCCTTTATATCTAATTCTTTGCATAGAATTTGAAATGTTTAATGGCTTTAGTATTAGGGTGACCAATAATTATCTAAAATTTTTTTTAATTTTATTTGTTTGATCAAACTACAGATACCGCAACCCGACTACAAAAGGAAACTCCGATTTTTACTTGTCGACAATTCGACATTGACTATTCTTTTTGTACAACACCGAATAACCAACAGCAAGGAATACAAAAATACACTGAAAAAAACATCTAGAAAAGTAACAATAGCAACACTGTTGTGGTGAAATCACATAAATGTGAAGTGTTACCATTACCGATAGTTTAAATTGCTTAAGCTAATGGTCAGTTTTTGACTTGATTTTTATACCATAGGAAATTTGTTATTTTTTTTTTTTATTTAAATTTAAGTTGTATTTAAATGCAGTGTCAGCTTTTCAGTTGTAAATGAGTGTTCGCATTGAATTTCATCAAAAATATGGTAGCACATTTTCATTTCCAAATTTTATGGAAATCTTTCCATACACAGCTGTCTTGGAGGAAAACAATTATTTTAATGAAAATAAGTAACTTATTACCGCCGATGAAAATTTTTCTTTAATAAAATCTTTTCGTATCTGTATTTCGTACTATTTTTTTAATAATTAATAAAATTTATAATGCAACACTGTTAGATTTGTATTGAGTCATGATACAACTAATAAGGTAAGCTTTTCGCTAGAATAAGAACAACTTGTTGCGGCCCATAATATTCTTATGTTTACCTTTTGCTTTGTCCGTATTAAATAAATAGAATAAAGTATGGTTTGGTATAGCAATAAAGTTGTAATTATGATGGAATAAGCCATCAAAGGTGAAGTAAAGTAGGAGAAGTCGGATGGGTTTTGGGGTCACAGACGAAAATGTATGTATGTGGATAAAAATTCTGTGACACCGTTGGGAGGGCAACCTACAGGACCATCTATCCCTGGCAGCGAGGTGTGGTGCAAATAAGAAGATACGATAGTATTAGGTTCAGTACGTTTTATTTTTGGTAAGTTTGTGTTTTGTTTGATTTTTTGTATGTGCAGCGTACCCAGAGGGAGGGTTGGAACCTGCTGAGATTTGTTCTCCGTATTTTTCTATCATGAGCTGAGCTGGAATCCCCTCTGGTCTTTGCGGCTGTTACAAACTTTAATAAAAATAGAATGCATTTTGTTTATGTACAACTTCTGCAAACTGTCAAAAATACGCCGCTTCTACATTTATGGAAGAGAGATCTTACATTGATTTGCTGTCTCGTTTTGGCTGCCTGTCATCTCTGCATTCTCTTGACAACCTAAAGTAGTCAGATGATTAACGGTTTAGCTGATAAGGCTACGTTAATAGTTGTATCGTGCTTAATATCAGGTAGTCGCATAACTGCAACTAACACAACAACAACAGACAATTCATGTATTTTGTTGGTAGAAATATTAAATTACTATCACTAATTTGTTCGCGTATGTGTTTGTGTTGAGTATTTTGACAGTTCTACAAGCTAAAAGCAGTAGTCAGCTGGGCTTGTAAGGCTACCTGTTATCGAGCTGCTGTGTTCACATAACAGATTATTGCTGTCTTTATCTTATATACGGAGAGAATTTCATGATATCTTAATCCCACAAAGTCATTAATGTTTTATTATTACCGTGTAAAATGGTCTTTAACTCGCACCGGCAACACAAAGTACTCTGTGCCGGCAAGACAGGAATTATGAAATGTATAAACTGCCATATCTATCCACTGGTCTCCAATGTCTGGCAGCACTTCTGTTGTCATTTATAAACGCAAGATGTCGCTATTTATTATTGTTCTGATACATGTGCGGTGTCAGTCGTTGCATTAAGATTATTTGACAATTAATGTAGGGCTTTACCGTTTTAAACTTTTTTAACTTATTTTATAACATTTTTTAATTAAAATACAAAATAATCCACCTTAAAGAACCTTGTGAATATGAATTACACACCAACTTATTTAAAACTGTTGACTTTTCGTTCGAATTTTTGCAAAAACATGAATAAATTTGTGCGTTTTTATAGCTCTAGCATACCGCAATTAGAAATAAAATTTTCGAATGGGTAAGTTTTTGTATTTACTATGATAAATTTATATTAAATAAAACTTTGTGTTAAACTTTAGGAGAAATTTGTTGATGTCGGCGGGAAAATATGCTCGCTTTGCTAACGCTACGACTGTTTGTGAAATGGGTGATACGGCTGTTATGGTTACAGCTGTTTCGAAAGCCAAACCCACACCCGGTACTAATTTCATGCCCTTAGTGGTTGACTATAGACTTAAAAATGCAGCTTCCGGTCGCATACCTACAAATTTTATGCGCCGTGAAATGGGCCCTTCGGAGAAAGAGATATTATCCGCACGTCTTATAGACCGTTCTGTGCGTCCACTGTTTCCGTACGAATATAGAATTGAGACTCAATTGGTGTGTAATATGTTAGCAATGGATGCAGTGTATTCTCCAGATGTACTTGCCATAAATGCAGCTTCGTTATCTTTAAGTTTGAGTGATATACCTTGGAATGGACCAATCGGTGCTGTGAGGTATGTAAATAAGTGGTTACATAATTTGTTTTGTTGTGGGTAGAAGCTCTAAAACATGATCATTTTCTAGATTAGGCTTGTGTGATGGAGAAATCATTGTTAATCCCACGAGACGTGAACTGCAATCGTCTCAGCTTGATCTTGTTGTTACGGCCACTAAACACAACCTTGTGGTGATGTTGGAGGGCAAAGGTAATGTTGTTCTGCAGCAAGATCTTAACAAAGCGATTAAGCAAGGCACCAAGGAAGCCCAAAATATAATCAGTGAGATTGAAAACTTACGCAAAACGTATGGCAAAGAAAAGCAAAGCTTGCAAAGTCTACCCGAACTTAGTGAAGAGATAGTAAACGCTGTTCGTAGTATGAGCGAAATGCGTTTACGTGAAATATTTCAAGATGGAACACATGACAAATTATCACGCGATCAGGCTGTAAATGAAGTTAGAACAAACGTTATCGACAAGGTATGGTCAAGTTATCCCGATACGGAACCTTCTTTGATCACAGATGAGTTTAATCGATTTTGCCGCAATGTATTCAGAAATTTAATATTTGAAACCGATCAAAGATGTGATGGTCGAGATTTTAATGCTCTACGAAATATTAATTGTCAGGTATTTGTTTTTAATTTGACGGTGGTATGGGAGAACCTCAGACGATCTTTAATTTTGATTTAGGTGGATTTGTATAAACCGCTACATGGGTCCGCATTGTTCCAAAGGGGTCAGACACAGGTTTTCTGTACGGTGGCATTAGACTCACAAGAATCTGCTTTAAAATTGGATACAATATCGGCGTTAGAAACGTAAGTTCGGTTTTTTTCATTGATATATAAAAATTAATTTGATTAACAGGGTGGTTAACATTTTTTGTACTTTTGCCTCCTTCAAATAGAAAATTCTAAAGACAAATGCCTCAGGCTGGTAGAAAAATATCTTACTCTTTTTCGAAGCCTGAAATACATTATTGTCCTAATTCTCATAGTCTTATCATACCCTGACAGTCCTCACTATCAAAAACAGTCATAGTTTTAACACTTCTCCTGACATTTATCACTTTGTGTGACTAGTAAAATGCATAAATGTAATTTTTATAATTTTTTGTAATACTGCTTAAATAAATATTGTGCCACTTACGCAAAATAGAGAACTTTGACTGTCACCGTCACAAAAATGGTATATGACTTAAAATCAGACTCCTAAGAGTTACATTCAGGTCTGTTCTGCAAATTACAAAATTTTAAATCACAAGCTGTGGTTTCGTGGGGTTCTGCAAATCACATTAGTTTATGTGTGTGAAGATAAAGTTATAACTAATAATAATAATATAACTAATAATTATTAGTTATATCATGAATCCACCTACTTGACATTGTCTGTTAAGCCCTTAACAGAGCTCTGTTAATCATAAAATGTGGAAAGTGGTGTATGTGTCCGCTAGTTAAAGTTAACCCTGCAATAAATGGTAAGCTCTGTTAAGGGCTTAACAGACAATGTCAAGTAGGTGGATTCATGATACAACTAATAACCCTGCAAGAAATGGCTGATAGAAACTAACACAGTAACAGTTTATTTACTAACACATGCAAAGCAATTTTATAGCTTTCAGCGTTGCCATTACAATGATTTTTTTAATATTTTGATTTTCCCGTATTAGTTTGGTAATTACATTTGGAACTACGTTTATGCATTAATGTTTTTATAGATTCATTTGGTTTGTTTTCTTTGAAATAACATAGTGCTGTGGATGTTTTTGCCATATGATTCAGTTTTCTATTGTAAAAACTGCTACTCTTAATTTTATCTAAATATGTCTAAAATAATTTATTCTGCTCTCCTTGTAAAGTTTTTTTTTTAATTTTTAGAAAAAACTTTTTTTTAAATTAAATTAATTTTATTAATTTTGTGGGCATTATGAAAAAAAGATTTCGAATGATTGCTTTGCTGAGGTGGTAACGCTGGTTAAAAAAATAACTCACACGTACACGAATGTTTACATCAATTTTTTCATTTTGCCCTTAAGAAAATGATAGAAACCCTGATGTATGAACCCATCAGCAGTATCGGTCATATGATGGATCATATGACCGACACTGTTCTTGCAGGGAAGGTAACATTTTCCCTACAATCATGATACAATTAACAAGGTAGCCTCTTCACTACAATAAGAACAACTTCAATAAAAATAGCATGCATTTTGTTTTTGTACAACTTATGCAAACTGTCAAAAAGACGCCACTTCTACGTTTACAGAAGAGAGATGTACTGAGCTTACGCGGATTTGCTACCTCGTTTTGGCTGTCTTTCATCTCTGCTCCAACGGTTTAGCTGTTGAGGCTACCTTGTTCGTTGTATCATGGGTGGATTTTTTTCGTTGAAGGGGAAAATCTACTAATCTCCCAAACTGTTCTCTGGAATATGTATTTTATAGTTTTGAGTACAAAGTATATTGAAAACTATTCCTAAGGACAAAAAACACTATTTGAAGAATATTTTTTTTTTTGGAACGACAAGTGGTCGTAGTGGAAAATTGGTAGATGATACACATATCCCACCATATACAAAAGGTGCTCCAAGGGGTCCCCTAAAGTGCACAGTTAGTGGCATTTCTGAAATAGTTTTAGAAAAAAGTTTTAAACAAAATATTTTTTTACTGTAAATTTTTAATTTTTATTGAACTTCTGTATTGTAATAAATTTATATTAAATTACTTTTTCAGGCTTAAGTTCAACCCTTAGTTTGTCACTACTTTTAATTAATTAATTAATTGATATTAATTAAAAGTAGTGACAAACCAAGGTTTGAACGTAAGCCTGAAAAAGTAATTTAATATAAAATATTTTTTTCCAAATTTTTTGAGAGGAAATGGGGGTTTTGTTTGGACAGCGAGCGGACTTGGCCCCCGCTTTTTCCTTTGCCCAAAACTGAAGACACCGATGAAACGAAAGCGTTTTGCTACGATTGAGCAGATAAAAGAAAAATCGAAACAGGAGCTGTTGGCGATGCCAAAAAAGCGCGTTTCAGAAGTGTTTCGAGGATTGAAAAAAACGCTGGCATTATTATGTATTATTTGAAGGGATCTAAATACATAGTTATTGATGAATAAATACTTTTTGGAAAATTTTAAAGTAACGGTTATTTTTTGATCAGACCTCGTATAGATAGATGTCTCTGTTTTTACAAAATGAGCCTTCGGCTGCTTCGTCGTCGAGAACTTTTTGAGACCTATTACATATAGAATTTTTTTTATTTTATTTTTTAGTGGTGTTAAGGCCAAAAACTTCATGCTGCACTACGAATTCCCGCCATATGCCACAGGTGAAGTTGGCCGTGTGGGTGGTGTGGGCCGACGTGAATTGGGCCATGGTGCCTTAGCCGAAAAAGCTTTACTACCAACACTGCCAAACGATTATCCTTTTACCGTAAGACTGACCGCAGAAGTATTGGAATCCAACGGTTCCAGTTCTATGGCTACCGTATGTGGTGGCTCCTTGGCACTGATGGATGCAGGAGTGCCAGTAACAGCCAAAGCGGCTGGTGTAGCCATTGGTTTGGTAACAAAGTACGAGAACAGTGACACAAAACATTTGCAAGACTATCGCATTTTAACTGATATTTTGGGCATAGAAGATTATATGGGTGATATGGATATGAAAGTGGCTGGTACAAAAAAGGGTTTCACCGCCATACAGGCCGATCTAAAAATACCTGGTATTCCGCTTAAAGTGGTTATGGAATCTCTGCACAAAGCCGTAGATGCCAAGTCTCGGATATTGGACATAATGGGCGAGACCATCGCACAGGCTAGAAAAAATAAAAAAGATTGCTGGCCTGTTACGGAACGTTTGCAAATTGAACCTCAACAGCGATCGCAGTTGATAGGACCTAGTGGAATAAATTTGAAGAAAATTTATTTGGAAACCGGTTGCACAGTCACAACGGAAGACGAGACAACATTTACCCTGTTTGCTCCCTCACAGTCTGCCATGCATGAGGCTAAGGAAATGATTGATTCATTTCTGGTGAAAAAAGAAAGAATACCTGATCTGGAGTTTGGTGGCATTTACACGGCCACCATAACAGAGGTAAGAGATACGGGAGTCATGGTCATATTATATCCAGGCATGCCGCCAGCTCTGCTGCACAATTCGCAATTAGATCAACGAAAAGTGGCACATCCTTCGGCCTTGGGCCTGGAGGAGGGCCAAGAAATACAAGTAAAATATTTTGGTAGAGATCCCGTCTCTGGTTTTATGCGTTTGTCACGTAAAGTTTTACAACCCACCACACGTATTGTGCGTAGCCTAAACAAAAGTTTGTCCGAAGCAGCCCCAGTGCCAGCCGATCAAAGTGAGAACCAAGAGCAATTACGGCATAACATCGAAGACGAAAGTTCGAAAACAACAACTCCTTAATTACACCAATTCAAATTATTCAATGAATAGTTTATTAATTATAAAATTCGTACGGATTGTTAAATCAATCTAAAAAAAAAAAATTGTTAGTTAGGCAAACATAGAAATCAGCAGAGCTGTTAAATTTTGATTACCATTACTACCAATCAATTAGATTCTTTTTCAAATTGTGCTTCTTCAGAAAATTTCTGATTAGTAATTGATGAAGAATACAAAGAATCTGAAAATAATCGAAATTAATGCGACTACTTTCAAGGATTATTTGTAATTTTTTGACATAAAAACGTATGCATGTATATCTTCATTTTCTTCGAATTAAATTCGAAATAGCATGCATACACTTCTTGGTAAAAAAAAAATAGTTTTAATTATAACATGTTTATAAAACCTATTTTCTCAAAACTGTTAAAACACCCAGCAAATTTGGTTTAATATTCCAAGTAGCATAAAGGCCCAACTGACTGCCTTTTCCTCAATCTCGAAGTCGAGCGATTGTGCGCATTCTAAACGAAAGCAACTTGTTTTGGGTTTCTCTATGACATTCCTTTATTCGAACGATGACTTGATAGTCCAATTGAAAAGACATCGTCAGTGTTTTCATACAAAATTCGATTCCTCTATATCGATCATGTCGTCAGCACTGCGAACAAATGTCAAAATCAAGCACTTGTTGTTTTGCTATCGAGTGGGAGCTTTTATAGAAAAAAATTTCTATTTATTTTTTAAAACAACACTAGAAACATAGAGGAAATAAAACTAGAAACCCCGCATATTTTTTAGTTTGTTTAGTAAATATGTATATTAAATTATGTATGCAGTTTTCCTAAAAGCAGTTCACTTGTTTGCTAGATGGAAGAAAATTCTGGGCTTGCCAGAGGAATACCAGTGTCTAGTGCATCAAAGTTCTTAGTAAATGTCTATGCAAAAAAAAAAAAAAAATACTTTTTTGCATAGACATTTATCCCATAAACTATTTCCACACTTTCAAAATGTTTGCTGTTTTATTTTGTACTTATTCATGTATTTGTTTTCTTGAATTTGTCAAATACAGCTGAACAGTTTTAACAAGGAGTGTATTTACACAAGAACAATTTAAAAGCTTTATTCAATATTTCAATAAAAATTCAACCAAAATTTCAATTTACCGATCTGGCATCTCTGTGAAGTGAATGCCAAAAAATTTCATGAGCAGTTGAGAGCAGTGGGACTATTTTTGAATTACTTTTGACTCTCTTTTGATTTGAAAAGTAGTCCCGATTATTTATAAATTTTTTGTAATTGTAGTTGATTACTCATTTGGGAAATCGAAAGTAATCGTATTATAATCAATTATTTTAACCTTAAAATAAAAAATAATCTAATTAGTAATGATTTTAATTACTATTGTTAACAATTCAAATATGAACGTAATTATTTATTTGTTTTAAGAGCCAAGCAATAATAATAGTGTATTAATTCAGGTCCAAAAATATACCTATCAAATGTTTTCTGTCTATCATGTCAGCTGTCTATATGCCGCCGTTGGTTTCGTTGGTGCTATTCAACTCATCAGTAGACTTGAAGATTTCTTAAAAGAATGTTTACTGTGTTAAACGTTTGTTTGAACATTTCTGATTCTCATTTTGTTGATGAGAATTTTGGAATAAGCGGTTGAGTTTCAAACTTTTTTCTTTTAAAAAATTTTCAAGTCTACTGATGAGTTGTTTAGCACCAGCGAAATGTCGGCGGCATGTAGACAGCTGACATGAAAGACAGAAAACATTTGATAGGTCTATTTTTGCACCTGAATTAATATTGTTAATAATTTTATCGGGCTTTCTGGTTTGATTTTTATTTTCTCAAAATTGATAAAGATTTTTTTGTGATAAAATTGGAGTGATCAACATTTTTTAAAGAAGACAGGAAAAGTAGGATGGCCATGCGCTGCTGCTTAAAAACAGTATACAATTAGTCATGACCTGGGTACAAAGCGAATTTGGATGCTGATTGATGAGCGACATGGTGGTCGTGAAACTTTACTTTTTCTTCTTTAAAAATGTTGATCACTCCAATTTTATCACAAAAATTATCTTTCTCAATTTTGAGGAAGCAAAAATCGAACTAGAAAACGTGATAAAATTATTAACAATTGTAAATCATATAGTTAACTATAAAATTAAATTAATGACTATAATTATAATTATTATAATTACTATTCATTACATAACAGCTATGATGGAAACATACATAGATCCTTAGTATGACCAACATTTGATCTTCGATAAGCGTCGACAAATTTGAATTTGTTATTATGACAGCCAGTCGATGAACAAACGTTATTGTGAATGCGGCTGGTATTCACAATAGTTATTCCTTGATGATTCTTAAAAGTTACGTACATATTTGTTTGCAAATTTATTTAAAAGAATAAATTAATGCTGTACGTTTAGTAGAATAAAGCTGCCAACACTTTGGATGTGGATTTCAAAGCCTGTGGGAATAAAACAAATGTATCTAAACATGTACATAAACTTGTGTATAAACTTTTGTGCAAATTTAAGATTCTCTTCCATCAATGAAAATTAAAATTAGTATTTCGTAATTCAAAATTAAACAAAATAGAAAATACTTATATTTTTTCTATTCTATCGAAAGTAAAATAGCATTCGATAAAAAAATTCGTTGAGCAACGAAATCTTGAGCAGTGCTACCAACTTATAGTACCAATTTTTTTACATCCGTTGATAGATCTTCGTTACTCAGCGAATATCGAATATTCGAATTTTGCTCATAATAAGGATCATATTCTTGAAAAACACTTTTATGTGCTGCTTTTTTAAGACTTTTACTTTTAGCTGCTTTTCTAATTATTAGACAATTAAAAAAAAATGTAAATAATTACACCCTGTTTTAATAGTTTTATTACAATTTATTTCATTTAAATAAAACTTAATGGTTTGCATACTGTTGAAATGCAAGCAAAAATGTACATAACATACATATGTATAATCAAACAAAAAATATATAAATTACAAAAAAAAAAAAAAATGGAAAGACAAATAAATCTTTAATAAAATTAAACAAACCCGAGAATCTGAGCTAACCAATCTCGCTAGAGAATATAAATGCTAAGTCATTGAATCGACTTAAAAAAAAAGCTTTGGTAAAAATCTGTTGTGTTAATAATTTGCCTCAAGTGTGTATATATCTTTTGTCATTCATTTTATGAAAAATAAAAATAGTAGTCACTTTACTTTTCACTTTAGTCTTTGCAACAAGAATTTTGGAAAATTGTTCGATTTCAAGGAACACTGTCTTCAAAAGCTTTTTAATGATTCTATTTTTATTGTGTTACGAGCCTTTTTATTATTTTTTTATTATTTGATCTTGAGATTATTCATTAAGTTATTCAAGCTTAAGATCTTTTTTTATTTAAATAATTGCAAACAATTATATTTACTTGATTCCTGAATCTTAAAAAATGTTATTCTTGATTTTGGGTTGATTATTTTATTCCTGATTGACAAAACCTGCTTGATAATATTCCCAACATGTTGATTTTTCTTCAAAACATGGTAATTGATCCTTTGTTCTTGATGATTCGTGCTCATTTCATTGGTTTATTTTTATATTATTTGATCTTGAGATTATTAAATAAATCATTCAAGCTTAAGATACTTGGAAACTATTATATTTATTTATTTTCACATTCCTTTATACAATTATTAAAAAAACAGATCTTAAACTTGAATAAATTATTTAATAATCTCTTATTTTATCTTGAGATTATTAAATAAATTATTCAAGCTTAAAATATTTTTTTTTTTACAATTGGAAACTATTTATTTATTTTCACAATCTTCGTTCCAATTATTAAAAAAAAGAAAGATCTTAAGCTATAAATTATTTAATAATCTCAAGATCAAATAATATAAAAATAAAACAATAAAATGAGCTCGAATCATCCAGAAGCAAGGATCAATTATTACAACGGGACCTTTCTAGGACCCAAGTGGGCCGGTTTCACTACCGGCGTCCCGCATAACAAGGATCAATTACCATGTTTTGAAGACAAAATACAACACACTTGGAATATCATCAACCAGGGGCCAAATCATCGCATTCGATATCGAACGAATTCCGTCACTTATGCTGTGTGTTTGTTGTTTATTTTGTTTTTGTTTTACATTATTTTTGCGCGATAGTTCATTCGATATCGAATGCGATGATTTGGCCCCAGCTTAAGTCAATCAGGAATAAAAAAATCAAGCACAACATTTTTAATAAGATACAGGGATTCGGGAATCATTGCAAAATTTATTTTAAATTCAACAAAGAATGTGAATATAAATAAATATTATTTATTTATTTAGCATTAATTACATAATAAAATTATAGTAATTAATAGGAAAAAAATAGTAGTACGAGCCGCTATGGCTATCGACTCCAAATAAATATAAATTGTTTAAAATTATTAAAAAAAACACACAAGCTTGAATAATTATTTAAGAGCTTTTTTTCTATTTTATTCAAACTTAACTTGATTTCAAAACAGCACAAAATGTCTCAATTATTTTCTATTTTCTATTGCATATTTGTATTTTTCATAGAATCTAAAATAAATAGGAAGAAGCATTTATCAGCTTATTTTGAATGTAAAACTTAAAAACTAATTATATTTCTGTTAAATCTCGTTCATGTACAATTTCTTTCTTTTGGCTAATTTCAGATTATAATACGGTAATACGAATCGCTTATACTGTATAAGGCCACTACAGTAATTTTAGCATCTGTTAGGTAGTCCACGATTTCATCACATATTTCAGTTATGTAACGCCGATGTTTGGGAAATCTAAATAAAAGTTTATGGAATAAATTTCGCAATGGATTATTTATAAAATGCTTACCTATCGATAACTGTATTTATTTCCTGGTCGATCTCTTTGTGGCCAATGTCACGTGGATTTATAGCGCCCACTATGGCATTGAGAGTAGAATGGGTCAACTCAACGACTAGTACGACTATATTTTCGTTTCGCGCAAATTGTGCCAAAGTCGAAGTCATTTGTTGTGTAACCTGAAAATACCACAAGTGAATGTTTTTCTTTTAAATGTAAATGAAATGTGAAGGAAATTGAGATGTAAACGATTCAGTAAACTGAGCGTGTGTTACAATCGGTGGTTTTGGGGCTGTGACAAATATTACTTTTTGCGATTAGTAGAATGCATATCTGCGGGAATTGCTATGCATTTTTTGTAACTTAAGCGACCAGCAGAATATAACGCTTCTACTGCCACCATCACAGCAAATCACGTAACTATGAAAATCATGCGTCTATATGCCGCCGACATTACGTTCATGCACCTCAACTATTAAAAAGATCGGATAGAGTTTCAAAAAACCTGGGCACTTAAATGCTTCTTTTGGGACGTGAAAAATGTGTTCAGTCCATCGGACATCGCACTGAGTCCTCATTCCAAGAACATTAAGGGCTCAATATACATATATACCATAAATGAGTACGGCATCGGCGGCCGTGCTTTTATAGCTTAATAAACAGTGATGGGTCGTAGGAGGATTACAAATTTTCCATTTTTTATTACGATTCCTCATTATCTATACTATACATGTGTACAGATGAGGCAGCATCAGCGGCATTAATAATAATAAGCCCTTATAAGCATTAATAAGGGCTTTATGAGGTCCAATGCTGTCTTAAAGTTTACCATGTTTTTCCGATCACATTCGTAGATTGTTCGTAGATCGTTACTGAGGGCAGCGTGCATGTTTTGCCTTTCTGATAGTCATAGACTAAGGGTCTTATTCATAATAAATATTTTAGGTTTATTAAACTCTTATTTGACAGATTTTCCATACAAGTATGTCAAATAAGAGTCTTATAAGTCTGAAATAATTTTTATGAATTACGGGGTATATGAGTACGAATCGCAAATACTGCTATTACATGCAAAAGAAATGGATAGGATTGGAAGTTTTACACATCCGCTTAAATACATTTCAAAAATAAATAAAAATAATAACTTTGTTTTTGTTTAAAATGCATCTATGCGAACGACCAGGTTCGACATCGATGAACTTGCTGAGGATAAATAATTCTCAGAGTATGATGAGCGTCATGGTGAACGTGAAACAGTCCTGGTATGTACCCCGGCTAAATTTTTAGCATATGTTTTACGGATTTTTTTCTATTTGCAGTTATAGCCACGCCAATGTAAATGCATTTTTAGTTGCATTTGGCTAAAGTAGGAGCCAACAAGAAAGTAGCGATCACGTTTTCTATGAAAATATTTGCTCATATGTGACAGTACTTCTGTTCTAATGCTTTCGGGAAAGCAAAAGCCAACACGGAAGTAGTGGTCACGTTTTCTATGGAAATATTTGTTCATACATGACAGTAATTTTCTTCTATTATTTTCGGAAAAATAAAGAGTCAACACGAAAGTAGTGATCACGTTTTCTATGAAAATATTTGCTCATATGTGACAGTATTTTTGTTGTAATATTTTCAGGATAATAAGAGTCAACAAGAAAATAGTGGTCACGTTTCGAATGTTCATATGTGACAGTACTTTCGTTCCATTATTTCCAGCAAAATAATGAAAATTCAAAATAAATGTGCTGTTTTGTTTTTATAAATCAATTGTCGGGTTCATCGATATCGACTCCATTCGTTCGCATAAATACATCTCGAATGAATATAAAACTGCCGTTTACTGCCAGTTCATTGACATGGAACCTGTTAATTCGTTTGCTGAAATACGTTGAAAAAAACATGTTTTAAGTTAATTTTGCGTGAAATAAAATGCGAACGAAGGAACAGTTTCGACATCGATGAACTGGCCGAATATAAATGTTTATAATTCTAAGCGTAGCTTAAGTTTTTCACAACCCTTCTAAAATTTATTCCCTTTTCGATTGATATATATATATATATATATATATATATATATATATATATATATATATATATATATATATATATATATATATATATATATATATATATATATTATTATTTACAATATTTCTAGCATATAACGTTTCTCATAACTGATTCTCACATGTTGCAATAGAAAAATCTTTTTGATTGTCAATTGTTTTAAATCTATTTACAATATACTGAACATGATTATTGAAGACTTACCTGATTTTCCAAGCGCCTCCTGTAGTTGGCTGTCATTTTATCATGCGTTAGGAATTGTACTTGAACATTGGGCAAATTACTTAAGCTGGATGAGTTGTAGGTGTTTTTGAGACTAGTACTCGATGTTGAAGTACTAAGGCCGTAGTCTCCTCTAACATTGCTGTAACTGTTGCCACCACTGCTGTTGCCATAACTGCTACTATAGTTTACATTAACTGTTTGATGCGGGCTTTCGCTGGACGTACTTAATGCCACTTCTGAAGAGCGTGGCATTTTTTGTATGAAATCTACTAGTTCGGTACGAGTAACATGTCTCTCCTGAAAACGGTCTCGCTCCCAAGTGCGTATACGTAAGGCACCATTTTCGGCTACCAGAATCACATGTGTGGCTCCCAGCTTTGCCAAATCTTGGGCTTCATCGTTGCAACTGGCAATTGACTCTAAGAAGCTGCAACGTATGCCAGCCGACCACAGCAAACGCATGATGTAAGTAATATCTTTGAGGGGCGGTCGTGAGCCGCTTATACAAACACCCACATCAATTGTACGGCATTTTTGTGTGTCTTCAGACAACATGGCAGCCACCAGTTTGTCCAGAGAAAATGATAAGCCGGCCCCGCTTATACCACGATTCGGTAGGTTGGGATTAAAGCCTTGGGCTTGTTTTTGAAACTCCATTAGCATACTATCATAACGCTCACCCACCGCCAACACAGATGGTCTGGAGCTACGATTTGGTTTTAAATCGGCTACCATTTGCCAAACAATTCCACCAGAAGTTGCGCGTTCAAAACTTATGGGTAAGCCGGCAAAAATATGCATAGGACATTTGACTCCTAAGCTTTGGGCCAGCAAAACTATTGACTCCATCTCCCTCAGAGCACCTTTTGCCAAAGAAGCTGCCTCTCCCTTGCCACGCACTAGTGTCTTCAACGACGAATCATCTGCACTATTTTTACCACTCATTTGAAAATTAGTCAATAACAAGTCAATTAAGGCTGTAGCCGAAGATCTGGATTTTTCCATTATGACATTAACACTTGAATAAAACTGAAATTTTGATATTCTACCCTCGATGTAATCGAAAATATTGGCAAATAGCTCGCCAAACATGTCCTTGGGCACATTGCAATATAAGAGTATGGCCCTCAACAGATTTGTGTGATTCATGCGTATCATGATATTTTTCTCTCTGGGATTGGGAATTTCCGATGCAATTTCATAGGCCAAAGACAACAGCTCGGCATCAACCAGGTGACTGGCGGAATGTGGGGAAATCACATCGAACGCACATTCATAGTTCTGCTTGGGATGAAAATTAAAAACCTTCTCTTCACGATACACCCGATCCACGCAATAACGTCTTAACATGTTCACACCGCTCATGGCTATATGGCGGGCAAATTCTGTTCGCAAGTCACTTGGTAAAACCACCACACAGCCAGAATGTGTCATCAGTCTGACATGGTTTACCCAGCTATTAGCGTGACGAGTTAAGGGCGATAACAAAGGCGTATCCACTTCGATGGCACCGTGTTTGCGAAAAAGTGACACAACTTTACTTTTAACGAACTCAATTAACGGACTGAGCGTTACTAAACTGTCTAAAACGATTGGTGTGTTCCAAGCCTTCATGGCTCGACTGCCGCCTATGTGGTAAGTGTGCTCCAGAATTTCATCACTTTCTTGTTGCAAACAACGAGCCACAATGTGTTTGTACGCTTTACTTTGGGGATTCGCTAAAGCGTTTTTAAGCATTTCTTGCAGCTCGCTTGCTTCAAGTTGCGCCGGCGGCACCAGATCAGAAGCCAACAGCTCTTCAGCTGTAGGTCTTTGAGCAGGATCGTGATTTAAGAGCCAACGTATAAGCTAAAAATAAGACAAGATAACTTGAAGTGTTTATAACCAGCAAATGTGTAAACTTTCCCAAAACAAGAGGCTGCACAAATGTAGTGGTCATACTTTTTTCCAAGAATACAGTTAAACCTCGATTAACCGGCTCGCGCGGGACCGGGACTAGCACGGATAATCGAAATACAGGGTTAATAGAGGTTTTATTAAAACGTATAAAATTTCATTTTTATACAATTGTGTCCACACATTAAAAAGGGGAATCATCGGATTCAAATTAACATAATAAAAAATCATATGAATGCTGCACGGATAATAGAGGTAAAGCACGGTTAATAGAGGTAAAAAACCACAGCACGGATAATAGAGGTAAAAAATCAAAAAGATCTGCATGCCGGTTAATAGATGTAGCCGGTTAATAGAGGCCCGGTTAATAGAGGTTTAACTGTATTTATTTGATATGACTAATACGACCCATTGCCTGTTCCTCAATGTCGCAAGAAAATATAAGCGATCGAATTTCGTGTAGTCGCATGATTTCGAATCAATTTGAATTCCTCTATGTCGACAGTTTGCGTTCGCATGATCTTACGTCATGAAATTTTGGGCATTTACTACACAGAGATGCCAGATCGGTAAATTAAAGCATTATTGGAGAAAAAATTACTAAATTATTCTTGTGTAAATACAACACTCCGTAAAACTGGTCAGCTGTATCTGATAAGCCAAAGCAAACACATACATACGTAAAAAGTACAAAATAATAAAGCACTTAAAAGTGCGGAAATAGTTTTTGTGATGATATTTTTTTTCATATTTCATAGACATTTAAAAAGTACTTTGACGCTCTGAACGCTGGTATTCCTCTGCCCAACTCAGGATTTTCTTCCATCCAGCGAACAAGTTTAGGAAAACTACATGCAAACATATGACAAGTAATTAATAAATATAGTTAATAAATAAAATAAAAATGAAAAATATGTGGATTTTCTAGTTTTATTTCCCAGTTTTTTTTTTACCAAAAAACAAAATTTTTTCTATAAAAACTCCCACTCGATATCAAAGCAATAAGTGCGTGCGTGATTTTGACATTATTGTTCGCGGTGCTGACGACATGATCGATATAGAGGAATCGGATTTTGTATGAAAACACTTACGTCTTTTTGACTTGTCAATCGAGTCATCGTTCGAATAAAAGAGCATCATAGAGGAACCAAAAACAATTTTCTTTCGCTTAGAACAATCGCACGGCCTCGACATTGAGGAAGAGGCAGTCAATGTCGAAGTCGTGCGATTTTTCGTTTTCTAAGCGAAAGAAAATTGTTTTGGGTTCCTCTCTGATATTCTTTTATTCGAACGATGACTCGAGCGATATGTCGAAAGAACGTACATGTGTAAGCGTTTTTCTCCATATCGATCATGTCGTCAACACTGCGCGCACAAACGTCAAAGTCAATCACTTGCTGTTTTGCTATCGAGTGGGTGTTTTTATAGAAACAATTTTATATTTATTTGTTAAAAAACTAAAAAATAAAACTAGAAAACCCACATATTTTTCATTTTTATTTTATTTAGTAAATATGTTAAACAATTATCATATTTATGCATGTAGTTTTCCTAAACAGAAGAAAATCCTGAGTTTGCCAGAGGAGTACCAGTGTTTAGTGAATCAAAGTGCTTATTAAATGTCTATGCAAAAAAATACTTTTAAATTTTAAAACACCACAAAAACTATTTCAACACTTTCAAGATGTTTGCTTTTTTATTTTGTACTTATTTATGTGTGTATTTGCTTTGGCTTGTCAGATACAGCTGACCAGTTTTATGGAGGGTTGTATTTACACAAGAACAATTTAGAAGTTTTTTTTTCAATACTGCAATAAAGAATCAACGAAAACTTTAATTTACTGATCTGGCAGCTCTGTGAAGTAAATGCCAAAAAATGTCATGACGTAAGCCCATGCGAAAGCAAGCTGTCGATTTAGAGGAACCCAAATTGATTCGAAATCGTGCGACTACATTTCGATCGATTACATTTTCTTGCGACAGCGAGCAACAGGCAATAAATGTCGCTTACAGGCTTTAGACAAATTAAAGCCATTTAATTTGCAGTTAATAGAGCCAATAAAGCGTTTTGAACAGACAAAACGTATTTACATATATTGATGCATAATTGAGAATAAAATTGTTTTGCTGATCTAAAAAAAAAAAAAAAATGTTCCTTTTACAAAACTTACCTTCACAGTCTTTTCGTATTTATTATTCTTTAGCAAATTTTCTGGTATATTTATGCTCGGACTTCTCAAACTTAGAATGGTCTCGGCCCTTTCCATGCCCGTACCGAACGGTGGATTACACATTTCAAACAAAATAATGCCCAATGTGTACATATCAACCTTCTGATTGTACGTCGATTTCGAAGCATTTCCTGTCAACTCGGGGGCCACATATAGAGTTGTGCCCACTTTGCCAGTTCCTGTGCCATCTTCCGTTGACGTTATGTGAGAGTTGTGATTATTTTGTTGTTCTGAATTGGCTTGCAGCGCTAAAAAACTTGTGGTGGCCAAACCGAAATCACCGATTTTAATTTGATCGTGTGAATCCAAAAAGATATTGACCGGTTTCAAGTCACGATGTATGATGCCCTGTTGATGAATGTGCGATAGACCTTCAGCAATTTCACGAAATAAACGCCATAAGCGTTCAGAGTTCTGATAAAGATTATCATCAATGGCGGTGCGCAGAGTGCATTTTTCACAAAATTCCATTTGTATGTACATGATTTGTATTAATGGTTTTGGTGAATTTAGTTTCGAAGATCTGGCCGAGTCCACAATGTCATCTTCGTCGTCCTCATCATAAACGGCCGCCTCTCCATTCGAGTCCACAAATTCAATGCCATCCGAGTCAGAATCGTCCATATGGGGCATGTAACCAGTCCAAAGGCTGGACGAGTCTGTTTCCGTTTCTGTGCCATTTAGAGTCAACTGTGGGGATTTGGGTCTTTTCAGGCTGTCCTGTTGACTGACCGACCAATCGCCAGACATTAATTCATCCATTTCCTTTATATCCGCATCACTACAACTCTCTATCCAACTATTGAAATAGCGGACAACATTTTCGTGATTTAATCTGGATAGTAATTCTACTTCTCGGGTCATTTTCTTATAAAGTTGCCTGCTGCGTGCCGGCAGGGGAATACGTTTTATGGCATATTCACGGTTATCCAAAATGTTGCGCACTTTAAGAACATCCCCGAATGCTCCTTTACCTAAATACATAAGAACTTCAAACTCGGTGCGCAGGCGTGACTGCGAGGAGGGCAGTGAAGGTATGGTAAAGGGGGCTATGGATTGCGGAGTGTTCGGTACGGTCAATGCTCTTTGTTTCGGATTAACTGATCCCACCGGTTGTGTAGTGGCATTCTGTTGATTTGGTTGGCAGGATACGGCCATCGTTAGGTGTTGATAGTCTTTGTCTTCGGCTGTGAACAAAGAGCTGCGTAAAAAAGGATGCTCCAAAAGCTCAGAGGCGGAGAGGGTGCGATCAGAGTTGCATCTGTAAATATACAGAATGGTAAAAAGAAATATGTTTGTTGGGCTTAATTCACCTACTTGTCTACAAAGTCGCGCATTTCAAAAGTTGGCGTGTTCATCAAACTTTCTAGCAAAGCGCCCAGGGCAGGTAAATCTCCTTGTGACGATTTCTCGCCCGAGCCTCCTATTAGCTCCAACAAATTAGGCACTATAGAAAAGTCAGTGACTCTGATTGTGCCGGTATTGTCCATGAATACTGTGGAGTCCAAAAGATGACTATGAGAAACTCCTTTATTGTGTAAAAACACTAGAGCATCCAAGACACCCTTTGCCACACCTCGCACACCATCCATACACCAGCCCAACGAGGATGAAATACTAAAAACACTTGTGCCCAAAACAAAATCTTGAGCTAAATACACTAATAAACCTTCTTTGCGTTTGATACATAGAACACATTCATATTGTATGAGATTTTTATGATTCAACTGGGATAAACTGGCCACTTGTTTCTCTATTGAAGCAATCACATCATCCACCCGATGATTGCCGGAACATTTGGGCTCTGTGGAAAGCCAAAAGCATTTGCCAGAGCCGCTGCCGCAATGTTGTTCGATTTGGGAGTACTTTATATTCCATTCGGTGATGTACAACAATTGCCCGGTATCCATATCAATGCCATTGAAGGCGATGCAGCCCTTTTGCGAATGGCCCATACAACAACCTCTCCTAATTTGCCTTCCCACTTTATGAAAGTACAAAGTTTCACTACTTTTATGATCCACACATTTCGAGGGATAAATGTGACCCCGGTAGAAGGGTGATGAACTTTCTGAGCTTTCCGATGAACTGGCATTACGATTTGATTCACTCATACTACGTCTCGGTTCACGACGTTTGGCTTCGCATTTAAACATTTCCTTGCGCCGCTCTACTTCATCCAGTAGATTTTGCCGTTCTTCATTCTCGCGTTGTTTCTTTCGATCGAGAAGTTCTTGCTCCCGTTGCTGTTTTTGTTGCAGCATTTCATCGTAAAAGGAGCCGCGAGGAGGCTTATTGTGTTTTAAAAGAAACGCCTGCACTGTTTGGGCCAACTCATAGATCATTACCTCTCCGCGTAACTCATTGGATTGCTGTTGCAGTTGTTGTAAAAGTTCTTCAATAAGTTGATCCGAAATGCCTTTTGTTTCTTCAAGAGAAATTTTGGGAGCGCTAAAGTGAAACAAAAATTTTTATTTTTTTTTTATTTTGTAATTGTAAAAAATATAGTAACTTTTACGGTTATAACTACATATGTATATATTAATAAAGTCTTAAAACAATTCTAGCTACGAAAATAATTCTAGAAAATAGCAAATAAACACTAATACTAATACGGCAAAAATACTCCCTATTATTCACCCCAAAATTTGTTGGAATTTAATTTTTTTTTTTAATTTCAAAACTTTGTATTTTTACTACCGTCTGGTTTATATCAATCATATGCTGTTTTCTTTTCTACAATAAGTGCAATACTTTCATTATTTTTTTTCAACAAAAAATGCAGATGAGCAGGTGTTTTATCAATTTTTTTTTTCACTTATTCATAGTTTTGACTATCTTTTGATCTTAATTTCGATAAACTATTAGAAGTCGCATTTTACGAAAAGAAAAAAAGAAAATTTCCTTTTTATGGTATAGTATAAATAGCACACTTGCGAAAATTTTTAATTTAAATGTATGCACTTTTGGCGGTAAAGTTTAAAAACGCACAATTTTATTTAAAAAATTATATTCGAAATTTTAAGATTCGTTGTTTTTCTTCTTTTTGTTAAAGTCCAACAAATAGTTATCAACTTATAAATTATTATTAAACTAATATTAAAATACATTTACATATATTAAATGACTTGTAACTGGCCCAAGTTCAAAACTTGGTTGGTCACTTTTTTCTTATCAATATCAATTAAGTAAAGTAAAATAAAATTTTATTTTACATTTTGAAAATGTTTCAGTGTTAAAAACAGAAAAAAAATTATTTTGCTCAAAATTTTATTTCCAAAATTATTTCAGAAATGCCACTAACCGTGCACCTTAGTGGACCTCTTGGAGCACGTTTTCTATATAGCGGCATGTTTGTACCATTCCATATTTTTCCAAAAAGTCCACTTTTCCTCTCAAGAAATTCCGAAAAAAAATTATTTTGCTCAAAACTTTTTTTTCCAAAATTATTTCAGAAATGCCACTAACTGTGGACTTTAGTGGACTCCTTGGAGCACCTTTTGTATATGGTGGGATATGTGTACCATCACCATAATACATCTATTTGGCAGTGTCTGTTAAGCAGTTATCAGAGCTCTGTTAATCATAAAATTTGTAAAGTGGTGTATGTCTCCGCTAGTTAAAGTTAACTTTATCTTCACACACATAAGAAATTTTATATAAAAATATCTGAAGCTGCACAAATTAGTTTTTCATATTTATTTTTTTATTATTAAAATCCCTGATATTTCGATACTTCTTTGTGATATTTGCATAAAATAGGAAAATGCAATACAGCGTTCTGTATTTTTGAAGAAATAGAAAATGTAGAAGGAGCTGAGCACACAATTTTTAAATGCAGGCGTTGGGCTGAGAGACGCATAATGCTAGGAAGTCACGCAGGAGAAATTACGGCCGAAAACATTATAGAAAAAATGATTACCACAGTGGAAGACTGGAATCTTGTAGCAGGTTTTGTGGAGTACGTACTCCGTTAAAAAAAAAAAAAAAAAAAAAAAAAAAAGAGAACTAGACGAAATGACTGAGGAGAATATGGAGAATACAGAACAAAGGGGAGCCTAGACGTAGACAACAATAGACGAGATTGATATACATATGTATGTATAAAAAGAAGGGGGTATCCACCTGGAAGTAATGCGAAAGCGGTTCACAGGTGGAAAACATACTCCCATAGCGTTTAAGTTGGGTTTTTTTTTTTGGCAAACTGATACAGGAGTCCGGCATCGGATTTGGGAGACGGTCCAAGTCAAATGCATAAAGCATTTTCCCATCTTACACAAAAAAAAATTCTTTGTGTATCTTCAGGAAAATTGAAGAAGATACAAGTTAACATGAGGTTGTTTTACCATTTGTTTATATTATTCTTAACTAATAATTAATAGTAAAATAGTGTTTGAATATTGTTATTTTGTTATTTATAGTTCTAATTGTTACAAATATTTATTAATATATTGTTCCATTATTAACACATATTTATAGTACATTTAAACTTGTTGTATTCATACCATTTGTTTCATACCATTTACACTAGCATTTTAGACAGTTTACTTGATTTTGTTTGACAATTTACAATAAATTCAATATCAAAAATAAAATGGAAAAAAAAATATTTATGTCTTTTTCATCCCGATTGAATGAAATTCAATGTAAAATTAATTATTTGGCGCGGAAAAGAAGCAAGCATCTCTTATTTTAATCATGCATGCTTAAATTTTATAGGCCATATTCATAATAATTATTGTAAGTTTATTAAGCTCTTATTTGACGTATTTCGACGGAATATTTGTCAAATAAACGTGTAATAAACTTTCAATAGTTTTTACGAATATGGGTGTATGTATTTTAATCAGAGACCGGATATAAGAGTTATTTTTCAATTTTTCAGGAAATAAATCATACATAAATGAAAATCGTAGAAAACTTTTAATTACACCATCATGATTTTTAGGCGAAATGCATCCAACATATTGCATGATTTTTAAATTTTTGATTTTTATTTTAACAATCAAAAATAAGAGTTATTTTTTATTTTTATTTTTGTAAATGAAAAATAAAAGCTATTTTTGATTTTTATTTTTGTAAATGAAAAATAAAAGTTATTTTTGATTTTTATATTTTTAAATCAAAAATAAAAGTTATTTTTGATTTTTATATTTTTAAATGAAAAATAAAAGTTATTTTTGATTTTTATATCAATAATAAGAATCAATTCAAAACTCTTATTTATTTGCTGGTGCCGTATGTATTATAATATGCTGCTTCATTCAAATTTCTATATGAATACAATATATATTATGTGACTTATCCATTATCAGCTATAAAAACATGAATGCATAGAAATAGTTTATAATTTTGGCTGCCATTCCAGTCAGTGTTAAGAGGTCGTTTTTAGGTGTTCAATTTTACCATCTTAATTGATTTTAAATGTTCCTCAGATAAATTATATCTCAAATCTCCCAATATTAATCTGAGTGCTGAAAATGACCTTTCTAAACTGACTTGAGTGGCAGGTACAGAATGAACAATTAAAGCTAATTTTCGAAGCCATGGAAACACAAATTTTTTGCTCTCCCAATATTCCAATAAATTAGCAGAAGTATCGAAACGCTTTTCTTTGTAATTGTCTATTTCAAAATAAGCTTTGCGGACATATTACCTACATATGTCACGAATTTTGAATTGATTTTTATTATGGGTATAAAAATATAAAAATCAAAAATAACTTTTATTTTTCATTTAAAAATATTAAAATTAAAAATAACTCTTATTTTCTATCTAAAAATATAAAAATCAAAAATAACTCTTATTTCTTGATTTTTTTGATGAAAGTCCCTGATTTTAATAACAACCAGAATTGTGGAAGTTTCGAAATTATTTAATTTTCTAAAATTTTTTTCCGTTTTATTTTCCTTTTTATTATTTTTTCTTTTTCTATGTCAAATTCGCCTGGCCTTACCAGACGAAAGCATAAAATATAGAGTCACATTTGCAAAAACTGGTTATTATCGACCAACTTATCTCAAAAACTAGTTAAAAACTTGTTTATGATTTGTATAGATAAAGAATTTTCTCACGATAAACAACTTATAACCTGTTTAAAGCGTAGATGTAAATTTACTCTTAAGGTCCTGTTTGTTTATACTTGTTGAAATTTATGTTACCTTATAATTGTTCTGGATACTCGTTCTTCGACCTTTTTTTATTTAACTTTATTAGGTTTTGGAAATGAGCGTTTTATATTTTCTATTTATTGATAATTTTTCGACATTTCGATACGCCTTTGTCTATCTTCTTCAGGAAATAAAGTTACCTTATAATTTGTTATAATTTGGTTTTAGAGTTTGTCATTATTTTTTTTGAAATTGAAATTATTATTAATAAAACTATTTTTTAAAGCTTAAGGTCTTTTATTTTTCTTTATTAATTTTTCGATATTTCGCTAACAATTTGTTAGCATCGTCAGGAATCTTTGACTACATCCGGAGTTGAAAGCCCAAGCAGCTCTTACTCCTTCTTTTTTTCGTTTAGTTACTATAATTGTATTATGCAATTAAATTCAAATAAATAAATAAATTAATAAAGACAAATAAAAGACCTTAAGCTTTAAAAAATAGTTTTATTAATTTTAAGTTAAAATTTTTAACAATAAAGGTCAAAAATTATATATAAAATAATATATGAAATTATTATTAATAAAACTACGAACTTAGAAACACGTCTTTTCTTATAAAACCGTATATTCGGTCGTAAATTCGTGTTCTATGTAACTGACACAAAAGAGTATCGAAATCTCGAAGATTATAAAAAAAAATACATACATATTTATTTAAACATACATACATAAGTGATATCAAGCTCCGTATAGCAAAGAAAAATTTTTGTATTAACTCTAGATAAGTAGAAAATATTAAGAATAACGCTCTCCGCAGTTTTCTTTATTTTTCGCAAGACAATATTGAAAATATTACATTTTCTGTAGAAAACAATACGGCATTATTTGTTTGCAAATATTTTAGAAGGCCACATAAAACATTCATAGATATTGTACAAATAATTTATTTGATAAAAATATGTATAGCAATAATTTTTATCTTCATATAAGATAATCAAATACATAGTACAGATTTACATTAATGGCTTTAGCAAAAATTGCGTCTTAAATAATTTGTGTAGATGTGTACCTACATATGTAAGTATGTATGCAAATTCGGCTTTTTCTTGCCGCTAAAAATCTTCTTAAAACAAAACAAAAATATTTTATTTTCCTCTTTCCAGACCATAAGAACAAACAAAATTCTCTGCTTTCCTGACGAACGTTTGATAAAAAAACTAAAAATAAACTAGCTATGTAAAATAAAAAAAGCTTATCATATATGTTGTATGTATGTACGTGCGTACATACATATGTAAATATGTTCATTTTGTTTATACCACTTAACACGCTGAAAAACACGCGCATCTAAATAGACAAAAAGATAAATTAAAACTCACACTTTTGGGTATTTTGATGGGCAGGTGACATGAAGTTTAGTCTTAACATATGCTTCGGTTAGACCATTAGATGAATCTCTTAACGGTGTCAGCTCAATACGTATATCCGTGGGTTTCCATTGAGAGGGTGTTGCATTATTATTGTAGGGGCGTAAATCTTCCACATCGCTACCAAATATTGACTGGAATTAAAGTTACATTTAATATGCTACATCATCCTTCTGCAATTGCTTGAAGAATTTTTTTTCTTTTTTCACCTACTTTAATAACTTCTAGTTCCTGTTTTTGTCTTTCCCTGAACGATTCTTTAGTTGCCATATCTGCCGCCTTTTATTTCACAACACTATGTCTAACTACACAATGTTTTATGCATATTTCAATAATAAATATATTAAAAAATGTAAAACAAGTTGCTTATGAAACATACGCAGATTTCCTATTGGTTGGTCCTGCTGTTTCCTCACTGGCAGCTGCTACCACAGTTTTCACATTAAGTTTCATTACCTTAATAATTTCGTTTGCTCTTCTAGAATAATTTGCAAATTAGTTTTGTACTTTTAAGTGCATTAAACACACTTGTTTTTATTATTGTAAGTAATTTTAATTTATAATAAATAAAATCTGTTTTTCACGCGCAGTTTCCGCAAGAATTTTCCAAAATATACAAAAAGAACAAAAACACTTTCTTTCTTTTGTTCCTCCTACAAGTGTCAAACTTATTAGCCGCTTTTTGTTGTTTTTCTCTCTATTGCGTTTTGTTTTGCTTGACTTTTTCTACTCTAGTACCGTGGTGAATATAATTTAAACACATGGTGAAAATATAATAAGCTCCGTTATCTTACGCACATATTTAAATTTTTTGTTATGTATTAAATTATTTGATGAATTTATAATAAACTAAAATTTAAAATAAATAAAAACTATAAAAATTATAGTTTTTGGTTTGACAAGAATCAGGGCCGGTTAAATCAAACATTTATTATTTAGCATTGCTTGTGAGCTGCAATTCAGTTTAAATTTTATTCGAATTTCACATATTTATGTGTATGTATGTTTTTAGATGGTTTGTCTTCTTTAATAACATCAATCGGTTTTCTGCTGTCCCTTTGAAAAAATTATGCAAATTTATGGATTATTTGGCGGTTGGATACCAGGTAGTCGAATAACTACAACACCAACAAACACTTTATGTATTTTGTTGGTAGAAATCTTTAATATCTGTTACCCATTTGTTCATGTATGTGTGTTTGTGCTGTGTATTTTGACAGTTCCACAACCTACAGACAGTAGTCCGCTGAGCTTGTAAGGCAACCTGCAATCGAGCTACCTTGCATGCTTACATATTCACATCAGTTTAAGGGATGCCATTCCGCTACCTAATATGAGTGGTTAAGAATTGAAATTTATTATTTGAGGGGATAATTTACTTCTACTCTTTAAGTTATTTGCTTAAAGTTTTTAGAATTCATACTTGATTTCTACTACAAGTTCAAACTCTTTAATAGGATAAATAAAATGGTATTATTACGACCAAAGAAAGATACAGAGTATGGAAGGTACCACCTGTATGTGTATTTCTATTAATATTTTAGACTGCCAAAAATTGGGAAACAATTTAAAATTTAAAATTGGGAAATAATTTAATGTATATCTGCAAGGTTGTTTTAGTTTTTAAATAAAAGCTCTCTTTAATTTTAACTTCATTGCATATAATAGTGTAAATTTTTTGCATATATTTTGAATATTTTAATTTAAAACCACAATGTGGTTGCAGTTTTAATCATGATACAACTAAGAAAAAATTGGGCATTTATTTCTAATATAAAATTCTTACCCTCAATATTTTGTTAGACTCAGACTAGCACTCAGGGGTTGACCCCTATGTATGCATTACATTGTACTGGAACTGGGAAAATAAATATGTTTGCTTATAAAATAAGTAAATATGTTTGCTTATACATAGATATGACGCATTTAGAAAAATATTTGATTATAAAAACGAAATAATATAAAAACTTTGCAATATACGGAGAAAACTCACGTTAAAAACTTCATAACATTTTTAAATTTTGATTTTGCTTCATAGGACTTTCATTTTATTTCAACCTGCGACCCTGTTCTATAAGTCGCTAAAATTAGAGATATCGCTAAAAATCTCTAAGCTGAACTAAGCGATGACTTCACTTTTTAAAACTTTTTTGGGCGAAAATTGAATTTCAACGATGTTGCTAAATTCTTAATTTTTTGTTCCGAGAAAGTACATTTTTTAGCAAGAAACTCAGGATTTTGCCAACCGTGATCAGGCCAGTGTTGGGCAAAATACATGCTCTGATGTATTTAAAATACAAAATACAAATACTTTTTTTCCATGTATTTAAAATACAAAATGCTGCATTCCAAAAGCAAGTATTTGAAATACAAAATAAAATGTAACAAAAATATGTATTTAAAATACAAAATACTTTTATCAAAAAAGTTTTTATTTTCTTTCATAAGCACCAGTTTTTCAAATGTGATATCAGAAAAACAATCTCTTGATGGACAATAAAGAAAACCAGCTAACGACAAAATCTCATTGATTTCTTATTAGGAAACGATATTTTATTGAAAGACCTATAACGGAATTAAGAAATAAGTGATAATTAAAAAAAGTTGCACCAAATGATATATATGTAACTATATATAGTCTATCCCAGTCAACATTTGATTGATATTTTTTTCTCTTCTTTCTGACAGCTTGGCGACTTTCTCAATGTATGTGCATTCAGTTGCGTTTACTTTACACAGCTACTTTGGTAATTAAATTGTGGTATTGCAATTTTTTGAAAGTAAAACAGTAGCAAAATTATCGGATTTTATTTGATGTATGAATAAAGGAATAATTTTTAGCGCATATTTTATAACATAAATTTAAAATGTATTTTGAAAAATGTATTTTGAGAGCACAAGTATTTGAAATACAAAATACTCAAGCGCTAAGATTTAAAATACAAAATACAAATATATTTGTGAGACGTATTGAAAATACAATACAAAATATTTTAAATACATACGTATTTCAAATACATGTATTTCAAATACTGCCTAGCCCTGGATCAGGCTGACTATTTTCAAGACGAATTCACCTTGCGCGATACCATAAAATTGTAATAGATTAAACGATAGTGAAACATTTCTGTCGTTTACGCCGATGGTGGTACCATTTTTGAAAAACATCTCATTTTCTACTCGAGTATCCAGTATTCGAATATTCGGAATATGCTAACCGTGATCAGGCTGATTATTATTCCCCATTTGTGGGGAAAATGATGGTTAGGACGGCAAAAATACGCCTAATGCTCTTGTTTAGGTTGGCCTCTAATGAATATGGATTGAGAAAAGTCTAGAAGTATCTCCATCAACTAAATGTTACTAGTTTCCACTAATACAATGCAATTACATATTTGTGTACAAAATTCCAGTAACTTTCTCTCCATATCACTCGTTACGTGGCAACATCTTCCATTTTATATTTTCCTCTGGAAATAGTTTTCAAAGTCCATATTAACAATAATAAATAGAATATGCAAGTATGTATGTATATACATTCACCTTATTTTATCATGGCAAATTTTTATTTATATGCTAGTAACTTTGTCTGCAGGGTTTTCATTAGCAATGCAGTTATATACGTACATACACATGAACATATGTAGATGTGCTTGCATACGGAGATGATGTATGTGCAAGCACGCCATTATTTTAGCTCTCTTCGTGTGTTCAGCAAGTGCGTGTCTAATTTAGAAAAGTTTTCCTAATTATTGATGTAAAAATATTAAATTGCAAATACGCAACAACATACATATTTGTTAAAAAGTGTTAATTTCCTAATGGAAAAAGAGTTGTAAGAAATAAATTTGTGGCAAAATGTGAAATCCAATTGGAAAATAGTATTTGTTAGGTTTGCGTTTTCGTGTACGCCAAAATGGCAGTTAGGCATAAAGAAAAAGAAGAAAATATCTAATCGTGTTATGGCAGCCGTGAGTGTGTGTAAAATAGTGCATTCGGAATAGTTATATTCAAGTGTTTTATAGAAAAAATGTTTTAAAAAGTGCATAGTTTGAAAAAAGCTAAAGTTTTGTGAAATGATTTACTCCAAAAGCATCGACATAATGGAGCAACGGTAAGTGATTCTGTATTCTCTACTGTTAACATGTTCTTACAGTCAATTTAAATGCATTTCCTTCTACCGGCGACCAACTTTTCGTTTCTTGTCGTTTTTTCTTTATTACATTTTGTCTTGATCAGCTCTTCGTACATTAGTGTGTTTACTTATACCGTGGTGAATAAAAGTTGGCAACGAGGTGGAAAATTTAGAACGTCCGTTATTTTAGCAATTACTTAAATTGTTACGGCTGTTGCATAAAAAAATTAAACAGCATTTGAATTGAAACACATTTTAGGCAATTTTTGCTACAACTGTATTCATTTTAAGCTAAAATGTTCCTTTTAACGTCTTTTTAAATCAACTGTTTTTAAAATTGCTTGCACCCACCTTTAAGGCAAATTTAAAATGACGTTTGTGTTGTTTGTTGTTTGTCTGTTTACATTTTATATTGTGAAAAATTGAATTGTAATTGTGAAATTTACATAAGTAAGTAAATAAACAGTTCATAAAAATAATCGGAAAAAAAGAAAACTTATATACATACATACATATTTACATATGTATTTACACAATTTAATATTAAAGTGTCGTTTGTGGTTTTTGGCTATTGTTGTTTTTAAATCTTCAATGGAAATAATTATCGCAATCAAAAGATTTATTTATTAATAATGGAAGCGCTTCTTGATCTTCAAAATTTTACTTTCTTAAAAATTTCTGTGGCAAATTCAATAGTGATACAAAAAACAAATCAACACAAATAAACTAAAACTCGTTATTCGACTAATTTTTTTATCTCATAAAAATTGTTTGAACAATTTAGATTCCATTTAACTTTCAATATTTATTTTTTTTTATATGTTTTATTTTTTTTTTATTAAAACGAGTTTTAATAAATTCGAGTTTTAATAAATTCTTTGGGTCGGCTTTAGTATAATGGTACCAATTGCCCTAAAATGAAAAAGTGTGCTGCCAGATGCTTACAGATTTTGTACGCGAAGCCGTTGTTGGTTATACTATGGAGGAGAAAATCCCTTAGCCCGGCCGAAAGACGGTTGTCAAGAAAAAATTTTGCATACCTATGAAAAAATTTATTGAATTAAATTTAAAAAAAAATACGATTTTGGATGCTTGAAACCGTTTACGAATTCGCGATTTTATGTTCTGCGCAAACACTTTCCTCTGGCAACACTGTTTTACCAACAGTAAATTCCTCAACTTCATTCAACATCTAATTATTAATAAACTAAAAGCCTCCGGCAGACTTTGACTTCAGATTTGGTAGTTCCACGACCCGCTCTACAAACCTAAAAAACTAATTTCTTTCAAAGCCTGGCTCCTTATTCTAAAGTTTCTCCAAAAAAGTAGTTATTGTGTCGCATCATTAACACTAAAATGGCAAGTAAAAATAATAGTACTGCCCGATCATACCGGATAAATTCGATAAAATAGTTTTTAGTTAAACAACTGACTATGAATGCAGTTATTGAAAAACTGCTTTTTAAGAGATAAAATCATTTTAACTAAAAAGTTGTTAAAATATTTATTAAGATTTTATTATGAATACAGCCGTTATAGTTTTCACTAGAGATGTAGGCGTGAGTGGTTTTTGGCTTCCGTCACGCATGCTTGCGAACAATATTTTTTCAATCATGCATTTTCAAGCACGAAAAACGAAAAGAATTCTCACGACCACGATCACATTTGTTTTAAAACCAAATACAAGCGTAAAAACTTGGAACCGATCATTTTTTTTATAAATTTTTTTTATCGCTTTTATGTAAATATATTGTACCTTATTTTGTTTTCATATTTGGTTTCTTTAAGTTTGTGCTGCAAAGTTTTCCGTTTACCTCTGGTCGGACTTAAATTGACATCGTAATAAGTAGAATAAAAAGTACAACAAGCAATTTAAATAGATGTTGTGTTGTACTATGATATTATGAATTAGATTATTATTTTTATACGAATTTAGCATGAATTTTAATCACATTTTGTTCACCCCAATTTTACTTACCAAACATTATTTAAACGCAAAAAAATATGAAAATAGTTTTTTAATATTCGCTTTATCTGGGATTTGAACTCGAATCTGTTGGCTTAATAGTTGTCGCTGTATAATAATCTATATAAGTATGTGATGCGCAAAATAGAAAGGGACCTAAGGGTAAACACCGGTTTTGTTCAGGAGAGCAAAGATTAAAGATTTAAATACGTGTATCTTTGGTGTACCATCACTTTCATAAAACGCCCATATCTCTGGGAGGGAACACGTTTGGGGCATGGCATCTGTCCCATTCGATGCTCAGATGTTGTTCACATAAAAAAAAGTGAAAATTGATTTATTTCCCTTAGGTTCCTTTCTCTATGCGCTATCACATGTATAAAATTATAACGTGAATGACTGACTGACTGGCTGACTGGGGGATCATCGCCCAGCCCCAACGGCTAAAGCTAGAGTAATCATGCGTGGATCCACTAAGACGAGATTTTTTGGAAATTCGCGCCGGAAAGGGTTAAAAACGGGTAAAATCGGTAATTCAATATCTCCGGACTTTCAGCAGGTAGCACAAAAATCCAAAAAGCACCCAATGTTACGCGGACTGCCAGGTCATGAGACCGGCTCACTTGGGTCCTAGAAAAGGATAATAAAAAGGGGATAAGTTTGTGATTCTATATCTCCGGATCTAATACAAGTAACAAAAAAATTCAAAAAATTCCTACTAAAAATAATCGAAATAATTAAGTTCATATTTGGATCATCTTTTACATTAAACGTATGTGTACTCATTTACAGAATAGTACACAGTATTTATCGGATATAAGAACATCTCATATAAGAACAAAACGCTTATAAGAAACATTTGCAAAAACACCATATCTTTTTAGTGTTTTTTCTAACAAAAAAAGTTTCATATAAGAAAAACGCTTATAAGAAAAAAACTGATAAAAGAACATTTTTCTTGAACACCAAAACCACAAAATGTATAGAAAAAGAATTTATATAAGAAACTTTCAAGGGCAACACTGAATTTATGTAGTTTGCATGGACAACTCTGTTTTCTAACAGTTTTACAACAACAACAACGTTTTTTTAACTTTTAGTGCTCATGAGAAGTTTTTGTTTCTTGCCCCGTAAATAAATAAATAAATAGTACAAAATGAATTATGTATGTATGTAGATGTATTTACTACATATAATTTTTTTTTTTAAATTGAAGTTGTCTAGTTTTTTATATCTATTTACTAAGGGGGTTAATAAAATAAAAATTGATTTGTTTTATTTTTCTATTTACATACATACATCTACGTATATACATAAAAAGGTAAAAAAGCTCGTATATTCATATAAGAAACAAATGCCTTATGGCCATAGCTACTTATATAAGAAATAAGTTTCTTATATAAAAAAATTGTATATAAGGAAGAAACGCTTATAAGAAACTTTTTTCGTGGATTTTTCAAGTTTCTTATATCCGATAAATACTGTATTATTATTTACTTGTCGAGTACGAGACTTTTGTCCCAGTTCTGAAAATCCTTTATTTAAAAAAAAAAATCACTTATTGTGTTTTACGTTTGGTCGATTACTTTATTACTTCTTTCAAAATCAAATGATCAACTTAATACATTTATTAGACGTTTTTTGACAAAATCAGCTTACAATAATTTCAATGCACAGTTTTGTAAACGAGATTAAATAAGAACAATTAACTGCAATTATGATGATGATTATTTAGTTATTTTCTATAATTTTTGTTTAACTAACTTATAATTTTTGAGTATATAATACAGTTTATATGTGTAAGTATATGCTTCTATGCAATGTAGTAGATAATACATAATAATATTATTGTCAACAATTATTTTTCCATATAATACGAGTAGAAATTTATAATTTACACCAACATAAACTTTGAAGAATAGCTTTTGTAAAAAAGAGCTTTACAAAAATTTCAATATAATTTTATTAAGCTTTTTCTGTTCTTCATAAATAATTTTTAATTAATGTATCTAATATATGTATAAGTTTTGTAATTCTATGGTAAACGAAACAATTGGTAAAGGATCAATTGCCAAGCAAAGTGGAAATATTAAAGATGCTAATAATTGAGTTGGTGGTCATCGTAATAAAATAAATGTTTTAAGTGAAACAAAAGTGCCCACATAAGATTTCTTAATTATGCAGACATGACCAGGAATGTCAGACATTCCAAAGCAAACAATTTCACAAATTAAAAACAGTATGTTGAACATTTTCTGCTAAGCAAATTTTCGGCCTGATCATATAATACTTCCAGATAGATGCCTGGAAAGTTGTTTTAAAGCATTTTCATTAATTTATGTTTTTAGTTATTTTCTCCATTTGAATAAATTGTAAATGAGGTGGAATTTGGCTTGACGACACTTTTGCTATAAAAATTACATTAATTGGGGTTTTGTCAATTTAGGAAATGTTACTTAATAATTTTTTTAATAGGTCACAATAAAATTTACCCCACACTGAATTAAACCATAACTACAACTTTATTCTTCAAAAAGGTAATTCGTTTCTTTTTCTTAAGGATATGTTTTGTAATGAATAAGAAAAAAAGTAATAAAAATATATGTATGTATATAAAACACTATATTCTATTGAAAACCGTAGCAGCTGGTGATTGTATTTGAAAATAGTGGCAGTTTTTTTTTTAAATATATAAATGTATATAACGCTGGTGCCCTGTAGAAAGGCCACAACTCACAAGATGTTTTCAATCTTGGGGTTTTGCATATTTCAATATGAAATCCTTCGATTAATCAAAATACATCGCATTCTGTTTTTAGGCGATTTTTGTTTAACGCATCTCCAAGGAAATGTTTTATTACGTTTTTGACGCGACTTAATTTGATTTATTGCGATTAGGGTTTGGGGTTCGGGAATTCCCGGGAAAACGGCAAATGCTTAAATTGAATTTTATAACAATAATATTTTATTTCTCCACATTTTTATTTTCTTAAAATTAAAGCTCTAAACACATAGACGACAGCAGACTGCAAATGCTGCCTACTTCAAGTGCAGCCAACTTCAAATGTTGCTCTGAAGTCGGCTTCATAATTATTTTGAAGACAGCAACAACATAATAATCAGCTGGTGAAAAATCAAGGAAAAAGATGAAGAACACTTTTTCAAAGCAACCAGGATGAAAATTAAATAAAGTATCACAAAAAATTAGCTCAACCGAAAAAAATTGTTTTGATATTGAAAATGAACAGCTGTGTATTTTAGCAATGCTAATTTCAGGGATGCCGTATTTCTTATTTCATAATGAATAAAATTGAAAATATTGATGAAAAATGTAATAATATCACGAAAAAACTATAAAAACACATACATTTATTTATTTATTGTATTTTTACAATGTTCTTTTGTGTTTAATATCAAAAAAAAGTTTTTGTTCTAATTTGTCCAATTTATATATATAATGGCAACACTATATTTGCTTATTTGCTGCCCGTCAAAATAGAAAATAGCCTAAGTTGGCAGCAGCAGCAAATGCTGTTGTGCAGTCGTGCTGCCCTGCTGCCGTCAAAATAATCGTTTTCATTTAAACACATGCATTTTATTTTTGACATATTGCTGCTTGCTGTCTGCTGTCGTCTATGTGTTTAGAGCTTAAATCTTTCATGTAATAATAAAAACTTTTGTTAAATTAATTTCAAAAATAACGGAATTTCATTTTGAAAATGCGCTGTTTGTACATAAGTATCACTTTTACAAAACACCGCTTAGTCGCCGAGACTCTAAGCTCTTAGTAGCTGATGCTATAATCAATACAAATCTTTTTGCACAGCTTATGTTAACAAAAACACCATTTTCTCAAAACATAGCTGAGTCAATTCGAGATAAATTTGGCCAAAGACGTAATGAAAAAATGATAGCAATACTAAATTATTTAAAAATGCCTGATGTCAATACGAAATTATTAAAAAATTCTTTAAAATTATATGCGGAACCGCCATATAAACGGCTGTTTGATCAATCACTTTCTGAATTGTCCAGCAGCGATGCTGATATATCTGACAACGAAATTAATGAATGTTTTAAAATTAAATTGAAAAATGCTATGGAAAATGCAAGGGCTAATCCAAAAATGCCCAAACTTCCTCAGACTAATTTTCGAAGAAAAGAATTTGCTTTATATGAAGCGAGCAATACTCGAACTAAAAATTTGGATAGTTTTTTTAATGCTAACAATAAAACCAACATCGGTGTTTAGCGAACGGGGTTTCTCCGTTGCTGGGAATTTTGCCACAAAAGTACGAAACCGAACATCAAGCGAGTTACTTAATGCTTTAGTCGTACTAAAAACTTATTTTTTTATCGAAGTGATGGTATGAATTCTGTTATGTTTTTTTTTTTTTATTTAAACATGATCTCAAATTATTTCCTTACAGTTATTCGTCTCTTTTTATTGCACAAATTGAATTAACATGTGCTATTTATTAATTTTTGTTTTAAATGTACATATATACATATGTATGTAAAAAAAAAAAATTAATTAATAATAATTGTTGATTTTTCGACCTTTTTAGTTTTAAAATGAAAATGCTAAATGTTTCTTCAAGCTTGAGGTCCAATTTTATAATTTATTTTAAAAATTTTTTCCTTTCCAATATTTCGCTAACCTATGGGTAGCATCATCAGGGTTACATTAAGGTATGTTTATTAAAAATCTTTTTTTTAATAAACATACCTTAATGTAACCCTGATGATGCTACCCATAGGTTAGCGAAATATTGGAAAGGAAAAAATTTTTAAAATAAATTATAAAATTGGACCTCAAGCTTGAAGAAACATTTAGCATTTTCATTTTAAAAATTAATTAAATTAAATAGCACACGTTAATTCAATTTGTGCAATAAAAAAAGACAAATAACTGTAAGGAAGTAATTTGAGATCATGTTAAAAAAGAATATAACAGAATTCATACCATCACTTCGATATAAAATAAGTTTTTAGTACGACTAAAGCATTAAGTAACTCGCTTGATGTTCGGTTTCGTACTTTATTATATAATTTTAAATAAAACCAATTAAAAAAAGTTTATTACTAAAAATTACTTGTTTGTAGTAGAAGAAAATTTCCCGTGATTCCCGGGAAATTTATAAATTTTCCCGGGAATCCCGGGAAGAGAAAAAGTCCGGGAATTCCCAAACCCTAAATGCGGTGTAAGGATGCCGGCATTTTTTTTGCCAGAAAAACGTTTTTAAATTACATGATTTAAATTAATTTAACTTTAAATTAACAATAACTTAATTTAATATATCTACTCTCTCTTTTTTTATGCTGTTTTCTTATCGCGTAAAAACAGTATTAGGTGTATGCAGAAAACCTGAGATTGAAAAAATGCGAGTTAGGCCCCAACTACATTGACTTCAATGCAATATTCTCCTTCGATGTCATGACACTACTTCACTTTCAAAACCTTTATCGCAACTGAGAAATAATATTGCTATCAGTTCTACAATCAAAAAACAAAAATATTTTCGTTTAGAAATTTATATTGATAACAAAAACAATGCTTAAAAGCAAGTTTGTTTTTATTTTCAGTCTTATTTTCCAAACGAAAATTGTGATGCTTAAAATAACTGAATTGGATATTAAAAAAAAAGTTGTTTTAAAATTAATTTAGGGATTTTACTCTTTTGGGTCATGGAATTCGGAAGGAAGGAAGGAAGGATTTTCTTGTGTTTTCCTTTAAATTACAACTAAAAATATTTCATAATGAAATAATTCTCAAAAATAAGAAGCGTTTAGCTTTTGTAAATTTTAAATTAAATCTTAGCTAGTAAACTTTAAATGCCATTTTGTTAATTTCAATGCAGTTTTTATCGTTTTTGTATACATATGCACATATGCACACACACACATCCATATGTTTATGTTGTTTTACACCTGAGCTGGTTTAGTCTTGCCAAGAACCATAAGGACTTTCTGCAAAAACCGTGTGAGATTTACTGTGAATAGAAGAAAAGTATAATATATAAATGATTTTGGTTTTGTAACATGAATAGAATATACTATTTAATAATACTACGCAACAGTAAAAAAATAAGAACCACTGACAATCACTATAATATATTTCTATTGCATTATGGCCCCTTAACCAGAAAACTTAAGAATATATCAGATTCAAATTTTTTTTCTCTAAAACTCAAGATCTTATTACAACTTTAAAATTACACATTCGATTTGATTACAAAATATGTCCAAGGATTTGAAACTGGTAGTAGCTTAATTTTAGCCATATTAAATCTCAGTTTCGGATTGATTTTTGCCATATTCAGTCCTGATTTCAGATTGAGTATGACCAAAATCTGTACTTAGAGACAAGCACGCCATACTTGATTTAAGAACATTCGTACTGACCATACTTTTGACACTGATTGGGATTGATTAAAGTACGGAAGCATGCAATGATTATGTAACTCGATTCTGATGTTTCTGAAGTCTATTAATCCCAAATAATTTGTAAATTATTTTGTCACACTGTGGATTTGAACCTAGAATATAACTACTGCCAGTTCAGGCACTTTACGAATTCAATAATTATACAGGAGCACACAATTGGTGGTTTCGAATACACTGAAGAACTTTGTACTCATTTTAAGCCATAACAGGATTGATTCTCTTTAATAATCCCTATGGACTTTGCTTTAAGTGTACTTTTGTGTTGTCCTTGCTTAAATTTTCAAGTACGCTTCGTTCTAAGATCAAGAAGAAAATATATTAAATTTAGTATGAGCTTTTCCTTTCTGTGTAGGCCTACCAGATCGGCAATTTACAAGTTTTAGTTGGTTGCTCATCAAAATACTATAAAAATAAATTGGGCCAAGTAGGAGACAGCAAGGCTTCCATGATATCGCGCAAGTGGTAGACAAAGGGTATCGCTTGTATGGGGGCAGCCTTTAGCTTTTAACGTTTTATTAGTTTTAGTATTTTGTTGTTTAAATTTTTTTTACTTTTTGCTATTTTTGGCATAGGCCTGGCAACTGCGTATCCTGAAAGAAAGCAAATGTTGCATGGAAAAAATGTTTCCCCATTGATTTCTGAATAACTTTGAAACGGAAAAAAGATAGAAACAAATTGTATACCAGTATTTGAAATAACATTTTATAGCGCATCTTTTGATTCACTAAATTGGAGAAGGGTCTTTCGAATTATGGAGAAATACATGGGCGTAGCTCTATAATCTAGGGGGCGAAATTATCCGCTCCCATAAAAAAATCCTTACATGATAGAGAAAAACTAAAAGGCGATTTGGGCTTAGAGCACCAAAATACATATAACCTACATATTTTTCTCTTGAACCCTTTTTCACTGTTGGACAGTGTTATTTAATAGGTATATTATATATTTATATTATTATATATATGTATATTATATATTTATAATATATATTATTATATATATTGATTGATTTTCCATTGCTAACATTTTTCAGTTTTCTCTCTTTATTTTATTTTTCAACAAATAAATATTAAATCTTTTCCATTAAAAGCTCCCATTCGTTGGCAAAACAATCTGTGATTGATTTTGTTCGCAGTGTTGGCAACATGTTTCGAAATAGTGGAATTGGATTTTGTATGAAAACACTTACGTTGCCTACGACTTGTCGATCGAGTCATCGTTCGAATAAAAAAAAACATTATAGGGGTTCCTCTAAAACAATTTTATTTCGCTGAGAATGCGAACAAACACACGACTTCGATATTTAGGAACAGACAGATAGTATAACCATTATTTCTGGAGTTATCGAAATAAATTGAAAAACATATTATTTTCTTAGAAAATTTTAATTTTTTTGATTTTGAAAAATTCACAAAAAATAATGGACAATCCAAAAATTTTCTTAGAATTATTACTTACTCATGAATAAGTAAATATGTATATATGTGACAGCGCATAGAGAAAGTGACCTAAGGGTAAAAAAAAATAAATTTTCACTTTTTTTTGATGTGGACAACATCTGAGCATCGAATGAGACTGATGCCATGCCCCAAAAGCGTTCCGTTTAATGAAAGTGATGGTACACCAAAGATACACGTATATATTTAAATCTTTAAAATGGCTCTCCTGAACAAAACCGGTTTTTACCCTTAGGTCCCTTTCGATTTTATGCATCACATATACATATTTAAAAAAATATAGGTTTATTTTATCTTTATTATATGCAGCCTTACTCGTAATAAAAGTGGCACACTTTTCGGTCTTTATATTTTTTGTGAATTTTTTTAAAACTAAAAATTTCAAAATTTTCTAAGAAAAATCACTTTTAATTTTCTAAAAAAAACCAATAATCAAATATGAACTTAATTATTTATTTGCTTTAAGAGCCTATTGAAATGTATTAATTCAGGTCCAAAAATATAACTTACACATTTTTTCTGTCTTTTTCAGCCGTCTATATGCGGCCGACATTTCGTTGATGCTAAACAACTCATTAAAATGTTTGAAACTTAACTATTTATTCCATAATTCCCATGAACAAAATGTATATTAATAACGGTAGTAATAAAATTTATTGCTCCTAAAATAGAAGAAATTCCAGCTAAATGAAGAGAGAAAATTGCTAAATCAACTGAAGCTCCTCCGTGAGCAATAATAGAAGTTAATGGAGGATAAACTGTTCATCCTGTTCCAGCTCCACTTTCTACTATGCTACTTGTTAGTAAAAGAATTAAAGCAGGAGGCAGTAATCAAAAACTTATATTATTTATACGTGGAAAAGCTATATCAGGAGCTCCTAATATTAAAGGTACTAATCAATTTCCAAATCCACCAAAGAAAAGTAAAAGAGTTGCAAAATGAAAAACTTTAGACTGTGTTAAAGGTTTGTTTGAATGTTTTTGATTCTCATTTTTTTCATGGGAATTATGGAATAAGTAGTAAGGTTTCAAACATTCTTTTGAGAGTTTTTCGAGTCTACTGATGAGTTGATTAGCACCAACGAAATATTGGGAAATAGCATTTGTAAGTTCTACTTTTGGACCTGAATTAATAAAACTCAATAGCTTAAAGCTATTGCAATTTTAAATTGTGGGACATATTTTGTAATAGAATGGGATAGGTAAGGTATTATTTTAGGTCTAAAAATATACCTTATTAATGTTTTCTGTCTTTTTCCGTCGTCTATAATGCACGACATATAGACGGCTGAAAAGCACAAAAAACATTAATAAGGTAAATTTTTAGACCTAAAATAATACATTACCTATCCCATTCTATTACAAAATATGTCCAACAATTTTAAACTGCAACATCTTCAAGTTATTGATTATTATTAATTCAGGTCCAAAAGTAGTAAGTTTATTTTTGGGATAAGTAATTTTTAGGTTATAATAAGATGTATGCAGAAGTCTCAAATCTCAAAAAAAAAAAAAAAAAAAATAAAAAAAACAGCTAAAGAATTTTAAATAATTATGATAATCAATAGGATCATAATACATCAAAATAGTATATTGGTTGTCAGTGCTAAGATTTGTTACGTAGTGTAATTATTATTAAAATATGCATGCGACATGACTTTGATTTATTCAAAAATATAGCTACAACATTATTCTAATATACTTAATAAATTAATTGTTTAATAAGTTAAGAAGAAATCAATAAGGCTTCATCAATACATTAAAGTTTATTTGTATATGGAAAAAAGTTCGTGTTCAAATACCAGTATTGTTGTGTAAATTTCGAAGCGAAGGCGGGCGATTTCAATCATTAGGAATTTATGTTTCGTACCATGCCACACAAACACATACAAAATAAGCCCAATTAATTATTGAATGGGCACCACAGTGATTATTTTGTGGAGATTACTTTTCGATGTCTAGAGAATGGGAACAAAAAAAAAGGTTTTTGAAAAAACATCGAAACATTTCTGAAGAAGATATCCATTGTGATATCGAAATATTGAATTCAATAAACACTTATAAAAAAACAAGTGACCTTAAGGCTCCAACAATTAAAATACTATATTTTTTTTGTTCCTTTCATTGTCATATCCAAATTAAACATCGTCGTTAACATCCATTCTTATGTCTTTATTTGCATTTTTCGAATAAAAACGTTTTTTCAATCCTTTTATTTTACCAATGCAATTCTACTCGTTACTCGGGCTATTACGAGAACTACAACACCACAAAATCTCCATAGTTTTTGATGATAGAACTTTTTTCGCTTGTGCAGGCATGTGTTTTTACAGAAATAGGCTCTTCAAATGAAAAAGAACTCTGTGATATACACAACACCTAGATGTTGTAAAACGTAATCGCAAAAAAGTTGTATGTTGTGTTGTAGTTGAAATAATACAACACTTAGGTGTTGTTAACCATAATCGGGGCATCATTTTTGTACACAATAGTTGGGACTTGTTAACAAAAATTATATTAAAGTGGTTCGATTTAGCAATCAATATTGTGCCATTGAGTTTTCCATTGCTTTTGGCATCAAAAAAAAAAAAAACAGTTTCTCTCACGAGGTATCAACAAAATTATTTTCTACGTGTCACGTTTTACATTCTTTTATATTTTTGTAAGAGACGTGGTACGGGATCGGTGCGTTAGAAAAAAGTTCTGAACAGACAAAATTACTGGGAATTAGTCATATATTTGAATTCGCTACGGGCCCGCATTTGGGCGCCTCGAAAATTAAATTTTTCTTCCATCACACTGACTTGCCCCAGGACAGCAATTTTCGTGACTATGAAAAAGACTATTTTAAGGCACAAAATACAAATTTTTAGTATCGTTCAATACCTAGCCCAGTTCGAATTAAATTCGAACCAGCCGAACATCACTCTTACATATTATAATTTATGTATAATTGTTAATAATTTTATCGGACTTTTTAGTTAAATGTTTACTTCCTCAAAATTGATAAAGATTTTTTGTGATAAAATTGAACTAGAAAGCCCTTTAAAATTATTTTATTAACAGTTGTAAATCATATAGTTCACTATGAAATTAAATTAATGCATAATTTATGTATGTTATTTTTGTGCTGAAAATTTTTTCGTTTAACACTGACGTGATTCGAACCACAAACTTCACAACAATTGAAGCGAATAGAACACTCAAGCAATTCAAGTCGAGAGCTGATTTTAAATAAGTTTATTTTTGTACAAATTTAATATGATTTTTAATTAACTTTTTTTCATGTTGATTTTACATTGCGGGGTTTTTTCGTTTTTTTTTTGTGTTCTTAAAGAGTTTGGAAATTTTTGAGCATAACAATATCGCATTCAACTAACAGCCGCCATTCGTTGCATCCCTTCTTTTTAAATGAGTTAAGATAAAAAAGAAAAATAATATGAATTGTGCAAATCAAACAATATTTCAACGAAAAGTGCATTAAAACTGAAATCAGCAGGCAGATTAGAAAATATTAAAGAAAAATATTAAAATAGGTTAGAACTAAAAATCATGCCAGTGGTGTTTTATCAATCACAGCATCTTAAGTCGAGAGAAGATAGAATAACATTTTTAAGGAACATTTTAAAGAAAAACTACACTTAACAAATTGTTAGCGAAATATCGGAAAAAATTAAAAAAGATAAATAAAAGACCTTAAGCTTTAAAAAATAGTTTTATTACTTTTTAAATTCAACTTAAGCTGTGTTCTCATCAAACACCATAGCTATGCAAAATTATTAATAAAATGTTTGTTCAAATGCTTTTCATAAATTCTATTAGCAAACATTTTAGTAAGAATGAGGGAGTTAGAAAAGAATGTAATGAAATAAAAAGAAAACAAAGTTTAAATAAAAACCTTTGAGGAACTTTTGGGTCGGACGACCATCATCATTTTTTGTAAAGCTTGAGTAAGTCCACCTATAAAAACAAATTCAATTAATGGTGAGGGTGAAAAACAAATCATAAAACATTGAAAATTTTAAGCCCAATATTTGAGGTTTTAAAAAAAGCTGGGTGATTATTGTATTTTGATTAAATGAATAAAAAATAAAATTACAGGATGAAGAAACTTACCCATTGTCTTTTGGAACCATATCGGCTTGTTTTTCCACGCAATGAATACCAAATAGACGGGTATACTGGACAAGATCATCAACATGCCATAGCCGGTTTCCACAGGACTGGCATACATGGGAACAACGGTCACAAAAATGGTGGCAATCAAATAGACCACTGGAAAGACTAAAGGTACACGGATAGGACGGGGTAAATTGGGTTGGGCCCAACGTAACCAGGGCAAACACAAAACTGCCACACCAATACTCAACTATAAATTGTGCATCAAAGTAGTTAAAGAAGTGATATACCAGTATACATATATTCCAAAACACTTACCCAAGTAGCGAAACCAACGTAGTTGATTAAAGCAAAAATGTCAGAAACAGTCAAGTACAACATGGACAACAATGCCATGACCAGCACAGCGGGTGTAGGGGTGAAACGTTGTATTTGTATCATTGTCAAAATTTCAGGCATTTGACCCTCATTGGCGCCGGCATAAAACAAACGCGATGAAGTCAATAAAATGCCATTAACAGCGCCAAATGTCGAAAGCGCCACAAAAACTAATACCGGGATATAAACGTTTATATGAATTGTTCTGCAAGGAAAATTTAAAATTCGTTTAACCCACCAGGTATGGTCCAAGCAATGACTCCAAAAGCTCTCTCAGCGTAGGTAACAGCCACTGCCGAAGAGCCCAGCACCTCCTCCGGCGATAAAAGCGTGTAAAAGGATACATTAGCCAAGACATAGACTACGGTCACCAAAGTGCAAGAGATGGCAATAGCACGTGGTAGATTCTTGATCGGATCTTTAAGTTCTTCAATGATGAAATTTAAATAATTCCTTAAAATATGAATAAAGTAAGAAATATGTTAAGGAAGTAGCCGAGATAGCGTTCGCTAAGAATGAGCTTATTTTGATATACACAGAGTGACGAACATATGCACAAGAAGTTTTTTTTTTAATTTTAGTAGCTATTGTAGAACAATTGTACGCTAACACTGATATTCATTAAAATTAAAATGCTGTTGAAATATATCTAAAAACAAATTTGATATGAACAATTTGTTCTAACATAAGTTTTAAGGACAATTCAGACTATTATACAAGTATTATTACTCCCATTGCACCTTACGCGACACATGTTATGATATGTTATGTTTTACGGGTTGCCAGTCTGTCAACCCATGTAGTGTAGAACTGACCAAGTAATTCACTCTCTTGTTAGAAAGAGCTTGACATCGGCAGAGCAAGTGTTCGACACTCTGCTCCTCTTCATCTCTTCCTGCTAGAAACGGGAACCAGATCTCGTCAATTCATCCGCTACTACATTGCCGGACGCACCGTTATAATCAGGTACCGAGAAATGCGGTGATCTGAATGTCACGCTGTCTAATCTATCTAAAAACACATTCGACAGATTTACGCTGAAGCCATTATCGATCATTGGGGCTGATGGGCAATATTCAATGCAACTCGGAAGGTCAAGTATCTTTCCACTTATCGATTCCTGATGTCCTGAGACTGCATCTGCCTTCAAAGGAGTCTTGTGTCCTCAGAGAGAATGAATAAAACACTATCACTCATTCGGAATTTGAAAGTGGTCATTAGTGACCCCGCATCCTGGAGAAATGATAATGTGGCTGTAGAAACTCCCAACTTTGGCTTACAGATTGGAGGATGGCAGTACAGGGGCTGGAATAGTTGGGCCTAAGTTCCAGAATACAATTGCAATGGGAAAAACAGCCACATCTTTCCAGCCAGAGGTCCATGCCATGGAGTTTTGTGCGAGGGATTGTGTTATATAGGAAAATATCTAGTGCTGACATATGCATCCTCTCTGATAGGATAGTGCTAATACCTTAGTTTGGTAACGTTATGAACATGTTTAGGCCCTATCTTTCAGGAACAGATTATTTCTCATATGGATACCAGGCCACAAGGGACATGAGGGCAATGAAACGGCGGACTATTTAGCCAAAAGAGGTGTACTTAAGGTCGTTTACAGCCTCTGGGCAGTTCTATGGGGCTAACAACGGTTTTGAGGACAGCATTCAACGACAATGGGAGGATAAAGCCTAACTGGGTACTGGATAGGGTTCTCCAGTAGCATGCGACAGACAAGAAGGTTACTGAATCCCAGCAATATTGTGAACCTCGACCGAAAAGATATTAGACTATATACAATGCAAATGACGGCGCACTGTAAGCTAAATTACCATCCCAAAAAACTGAAATTTGTAACCAGCGATTCCCAAAATCTCTGTAATGAGAAGAAGGAAACGGCAGAACACATCCTTTGCGAATGTCCCGCTGTGCATAGACACAAAACTGGGCACTGGATTGTTGAGTCCCTGGAACATAGGTAAAATCAAACCTACGGCCGTAACGAGACTTGCTAATGGTCTAGATCTTGTTAAATGGGGAACAAGGGCTGCTCGAGGTGCACAATTGTCCCCAAAGGATAATAAAAATAATCCAATTTTCAAAAAAATTTTTTTTTGTATTTTCAAAGTGTTTGTCAGTAAATATTTTTAAATAAATATTTCTTAAATTTTTTATATTCTTTAAATCGTATTCTAAATTTATATATTTGGATAATGAAAAAATTCTTTTACGAACAACTCGATTTTCGAAACTCATTTTGCTTTTTGCGTTTTTCCAGAAAAATAAGCACAGAACAATAAGTTATTATTTGCTATTCTAAGAATTAGTTTTATTTTTAATTTTGTCTATGGGACAAGCCACTATGGGCCTTGCTTAAGCTCTCGTGAAATATGTCTCGCTTAATTGGTCTTCTTTCTTTTGAAACCAAAATGATTTTAAGCTGATTTCTTATACGACATTTGTCGCATTTCTTGCTGTTATTAATTTTTTTATTTCTAAGCTTATTTGTGTATATTTACAAATAAAATTGTCAGCAACATTCTTTCATTCTGTTGTTAAACAACAAAAAAACTTCATATCATTAAGCCTTGTCCGTACTTTATTTTTATTAAACTATTTTTATTAAACTAAACTGACATTTTGCAAGCATATCTCTGTCGTACAAGAATTTGCAATCGGATTACTTCTAAGCCAATTTGTTACTTTTCCACTTTAATGCCAAACAAATAACAAATGTTTGCTAAATTATTTACTACAGACCTTCCTTCTTGTAGCTCGTAAAGATTCATTTAGATGTCCTATTTATTTAAACTTACCAGCCGTTGTACGCAAACAGTCCAGAGTAAAATGAAAGCGCTATAGATGTTACTTTAGTGTCTGAATTCTCAAATGTGAAATATTCTGTATGCCCCAAATACAATTGATAAAGACCGGATGCAATAATGATAAATAAGGCCAAAAGCTGAAAGTATAAACGAAAAAACCAAAATTATAAAAAAAATCTACATAGAAGTTTGTTTGCTTTCAATAATACATTTAAAAAAAAAAAAAATTAGAGCAGTAAAAATTTTCAGTGTTTAGCACTCGTTTCACTTACTTTGGCATATGTAAAAATATCCTGCACAGCGGTGGCCCATTTAACATCCCAGCAGTTGACAAATGTTAAAACACCTAAAATGAAAGAGAAAGCGTTAAGTGGGTTAATTGTAATTTTTTATGCAAAAATAGTGATATTTAATAGACGGCTGAAAAGAGGCAGAAAGCATTAAGGTATATGTTTTAGACCTAAAGTAATAAATTTCAATTGGCTCTTATAGCGAATAAATAATTAAGTTCATATTTAATGTGAATACTAGTGAAATAAAGTACGAGGTTGACTCGTACAGCAAGGGTTCCGTTCTACCATGCAAGCGGCACCAGGCCGGCAGTTACACAGTCATCAGCTGCATATTCAGTGAAAATTTCAGGTTAATTTTCAAATTAAGGGTGTCCCCATTTATTTTCTTTTCGTTATTTTTGGTATATGTTGTTGTGCAGGCCTGACAACTGCATATAGTCTGCAAATTGAAAGTCATTATCTCTTACACGGTTCAAGAGTTGCAGCTAATTTTCACAGTTTGTTGTATGGAGACCTCCTCTAGTTTATATGTTTTTGTTTTTAGTATTTTTTGTTGTAGCGGACTGATAGCCACATGTTCTATGAAAATGTAAACTCTCTAGCTCTTACCGTTTGAGAAAATGGGGCCTGTGACCGACGGACGGATAGCAAAGTCTCTGTAAAAAGATTCCGTTTCTACTCTATGAACATGGAAACCTAAAAAGAGGACCAAAAAGGGGCCACATTTTTCAAGTAGAAAACCTAATTTTGTTGGAATTTTTGGAGAGATAATTAACCTGATTATATATAAAGGGTTATCCATTTTGCGGTTTTGTAAAGTAAACGTATATAAAACACACATAAAATATTTTTTTCATCACATTTCTTTTCTATTATAAAGTTTGAACGTTGACATTATGTGTGAAATACTACATCATTTAAAAGACCCCCACTCGAAGTGTTACAAGCATTGATTCTTTTGAGGTAATTTTCGACCACTTTTTGACACATATTGGGTGGTATCTCAGCCATAACCAGACAAATGTTGGTTTTTAAGTTCTCAAGAGTTAAAGGTTTATCCGCATGAACCCGGTTTTTCGCGTAGCCCCACAAAAAAAAAGTCTAATGGTATCAAATTGCATGATCTTGGTGGCCAGTTGATATCGCCATGACAAGAAATTACGCGGCCAGGAAATGTCTCTTGCCATAAAGCCATATTCGCTCGAGTTATGTGGCATGTGGCACCATCTTGTTGAAACCACATATTCTCCAAGTCGTATTCTTCAAAAGCATGCAAAGAAAAGTCGTTTATCATATGACCTTAACACTCCGAATTAACGGTGGCAGTCGTTCCATCGTCGTTTTCGAAGAAGTAAAGGCCAATCACAGCTTCGGACCAACGAGTGCACAAAACAGTGACCTTTTCTGAATGTAATGGCCCCTCTTCAATAACTTGAGGATTCTCAGAACCCTAAATACAACAATTCTATTTATTAACATGCCCACCGAGTGAGAAATGTTCTTCATCGCTGAAGAAAATTTTGTTCGAAAAAGCACGATATCTGGCTGTGATAGAACCACCATTTTTGTGGTACGTTTTGATAATTTTTATGCGTTGTGTGAGCGTTACGCGATACATTTTCGTCAATGTCAGACTTTCAACTGAGAAGAAAAAAATTGGTTTCATAACTTAGTTTGACAGATGTCGAATTCCAGTCCTATACTTTTGAAACCACGAATTTTTTAAGCTTGTGGTTTTATTTTACTTGGCGTAATATCCAATATTTCGGTAGGTATGTTTCTTTATTATGTGTGTGAAGATAAATTCGAATTTAAGTCGCCGGACACAAACCAAATTTTTTAGCAAAGACAAATTTTGAAGTTAACAGAGCACTGTTAACGACTTAACAGACCATGTTTTTGAAAATATGAAATTTCTGGAGCAGATTAGGAAACTTTTGGAAAAACTAGCTCTTCAGCGCACCACACACTATATACAAATGGTGGCCTGAAGGGTCCTCTAAGACTCCTGGTGGGTGTGATATCTGAAACAATCTTGGGAATTGAATAAAATGGATTTTCCAAAAATGTTCCCAATCTTCTCCAGAAATTTCATATTTTCAAAAATAGAGTGTTTTTAAAATCCATTTTATTCGATTCCCAAGATTATTTCAGACATTACACCTACCAGGAGTCTTAGAGGACTCTCCAGGCCACCATTTGTATACAGTGTGTGGTGCGCTGAAGAGCTAGTTTATCCAAAAATGTTCCTAATCTTCTCCAGAAATATCATATTTTCAAAAATATGGTCTGTTAAGTCGTTAACAGTGCTCTGTTAACTTCAAAATTTGTCTTTGCTAAAAAAATTGGTTTGTGTCCGGCGACTTAAATTCGAATTTATCTTCACACACATTTCTTTATTTTTCAATTATTTTGTCAATTTGATTTGTTTTTTTCAAATTTATAAAAACAAAAAAAATAATAATTTTCCTTCGAAGGTACACAAATTGGTACCGACATATTGGAAATTACGCCAAATAAAATAGAACTAAAAACAGTGACCTCAAACTCAAGAAATCATTATTAATACTTAAACAGAATTTCGAACATTTCATATGAAAACTATTAACCTGTTTTTATTATATAGTAATCTATATGAATGATGCTAGTTCAACAATTCCGAGCCTTTTAAAGGATGACTAATTATTCACTGATTCGATTGATAAAGCTAACCTGCTGTCTGTAATGTTCCCAAGAAATTCAGACTTTCCGGGAAGCAATTAAATACTCCCTGGACTAGAAAGAGTATTTCTGACTATTTCAAAGATGTTTTTTCGAGTTCGAGCTGTAAAAGGGCTCTGGCAAACAAGTGTCCTGGGCCGGAAGTAATACTGGTCTGGAAGCAGTGTTTTTAGATGTTTTGCGAATCTATGGGCTCTGCCTTTAAGCACACTGTATCATGATGGTGAGTTTTCCGAGTGTGGGAAGTTGCTAATCATCATATTATTTTTTAATAGGTTAAACAGAAAACTTACTTATAGTAATTTACTTGCATAAGTAGCTTCTACTTGCACAAAATAAATTAAATACTCTGCTAGTAGTTGCATCCATTTGCATTTTAATGTATTCATCTAAATTTGCAAGAGATGAAACTATTTCTTAAGTTTCAAGTAGCCATCCCAGAGTCATCTTTAATTTTATTATAATCTTCTGACATTATTATTTTACTATTACATTTATATTATTCGGGTTAATAAACAATAAGTAAATGCGATGGAAGAGAAAAATCTTTGTTTAGATTGTATGATGTAACAACTTCACTAATTTGCATAATTCTGGACTTTAAAATGCGAAGAAAAAAGAATAAGTAGATTTAAACAGGGGAAAAAAATGAATATAAGCAGATGCTTCATTAATCATTTGCAGTTCTTTTTTTCCAACGACAATCAAAGTAATGGAAAATTAAATGAAATATAAGCAAAGATATATTCATGTTATCTGGTTAATGTAAAAGTATAAAAGTTTTCTCTAGTCCTCATCACTAAGGAAAACTATTTGATCGAAAGAGCACTAGTTTCGAAATGGACAACCCAAATACTTTTAATTTTCTCGGAATATCTTTAACCTTGGCATGACTATATTTCTAGTAGACATTAGCATGCGTGCAAATATTTTATTTGGCGATGTTTATTTGTCGAGTTCTGGGCTGCGAAAGTGGTGCCGCTTTTAAAATTTTATTTTCTTTGAAATATTTTTGCGACATAAAATATCGTAAAACAAGAATGCAATATTAAAATTGGTTAATGTTAATTTAGTATACAAACAGTAGTAGAATTGCGTGAGCTTTGGTTGCCGAGTGGTTAAAGCGGCTGTGCCAAAATTGTGAAATTTGACACGTCCAAAGTTCATAGGGTGCTGATGAAGGGTGTTTGCTACCCAGAAACAGCCGGTTGTCCACCTAGCAAATAAATTTTACTTTTCTTTACTTAATTGATATTGATTAAAAAGTAGTGAAAACCCAAGGGTTGAACTTGAGCCTGAAAAAGTAATTTAATATAAATGTAAAAATGATTTTGTTCAAACAAAGTACGCAGCAGCTACATTCATATGGATGTTTATGTAGCTGAAAACTTAAAAAAAAAAGAATGTATGCATGTGTATTATTATCTATATGTGTTATTTTTCATTCGACATTAGTTAATTTATTTATTGATTTAAGATAATTGACATCCCATAATGTAAATTCAATTACTTATTGTCACATAGTGACAGGTGTAATAAAAATGGGATATTAAAAAAAATATCAATGAAATTTATATACATATATATTGTTTGGTCCACTTTTAGATTCTTAAATAAATTATTACTGCTCAAGATCTTAAAAAAAAAATCCTAAACAATTATATCTCTTTACTTTCGATATTTCGGCAACAATTGGGTAGAATCTTTAGGAAAATAATTTTAAAACACTAAAGAAATATTTTCCAAAAATTAATCGGTTTTTCTTTTAATTATCAGTGTATTTTAATTATGTACACGGCAGTTTTGCAATACATTCTTTCTAGATATCCCATTGGGAAAAGACATGTAATTCAAGATTTCCGTACTTGAATGCTCTGTTACTTATTAGAAATAATTCATTTATTTAAGATTGGTATCAAAAGTCAACAGCATCAGAGGGAATGTTTTTTATGCTTTACAATTGCTAATTATTTTATCAGGCTTTTGTTCGATTTTACTTCGATAGAATTGAGCAATGATTGTTTGTGGCAAACTGGTATAAGAAATAAGAAACAGCTAAACGTACATCCTGGATGTTTTTCTGCGAACGGGTGGACAATGTTAGCGACGTTTCTAAAATTAAAAATCTTTTAGCAAAAGCCCACATCCAAGCTGAGTGGAGCAAAGTAATTGAAAATGTAGAGGAAACCATTAAAGACCTCATGGACACACATTTACTGTGCAGCCCAGTAGAACCTGGACGAGGGGATAGGTGGCGAATATGAAGTGACTACATTGAAAAAAACAATTTAATTGAATTAAATACTGAAGGGTTGAATTTGTTTTGAGAGTGATGATTGTATATGTACTTGATTCGATGTTTCTGAAGCCTATTTAGCTCCAATTTCATATCTGAAATATTCTGCTCTACTTCCTAGATTTAATAATAATGTATAAATTATTTTGTCTCCAGTCCGGCCACTCTATCAATTCAGCCATCGTAGCAATTGAAAAATTGAAACAAATTTCAATACTTATACAAGCACACACAAGTGCTGTTTACAAATACAACCAAGAATTTCGTACTCATTTTAAACCTTAACAGGATCGATTCTCTATAATAATACCTATCCGGCTTGTTTTAAGTAAACTTGTGTATTATGCGTACTTTAATGTTCAAGTACGCTTCGTACTAAAATCAAGTAGAAGAAAGTTATATTTAGAACGAGCTTTTTTTTTGTATATTATCAGCGATAGGATGGTTACGGTAGCGATCAAAAGCTTTTCTGCGCTTAAGGCTGCTGGTCTGGATGATATCTTTCCAGCACTCCTACAGAAAGACTTTAGTTTCGACCCATTTGGCAGGAATTTACAATGCATGCCTAGGTAGCGCATACATTCCGATAGACTGGCAGGAAGCGAGGGTGGCATTTATCCCTAACCTGGCAAGCCAAATTATTCTTCACCAGAGCCCAATAAGTTCAACTTCCTTCTTGCTGAAAAAACCATGGAGAGAACAATCGGCGACATGGTTAAAGGCAGGATCGTAGGCGATATGCTGAGATTTAAACGTCAAAGATAGATCTGTAGACACTGCACTATACAATGTGGTACACTTTATAGAAAGGTCCCTTAGTGAAGAGATGTACCGCATTGACATTGAGGGGGCTCTCAACAACGTGCATACTAATATACTTATCCATTCTCTGGACCAGTTTAATGTTAACCGGGCTATATGTGACTCGATTGCCAGTATGCTAAGGAACAGATGGATAAATAGTGGAGAGCACAACATAAATATCAGAAAAAAGATACATTGTGGAACTCCGCAAGGGAGAATTTTATCAGCACTTCTATAGACCACAACGATACATATTCTTACTAGGACACTGACCGATGAAGGATTCGATGTCATGATGCTTTTCAAGGGAAGGGATCCAAATTAATTGTGCAGGAAAGCCGAGAAGGCATTAGTCCTGGAACACCACTGGGCTCAAGCATGAGGGTCGAACGTAAGCCCCGACAAAACCGAAATTAGTTCATTTACAAGAAAGACAACGATTGCTCCATATGATGAGCCGTGCTTTCTTGAAAGTTAAATTTTTACAATGTCATTTTACTTTTCATAAGGCAAGAAAAATAAATTGTGTCATTATTGTTGTTCTGATTTATTTGCCTACATGTTAAACTCAAAATACACTACCGGTTAAATAAAAAAATTAAATATATTGATAGGCAGTTAAAGTAACAGGCAATTTTAGGCGACAGCAAATATCGTTAAAAAATGTTACTGAATAGCGAATTTGGTAGTATAACGCCATAGTTATTTTAACTGTACGGCAACGCTTTGCAATTTGAAAATTCGATTTGGACAAGGTACTTGATAAAATTGTTAGAAGCATTTGTAATTAAAAAAAAAAATGTTTAAAATTAGAATATTTTGATGTGGTTTGGCTGCTTCTGTTTATTTACGGGCTTGCAGCATCAAAGCCATGCGGAAGAAGCCGTACGGTTTTCCACTCTTGTTTGGGAATGGCCGTAAGTGAAAATTTAATGAAAAATTGAAGATTGGATTAAATTTTCATTCCTGTTTTTATCCATGAAGCCTTTTTCTTCGTCTTCTGTTCTTGAGTTTTTTAAATATGTTGTCAACAAGTAATTGAGTAAAATCTTGGTAATTGTTTCAGTTTTTTTTTTCATTTACTATAAAAAACATTTTCTTTCAATAAACACTTATTAACCTTTGGGTCAAGAGTGAAACTACCAGCAGTTTTGCGGTAAACAACAGTTAACAATTTTAGTGCTATTCTAATCTACAAATTATGATTGTATTTATTTTTTGCATTTATATACATATGTACTATGTTTTCATTTCGTTTAACACACTCAAAAAAAAAAAAAAAAAAAGAAGCTAACAAAAATTTTACTTTTTACAAGATTTTCGGGGTATTTAAAACTAAATTTCTATCAATTAATTTTTATTATTACTTGGTCTTACGTCAATCGGGCCCCAGCGAGAAGCGTGGCGACTTTGAAACAACTGGTTGTCCCCTAGCTAAAGGTCTTTGACGTTCTCCTTGTCATATTCAATTAATATCAATCACAGCAATAATATAGAATGATAATACCAATAATTCCAAAACTTTTTCTTATTTATCAATAAAAATTTAACGGCACTTTATTTTCAACTACGTACTGTGTGCAACACGCAGTGTTTTTCAATGAATTTCATTTAGATATTTTTTTGAGTGTAAAATGATAAGAAATCTAAAGAAAACGATTTACTAATTGTTTTTGTTTTCTATTAAATTTAAATTTATTTTAATCTGTTTTTCAATGTAAAAGCACCTTCCTAATGTACTTAATTCAACAATAATAGTTTTTATTTCATCAAAACAATTTTAGTAATACTGAAGCACATTTCTTTAGCTGGTTGTTTTTCCATTAAATCTAAGGATCTTCAAATGGCATTCAGTGGTTTGTATAAAGAAGCTAAAACCTAAGCAGTGTGCCACTCAGTATTGCTAATATGTAGTGTTTTCAAAACTACTTCTGCATATTGAAAAAAATCGATGTTTCCGAAATAAATCACATTTTCGACACTAATTCGTCAATCATTGATATTGATTTTCTTTTCGAGGAAGATTTCAAATGCCAAGAAATGGGTTTCAGCTTAGTTGAATGCTCTGGCTGATATTTATAAAACGCCACAAATAAAGCTAAAGTATTACTTTAGCTGGGAAGCATCCAGCAGTTTCGAAGCCGCCACATTTCTCATCAGCCCTTAATTTAACTATAAACTGTGAGTGTATTTGAGCAAAAAAGACGTTACTGCTTCTTAACACAAACAGCATGTGCTGAAACAAAACTGAGGTTGAACTAAGTGTTCCATATAAACTAACATAGAAACCTGTGAGATGTGATCCTAAGAAATAATCTATTTTATTTTGAGAACGATTTTTTTACGCTCTCACAAGAAGATATTTATTCCCTCAAAAATCCTACAATACTTCGTATCTTATGTTCACTTTTTTACAAATAAAAAAAAAATATTTTCTATTAAGAGAAATTAAGTTACTGCCAACAATCTGATTAAGGGCTTCGTAATTTTCTGCCTGAAATTCTAGAGTCAGTTTTGCATCATCATTTATTAGAAATAGGCTGAAAAGTTAAGCGCTATTGGCCCGAAAGAAAAAACAATGATTTCGTGTAAATTTTTTTTTCACTTGTCATAGTCCTTGCATTATGATAAAAATGTTTCTACAGATATTCAGCTCAATCAGGAATAATATTTTCCCAAGAACTTTTTCTATCTCCTTATTCCACATTATGAGCAAAATTATCCTGGGAAAAAAGTTCCGAAAGCGAAGAAGAAGGACTTATCTTGGGGTTTCCTCTAGTTTTTCGTACATGAGATAATAAATAAATTGAGCCAAGTACTAGACTCGCACAGCAAGACAAAGGATACCCCTTGTGTGGGGTACCCTTTATTATTTAACTTTTTACTGGTTTTAGCAGGGAACGGAAATAAGAGGTTTTTTTTTCATTTTTTGAAAAAATAAAACATATGTACATAAATGAACATCGTAGAAAACTTTTGATTACACCATCATGATTTTTAGGCGAAATGCATCCAACATATTGCATGATTTTAAAATTTTTGATTTTTATTTTAACAATCAAAAGTAACAGTTATTTTTGATTTTTATTTTTTTAAATGAAAAATAAAAGTTATTTTTAATTTTTATATTTTTAAATGAAAAATAAAAGTTATTTTTGATTTTTATATTTTTATATTGTAGACTGAGTTGTCTATGTAAGTTGTTATGTTATGGTTTATTGGGTAGCTTAGTATAATTATTAAGTTAGTTAAGTTATCGTTCACTTCATTTTATTTCATTTCTTGCTCTTCGTTTTTAGATCGAATAACTTGTTTAAGATTATTAGAATGCTTTGAAATGTGAAAGAGTAGTTCAACTAGTGTGTAAGAGAACCTTTGTATGTATTTGAGTATTTCCATAGACTAAGCATGTAAGACGATATTATGAGAAAATAAAGTCAGTCGTTGTTTAACTATCAAACTTTACAAATCAGAAGTGGGATGGATAATGTTAGGGAGCACCTAGGATCGGGTGATCCTAGAAGTCAGGACGGCCGAGTTGTAGACTGAGTTGTCTATGTAAGTTGTTATGTTATGGTTTATTGGGTAGCTTAGTATAATTATTAAGTTAGTTAAGTTATCGTTCACTTCATTTTATTTCATTTCTTGCTCTTCGTTTTTAGATCGAATAACTTGTTTAAGATTATTAGAATGCTTTGAAATGTGAAAGAGTAGTTCAACTAGTGTGTAAGAGAACCTTTGTATGTATTTGAGTATTTCCATAGACTAAGCATGTAAGACGATATTATGAGAAAATAAAGTCAGTCGTTGTTTAACTATCAAACTTTACAATATGAAAAATAAAAGTTATTTTTGATTTTTATATTTTTCTATCAATAATAAAAATCAATTCAAAACTCTTATTTATTTGTTGATGCCGTATGTATTATAATATGCTGCTTCATTAAAATTTCTATATGAATATAATATATTATGTGACTTATCCATTATCAGCTATAAAAACATGAATGCATAGAAATAGCTTATAAGTTTTGGCTGCCATTCAAGTCAGTGTTAAGAGGTCGTTTTTAGGTGTTCAATTTTACCATCTTAATTGATTTTAAATGTTCCTCACATAAATTATATCTCAAATCTCCCAATATTAATCTGAGTGCTGAAAATTATCTTTCTAAACTGACTTGAGTGGCAGGTACAGAATGAACAATTAAAGCTAATTTTCGAAGCCATGGAAACACAAATTTTTTGCTCTCCCAATATTCCAATAAATTAGCAGAAGTATCGAAACGCTTTTCTTTGTAATTGTCTATTTCAAAATAAGCTTTGCGGACATATTACCTACATATGTCACGAATTTTGAATTGATTTTTATTATTGATAAAAAAATATAAAATTAAAAAATAACTTTTATTATTGATATAAAAATGTAAGAATCAAAAATAACTTTTATTTTTCATTTAAGAATATAAAAATCAAAAATAAATTTTATTTTTCATTAAAAAAAAAAAATAAATATCAAAAATAACTCTATCTAAAAATATAAAAATCAAAAATAATTCTTATATCTTGATTTTTTTGATAAAAGTCATAAGAGTTACGGTGCCTGCTTGTTACCGTTTTTAGTATTTGTTGTTGTAGAGGCCAGGCAACTACATATACCGTGTAAGCTTTTAAGTGTCCATCTTTTACGTTTCAAAAGTTGTAGTTGATTTTCAAATTAAAGGGTGTCCCCATGTATGACCACCAATTAATTGAATTTTAGCGTTTTGCTAGTTTTGGTATTTTTTGTTGTAGGGGCATGCCAACTATATATGTATGTACATATACTGTGAACATTTCAAGTCTCTATCTCTTACATATTTAAATGTTACAAATTCTAAATTTCATAATTAAATGCTGTTAAAATTCATAATTAATGCATTTAATTGTGATTTTGTCATGTACTTACATATGCAGCAAACTGCCAATAACCGTGAAGCATCATCGGGCGGCGAACACTCGGGAAAGAATGGCTTCAGAACATAAACACTGAATGTTAAAGCAACAATGGCTTGTGAACATGGACGCACTATCATACATTCTATCCAAAGACGTATGAAAGCCATGAAGGGGCCAAATGTTTCCATAATATATGCATAGTCTGCACCGGACTTTGTGATCATTGTGCCCAGTTCGGCATAGCAATAGGCTCCAACCTAAAATAAGTAACATAGAGAAGATAAATTATGTAAGTTTGGATCAATCGATTTAGCAATCAATATTGTGCCATCGAACTTTCGATAGCTTTTGACATGAGGAAAAAAAGTTTCATTACGACATATAAAAAGTAAAATCTTTTTCGAGGTGTTTTTATGGGGGAGCCCCCTAAGGAGGCATGGCGCAGGGTCGATGTGTTTGAATAAAATATTGAGTAGAAAATGCTATTGTGGGATGGTCACGCATTTTAATGCTCTACAGGCAAAATGCGCCTCGAAAGTATGTTTTCCCCCTATCATACTAATTTGCCTCAGGCTGCCCGTACAAGAGTCAAATGTATAACCAACCCTTAACAATTTTCTCTCCCAGTCCCTTAGCGAGACTCCTATTCAAAAATTTAAAAAAATCGAAAATAATTCTTTCAATATATTATTATTTTGTATTACGTTTATCATTAGGCTTAAGTTCGTTATATTTTATTTTTATGATTGATATTAATTAATACAGAAAAGAAAACATCAAGGACCCTTAGCTGAGTGGACACCTAGTTGTTTCGAAGCCGCCACAGCTCTCATCCTTCTAAAGCGACTTAAGCCACTCAGCCACCCAAGTTGTTGTATGTTTACTGTCTAACTTTTTTTTAAATTATACCAAACTTTATCATTACTTTTTTTTATTTGTATGTATCTTTGCATGGGTGAAAGATTCCCACAACACAAAAGTAACCAAGTTGTATTATAACTTCTTGATAATTCTAATTTTTCATTTCCTGGTTTGAGTGTCGCTTTAGAAGCGTGAGCCCTTTAGTTCAAGGACGGATGCTAACGAGAGGTGTAGCGCCTTCGAAACAGCTGGTTGTCCAGCTAGCTAAAGGTCCTTGATGTTTTCTTTGTGTGGTTTAATTAATAGTAATCACAACAGTAATGTAGAACGAACTTAATCGTGTTAAACGTAATACAAAGTAATAATATAAGATACAGTTCGAATAACCAGTCAATTGATTTTTTCAAAAGCTGTCGAAAAATCGATGTCACAAAATCTACAACTTTTTTTTTTCCGTAAAAGTCGCTTAAAGGAAATAATTAGAAATTAACTTAATTAATTATTGGCTGTAAAAGCCAATTGAAATGTATTATTTTAGGTCTAATAGATCTTAATGTTTTCTGTCTTTTTCAGCCGTCTATATGCCGCCGAAATTTCGTTGATGCTAATCAACTCATCAGAAGACTCGAAAGACTTGTCTGAACATTCCTGATTCTCATTTTGTTCATGAGAATTTTGGAATATGTGGTTGGGTTTCAAACATTCTTTTAAGATTTTTCGAGTCTACTAATGAGTTGATTAGCACCAACGAAATGTCGGCGGCATATTGACGGCTAAAAAAAAACAGAAACCATTAGGGTCTATTTGTAGACTTAAAATAATGAAATAAGTAGCTTATCAAAATTTGTTAATGCTTGCTGGTGTTTAATGTTTCTGCTAATAATATAATTTACAAATAAATATCCCTTACTGGGATAACTACCTTGTCGTGGTGTGAGGGCTCAAGTGTGGGCTGAAATGCACACCTGTTCTGAAGATAAAGGGGGGTCCTTATAGGACATATGAGTCCAACTGGTTCACGGTTAAACCCACGGAGCGCACAATAAGCTTATATAGGCTTAGGTGTATGTCGTAAGACATGGGTAGACGAACCCCTCCATTCAACCTAAATTAACCTACCCTACAAATAAAAGAACAGTGTGTTGAAAGCTTGCTTAATTTTTCCATTTAGTTAAGAAAAAGTTTAATTTAATATACAGAATATGCTTAGTACGGTTATTTAAGACCTGCATTTGACAATTGATTTTCCACTTACAGGAAAACATTTATATTTAATGCCACAGTGGGCTGTTCTAAATGTTGCTGGCAATTCATTCTACCCTTTTTTTTAACGCTGACAGCAGGCAAAATTGAGTTTCTTCTCGTACAAAACTACTTCTTTAGTCATTTTTTTTAAATTACTACAATTTTATTACGAACACCAGTTTCATAAATAATTGAACTGTTAAACCATAGATAATCATCATTCTTTGAAAAAATTCTTTGGCGCAAAGTTTATCCTAATATATTTTTTATTTCCTGTGCGAGACACACAAACACACACACACACAAATGCGTTTGTATTGTGATGGCAGAGTTAAGAATCATTTCTATTCAACGCCTTACCACTGAACAAGACGTGTCATAATTGTGGATGCTGGGAACGAAGGAAGGTTGATTGCTTTTTACGAGCAGTGTCAGGAATTTTTGAAGTTATTTCATTAAACCTATGTATGTTGATAACAAGCACAAGCATGCATACATATTTTTGATATGACCTCTTCAGAAAATTGTGTTGAGGCGTAATTTCTTTTGAATAGCAGGATTATTTTATAGTTACTAGTATTTTAAAATTTTTATAATAGTTCAATTTAAAAGCTCATACGATTTTTATTTCTAAGTTTATTTTATGGGGTTTCTAATTCTAATGTTTTTTGCTCTTTGCTTACTTTCGTGTTCTTTTCTAAAAAGTATGCAATTGTATAAAAAAAAATCGTGTTGTTTTCTGACAATGCAGCATGAAAAAGGGTTAAATGCGAAGCTTATTTTGCATTCAACCTTCAAGATCAAGGTGAGGTAATGGTCTTTTCTACAACTCTGATTGCTGGGTCTAGATTCCGCCACGATAAAATCTTTTCATTTCGATATATTGTGCAATGCTTTCCAGTCAGCAGCTGTTTTTATTGGAAGAAAAATATTATTCACCCCTATTGTGAGTAAAATGTGAAATTTTTATTCCCATAAAATTTTCATTTCCCAAGTAGGGAAATTTGCTATCATGAATATTATGGGAACATTTGTCTTGCTATCAATATGTAGTGAGTGTACAATGGTGAATGTACAATAGCCCATACAAAGGAAATTTATTGAAAATTTGTGGGTAAGTGATGTAAAAAGTAATTAAATTTATGTTTTATAACTAATAAACAGAAATTTGTAGTTTAAAAGGTAAAAAGGGTGAATAAATCGGCGTTTTCATGCCTGTTAAAAATTTTGACTGATTCTCTGCCGGCAACAAAAAAAAAATCATTTGGTATTCCGCCCATTGTAAAACTAAGCGCATGCTTACGTTTTTTTGCAGAGGGTGGATACCAAAAAAGTGTGGGTAGAGATTACGAAGTACGAATGGCGCAATCCACTTTTTGCGAAGTGCTCTCTAAAGTGTTGGATGCTTTAGAAAAGTCTCTGCACAGATAAAAAATCCATGGATAAAATGCCATTCATGATCTTTTTGAATAGGAGGTCAAGCACTTTTTAGTTCTTCTGTAAGCGAATATCAAAATTCAGCCACCACATCTTTAGAAACTTTCACAAAACCACATGCAATGGGTGGGTTATTTTACACCCTATTGAGAAGCATGTCATGTTGCATATTATTTATTGATTTAGATCTAAAAATAGTTTTCAGCTAAATTATATATCCATTAAAATGTAGCAACTACTTGCATTTTTTTTCTAGTTCCCCAGAGTAAACAAAATGAACAAATTTATACCGAAACTGGGAAAAATGTTTTTGAAAAATCCATTCGCGATAAGGGGAAATTTCAAATGGGAACACATTTTATAGGAAAAGTTATTTATGATCGCACTTTTGGGAAATGGGAAAAAATTTTAGGGGAAAAATTATTCATGATAGGGGTGATTATTTTTTTATTACGTTTATTGAGCTCAAGTCTGTTACATAATATTACTGTTGTTATTGAAATTAATTAAACAAGACAAAGAAAACATCGGTCACCTTTAGCTAGGGGACAACTAGCTGTTTCGAAGCCGCCACACTTCTCATCAGCAGTCTAGTTGTCCCCCAGCTAAAGGTCTTTGATATTTTCTTTGTCTTGTTTAATTAATATCAATCCCAGCAATAATATTATAGAACGATTTGTGCCTTATAAACTTAATGCAAAATAATTATAGAAGAAAAAGTTCGAATAACAAAAATTAATTAATTTGAAAAAAAAATCTTTTTTTAATGAATCTTATTAATTTACTACCAGCAATGAACAACTTTCTTCCACAAAGCCGTTTAATAATTATATTAGCGGTATTCACACCGAACTTGTTAATTTGTTACTCGGTAGTTTGTTAATCTGTTAAAGTTACCAACTGTGAACGACCCCCTTTTGTAAACTTTGTTGGTCTGGTAACTTTCGTAGTAAACCAGCTGATTTATTATTCCGACACAATTTATTATTCTGAAAAAATTAAACACGCCACGAGTGCTTTGACACAAATAACGTTTGCTGATTGTGAGTTACCAACTAACAACCATTTAGTTTTATTAAATGTTAATCCGGTAGTGCGATAAATATACAAAAACAAAATACGTGTAAAAAAGTAACTATTAACGATTAACAAACTAACAAGCTCGGTGTGAAAACCGCTATTATTTGTATTTTTGCCATAGTACTATTTTGCAAAATATTAAGAGCTTATTTTAGAGAGGCTGCTTGCGGCAAAATATCATACATGCGTCTGCATGTCGGCAAATTTGCTAATTTAAGTTGCTATCAAATTAGAGCTGAAAAATTCGATTTTGTGCATAAATGCAATTTAAATCTAATTGGCTTCTAAAAAATCGACAGTTAATGTATTGGAAATTGAAGTGCTCTCTTTCAGTGAAGATTTTTGCACATTTTTATTGCTGCATATTAAGCATTTCTCTATTTGAATATTCCACATGAGAAAATTAAATATTTTGCAGTGGAAGCCTGCTGCTTATTAACTAGATCAAGTACTTTGTAAACGTGTAGGGGTTCTGTTTATGTTTTTCTATTTTATTATAATACTAAAACTAATAAATAATTCACTAATTGTTGTTACAAATGTGTACAGATGCGAATGCTGTAAGACATTGTAGTTATCATTTTAAACAGTACTAAAACAAAAATGTAAATTTTAAATAAATTGTTTTTATAATTTATTTGCTTGCTCAGATAGATAGGCAAGAGCTAAGCAAACCAATTCAAATGATTCCTCTTTCTGTCCCAGAAAACAAAATTCCCTGATCGCAAAAGATAAATATTTATATAAGCAAATTGAACAGGTGTGAAACTTAAAGTGGTCTGTCTGCTGCAAGACTGTTGCCTCTGGAATGAGAGCTGAGATTTGATGAACATATTTACATGTTCACGGTGGAGAGAGAGAGAGAGTGAGAGAGAGGGAGGAGAGCGAGTGGTAGTGAGTAAATAAAAAAGAAAACTACAAAACAAATAAAAAACAACGACACGATTCTATTTTAATTTAAAAACACTACATCTGTTTTTAATATTTGTGATTAGACAAGTTTTTCACCCTAATAAAGTTTATCACTTGTTACAAATATATTTCTTATACCCTTGTTAGATATTTAACATTCTGTTTATTGACAAAACAATTTTTCTGTTCACACACAAAATCGATTAACGCAATAAGTATATGACGATTCTGAAAAAATGCGCTTTTACTTCAAACTTTTAAAGAAGTTTTATATAAAAACTGAAAAAGAACTTGGGAGTTATAAGATCTTCAGTTAACATCGTAGTAAGCTTTTGCTCTCTAAAATATTATTACGTTTTTACTCTTTAATAAAAACGGCTTTTGCGGATTCTTAATGTCTGTGCTAATAACTTGTACATTACCAATAGACAAATTAATTTCGAAAGTTCTAAGACAACAACCTTTTTGCGAAATCTTAAGATCTGATAAAATTTTCGAGATCCTTTTGAACCAATGGATAGACGGCCATTATTTAAATTTTATGGTGGTGTTTTCATTCGTTTACTACTTTTGTCCCTTATAGCAGTGCTATTCAATCACTTGTATTGGATTAACCCATAGACGCACCACAAGCTAAAATTTTTAGCAATATGCTAAACTCTGTAAAATATCACTTTTTACAGTGTTGCATTTTAATTTTACTTGATATTTGAAACAATTTGTAAGCCCTGTGAGTCGAGGCTAATACAATTATTTAATTGAACAGTTAATACGAAAATGTTAATAATTTTATCAGGCTTGAGTTCAATTTTACTTACTCAAAATTGAGTAAGATTTTCCTGTAATAAAATAAATAAATTTTTAAAGAAGACAAGAAAAGTAAATGTGACTTATTGGCTGGGGTGCCCTGGCTGTTTCATGTGGTATACGTACCTGGGTTGAAAGCAACCCTTCATTAATTGAGTAGAATTTACTGAACATACCTTCTTGCAACATAAGAAAATGAGAGAAAAGCTGCTGAGCATACGCAATCAGCGTTACCATTGGTCATAGTTTTTGTTTATTTACACAGAGCGAAAACTTCCTAATAGATTCAATAAGATTTTCTCTTTGAAACGTTTTTAGGCTGAGGGGTATCCCAGCAGAGAGAAAAGAAGATTTTTCTATGGGTATTTCTTATTATTTCCATGTTGCAAATCTTATTAATTGTCTCAACAAGAAAAACACATAAAACCAAGAAGAAAACTTGTCACTCACGTTTGTTTTTACTCAGTTTCCGATTTGCATGGTAAAAAAAAAATTCTATGGAGAAGAACTTATTGATTCTATTAGGTTTTCTTGTAAATTGTATACAATAAGGATTTCTTATTGATTTTATTAGGTTATCCTATTAATTTTTTCCTATTGGTTTTATTAGTTTCCTATATAAACATTTCCTATATAAATCATCTTTTTAATTTCATTAATTGTTGTTTTTTCAATAAGGTTTTCCCATTTAAAATAATAAGGAATCCTTCTTGAAAAAAACCATAGAGATATCTTATTGATTTTGTTCTACTTTATTAGGTGCTTTTTTCTCTGTGTATTTTTGAAAGTCAGAGCTAATAAAAAAGGAACTTTTCAACAACTGAGCAACTTATAAAATGATTTTAAAAGTTATAATTGTATGTTTAATTGAATGTGTGAGCACAGCTCTTTTGATCACCCTGGATGCTATTTTTTCTTTAATCTTTACCCCTTTTACAAATTTTCGAAACAACTTACCATTGAAAATAAACCTGATACCACCCAGACAATTAAAGCCAAATTAACGCTGCCTGTGTTCATGAGGACGCCAGTGGGTGAGACAAAAATACCCGAACCAATAATGGAACCCACAATTACTGTACACCCATTAAGAAGACTCATCTTGGCCTTAAGTGTTACTTCACCACCGCCATCGCCATTTTCTGTTTTCGCCGCTGTTTCGCCATTTCCATTGACAATGGAGTTTTTGCGTGAAGAGTTTTGCCGATTTAAAGATTCAGTCTCCATGTTGAAATAATTTTTATATGTATTCTCGCTCTCTTTATTTGTGTATCTTACACTTCTTCCTCGTATGTATTTGCAATGTTCTGTAAATAAAGAAATGAAAATTAAAAATTTTGTTTAATCAAGCAATTCAATTTATAACTTTATTATTTTATAAATATATAAATTTAAAATTTTGTTTAATCAAGCAGTTAAATTTATAAACTTATTATGGGTGTATTAAAATTATTTTGCTGTGTAAACAAAAACTGGACTGTATTTGAATGTATGTGGAATTTTTTTCATCCTAATTTTTCAATTTTCACCTGCTTAGCTAATACCTTAATTTATTTACTTTTTCTATTCTGTTTGATATCGTCATATGGAAAGTAAATAATTGCTTTCTTGAAAAGAGATGTTAATTAAATGGGAATATGTTTCTTTAGTCATATTAAAATACACCTGTTGAGTCAAATGAGAGGAAAATAATTTCTTTTTCTGTTCTATTTTTATAATTAGTTAGTTTCACATTGGGAATACTCTGATGTCATTTCTCTGGGCTTTAATGATTATCCATAAAAATCTTCATATTACCGCCACTATTAAAATCGAATTGCACTTTGCAGGCTATCCCCCAGCTGATCATTATTACAACTTACCGATAAGAAAATTTAGTTTTTTCTCAACTTGTGGCAATACTTTTAAAAGGTTTAAGTCTGCAGGAAGCGTAAATGCATGACGAATTATTTCATTTTCGGGAAATTTATCCAATGAATTAAACATTTTAGTTGGATAAAATAAAGATACAACAAAATATGGTAAATGCAAAAGCTGCATATTTCCGATAGGGTAAAGTATCTAGAATTCATCCTCGATCGAAAATTAAAATGGAAATGCCACATGGTTGAAACAGTCAGTAAGGCTCATATGATGGACAATCTGTAAACAAGCCATAGCCACAAGATGAGGGCTGAGTCTAGAGATGATACTTTAGCTTTATAGTAGCGTTATCAGCGAGATTATGATCTATGCTGCTATAATGTGGTGGGCATCGATGTAATATGAATGCAACATCAAAACGGAAAAGAAAATTCGAAGAAAATGCTTTGTTCGTATAAGTGGGACTTTCAAAACCACACCAACAAGGGCAATGGAAGCAATACTATCAATCGAGCCAATAAAAATGTCAAACAGCGAAGGGATTAGTGGTGATGGATGAGGGGATCGATCAGGGACACGGAGCGCATCAGCAACGAAACTTTACAGCCATAGGCGAGTCAGTGCCGGAAAATATGACGTCTGATCGCAATCCGAAAACAAGACTAGAGGGCAATTTTGAAATATTGACTTCCATTTCTGGTTGACCAACCCTTGCAACCAGATCCCTATGGGGCTTCATTGTTACACAGATGGATCAAGGGGAAAAATAGGACTTGCTATTTGTATAGAAAATACAACGGAACTGTTATTCCCTCTGCCAGACTATTGCATAGTTTTGCAGGCGGAAGTTTTGGCAATTACAGTATATACTCCAGGGAACTCAATGACAAGGGAAGGCCAGGACCTGTGATTATATTCAAGGGTAGTCAAATAGTCATTAGAGCGATCTCAACTGCGTGGATTAAATCACAAACAGTTTGAGATTGCAAGAAAGCTATTAACGGTTACTCTACTTATGTTGAACTGCTCCTCATCATATGAGTGCTAAAGCATGTGGGAATAACTGGAAATGAAAGGCAAACTCACTTGCTTCAAGCGCAAGAGTTAAGCAACATAAGCTTTCAATGCAGTTAAATCTAATCTAACGAATTGGGCACCTACAGCCCACTTAACTCTCTGGAATAACAAAACTATGGGAAACAAGGCAAGAATTCTATGCAGGGGACCCAGACGAGGAAAAAGTGGGGGGACCTTCGTAGGTATAGCGGGGCAAGATGAAGATGAGTATGTGGGCAGGAAGGCGAGACAATAGAGCAGGGACCGAAAATAACTGTTATTTTTGAATTTTTGATTAAAAGAAGCAACCTCAAGGAAATGTCGGAGAATGAAACCAAGTATACCATTTTGAAAGTCTTGGACCAGATCGTCAGCAAATGCGATGTGTTTTAAAAATCTGGTTTTTATTTTTTCAGGCAAAAATAACAGTTATTTTTTAATTTTAATTTTTTTGAGCAAAAATAAGAGTTATTTAATAACTTTTATTTTTTTGAGCAAAAATAAGTTATTTTTTAACCTCAAAAAGAGGCAATACAAAAACAAAAGATAATAAACTAAAATTGATGGCAATACAAAAGAAGAATTATTAATTATTTTTTAACTTTTATTTTTTCTAGCAGTTATTTTTTTTTGTTGACTTTTATTATTGCGAGCATGAATCAAATTTATTTTTTGACTTTTATATTTTTGAGCAGAAATAAAAGTTATTTTTTGATTTTTATTTTTATTTATTTTTTTTTTTTTTTGATGAGAAATAAAAGTAATTTTTGTGTTTTCAACCCCTTTGACAAAGAAATTATTATTTAATATTCCAAATATTTTTTTTTTAAATAAGTAAATTTAACGCTGAAAAATTATCTTTCTTTGAAAAAGTTTTTTAATAAGTATAAAGAATTTATCACAAAATAGCTTTTATTTCTGCTCAAAAAAATAAAAGTTAAAACTAACTGTTATTTTTTATCGAAAAAATAAAAGTCAAAAAATAACTTTTATTTCTGCTCGAAAAAAAAATAATCAAAAAATAACTTTTATTTTCTGACTTTTACGATAAAAGTTATAAAAGTTACGGTCCCTGCAATAGAGCAGTATCTATGCCAGAGCCCCGGCTCTGTTAAAAGACTTGGGCAAAGCCCTTAAACTATTGCTGCAGATACCGTAAAATGTATATTAGTTGGAGAAACGCTTTGAAAAATTTTCTAAAGCTGTCCCCAGCTGGGACATGAATCCAGGTCTTTGAGCTCAGTGATCTGAGCCACGACAGCCTCGTCATGCTGGATACTTAGACACAATCTTATAATACAGTATTAATTTATGTATTTTTGTTCTCTCTGGGTTCATTCTTACTATGAAATCGTGTTGCAACTGTTCACTCTGTCATTCTGTTGACATTTTTTAAGTAATTTTACATACGTATCAACAAATCAGGTCAATTGAAATATTCGTACTTGTTTGTGAAAGGTTTATTTTCATTTCTTGTTTAATCATTTGTTATAATTCATTATTGAAATGAATTAAACAACACTGAAAGATAATAACAGGCTTAACACTGTCACCATCTGTTACAGACGCCACAGAGCAACCACTTATGATTAATTGCACAAACATCAATATTTTCCCCCGACCTTAATTGCTGCCCAGAATCTCAAAAAAGAATTATTTCAATCTTTTACACTACTTTGGAAATTTTTTTTCTTTAAATCTTCCACAAATAAGTGTATTCTTAAAAGACTATAATACAAACAAAATTACTAAGGCCATATAAATAAGTTTTCTTTTTCCAAACCCGCTTCAAATTGGTCTTTCAACTGTCATTCTTATTGATTCTTAATTTGCAAGAATTGTATTTATTTTTCGCTATATGTATGTGTGTATGTTTTAATGTATTTCCTTCAATACTTAATTTAATCCGGAAATTATGAAATAGTACATTCACTTTTGTCAATTAAGCAGCAAACAACAATTAAGAGTGAGAGCTGCTTATTTTTCGTCTTGGGTAGAAATAAAAAAACAAAATCTACGTTCATACATATGTATGTGATTGAACTTTAAAAATTGATAAAGAAATTGTACAAAAATGTCAATACGTCATTTTTTCAAACATCCGTACTATTCTTAAATATGACTGTTTCGCCAGAAGTGGTAAGAATTAATAAGTTGGTTCTTTTTTTAGTATTCTCAACGAGTTCTTAAGGCTGCAGAAATATTTTAAATACAAACTGATTTCAAAAATTAATATATTTTTGTTTGTTGCTACCTGCGATGGTGTTAGCAAACTGGTATATGTTAATTTTTTATATTTTACCATTAAAAAATATTTGCTATTCGACTAAAAATTGCATATCTTAAAAATTACACAAGAGTTGGTTCAAAATTCAAGTTCAAAAAGAGTACAAAATTTTCTTTAGAATAAAACTTTTATTTCCCTGCAGTCAGACTGGGACCAAGTGTCTCTACTTCACTACAAGAGTAGTTGAAATGTCTAGAGGTTTTCTTCTATGTGTCGATTTAAAAAAAAGCGGAGATAAGGTGTATGTCTGGATACGAAGTAATAGTAAAAATATTTTTGGAACGAAGTTCCTTAACGCGGCTTGCTGGAAGTGCAAATTAGTAGAAATCGTCACGAAAGCGTGTGAGCTGTTTATATGTATTGGTGTATCTGTTGACAAACAATTGTGTAGGTGTCTCCGCTGATGTCAGCGGAGACACATACCAATAAATATTAATTAGTTGTGAAAACGGATAGATGTCGCTAAAGTAAAGTATGATTGATAGATGTCGCTAAAGTAAAGTATGTCACAACAAAAAACAGCAATATTGAAAAATTTTCTTCGTTTTGCAGCAGATTGACAAAAAAATACTGCATGTGTCAAAAGTAAAAAAATAAAACGTTCCAAAAATTTTAAGAAGCATATAAAATTTAAAAATTTCAAAAACAACGCAAAGTAATAGATGCAGATTTCACCTTGTATTACATTCGAAGATGAAGAAAAAACGTAAGGAACTTTGTTCCTAAGGGGGGTCCCTCGATCGCATTTTTTTTAGTTTATAGAAATGCAATAGTAAATTTATAGTTTAACCATTGCAATATGGTGGCGTAAGAGCTACATTCTAGAGCACCCCTTTCTTGCAACGTGCGAAATAGAGTTTACTTTTTTAATATGAGATATAACGAGGATATTTTTGTATAAAAAAAGAGGTATTATTGAATACGCATTCAATGAATGAAGTCTACGAGAAGAAGGAAACAACAATAGAACCAAGCCCAACCTATTTTGTCGTGTTTGAAGGAACATTATACTGACAAGTCTGGAGAAAACAGAGCTTGTTCTCGTTGCTCGGAAATGTCAGCCTCCGATGCTCAATCCACCAACCGTAAAGAGGATTGAACTTAAATTGACGGAGAATGCGAAATATCTTTTCACTGACTATGTTTCCAAGTTAACCTGGCAAGAGCCATGCAAGAGCCGGCTAGACAAGACAGCTATTGTATCATACTTGTGCCGAAGGCTCATTGGCAAGAACTGGGAAATAAGCACCAGAAACTTCTATTGGTTCTTCGGTGCGGCTGTGAAGCTCGTACTTGTATATAGTACGAGCCTTGTAAAGCGGAAGGCTCTTTTAAAAAAATCGCCTGCTGCAAGACTTTTGAAAGGATATGGCGTACATCAGCCTTGATGTTAACCAGCGCATTCGGCTCTACACCATCTAAGGCGCATTTTACGATGCTACACTGGCTGTCTGTCGATCTCACGATTACTGAAACTGCTATGAAATCGTCGATACGATTGAAGGACGATGGCACGTGAAAAGATGCGGTCTGACGGCATGCGTCGATAATTGGAACGATATTTGACCTTCCCAATGGCATTGAGTATTTTTCACTGGCCCCAATGAACGATAATGGATTCAGCGTAAATCTGTCGGATGCATCTATAAATAGTGCCGAAATAGATCAAACAGAGAACACGATGCTTGTTTTTACGGATGGTTTCAAGTCGAACGAAGAGGCTGGTGGTGGTATATACAATATATCCCTTGTCTTCAACGAAGGATCAGCTTTAGTCTACGTCATTAAAACTGAAAGTTGCTGCGGTAAGCTGGATGAGGTACTACAGGATATACGGAGAGTATATCCTAATCTGTGCTGACAGCAAGGCATGCGCTTGCAGGTGCTTACACAACATCTTGTTTGGTTCATGACTGCTGGATATCTCTAAATGAGATAGCAAGATATTCAGACACGGAGCTTCTCTGGGTACCTGGCCACAACAGTGTGTCCGGCAATGGTGCCCACTTACAACAGGAGCTAATACAAGTTCATAAAAACAGCGCAGAATGAGATCACCTGTCGAATATAGGGGCTCACATGGCCCAGCTATAATCAAAAAAAATCCTTAGCTTAATAGGATTTTCCTCGATATAACCTAGTGGCTGTTCTAACAGGACACTGTCAGATGGGAGTACGAGTATATACGAGAAGACTAAATCTTCCATATCAACTACTGCCACACCTTAACCCCATAAGAATAGGAGGAGGAGATGAATGTAGAGCATGTGGGGAGGAAAGCACTATTTATGTAAGTGCCCCGCCTTCTCACAAATACGAACCTGTCATCTTGGGAGAGTCACCTTACCAGACATAACCCAATTACGGGGCATAGGCTGGAGGAAATTAAGGAGCTTTGCGAATGAGACGGAGTTTCTATAGACCTGTCAATCTGTCAAACTGTTTATGGTTAAGTCCACGAAGCGCACAATCAGCCTATACTGGCTTAGGTGTATGTCGCAAGACATGGGCAAACAAACCCCTCCAATCAACCTAACCTAACCTAACCTAGCTTAAATCTTCCATGTAATGACTTGTCAGCAAATATGAAGAGTAGGAGGAGGAAAGTGTCGAAGATTTTCTCTGCCGAAGTCAAGGTTTTTCTAACAAGAGAGCAAATTATTTAGATATACCAACACTACATGGGTTGCTGACTGTGTTTGAATGCGAATTAAACTGAGTGGAGTCTTCCATCCGCTCATCTGGCTGGTTTAGCACAAAACCAGTATGTGGGGTGGAGCTGTTTCCCTGCTGCCTCCTTCGGGTACCACAACGGCACCTTCTGGGACCCAAGTGGGCCAGTCTCAGGCAGCCCGTGAAACATAACACACAAGGAGGTATTAGCGAACACTTTCTTATTTCGCAAAATGCTGATAAAAGTTTCCATATTTCAACTTTATAAAATGAGAAGATCGTTAATTAATTTCTATTATTTGAACTTTTTCTCTTATATAATTATTTCTGTATAAAGTTTATCAGGCTCAAGTTCTTTCCATATTATCTTTGTGATTGGTATTAGACAAAGATGTCTTCGATATTTTCTTTGCCTAATTTAATTAATATCAATCACAAAGATAATAAAGAAAGAACTTGAGCCTGATAAGCTTAATACAGAAATAATTATATATGAGAAGATCATTGTTAGAATTTCGTTTTACCTTGAGATACAAAGGTGAACATTTTTACAACGGTAGAAAATAAAGGCTTATACTTGGCCGCTGCAACAGAAAATAATAAAAATAACAAGTTGTAAATTAAATCGCATACAAGAAACTGAGATATAGAAGCTTGAAATTTGCACAGTATATCTAGTTGACTGGCCTCTACAACATAAAATACCGAATATAAAAAAACCAAATATTTAAGTGCTGCCCATTACATGGGGGTACCCTTTAGGTTACAAATTAGTTGCAACTTTCGAACCGCAAGCGATAGAGAGCTTAAATTTTTTACTATATCTGTAGTTGCCTGGTTGCTACAATAACAATTATTAAAACAACAAAAAGCTAAAATCGAAAGGGTGCACTACACAAAGGGCACCCTGCGTCTGCTAAGTTAAATGGATTAAGTCATTTGTAGAGTAGTACGGAAGAATCATTCTCGTACTTGTCTAAATTTATTTAAGCATGTGCAATATAGAACTTAACATTTTAAAATCTTTCTATCATAACAACTAAGTACATATGTTTTGATATAAACGCTTGCCAAAATGTAGTGGAGCAAGCTGTTGATAAAATTTAAATACTATCATAATTATTCATTTTCATTCATTCTATAAAACACTAAACACTTTCAACACATATCAACTCTAAAAAGACAATTCTAATAAAAAATCTTTTCATTTTCCTTTAATTTGCAAAATGTGTTAATTTTTAACACAAAAATTTGTGTTTTTCTCTTGCTTATTACCAAATTTTCTAAATGATTAACCAAGCTGAACAAATATTATTATTTTCGAATAAAAAAGTAAAACAAACACATTAAATAAGAAGTAATATATTGAAAAACGAAAACGTAAATTAATAAAATAAGCTTTGCTCTTTAATGTACTTCAAAGTTGTTAGAATACACTAATTTAAAATTTGGTTACTTTTTAAAGCAAAAAAAAATTTGATTCAGTAAAATGTGTATTAAGGTCGCCCAACACGAGCTGATATTTTGTACAAACATAAAATCTGAAAAGCAATGAAATTTGTTTGTGGTTTTCTTACACTTACGCCGCGTTGTTCACAAAACATTTCAATGTACGTACAGGGTTTTTCAATAAGAGCGCTACAAAAGTTTTTTTTTTTTTGTTTTAAATAAAACAAAAACGGTTTTAGATATCAATGAAATTCGTTTTTCCTGTAAAATCACGTTCGATGCCATTATGTATGGAGCTCGATTGCTTTTGCATGGCCACCACGGGCAAGCTTGCAGAAGTCCAGACACTGAACACAATTTTCGACGGTTTTCAAGCATAAATTGGCCGATACAGCTGCAATTTCACGTTCGATATTCGTACGAAGTTCATCAATCGTCGCTGGCTTGTTGGCATAGACCAGAGACATGACGTAGTCTCACGGAAAATAATCTAACGGCGTCAAACCGCACGACCAAGGCGGCCAATCGACCGTGAGATTTCACGTTCGTGAGATAACACGTTCTCCAAACTTGGTTTTCAATAAATTGATTGTGACATTCGCTGTGTGGCTTGTGGCGCCGTCCTGTTGAAACCGCATGCCCTCCAAGTCCATATCATCCAATTGGGGCCAAAAATATTCGGTTATCATTGAACGGTAGCAATTCCCATTCAAAGTAACGTGCCGGTCATGATCATCACAGAAGCAGTGCGGCCCAATGACTCCGCCGGCCCATAAACCCTACCAACCGTAATTTTTGCGGAATGCAAAGATGACTCATGAAGTGCGTGTGGATTGTTGCCTGACCAATAACGCATATTATGGTTATTGACGAAGCCATTCAGGCAGAAATGAGCCTCATCATAAGTTGTACGTAGCGCTCTTAACGTTGATGCCACTGACTCCGAATTTCGGTAGTAAATTTTAATAATTTCGACTCGTTGTTGGCTCGCATATCTTCCCATCATAAAATGGCAAATCTGACTGAAGAGAAATTTCAAAAGAGCAGCAAGAAATATATCGTTTGCTCTTCCTATCATTCGTCTGCTGTCCCTATTGCAGTACTTTTGTAGTGTTACTGTTGAAAAAACCGTTACATATATATAAGTACATGAATTCACACACCACGCCATGGAAAAGCAAATTTTCTCCACTCAGCAAAAATGCTGGCTCCCTCACTTGCTGGTGTGGGCATGCTGCTTTTGTGAATAACCTCCTTTGCATAGCGTTTACACATGCAAGTAATGTGTTACAAGTTGTGTGCACATATTAAAAACCAATAGATAGAAAAAGACAATAAAAACTGTTGCAACTTGCATGCTTGTTTATACAGGCCAGTGCCAGTATATTTTCAAAATGTTGTCAAGAGGAATGGTTTTTTGTGCATCTGACGGCGACTCTTATATAAAAGCGCGGCATCTGAGTCTTATCGCCAATAAATCATTATAAACGTAGAAGCAATTAGATACATAAATATTGAAATAATTTATTTAGCCTTGACTGTTTTCAGCATCAGATATGATATTCTCAATAGTTACAGCCCATTAAATACATAAATATAATTATTATTTTAACTTAATATTTCAACTTGATAGTTCGAGCTTGAGGTCACTTGTTTTTTTTTAAATGCTTGTTTAATTCAATATTTCGATACCTTGATGGGCATCTTCTTCAGGATTTTTTTTTAGGTTTGCTGTCTTTCCAAAAAAAATTTTTGTAAGCTTAATTATTATGTATGTAGGTTAAAATATTTTGTAAAAGTGTAGTTAATTTTCAAGCATTTTGACAGTACAAATTGTTTTTTGAAATTGTTAAAATTTTTTTTTGAAAAAACATCAAGCCGAAAAAAATTCCTGAAGAAGATCGAAATATTCAATTAAACAAGCATTACCAAAAAAAAAAAAAAAAAAAAAAAAAAACAAGTGACCTCAAGCTCGAATTATTAAGTTAAAATATTAAACAACAAAGATTGAAAAATTAGCATCAAGAATATATTAAATGCAATTATCTTTTGTCTACGGCCCTGCTAAAAGCAGTGGCCGGAAACTATCGACATTATCGATAGCTTAATAGCAAACTATCGAAACTATCGAATGGCATCATTATCGATAGTTTTGCAGCTCTATGTCTGGGTTGCCAACGTTTTACCATGCGATCTATAATGGGGAAGCAAACCTGACGATTATCTTGTTTAGAAAATAAATATTAAATTTATATTACAAATCAGTAAAAGCCATATTTCAGTGATGTTTTTATTTTTTTAACTTATTTGTTCGGTATGTAGGATGCAATAATAATATATTAAAGAGTCTTTGCAAGCTATCTATCAAAACTCAAACATAGTTTTTACAGGGTAACATTGTTTTATCTTTTTGTCATTTTACCAACATGCAAGTAAAGAATTACTGGCAAACAAAATCTCTTGGAAGTGGGTGCATAACTGGAAGAAATATGATTGTATTGGTGAAAAATATCAATGTATTAAGCTGCTTGCACTTGCACTGGCGTGTGTAAACGATATATTAGATTGTGTAATTACTTTTTTTCTTTTTCTTAAAACATATTTCTTGTTTTCACTTTTGTTTTCACTATTGAATAATTTTTGCTAAATAAACCTTCTATTAGCATGTTATCCGTTCTTTAAACCGAAAAATAGGCTTAACAATTTGCAAATCAGGGGCCAAATCGTCGCATTCGATATCGAATGAACTGTCGAGCAAAAAAAAAAAAAATTTAAAACAAAAACAAAATAAACAACAAAACACACAGCATAAGTGACGGAATTCGTTCGATATCGAATGCGACGATCTGGCCCCAGTTTTCGCAACAGTGCATTATCATAGAGTACACAGAGGATAAAAAAAAAGATAATAAAAATAATAAATAAAAAGAGATAAAAACCGCATAAAAAGAACTTTGAGAAATGTTTATTCTTTTGTTTTTCCTCAAACTCTAGAATGAGCATGATACAACTAAAGCTCTAAACACATAGATGACAGCAGACAGCAAGCAGCAATATGTCAAAAATAAAATGCATGTGTTTAAATGAAAACGATTATTTTGACGGCAGCAGGGCAGCACGACTGCACAACAGCATTTGCTGCTGCTGCGATCTTAGGCTATTTTCTATTTTGACGGGCAGCAAATAAGCAAATATAGTGTTGCCATTATATGTATAAATTGGACAAATTAGAACAAAAACTTTTTTTTAATATTAAATACAAAAGAACATTGCAAAAATACAATAAATAAATAAATGTATGTGTTTTTATAGTTTTTTCGTGATATTATTACATTTTTCATCAATATTTTCAATTTTATTCATTATGAAATAAGAAATACGGCATCCCTGAAATTTGCATTGCTAAAATACACAGCTGTTCTGGGCAAACCCACCATCTTCGGTTTCTTGTACTCATGTTCTTAATACATTTCAATTGTAGTCTGGGCTATTTTAGCAATTGTTGTAATAAAATTCACTAAATTTTCTTCGCTCTTTTTTTATATTTTTAAACTTTGAATTTGTAATATTTATAAAAATGCAAAATTGATTTACACACCAGCTGATTATTATGTTGTTGCTGTCTTCAAAATAATTATGAAGCCGACTTCAGAGCAGCATTTGAAGTTGGCTGCACTTGAAGTTGGCAGCATTTGCAGTCTGCTGTCGTCTATGTGTTTAGAGCTTAATAAGGCCACCTCTTCTCTACAGTAAGAACATCTTCAAGAAAAATAACATGTATTTTGTTTTTGTATAACTTTTGAGAACGGTCAAAGACACGCCACTTCTATATTAACAGAGCTCAGGCTGATTTGCTATCTCGTTTTGGCAGCATTTCATCTCCGTATTCTCTTGATAGTTTTAAGTAGTCAGATGACTATGGGTTCAGCTGATTAGGCTACCTTATTGGTTGTACCATGGTTTTGACTGCCTTTCACCTCTGTATTCCCATGACAGTTTTACCAAGTCAGATGATTAAGGGTTCATCTATTCAGGCTACCTTATTATCTCTATCATGCTCTAGGTCATTTCCGGAAGAGAGATATTCAGAATTTACGCTGGTTCGCTATCTCATTTTGGCCTCCTTTCAACTCTGTATAGCTGGTGGCTTTGTTTGCATTAGCCGAGATTGTACTGTACTCACAGAAACTAAATATAAATACTATCTTCTTTTTAGTGGCAAAGTCGTCCTTCTTTTGCTTGAATTTATTTAATACATTGTCATTATAATTTGTCACCGGCGCTTAATGACTTTCTTTATGTTTTGTGTTTTTTGTTTTGATGAAATACATACATACAAATTGTTTGCCCTGCTGATAACATTCTGACCTTCCAATGTCATGTGTGTGAAGATAAATTTCGAAATTTATAACCCTGGACACAAACCTATTTTTGTTAACAGAGCTCTGTTAACGTGTTAACATTTGGGTTTCTTGGAGTGAAACATTGGAAGGCGAGTTCCAAATGGATTTTCTACCACCACCTTGGACGTTTGAATCCAATGCACAGTGGGCCGAACACAATATTAAATAAATTTTAAAAAGAAATGAAAATTATTGTTACAAGAAGTCTAAGACTACGATTTTTCCATCATAACAAAATTGATAATTTTCATAGAAAAATCTTAATTTTTGGGAAAATGGAGAAAGATGGGCGGGCAAAAATTGGTGGATTTAGTGCACATTAGGTCACTTTAAGTAAATTAATACCCAGAATCCTTCACAGTGCTTGAAAAATTAAGAAATTTCATTAACAGTGAAATTTCACATTTTGAATTTCTCTGGAGGATGAAATTTCAGGAAAATGGAAGAAGATGGGCGGACAAAAATTGGTGGATTTAGTGCACATTAGGCCACTTTAAGTAAATTAATACCCAGAATCCTTCACAGTGCTCGAAAAATTTAGAAATTTCATTAACAGTGAAATTTCACATTTTGAATTTCTCTGGAGGATGAAATTCCAGGAAAATGGAAGAAGATGGGCGGACAAAAATTGGTGGATTTAGTGCACATTAGGCCATTTTAAGTAAATTAATACCCAGAATCCTTCACAGTGCTCGAAAAATTAAGAAATTTCATTAACAGTGAAATTTCACATTTTAAATTTCTCTGGAGGATGAAATTCCAGGAAAATGGAAGAAGATGGGCGGACAAAAAATGTGTGTGAAGATAAATTTCGAAATGCATAACCCCGGACACAAACCTATTTTTGTTAACAGAGCTCTGTTAACATTTGGTTTCCTTGCAGTGAAACATTGGAAGGTGTGTTCCAAATGGATTTGCTACCACCATCTTGGACGTTTGAATCCAAATGCACAGTGGGCCGAACAAATTATTAAATAAATTTTGAAAACAAATGAAAATTATTGTTGCAAGAAGTACAAAACTACGATTTTTTCCATCATAACAAAATTGATAATCTTCATAGAAAAATTTAAATTTTTGGATTATTGCAAAACATGGGCGGACAAAAATTCGTGGCATCGATGCACTTTAGGTCACTTTAAGTAAACTGATAGCCTAACCCCTTGACAGTGAAATTCCACATTTTGAATTTCTCTGGAGGATGATATCCAGGAAAATGGAGGAAGATGGACGGACAAAAATTGGTGGATTTGGTGCACATTTTTCAGCCGTCTAGTTGGGCTTCACACATTCTTTTTAGATTTTTCGAGTCTACTGATGAGTTGATTAGCATCAACGAAATGTCGGCGGCATATAGACGGCTAAAAAAGACAGAAAACATTAAGGTCTAATTTTAGACCTAAAATAAGGAAATACTTCTACACATCGCCGATTTTTAAGTTTTAAAGAAGCTCTTTCAAATCACTTTCAGCCACCGTTTTCTTTTAATTTAGTTTATTGCTTTGCAGTATGTAAAAACTTTTAAATATGTAAAATAGACTTGAAGAGTTGTGTTGTATCCTACGCAAAACTTGACTAAGAACTTATGTTGTTTTTATTAGAATTTACACAGCCATAGACCCCAACGCCAACATTTCGTGGGAGCGCTTAAGTAAAGGGTATACAAATCGTAATAGTAGAACAAATAATATTTCGTAATGAAAACGAGCAAATTTAACATGTACAGTTATTTCCGCTTAATTGAGTCCCTAAAAATGCGCAACTTTTTACCCAATTAAGCGGGAACTCAATTAAGCAATGCTCGGTTAATTGAATCGCCGACGCAATTAAACGAAAATCGCTTAATTGAGCAATGTGTGCAATAAAGCGAAACACCCATGCGTAGATGGAAAATAATACTCATTGCTTTAGTTAAATATTAAGTTGAAAATTTTTTTAGGTTTATTAAAAAAAAATAAAAATCAGGTACGTTCATCGTACAATGTTTATAAAGGAACAGAATCATGACCTTTTTGCAGCAAAATTTCATTTTTTTACGTTTGTGGAGCAAAAGAAAAAATTAGGTAAATGGAATCAATTAAGCGAAACATTTCCTCTTGTTTTTCGCAATGCGGTCTTAATTTCCGAACCAATTAAGCGGGCAACACAATTAAACGGAACTCAATTAAACGGGTGTTTTAACATAGACAGGTATACTGAACGATTTCGTTCCATGATTTTAAGTGTAATAAAGCGGGAAACTCAATTAAGCGGGGCTCAATTAATCGGAAATAACTATATTTTAAAACGTTCTTTCATCAATTGTGTCGTTTACTCTACCCTTAACATCAGCTTAAAAACAAAAATTTTTTGTGACGTGATTCTGCCGACGTTATTTCGTATGCTCGGAAATCAAAATTGCAGCTCTAGAAGTACCGTGAGTAGAAGGTGGTGGACTAAAAGAAATCAACCCAGAGAAAGATGCTCTTAATTTTGCAATTGGCAGTCAATTTCAAATCTGTTTTTACATTTGTGAACTACGCAGCTGTAGAACACAATTGAACAAGCCATGGAGCGATACACTCTCCGAGAAAGCGGAATAATCGTGTCTATGACGAAGTGGACGAATTTTGCGACCAAAATCATAATGAGCGATGAGGCTCATTTCTACCTCAGCGGGCACTGGAAATCCACGGGTGATGCACAAGAAGCTATTACATCGGTTCATAGTAACTGCATGGTGCGCTGTTCACGCTGGAGGAGTCAGCGGGCCATTTGTTTTTTTTTTTTTTGAGGATGCCGCTGGTCAAATGACAGCTCGCTTAAGGGTTAACCGAGTTTTTTCCGCCGCAATTGAACGAATTTGGTCTGGAGGACAGGTGGTTCCAACAGGACGGAGCAACGGCACACACTGTGCGAGCCACTACCGATGTTCTGAAAGAGAAACAACATCGGGTAACTTCTTTTCGCCCAACTGTTATTTATTTTGTATTTGGTCACTTATGAAACAAAACGAATAGTTTGTACTAATAATTCCCTTAGCTAGAAACATTTTCCATTGGTACCATTAGTTTTCATACACTGTTTGCTGTCATTCCAAAAACAATACAAAAATAGGTGGTTCTCACTCTTTTGGGATTTGTTTTTGTTTTGCTTACCGCAAAATCCTAAACAAATGAAAATGACATGTTTTGTTTTGTTTTGTTTGTTTACATAAACTGTTTTAAATGCATTGGATTGTTTGCTTTTATTTTAGCAAGAAGTTGTGCAACAAATACAATTTCTTGCATTTTCCAGTGTGTATTTCGGTTGGTGCTCAGAATATTCTTACTTTCTGCTCACAGCAGGTACTTAGTTCTTCTTTGAGTCATTCGGTTTTGTAGGCTTTTCCAATAACTGAATTTTGTGAATCACACTTAACTCGTTTCAAATTACAACATTTTTAATGACGGTAATTTACATATTCTCGTTCCGCTTTTGTTTTTATATTTTCCTAGCACACTTTTCAGAAATGCAAATCGAATAAGTAAAAGTGGGCATTTGAACTCAATTGTTTTGTTTCGTATACAAATTAAAAATTTGTTTCAATTACCTATAAGAAAAATAATTGATTTACTTTACAATCAAGAAGAGATAATTGCAGAACATAAAATTTTATTAACTGTTAAATATTGGTTCATGCTGAGGCTCAATGAAAATGATTCAGTTTTTAACCGAGCTTGAGTCAATCATAAAATAATTGCTTAAAAAAACTTGTCATTAAAATGTTTGTTGGTTTTGGTGGCGAAACAGCAGTTTTTTCCTGCTCAAATTAAAAATAATAACATTCTGCTATTTGAAAATATGTACCGGCCACTAAAGCAATAACGAACCCAATACAAATTGTTTTTTGAAGCAAAAATGTGAAAGGTGATTGTAGTTTTCGATGATGATTAATCAAGATAAAAAGATACATGTTAAGAAAACAGTTCACTTCTGATTCAACGCCTAGAAGTGAATGAACTTTTATCATATGTATGTATTTTGTTATCGAAATGGAATATCTATTAGACAGGCATGAATATACATACATATTTCTTCAAATTTCTTTTCGTTATACATTTTGCTAAGGTAAAGGTTTTGTAGCAAAATAAATTAGCTGTGTGCTATTTAATTTTATGTTTGTATGATATTTGCCTGAAGCTTTTTGTTTCGGCAAAGCAAAAGCTATTCTGTGCTGTTAAACATGTTTATTCTTTTATGCCTTCTTCTTACATATTGCGAGTTTTATAGGCGATTGAATATACGAGTACACATAAGACACGTGTATCGTGTGCTTTTTACCTACACACATGTGCACGTACCAAAACTCAGAGAATTATCGTAATATTTTGTAGTATGATGTTTATGTGTTTATGAACTTAATTATTTATTTGCTTTAAGAGCAAATTGAAATGTATTAATTCAGGTCCAAAAATGAACCTTTTCAAAATGGTTTCTGTCACGTTCAGCTGTCTATATGCCGACGACATTTTCAAAGGGTGAATGAAAATTTTCGCTGGATTAATGGAAAAATATTAATGAAATTAATTCATTAGAATTATGAACAATTCATTAGAATTATGAAAATTTATTTTCAAAAGCTGAAAGCACAGGCTTCTCTTTTAGAATCATGATACTTTTCAGTGTAAAAGTATAGTCTATAAATTTGTTTTGAAGTATTCCCAATTTGTAATAAACTTTCTCACTTTCGTTTGGAGTTTTCTCAATTTAAAATGCAAATATAATTTAATATACATAATTCGTTTGCTTTTCCTTAAACTAATTTTCAGTTTTATTTATAATTCTTGTAATTTTAAATTCAATTTTTCGATTTTAATTGGAGTTTTCTCAATTTCACATACCTCATGTATGTACACATTATACCCCTAATTCATAATAAATTAAGTCAAGTACGAGGCTGGCTCGCACTCTTAGGGTATGTATGTGTAATGTATGTGAATACATATGTATGTATATTTTATGGCGTATGTGAATACATATGTATATTTTATAAATTTCATCTCTCTGTTTTTAAAGCTACTTTATGTTGTATGGGGACTCCTAGTAATTTTCCACTTGTTGTTGTTTTTGTAATTTATTGTTGTAAGGCATCTGGGAATACATACACTGTGCGAATTTCGACTCTCTATCTCTTACGGTTCGAGAGTTATAGCTATTACTCTACGTTGTAAAGGGACACCTGGTAGTTTTATAGTTGTTGTTGTTTTTAGCAACTGTTGTTGTGGAGCATATGTGAATACACATATTGTGCAAATTCCATCCCTCTGTCGCTCACAGTTCGAGAGTAACGGCTAATTGTTACTTTACGTTGCATAGGGACACCTGGTAGTTTTCGACATGTTGTTGTTTTTAGCATTTGTTGTTCACAAGCATCTATAAATACATACACTATGCAAATTTCAGCTTTCTATCTTTTACGGTTCAAGAGTTATAGCTAATTGTAACTTTTGGTTGTATGGGGACACCTGGTAGTTTTCGGATTGTTGTTGCTTTTAGTATATATTGTTGTGGAACATCTATAAATACATACACTTTGCAAATTTCAGCTCTCTATCTTTTACAGTTCGAGAGTTATACCTAATTGTAACTTTTCGTTGTATGGGGACACCTGGTAGTTTTTGACTTGTTGTTGGTTTTAGTGTTTGTTGTTGTAGAACATCTATAAATACATACACTATGCAAATTCCAGCTCTCTATCTTTTACGGTTCGAGAGTTATGGCTAATTGTAACTTTTCGTTGTATGGGGACACCTGGTAATTTTCGACTTGTTGTTGGTTTTAGTATTTGTTGTTGTAGCGGCAAGGTACAACAACATTCTGTGAAAATTTCAGCTCTCTAGCTTTTACCGTTTCGGAGAATGGACGTACTTGTCTCCGTAATAGGGTTCCGTTTCACTCTGATGAGTACGGAACCCTAAAAATTATTACAGGCTTATAAGACTGTTATTTGACATATTTGTATCCTGTTATAATTTTTATGAATTAGACGGTATATGTACAATTTATAAACAATAATGTATACATTATATTATACCAAATATTAATAAAAAAAACCTCGTTCTTATTTTCTTTTTAGGTAGAATTGATCAGAAACATGGCCGCAGCATTTTTAACAAGGTATGGAATATTTTTAGTTTCTTCTGTACTATTTGCAGAAGCTGTGTTTTATTCAAAATTTAAAAAAACAAAAACATATACCCACACTTAAGTGAAAACAATGTTGTATTTTATACATTCGAAACATCAGTATTGCTAACAAAATATTTGACAATCATAAAATTCGTTTATTTACTTTTTGTCAAGATAAAAACTTCATCTCTCTACCTTTTATCTAGAACAGCAAACACGCTTTAACTTAGAAAGCTTTTTGTTTTTTTACAGCTGCCGTTTTTGGTCTGTTGCGTATTTTTTTTTTTTTTTTTTGTATAAAACTTTTCTTGTATTCAATATCGAAAAATTACGTTTATTGCAATTAGTTGAAGGACGCACAAATCACGGGTATTTGCAGAAGGACCACGAAAAGAAACTGCCAGTTAAAAGTCGCACGTACACACACACACACACACACGTACTTAGTAGACGGCAAAGTTCTTTAAAATTTTGCTTTAACTTTAAATTTTTTGGGCAAATGCTGCATGCTGCTGGAATTGAAGGGGGTTGGTCACCGGGTATCTACAGCCAAAATATTAAAATAAACAAAAAAAAACACACACGTTTATTATTCTCTACGCTAAAATCCCGACAATAACTTTAAACGTTCTATACGAATTCAACAAGTAAAAGCGACTAAAGAAACTTTTTCAAAATTCCGTGCAGGAATTATCAGCTCTTGTTCAGAAAATGTTTTCATTTGATATGGTTTTGTTGTCAGCGTTTCAACATTTGTGATACTAGTTCAAATACAACACGTTGTGGTTGGTTGGTTGGTTGTATTGTGTATATTTTTTGGAGGGAGATTTTTTGTTTGGTATCAGAGTTGCCGGACTAGTTTTGTCGCTGCTTAGAAATCCCCACAAATCTCCACATGAGTATGTTCTTATATGTCATAAAATGTTTAGTAAAGTTTGTTAAAGAAGTATTTTTAGACAAAAGTTTAAAAACATTTCTGGCGACTGTGTAAAAATCTAAAGCAAACTACATTTTGTATTCTCACGATCACACTTCAAATAAATTGAAGAATACTACATGCCATGGTAAAATCTTCATCGGCGGCATGTGAGCAGTTTTATATGGAAGACAATAACAAATTTGACATTTTTTTTTAAATATTGTTGTTGCTTTCTATACATATTTTCGAATTTTCAACAGCACAAACAATTATGGGATTAGATATGAAGTTTAAATTTTATATTTGTGTACAACCCAACAACAAATTTGTAAAATATTTTAAAATTGGGTTTACGTATGGAAGAAATATATAACTAGGTCCATAATGTACGTTCAATTTTTTGACAGTAACAAGTACGATACTATTGTCTCGTGAGGTGCAATAAAAGTGTTAATCCTTGCATAATAACCTGAACTGTTCTTAAACGTCATATTAAAATCTCAAAATTAATTATTTTTAAAAAATTTTCGTACTTATATATAAACTGTTTTCTTTTGTTGGCCCTGCCCATTCTCTATGTGAACTCAAAACTAGGAATATTGAGATCTAGAATGGCTTATTAACTTTTATATTACAACATGAACTACCGCCTGTTTATTCCTCGAAATACGAACGAAGTTTTCTTTCGCATATTTGTATTAAAAGCCACAATAATTTTGAGATTGTTTTTGTTGTTGTTTCCAATACAAATGTGCGAAAGAAAAGTTCGATCGCATTTAGAGGAACAAGCGGTTAATCTTCGTATGCGGCACAAGTGCTTAAACTCAGCCGGGAAGAAAACATTACCTGAATATATGCACACATATTAATTAATACTTTAATATTCAGTAGTTAGAACATCGTTCTATAGTCCCCTTGCGAGGCTATAGCCAAGCATTGCAAGTCTCTTGAATATAATTTTTTTTGAGCTTTTAATTATAATCTCTTTCCATTCGGCTTTCATATTTTACCAAAATATTGGGAGATTGATGTAAGAGATGCCATTGAAATATTGCCACACAGAGTATTACAGAAATGTTTTACAGGCCACCAGTTGAGGCTCTAAACTATTTTTTGAAATATTTTTTCCCTACTATTTCGATATTTGGTCGTCATTATCCTGTTGCGCTATAAGCCTCTTATGGATATATCCTATGATGTGTTATAAAATGTTATCGAAATGATTTTATATCATTGAATTTACCAAATAAAATGCGAAATTATTCATAAAATTAAAGCATTAATTATAAATTAACAAAATTGAACTTTTTGAGTGTTGTTTGAAATTCTATAGCAATTTTTTTACTAATTTGAGGTCGCTGATTTTAAATCTAAACTCCATTTTTCTCCATCAGCTCGACATTTTAAGATATACCGTTATGTCTAAAATTAAGGCGCTTCCAGTACAAATATTTCAATAACTTGAAAACGGTTCACCATATTGAGTTAAAAACAAAAACTGAAATTCGTCAACAAAATTATCTTTAATCCGTGCCTACCTTGTTTTTAATTTAAACGAGCAGTTTCAGAGATATCGTTGTAGTTTTGAAAAAATAACAATTTTATATAAAAAAAAAAAAAAATTCTTATTTAAAAATACATAAAAAAATAATGCAACTAAAGTCACAATGTTGGTCTTAAAGCATTTAGCTTAATATATTTTGAATCAAATTTCATTGAAATCGGTGCACAACTTTTGATTTTATCAACGATTTACTAAGATAACTAAATTGACAAAAATTGCGATTTCGATACAGAAATAACATTTATTAATATGTGTGTTTGTGTGTGTGCTGTTCTATTTATTTGATAAGTGTAAGCAAATCACGAAGATTATGAACAGAGGTATTTTTTTCTTTAAAAGCAAGCAGTGTCTTCAGTAATTTGTGCTTTTTCAATTTATTTTGTATAAAAGATATAATATTATTGCATGAATAAGTAAAAAACACAATATATATAGAGTACTCAATAAGTTTTTTATTTGGTTTCTAACAAAATAATTGTAAAATATGTGCAAGTGATTTAAAATCTGTAGTTGTTTAGATGACCGGTTTCAAATCACGAAATTACTAAAAAAAATTTGTGCACAGAACACCATTTCAGTGATTTCAAATCACTTTCATGAAAAGTGATTTTCAGAACATACCTGATACACAGAAAAGGTGCTGGCTGTACATGTCTATAAATTATCCCTAGATAAATTCCCTAACCCCAAAATTGAACAAAACCCTCATGTTTGTAGCCAAATTTCTGCTGCTGGCATCTCTGTTTGGTATTGAGGCATATCGTAACGTTAAGTTCGCTGGCAACATGTTTGATGATAGTTTGTTATGGAGACCGGTAAAAATCAATGGCTTTCGTTTTTGTATTTGAAAATTTAATTTTGTGTGGTGGTAAAATGATTTCTTTTTATGCATGTAGGTATGTATGTACATATGTATTTCAAAAACAGGTTGGTGAATTTGTTTGATTGTATCTGAAAGATATAAATTGTAATTTCTGGCTTTAATTGAGGTATACTTCAACAGCTTGTGGAAATGTCGTAGACAAGTTTGATTTAACAGTTTGTAGAGATTAACAATTGTTTAATTGAGACTTTTTAGCATTTTGTTCTTTTAATGATGACATTTAAATGGTATATAATGTTATTCAATTCGTCATATGCAAAAGTTATTTTGCAGAATATTAATTCTGACATAATTTGTGACAGGTAATGTAATTACTTAAACATCTTGCCGAGCATTAAAAAAATTATGCAAAGTGATGGTATCTGTTGAAGATGCAACAAAAAAGGGTAAAAACGCAAAACTGAACAATGTCGAAAAGAGGATAACAAAATGACAGATTTCTGGCATTTTAGTTTTAGTCATGTCAACAAGCAGTATGGTATTCATATATGTATTTCAAAGAAAGTTTTAAATAAAGTGTAGCAGTTGCAATTTTAGCTTGTTCACTAAAAGATACAAACAATTTTTTTGAGAACTCCAGTAAGAGCATTTGACAAATGTATTACAAAAGCGGAAAGCTCAAGGAAGGTGGTCCAAAAGAAATAAACCTATTGGAAGTTGCTCTTATTTTTGCAAATGCCGGCCAATGTCAAATCTGTTGTGTGCTTGTGAACTAGACAGCTGTAGCATACATGTAAACAAGTTATGAAGCGATACATTTTCCAAGAACGCGAAATAATCGTGTCTATGACGAAGTGGATGGGTTTTCGACCAAAGTCAGAATGAGCGATGAGGAATTCCACTTTAGCGGGTACGTGAACAAGAAAAACTAGCACCAAAAAATACCCGGAAAGCACCGAAATACCATCACTGGCTGTACGCATAAGACAATTATTTCAAATAAAACATGTTCTTTTTGACTTCTTTTTTTTTTCTCTCTGATGGCAACGATGATTTGAAAGTGTGATCTCAATACTGCCTTTTTTTTTATTTTCTTTATTTTAAACTTTTATACAATGATTTATCCACATGTGCTAAAATAGTGTCAATATGAAAAGAAACAGGTCTGAACGAGAAGACAGCAAACACGGGTTTCACTCAGCACATGGTTTCATGCACTCGAATTTCGAACGTATAAACAATTTGTACTCATACCAAATCAAACGTTGAATATCATTTGTTCTGTTACCATATTTTCATTAAGACCTTGATAATGAAATTTATTTATGTATTTTCTTTTTTTCGTAATTTCTTCATGGCAGCTAAAATAAAAATGTATTAACTTTGCGAAGACATTAAAACAATGTTCTTTTAAATAATTTTCGTTGTATGTATTTAATTTTCTTTTTTAAATGCGGAGGTGTATATTTAATATTCCAAACACATTGCTGCACACTCACTTAAATTACATAGAGAATTATTTTCGTACGCTTGTTTCCAGTGTGACCAGATTTTAAAATGAGATGGACCGAAATGGCATTCGAAAATGTGATAAAAAGAGCTAAACATTTTGACATGGAGTTGAAAAAAATGGGAACTGAATTTTCTATCTCTTTTTGTCGTCACAGATATACGTACATATGTATATTGTTCTTGTTTGAGGTAAAAATAACACTGTACAACACATGATTTCGGGACTCCATTCTGATAACTGTTTATGAAAGTAACCCCAAAAAGAAGAACTTCTGCATCATTCGCTTGGTCTTGGTACCTCAAATAATAACAGAATCACAAAATTTTTAGCATTACACTACTTCAAGAATTGGCAAATATTGTAGTTAAAAAAGTTGCGAAAGAGCAACAAAAACTCTGCAGCAAAAAAAAAATTAAATAAAAAACGCATTAATAAGCAATGCAAATTGCAGTAACAACAACACATAGCAACTAGCACCAGCATTTCGTATGCATTTATGTATGTACTTATCGACAAAATCAAGCATATGAGTAGGTGCCTAAACAAAAATAATGAATGCACGCTGAAGTTTAATGTTAAGCAACATTTTTCTTCTTCACTCGTTCGAAAACGATCAACAATTTGTTTTTACTCACAGATAAAAGAAAAACTAACATAAGCGGGACTTGAAAATTGTATTCGCTAACAGAATATTTGCCTGTTCTACTTCTAAATTGTGTAAAGTTTTACACACCTGAACGTGCGAAACAAAACTACAACAAAGGGGTGAAAGGTTACACCAAATACAACATTTAGTAGTAATTTATTTTTTCCATATTTCAGTCAATTTAAATCCGAGTTTGTTCATTTTCAATACCGTATAAAAAGAGATAGTTAAAAACAGAATAGTTCAAATTAGGGCCAAAAAATTGTCTAAGGGCTCCGTAAAACGGCGTTTAGAAACAAATCGATTTGTGTACAGAACCGAAGCTACCTAATAAAATCAATGAGATTTTCTTTTTGAATCGTTTTTGGTCTGAGAGGGAACGCTTTTGATCTTCTTATTTCCCTGTGGTAAATCTGATTGATATTTTCAACTAGGAAAATGCACAAAATTAAGGCGAAAACGTTTTATCGACATTTTTTTGATCAGTACCCGTGAATTTTTCTACAAAAAAAAAGCCATGGAGAAAAAGTTATGGATTGTATTTTCTTGTAATTTGTACAGAACAAAGATTTGTCATTAATTTCATTATGTTGCGTTATATTTTTTTTTTTTTTTCAAAAGCATTCCGTATTGATTTCATTAGGGTCCTAATAATCATGGGCACATCTTATACTGTCTGATTTTTTGAGTGTCTTGATGGCTGAGTTGGTTGAATGACCGTCTGACAACCGCAACGTTGTGGGGTTTTTTGCAATAGGAATATCTAATAACAATAATAAGTTTCCTTTTTGACTTTTTCAATAAGAAACTCCTTATTAAAATAATAAGACTTCTTCTGGAACAAAAACCATACAGAAATCTTGTCAGCTTTGTTCTAATTTATTAAGTCTTCATTGGACACTGTTTTCTGTGTGTAACCTTTTAGTAAAGGGTATAAAAAAGCTAAAATGGCCACGCTGCTTATTTCAAACAATGTACCTTTTCAGTTGCCACCCAAAATTTAAATAAGTATATCATTTAATAATAAAATAGGAATTTGTGGAGTAAAAAAATTTTAAATGCAGTGACAAAAATACATACACGGGTGCATAAATGTATCTCGGGAAATATCAATTTAACGGTGGTGGTTTTAAATTTTTTTTTTTTGTTTTTTCATAATATCCGAGTATGTCATATACAAATTTATTGACTTCTTGAGTATCTGCTCAAGCAACTTAACGAACTGAATGCATCGGCGTAAATTATACGTACATACATATGTACATAGTGCAGGGTGTGCGGCAGAAAGGTACACTACTTTGGCCGTGCCGCCATTTTGGTAAAACAATTGTCTTGACAGTTCATATTTGGTAGTCGAAAAGTAGAGACCAGGCATATTTTTTGTGGAAAAATGCTCGGTAAACCAACGTTTTTTAATCGTTAAAAGATTTTATCAAATTCACATTCGTCAACTTATGGTTGAGATACCGCCCAATATGTGTCAAAAAGTGGTCGAAAATTACCTCAAAAGAATCAATGCTTGCAAGACTTCGCGTGTTGATGATGTTAAATGATGTCAACGTTCAAACTTTATAATAAAAAAGAAATGTGATGAAAAAAAAACATTTTATATGTGATTTATTTACGTTTACTTTTGAAACCGCAAAATGGATAACCCGTTATAAGCAATGTACACATACATATATTATACAGCAAAGTAAAATATTCTAATTTAGCAGTTCCTTTTAAACTTTTAAGCAATTGCTCTGTTGACACAAAATCAGCGATCATGATTTCAACTTACGTTTGTCATAACGAACAGTTTGTTTTTGCTACTTTTAATTAATAAATAAAAGCCCTGTAAACAGACAATAGTAATGATCTACAGAACAAAAAGTTATTGAATTGCATCAGTTTGTTAAAAAAAAAAAAACCACAAAAAATGAGCAATAAAACATTTGCCAAAACTGCTGATGCAATAATAACTTTTATTTTCGTAATTTCAGAAACAAGCATTTAGTTTCTATCAAATTAATAACTAATTACATAAAATGAAACAATTAGATAGTTTATTTGAGTGTTCAGTAGTAGTTAAAATTTGTTTTCATAAATCACAGGAAACAATACTTTAACCGCTTAAATTATATTTATGAGAGTTACAACAAATATTTAGCTGCCGATAGCATTTATTGTTTGGGAACGTTTGATGGAGGGGGGGCGGACGTATTTTTTGCAAATCCTTTTTATGAGGTGTGAATGTAGTATACACGCCCGTATTTTCTATCAGATGTAAGCTTGCAATAACTGAATTTGTATTAAGTCTTATTACGGCGTCTTGTTTGTTATAGTGTTATAGTCGCAATTTAGCAATATTGAAGAGTTTGACCATTCACACGGAATTAAGATTAACTTTTTGTCAATTAGTGCACGTGAAATTGACTCATCTGCCCAGAGAAGAAACACATTTTGCACAGTTCGGTATGTTTGAGAGCTTTTGTATTTATTTCATGTGCTCACTACTGCAATACAACTTTTAAAAGTGTTCCATCGAAAACAAAACACAAAGAATCAGCGAAGTCTATAGACATGCTGCAGTTTAATGTGTATGTATTGGTTTTGTGCTATTTAAGTGCATATTCGAGGTTCAGAAAATAATACTAATTCTAGGAAAGAAACCTGGTTTTTGCTTTTACTACCAGAAAACTGCCTTCCTCTTGCGTGAACATGCCCCTGGCAATGGAATGAAAAAGAAATTAAAATTTATATATAAAAAAAAGGAAAGAATTAAAAATGTACTTTCAAGAGGGGTTTCCTACGGGCTGGTAATGGCCAAACCTTTGTTACAATTTATAATAAAATAAAAACAAATTTCATAATTTTTACTCGATGTTTCGTTCGCTTTTTTCGAACATCTTCAGGTTGTTGCTTGGATGGCATCGAATTATAAATTTTCCTACCTCTTGCCCTCTCATCAAAGCCTATTTTGCCAATTCCGATCCAAAGCAATGCATATGTAGGAGTCATCTACTATATATGGTTTCCATTGGCTTGAAATATTAAAAAGAAAAATTTTAAAGTTAATAGGTAAGACCGCTATAGGCAGCTAGGCCAACTCTTAAATACCTCTCATAATCAATACTTCTGACACTTTGGTCCGATATATACAAATCGATATCAAAACTTTTTCTGTTTTGTCTTTAGTAGTTCCTGCCACCAAATATTATAATAAAATAATATCATCTGTTTCTTCGCATCATAAATATCATAAAATAATAATAACCGCATTACAATAATATCATCTTCTTCTTGAGGAATCAGTTTTCATATTTTTAGACCAGTGCTCATGGACCGACACTTACATATGCAGTGTATTGCATCGGAACTGGAAAATTAGGTTTGGGGAAGAGAAAGGAGGGAGTAGTGTTCGTGTACATATGATTTGAGTCTTTCTACGTTCTAACTGAAAGGACATACGTATGCAGGCAGTGTATTTCACAGACGGACCACAAGGCTGAAAACTAGTTTTCTCTGTAATACGCTAGGCAATTTACTGGGCAAGCACCCCATACTGCGACGATGCCCCAATGAGTCAATAGAATTGGATGCCGTACTGTAATCAATGAGTTTCTTTACTCTCTCCTGTACACGGAGGAGTTACGTCAAAATAGACTTTAAGGCACCGGTCCGAATATAAGAGTTGTATTTCATTTTTAATCGAGTATTGGTCGGATCGGATGGAGTGAAGCACATCTTACACCGTTTCAAAAAACCTGGGCACTTGAGTACTTCTTCTGCGACATGAATGTTGTGTTCAGTCCTGTGGACATCAAATTCAATTTTCATTCCATGAACATTTAGATCTTTCGATTCCTCAATAGCCACACAATTCATTAGTTCAGATGGGATAGCATCGGCAACAGTGCGTCTATAATGAGCACCATTCTGTCTTACCAGGTTTAAAAGTTACCATATTTTAACTACCCCATTTGGAGATTATTCGTAGATGGGTACTGAGTGTAACGTCCATGTTTTACCTTTCGCCACCAATCTCTTATAGGTTGGGCCTATGACTGAATGATTACGAATATCAAATATTGCTATCAGCTAGAAAGGAATATATAGGGTTTTAAGTTTTAAACAGAAAGTTATGAAGAAAATAATAAATAGAGTAGAAAAATGAACGGAAGAATCTTGTGGTACCCCGAAGCTAATCTTGAACTCATTTAATGACACCCGATCTATTACGATTTGCATGTGAGGAAACTAGGTATAAATCGAGAAGTCGTCAGCGATCCCTACAACAATAAGTCGGGAGAGTAGCGCGCCAAGTCACACTCTGTCAAATGCGTTGAAGATAGCTAGAGCCACCACTTACATAACCATTCGGTACACAACCTCGGAAGCTCACCAGCATGGTACAATGTGCTAAAATGCGAGCCAACGGACGAGCAAGCATCGAAGAGCGCCTCGATGGATGAATTGGTAGAGTGTCCTACTAAGAGTCTCAGAGGTCGCAGGTTCGATACCTGCCGAAGGCTTTGGGTGTTTCTGCAGACAAGCCAAAAGCTTCGCAGTTTTGTGTTTGTTTAAAAAAAAAAAACAAAAAAAAAAGACCTCTTTCTCGAAACCAACGCTGGAATGCAATCTAGCCTAGGAGTTTTGTTATGTTGGATGTATGTATGTAGACAGTTGTTGGATATTTTTATGTTTTTACCTTAAAGTAACCTTATTTTATTTCTGCATCTATTGTTTGCAGAAAAAGTGTTTCACTTTGCCTATAAGTCCAACTTCTTGACCATCCCAAATAATATGGGAGTGCCACATAGTCCCCAAAATCAAACTCCCCACATTTTTTGGAGATAGTGCCAGAAAATCCCCAAATTTTTACGATATTACCGATCATATCAACAAAAGTACAACTTTTTAATTTCTCTTTACTTTATTTCTCATTGCTTTCCATTCACTTATTTTGTTATTACGTTTATAAAACTTCGCTCTCAATTATCACTACAACCTTTGCCTTGTGTACTCTTGTTCTATTTTTAAACATTAACCGTTATAGTTTCATCAGTTCGGTATGATTTTCGTGTAAAGTTGATATTAACAAGCTTAACTATGCAGTGTGTATACAGAGTGGAAATAAAAAGACCGATATCAAAAGAAATTGTTTGTAAAGTAATTTTAAAAACATTCACCTCTATCGTGAGTAAAATGTGAAATTTTTATTCCCATAAAATTTTCATTTCCCAAGTAGGGAAATTTGCTATCATGAATATTATGGGAACGTTTGGGTAGAAGTAAATATAAATACAAAGGAAATTTATTGAAAATTTGTGGGTAAGTGATGTAAAAAGTAATTAAATTTATGTTTTCTAACTAATAAACAGAAATTTGTAGTTTAAAAGGTAAAAAGGGTGAATAAAGCGGGGTTTTCATGCCTGTTGAATATTTTGACAGATTCTCTGCCGGAAACAAAAAAAAAATCATTTGGTATTCCGCCCATTGTAAAACTAAGCGCATGATTACGTTTTTCTTTTGCAGAGGGTGGATACCAAAAAAGTGTTGGAAGAGATTACGAAGTAGGAATATGGCGCAATCCACTTTTTGCAAAGTGCTCTCTAAAGTGTTGAATGCTTTAGAATAGTCTCTGCGCAGAATGGATAAAATATCCATGGATAAAATTCAATTAATGAACTTTTTGAATAGGAGGTCCCGCACTTTGTAGTTCTCCTGTAAGCGAATACCAAAATTCGGCCACCACATCTTTAGAAACTTTCACAAAACCACATGCAATGGGTGGGTTATTTTACACCCTATTGAGAAGCATGTCATGTTACACATTATTTATTGATTTAGACCTAAAAATAGTTTTCAGCTGATTTATATATCCATTGAAAAGTAGCAACTACTTGCATTTTTTTCTAGTTCCCCAAAGAAAATAAACTGAAGAAATTGATAAAAAAAAAAAATGGGAAAAATGTCTTTGAAAAATCCATTCACGATAAGGGAACATTTCGAATGGGAACACATTTTATAGGAAAAGTTATTCATGATCGCACTTTTAGGAAATGGGAAAGAAAACATTTAAGGGGAAAATTTTTTTATGCTAGGGGTGATTGTTTTTATTATTTTATTTTTAAAATAAAATGGATATATTCATTGAAAATTCGAATAAAGGCAGGGACAAATTATATGTGGATGGATATGATTACTATTTTCATTCGAAAAATAAAAAACCGAGTTTCGTTGGGCTTGTGCGCAAAGGAAATCAACGCTGTGCAAAAGTGTCGTAATAGCATCAAAAAGCACTGACGAACATATTGTTAAACGGGCTCCTGCCTCGCACAATTACGACCCAAAGACTATTCTCTATCTGTAGCTTCTGCAAATAATAAAGTGAAAAATATGAGCACCCAAACACAAAATCCTCATTTTCTGTGTAAAATACAACAAAATTAAGTTAAAAATCGCGCGTTTTAAAGCAAAAAAGGTTTTTATTTTAAATTTCATAAAAATTTGTTTTTTACCTGCAATAAATGTGTTTTTTATCTGTAGTTTTTGAGTTTTACCTCCTGTTGTACAGGCTACCGGCCGAGCCCCGAAATTTTGAACAATATAATATTCTGGTGTATTTTTATTGAAATTCCTTTACAAACAAATAAATTAATCCAATAATATAATTATGCAAAGTTTACCAACACACTTTTTGGTGGGGAAAATACTGGAAAATGTTAGAAAATTATCTTCAGTCACGTGCGCAATCCAGTTCTTACAAAATGTAGAGGGCGCTGATACGATTCTTGAAGTTTGAATCTTCATTAAATAAAAAATGAAGTCTCATTGAATTCAGGAAATCTTGAAGAAATCACTAAGGGAATGACAAACTTATATGCATGTATGTATATGCCCTTAAAACTTGCTCTGATGGGTATTAATTAAAATGTTTTTCCCCTAATTTGTATAATAGAATAAAATATCTGCCTTAATCATTTGTATTTTCAACAACTTGATAGAAAAGCAAACAAAAAAAAACAATTAGCATGTCAATTGTATTGTTATTGCCACATTAAAAACTACCGCTCGGTAGTTTTTTTTTCAAATTATTTCTTACATTTCTCATGTTGTAAGTTATCGCCCTAATTGAATTATAACTACATAAATATTTGTTAATCATGAGATTTAACTGGCAGACACTTCAGCATATCTCATTCACAATCATTTCAACTTTGATTCAACCAGTGGAGCTAAACGCGTGTTTATAAATAGCTTGAGAAAAAATAAAAATAAATTGATTTGAATAATGTGTACATATATGGTTGCGATAAATGAATTACATGCTCTGCTACGCTATGAGGTATTTAAGGGCAAACAACAGTGTCCGAGGTAGGGAGAGAATTATTTTTTTCAAAATTAGCTCTGCCATTGAATTATCGTAGAGATGACTAAACTACAATTTTCATTCCTATTTCATTCATTTCAATATCTATAATGTTTTTAAAATTTTACCAAATTTTTATTTTTAATTTGATTTGGGGTCTTATTCTGAAATCGAACTGGATATTTTTAAAGTGAGATTTAACGAACTAACAATATATTTAAATGGAGCTACTGCCTTGGTTCTAATAAAAATTTGCACAGCTACGCAACAATAATGAACTCTTTGCTTTTTAAAACTATTCGTCGGTAAAATGAACTAAAAACCAACACTTTTGTGAATTTGAAAAAAGAAGATTTTTGAATAACTCCCTTCTCTGCCATTTCATTTTCAAATGTAGTTTTCTTTTTAAATAGTTTGTCAGTAAAATGAATATATACATTTTTTTAGAAATCGAAATTTTTTCAAAATCGAAAAATAGCTGTTTTGAAATAACTCAGTCGCTTATAAACTTTCAAACGTCTTTGTTTCTCAGTAAAATAGCAAATAATATTTTTTCAAAAACGAATTTGAAACCGAAATTTTTTTGAATACGAAAATATTGCTATTTTAACCAACTTTGTAGGTTGATAATTGATTTTCAAAATTATTTTGGTTTTGAAAAAGTTTGTCAGCAAAATGAGGAATAACATTTTTTTCCAAGTCGAAAATAAAATTTTTTCAAAATCGAAAATAATTATTTTTTGAATACTTTGGTCCCCTATAAACTCATTTTCGAAATTGGGTTTCTTTTTCAAAACATGTTGTCAGTAAAATGGGCATGTGCATACATTTTTATACTCTTCACAAAAATAAGTTTGTGATTCTGTGTGTAACGCATTGAAATAATCATCTAAGATCCCATAAAGTATTTATATATTCTGGATCAGAATCAATAGAGATTACGATTAAGCGATGTCCGTCTGTAGTCGTTGGAATACCGTTTCTGAGAAAACCGTTTGAGATAGAAACCTCATTCTTTCGCTAAAATGTGCTTAATCCCGGTAGTGGGTCTGCTATTGGAATTCAGTAAGATTGGTCCACGGATAGCCGAGATATATAAAAAAAAACACCGGGGTATTTTTGGCCACTTTTTTGGTCAGACTTTTGAAAAAATATTTTTTTCTAAAAAGTTAGCCATAACATTTTTAATGCCCATTAGATCCCAAAAATTTAAGAATTTTCAAAATCGCTTCATATACACTCGAGATATAGCGTTTCCCGATTTTTCAAGAAATCGGCTCTATAAGCCAAATAAAACAACTTTTGGTACCAAAAATCAATCAGAATGGTACATATATCATTGTGAAGGGTATTTAAGATTCGCGCCAGCCGAATATAGCACTCTTACTTGTTTGAAATCGATTTTTTTTATGGGAAAGTTTATTTTTGGTTTATTTAGTTGGTGAGCGGTTTCCAAAAATAGTTTTTGATTTTTAAAAAAGTTTGTCAGTAAAATAAGCATTTGCATTTTTTTTCGAAATAATAAAAATGATCTAAATGAATCAGATTTTCCTAATCCTTATTGCCTTTCAAGTGTTTCTAAGTCAAATGAGCATACTCATAAGAAAAAAACCCCAATGTCAAATTACCCCAAAAAAAAAAAAATACTTGATTAAAATGAATGCATTCTTGCAGAAATCGAAAAACTTGGTATTCGGAATGACTTGATCGCTTGTTAACTTTTTCTCAAAACTCTTCTTGCCTTTTAAAAGTGTTTTTCAGCAAAAAGAGTAAATACTTTTTTTTTATTAAAATCGAGTTCAAAATATAATTTTTTTTTTACAAATCAAAAAAGTTGATTTTTTAATAAATCAGTAATTTTCAAAACTTTCTTTTGGTTTTTTTTTTAAAGGAGAATGTACCCACAATGTTTTGCAGAATCAAAGAAATATATTTTTCATAACTTGGTCATTTATAACTCAATATTCAAAATCGATTAATAAATAATAGCTCTGTTTCTTTACTCTACTTTGGGATCCCGTGAGAGAACACTATGCTTCTTCTGCTTGCACGAAACAGCCTGTACTTTTTCTTTGGGCTAGTGTGGGCAAATAGTTCAGCTGTCAGCTGTTTCAAAGAATAAACAATAACATAGAAAAAATTAATGTTTTGCGGAAACTAAAAAAAAATTTACAAATTAGTGTGAAAAATATTTAAAGCATTCTCTCAAAAATTTTTTATTCTCTAAAAAATTTTTGATTGTTATATACATATGTATTTATATTTACGAATTCATTTACGTATATATGTACATATATGGATTTATGAGTTCTGTTGTGGCGTAAAAAGTTTTGTGCATTTCATTCCTTTTAATTGTTTGGAGAAAACTTTTTCAACACAAATTAAATAAAATACATAAATAGTTGAGTTCATATGACCCAGTAATATTTTGTTCTAAATATTATTTCGAACACACTGGCCCCGTACCAGGGGCCGGATTCTGGCATTCGTGATCGAATATACTCGATAATAAAAACAATGTAGAGCAAAAACAAAATGAGCAACAAACACACAGCATTCTATACGAAATCGTTCAATCAATCACGAGTGCCAGAATTTGGCCCCAGGCCTTGTTAGGGGAACCTTCCATACAAAAAAAAAAAAAAAAAAAAAAAAAAAATTAAATCGGACGGCTCGCAAATGATTTTTTTCTCATACCAAAAAACTATAAAATCGACATTATCGACAAATTATTGTCCACACAAATCTACATGATACATACATACATACATGAACGTTAATTTTGTGAAGGGGCTTAAAGATTCGGTGAGGCCGCATACACCACTCCTATTGGCTTTTCCTTAAACTTAATGTGTACCCATAGGCTGCTGCTCTATGCTGAGACATGAAACAGTTTGTAGGAACTCTCTTATCATAAATATTTTTATATAAATTTAGCTGTCAGGGCCCTGACGTTCTCTTTTGCGGTAAAATATTTGTTTATATTCGTTCCCGTTCTTTTGTGTATTTTTGTCTTTTATTCAGAGAAGTTATAGTTTACTCCCATTTTACCGAACTTGTCCCAAAAAGTAAAGAAACAGGCAAATTTTTGGTTGCTCTTCAAAAGTGTTTGTCAGTGGTAACACGTTGTTTCGAGATTGAAGTTTTTTCGAAATCGAAAAAAGTTGCTTTCCGGAATAATTTTTTGAAAATTATTTTTGCTTTTTAAGGGTCATTCTACGTAATGGCAAGACGTTCATTTAAACTAATGGTTTATTTATTTTATTACTACAGTATTGTTTTTTTTCCTAGTGTTAATAAAACGACTAATTTCTTTTAGCGTGATTCAAAATAATAATTTCTCTTACCCCATTTTCCAAGATGGTATTTCACACTCTGCAAAAGCCATATTCTGTATTTATCACATTATCGAATAACAGAATACACAAAAAATGCAATAGTTTGCAAATAACTACCTACACCACTGTGCAGCGTAACTAATCAGATTCTTCCAGCATTTCTGTACGCATACATATTTATTTTAAATACATAAAAAATGTTTATAATACAATTAAAAAAAAAAAAAAAAAAAAAGAAAAGGAAAAATTCAAATTTGTGTATATTTCTGCAGCATGTCTTGTGTCTGAATTATATTAAGACTACAATGGATTGATTAATAAAGTGTAGTTTAGATCAAACAGCAGCAAAAAAAAAAAAAAAGAGAATCTGACTGGAAAACTTTTTACAAGAGATCATACAGCATTTGAATGATATCAGTATGGTGTCATGATATGAAAAGCAGCAATGAGGATATTATCAATTAAAGTATTAATAAACAACCATTTGAATAATGTATTTAAAACTAAAAATAATGCAGAAACTTTTAAAAGTTCATACACATACAGACAATGTTGGGCAAAATACATGCTCTGATGTATTTAAAATACAAAATAGAAATACTTTTCTCCCATGTATTTAAAATACAAAATACTGCATTCCAAAAGCAAGTATTTGAAGTACAAAATACAGTGTTACAAAAATATGTATTTAAAATACAAAATACTTTTAGTCAAAAAAGATTTTATTTTCGCTCATAAACACCAGTTTTTCAAAAGCGATATTAGACAAACAATCTTTTGATGGCGAATACAGAAAACCAGCTAACGACAAAATCTCAATGATTTCTTATTAGGAAACGATATTTTATTGAAAGACATATGTATAATGGAATTAAGAAATAAGTGACAATTAAAAAACGTGTCACCAAATGCTATATAACTAACTATATACATATGTGTAGTCTATCCAAGTCAACGCTTGATTGATATTTGTTTTTCTTGTTTTAGATTAAAATGTCGAACGCTGTTTTTCCTTGTATGTTATTTTTTCACTTTCTCAATGTATGTGCATTCAGTTGCGTTTACTTTACACAGGTACTTTGGTCATTAAATTGTGGTATTACAATTTTCTGAAAATAAAACAGTAGAAAAATTTTCGGATTTTATTTGATGTATGAATGGAATAATTTTCAGCGCATATTTTTTAACATAAATTTAAAATGTAGTGTGAAAAATGTATTTTGACAGCACGAGTATTTGCGATACAAAATACAATTACATTTGTGAGACGTATTGAAAATACAAATACAAAATACGTATTTGCATTTTAAATACGTATTTCAAATACTGCCCAGCCCTGCATACAGACACAAAATTGTTTTAAATAAAATTTTAAAATTTTGTTTAAGCAGTTAAGTCAATATTGCTTAAAAAACAAATTATTTAAAAATAGCATCAGCTGCCTTGAAGAATTGTGTGTCTGCGGTCTACAATAACAGAATTTAAGGAAGTCCATATGCTGGTGATGCCGGAAAGGTTTATTATAAATTTGTTAAAATAAATGTTGTATATTACGCCCCATAAATTTTTATGGACAAAATGTTTTCGATATTGTGCCATCGATTTTCCGATCTCTTTTGGCATGAGGAAACAAGTTTCTGTACCACAAATCAAGAACATAATTTTCAAATCATCCGATTTTCCATTTTTTTTGCGTGTTTGTAGGGTAGGGCGCCTAAGAAGGCGTAGTACGGAACGGGTGTATGGAAAAAATATTGCAAAAAGCCTATGTACCCCATTTGCTCTCAGACCATCAGAACGCATCAAAAAAGTGTAGTGATTATAAAAGGCAAAGCAAAAGCTTTCCACTTGTTGGGTGGTGTACTGCAACAGTCTTGAGCTTGTTCACATTCCAACAGGCAAATAGCGTTTTGTGTTTATCTCTTTGGCCATTGTTACATGCTATTAAATTATAAATCAAATACACATAATTATCTTTGTCTTTGCTGCTTCTTAAGTAATAGTGTTTAGATGACAGCATTCTAATTTCCCCAGAGAAATTTTCAAATTATAAAACTAATAAGTCGCTCATATGAGACTGATGGATATTTGCTTAAGATTGATTTCTGCTACACAATAATAAATTTAATAAAACTATTAAAAGTAGTTTATTGTTAAGTTATTATAATAAGAATATTCTGTAGTTTAAAACAATCGATTAGATTTTATGTTACTTAAATTTGACATTAAAATAAATTATGGATATGTTTTGTCAGGATGTGATATTTACTTGTGTATCTTGTTGTTTGTAAATGTGATGCGATTGCTTAATCCGTTTGAAGCTTGACAATGTGGTGTGCATGAGTTGTACTCCTAATGTATTTAACAATTTAACCAGGCAAATCAGCACAAAGGGACCTTCTACTACCCAAGTGGGCGGGTCTCACGACTGGCAACCCATGTAACATAACCGTACCAGCATTAATATTGCCTTAATGGTCGAAATACATATATAATTTACAATTGTTAATAATTTTATAGAGCTTGTGATCAATGTTTTTCAATTTATTGTTCTTCATATAGCATATGTGTTTACAATTACAACTTAAATTGATATTACAATAGTTCAAGTCTCTTTTTTCCTACTTTTTCTACTTAGTAAATTTTAGTAAATATGAAAATTATACATATACAATATTTGCCAAAAAGTATATTGGAGGCAAAAATTTATAGAGAAAAAAACCTATTTGAATGTATTTTTCGAAAATTTTAATAAAACCAACTTAACTAAAAGCCTACGAACTACTTAAGCTAATGTCAAATCATTAATATGAGTATGTATTGACCAAGAGCATTTGGTATACAATTTTTCTGACAGTTTATTAAGTCTGGTAACTACAAGATCTGAATTCGAAATTGTATGCAGTCTGCGGGTTGAATAGAACCAAGGAAGATTATATACAAGTTTCAGTAACTTGTTCTGTGCAATCTGAAGTTTCTTGATATGACATGACGCAGCTGTTTGTGATCAATGTTTTATTTCCTCAAAATTGAGAAGGATTTTTTGTAATCTAATTGGAGTGATCAACATTTTTAAAGAAGACATTAAAAGTAAAGTTGAAGACTTACTGGCTGGGGTACATATCTTGGCTATTTCACGACCACCACGTAGCTCCTCAGCACCCAAATTTGCCTCGAACCCAGGCCATGACTAATTGTATACTGTTTTTTAAGCCATCCTACCACCTGAGATTTTCATTCTTTTTGATATATATTAAATCTTATTGTTCAACTTTCCACTTTATCACATTATTTTTCTGTTGAGTGGCAATATTTCATGGATTTTCAATTTTTCAATCGCATAGTTAAAATTAAGTAATTTAATATAAATGTTAGAGTAATTTAATATATGTAAATGTATTATAGTTAAAAAAATTTATTTCATTTTGGTTTTTCCTCGCTGTGAACAAAATACGCCGCCCTAATGTGTGTATGTATGCATGATAGAGATAAAAAGAACAAACAATAACTTGTGACGTACATATGTATTCTCTGCATGTAATTTACTGTGGCTTTTGCCAAAAGTGGGTGGCATCGGTGGGTTGACAGAACCCAGAGTTCAATGTTTGCAGACAAACAGCGTATCATTTAAAAAATCAAAAAAACCTTCAAAAAAGGACAAATTATAACGATACACAAAAGAAATAGTTAAAGCTTTTTCTTGAGAAAAACAGTTAAATTTATTTATCTATACCACATTTAAATTTTAAATACACGAATAATACATACATACATATGTATGAATTTTGCCCATTCAATACACGTGTTTTCTCTAGTATACTTACGAAATTCTATGTTTTTTCAGAAGTTCATTCTAAGGTTAATATTAAGTAGCTAAATAATTCTTTAAGCAGTTATATAATATTTTGGCAATAATCAATCAAGTTATTTTATATGTTTTCTTTCATATTTTTTGGTGATTATAATTTTTAAATATATATGTATATATTTTATGATTTTTTAAGCGCAATTTTTCACTATTGCAGAAGTATTTTTTTTTTTTCTATAATTTTTAACACACCTTATCTTTCTGTAGGCCGGCGTAAAACTGAACTAAAATTTTTAAAAGCCTTAGAGTGCCATCCATCCTGCTCTTGTTTTAACGTGCTTAACACTTCTTTTGGTAAGGATTTTGTTTTTGTTGTTCCCACACAGAAACCCACAGCATCCTCTCTTGTTTATTTCACATCCTTTATTTGGCTCTCTCTGCGACGACACAAACTGCTGTGGGATGTTGTATTATGACACATGTGCCAGTAATAATTTTCGGTTATACAGCATGAATCCAGGGTTCTCAAATTTATTTTGAACTTTGTAGGAAAATAAGCAGATGAAAATTTGCCAAAATTTACAAAACAATTTGTGTTGGGGTTTTTCCTGTAACAAACATATTCACATATATTTATATATATTTCTAAATTTATATATATAAAATTAAGTGGCAAAACTTCCTTCTAGACGGCTTGCCCGATTTCAATGGAATTTTCAGGGGTGATTGGGGTCTGTGTGGAGGGTGCACATAAGAAATTTAATGTGTGTATCTTTGAGCGTTTTGCAAAAACAAAAAAAAAAAAGAGTTTTAATCGATTTAGGTGTAGCGGAGCGCACCGGGTAAGAGCTATTCTAGATCAAAACTATTTGTTTTTTTCAAAAAATTGATGTTATTATTGTATTAATTACTTTTCACTTCATACTTTGTTTAATATCCTAATTGCTTGAAATATCATGCAGGACAACGTCTGTTATCACGATTTTGCAACGGAAACAGACTTGCAGTCAAAATTAAATTTGAATGCAGAACAACGTTTGCCGGGTCAGCTAGTAATATATAAAAAGCTAACCGTTATATATAAACTAACAATGATATTTAAATTATTTAAATTTTTTTTTTATCCAAATCGGAAATATTTACAAAATGTAATTTCTTTTTGTAATAAAACAAAAATAATTTAGTAAAAAATCGTATAACATTCATTGATCGTATAGCAGTGACTTCTGAGGAAATTTTGTATGAAAAGCGTTTAATTTAGTGACAGGCCTACCTAAACCAGAGCATACGACGCAATCCATCTGTCAGAAATTGTCTTGCCATGTCATAAAGTGTATGCAACCAACCTAAACAGCGTGGCGCTAACGCTTTGCTATTGGAAAATCTGATTTTGACAGCGAGTAAAAAGTGAAGTTAGTTGCAAAACAACTGTCATTGTTTTTGCTTGTGGTATACCTTCCTTTTGTCATTTGTTAAAGTAATAACAACTTCATAAGAATTTGGCGTGTTTATCCCTAATATTTATTCTTATTTATTGGTTTCTGTCTAACATAAAGCGTATAATTATTACCACAGACTACACAGATATCCCAAAAGTGACTTTTGAAAATTTGTTTGGGGGCCAGTCAGAAGGCAGCAGTACAGAAAATCGCAGCAACATGAGTGTATGAGACCAACCAACCAGTGTACACAAAACAAACATAAACAATGAAACAAATTTTGTTGTAAAGTGTTTTGAAAAATATTGGTTTGTTGTAATTTTTACGAAAAAAGTAGATAACGTGACTGAAAAGCTTTGAAAACTAAGGTTTAAACATATTCCATGTACAGCTAGTGTTGTACTCAATGCAAATAAAATATTAACTACAAATAATTATTATTTGTGTGCTTGTAAAGCTCTTTTGTTTGCATTAGATTTGCACTGAATTTTTCTAACCAAAAATCCAATGTAAACAAATTTGCAGTCAATCAACAGAGAAAGCTATATAAATATTTTCATATTTTGCTGTCCTTCACTGGATGCTCGAGCCCCGCAAGGCTGCCACTTTCATGAAATTTGACAGAAAATTGGTAGTTTTTGTAGTCCGGCAGAGCTGGTGACCCGTCTGGTAGTATTCTGTGATTATTACTAAAGCCCAATAAAATATTTATTAATTGTAAATCATAAAGTTCAGCTCCAAAGTTAAATTACTGTGTGAAAATCGCTGGGCCCTGCCTGCGCAAAGTAATCTTTTCCCTACAATAAGAACAACTTTAATAACATGCATTTTATTTCTGTACAACTACTGAAAACTGTCAAAAAGACGCCACTTCTACATTTACAGAAGAGAGATGAACAAAGTTTACTCTGATTTGTAAGGAAGACAAGAATAGTAAGGCTTAAAGCTTACCGGCTGGGGAGCATACGATGGCTGTTTTGGGTTTACTACGAGGACCACCAGCACTCAAATCGCTTCGAGCCCAGGTCTTAGGTAAATCCATAGTGTTTTTAAGCAGTTGCACTTGGCCATTCTACTACCTGAACTCTTCATTGCTGACTCTCTACACTCAATCTTATTGATCAACTGTCGATTTTCATCAGATAGTCTTACAAGAGCAGATGGCTAGTCTTGTAAGCTTTTAGCTTGAAAAACTGTCCAATTACGCAACACAAGCGCGAGCAAAATACATGAAGTCAAGGTATCTTAATACCAGCTAGCCGCATAACTACTGTTTACTGTAACAACAACAACAGCAACAAACATTTCAACCATTTGTTTGTGCTTGTGTGTTTGTACTAAGTAAAGGGTCCGCCAAATAACGTTTTTTTTTTAAACAGGGCAAAACATCGAGTGTAGCTTCGGCTGTGTGGCCGTCCTGTTGAAACCAAATGTTGCCAATATCCTGCTCTTCGATTTTTGTGAACAAAAATTCATTCAACATGGTCCGATAACGATCTTCATTGACAACGGCCACTCCTTGCTCATTTTCGAAGAAAAATGGCCCAACTATGCCTCTGGACCAAAATCCGCACCATACAGTGACTCGTTTTGGGTGCGTCGGCTTTTCAATGTATGCGTGAGGGTTTTCTGTGCCCCACAGGCGACAATATTGCTTGTTTACCTACCCGCCAAGATCAAAATGATCATCGGCATCTTCTGTAAGTCGATCGCAGGCCCCCTTAGCGAAGCGTATACACAACCATATTCGTTCAGCGGCAGGATAAAACTACATAATTATCTGCCAAATCAGACATGAGTTAAGTGTTATCATTTACGAAATAAGCACTAGTTGAAAAGAAACGTTAGATGGTGGACCCTTTAGTAGGCAAGTCTAAGTGCTGGGTAAGCAATGCTAGTTTTCTTTGCATGGCTGCAGTTGATAACGCGCCTCCTTTGGTTGTGCAACAAGAAATGGTTTGTCTTATTATTTACCAAACCAGTACAGATGCTCGTGCACAAGATAATATTTTATATGTGTTTTTATATTTTGTTTTAAATTATATGTATGTTGTGTTTAACATTCCAGTTGTACCTACCTACCTACTTCTTTATTATATTCGAACAAACAAACATACAATTGTAAGAATTTTAAACAACCTCAAAGTTTATGTTTTTCGAAGCACACGGAGCATCATTTGTAGTTGTGATAACTACCAAATAAACTAACCAGAAGAAGAAATACGAGTACCTACTTTTCAGAAAAAAATTTAAACGAAATATTTTAAAAGTACTCTTTATTTCTGCACGGCACATACATATGTACATGCTCACATACACACACACATACATACATACATACATACATGTAGGTACATATTAAATTTCAAGTTTGCTTATGAAGTAGGAAACAGTCAAAAACCGAAAATAATTTTTTTTTTGTTTAACTTTCGCAGTCTTCATTGTCCAACGTTTGTGTATGAAAAAAAAAGTTCTTTTGTAATAATGTTGATGTTGTTGTTTGTTGATTTCTACGTTAGAATTTCGTGATTTAATGTGAACAAGGTCAGACCGGTGGTTTTATGTTGAAAATGGCAAAAATACTTGTTTGTAGTGATGTGCACGGAGCAGAAATCTCTTGAAAGCATTTACAGCGCAGGCTTCAACATTGAAATAATTTTTGAAATTATGTATTTGTATGTTTGTAGTATGTACCTGCTATAGAAAAACATATTTCAGTGTTGGTAAAACGAAATGTTTTAGAGCAAATTTATGCTGTTAGCAAGCGAATAATCAATATTTTTAATATTAACGCAGTTGAATAAACCATATGGTTGATTTTATTTCTTTGACGTCTAAATGCCGGGTAAATTTAGACGGAAAAGTACTTTCATTAAATTTTTGTCTACATACCTATTACCTATGAATAAAAATTTCAATGAAATCTGTGACTTTCATGAAAATTTCTTGCTCAATTTCAAAACAACGTGAAAGTTCATTTTAAAAATGTCATCAAAGCGAAGAGATGCAAGTATTATTATTTTACAATGCATCGTTATAGTTTTGTTTATTACTGAAATAGAGTTGCCAAGACTACTACAAACATAAATTTATAGGGAAACATCCGAAAATAATTTTTACCGCTAAACTTGTATTAATTAATTAAATAATTATCAATATAAATATACCTACTTCATTTGTGTTCTTTATTCATATGTATTTGCTGTAAAAATGTTTTAAATATTTGCTAATGTACAAAATAATTTAAAATTCACAATTATTATTCTACGTAATTCTGAAAATTTTTATGTGCCCTGGAGTAGGCAACCGTCCTTACTACCTTGTCACTTTACTTTCAGTAAATGTCAAAAGAATTACTTTCAGCAAAATTTTGCTGAAAGCTGAGTTGAGAGTTAGAAAAAAAGTGTGAGTGTATTGCGACTTTCAGGCATTTACTTTGTAAAGATTCCTTGGTTTCCCCAAGTTTTACAGCCAGAATATGCTCAGCCTATGTCCGGGTTCTTCTAACCAAATAGCCACAACTTTATTTTATTTTATTTTATTTTATTTTCTCTTTATTATATTTTCTTTACAAAAATCTTTATTGGATACTTTTACTTATCAAAATACTTATGGCGTGTTGCTATGTTACGAGACTGCCTACGCTCTAACTCCTCACTTGGATGTAATCCAAGTGATTCTAGTCCCTATGTTTCGGGATGTAACCTCAGCGAAACCATATGCCTTCCTGCTTCCCGGATATAATCGCGGATCCCTAGTGAATGTAACTCACTGACTTCCAAAAAATAATTCTTTCTACCCTGGGTCAACATGTCTTACACTTTACTGATTATTCTACCAAAAAGTGAAGAGTTCATAGCGCCAATTCAATGTACAGTTTGGATATTATTTTTAGGAAGTTCATGCCAGTTTTACCAGAGTTACATATTTTTTTTTGACAAAACAGAATTTTTTACTATTAGTGTTAAGCAACTTGATGGTCTGCTTTCTGTGATGAAGAGCTTTAGGATGCCTCTGTCAAGTCACCGAAAATTTTAAAACAGCAAAACTAACCAAGTTTTGTAAAATCCCCAAGAACTCAAAAAATCGCCAAAGTTTCGAAATTGAAATATCATCGCTTTGCAATTAATAATAAGCGCCAAAATAAAATTAAATGCTAAATCTAAAGTTTTCAAATTAAAGAAAGTCGTCAAAGTTATAAAAATTAAAATAGCAAACATATTAAAAATTTACAAAACGGCGAAAATGTTGAAAGTTTAGAAAAAAAGTCGTCGAAGTTATAAAAACTAAAAATAGCAAACATATTGAACATTTAAAAAATTGTGAAAATATTAGAAACCAAAAAACAATATTAGAAACCACCAAATATTTAAAAATTCAGAACAATTCTAATAATTTTGATATAAAATAAATCGGTAACATCTCATTCATTCTGTGTTAACAACTGGAAATTGTGTGAAAATAAAACACAAATTGTTACAATTTTTTAAAACAATATAATCAGAAAAAAAAGAAATACATTTTTTCTTAGATTTAAAAAATCGCTATTGCTAAAAATCGCCAAAAATTCTAAACACAGTCGAAATTTTTAAAACAAAAAAATCGCTAAGATTTAAAAAATTAAAAAAAAATATCCAAAAAGTTTACACACTAAAAAATTACAAAATTTTTTAAAAATAAAAAAATTGCCACAGTTCTAAAAACTAAAAAAAAAAAAATCGCCAAAACTAAAAACCGCAAAAATTTTGAAAATTTGAATATCGCTAATGCTCGATCGGCCAAGACTATATAGTAGAATTTTTCAACATCTTCGGGTGTACTGACCTCAATTGCCCGTCCAGCACTCTCAGCGTTAGTTGTACTTGTGCGAACACAACGGAAGTCAGTAAACCACTTTTTTTACCATTGAAATTGATAGTGCAGAGTCTCCATAATATTTTTAGAGCTTTTCCTTGGCTGGATTTGCGGGTTTTTTCACGGAAAATTATGTTTAATGAGCACTGAAAATTTTTAGAAACAACCACCAAGTTGTATGTTTTGATAAGCTGTTGACCACAAAGTAAATGACGACACTTGGTAAAAATTTGACAGCAGCTTATTAACAGGTGATATTTGATGGGAACAATGTTGTAAATACAACTACGAGGAAAGTTAAAAAATCACAGACTTCTCGATCCGCCCTCGTACACAATACAAACAGGAACAAATGAGAGACAAAATAGAAGTTAATTCTACCAACAAAATACATGCAGTGTTTGTTGGTGCAGTGCTTGTTTTGTTATCTGGCTACTTAGTATTAAGATATGTTGATTAGTACCGGGCGGTAAGGTTGGGTTTAGCTACAGGCACCTTTAGTGGAAGTGAACGCTAAACTGGCCGGTAAGCAAATTTAATTATTATTATTACTGGTAAGAAAACTTGTAAAGCTTAACACCGGTATTCATAAAAAATAAAACGTTGCTCAAATACATTTTAGAAAAAATTTTATATGAAAAATTTGTTGTAAAGTGTGTTTCAACAATATTTTATTTTTTATGAATACTGGTGTAAGTCTAAAGGAAAAGTACATCATGAAAAATGAATTTTTTTCAGGGAAATTTTTCCAATAAATTAGCCATTTCAGTTTGATTTATCAAAGACACAACCAAATGTGGTAAATGCAAAAGCTAAACCTCCCTTTAATTTACCAGTTGGATTATTCTTGCGATAATTTAACCCTCACTTTTTGTTAAAGCTCAGTTGTAATAATGAAAAATGGTTTCTCTGCCCGACTAAATCGTTCTCTTAACTAATAGCAAGTTGTAATAATCGACCTAAATATTTAAGATTTTATTACAGCTTGTGGTCAACATCTCACTGTCTGGCAATTCACTGTTGTAGTATTTCTACACAAAATAAATTTTCAATAAAATAGATAACTTTGTCCACAAAACTATGTTTGTCCGTCTTATGTTTGGTTTTACTTCTTCAGAATTGAGAAAGTTTTCGTTTTACTGATCAATATTTTTAAAGAAAACAAGAAAATTAGGCCCGAAGGCATATTTATTAGCTGGGGAGCTTACTGCCATCATCAGCATTCACGCCATAATTAGGTTAGGTTAAAAATAGAGGTATGATAGATGATGTCTTGCGAGGTACACTTATGTCAGTGTAAGCTTGTTGTGCGCTCCCTGGACTTAACCACAATAGTTTTGACTCATAGGTCTGTGTCGTTCACAAGTTTCCTTAACTTTTTCCAGCACATACTTTATGGGCGGGTTATCTCCGGTAAAATAATTGATCATAACCAAATCGCATAACCACGATCGTCCTCCCCCTGGTTCTCCTATCAGTTTTCGTTTCTGAAACTTTCATCTCAGAAGAGTGAATGTCAAACGAAATGCAATAACCAAAGTCAACATACAGATTTGGAATTGCTAGTAATTTGATCAGGCTTGAGTTCGATTCTTACTTCCTCAAAATTGAGAAAAACTTTTTTGTGGTAAAACTGCAGTGATCAACATTTAAAAAAAAAAAACAAGAAAAGTAAATTTAAGGACTTACTGACTGGGGTACATACCATGGCTGTTTTCACGACCACCACGTCGCTCATCAGTACTCAGATTGCTTCAAACCCAGGCCATGACTAATTGTATGCAGTTTTTAAGCAGCAGTTCACAGCCATCGTACCACCTGAGCTCTTCATTACTGACTGTTTGTATTTAATCACATTGATCAACTTTCCATTTTATCACTGTCTTTTTCTGTTCATTGGAATATAGTTTTTAATCTCTGACCAACATTTAATTGATTTGGTATTATTTTTCCAAGCGATAATTTCTGGGATTCCCGGAAACTCAAAAAACAAATCCTGATTATAGGGAGTAGAAGATGTGTGAGAATATAAGAAAACCCTTGTTACAGTCCAATGGGTGGTTTACACGTATGGAAATGGGTGGTCTACACGGAAAAAATATGCTTGACGCGCTAATTTAGATTGACCTGTTACCTGCAACGAAGTTCTTGACTAAAAAGACGAATATGCAGACAAAGCTCATGCACGTGGGATGAAAATGTGGTTGATACAACAATATCCCAAGAGCAACATTGTACTATGAAATTTCAACAGTGTTAATGCTCATAATCTAACAGATTATTTCACATTTTCAATTCAACACAGTTTCATGAAAAAATAGTGAAATAAGAAAAAAAATTCCACTCATACGATTCGCTTAGTCTGAACGCAGCTGGTGTTTTTCAACTAAAGAAACGGCCAAGTAGTGTTATTTTTGCAACAGCAAGTAGCACGCTTTTTCAAATCTCTTTATCTCTCAATAATTTATTTATGAATGTCAGTATAATTTAAACTTGATCTCGTTAAAAGAGAAAAAATTATATATACGAGCCTTGTCCAACATTATTTTAGAAACATGCAAACGACACACCTCCTTTGGCCGTTGCTAGACATCTGTCAGTTGGCAGTGCGTTTTGCAAGTTTATGAACTAAAAGTTCGCAATGAAATGATTTCTTGTTTGCCATCCACTAAAAATTTCAGGTTCTATAAGAAGACAAAAAAAAAAAAAAGAAATAATTTATTCAAACTTGTTAGTTGCGTTAAATGCATTTCCAAACACGAGTTTCTAATTTAGTACAAGTATTAATTAAAGAAAGAAAAAAAAAACTGAGTGTCGAAAAAGATAAACAATTCAAATTGTAGTAAATATTTTAATTAACCACGCATTTTGAAGTTGGATTTTAATTAAGCCATTTTGAACATAATGTCAATATTTGAAATGTAATAGAACATGTTATTAAACGCAGGCTTTAGACACGATTTCAGTTTAAGTTTAAGGTTATGGAGATAGTTTACTTAATAGAACGCATGTTGCAAGCTTTCAAAATTGATTTTATTAGAAAACATTGAGATTCTGCTAAATATGCAAATGAAAAATGAACCGAACGAACTAATTGAAATTTATTGTCAGTTTTATAATAAATAAGATCATAAATAATGGGTTATCCATTTCGTGGTATCAAGAGTATAGAACTGGAATTTCACTTCTCGCAAACTAAGTTCTTAAACCAATTTTTTTCTTCTCAGCTGAAAGTCTGACATTGACCAAAATGTATCGCTTACCTGTCACACAACGCATAGAAATTATCAAAATATACTACAATAAATTCAGCCAAGTACGAGGCTGGTTCGCACACTTAGGGTACGAGCGTACGTATGTATAATTAACATATGTAATGGCATATGTGCATACATACATATATTGTATAAATTTCATCTCTCTGTCTCTTACCCCCGATTTTTGACTTGGGATTTAAATACAAAATTAGTAAATTTTCCTTGAAATTTAAGTTGGATTTAAAATTAGGTTTCTGTTTTACAGTCTAAAATTATTTTTGGTAATTAATTGTAATAAAAGTACGGCAGCACAATGTAAGTGTCAAAAAATTATCGATAACTCAATAAAAAACAGCTGTTTAAACAAATTTGGAAGCAAGTGAAATTGTGAAAAGCTTGTTTTGTAAAAATTATTAAATGGAGCAGCAAAAGTGATAAAAGGACTCCCAATTTCACTGCCACAGAAGTTGATGACCTTCTGGAAATAATAAAAAATCAAATTATGAAACAAAAAAAAAAAAAAAAAACATGTGCAATTTTCTTAATTTGCAGAACCAAATCAAAATTGGCAAAATCATATTTCAATACGAAAAACTTAAATCGATTTTAAATGGGCACGGCAGGCCGTTTAAGTTTGATTTAAATAGCAACTGTTTGACTCAATTTTGTATTGAAATCAAATTTAAATTGAAGTGGCATGTAAAATTCAAGTCAAAAATTGGGGGTTACAGCTTGAGAGTTATGTTTAATTGTTACTTTACGTTGTATGGGGACACCTATTAGTTTTCGACTTGTTGCTGTGTTGTTGTAATTTGTTGTTGTCAGGCATCTGGGAATACATACAGCGAGGGAATTTCAACTCTCTATATCTTACGGTTCGAGAGTTATAGCTGACTGTTACTTTACATTGCAAGGGGACACCTGGTAGTTTCAGACTTGTTGTTGTTTTTAGCATTTGTTGTTTTTTAGCATATGTTAATACATATATTATGCAAATTTCATCCCTCTGTCTCTGACGGTTTGAGAGTAACGGCTAATTTATACTTTACGTTGTATAGGGACACCTGGTAGTTTTAGAGTTGTTGTTGTTTTTAGAATTTGTTGTTGTGGAGCATGTGTGAATACATATATTATGCTAATTTCATCCCTCTGTCTCTGACATTTCGAGAGTAATGGTTAATTTATGCTTTACGTTGTATAGGGACACCTGGTAGTTTTTGACTTGTTGTTGTTTTTAGCATTTTTAGCTGCTCTAGAGCATCTGTAAATTCGTATACTGTGCGAATTTCAGCTCCCTATCTTTTATGGTTCGAGAGTTATAGCTAATTACACTGTGCTAGTTGAAAAAACCGACAGACGGGGCACCCGGTGAGATAGAACGGTATCTTAAAAATGGAGGAGGTAGAGCAACATATATTCGCTTAACTCAAAAATGGTTTTAAATATTGAAAAAAATATAAAAACCGAAATTCGCCAATAAAATTACCTTTCAATAACTGTAAAAATCTTTTTAATCAACTAAGTAACTTAGAAACTACAATTTTTTTTCGATGAAAAATATTAAATTTTTTGCAAAAGCTTGAAATTATTTCTTCTTTAAAACGGCATAAAAAATCTGAAAATAAAGTTATTTTGATGAATTTTCACTTTTTCATAACAAAAAAGGTTTTAAACAAAAAAAGGCTTAAATGATTAAAATCGGTGCACAACTTTGGAAGTTATTCACAAAAAATCAAAAATAGCAGTTTCAAACGGTCACCAGACGAAGAAGCCTTAAAAATTAAAAAAAAAATTTATGAAATGAAAGTGGTATGGAAGAAACATTTTGTTTGCTTATCAAAATAAAGCAATTTCAATTGACGGAAGTAAAAAACAACTTACATATCGATACCCAAACTCAAAATTCCGTAACTAGCAAATTATATATACATACATATGTACATTAAATTTCGGAATGATAATCCGTCATCCCTCGCCCACTTTTCGTTTTTGAACAGACCGGTTTCAGCGTTGTGCCAACTTAAGCGTTCTTTGGTTATTAAAGTAACTTTTGGTTTCTTCCTTTGTCATGTAGTAATAAAATAACCTCTTCCCCCTTGTCAGGTAGTCTTGCGTTTGTTTTCTTAAGTGAGTCTCCGTTCTGTGTTTCGTTAGTTTAAAGTATGTATATGGTAGCAGGTACGATGTTGTGTGTTCCGGTGGTCGATGGTGTGTAAGGCTTTGTCTCCTATGTATCTTTTTCTACCTGGGCGTAGAGGTCTGCGATGCTTCTCTATTTTATATACATATGTATATAATATATTAAATTTTTACTCTCTCGTACCTGGTTTTTATATTGCAGTAAACATAAGACTTGTAAATTTTGGTATAAAAGGGAGCGTTCTTGTTTTGTGTGCACAGTTTGCATTTTTTGAACGAATACATTTATTAAAATATTTACCATGGAGGCCTGCAAAAAGTTTAATTATTTTTGTTACGTGCGTGGCAAATTCACAATAATGCCAAGTCGCCGTAAAATCACTGGTGATATAATTAACTTGTATGAAAACTACTTTTCTTTAAGTGTTATATGTGGCAAAAATTGGACACCGTCAATAGTGTGTGCAACATGCATTTATCATTTTAATAATTGGAAAAAAACGGAGATGCGATGCCATTTGGTGTTCCAATGATTTGGAAAAATCCCATACTCCATATTGAAGATCAATGTTGTGCGTGCATAAATCAAAGAGCTGGTATGAACAGAAGAAAAAGTGGTTCCATATCATACACTGCAACAACATATGTCGAACTTCCACTGCCACATTCTCACATGTGCCCGTTCCGCACATACAAACACCAACAGAAGAAGCTTTTTCCCATTTTCAATCTGTTCAAAGTCATGAAGAGACTGCATCAATGTATCAACCGCCAAACATCGAATCTACCTACATGCAATCACAATGTAATATCGCAAAATCGTTTCAATATAATGGTACGACGTTTAAAATTGTCGCAAAGACAGAGCATTCTCTTGGCAAAAGAGTTAAAACAAACTAATATTTTGTCACCAGATGTGCAAATATACGGAGCTATCAATCGGCATCGTCACTTTACGTGCTTTTTCAGATCTATTGAGAATAATTCTCTCGCATTTTGCACTGACATCCGCGGCTTGATCTTAACAGTCCAAAATGAATATAATCCTGAAGACTGGCGTTTATTTATTGACTCATCCAAAAGTAGCCTAAAAGCGGTTTTGCTGCACGTAACTAATTTGAAAAGCCCTATTCCGATAGCACTTAGTACAAATACCAAGGAGACATACGCATCAATGAAAAAAATAATAGAGTTAATTAAATATGAGGATCACAAGTGGAAAGTATGTGCAGATTTGAAAGTGGTGGCTCTTTTAAGAGGTATGCAGTTGGGCTACACCAAAAATACATATGTGCTTCATGTGCTTATGGGATACGCGTTTTGATGGCGACCAGTACAATAAACGGGATTGGCCTTTACGTGAAGAAATAAAATTGCATAGAAATAATGTTATTGAGCTCCCACTTGTGTCGATGGAAAAGATTTTGCTTTCTCCACTCCACATTAAACTGGGTATTGTAAAAAATTTTATAAAAGCACTGAACCCAGATGGGATTGCTTTTGCCGAACTGCGTCGAATTTTTCCACGATTAAGCGGAATGAAAATAAAAGAAGGTATGCACTCTAGCTACTTCATTGAATTAAATTTATATATTATATCAAACTGACTACATATATATTACAGGAATTCTTAACGGACCAGATATTCGTCGTCTGATGAAAGACCAACAATTCGAAAAAACATTAAATGATGCCGAACTAGCAGCCTGGAATTGTGTGAAATCAGTAATTGAAAATGTTTTAGGAAATCATCGGTCTGAAAATTGGCGAAATTCAATTGAAAATATGTTAAAAGCATTCAAAAAATTAAAAGTCAGAATGTCATTGAAAATTCATTTTTTGCATTGTCATGCAGAAAAATTCAATGAGCAATCGCCAGCCGAGTCTGATGAACACGGGGAGAGATTCCACCAAGTAACAGCCAGACTCGAGCACTGGTATAGTGGCAAGAAACTTGATTCTCTTTTAGGGGATATATGTTGGAATCTGCAGGAGGAAGAAGAATAACTATATAAACAAACATTTACACTTCAAATGACCGGTCTACCGGATAATAAACCAAAATATATTGCAAAACGCAATTATTAACAAACTATGAAATTGTGCGTGTATATTTTTTTTACCAATTCTGCTTGTTTCATATAGAAACACAAAACTATAGAAAAGTCAATGCTGAATAATTTGTTAGTTATGGAATTTTGATATCGATATGTAAGTTGTTTTTTACTTCCGTCAATTGAAATTGCTTTATTTTGATAAGCAAACAAAATGTTTCTTCCATACTACTTTCATTTCATAAAGTTTTTTTTTTAATTTTTAAGGCTTCTTCGTCTGGTGACCGTTTGAAACTGCTATTTTTGATTTTTTGTGAATAACTTCCAAAGTTGTGCACCGATTTTAATCATTTAAGCCTTTTTTTGTTTAAAACCTTTTTTGTTATGAAAAAGTGAAAATTCATCAAAATAACTTTATTTTCAGATTTTCTATGCCGTTTTAAAGAAGAAATAATTTCGAACTTTTGCAAAAAATTTAATATTTTTCATCGAAAAAAATTTGTAGTTTCTAAGTTACTTAGCTGATTAAAAAGATTTTTACAGTTATTGAAAGGTAATTTATTAGCGAATTTCGGTTTTTATATTTTTTTCAATATTTAAAACCATTTTTGAGTTAAGCGAATATATGTTGCACTACCTCCTCCATTTTTAAGATACCGTTCTATCTCAAAAACAAGAGCTAACCTAAAAAAAACGGTTAGCACCACTGAATTTAGCGCCCCCAAATTAGGTTTGGCCACCGGGTGCCCCGTCTGTCGGAAAAAAAAGTTTCAAATTCAAGCACAGTGTTATTACTCTTCATTGTATAGGGACACCTGGTAGTTTTCGACTTGTTGTTGCTTTTACTATATTTTGTTGTAACGGCAAGGCACAGCAACTTCCTGTGAAAATTTCAGCTCTCTAGCTCTTACCGTTTCGGAGAAAGGACGCTGTGATGAACAGGCGGACGCAGATGTCTCGGTAATAGGGTTCCGTTTCACTCTGATGAGTACAGAACCCTAAAAATGGTGATTCTGACACAAAAACATATCGTGCTTTAAGAGCAGATTATGGTTTACATAATCGTCCAACTACGCAAGCAATTGGCAAAATTTTGAAGAAATTGGAAGAGACTGGAGCGGTTACAAATATGGTAAGGCCTGTAAAAAAAAATATCGCTGCTGTAAGTGAAAGTGTTTTATTGAAAATACCAAATTATTTATCATACAACCACTTACAACTTGAATTAAAGTCCCACCTCTAATAAGCCGACTCTCAAGAATTATGTATAAATGTAAACACAAGCGTATACAAATGTAAAATTGCATTAGTAAGTGAAATTTTGATTAATAATAGATATTAAAAAACCTTTTATATAATTATTTAATTTTTGATGTAAAACAATTTACATTAAAAATCTTTTACATATAAAAGTGACATTTGTTTGAGCAAAGCTGTTGCTAAATAAGTTAAAGATAACTCTTGCTGGTTTTAAGTTTAGAACAGACTCTTGCAGATTAAGTGGGCTTTTTCTTGTCTATAGAATATACATATAAAGTTAAATTTTATTTAGCAGTGACTTAAAATTATGGCCCAATGATTTTTAAATATAAAAAATGCACAGTGATGTTGTCGACTTTTTTCCGCATAATTGTTTTATTATTATTGTTTTCATTTAATTCTTTTATTTTGTAAAGTAAAGCAATTATCTTGGACAACATTTTGAAAATGAACTTCCGCTCTTGCCTGTGTAAACAATCAAGCAAATAGCAACAGCTTTTATTGCCTGTTTATTGCTTGTGCCAATGTTTTGATTGGTAATATGTACACACAACTTGCAACCAGTTACATGCACGTGTAAATGGTTGTAAGGTACGGTGGATCATACTGTAAAATTAAGCTAATAGAGTATTACATAAAAACAATATACATATGTGCTAAAATTTATAAAAACAACAACAATAACAAATAATTCATATCAAAAGGTAAGTTAGATGTTCCCCAGTTATAATATTACCTTACTATTTAATATTATTTTTATTATTATTGTCAATTGTAGTAATCATATTGTTACAAATTTGGTCGTAAACGGACCGATTGTGATTGTTCTAGAACGTACTAAATCATCGTTATTTTATATGTGCGTATATTGTCTTGTTATTATTTGTAAATGAACACAGGAGGTATATACACACATACATACATAGAAGCTTGTTGATAAACAAAACGGCAGCACAGCGAGTGTGCACATACTGACACACATGTGTGGATAAATAAGCACAACAGCGAAATAAAAGAAACCACCACCGCACGATACAATATTCGTGTGTGCATGTATGTGCGCGACTCAGATCCCTGCCGGCAACTCAGTTAACTAATAATGAATTACAAGCTAACTTTTTTACAACTGGTGGTGGTTGACACTTAGATTATTTTCAATGGAGATGACTGACTATTTTAACATTACGATGTCCTAGGAGGTAGTCAATTGTCCGACGCTGCATTACTTTTCAACTAACTTCAAGTTAACTACTTCAAAGTCAGTACATACAGAAAAAAATGTACAAATCAAGGCTGATTTTACATTTTTTGGTGGTAATAGTTACTTATATTTTATTAAATTAAATTTCATCACACTTTTTTTTTTTTTTTTGTTAGCCTCTGGTGGGATTCGAACCACTAAGCCTCAAGACTGGTGAGCAGCCACCTTAACCCATTCAGCCATCGCTACATTTAAAACGAATGCGACAATAGGCAATTTAATTCAAGAGTTATTTACCGTGTATGTGTGTATGTTAGTATTTGAATTTTGAGTGAACTCTGCACTACGTTTCGATTGTATTGTAGCTAATTTGAAGTTAGTCCATAAAAGTTAACGTGAAGTTAATTATTTTGGTAGTCGACTACCAATTTGCTGGCAGGGATGCTTGAGTTTTACTGCCGCGTGTATGTATGTCGGTGTGTGTGTATATCTTTTGTTCATGATGAGTCATCGCACATCGCACTATAGATGTGGCGTGATTAGCTTCTGTAAACGTCTAGAATGTTCTAGTAATGATCATTGGAGGTATAAAAGCAGCGAAGCTCAACGCTGAAAAGTCAGTCGATTTTTAGCTGCGCTAACGTGTAAAGTGTCTTAAGTAATAAAAAGTGATTAAGTGAAAGTGTTGTTCTTTTAGTAAAGTGTTCTTAGTAAAGTGTTTACAAGTATAGTGTGTTCAAATAAATAAAGTGTTGAACTGTTGATTATTGTAAACTGAAGACGTGAGTGTTGTAACTTCATTACAATTAAAGAATCTACGGAAAACGTTTTGAAAAGGTTAAAACGTAACAATATCAACTAGTAGCTGTAATTTCATTTGTTGACAATTACGGTGCGATTGGAGTTGACGACTTTTACGATTTTTATGGTTACGATGCCGCCAAGTTTGACGCAATTTATCGGGCAATAAAAAGATTTTCTGATGCTTCTTACTGTAAATAACTTGGGGGTTACACGATCAAGTTTTGCCTTTCAAGTTTTAATACATTCACACTTTTTTTTACTAATACACTCCGAATTTTGAAAATTGATGCAAACTTGATGATAATTTTTGCTTTCCATCAACACAATCAACAAAACAGCTGACAACAATTTTTTTCCATTCTGTCTGGAAATATTTTTTTGTTTTGTTTGAAAGTTGCAACTCTAAAAGTGATAAAAATTAACAGATTCAAGCTTGAAAAATAGAAATAAAAATGTTTACGTGCAAAACCAACAAATTTTTTACTTTTATTTTTACATTGATTTCCATTAAATTTATAAATTTTAAAAAGAGATATTTGTATATTATGTTTATATTTAAATAGTTAAAAAAAAAAATATTGATTTAGAATCTGAATTAGTTTCTGGTTTTAATGTAGAATATAGAAGAGGAGGTTGTACTTTAATTTTTTTAGCAGAATCTGCAAGAAGCTATTTTTAATTTTCTTCTTGACGGCATCTTGAAAACGAATTGTTATGAAATTGCGTGCAGCCTACGTCACAGCTATCAATTTTATTGAATTTTGACAAGCAGTATGTGAAAAAAAATTCGTCACTTAACTGCAGTATAAAATACGTTTCAATGCAAGTTTACGGTATACGAATGCTTATTGTGGTTGCAGCTTACGGTATAATATATTGAACAGAGTCATGTCTTGACTAAACGTAAACGTAATTGTCTTATAGTACTAAGATGTAGGTGGCGCTACCACCAGCAAATGCATATATTTTTAGCGGTTGTTCGAACCTAATTAAGCGTTTTGTAATAACTGCCTTTTTTCCATACGAGAACGAAGTTTTCATTCAAATGTTTGTATTGCAAAAAATAATAAATTTGTAATTTTTATTTCATGAAAAATTAGCGACTGTTTAAATCTTTGATCACATGTCTATAGTATATATGTATTTGCGATTTTTTTTTTGCTTCAGTTGTACTCCTTGTGGCTGTTCAAATGATTTTTATCGGGCTTTGAAGCTGTGAAGTTAAATACACAAAATGTGCATCAGAAATAATGTTCAATAACTCTATATTAAAATTTCTTTACATAAGGAGCGCTATAACTGCAGGTAGCAGGCGATTTTTAATTATTGTCAGTATAAAATATGGATTTACTTTGGCAGCTTAAAATTACCATTTAGTTTTCACTTTGCATCATATTTATGGCAAATAAAACGGACTAAATTTGTAATGAATTGAAATGAAGAGATGTGAAAAATAATTGTTTAAGCTACTTTATTCAAATTTATGTGACTCTATTTGAAGCTGTTATTTCAATGAACTATATTTGCATGAATTCAAATTTATATTAATCTATATTGATATTGTTAGTAATCACAACCCTTAATTTTATACCTATTATGATTTTCGTGAAGTAATAACGATTTTTTGTGACACAACTTGACGATTTTTTGACGAAAGTACAACCACTGACTTCCATTTTAGCCACTCAAGCGATCAGAAATACCCAAGAAGCTCTCGTCCAAGAATCGTTAAGTAACATCTAGTTACCCTTTTTTCAAATAAATTGGATTATTAATGTGAGTAACCAGTATTGAAATTAACAATTATTTATTTTTGGTAATAATATAATTAAAATTGAGTCAGACTCCCCTTCTGTTCCACTCAATTAACACCTAAAACCGCTTAGGTGATTCCCCTCAAATCTTCACACCACATAAAAGTGAAATTATTTAATTTTGGTTATATTATTCACGCCAAGACTAAACAATAATCAAAGAGAATTGAGGATAATCAATTGATAATAATCCAAAATGAACTTATTTATTTGCTTTCAGAGCCAATTGAAATTTATTATTTTAGGTGTATAAATATACCGTAATGTTTTCTGTCCTTTTCAGCCGTCTATATGCCGGCGACATTTCGTTGGTGCTAATCAGCTCATCTGTAGACTTGAAGAATTATTAAAAGAATGTTTACTGTGTTAAGCGTTTGTTAGAACATTTCTGATTCTCATTTTGTTGATGAGAATTTTGGAATAAGCGGTTGAGTTTCAAACTTTTTTCTTTTAAGAATTTTTCAAGTCTACTGATGAGTTGATTAGCACCAAAGAAATGCCGGCGTCATATAGACAGCTAAAAAACATTTGATAGGTTTTTTTTTTGAACCTGAATTAATATTGTTAATAATTTTATCGGGCTTTCTGGTTTAATTTTTACTCTCTCAAAACTGATAGAGATTTTTTTGTGATAAAATTTTTTAAAGAAGACACGTAAAATAGGATGGCTATGCGCTGCTGCTTAAAAACAGTATACAATTAGTCATGACCTGTGTACAAAGCGAATTTGGATGCTGATGAGCGACGTGGTGGTCGTGAGACTTTATTTTTTTTTTCTTTAAAAATGTTGATCACTCCAATTTTATCACAAAAAAATCTTTCTCCATTTTGAGGAAGTAAAAATCGAACTAGAAAACGTGATAAAATTATTAACAATTGTAAATCATATAGTTAACTATAAAATTAAATTAATGATTATAGTTATTATAATTACTATTCATTACTTAACAGCTATGATAGAAACATAGATCCTTAGTATGACCAACATTTGATCTTCGATAAGCGTCGACAAATTTGAAACTGCCTACATATTCTAGTATTCCGATTGGATACGTTGCATCAAAAACTTTTACTTTTTGATACAGCTTTGCTCAAAAATACAAATCGTAACAACCGATGGTGGTTACTCGTTGCATAGAAGTTGTTAAGAAAAATAAAAGTGTTGCAAGACGAAAAACTTGTTCTCTGTATTAAAGGTATGTTTGAACATTTCTGATTTTCATTTTGTTCATGGAAATTTTCAAACATTCTTTTAAGAATTTTTCGAGTCTAATGATGAGTCGATATGCATCAACGAAATGTCGGTGTCGTATAGGCGGCTGAAGAACACAGATAACATTAATAAGGTAAATTTTTCGATCTAAAATAATAAACTGTTAATAATTTTAAAGGGCTTTCTATTTCGATTTTTTACTCCTTCAAAACTGAGAACGATTTTTTATGATAAAATTAAAGTGATCAACATTTTTTAAAGAAGATCAGAAAAATAAAACTGAAGACTTACTGACTGGGGTAGAGACCATGGCTGTTTCACGACCACTACGGCACTCATCAGCACCCATATTGCTTCGAATCCAGGCCATGACTAATTGCATTTTGTTTCTTAAGTAGCAGTTCATAGACAATCTACCAACTGAGCCCTGCATTACTGACAGTCAATATATAATCACAATGATCAACTTTCCATTTTATCGCTGAGTTTTTCTGCTGATTGGAATATACTTTATAGTCTCTTACCAACATCCAATTGATTTCCAGATGATTTTTGCGTTTGGTGCTATTGTATCTGTGATAGCAGCGGCTTCAAACTTTTCGCTGGGCCCAGTGATGTTTAAGCATTACCTTTAGTCATGGCCTGGGTTCGGAGCGAATTTAGGTGTGAAACAGACATGCTATGTACCCCCCAACCAGTAAGTCTTGAACTTTACATTTTCTTGTCATCTTTAAAAATGTCGAATCTGTCGCAATTTTGAGGAAGTGAAAATTGAAATCGAAAAACCGCATTCTAAGTTTAAATTTGAAACAAAGTTTAAACCGAATTTAAATATTAACTCGCAGTGATTTTTTTTTGGACATTAGTAGGAAAATTTGGATACGTTCGACTAATAAGTAAAAATTATAGCAAATTAAAACATTTTTTAGTATTAATCATAAATCGTTAAAAGTAAATTTTTCCAATCTCTCCTCTTCACGTTATTTCATGTGCAAAAATGAAACAACTTCAGTTGCAACATTTTGCAATTGTTCTGGTTAAACCAAAAAAAAAAAAAAAAAAGGCGTACAATCCACCAACTGAAACTTAATGGCAATCAATATTATTGCATTTATTTAAAAGTTGTTGGTTTTTTTTTTGGTATTAAAATTGTAGTTTTATTTTCGATTTTGTTTTTAAATTGACCCAAATGTTTAATTCGATATTAATTTTTTATTGCGCACATAAAACAGTTTTTAATTTAATTATATGCAGCCCTTGTAAAGCCAGCGAACATTCAACCACACCGCGATTCATTCATTCATTTATTCATTCCACCACTCAAACCGTCATTCGATCGTTTAAACACTTGTTCGCTTATTTAAATCATTCCCGTGCGCTTGAATGTCGTTGCACAATTGTAAATGATAAACAAAGACAAAAAAATTTTTCCTGCAAATTAACTGGCCATTGGCGACGAAATAAAATGAAAAATGAAAAACGGTGAGAAAAAAACTTTACAAAAATTGAAATTCGCTCTGCAACCATCACATGAACACGGGCTTAAAAAAATGTGTGCAATTGTGTGTGTGTGCGTGTGTGTAAAGGTGTGTAAGTAAGATTCTGCTTAAATACGCGCAATGAAAAATGCAATCAATAATCCGTTTATCCACACATTAAATCAAACGACTTTCGCAGGAGAAGTGTGCAGTTGTTTATTGTGTGAAACTGTGCACAATGGGCTTAAATATGTCCAAAAGCATTCAATTGATTTATTTTTAATTTTCAATTTATTTATTTAACTGCAGTAGGAAAAAATAATGAGCTAAAATTTAATAAAACGAATTTGCTGACACACTCAGTGGGAAGGACATAAATATTTAATTTATTTACAATTTATTTGTACACTAATGAGTAAATTTTGTTGTGGAAATAGAAACAACACTACTTTTTGTTGTTTAATACGCTTCAGTTAATGTTTAGGCTTAATGTTGGTTAATTAAATACATCGCATTTCCTCTAAAGTGAATGTAATACATGACATTGATTTAATGTCCTAATTTCCTGTATACTTCATCTAAGCGAGTGATTGATACAAAGGGGGTGGTATGCCATAAAGTCCACCATCTATGGAAGAGAGGGACTGAAGGGACTTAACTTAAGTGGTCATCTAGCGATCCTGAGGGGATTCAGAGATGTTTTGCATATGTCTCGGTCGAGTGATCACATGGATACACTGCTTCGGTAGAAAGTATGGGGTCTTCTTTCCTACAAGGGAGGAGTGGTACACAAATTCTATATGGCTACGAGATGACTCACAAAAATGCTACACTGATGTATCCAAGTCGATCCAGGGAGTGGGTGCAGGAATAGTGGGGCCGAGGGCACGCAGGGCAGTAACACTTGGCAAGGACACCACAATTTTGCAGGCGGAACTATATTTGATTTTCATATTTTTATATCAACAACAAAATAACTTGTCCACGTAGCAATTAAATTTTACTTTTCTTTACTTAATTGATATTAACTAAAAGTAGTGACAAACCAAGGGATGAACTTAAGCCTGAAAAAGTAATTTAATAACTTTTATTTTTCGTTTGAAATCAATAAAAATCAAGAATAAGTTTTATTTCTCATTAAAAAAAATTAAATATCAAAAATAACTCTTATTTTCTATATAAAAATATAAAAATCAAATATATAATATTTATTTGATCTTCTTAATTATTTGAAAAAACTATTTATTTCAGCTTCAGATCGTTTTTTATATAAACAAATTTTTATTTACAATATTATTCAATATTTCGGTAACAATTTGTTATCATCTTCAGGACATTTTCAATTTAATTACAATTATTATCCTGAAGATGATAACAAATTGTTACCGAAATATTGAATAATATTGTAAATAAAAATTTGTTTATATAAAAAACGATCTGAAGCTGTAATAAATAGTTTTTTCATATAAAAATCAAAAATAACTCGTTATTTCTTGATTTTTTGAGATAAAAGTCATATGAGTTACGGTCCCTGGTTTTGACATTTAGATCTCGATGTATGTCTTCATCTTTAATGTACCATTCAGCGTTGACTATAGTCCACAGTATTTTTGATTGAATGCTTTGAATAATTTTTAAATTAGTTTTGCTTGCAGTGCCCCAGATTTCTACGATGTACTTCCAGATTTTCCCTATAATTGTGTTGTATATGAGAAGTTTATTTTGACCTGATAATTTGAATGCTCTCCCCAGCCGCGGAAATAGTTGTCTGAATCTGTTGTTTAATTCGGTTGGCGTCTGCTTTATGTGGTCTTTCCATAAGTGTTTGCAGTCAGTTATCATACCAAGATATTTCGCTTTTGTGTCCGAAGGACTGGTTGATCCATTTAATAGAATGTTTGGTATCTTCCTGTTAGTGTAAAGTACTTGAATTATTTTGTCGCTTTTTACTTGTATTCCCCAACTACGAAACTATTCCAAAGTGTTATTGAGCAGTTGTTGCAACTTTTGCACAGCCCTTGTGTCGTTTTCGTGAGATGACAAAATTTTAGATATAGAAACTATAGTCATAGAGATGAGGTGGCGCATCGAAATCTATAAAACTACAATATTTAAAAGCCGCGAAGAATTGTGCAAGCAGCTTCTTTTCCTACTAATTGACTGGCACATTAGTTTGTTGTTAATTTTTTTCTCATCTAAAAAGGAACATTTTCACTAATTGTGCTGTTTGTTTATTAAAGAGATTTGAAATCTTTACTCATCTGTTCAAACAAACATAATCTGTTTTGTTTAAAATTCCGGCAGAGTGGAATAATTGAATCAAAATCTAGAGCAATTTTTGTAAGCAGCCTAATCTAAATTAGTTTAAAAAAATATATAGAAAACTGTGTGTATCTGTATCAGTCTTCCCAGGTCAATGCATTTCTTCCCCCCAGAAAAGTTTTAAAATCCCCCAAAATTCAATGTTTTTCTACAAAATCACCCTAAAAATTTTTGGTGAACATTCTGCTTTAGTTTGCGAATCACCAACATTAATGCATTGACAATGCGGAAAATCCATAAAATTGTTAATTTTTCCCCAACTAAAAAGAAATAAAAATTAACTGATTATATGTACACATTTTTCAGTGCATATGTTATGATTACAGGCGTATGTATATTTATTATAAATTTTCGATTTATTTGTATTCACATATTTTGAGATCTAAGTACATATTTATAGGCAGCTGGAAATCGTTATTTGCGTATTTAAAAAAAATAAGTTTCTCTAAAAATATTAAGAGTTTCTAAGTCTTCTTCGCTCTTTACATTCCTTAGACATTTTCATAAGAACATTTTCAATTTTATTAAAGGTTCTTAGATATTTTAATTTTCCCAATTCTTAAGAAACGGAAAAAATTCAAAGAAATGACCCAGAAGGAAAAATTTCATTCCACTCAACAAAAAAAGTACTTAAAATTACCAGTTGCAAAATTTTGTACTTGAAGCTACCAGATGAACAAAAAATATCTCATTTAATTTTACTTCAAAAATCGTTAAAGTCTTCAAATTTATCAGTTGAAAAATCTTCTAAATCCTGCTATTTTACCCTTCAACCAAACATAGGAACCCCCTAAAAATATCCCAAAAATAAATTGTTTCCCCCTAAATTTTCCCCGAAAGAATTCGACACCCCAAATTCACCCCTAAAAGAAAAAACATACTCCTAAATCTAGGGGGAAACCCCCTAAACTGGCAACACTGATCTGTAGGTATAATAAAAGCTTACGGAAAATATCGAAAAAACAACTGGTCATAAAGTTTTTATGAAATGGTATTCATTCATGAGTTTGTTGTTGTCCAACTCATCCATCTTTATCATGTCATGTTGAATTCTCTCATCAACTTGTAGAATTTTGTTTCAGTACTTTTTTCCAATATTGATATTTGTTGTACATACTAAAGGCGTGCACAGATCCATCTGTTTGTACTAAAACCTTGGTGTTTGTTGTTTTTGATAAACACAAGCAGATAATTATATACATATCTGTTGTATTCTGATTTTACAAATTATGTATGTATTAAAAAATAAACACACACACACACACAAAGTGTGAACAAAAGTAATTTACCTTTTTCATTTTACATTTCTCATACAAATAAAAATGATGAGGGTTTTCACGATGGTAGTGCAAACTGTGCCAACGAAGCAAATCTGTGCAAAACCAAATGTTTGCACTTTGCTTCATTTGCACTAAAAAAACCTTGAGCAAATAGAAGTGTGCAAAAATGCTCAGTTGACAATAAGTAATGTAAACAACAATAGATGGCGAAGCTGACCAACTATTTTCCGTGGAGTAGACAAAAAAATAGCAGCACAGAATTAAACACTATTGCTAGTGCTTTAGCCTAAGATTTATTGTAATTTTAATTATAATAAATATAAAATAAAATATAAAAAAATAGCAGCGCAGACAGACAATTTTAATGCAATAAAAAAACATATTCATGTGAATTCAAAATAGGATTTTTAACAAACAAAAGAATATATCGCATTTTAACTTACAAAAACAAAATAGGAGCGGCAGCGGCTTGTAACACAAAAATAAAATCGACGCGGGCTGTGTGCCAACTTGACGTCGATGGACTTCGCCCTCTGTGATATTTCGTGCCTTATTATTTCCATATTGCAGTAGAGCGTTATTTACAATTTTGAAATACCTAAAAGAATTTAACTAAAAAAGCAGCAATAGTGTTCTTAAAAATAAAACAAGTAAAAGTGCTATATTCGGCTGGGCCGAATCTTAAATAGCCTTCACAATAATATATGTATGTACCATTCTGGTTGATTTTTGGTGCCAAAAGTTGTTTTATTTGGCTTATAGTGGCGATTTCTTGCAAAATCGGGAAACGCTATATATGGACCGATTTCAAAAATTTTCGATTTCTGTCTTTAAACATCCTATAAGTACCATTCTGATCGATTTTTGGGTACCAAAATTATTTTATTTGGCTTTTAGGGTCTAGGAGCGTTATTTGGGGTGCATATGGGCAGATGTCCAAAAAAGTTCTTATTTCACCTCTGAACAGCCCATATTCTGAAAAATTTTTAGTGCAAAAAAATTGTTTTGTTTGGCTTCCAGGCCCGGCTTCTTGAGATATCGGGAGGCGCTATATCTCGAGTGTATATGGGCCGATGTCAAAAATTTGTCCAGTTTTGCCTCTAAATAGTCTATATGTACCATTGTAATTGGTTTTTGGTGTCAAAAGTTGTTTTATTTGGCTTATAAGGCCGATTTTTTGAAAAATCGGGAGACGCTATATCTCGGGTATATTTCAAAAATTCTTCGATTTTTGGGATCTAATGGGCATTCAAAATGATATGACTAACTTTTTAGGAAACAATTTTTTTTTAAAAATCTAACCAAAAAAATGGCCAAAAATACCCCTCAAAACCCGGTTTGTTGGATATATCTCGGCTATCCGTGGATCGATCTTACTGAATTTCAATAGCAGACCCACTACCGGGAATCAACACATTTTGGCGAAAGAAACCGTTTTCCCAGAAACGGTATTTCAATGACTACAGACGGACAGACGGACATCGCTTAATCGTAATCTCTATTGATTCTGATCCAGAATATATATACTTTATGGTGTCTTGGATGGTTATTTTAATGCGTTACACACGGCATCACAAACTTATCCTTACACATTTTTGTGAAGGGTATAATAAAGAATATGTGAACCAAAACAATGAATTTTTAAACCGTCAAGGAAGAAACTTGCAGATTCGCACAAAAAAAAAAAAAACAACCGTGCGCTCACTGCAAAACCATAAAATGCACTGCAAATTTTGCGCAAATCATATTTGCACAGCTACCATCTGGAAAACCCTTAATATTAATTTGTTTGCTACATGTTTTTTAGAATAAAGAGCGTACATATGAACACGGGCATATTCAATGCAAGTCACATAAATGAAATGAACTGAGTGAAGTTCTCCTTGTTTTCTATAAAGACTCTAGCGCCTATTGATTTAGTACTTTCTTACGATTTAATGTCATGCAGAGAAATAAGGAATATGTGAATGCTGTATTTGCTTTGCGTATACCTTCAGATATATGTTTGCATGCCTTTAGTACTTCCATATATAAACGAGTACACATACATACATATACAGCTCACATTTTCTTCTTTCTTCTAAATCCTAACCTCTTATCAATTTGCAAAATCAACATTTCTTTCTTTCTCAATCACTTAAATAACACCGAATTGATTGATGAAAGTACACATGCAGGTATGTATGTATGTACATAAATATTTGAAAGCTTAAAGGATTTTAAGCAAACAAAAATATCAAATTGATTTTACAAAATCCATTTATTTTAGTATTTAAAAAATTAGTTTTCTGCTGTATTATAATTTGATATGGCTTAAGGGGGGATGGACATCTTCTGAGGTTCGTAAGTTACAGCTAAATTTAACAGCTTTCAATGTATTGTTTTTGTTTTTGGTATTTTCTGGCAAACAATTCGATCCTATAGCTTTCATGGCTCCTAAGAACGGTCGCTGAAAAAGTGAAGTCTTAGTAAAAGAGTTCCATTTTTATTCTATGAGTACGGAACGCGAAAAACGAATCTTTCACATTTATCTAGGGCTTCCAACTCTGTCCTTGTTACCCGAACCAGTTTGATTCAATATATTTTCTTGATTATTTTAGGTTTAAGAACACCTCAGAGAAAAACTGTGTTGCTGTTCAACGTAACAGTGAAACGTATTGAAAAATTAACTTCTAAAGCACCTTTCGTTTATTGGTTTTGCTTTATTAGCATTTATTTTATATTACTACTATTATTCACATATTTTTTTTTGTTGGCTTCCACCTCATATAATTTGTTTGTCGCAGATTGCCAGCGTCTGCAGTGAATTGAGAAAAGAAATATTTTTATTTTCTTCCAACCATATAATTTGATTAAATTTTTTTTTCTGTTTTGTCGTTGCACTAAATCTTTACGTGATTCGAAGTAAAATGAAGCATCTAGGGGGATTTTTTTTTTGAAATGGGAACAGGAAGAAGAACGTGAGTTATTTTATTATCTGTAAAGAAATTCTACGATGCTAATAATTTTTCATATCATACATACTGTGCCATGCATTTTCGTCTTCTTTTCACTAAACTCAAAATTTAACGCTGTTCACTTTGTGCAAACAAGTTAAAGTAGATGGAGTAAAATCAGTTTTGGAAGCCATTGTAAATTACTGCAGAAGGCATCTCAGGTATTTGGAGGATTGCTGCTTGAAAAATTCGTAGCACATTTTTCAGGTGTAAGAATCCTAAAAATTCTTTATCGCAAAATGTTAATAAAGTTATCTAAATATGGGCTTAACACAAATGTAATGAATAGTTCTGGCCATAATTTTGGTTAAGCTTCACATAAACACTAAACACACTAAAATTTTTTTTTATATTTAGTCTTTTTGAGATGAGATGTGGTCTGATCAAAAAATGGGATTATTCGAAATGCTGGCTTGCAAAATGCATGTACACTCGTGTAAAACTAGACACAACTGTGATGTATTTTAAACTTTTCATCCCAGTGATTTACACACATAAATCAGGTGATAGAACAAAATATCATTAATACTATAACAAACTAACAGCAGATTAACAACAATTTAGAAACCATTCTAAATTCTGATGTCAAAAGAACATCAATTCGATGACATGCTGATATCAAACCAACAACAAATTTAATTCAATTGAATACTAAAAAATCTTGCGACCAATGACATTTTTACATTACAGAAATAGCTTGAGCTGAAAATTATTTGGTTGAAAGAAGTAAAATTACTGAAATTTTTCTAGAGAAAATTTCTGTTATTGTTAGTTATTTTATTGGGCTTGACTTCGATTTTTCTTGCTCAGAATTGATAAAGATTGCTTTGTGATGAAATTCTAGTAACCAACATTTTTAAAGAAGATAAGAAAAGAAGAGTTGAAAGGTTACTGGCTGGGGGCATACCATGGCAATGTCAATGATGACAAAGTGTGGCGGCTTTGAAACAACTAGTTGCCCACCTTGCTAAAGGTCTTTGATGTATTCTTTATCTTACTTAATTAATATCATCCACAAGAATAATGCAGAAAGAACTTGAGCATGATAAACTTAATACAATAATAATACAATTTTCTATGAGTGTATGTATGTATACTTTAAATAAGTTTACCTGATTTTAATTTTTTTATAAGGAAAATTTGCTTAAAAAATAAGACGAAAAGGTTTTATTGCGTTTTAATTTTTTTTTTTTTTTTTTTTGAAAAAGCGAACTAATTTTTTCTTTTCATTAAACAGTTTTTTTTTGTCAACAGCGATTACGTTATGTATTACAATTAAAGCAAATTTGGTTGTCGGTTTGTTTGTTCGATTTTGCTTAGAAAACAGATATATACCCTGACGTATAATTAATATTTGACTAATTGCAATCAAGCATCAATCATACGCTCTTACTTGATCTCAAACAAATTGTTCCATAAAACAACAAACGAAAAATGCTGCTAATGAAGCAACTATTCAGTTCATTAAAACTTCAGGGAAGCAAAAACAAAATAAAGGAATATTTTTTATTTATTACAAATTACATTTTTTTTATAAAAACACACACGCACACACAAAACACATATAGAACATTAGCAAAAAGTGTTTAACATTTATAACAAAAGCAAGCAAGAACCGTAAAATATTTTAATGGTACCACTAGTCATACTATATGTGAACATACACATGTACATATATGATAAACCTTTAATGACTGTAAAAATATATTACGCTAAATTTTAGCTCCATTTCATTTTCTCACTTCCCTTTCACACCAACCGAAGCAATTTTTATTTCTTAAATTGTTTTCTCGTTAACGGAAATAACAAAAGAGAAAAACTGACCAATAATGAAGTACAGTTTTTCGGTTCGATACTTTTCTATGCGGTTTAATTTTATATTTTGAGAAAAAAATGTTAGCACATAAAACGTATTTCGCACAGCAGTTACAAAGAAAACACGTTATAAATTTTTAATAAATCTTTAAAATGAAAAAAGATTTCATTTATATTACATTACTTTTTCAGGCTCAAACCCAGATTTGAACTTGAAATATTAATAATTTTTTTGTTATTAGGGTAGTACATTAGGGTGGCACCAACTGAAATCTGGTGGGAAAATACTATAACGGTAAATTTGAGGTCAATGGCTGTTAAAGCAAAACATTGGTGTTCTCGAAGCAAAAACATCAATGTATCACACTTTAAGATCCGACTGTAAATGCCGAAGATATAACGAAAAATATATTTTGGCGACCCCTACGTTCGGCATAAAAAACAAAAAATTTTTTTTTTTCGTAACTCTCTTGCAACAATGCTGTCGATGGTGTACGGAGAAGTTTTTTTTTGCTTCTAATGTGTGGGCTCGTAAAATTTTCAATTTGTCTTTTAGAAAAACATTCGTTTTCATTTACTAGAAAACTTTTCATGGACATACATATGTATATATATACATTAGGAAGAAATTCGTTCGTTACACCACAAAATAAAACTTCAACTAAATATTTCATACAAAGATCCTGAAGATAAGCCGTAAGGCTCGAAATATATAGATCAAAAAGCAAATAAGTTTTGTTTCTAGCGGCTCAAAGGGAGGCAAAGCAAAAAATAAGAGCTACAAATAATATAAATAATAGGAATTGATACAGAATTCCAAAAACACATTTAGATAAACTATTTTCATATATATATATATATACATATATATATATATATATATATATATATATATATATATATATATATATATATATATATATATATATATATATATATATATATATATATATATATATATATATATATATATATATATATATATATATATATATATATATATATATATATATATATATATATATATATATATATATATATATATATATATATATATATATATATATATATATATATATATATATATATATATATATATATATATATATATATATATATATATATATATATATATATATATATATATATATATATATATATATATATATATATATATATATATATATATATATATATATATATATATATATATATATATATATATATATATTTATATATATACATATATATATATTTAAATAATTAAATTTAAATAAAAACAAGTAAGAGTGTTATATTCATCTGTATCGAATCTTATAAACCTTATACACATATTTATTTTCAGTTTAGCTAAACATAGCTTAACTGAGATCTCAAAAACCCAGCGCAAAAAATTTATAAATATTTTTTTCAAGCTTTTCTTGCTGAGGTAAAGCCGTGAGCGATTAATTTTTTTCATTGATGCTTTTCATACGTTTGTGCATATGACAATTTTTTCGAAAAAATTCAAAAAATCAACTGTTAGTTGTGATATAAGTGGCAACACAACAATTGTGGAAAACTGTAACTGTCTTCTTTAAAAACTAATAAAAGTGAGCAACACTGTAATGCATTAAGCAAAAAAAAAAATACTTATTGAAAAACTGCAATTTATGAAACTTTAGCTCCTTTTGTTATTTAAAGCACGCACTGAAATTTTTCAAGTCTTCTGATAACGCCTTAATTGAAAGAACCAAAAGCAAAAAACTAAAACAAAACTGCAGAGGGAGTATAAGAAAATGACAGGTGAAAAATCTTCAAAGATTTTCAGTTTTATAGGACCACTTAAGAAAATTCATTTGTAGTGTTTATGCTTACAAATAATCACTCTAATGTTAAATGTGTGCAGCCACATAAAATAAAACCTAATATTTATTTTAAAAATACTTAACGTCAACCTAGATTTTTTTTATTCCTGTGAAGAAATAAAAAAAAAATGTGGAAAATATTCATTTAACTCATGAGGGCAAAAAAAGGAAAACAAACAAAATGAATTCATTACCACCATACACCAGTCTTACCATACAAGAAAGAAATTGTAAAAATCAAGAGCACTTAACTTGATTGAAAAAAGTGTATGTGTGTGAGAGAGAGAGAGTGAGAGGGTGAGAGCAAAAAAATGAAGATGAAATGAAACTTAAACGGAGAAGAAGCTGATTGTTTTTGTGATGTAGGGTTTGTGTCCAACCTTCATTTATTTATTAATCATGTACGTATGTATGTGTAAATGTATAAACACATGTTTGTCATTTTATCGTCTAAAACTTTCTCTCAAAGCAAACATTTTTCTAAATACATATATTGAACTTGTTCTAATAATACAAAGGGCATTTTATGTGCAAATCAGGAAGTTTAAGAAAACTGTACTTATTTGGTTTCAGGACGAAAGGCTTTAACTCGAATTTTTTCGTTGCCGAGTTTTTTGCACATCTTTATACATCAAAAGATCTTGCATTAGTACATGCATAAAAAACAACTTCGAGAACAAAAGTGTGAGCTAAAGCCTTTCTATAGGAGATCAACGACTTAGAAATTATAGTTCTTAGGCTCATTTTCATAAATTATTGATAAAATCAAGGTAGAATATTATCGGACTGGTAGTAAGCTTTTTTTTGTCAAAAGCTTGCTTCAATTTAAAAATAAATGAAAAATTAAATAGAAGAGTGTTTTAAAGAGTGGGCCATGTAATAGTTTAAATTTAGAAACGTAATAAAAAAAAATTAATTGAGCCATGTACAAGACTGACTTGCACAGACAGACTACTCTTGGTATGGGGTACCCTTTAGTTTTTAACTATTTATTCTGTTTAGCATATGCTTTTGTATAGGCCAGAGATGTTCTTACGGTGCAAATGTTATAGCTGATTTTTAAACTAAAGGGTGTCTCCGTGTATGAACACCAATTCAATTTTAACCTTTTGCTAATTTTGGTATTTGTTGTTGTAGAGTCATGTGAGCTACGTATACTCTAAAGGCCATATTCATAATAATTATTGTAAGTTTATTAAGCTCTCATTTGACGTATTTCTACGGAATATTTTTCAAATAAACGTGTAATAAATCTTCAATAGTTTTTATGAATATGGGTGTAAAAGTTTAAACTTTCTATCTTTTACGGTTCAAAAACTAAAGCCACTTTTCACATTAAAGGGTGTCCCCGTAAAAAGTGAAACTCTTAAATTTTCACTTTTTTGCTATCTTTGGTAGTTGTTGTGGTGTATTTCGTGTAAATTTTAAATTCCTACTTTTGACGGCTCAAAAGTTACAGCTAATTTTAGTTTTTTGTATGGGTAACCCCTCTCTTTTGAGAGAATGGGTCCTCAGCCAGACGGATGTTTGAACAGCGATTTCTGTCTCATTTTCACTCTGTGAGTACGGAACCCTACCAGGGTCGTAGTATCTTGTATAGGGACCTTCTTACATTTTTAATTTGTGGTTTTTAGCAGTTGTTGTTAAATAGGCCTGCCAACTACATATGCATAGTGTGCAAATTTCAAGTCTATCTCTTACGGCTCAAGAGTTATAGCTAATTTCAGTTTCTTATACTGGAGCACGCTTTAGTTCTTAAAATTTTGTTGCGTTTGGTATTTTTTATTCTAGAACATATGTAAGAACATATTCTGTAAAATTTTCAGCACTCTAGGTCTTGTGGTTACAGCTGACTTGAGTTAATTTTACAGTTCCTTTTATGGGAGCAGCCTTTAGTTATACATTTTTTTTTTTTTTTTTGGAACGAAGTTCTTTAACGCGGCTTGCTGGTAGTGCAAATTAATAGAAATCGTCACGAAAGCGTGTGAGCTGTTTATATGTATTGGTGTAGCTGTTGACAAACAATTGTGTAGGTGTCTCCGCTGCTGTCAGCGGAGACGCCTACCAATAAATATTAATTAGTTGTGAAAACGGACACTATCAGTTGATAGATGGCGCTAAAGTAAAACAAAAAACAGCAATATTGAAATTTTTTATTCGTTTTGTAGCAGATTGACAAAAAAATACTGCATGCGTTAAAAGTAAAAAAATAAAACGTTCCAAAAATTTTAAGAAGCATATAAAATTTAAAAATTTCAAAAACAACACAAAATAAAACATACAGATTTCACCTTGTATTACATTCGAAGATGAAGAAAAATCGTAAGGAACTTCGTTCCTAACGGGGGCCCCGACCGCATTCCTTTTTTTTTGTTTGTAATAGTTTTTATTGTAGCGGCCGGGCAATAGGAAGGGACCGTGATAAAATCAAACCTACAACTCTGACGAGATTTGATAATAGTACCGTATCCCGGTCTGTAGGGCACAAGGGTTAAACAAAAATCCTTTTGGTTGAATCAGTCCCAAATGATAATCAATTTAAGACCATGAGCTGATACGAAGTTTGTGGCATTAAAATCTTTGCCAGCTTCAGTCAGGAAGATGGCTAAAAATTAAATGATAAAATGTCTTTTAAAACTTATTGCAGGTAGATATAGTGGTCTTAGCTCGCATTTTCGCCTGAGATCTTAATTACATTTTCAATGTTTTCTGCTACTTTTTGGAACGAAGTTCCTTAACGCGGCTTGCTGGTAGTGGAAATTAGTAGAAATCGTCACGAAAGCGTGTGAGCTGCTTATATGTATTGGTGTACTGTCGAAAAGCAATTGTGTATGATTGGCAAATAAATATTATTTAGTTTGAAAACGTTCCAAAAATTTAAGGAATCATAAAATTTCAAAATTTTAAAAACAACACAAAATAAAACATACAGATTTCACCTTGTATTACATTCAAAGATGAAAAAAAAAACGTAAGGAACTTTGTTCCTAACGGGGGTCCCCCGACCGCATTTCTTTTTTTTTATATTTTATATACATATGTATTTATTTGAGCTTAAGGTCTTTTTATTAGAGAATTTGATTATTTTTGTCAATATTTCGCTCTCCTTCGGAAGAAGCTATCCCAAGGAAATATTGACAAAAATAATCAAATACTCAAATTCTCTAATAATAATACCTTAAGCTCAAATACATAAATATATGAAATATAAGGAAAAAAGGGTCAAAATAACTAAATATTAAGTTTTCTGATACCCATATAATACCTAAATATTTGCTGCAATAGTATTTTGTAATATCTTAAAGTTCTTATATAAACAATAATTTTTTTTAATATTTTTGTTGTATTGTGATGGAAAATAAAAATGAATACATGAATGTATTTTCAAATTATCTTGTCCTGAAACTAAAAGCTCAATTAGAATTTTCCTTTTTGGTGAATTTTTCCTACAAAAATAGTTTTCGTTTTGTTTATGACTGCAGACAGGGGCCTGAAAACCATCGTATTTAAATGAAATCATTTTCTGTGGTCTACAAAATATTTATGCCAAACATATGAATAAATTAATAATAAAATCATCAAAATCCCATTTTTTTTCGGTGCCCTAAAATCAAGAAGTGCATCAAAAAAATCAAAAATAAAATTTTTATTAAAACAAAAAGTTTCAATATTAAATATCATCTCTTGGATTGAAATTTGAGTATAGTTTGCATATTCTGTGATGTGTTTGTAAATACGAGTATGTCACAGATAAACAAACAAACTGAACGGAGCATATTCAAAGAGATATGAAAGTATGTAATATGATTTTTTATTATTCTTTTTTGCTCAAACCAGTCTCAATGAATTCTCCTGTGTATCTATTTACATAAAAAAAAAGATTTTGTAAAATATGCAGAGATGATGACAAACAACAAAGCATTCGACGTACATGCACAAACATTTGAATATTGATGAAAGTAATAGCATTTGGTCTATTGATCTCGTTTGATTTGAAATTTCTTTTCATAAAATACTTGAGCGTTCATTGGTTACATTGATGTGATTAAAAAAATATCCCTTTTTATTGTTTCGTTTAAAAGCGTAAAAGAAAAAAATCAGAAAGCAATTTAATTCAATGTTTTCTCTTATTATTTCCTGTCAGCAACAAAGAAGAGAAAAATAAATAAAGAAAAAACTTTATGCAATAATGTATGGACATATAGACATACAGCATATAAACAAAAAATTTTCTCATGCTAAAATAAAACAAAAAAAATTCTAACCTTGAAGAAGATGTACGATTCAAGAATCTAAAAAGTAGCAAGGAAAATTTCAAAACATATGTATGTATATTACAACCACCCAAAACTTCACAAAACTTGTGTGCGGGTCTTCAAAACACAAAATACTCGCAAAGAGCCCAAGAGAGTGGAAAAGTGCAAAAATTCGCAAAAATGCCCAGCTTGCAAAACAAATCTTAAAATTGTTTCTGAAAGAGTTGAATAGTCACAAAAGCAGGTGCTGAATTGCAAATCGCAAACTGCTACTTTTAACTGTATCTTTGGCAACTTTTTTCACTTGTTCACTATCACTATTTTTTTTGTAATGTTTGTGAAAAATTGTTGGTATTAAATTTGTGCAATTTGCAAATTTTTTGCAATTTTCTACTTGCTGGCATCTGCTTGTGCTCTTTGGAAAGGCTTAGTACAGAATTTCAATCCAAGTTTTGAAATTTACTAATTTTTCGTTCTTTGTGGTCCTTCCGACACGTTTTTAAATAAGCAGAGCTATAGTTTGTGCCAAATATCAATTTATTGAAAAAATATTAAACATATTTTTTTCTAATATTTAATGCAAAATGTTTTGTAACGGGTTATCCATTTACTGGTTTCAAAAGTATAGAACTGGAATTCCACATCTGTCAAACTAAGTTGTGAAACCAATTTTTTTCTTCTCAGTTGAATGTCTAACATTGACGAAAATGGATCGCTTAACGATCACACAACGCATAAAAATGATCAAAACATTGTACAAAAATGGTGATTCCATTGCCGCAGCTACATTTCGTGCTTTAAGAGGAGATTATGGTTTACATAATCGTCCAACTACGCAAGCAATTGGCAAAATTGTAAAGAAATTTGAAGATACTGGAGCGGTAAGAAATATTTTAAGGCCTGTGCAGCATCGTTTCGCTCGTTCCGCTGAAAGTATTGCTGCTGTAAGAGAAAGTGCTGTCGAAGACCCGAATGTATCGACTTCTCGTCGTTCTCAGGAATTACGGCACATTATGGCATATTTTACATTTAGATCTATACATACATCCATATAAAGTCCAGCTCACACAACAACTGAAGCCAGCTGACCATTCACAGCGGCGCAGATACGTGGAATGGGTGCTTGAACAACAGGCGGTGGACGGTGGACGGCGAATCAAAATTGTCTTCAGCGATGAAGCACATTTCGCTCTCGGTGGGTATATTAATAAACAATAATGTAGAATTTGGAGTTCCGAGAATCCTCAAGTAATTGAAGGGAGGTCATTACATCCAGAACAAAACACTGTTTGGTGCGCTCTTTGGTCCGAAGTTCTTATTGGACCTTACTTCTTCGAAAACGACGAAGGAATGACTGTCACCGTCAATTCGGAGCGTTATGGTCATATGATAGCCGACTTTTTTTTGCCTGCTTCTTCAAGAATACGACTTGGTGAATATGTGGTTACAACAAGACAGTACCACATGCCACACAACTCGAGGGAATATGGCTTTATTGCAAGACACTTTTCCTGGCCGCATAATTTCTCGTCGTGGCGATATCAACTGGCCACCAAAATAGCCTAAAAAAAGCTTTAAATATTTTGAAGTGAGATCGGGTTCATATTTTTTTTTTGCTGAAAGTATAGTTTAAACTCAATTTATTTTGAAAATTTCTCAACTAATTTTGTCTGATTTGACATGGAATTGTCGCTTATGTCTTTCCAATACTATTTAATAGCTCATGACTTTAATATGCAGCTGTGTTTGCCAAAGTGAAATGGCTAAAAGTGTATGCTTACATATATTTGTACATGTATGTTTTGTGCACATACCTACATTAGGGAGTCTCAAAGATAATTTTTTTTTTGCTGTTCAGGCATAATTTGAAAGTTTATAAATTAGTATTTATTTATTTTGACCCCTTTTTTTTCTTATATTTTATATATTTATTTGAGCTCAAGGTCTTTTGGAATTTGAGTAATTATTTTTGTCAATATTTCGCTCTCCTTCGGATAGCTTGTTTGTTTTGAAAAATGCAATCAAAACATTTTTCATTATTATTGTCCTGAAGAAGCTATCCGAAGGAGAGCGAAATATTGACAAAAATAATTACTCAAATTCCAAAGGACCTTGAGCTCAAATAAGTTTATAAATTAGTTTCGGCAGAGGATTACAGCTCGCACACGCCAACTTTTCATTCGAATACAGAGTTTTCAATCAGTTTTCTAGTTTTTTACATAATTTAATCAATATACTGGAAAAAAAAAACAATTCAATCCATATGTAACGGGTTTCAAAAGTAAACCTAAATCAAACACTTATAAAATATTTTTTTTTCATGATATGTATTTCCTTTTTATTATAAAGTATGAATGTTGACATTATGTGTGAAACCCTACATCATTAAAATGACCACCACTCGAAGTGTTGCAAGCATTCATTCTTTCGGGGTAATTTTCGACAACTTTTTAGCTCATATTGGGCGGTATCTCAGCCATTACTTAAGGAATGTTGGTTTTTAAGAGCTCAAGAGTTAAAGGTTTATCTGCATAAATACGATCTTTCACTTAGCAGCAAAAAAAGTCTAATGGTGTCAAATCCCATTATCTTGATATCGCCACGACGAGAAATTACGCAGCCGGGAAATGTTGTTGAAGCCACACATTCTCTAAGACGTATTCTTTAATAGCAAGGAAAAAAATTCGGTTATCATATGGTCATAATGCTACGAATTTACGGTGGCAGTCGTTCCATCGTCGTTTTCGAAGAAGTAAGGTCCAATCACACTTTCGCACCAAACAGTGAATTTTTCTGGATGTTATGAACTCTCTTCAATTATTTGAGGATTCTTCAAACCCCAAATACGACAATTTTGTTTATTAACAAACCCAACGAGTGAGAAATGTGCTTCATTGCTGAAGAAAATTTTGTTCCAAAAGTCGCGGTCCACATCCTGTTGTTCAAGCACCCATTCCACGTATCTACGACGTTGTGAATGGTCAGCTGGCTTCAGTTGTTATGAGTGCTGGACTTTATATGGATGCTGGTGAAAATCTAAATGCAAAATACGCCATAATGCGCCGTAAGATATTCCTAATTCCTGAGAACGACGAGGACTCGACACATTCGGCTCTTCGGCATCACTTTCACTTACAGCAGTGACATTTTTAGTGGAACGAGCGAAACGATGCTGCACAGGCCTTACCATATTTGTAATTGCTCCAGTCTCTTCAAATTTCTTCAAAATTTTGCCAATTACTTGCGTAGTTAGACGTTTATGTAAAGCATAATCTCCTCTTAAAGCACGATGTGAGGCTGTGGCAGAACCACCATTTTTGTACAATGTTTTGATAATTTTTATGCGTTGTGTGATAGTTAGCGATTTATTTTCGACAATGTCAGACTTTCAGCTGAGAAGAAAAAAATTGGTTCAAGAACTTAGTTTGACAGATGTCGAATTCCAGTTCTATACCTGCGGTTTTTTATTTAATTTAGTTTTTGTTATTTCTTTTCAATAGAAGAAAATGGTTTAGTAACTAGCAGACACAAATTTTCAATCAGATTTTGTGTTGCTGGAGAAAAATTAGCTGTCAACGGCAATAATAAAAACTCTGTTATAAATATCAATATTTGGCAATTATTTGATACACCCAAAAATACTATGTTTTCCACAAATAAAGTTTGTTCAAGTGTTCATTATAAAATGGTTGTAGATATTGTTTTTTTGAAATGAATATAACCATTGTAATGTATTTTATGTTCATAGATTATTGTTTATTAAGCTTGTACAATATATATTCATCACCCCAATAATTTGGCTGGAACTCAAGTGGAATTGCATTTGAAATGCAGCCACAATTTCCAATCTCCTGACTCTGTTGAATTACAGTCGAACAAAACAGTGCCTTTACAGTGTAATACCAGCCTTGAAAAACAGTGTGATGCAAGTAGAATCGAAAAATTTCTCTGAAAATTTAATTATAAAATCACCTTTACCACCGCCGCCAATGATTTTGCATCAACTCTGTGCCATAAATAACATATGCTTCAAACAAATTTGTTGTTGTTTCTTAACAAACTTCAAACGGACTGGAAAGAGGATGGATTTTCAATATAATTTAAGCTTGGACTCACACTGGAATTTCAACATTGGAATTCACAAAAAAAAATTGTGCTTATTGGGACACTTGTATATAGTTTTAAGTAACTTCTATTACTCACTACATATATATAAAAACTTAAATACTAATATCTTGAAGGAGCAGCCTGGAAAGATTTGTCAAAAATACTTATAAAGTAATAGAGACATATTTTAAAATATAGAATAAAAAATAAGAAAAGTCTTTGACGAACAGCAGACTAGCGCACACGTTTGATAATTTTGAATCGTTACACCATATTTCAATTTTCACGCATAGTGACAACAAATTGATCAAACTGTAACAAAAACTGTATTCAGGGTGACCAAAAATTGTTAAGGGCATTTTAAATAAAAATATCTTATTTGAGACAACTTTTCGCATTGTTATAGATAACATAATATTGTTATCGCAACCATATTCTAAAATGTTTTTTAGTTGGGTGATGATTGTTTTTGCAACGTTGTCAAATTTCCATTTCCGAAAACAATCATTAACAAATGGTTCATTGATTTACTGCAGACAAGCTGAAGCTGCAATTTAATTACAGAAAAGTTTTGTTAAGCCAGAACTTCAGCTCTGGCTGACTTTTAAAGCTGTAATTAAATTTACATGTGCCAATTTTCAAACACCGCTGTAAAACTGATTTCTTCATACCGGAGAAATCAAGTAGCTGCTTAATGATAAGAGGCGTTCCACAAGGCTCAGTCTTGGGCCCCTTGTTGTATACGATTTATTCAAATGATCTTCCATCTAGATTGAAACACTGTGGAATACATATGTATGCAGATGACGTGCAAATTTTTATCAGCGATTTACCATCTCATATTAATGAATGCATCGGAAAGTTGAACCATGATTTAGAAAATATTTTTAAATGGGCTACAGTGAATGGTCTTTGTCTAAATGCTAAAAAGTCGAAAGCAATCCAACTATACACAATCAAGCTTACCATCTATATTCGTGGGAAACTCTACTATTGAGCTGGTTGAGAATGCCAAGAATCTGGGAATTATATTCAACAATAAATTAAATTGGTCAGCTCATGTAAATGCCATATGTGGGAAATTGTATGTCATGCTTAGAAATCTTTGGACTACACAGCACTTTACACCAATACATATTCGCATACTTCTTGCTAAGACGTATTTGCTTCCCACTGTACTACATGGATGTGAATTATTTTCGAGCTGTGACTCAATAAGCAAAATAAACTCAATATAATTTATAATAACATTGCAAGGTATGTATATCTATGGACGTTCAAGATCTAGCAGAATATCTGAGTTCGTATACCAAATCTACAATATGACTTTTGCAAATCTGCTGAAATATCGTACAATTGGTTTTTTTTTCATAAATTCATATATATTAAACAACCCTCTTACCTTCACAACAGGATACAATTTTCAAGATCTAACAGAGGCTGTAAAATAAACTCAATTCGATACAAAAGACTGATCTCTGAAAGACACTTTTGTGTTAATGCCATACGTCTCTGGAACGAACTACCTCCTAATATCCAACAAGTAAGCAATGCTAAGCACTTCAATATTGCATTATTGACATACGTTAGCTAATTATAACTAAAGACTGTTATTGTCACATGTTAGTTTTTCTTTATCTAATAATTAATATAAAAACTATGCATGTAAAACATCATATAATAAATTCTGCCTTTGTTTTGACAGCACTATTAAATAAAACTCAGTTTTGTTGTGCTGCAATTTACTTCAATAAATCAGTAAAAAATAAATAATTAAGCTCAAGCTGACACTCTTGCCGATTACTTATAGTTGAAGTTAGAAAAAGAGGTATTATTTGCACTTATTAGCTGGCTAGTTTGATGACTTTTCAGCTGGGCGATATTATGCCGGACAAAAGAATTTTCTATATGGGTATAGAACACTAAACTTTAAAAATACCAGGACTAACAAAATATTTCCGAAAACACTTTAGTGCACAGCTGCGAGCCACCCTACGAGTGCATGCGGATGTGTAGAAATGTATTCTTTAATATCCGGGAAGAGTTGGTGCTTTGCAAAAGCTCAAACACATATTTTAGCAGAAAAAAAGAAGAGCAAAATCAAATGACACATCCTTCCATTTGAATTTGAAAAAAGCCACTGTATATGTAATATGGTAGCGATGTACTTAAATATTGCATTGGGAAATGTTGTGGAGAAAATCTTAAAGCGAAACTGATAAAACTGCTGCCATTTAAGGCAACAACTTCCCACTTTTTATTATTGCACTTTTTTTTTAAATGGTTTGATATTCGGCAAAAGCATCAGGGAATGGCAGGATAACATTATTGCATGATTTATTATTGTCGATATGCCTGGTTTAGCAATAAATGTATGAACCAACCAGTCAACATTAACACATAAGCAGCTTTAATGCAACCGATAAAGTGTGCAAAGAAGAAAAAAAAACTGCATACTCATACCGAACTCGTAGTTGCAACTTATTTGAATGATGTGTCAACCAGGGGTGTGGTATAAAATTAGATGTCATGCGGTTGGAGATTAAGATTGAAGTTTGCCTTATGTGCATGCATGTTCATCCGAGTGTGTGTTTGCCAATATGAGTCTGAGTGGTTAAAGTTTTTTTTTTTAATTTTTTTATCATTACATTGCTTAATATGTGTGTGTGTGTGTGTGTATTTTAATCAAAACAGAAAAGCAATTAACATTGCGTTTTCTCAAAATTCACAATCAAAACCAAATTTGATAAATGTTGTTTTCATAGTGTGATCAGAAATGTTAATTAGCAAAGGAATGTGTGGGTGTTAAAAGAAACACGGCTTCTACTCGATTCTATTCGTTGGCTTTAAAATGTTTCAATTATTATTGAAAGCAATTTCAGTCAAATTTATGTACATACATTTGAGTGCGGTGTATAGGCCCATCGCCAAAATTTCGATTGTCGCTTTGACCAAAAATAATGTTCGTAGCAAAAAACTGCATAGTGAAGCAAAATTACTTAAGAAGAAGTCTTGCCTTACCTTCATAGGCAGTTGGAAATTCTTATCTGCGTATATTAAGTTTCTTCAAAAATATTAAGAGTTTGTCAGTCTTCGGAAAAAAATTCAAAGAAGTGACCCATAAAAAAAAAATTCATTCAGCTCAAAAAAAAAAAAAAATATAGTACTTAAAATTACCAGTTGCAAAATTATGTACTTGAGGCTACCAGATGAACATAAAATATTTCATTTAATTTTACTTTAAAAATCGTTAAAGTCTTCAAATTTATCAGTTGAAAAATTTTCTAACTCCTGCCATTTTACCGTTCAACCAAACAAAGAAATTCCCTAAAAATACCCCAAAACTAAATTGTTCCCCCTAAATTTTTCCCGATAGAATTTAACACCGCAAATTCACCCCTAAAAGAAAAAAACCCTAAATCTAGGGGAAACCCCTAAACTGGCAATCACTAGATTTTTGGAACGAAGTTCCTTAACGCGGCTTGCTGGTAGTGGAAATTAGTAGAAATCGTCACGAGAGCGCGTGAGCTGTTTATATGTATTAGTGTATCTGTCCACAAACAATTGTGTATGATGAAGACACCTACCAATATATATTAATTAGTTGTGAAAACGGACACTATCAGCAGCTAGATGTCGCTAAAGTAAAGTACATATGTCACAACAAAAAACAGCAATATTGAAAAATTTTCTTTGTTTTGCAGCAGATTGACAATTTGATGTATCAAAAGTAAAAAAATAAAACGTTCCAAAAATTTTAAGAATCATAAAATTTAAAAATTTCAAAAACAACACAAAATAAAACATACAGATTTCACCTTGTCTTACATTCAAAGATGAAACATAAACGTAAGGAACTTCTTTCCTAACGGGGATCCCCCGACCGCATTTATTTTTTCTACTGACATTTCCTTCAGGGTATAAACAGCTCACACACTTTCTACTAATTTGCACTACAATCAAGCCGCGTTAAGGAAATTCGATCCAAAAAAAAAAAACATATATATTTTGTGCTGGTATTTCTATAAGGAATATTTGGCGAAAGGCCAAGTGACAGCAAAAAAAAAAAATTCTTTTTCTCGATTTGTGTTTTTTAAAATTTTTTTTTAGCCAATTTCAATTTTGTATCGTTAAAATAGTTCGGGAGCTTGAGCGACATAAAATGCGTGTATGAAGATAAGCACTGATATTACAGCTTTTTGTTACTATCGCTGTGTCTATTTCATTCAATACAATAAATGTGGCAAATACAGCATGTAAAAATTCAGTTTTCAACACGACTGAATTACGTTTTCCACTTGAAATACCATCGATTGCTATTCACAGTCCAACATACGAAAAATGAAGCAAGCATATAAAACGAAAATAAAAAGTAGAAATAAATTATATTAAATTTTGTAAATGATAAAGTCGACTTTATGTATCTGCTACTACTTACAAGTGTTTGGTTAATGAAACCAACTTAAAAACTGGTCGAATTTTAAACTAACTCTCTAAATAAAAAGCGTTTTAAGCGTTAATTTCAGTTTATTCTCAAACTATATAATTTACAAAATCGCTCTGGGCCTGACGCAAAGTTTGTTATCACTGCAACCATTAGCAACACAAAACACAAAACTCAATGGAAAACGAATTGAATGTTGGTGACAGAATAAAAAATATACTTCAATTAACAGTAGAACACAGTGATAAAATGAAAAGCTGATCAACAAAATAGATCAAGTAGTGGTATGGCTAAGCGCTGCTGCTTAAAAACAGTATGCAATTATGTATGTTGAACTTGGTTCGAAACCATTTGGCTGCTGATGATAGTCAGGGTGGCCGTGAAACAGGCATGGTATGCTCCACAGCCAATAAGTCTTCAACTTTTTCTTGTCTTCCTTGAAATTGTTGAGCACTCTGCAGTTTTATCACAAAAAAATCTTCCTCAGCTCTGCGAAAGTAAACTTGAACTGAAGCCAAATAGAAGTAAGTTTGTTTGAAAGCCCGGGGCCAATACTCAATGGATGACCCTCAAGCGGGTTATCCATTCCGTGGCTTCAAAAGTGTAGGACTGGAATTCGACATCTATCAAACTAAGTTGTTAAACCAATATTTTTCTTCTTCTTCTCGATGAGTGTGTTAATAAGCAAAATTGTCGTGTTTGGGGTTCTGAGAATCCTCAAGTAATTGAAGTGAGGCCATTATATTCAGAAAAGGTCACTGTTTGGTGCGCTCTTTGGTCCGAAGGTGTGATTGGACTTTACTTCGTCGAAAACGACGATGGAATAATCGTTATGGCCATATGATAACCGAGTTTTTTTTTTGCCTGCTATTGAAGAGTACGACTTGGAGAAGATGTGGTTTCAACAAGATGGTGCCACATGCCACACAACTCGAGCGAATATGGCTTTATTGCAAGAGAATTTTCCTGGCAGCGTAATGTGTCGTCGTGGCGATATCAACTGGCCACCAACATCATGCGATTCCAAACCATTAGACTTTTTTGTCTGGCTACACGAAAGACCTTGTTTATGCAGATAAACTTTTAACTCTTGAGCACTTAAAAACCAACATTCGTCAACTTATGGCTGAGATTCCGTCCAATATGTGTCAAAAAGTGGTCGAAAATCACCTCAAAAGAATCAATGCTTGAAACATTTCGTGTGGTGGTCATTTAAATGATGTAGTGTTTCACATAATGTTGAACTTTATAACAAAAACGAAATATCATGAAAAAAAAGAAATGCGGTCGGGGGACCCCCGTTACGAACGAAGTTCCTTACGTTTTTTCTTCATCTTCGAATGTAATACAAGGTGAAATCTGTATGTTTTATTTTGTGTTGTTTTTGAAATTTTTAAATTTTATATGCTTCTTAAAATTTTTGGAACGTTTTCTTTTTTTTACTTTTGACACATGCAGTATTTTTTTTGTCAATCTGCTACAAAACGAAGTAAATTTTTCAATATTGCTGTTTTTTGTTGTGACATACTTTACTTTAGCGACATCTAGCAAATCATAGTGTCCGTTTTCACAACTAATTAATATTTATTGGTAGGTGCCTCCGCTGACAGCAGCGACAATTGTTTGTCGACAGATAAACCAATACATATAAACAGCTCACACGCTTTCGTGACGATTTCTACTAATTTCCACTACCAGAAGCCGCGTTAAGGAACTTCGTTCCAAAAATATTTTATATGTGTTTTATTTACGCTTACTTTTGAAACCGCAAAATGGACAACCGGTTATATGCATTGCGTTGTACTGGAACTAGGAAAATAGTAAAGGGGGACTAGGTGAGGAGAAAACGAAAATTTTTAATTTTTGTGAATTTAGTAAAAAAATTAGAACATAAAAACAGAACATTTATTTTTGCAAAGCTGAGTAAGTCAGGATTAACTGTTGCTAATTTGTCTGGTTAGTGTGTCCAGTGTGTGTTCTTCGACACCATCCATTTAACAACATTTAACGCAACCTCTTCAATATTGCAAAACTATACAGAAGAAAAAGGCGGCCCAATAACCAAGATAAGACTTCTTACGAATATTTACTTTGATGAACCTTTTTCTTAAATACATATATCATGTGTATTAAGATTTTAATTGGCCAATATCCATACATTATTTGCCAAATAAATGTTTAATAAACGTGGTGTATTTTTTTTTAAAATAAGCCAATAACAAAAGCGCGCGTTCACCTATTACGACTATAAAAGCTGTGTTCCTTTACTCTACTTGGGATCCCGTGGGATCCCAATTTTCACGAAAAGCGTTCCCGTGCTTTAAAATGGGGCAAATGAGAGTATTTGCGAGAGAACATTATAGCGGAAATCACCCTTGGTTGCACATCTGCAATTTTAGCAGATATAGCATGATTTTTTGCTACAAAGCGTGAGTGTCTTTTTCAAGTGTTTAGCAAAATAATTGTAGCAGCTGATTTTAGAGTAACGGAAAATATAAATATTTTTGTTTTGCAAATTGAGAAGGAAGTTTAGAAAACAAATTGCAAAAATTTCATTATTCATCTTTTCGTTGGCCGTCTTTTATTGTTCACTTTTGGTTTAATTGCCTTAATTTTATTTTTACTTTCTTCATTTCCTTCCCTGTTTTATTTATTTATTTACAAAATTTATTAAAGCGAGTTTGCCGCATGAGATAAGCTAAGCCGCAGCCAATATTTGAAAAGCAACGCCGTCGATAAAATTTGCACGTGAAGCAACCACCCGATTTTTTGTTTATTTTTAAAATTTAATAAAAATTATGCTTAATAATTATTATAATATTCATCTTTTACTACTTTGTAAATAATTCTTTGAGTAACGTTAGCATTAATTTAATTCCAGCACAGGCATGTTTTGTGGCGGCCTTGCCGTCATACAGTTTCTTGAGCGCAGGAGTTTACGTGTTGAAATGTAGAAAAACAAGCAGCTGTTTTAGCATTTAGCAACATTTGCAAACACGGATCTGCAATGGTTTTTAGTTTTGCACATTTGCTTAAGTGATGCAAACCTCGGTTTCATACATTTTGTTTTTGTAGTGTTGCAGACTATGGCACATATGCTACGGTTGCAATATCTGCAAGGTCTGCAAGGGTAATTTGCAATGAAGGGTGAGTTCCGCTTATGTTTCTTCTTCTTGCATACAGTTGGTATTTTGTTTGAGGACATAATTTCGTCCCATAGCACTGAAGAGTACGTTCTTCCGGAGTTTTATTCTCACTCAGAGCCTGGCTCCAATAGGGGCTGATTGTTGGTTTTTTTTATTTTTTACTAAGTTTAATTTTTTATTTTATTTTTTGGTTTTTAGGTTAAGCTAGTACTTAACTTTTTTAACTTTAACTTTTTTTTAAGTCTTAAACAGACATGATTACTGTCGTTGTAAACTTTTTTACTATGTTGAGCTACGTAATATAATATTTAACTTTGTATTAGAATAATATTTGCCTATCAGCATGCAGCGTTTTGAAATGTTATTGTGCCTTTAAAATAATACAAAATAGTTTTAAGTGTTCCTTATTTTTGTTACCATTTCATATTTTCATATTATAATGTAATCAAAAAAAAAAGTCTCAATAAACTCTGAATTGAATTGAATTGAACATAGAAAAAATGAATTTTTTTTTCGGAAACTAAAAGAAAAATTGGAAATTAGTGTGAAAAAATATTTAAAGCATTCTGTATGTATTGACATATATTTACGAACTCATTTGTGTATGTGAACTTATGAGTTCTGTTGTGTTTGTAAAAAATTTTTGTATGCATTTCATTCCTTTTAATTGTTTGGAGAAAACTTTTTTAACACAAATGAAATAAAATACATAAATAGTTGAGTTCATATGACCCAATAATATTTTGTTCTAAACATTATTTCGAACACCAGGCCTTGTTAAGGGAACTTCCCATACAAAAAATTAAAAAAAAAATTAAATCGGACGGCTCGCAAATGATTTTTTTCTCATATCAAAAACTATCAAACAATCAATCGCGTGCCACAGACATTGTCGACAAATTATTGTCCACACAAATCCACATGATACATACATACATGAAAGTTAATTTTGTGCAGGGGTTTAAAGATTCGGTGAGGCCGCATACAGCATTCCTATTAGCTTTTCCTTAAACTTAATGTGTACCCATGGGCTGCTGTTCTATGCTGAATATCTTTTCTAAATTGAGCTGCCAGAATCCTGACGTTTTCTTTTGAGGTAAAATGTTTTTGTTTTTATACGTTCCCGTACTTTTGCGCATTTTTGTCTCTTATTGAGAGAAATTCTAGTTTACTCTCATTTTACCGAACTTTGCCCAAAAATTAAAGAAACAGAGTTAAATTATCACAAAAAACACGTACGCTCTGATCAAAACTTCACAAACATTTAGTTTAATTAGTTTATGTTCAATAGAATTTATTTTTCAATATGTGTACAAATTCAAATAGAATATCAACAAATTATACTCACGTAATAGCATGTTTCCACGACATGTGCTTCGCTCTCTATTTGTGCTTAACACCCTAATTAGGAGCGAAGCAACGTTATTCGCCATAAAAAATTTTGAGAGCGAATGAAGTTGCTTCATGTAGAAGCTACATGCGAAGCACGTAAAATTCCTGTCTTCTCTAATTTATATCGCAAATTTATCTCCACTATCTGTCAAAATCATACATTGTAAACAAAAAAATAAATAAATAAAAACAAAGAAAACGTAATTCTCTCATTAAAATAAAAGTTAAGTTGTGGGTTGTATTTAATGCCGTGCAATATCAATTTAATTTGCAAATGAATGTGGATTTTTTGCGACAACACCTTCACTTACTTTTTTTTGTCCACTTAGAAAAATTTGCTTTACGAAATTAGTGGGTTTTTAAAAACCAAAATTCAAATCGAAGCACATAGACGAGTCGTGTAAACAGTGTGATTTATAAATATGATTGAGAGAGCGAAGCGGGTGATTCAACTCGTAGTGGAAACATATTATAAGAGATAAAAATTTCGCATGCACACGTTTGTCCATTTTCTGCAAACGCAGCAATAAAAAGAAAAATGCTTTGGACAGAAATCTTGATAAGCGTCAGATATAGTAGTCTAAATACTACAGATTTCAGAGTACATTTTAATTTAAAGTAAACGGCGTAAATGTGCTAAAATACTTTTTAAAAATTATTTATTTACTTATTGTTCACACGATTATTTGCTGCCAAAAAAAGGCAGCATCAAATAAAAAAAAAGTCCAACAATTTTCACACCAACGAAACAAAAATTAACTACAAAAGAAACTCAACTGAATGCTGAAACAATCATGATGAGCAAAAACAAAAGACTTTAAGAAACTCAACAGAGTCTACTGTCTACGTGCGCTGTATATTTTCGAATTGCAATAAAAAAAAAGAAAAAAAGAAATGAATAAAAATTAACACAGATACACAAGCTTGAATGGATGAGTGAGTGAAAGTACGGAGGCAGATGGACAAAAAATGTCCTTCCAGTGTAGCGAATTGTAAAAGAACCTTTTTCTTTTTTTTTTTTTTTTTGAATTAACACTCACATTTACTAGAATGTCGCTATTTTACACAATTTCTTTTTTTTTTTTTGCAAATAGTAAAAAGGGAACGCAAATTGTATACAACAACAGCACAGCACACCAACCACCACAAACATTTTACCACTAAAACTCGCCCACTCACTCCAGCGCTATTACTGGCAGCATCCTTTTATAGTTAGTCTAGGTAACAAAATATAGAAGAAAAAAAAATGAAGAGAAAAAAGGAAAAAAGCTACATTAAAAACTTGGTAATAAAACGGAAATAAGGTTAAAAGCAAATTCAATTTTACGTACTTAATGATATGCAATCAAATGGAAAAAATATAAAAAGTAGAAAATATAAGCATTAAACAGAAAAAAAAATGTTCAAATGCAAATCAAAATAGGTTAAGTAGGAAGGTAAAATTCCCTCTGTTTGTTTGTATTTGTGCGGAAAAAATAAGCAAAGCAATCAGTGTGCTTCTAAGTCGAGGTGTAGAGAGCGGAAATAAGCCAAAATTATTGAATTAAATAGCTGTAACAAGGGGATAAAATAATTTAAAATAATCTATAGAAAGTTTTTTCCTCGCAATCTACGTGTTTTCCCATCGCTTTAATTCGAAGAGAAAAGAAAAATTAAATTAAACAAACGAATGGTGAAAAAAATCAAATTTATCCAATTGGCCAGCGCAAGGACTCAAACGAATAATTTATGATAATAGAGTTCCAAATATGAACTTAATTATTTATCTGCTTTAAGAGCCAATTGAAATGTATTAGTTTAGGTCTAAAAATTAACCTTTTCAAAAAATTTACTGTCTCTTTCAGCTGTCTATATGCCGACGACATTTAGTTAAGTCTACTGATGAGTTGATTAGCACCAACGAAATGTCGTCCGCATATAGACAGCTGAAAAAGACAGTAAATTTTTTGAAAAGGTTCATTTTTGGCCCTAAATTAATATAATAGGGTTCCTACAAACTGTTTTATGCCGCAGCTTAAGGAAAAGCCAATAGGAGTGGTGTATGCGGACTCACCGAATCTTTAAATCCCTTCACAAAATTATTAACGTTCATGTATGAATGTATCATGTGGATTTGTCTGGACAATAATTTGTCGATATTGTCTGTGGCACGCGATTGATTGTTTGATAGTTTTTTGGTATAAGAAAAAATTCATTTGCGAGCCGTACGATTTAATTTTTTTTTATTTTTGTGTAGGGAGGTTCCCCTGACAAGGCCTGGTGTTCGAAATAATATTTAGGATAAAATATTATTGGATCATATGAACTCAACTATTTATTTGCTTTAAAAGCCAATTCTTTTAAGAATTTTTCAAGTCTACTGATGAGTTGATTAGCATCAACGAAATGTAGGCGGCATATAGACGGCTGAAAGAGACAGAAAACATGTGTAAGGTCTATTTTTGGAGCTGAATTATTAATTGTTATTGGGTCATATATATTTACTTCTCTAGTTAGTCACCCTTATTACAACTTGCTGTTAGTAAAAAGTAGAATTTTATCGGGGAAAAAAGTAAGCATTATCGCAACAATAATCCAGCCGGTAAATTAACGGTAGGTTTACCTTTTGCATTCTACACATTTGGCTTTGCCTTTGCTATATCAGACAGAAATGGTTGATTAATTGGCGAAATTTCCTTGCAAAAAATTAATTTTTCACAAATTTACTCTTCTTTCAAGCTTTATACCTTGAAAAATATTGCTACAAATTTACCAAAAAAACAGCTTTTTCTTAACCGTAAGTTGTAATAATGCAAAATGCATAACGGCCAGTTCAATCAAAGGTACTTTCAGCTATTAATTTGTCTTTTTTTTTGTACCACTGTACAAATCAGTTAAAATTAAAATTTTATTCATTTTTAAACATAAAGGGTTGTATGCTAAAAAACTTAATAACAGCATATTAAAAATTTTGTATGGAAATTTCCATACAATTTGTCATTTAAAAATAACTGCACTGATTACTTCTAGAATAAACTACGGTCAGTTATTGGAAAAATATTCTGAGTGTATAGTTTGACTAGAAAGTTAAAATTATTGCCTTAAAATCGCTGGGCTCAGCAGAAAGTTTGAAACCATTGTAATCACTGATAGAATAGCAAAAAAAAAAAAAAAAAAAAAAATGCGGTCGGGGGACCCCCGTTAGGAACGAAGTTCCTTACGTTTTTTTTTCATCTTTGAATGTAATACAAGGTGAAATGTGTATGTTGTATTTTGTGTTGTTTTTGAAATTTTATGATTCTTTAAATTTTTGGAACGTTTTCCAACTAATTAATATTTATTGGTAGGTGTCTCCGCTGCTGTCAGTGGAGACACCGCCAATCATACACAATTGCTTTTCGACAGTACACCAATACATATGAACAGCTCACACGCTTTCGTGACGATTTCTACTAATTTCCACTACCAGCAAGCCGCGTTAAGGAACTTCGTTCCAAAAAAATAATTACAAATATGTTGGAGAGAATATAAAATGTATTCCAAATAACAGAAACACACAGTGACGAAAAATGTAATAATTTTTTGATTTGATAAGGTTATATATAGACAGTTAGTGGTGAAGGCTGGTTATGCGCTGCTGCCTTAAAACAGTATACAATTAGTCACGGCCAAGTGTTCGAAGCGATTTGGTTGCTGACGAGTAACGTGGTGGCCATGAAACAGCTGTGATGTGTACCCCATCCAGTAGGTCTTCAACTTTACTTTTCTTGTCTTCTTTAAAAATATTGATCACACCAGTTTTATCACACAAAAGGCTTTCTTAATTTTTAGAAGGTCAAAATAGAACTCAAGCCTGATAAAAACTTGTTGTCAGAAAGATGCTTCAATTAGTCAAATAATGCAAAAAGAACAAGACTGAAAAAATGCGAGTTGTGCCCTTGCTGCTGTGCGATCTCAACGATATATACTTTATGGTTTGCCTGAAACTAAAACTATGGAAATTGTAAACGAATTCACAAACTTATGCATATATGCCCTTGGCACTTGTGGTGTTATTAGTCGCGCTATTTGCTTTATAAAAATAATATTTTTAATTAAATCACAATCAAATCCAAGCAACACTCAGGCAGTTGATGCTATCGTTTTTCTTAAATGCTGTTTTTCATTGAAATTTTCTTTAAACATGTTTTCTTCTATCTTGTATTGATTTACGATGATATGATAAAACACCACAGATATATTTATGTACGTGTATATTTATGTACGTGAAGGTTGCTGTGAAGGGTGTAAAAACAACTTTCAGTGAAAGATATTGCAGATAATTTTATTTATGGCTTACATTTTTTTTCTTCAAACAAATAAAAGAACAATTAAGTCTAATGAATAGAGTGAGATAATGATTAATTGTATTCAATAAAAATTCCTCTTAAATCAACATAATTTATTTTAAAAAGGAAGTATGAAGATAACCGCATTGGCCCAAAGCAATAAAATACCTGCATGAAAAAATTGAAATCAATTGTAAAAAGTATTTGTTTGCATGTGTGTGTGTCATTGAAACGTAAAAGAATTGTTCAAACACAAACAAAACCGATACACACACCCAGCCACTATTCTCACAGATACATACATACAGGGTGGCGCAAAAGTAAGCTTTCGATGTTTTTTTTGGCTGTAATTAAAAAAAAAAAAAATTAAAAACTTTGATTCTTCTTGTGGATTGTTTTTATTTGGTCTTTTAATTTTTTTACATCAAGGCGGGAATATAATGTCATATAAATGGCCGCCGTCACAGTTGATTATCATTTGAGCCCTTTTTATAGCCAAAACTTCCGGCGATAGGTCCTCACATTCTTGACGGATATTGTCTTTAAGAGCTGCAAGAGTCTGAGGCTGAGCCACACAAAAAGAAGTCTGCAGCGGTCAAATCAGGCGATCTTGCTGGCCAGTGCAAATCACCTTCAACATATCGGTTGTGGCACGTTCAGTGTGTGCCATAGTACCGTCCTATTGGAACCACATGTTTTCCAATCCCAATTCATCAGGTTGCGGCAAAAAAAACTCGTTGATCATTGCTCTGTAGCGCTCACCATTCACAGTAACCGTTTGGCCCGCGACGTCTTCGAAGAAAAAAGGTCCGATGACTCCGCCAGCGAAAATAGCACACCGCACAGTGACTTCGAGCGGGTGTAATGGCTCTTCGTGGGTTACACGCGGATTTTCAGTGCCCCAGAAGCGTAAATTTTGCTTATTTACGTACCCGCTAAGATGGAAATGGGCCTCATCCCTCATCCAAAGTCACCGACCGATTATTGGTCAAATAAATAGTCACCAATATTCAGCGTTCTGGAGCAGTGTAGCGTAACATTGTTTATTAACGCGTATTTTGCATGTGCTTACTACACAAATGTCAAAACAGAGCTGACATTAGGGGCCAAGCGCAAAATTTATAGCATTTTCTGATAGGAGGATTACTTTTGTGCCACCTTGTATATATTTATTCTAGAACTTTATAATTCATTTATTTCACTTTGTCTATCTTGTAAAAATATTTCGTAGAGTACTTTAAATACTTGCCTTGAAGTCTTGAGATGTATTTAATAGGTGCGCCAAAAGAAGTCGCCCGATGTTGTGTGGTTTTTAGAATATCGGTTGTGGCTCGCGGAGTGTGTGCCGTTGCTCCATCCTGTTGGAACCACATGCCCTCTAGACCTAATTTATTCAATTACTTATTATTTGAATTGTTTGAGCCTTAAGGTCACTTGTTTTTTTTATAAGTGTTTGTTGAATTCAATATTTCGATATCACAATGGATATCTTCTTCAGGAATGTTTCGATGTTTTTTCAAAAACCTCGAAAAAAAACATCGAAACATTCCTGAAAAAGATATCCATTGTGATATCGAAATATTGAATTCAACAAACACTTATAAAAAAACAAGTGACCTTAAGGCTCAAACAATTAAAATAATAAACAACAAAGGTCGAAGAATTAGCATCAAAAATATTTTATTCAATTGCGGTAGAAAAAACTCAGCCAAGATTTCCCTATAGCACGTTGTCGTTTGACCTCGAAAAAAGTGACCGATATCATCAGCGTAAAGAGCGCACCTTTCAGTCACTTTGAGCGGTTGTTGTATTGGTTCATTGTGCAATACTCGTGGATTTTCGGTGCCCCCAAAAAAAGAGATAATTTTGCTTGTCCTCGTACCCGCTGAGGTGGAAACGAGCCTCATTGCTCATTATGATTTTGCTGAAAAAAATCGTCCACTTTCAGCTTTCTTGGAGAGTGTATCACTCCATGACTTGCTCACTTTTATTCTACAGCTGTCTAGTTCATTAATGTAGAAATAAGTTTGACATTGGCTGCCATTTGCAAAAATAAAAGAGCAACTTCCACGACGGTGATTTCTCTTGAGCCAGCTTGAATTTATGTATTTAAACCACAGCAAAATGAACGTATTTGGATCCAAACTGGGGATTCAATCCAAAACGATAACGATATGTCAGCGATACTTCAGGCTTGCGAACATATATATATATATATATATATATATATATATATATATATATATATATATATATATATATATATATATATATTGCTATTGTTGATCTAGTTTACTTTAAAGCTTTGCATTAAGACTTGTCAACAACTTAGATAATACTTGCAAGTGTGTTAGTGCAAATGCAATTTGTTATGAAAGAAACTTCATCGTTTCCAGAAATTGTTTGAAACGTTAATAATTTTTAGTCAAATTATATGATTTAAAATTCGAAATTTCCTTGATCTTGCGTGCTTTTTAAAATCCAAGTTAGTCTTAGCTGGCATATCCATCATTACCATCAACATTCTTAAGAATCCACTCAATTTCCATTTGCCTGCCTTTGAGTACCTTTCGTTTTATTCTTCTGATTACAGAAGATTTTTATTTGAACAAATTGCAGTAAAAAATGTCAACTTTTTTTTTCATCCGTTGTAAAAACAAAGCACTTAAACTTCCATCTGCTGGCCGAAATTCTGCACAAACTCACAGCAAAATATAGACAGGAAAAATGCTTCATCCACTATAACCGAATGCGGTTGCAGTTAAATTGTGAAAAAGAGCTTTTCAAGCGGTTTTATGATTACAAAACAAAACCAAATGCAAAAGATATGTATGTATGTCTCACAGTCATTGTTGATGCGAGTACGTTGCAACGTGCCACATGCCGCATGCATGCAGTAATACATTAAAGCACATTTCCTTTTTTAAGTACTCGTATAAATACCGAATGAGATAAAAATAAAACACATCCTAGACATTATAATTTTTTAATGAAGTGCTTATGATACAATTACAACAAACTGAAGAGTAAAATAAACACAAAAAGGAAAAATATTAAATAAAAGAGTTGAAGAAAAAGAAAACTGCACAAAATCAGTAGACTTCGCATACATTTGTGAAAATAATTGAAATAAAATTGTGGTCTGAAACTTCAGAATTTTTGTAAATTATTACACAAACCCAAGTTAAGCTAAACCAAAATAAATTGAACTTGAATTATTTGAAATTCAGCGTTTAGTGATTACATGGCTTGACAGCACGAAAGGGTGTTATAGCATGTTTCTACCACATAAGCTTCGCTCTCTATTTGTGCTTAACACCCCAATCAGGAGCGAAGCAACGTGCTTCGCCATACAAAATTTTGAGAGCGAATGAAGTTGCTTCATGTAGAAGCTACATGCGAAGCACGTACAATTCCTGTCTTCTCTAATTTATATCGCAAATTTATCTTCACTATCTGTCAAAGTCATATATTGTAAAAAAAGAGTAGATAAATAAAAAGCACAGGAAACATAATACTCCCATAAAAATAAAATTTAAGTTCTGGTCTGTATTTAATGCCCTGCAATGCCAACTCCAAAGACATTTCTATATGAATGTGGTTTTTTTTTGCAACAACGCTTTCACTTACTTTTTTTGTTCATTTAGACAAATTTTCTTTGTGAAAATTAAGGGAAAATTTATGCTGGCTTATGAAAAACAAACATACGTATATGCATTGCGTATATACTTGAATATGTATACATGACTTACAATTATATACATGTGTATGCATGAGTGTATATGATTATTACATACCTTTTTCATCTATATAAATTGTATAAGATATCAAATCAGAGGTTTTATAATAATACTTTCCTCTGGAGTAAAATATTTTCTTCGTAATAAATATCCTCTTATAAACTAAATATTATTTTAGAGATGAATGGTTTGTATGCTGACTAAAACTCTGTAAATTGTGTGATAACTTTATGTTAAGTGTTGAATTTTTTTGGCAAATAAAAAAAAAAGTTAAATCGAAGCACATACGCGAGTCGTGTAAACAGTGTGATTCATCAATATGATTGAGAGAGCGAAGCGGGTGATTCAACTCGTAATGGAAACATGCTGTTAGTCTATAAGTGCGTTTTCTTCGATTAGCTTTAGCTTAACAGATATGGCCTGGAGATATCGTATGGAGGCAGCTATATTACATGTCGAATTTTATATTCAATATCGACTATAAGCTAATTTAGAGAAAGCCAACACACTGTCCTTCTAATGGCCAATTTTTGACTTCATATTTAAATATAAAATCAGTTAATTTTCACATCAACTTAAGATGTATTTAAATGCAGTGTCAGTTTTTCAGCCCTAAATAACAGTTCGCATTTAATTACATCGAAAGTATGGCAGCATCTTTTCATTTCCCAATTTCAAGGAAATCTTTGCATACAACAGCTGTTTTTTATTGGAGGAAAAAAATTCTTTTTAATGAAAACAATTAATTTATTACTGGCGATGAAGAAGTGGAGACAATGGAACACTTGATTATTGAATGTGTGGCACTAGACCACAGAAGACACAGGCTGTTGCAGGCCTATACATGGGGTTCACAGGACTTGCAAGGGCTTCCACAGTAGTGGCTAATTCTGTTTCTTGATGTGTTAAACTCGTGAGGGGAAAGGGTTGCACAATAGATCATCTTTGGTCGCAGTGCAAGGGGCCATCCTGGACCAAACTAGTAATAATACAATACAATACAATACAATACAATACAATACAATACAATACCGGCGATGAAAAACTTTCTTAAATAAAGCCGTTTAGTAATTATATTATTAGTATTTCATGTCATGCTATTGGGTTTCATAATCACAGAGTATACAGAAATGTTAAAAATGACATTTGAAAATGGCTCAAATCAACTTCTAGACAGATTGTGCAAAGAGACAGGCTATAGTATGCATTTTTTACGAAAAACAAATGTAAACAAAACAAAAAATAACACGTTTTTATGAACAACCACCACCAAAACAGCAAAAATTTAATAATTTAAAGTAAATTAAAAGTAAAAACTTGGTGAAAAGTGGTCAACTAAAAATCCTCTTTGATAATACATGTTTGAGTGTTTGGAAATTGATTACGAAGAGCATTTATTTTTTCCTCACAAAACCACCGCTACAAAGTAAAATTAAAACACTGTCCTTAAAGTTACAAAATAAAACATAATTAAAAATTGTTTAGCACATTATAAACAGTGAATACTATAAAGTTTTATATTATAAAAAAACCATTTAATATACTTTTTAAACATTCATAAATTTATAATAAAAAAAAACCACCACTTTTTCTGTAGAAAATGCTTTTTGTTTTGTTTTGCCTACAAGTTCTCGAGCGATTGTGAAAACGAGACGTACAGAGCTTTGCGCTGACTTGCTACCTCGTTCTGGTCGCGTTTCATCTCTCTGTACTTTGTGGCAAAATGTCATACATGCGTCTGTGTGTGCTTTGTTTACTTTTTAAAGGCCGTGATTGAATATTCTACTGAATCGTACGATCTGTTAAAAATGACATGTGTGTCCAAAAAGTGTGATAGTCTGGACTAAATGTGTATGTGTGTGAAAGACTTTTGACAAGTCTGTCCGATGTGCTAATCTTTCGAAAATTTTCAAAAGCTTATCTTATTCTATGCGATCAGGGTTGCCTTTTTTGAATTGATACGACTTTTTAAAGTAGGACAGAATTCTATCAGATTTAGCTAGCAATTTTCAGTGAATGAATCCTACGATTGAGTAGGATAGTAAATCACGGCCTTTAACCACATCTGCAACAATAGCCATATGATTAATCTATAAAACATAAATGAGCTTTAATTGGCCAGAATTGTTCATTGAAGTTGCAATCAAATAAGTGCTGAATAAATTAATTTTGTGCTAAAATGAAAATTAAAGCTAAATGGCATTTGAACATCTACTCAAGATCAAGCCATAAGACTGCGATATCAACGACAAAGTTTCCGAAGAAAAAACAATTTTTTTCTTTATGGCACCTGTTTATTAATATTCCATGTAAGTTGGGTTTTACACTTTGGTATTTGAGAGGCACATGCGGGGCAGAAATTTCATTTACAATATTGCTCAATAATCTTTGGTGATTTTTTTGTATATATTTTTAAAGACGGCTTATACTTTTAACTGTAAGAGAAAAAAGAAGAACTATTTTCGAAAACCATCGATGTTGACGACACAACCGATGATGGTCATGTCGTACTCCTGTCTGTTGCTTAGCTAAGCAAAGCTTAAAATATATTTTTCGTGCTAGTACTGGCCTGATTTACTGAAAAACTTCATGATGACTTGTTGCAAGTGAATAGAAACTTCCAAGAGCAAAAGGTTTATGCTCATGTACTCATATTTCTTTTGCATTGCGAGATGAGTCAATCACTTACCAGAGCAGCCAATAACAGGCCGTGTCTTTTTGTGTGTATTTTTGTGGCAAGCACGATACATGTGATAAGCCAGCAGTATGTCCAGCGTGTCAGTGTGTTAGTAGTTGCATTTGTACATCGATTTTCATCTGTCCTTCTAAAGCACATACATACGAGCACATGGAAATCAAATCATCTGTAGTCACAAAAAAATACAAACACACTTAGCAAACCTGTACAGCAATAACTGTCAATAAAACTTAATTATCCAATTATCTTGTAGCTGCACTCACACACGTGTGTGTGTGTGTATGATGTGATGTGCATATTGTAATTTATATGTACTTTAAACGTTAAATTTGTACAAGTTTAGGTTCTTTTATTTTTATTTGTTTATTCTTTTACTTAAAAGAACTCTTTTTTATAAAAGTTTTATTTTTGCTTGACAATACTGGGATAAGTTAAAAAACTGGAAAAATGGTAACTGCAATTTCACAAAATCGGCACAAGTTTTGCCCTCGAAACTTTGCCAAAGGCGATTATGCTTCAATAACACAAGCGAACAAAATTGAACTTTTTGAGTGTTGCTTGGAATTCTATAGCAATTTTTTTTACTAATTTGAGGTCACTGATTTTAAATCTAAGCTCCATTTTTTCCATCAGCTCGACATTTTGAGATATACCGGTATGTCTACAATTATGGCGCTTCCAGTACAAATATTGAAATAACTTGAAAACGGTTCACCATATTCAGTTAAAAAAAAAAAAAAAATTAAAATTCGTCAACAAAATTATCTTTAATCCGTGCATACAATTATTAAATAAATAGAACAGCACACACAGAAACACACATATTAATAAATGTTATTTTTGTATGAAAATCTCGATTTTTGTCAATTTAGTTATTTCCGGAAATTGTCGAGAAAATCAAAAGTTGTGCACCGATTTCAATGAAATAAAGCTCATTTGATTCAAAATATAATAAGCTAAATGCTTTAAGACCAACATTGAGACTTTAATTGCATTATTTTTTTTAATGAATTTTTAAATAAGAATTTTTTTCTTCTTTTTTATATAAAATTGTTATTTTTTTCAAAACTACAACGATATCTCTTAAACTACTCGTTCAAATTAAAAACAATGTAGGGGTGGATTAAAGATAATTTTGTTGACGAATTTCAAATTTTTTTTTTAACTGAATATGGTGAACCGTTTTCAAGTAATTTAATATTTGTACTGGAAGCGCCATGATTGGAGATATAACGGTATATCTCTAAAAGTCGAGCTAATCCAAAAAACCAAGTGCAGATTACAAAAAATACAAAATTACCTTTAAAACAACATTCAGTTCATAAACAACAAATACCTTGTTCCCTTGTGTAATTAATGTCGTAATTTGCAATATATCTACATATCGTGCTGTAACAGCAACAAAAGCTAGAGCGATATAATTTTTACAAGGCACTTTTTTAATAAATTATCAATTGCATTGAAACCCAAGGCCTTGGTTCGAAGCAAATTTGGGAGCTGTACCCCAGCCAGTAAGTCTGCAACGATACGAGAAGACTTGCTTGATACGAGAAAGCAATGAACTTAATTTTATATTTTGAAACGAAATGTGTCTTCATACAACATTCTGTAGCTTTTAGTTAAACTAAAGAAGGTATGATTTATAAAAACATCATTCTCGTGTAAAGTTTCGTATATGTCGCTTAAAGTTCTACTGGTGTCGTAACACGATATATGCAAATTCCGTTGACTTTCCTTATGAGCAGAAAAAAGCAATGAAAAAGTAAAAAGAAATTGAGGAAAATTTTACCCAAATGTGGTTAAAAATAACTGAATATTTTGTCACTCAAAAATCATTGAAAATCATAAAATGTACGAGAAAAAAGAGAGCGCAATAGAGTAAAGAAAACATAATTGAAGAATTCACAATGGAGTATAAGAAAGCACAGATATTTGCGAATTCCTAAAAATGCGATCGATTACATTGGTTAAATATTTTTCATTACAAGCGTAGTGAAGTTGATACTCTTGTTAGTTTTTCATTTCATATAAAAAACTTTTTCTACATGAAAAAATTGGATAATTTGCAATCGAATATACCCATATGTGTGTACATATACATACATATATAAACAAACTTTTGTATCTGATTCGAGCAACAAATAAATTCATAACTTTTGTCCAAACTATCGTGTAAAGCTTTTGCGAAAACAAACCCTAAAACTAGGATAAAACGGCACTTATACCACTTAATAGACCACATCCTTGGCCTTTTTTTTCCATGTGGTCCAGTTGAGTTACACTCAAGAAATATGCCGATATACATACGTCCAAATTCTTTCTAAGATCATTGATTTTTCGCTTAGCCAAAATTTCAAAAATTTTTTAAAAAAATCTCTAATACAATTTAGAAACGAAACTTATACCACTAAATAGACCACTTCCTTATCTTCCTTTTCCATGTGGTCCAGTTGAGTTACACTCAAGAAATGTGCCCATATATGTCCAAATTCTTTCAGAGATAATCGATTTTTTACGATGCTGCTCTTAAATATTTTTTTTTTTAGTTTTCTCAATTATAAAATTCTGATGGTTTTTATTAATATTATTAAATATTCTTTTATTTTATAACAAGTTACTTATATATACATATTTACGGACATTTTTACTTTCGCAGATAAACATGTTGGTACAATGTTCGCTTACGAAAAACATATTTAACTTCACACTTAAATATGTCGTTACGTTATTTCGTTACGTCAAACATATTTAACTCGGCATATTTATCTTCACACACATATTTTTCGGAACTATGTTCAGATATCTTCACCCTGTCGTATACGTATTAAATATTAGGCTTAATTTCTTGACTTGCAACACTCATACGCCACACAATCATTTGTATATACATACATATAGTAGAGTATCAACTAGAGCAAGGGTGCCCACGGTCTATACGCTTGGTGCGCTTTTGGTTTTGTAAAAGCGCGAAGAATTGGCTGAGCATTCTAATATGTATACGCAATTCTTTGTATGAAATACACACACATACACATACCCCAAGTTCAAGTTGTTTTCATGATTTTGTTTTATTTTTAATGATGTCGTGAGTATGAAACACTTGAAGAAATAATTTTGTGTTATTAGTTTCAACAGTACAGTTTATTTTGTAGAATTTATGACACATGGGAAACCGACAATTTTTTTGCTAACAATTTTGAAAATCGAGCACAATGTATGATTTGCTTTCAAATAATCAAGACGATTATTTATTTTTATTGGAAAAAATAATGGGGTGACAAAATTTTTGATGGTTGGTCATATATTTGACTCATTATTCACACCATCACTTCGAATGGCACTTCGCAAATGAAGTTTTTCTCCATTACAATGGCTAGCCCAGGCTGCCCCTAGAGGAGTTACATGTATGACCAACCAACAGTAACTTTTTCTCTGCTGAAGTGATCAGGCAGTAGTATGGTTTTGGGCTGCTAATTTAAAACAGTGTACCTGGATTAGAGTCAAACTTGAATGCTGATGAGCGACGTGGTGGTTGTGAAACAGCCATGGTATGTAGTCCAGCTAGTCAGTCTTCAAGTTTCCTTTTCTTGTCTTCTTTCAAAAATGTTGATCATTCCAATTTTATCACAAAAAATTTCTCTCGATTTTGCTGGACTAAAATCGAACCCAAACCTGGTGAAATTAGTAACAATTTTAAATCATACTGTTAGACTGTAGAGTTCAGACAAGCGCCACCATCTTACATAAATACAAATAATTGCCGTTTAAAACCTCCAGGGCTGTACTGATGCTTGAGGAAATATAAAAATAATTTTTTTTTGGACAATTTACAAAAAAAGGTGCTCTGTAGCTTTATGCATTTTATCCGAAAAAGCAGTGAATTAGTTTTTGCAAAAAGCAATTCATTGCTGTTAATACATTTGAGCTCTTCGTTAAGAAATTATTTATAACTTTAATTGATTGTAATTTTCACGTAATAATATTGGGCGTTGGCTATATAATATGATATTTTTAGCATAATCATGCACCACACATTGATATGTTGCAAATAAAAATATGTTATTAAACTTGAAAATCAGTTTTAAGCCCAACAAAATATACTTTGCCCCCATAAAGTAGCCCAACTTGTACTTCATTGATGGAGCTGATGGCAGTAGTAAGCAGGCCATTGCATTTACTCGGCATATTTTTTTTTTTATTGTTCTATTTTTATCTATCGGTTTTGTGTTATTGCATGCACATGCATGTGTGTATGCATACATATGTGCAAGCGAATGTGTTTGTGTGTGTGTAGATGGGACTGGGCACGTACATATTTACATGATAATGCGCTTGTGTGTATATATGTATTATAGCCAAAAAGCCAACATCAAAATATCGATTTTAGATTTACAGCCTAAAAAACGTTTAAATGTAGTTGTTGTTTAATATTTACATGCAGTTTCTACACGTTTTATAAATGTGCACATGCAGGCACAAACAAAATTTTGTACAAGGCTCTAAGCGATAACCGTTTAACTAATATTCATTTTTATTTCTTTTTCAGGTAAGCACTTCAAAGCTACAGCATTAGCTTTCTGGCAGAGGGAATGCACAGGTAAAAATAGCTTGAAAAAAAAGTCATGAATCAGATTTTGGCAGAAATTTTACCCACAACCCTAAAATTTAAAATGGGGTTTTCATCATAAGCTGACTTAAGCGGTTTTTGCTTGTACATGAAGGAATAATTAATTTGCATTTACCCAGCAGAATAATAATAAAATCTAGGAGCCTTTGGAAGGCTCTTAGATTAATTTTGTAGGCCTGAATAATCAGCAGCAGATAATCTTTCGTTTTAGCTTAGTGTATGTCTAAAGTAGTAGATATGTAACAGGTCAACCTAAATTAAAGCGTCAAGCGTTTTTTGCTGTGTAAGCCACACATTTTCATACAAAATGGGTGGCTTAGGCCGAGGCCACGCAATGAGCGGCAGAGCGGCAAGAGTTTGAGTGGCAAGTGGCTTATTACTGAGCGGTTAGTTGTTAAAATGCCATTGTCAAGAGAGATTTGTTTAATGTTTTTAAGCGAAAATCGTATTCATATTTATAAAAATTTAATTCGTCTAAGAAAAAAAAGATTTGGTATTCATCCTAAAAATCAAGAAAGGCGACCTTACGGCGAATGTATCCATTTATATACAAATCTACACAAATTTCCAGACAAATTTTGGCAACCACAAATTTCACCAACTTCACTCCATAATTTATCGGTTATATTTTTATTTTTAAAATTTGGTAATCTATATCTTGCCATAATGGCGGTCGGCTTTGTATTGATGAAATTATAAGCTCCGCATTCACTTTTGCCATGTTTATACTTTGCCGCTCAGAAATCAACTAAAATTTACAACAAGTCCTATTCCTGAGCGGAGCCGCTTAGCCGCTCAGAAATGCCGCTCATTCCATGGCCACTTCAGTAGTATTCCATATGTTTTAATTTTTTGCCGCTCACCGCTCTGCCGCTCACCGTTCTGCCGATCATTGCGTGGCCTCGGCCTTAGACGGAAATAATACGCTTGACGCGATAATTTAGGTCGGTCTGTAAGTCAGCGAACAGTTACTTTTGACTGGAGAAAAGTGCGTGCTCAAAGCCTTGGTTTTAATTATATTGAAAATACTCGCACCAGCTGACTTTTGTGGCAGGTATAGTAAATCTAATTTTGATTTATTACTTCTTTGCTTAAACTGAAATGAGATAACATAAAACTTTGGTTGAACAAGGGTTTTCAATCTCATCGAGTTTTAGGCGCCGAAAACACTTTCTAAAATCATCTCTTATCAAATATAATAATCCTTTTTACTTCACTTTTCGTGTCTTCTCTAAAAATGTTGATCACTCACGTTATCACAGAAAAAATCTTCCTCAATTGTGAGGCTGTAAAATCGAGGTCAACACTGATAAAATTATTATTAGTTGCAGATTCAATAAACGTTAAACAAATTTGGCGTTTTATTTTACTATTTCTAACTTTGCTTTTAAAGAACAATAACTATGAACATACTAGTTCGAGGAAAAATGTATGTTTTAATTGTATTATTTACTTTTCATTTCATACTTTGTCTAATATCCTAATCGCTTGAAATATCATGCAGGACAACGTCTGTTATCATGATTTTGCAACGGAAACAGACTTGCAGTCAAAATTAAATTTGAATGCAGAACAACGTTTGCCGGGTCAGCTAGTGTTTTCCTAAAAATAAGTTCGACCTCAAATAGTACAATACATAGAAATGAAATGTTCGAAACACAAATTTTAAGATATTTCAGAACAACTGATGAATTGAGTTGCATCAACGAAATGTCCATGAGATAGAGGCGCATGAAAGCCTTAAAAAAGAACAAGTACAGGGTGGCGCAAAAATAACCTTCCGATGTTTTTTGGCTGTAATTAAAAAAAAAAAAAATGAAAAACTTTGATTCTTCTTGTGGATTATTTTTATTTGGTCTTTTAATTATTTTTTACATCAAATCGAGAATATGATGTCATATAAATGGCCGCCGCCACAATTGATTGTCATTTGAGTCCTTTTTATAGCATTTGCCAGCACATTGGCCAAAACTTCCGGCGATAGGTCCTCACATTCTTGACCGATATTGTCTTTAAGAGCTGCAATAGTCTGAGGCTTGTTGACATAAACACGCGACTTCAAAAAGCCACACAAAAAGAAGTCTGCAGCGGTCAAATCAGGCGATCTTGCTGGCCAGTGCAAATCGCCAGAACGGGAGATTGGGCGCCCGGGAAATGCATCCTTCAGCATATCGGTTGTGGCACGTGCAGTGTGTGCCGTAGCACCGTCCTGTTGGAACCACATGTTTTCCAATCCCAATTCATCAAGTTGCGGCAAAAAGAACTCGTTGATCATTGCTCTGTAGCGCTCACTATTCACAGTAACCGTTTGGCCCGCGACGTCTTCAAAAAAAAAAAGGTTCGATGACTCCGCCAGCGAAAACAGCACACCGCACAGTGACTTTGTGCGGGTGTAATGGCTCTTCTTGGGTTACACGCCAATTTTCAGTGCCCCAGAAGCGTAAATTTTGCTTATTTAAGTACCCGCTAAGATGGGAATGGGCCTCATCCCTCATCCAAAGTCACCGACCGATTATTGGTCAAATAAATAGTCACCAATATTCCGCGTTCTGGAGCAGTGTAGCGTAACATTGTTTATTAACGCGTATTTCGCATGTGCTTACTACACAAATGTCTAAACAGAACTGACATTAGCGGCCAATCACGAAATCTCTTTCTGAGCTAAAATAGCAAGTTTCTGTATATCATGAATACTTCTGGCATTTGTGAGTGAAAATCTCATCTTTCATATTTTTTTTTTTTTTTCAATGTAAACATTATATTTGAACAAACTGTATCCACTATTTCATACAGTGTGCGTTGTATAGTATGTGTGTCTGCAGATTTTACATACATACATATTTGTGGTTTTATAATCTCCTTTTGTTGCAATTGTAATTGTCGGTTTCTGTGTGCTAACTAATGTGAAAAGAGGAAATTAAAATGGCTTACGTATGCACTTTGTTGTTTAAATTTATAGCAAATTTTCCTTTTTAGTTGTTGGTTGTAATATTGGTATCAAATGATGTTTTATATCTTTGTTTTTTTTTTTAAGTTCTGTAATATAATTGAATTTTAATACAAAGAGCATTAAAGGGGCAATGAGGCTGTAAAATTTTTTAAAACATTTTTGCCTTTCATTCAAATGCATGGAAAATGTAAAAAGTGTAAATTGTCCGGATCTAATGCAAATTTATACATCGTATTTACAATATCATTTACGATTTATTGTCTGTCGTTTTAGGCCCGCTGCCTTTGTGCTGACAGATTTTCGAAAATTCTGTTATAAATTGAAAAGCTTTTCTGCAAGTTCTGTTGGTCGAATTGATAATTCATATGTAAATTATTCTTAGAAATATCGGCTGGCGTAGAAGATGTAACTGAGTAGATCACTGTGCACTTTCTGTGAAAGTGTACATGAATACATGTCATATCATCATGATCTAATTTTGATTGGGAAGAATCATTTCGTAGCTTTTAAGATAAGAGTACGAATAGTTGGTGTCTCAAAAATTTTGGCTTGCTATTTACCTTGGTATAGGGTACCTAAGACTCGATAAGGTCGAAAATTGGCACTCTTACTTGTGTTTTTCTCTTACCAATAGTTGAAAGAATTGTGCTTGACATGCTCTAAATTCAACAACTATAAACGGAAAGAGCATGAACTCGGATTATATGTGATATATTTACTTTTCTCTACTTGTAACAGTCATTTTAAGATTAACTAAGCTGTGTTTCCATTTTATATGTAACTTTATTCAATCGCTGCGAAACATTGGAGCATAGATGCCCTGTAGTGGCTGATATCAGCAAATTAAACTCACACTTATTATTACGCTCTTTTGTTTGATCGTCAATCAACCAATAGGAAATCACCATGTTGAGTGGGAGAGACAAACTACACTTGCAGAAATTCTGTGTCTTTTTATTGCGATATATTAATGATGTCAGCAGAAAAGTACTTTGTGTTGCAAAATGCTTTTGATGACATGCAATCTCTTATTTATCATAAAATATTTAAAAAAGCTAAGAAATATAATTAAAAAAAAACAAGTAAGAGTGCTATATTCGGCTGGGCCGAATCTTAAATACCCTTCACAATGGTACATACATTCTGATTGATTTTTGGTGCGAAAAGTTGTTTTATTTGGCTTTTAAAGCCGATTTCTTGAAATATCGGGAGACGCTATATCTGGGGTATATATGGGCCGATTTTTTCTGAATTTCAATATCAGATCCACTACCGGGATTTAAAACAGGCTGCAAAACTTTTATTTAAATAATTCTTAATATGCTCAAGTTCAACCACTGGGTGACACCAATTCTTTTTAATATCAATGAAATAAAGAAAAGCAAAATGTATTTCTTAATTATTTATCAGTTAACTTTATAGTAAAATTTATTTAACAAAAAATTGCATATAATTGCATTATTTTTGAATTATAATGCTAAACATTTCCATTAAGTGTGATTTTCTTTTCAATTTACTTACGTATGTGGGTACATGCATACGTATGTATGTATGTATCTATAATAGAAACTCTAAAATAAATTCTTTATTATTGAATATTTTCAGTGTGTTCCATAAAACAATGATTATATATGTACATACATACATATATACATACATACATATTTACATTGCTTGCTTTTACAAAATTATTTTTTTTCTTGTGCACGTTTTTGATGATCTGTTGCGTATCATCATACACATGTATGTGTGTATGTACATATGTAAGTACGTAGGGAAACCCAAAATGATTTTTTGTGTGAATGAATTTGAAGACGCAATTGTTTAAAAGAATTTCATTGCGTACCCTTTTTTCAACAATTCTTTATATCACTTTCATTTTCAAGCTCGTGTATACATATGTATGTACATACATACACATTTTTACACCAAAGCAAAAAAATTGTTTATGCTAACATACTTGCACGCATACATACATACATATGTAGATACGTACATACCTACATACTTAAAAACATATCTACATACATACATACATACATACATACATACATACATACATACATACATACATACATACATACATACATACATACATACATACATACATACATACATACATACATACATACATACATACATACATACATACATACATACATACATACATACATACATACATACATACATTCATACATGATCGCAAATATTTTTGAATTTTGCTTTTAAACATTATATACATATGTATGTATGTACCATTATGATCGATTTTTGGTACCAAAAGTTGGGTGCATATGGGCCGATGTCCAAAAATTTTCTAATTTTGCCCCTAAACAGCCTGTATGTACCATTCCGACAAATTTTTAGTGCAAAAAACTGTTTCGTTTAGCTTCCAGGCCCGACTTCTTGAGATATCGGGAGGCGCTATATCTCGAACATATATGGGCCGATGACAAAACGATTTCCAGTTTTGCTTCTGACTAACCTATATGTATCATTCTGATTGATTTTTGGTGCCAAAAGTTGTTTTATTTAGCTTATAGACCCGATTTCTTGAAAAATCGGGAGACGCTATATCTCAGGTATATATAGACCGATTACAGACATTTTCAAATTTTGCTTTTAAACACCTTATATGTACCATTCTGATCGATTTTTGGTACCAAAAGTTGTTTTATTTGGCTTTTAGAGCCGACTTCTTGAGAAAACTTGAGGCGCTATATCTCGAGTGTATATGGGCCGATGTCCAAAATGTTCCACGTTTGCCTCTAAATAGTCTATGTGTACCATTCTGATTGATTTTTAGTGCCAAAAATTGCTTTATTTGGCTTAACGAGCGGATTTCTTGAAAAATCAGGAGTCGCTATATCTCAGATATATATGGACCGATTTCAAAAATTTTCCAATTTTGCTTTTAAACACCTTATATGTTCCATTCTAATCGATTTTTGATACCAAAAGTTGTTTTATTTGGCTTTTAGAGCCGACTTCTTGAGAAAACGGGAGGCGCTATATCTCGAGTGTATATGGGCCGATGTGGAAAAATTTTCCACTTTTGCCTCTAAATAGCCTATATATACCATTCTGATTGATCTTCGGTGCCAAAAGTTGTCTTATTTGGCTTATAAAGCCGATTTCTTTAAAAATCGGGAGACGCTATATCTCGGATATATATGGGCCGATTTCAAAAATTCCTTCTTTTCTAGGATTTAATGGGCACTAAAAATGATATGGTTTAGTTTTTAAGACAAAATTTTTTTTCAAAAATCTGAATACAAAAATTGCGCAAAATACCCCTCAAAACCCGGTTTTTTGAATATATCTCGGCTATCCGTGGACCTATCTTACTGAATTTCAATAGCAGACCCACTACCGGGGTTTCACACGTTTTAGCGAAAGAATGAGGTTTCTATCTCAAACCGTTTTCTCAGAAACGGTATTTCAACGACTACAGACGGACAGACGGACAGACGGACATCGCTCAATCGTAATCGCTATTGATGCTGATCCAGAATATATATACTTTATGGGGTCTTAGATGGATATTTCAATGCGTTACAAACGGAATCACAAACTTATATATACCCTTACACATTTATGTGAAGGGTATAAAAAACATTTCGAAGATGTTCACAAAGACATGAATAAAATGAATAGCAAATTGTTTTCTTCCAGTGTTATTTCGTCACTCTCATCAATACTACTACCATGGGCATCTATGCATTAGAGCACTATTTATGCCAGTGTCCCCGCCTTCTCACAAATATGATCCTGACATTTTGGAAGAGACACCTTACCAGACATAACCCAATTACGGAGCATATGCTGTTATGGTGGTGACTCTGGATATCTCTAAGGCATTTGATAGAATGTGCCATTTTACATAGCTGGCAAAACTTTTTGCTTTCGGTGTTGACAAAGACTTCTCTCGAATAACTCTGTAGAAACATAGACCGCATTAGATGCATTTTTTTAGTTGGGCTATCGTCAAACGATGCAAGATTAATTTAGGGGTGCCGCAAGATTCTGTTCTTTTTCCTACTCTATTTCTTACATATTTTAATGATGATCTATCATCAATCCTATCTTTCAATCCTATCCACTCGTTTGCAGGTGACAGCCAAATTTCTCATACGTATTCATTCGGCCACAGACCCAGCCAATCAAAGATTGATGCAAAAGGACAGAGCACAAATGTTACTCTCAGTAAGGAACAGGGTTGACTTCAATTTGCTCAACAACCAATATTGTTTACTCTGCACATAGAAGAACGATCAAGAATGCTGCTTCATCTGTACACATGGATGGTGTAAATATTCAGAGGCCGAAAGATTTTAATGTTTTTTGAAAATGACAATCAGTATGGTGTTCCCTGGAATGAACATATTTTTCACGTTGCAAAAGAAGCATTTAAGTGCCTGAGTTTTTTTTTTGGAACAGTGTAAGATATACTTCACTCCATCCGATCTTCTCATTATTTATACCATCTATAGCCGACCAAAAATGGAATAGAACTCTCACGTTTGGTTCGGTGCCTCAAGGTATATTGCGGAATTACACGACCGTATACAAAAGAGGGCGACGAAGCTTATCAGTGACAGCATGGTCTCTAACTCTCTTGACTTACTGGGGCATCGTTACAGTGTTGGGTGCGTCTTATTGTTTTATCGCTACTACAATGGCTTCCAATCTGATGAAATCAGGGATTTTGTTTCTATAAACCATATTTTTCAACACAATAAGAGTGCCCCGTCCAGGGTCATCCATTTGTAGTTGGTTGCCCAGTGAACAGCAAAACGCATTGCAGAGAGAATTCGTTCTTCAGCCGGTTCGTCCTTGGAATAAACTACCTGCAGACGTTTTTCCTGCCACTTACAGCGTGGAAGGGTTCAAATAATATATACACAAGCACTACTCCCTCTTTTCTCTTCTAAATAAAAATTTTTCCTATTTCCGGCACAATGCACTGCATATGTGGGGGGTTGTCTCCTGAATGTTGGTCCAAATAAAAAAAAAAATATAATTGGATTTTTTTTATATTATTTACATAATAGATTAAAATCAATTATAATTTAGTTTGTTGCATAAATACTTACAAAATATTCAATTAAAATAGGTAGGTCATAAGCTGAATATTTACATTAATATTTCTCAGAATAACACACAAATACACACACACACACACACACATGTATATGCAGACACATGCACACATATTTAAATTACATTTTTGGAAATGCAGCCCAGTGCGTTGGGCATGCTGTTCTCCACCCAGCAAACAAAGCCTTACATTAACGATGCCTTGTCTTGATAGAGAAATATTCGATTTTGTATTGCAAAACATGTGGGTTTTTAGAAGCTACATCGTAAATATGGCCAGAATGTGCCATTAAAAATATAATGAGAAGACATATTTTGCTAAGAAGATACTTTTTACACTCCTTAGCAAAAATGTATACAAATATTTGTCTCGCAAGCCGCTCATTTAGAACGTCCTTATTAGAAACATCAAAAAAATTGTTTATCTGAATTTTGAATTGTTCGGTTTTTAAGTATATTTTTTTCCCCCAAATTGAAGATGCGGAAAATCGGGCTCAAAGTGTCTGAGATGTAGAAGAGAGCTACACCAGGTTTACGTATGTATTGTTTATGAGAAACAAAAATTATACAAGGCTTGAAGTACGAACCAGGTGACAGATACTCTACCCAATTAACCACTGGTGCTCTTTGAGTTTGATGATTTTGTTCGTTTCCGCATGATGTTTCTATTAAATAGGTATCCTTTTTTATTACTATTTATTAATTACACAGTGATACAAACGTTGAGAAAAACAATTATTCAGGAGGTGTCATCTGTCAATTCTGTTTTGTTGGAGTCCATAGACAAAAACCTACCGTTAGTTTTTTAGGTCGCTTCAAAAATGGACTTTATAACGATAAATGTAGTGAATAAGGGGATTTGTTGTATTTGTAAGTAATATTGTTTGCAGACTGATACAAATCAGCTTGAATTAGGAGAAAAGTCTTGTGAAGTTCAATCAGTAAGAAAATCAGTTAAAATTAACAACACTATTTTTTAAAGCTTTAGGTCTTTATATTTTTCTTTCCTAATTGTTCGATATTTCGCTAACAATTTGTTAGCATCGTCAGGAATCTTTAATTATTTTTATCAGTTAAAGAATTTAGTAGACAACACTTGGGCGTCTACGTTTTTAGTTTATTTTTTCTGTGTGTATTTGTGCAAATATAACATATGTATGCACATTAGGGCAGCTCGATGTAACAGTACATTTCGATAGCTTGTGGCAAGAGAAAAAAGGTCAATTGCAACATCAAAAAAATGTATTTTCAATGTCTCCGATTTTCCATATTTTTTATTTTCGTGTGGGAGAAGCCTAAGAAAGAATGGTTGTGATTGAAAAAATATATATACATGTACACAATTTGAGTCCCCTAGCGGCACTCTGGCACTGATTTGTACCAGGAACCTGTACTTGGACGCTCGGAAAATAAAATTCCCTCCACATTTCACTAACATGCCTCAGCATTTTAGTTAGATGAGAAAGATTTTTTTTTGATAAAATTGAATTTAGCTACATTTGTAAAGAAGATAAGAAAAGTGAAGTCGAAGACTTGTTGGCTGGGGTACATGCTAAGTACGTATCAAGTTCCCCGCAACGCACCGCAGTGGGTTATAATAGCATGTTTTCTTGGATAAAATCAGGGAAACTATGTTCGGATATTTTTTCTTTATTTTTCAGTAAATGCCATTAAAAGAAGTAAAATAAAATGTTTTCTAAATATATTTGAGTATAAGTTTATTAAATAATGCCAAATATCAGTGTAGGTATATAGTGCAAGCAGTACAGTATAAGAACTTAAACATTACATTTTATACATCTTAAAGTTAATCATCAACATCATCATCATCATAATCATCATCGTGATCATCATCGTTATCATCATCATCATCATCAGCAGCAGCAGAATCAGAAACTTCAACATCACTGAAATAGTTCTTGTTTGGAGCTACAGTTACAATTAAATCAATTGCCCCCTCTGGCAAGCTGTGAACCTTCTATGTAGGCAATTTTTGCAGGCTTGAAATAATTGGGTCAGAGGTTACCAAAAACATATTAAATATGTCTTGGTTTGATTTTTCGCGACTGCGCTTTCGTGAATGAAACTCCCTATATTTTTGAAAATCTTTATTTCGAGCTTCTTGCGCTTCTTCTGATAACTGCCCAATAGGTAAAATGGCATTTGACACAATTTCGGGTCTGTGAATAAAATACTTGTGCAAAGTGTTTGGCATATTGTACCAAGAATACGCGTCAACAAAAAGTCGTCCTACATTGTGTGCATATATTTAAAATTTTTCATTATTAATTTTATGGTCACTGGATACAGCAATAAGCAACACGTGATTTACCCGATTAATTGAAACTGCACAACACTGCACTTTTGTCAAAACAAAGAATATTATTAAAATAAGCGAAAACAAAGTATTATTGAAACAAAGAATATTATTAAAAGAAACAAAAATAACATCATTAATATACTGAAAAGAAGAGCATAAATAAATAGAAATAAATTAAGTCAAGTACGAGGCTGGCTCGTACTCTGAGGGTTCCGTACATATGTATGTGTTATGTATGTATGGAATGGCGTATGTGAATACACATGTATATTTTATAAATTTCATCTCTCTGTTTTTAAAGCTACTTTATGTTGTACGGGGACACCTAGTAATTTTCCACTTGTTGTTGTTGTTGTAATTTGTTGTTATAAGGCATCTGAGAATACATACACTGTGCGAATTTCGACTCTCTATCTCTTACGGTTCGAGAGTTATAGCTATTACGCTACGTTAAAAAGGGACACCTGGTAATTTTACAGTTGTTGTTGTTTTTAGCAAGTGTTGTTGTGGAGCATATGTGAATACACATATTGTGCAAATTTCATCCCTCTGTCGCTCACAGTTCGAGAGTAACGGCTAATTGTTACTTTACGTTGTATAGGGACACCTGGTAGTTTTCGACTTGTTGTTGTTTTCAGCATTTGTTATTGTAAGCCATATGCGAGTAAATATATTGTGCACATATCATCTCTTTAGCTCTTACAGTTTGAAAGTTACGGCTAATATTTTTTACGTTGCATAGGGATACCTGGTAGTTTTCGACATGTTGTTGTTTTTAGCATTTGTTGTTGACAAGCATCTATAAATACATACACTATGCAAATTTCAGGTTTCTATCTTTTACGGTTCAAGAGTTATAGCTAATTGTAACTTTTGGTTGTATGGGGACACCTGGTAGTTTTTGGATTGTTGTTGCTTTTAGTATATATTGTTGTGGAACATCTATAAATACATACACTATGCAAATTTCAGCTCTCTATCTTTTACAGTTCGAGAGTTATACCTAATTGTAACTTTTCGTTGTATGGTGACACCTGGTAGTTTTCGACTTGTTGTTGGTTTTAGTATTTGTTGTTGTAGAATATCTATAAATACATACACTATGCAAATTTCAGCTCTCTATCTTTTACGGTTCGAGAGTTATGGCTAATTGTAACTTTTCGTTGTATGGGGACACCTGGTAGTTTTCGATTTGTTGTTGGTTTTAGTATTTGTTGTTGTAGCGGCAAGGTACAACAACATTCTGTGAAAATTTCAGCTCTCTAGCTCTTACCGTTTCAGAGAATGGACGCTGTGACGGACGGACGGACGGACGTACTTGTCTCCGTAATAGGGTTCCGTTTCACTCTGATGAGTACGGAACCCTAAAAAGAACCATGAAAAACAACAAAACACAACAACAGCAGCAGTCGTGAGATCAATGTTATTTTTAGCCAATTTGACTGCTGCAACAGTTGCAGCAGTCAAATTTGCAAAGTATTTGCAAAATAACTCGAACTTGATGGCTCCATTGAAAAATTGTTAACTTTTGCAATACTTTTTTAGAATAATGAAAATTTTCAACGGGAAAGTTTTCACTTTTTTTTTTAGCCTTTTTTGCACAAAATTTTTTTTATAAAGTTTGACTTTGAAGTTTCGCTACAAAAACACCAGAGCACTTTTGACATTTATTTTAGCGACAAGTGATGTAGAATTTTAGACTCAGGCCAACTTAAATTGTTTTTGGGTAGGAGAGTTTCTTGAGACGGTGAATGCGGTCCTATTTCGATTGACCAAACGCAATACATTAAACAACTGTTGGACGAATATGGTATGGGAGATTGTAGGCCTACGGCAACACCTTTAGATCCTGGTAGTAAGCTGAATTGTGCAGATGATAAATGTCCTAGAGTTGATCCAAAATCATATCAGTCAATGATTGGTTCACTTATGTATCTGGCGCTAACGACAAGGCCGGACATTTTGCACTCAGTGAATAAATTGGCACAGCATAATGTGGACCCACACGGTGAACACTTGGCAGGTGTTAAACATGTTTTCCGTTATTTGGCGAAAAGTTGTGACATGCGACTTGAGTATAAACCAACTGGCATACCTTTGCATGGCTATGTGGATGCAGATTGGGGAGGCGACTTGGCTGATCGCAAATCACACACGGGTTTTGCATTTTACCTGGCTGGATGTGCTTTTTCTTGGGAGTCCAAGAAACAAAACTCTGTAGCGTTGACTAGTACCGAAACAGAGTACTTGGCGTTGTCGACGGCGGCTAAAGAAGCAATATACCTGAGATCCATTCTAGATGAAATTGGTTGCATGAAAAAATGTGAGCCAACTATCGTGTATGGCGATAATTTAAGCGCCCAACAACTGGCGAAGAACCCTGTCTATCATTCGAGGTCGAAACATATCGACATTAGGTATCACTTTGTACGAGAGATAGTTGCAAAGAATGAAATTGAGCTGAAATATGTTTCTACTGATGACATGGTATCTGATGTGCTGACGAAATATTTATTGAAAGGCGAACATTGTAAATTTGTGAAAATGTTAGGTCTGAATGATTATTATTCTTGTAAAAACACAAATTTGGATTATGGAAGGGTGTTGAAATAATTCTTGTATGGCCACCCCAATTTGTGTTTATCTTTTCTTTCTGTTGTATCTCTTTTTTATAATTGCATTACATTTTGTATCAGTTCCTAATAAAACCTTTGAATTGAAAGACGTTCTTTCTTTTCGGCGTTTTTACTGGTTTATTGTTGGTATTAAAACCCAAATCAAAAGGCTATAATCAACATACTCTAACCGGCTGCAAAAATTTTGACAATACTTAAATTATTATTTTTGAATTAATGCAAGAAAACAGGCCATTCTAACCATCTGTGCGCACATCAGCATCGCAGATGCTTCGAACCCAGGCCATGACTAACTGCTTACTGTTTTTAAGCAGCCTCACTTAACCATAATACTGCATGAGTTCCTCATTACTGACTGCCGGTATTTAATCTTATTGGTCAACTTTCAATTTTATCAATGTGTATTTTTCTGTTGATTGGATTATAATTTATATTCTCTCATCATCAGCTAATTGTTTGTCAGCCATTTTTCTGATATATCCTGGTGGAATTGAAAACTTGTAGTCACAGCATCGAAAAATGTTTCTACCTACAAATCGACCCGGACTAATGTACATAGTTTTATGTACCTTATTACTACGTATGTATATAGGAACTTCATAATAGCATGTCAGATTATAGTTACAAGAAACTTCTACAAATTTATATGCATTTGTTTGTGCACTTTAAACAAATACATATGTATATATGTATGTTTACATATTTACATAATTTACATGCATAACGTTTGTTTTACAAATATTATTTCGTATTAGAGGCAGCAATAAACTGTCGAACACATTCACACACACACACACACTGTCCCTTACATACAACCTCACTTACACAAGAAGGAATAGATGTTTAAAGCAATTATTCCAGTAATTTGCACAAGAATTCCGTTTTTTTTTTGCGTTTCTGGTTTGAATATTCATTTTTGGCATTTTAGCATACAACGTGTCTAGATAATTATAAACAATATATTTAGAATTGCTATTAATGTAACCTAATTAAAAGCGTTTTCTCTGTAACAACAATTACAATTCATAATTGCAATTAATTGCATCTACTACTACGTACATACATATGTATGTATATTGCCTTCTAATAAAACCAATCACATGTATTTCAAGCAAAATAACATTTGACTTAAGAACTTTTAATAATTAAAATTTTGATTGCAAATGCAGTAAAGAAATGTCCAAGGTAGATATGAATCAAGTTGGAATGTGGTTATTTAAAGCACATATGGAATTTTTCAGGGAAAAGTCCATCCGAAATAATAAAACTTAAGCCATCAAGACAAATGTTGGATATTAATTAAACTAAGTTCTTAGCACTTTATATGCTCTTTTGCGGACCTTATTCAATAATTTCTTTAGAATACAACTTTCTAGCAGTTTTGTGCAATAATTCACAGTACAACATTTTTCAGGTGATTGATTCGGGACTAAATTCTGATAATTGTTTATGAAAGTAGCCCCAAAAAGAAGAACTTGTGCATCATTCGTTTGGTCTTGGCGCCTCAAATAATAATTTAAATATTAGTTTTTTTTATACCCTTCACATAAATGTGTAAGGGTATATATAAGTTTGTGATTCCGTTTGTAACGCATTGAAATATCCATCTAAGACCCCATAAAGTATATATATTCTGGATCAGCATCAATAGCGATTACGATTGAGCGATGTCCGTCTGTCCGTCTGTCCGTCTGTCCGTCTGTCCGTCTGTCCGTCGGTCCGTCTGTCCGTCTGTCCGTCTGTCCGTCTGTCCGTCTGTAGTCGTTGAAATACCGTTTCTGAGAAAACGGTTTGAGATAGAAACCTCATTCTTTCGCTAAAACGTGTGAAACCCCGGTAGTGGGTCTGCTATTGAAATTCAGTAAGATAGGTCCGCGGATAGCCGAGATATATTCAAAAAACCGGGTTTTGAGGGATATTTTGTGTAATTTTTGTATTCAGATTTTTGAAAAAAATTTTTTTCTTAAAAACTAAACCAAATCATTTTTAGTGCTCATTAAATCCTAGAAATGAAGGAATTTTTGAAATCGGCCCATATATATCCGAGATATAGCGTCTCCCGATTTTTAAAGAAATCGGCTTTATTAGCCAAATAAGACAACTTTTGGCACCGAAGATCAATCAAGGTGGTATATATAGGCTATTTAGAGGCAAAAGTGGAAAATTTTTCCACATCGGCCCATATACACTCGAGATATAGCGCCTCCCGTTTTCTCAAGAAGTCGGCTCTAAAAGCCAAATAAAACAACTTTTGGTATCAAAAATCGATTAGAATGGAACATATAAGGTGTTTAAAAGCAAAATTGGAAAATTTTTGAAATCGGTCCATATATATCTGAGATATAGCGACTCCTGATTTTTCAAGAAATCCGCTCTTTAAGCCAAATAAAGCAATTTTTGGCACTAAAAATCAATCAGAATGGTACATATAGACTATTTAGAGGCAAACGTGGAAAATTTTGGACATCGGCCCATATACACTCGAGATATAGCGCCTCAAGTTTTCTCAAGAAGTCGGCTCTAAAAGCCAAATAAAACAACTTTTGGTACCAAAAATCGATCAGAATGGTACATATAAGGTGTTTAAAAGCAAAATTTGAAAATGTCTGCAATCGGTCTATATATACCTGAGATATAGCGTCTCCCGATTTTTCAAGAAATCGGCTCTATAAGCTAAATAAAACAACTTTTGGCACCAAAAATCAATCAGAATGATACATATAGGTTAGTCAGAAGCAAAACTGGAAATCTTTTTGTCATCGGCCCATATATGTTCGAGATATAGCGCCTCCCGATATCTCAAGAAGTCGGGCCTGGAAGCTAAACGAAACAGTTTTTTGCACTAAATATTTGTCGGAATGGTACATACAGGCTGTTTAGGGGCAAAATTAGAAAATTTTTGGACATCGGCCCATATGCACCCAACTTTTGGTACCAAAAATCAATCATAATGGTACATATGTACATATGTATATAATATTATATACATACATATGTATATAATATTTGCGATCATGTATGAATGTATGTATGTATGTATGTATGTATGTATGTATGTATGTATGTATGTATGTATGTATGTATGTATGTATGTATGTATGTATGTATGTATGTATGTATGTATGTATGTATGTATGTAGATACGTTTGTATGTATGTAGGTATGTATGTATCTACATATGTATGTATGCATGCAAGTATGTTAGCATAAACAATTTTTTTGCTTTGGTGTAAAAATGTGTATGTATGTACATACATATGTATACACAAGCTTGAAAATGAAAGTGATATAAAGAATTGTTGAAAAAAGGGTACGCAATGAAATTCTTTTAAACAATTGCGTCTTCAAATTCATTCACACAAAAAATCATTTTGGGTTTCCCTACGTACTTACATATGTACATACACACACACATGTGTATGATGATACGCAATAGATCATCAACAACGTGCACAAGAAAAAAATAATTTTGTAAAAGCAAGCAATGTAAATATGTATGTATGTATATATGTATGTATATAATCATTGTTTTATGGAACACACTGAAAATATTCAATAATAAAGAATTTATTTTAGAGTTTTCTATTATAGATACATACATACGTATGCATGTACCCACATACGTAAGTAAATTGAAAAGCAAATCACACTTAATGGCAATGTTTAGCATTATAATTCAAAAATAATGCAATTATATGCAATTTTTTGTTAAATTAATTTTACTATAAAGTTAACTGATAAATAATTAAGAAATACATTTTGCTTTTCTTTATTTCATTGATATTAAAAAGAATTGGTGTCACCCAGTGGTTGAGCTTGAGCATATTAGGAGTTATTTAAATAAAAGTTTTGCAGCCTGTGTTAAATCCCGGTAGTGGATCTGATATTGAAATTCAGAAAAAATTGGCCCATTTAAAAGCCAAATAAAACAACTTTTCGCACCAAAAATCAATCGGAATGTATGTACCATTGTGAAGGGTATTTAAGATTCGGCCCAGCCGAATATAGCACTCTTACTTGTTACAAGTGCGTTTTATACAAAGCATGTTTCAAAAAACGGTATGTATGTAACAATAAACTGGAAGGGGTACCGCAAGAAATGAAGAAAATAAAAATTAAATGACATATTTTAATGAGAACAAAGGCGGCGGCATAAATAGCTAAAATTCAGTGGGAGTATAATATAAAAATAATTCATAGTATATAATTCAAATTTTTGCTGTAACAATATACGTTGTGACAAATTTAACAATAAATGAAATAATCGGTTGATCCCGAACAAAAGATTTGCCCGTTCTTAAATCATTTTGCCTCCTAAATGGTTAAAAAGTAAAAAGATTGCATAATCTATTGTAAATTTGTTTCTCAGACATCTAATTACTGTTTAAGATTTTTTCTGCACCCACCCATCCATCTGTGCAATTCAAAAAGTACCAAAATTTTGGTTTCACCCCTTAAATTCCATTAAAGTTCAGAATTTTCAGGCAATACCAGCTTCCCGTCTGAGTATTTTTAGTTAGGCTTTCAAGTCATTCTTGAGCTTTTTTGGTACTTATATTGGGCTTGGAGAAACAGAATTACTGATTTTACCCTTTTTTATCACTTTCTACCCCCTAAACGTGAGAATTAAAAAAAAATTAGAAATTATATTTGAGAGTTCTGTAAGGAAAGTCCAATTCAGGTTTTATTTTTTTTCCCGCTCCTACCTATTCCATTGATAGATTCAGTAAAAAAACAAGTAAGAGTGCTATATTCGGCTGGGCCGAATCTTAAATACCCTTCACAATGGTACATACATTCCGATTGATTTTTGGTGCGAAAAGTTGTTTTATTTGGCTTTTAAATGGGCCGATTTTTTCTGAATTTCAATATCAGATCCACTACCGGGATTTAACACAGGCTGCAAAACTTTTATTTAAATAATTCCTAATATGCTCAAGTTCAACCACTGGGTGACACCAATTCTTTTTAATATCAATGAAATAAAGAAAAGCAAAATGTATTTCTTAATTATTTATCAGTTAACGTTATAGTAAAATTTATTTAACAAAAAATTGCATATAATTGCATTATTTTTGAATTATAATGCTAAACATTGCCATTAAGTGTGATTTGCTTCTCAATTTACTTACGTATGTGGGTACATGCATACGTATGTATGTATCTATATAATAGAAAACTCTAAAATAAATTCTTTATTATTGAATATTTTCAGTGTGTTCCATAAAACAATGATTATATACATACTTACATATATACATACATACATATTTACATTGCTTGCTTTTACAAAATTATTTTTTTCTTGTGCACGTTGTTGATGATCTATTGCGTATCATCATACACATGTGTGTGTGTATGTACATATGTAAGTACGTAGGGAAACCCAAAATGATTTTTTGTGTGAATGAATTTGAAGACGCAATTGTTTAAAAGAATTTCATTGCGTACCCTTTTTTCAACAATTCTTTATATCACTTTCATTTTCAAGCTCGTGTATACATATGTACATACATACACATTTTTACAACAAAGCAAAAAAATTGTTTATGCTAACATACTTGCATGCATACATACATATGTATGTAGATACATACATATGTATGTACATACAAACGTATCTACATACATACATACATACATACATACATTCATACATGATCGCAAATATTATATACATATGTATATAATATTATATACATATGTATGTACCATTATGATTGATTTTTGGTACCAAAAGTTGGGTGCATATGGGCCGATGTCCAAAAATTTTCTAATTTTGCCCCTAAACAGCCTGTATGTACCATTTCGACAAATATTTAGTGCAAAAAACTGTTTCGTTTAGCTTCCAGGCCCGACTTCTTGAGATATCGGGAGGCGCTATATCTCGAACATATATGGGCCGATGACAAAAAGATTTCCAGTTTTGCTTCTGACTAACCTATATGTATCATTCTGATTGATTTTTGGTGCCAAAAGTTGTTTTATTTAGCTTATAGAGCCGATTTCTTGAAAAATCGGGAGACGCTATATCTCACGTATATATAGACCGATTGCAGACATTTTCAAATTTTGCTTTTAAACACCTTATATGTACCATTCTGATCGATTTTTGGTACCAAAAGTTGTTTTATTTGGCTTTTAGAGCCGACTTCTTGAGAAAACTTGAGGCGCTATATCTCGAGTGTATATGGGCCGATGTCCAAAATTTTCCACGTTTGCCTCTAAATAGTCTATATGTGCCATTCTGATTGATTTTTAGTGCCAAAAATTGCTTTATTTGGCTTAAAGAGCGGATTTCTTGAAAAAACAGGAGTCGCTATATCTCAGATATATATGGACCGATTTCAAAAATTTTCCAATTTTGCTTTTAAACACCTTATATGTTCCATTCTAATCGATTTTTGATACCAAAAGTTGTTTTATTTGGCTTTTAGAGCCGACTTCTTGAGAAAACGGGAGGCGCTATATCTCGAGTGTATATGGGCCGATGTGGAAAAATTTTCCACTTTTGCCTCTAAATAGCCTATATATACCATCTTGATTGATCTTCGGTGCCAAAAGTTGTCTTATTTGGCTAATAAAGCCGATTTCTTTAAAAATCGGGAGACGCTATATCTCGGATATATATGGGCCGATTTCAAAAATTCCTTCATTTCTAGGATTTAATGAGCACTAAAAATGATTTGGTTTAGTTTTTAAGAAAAAAATTTTTTTCAAAAATCTGAATACAAAAATTACACAAAATATCCCTCAAAACCCGGTTTTTTGAATATATCTCGGCTATCCGCGGACCTATCTTACTGAATTTCAATAGCAGACCCACTACCGGGGTTTCACACGTTTTAGCGAAAGAATGAGGTTTCTATCTCAAACCGTTTTCTCAGAAACGGTATTTCAACGACTACAGACGGACAGACGGACAGACGGACAGACGGACAGACGGACATCGCTCAATCGTAATCGCTATTGATGCTGATCCAGAATATATATACTTTATGGGGTCTTAGATGGATATTTCAATGCGTTACAAACGGAATCACAAACTTATATATACCCTTACACATTTATGTGAAGGGTATAAAAATAAATCCTGGCTTCAGTATGAATTATAACGTCGATCGAAAAAATGTTGTTTTATTGAGTGATACAAACATTGAAATCGTGCTTCAGAAGCAAATAATTTATTTCTTTAAAGGCCATATTCATAATAATTATTGTAAGTTTATTAAGCTCTTATTTGACGTATTTCTACGGAATATTTGTCAAATAAACGTGTAATAAACCTTCAATAGTTTTTATGAATACGGGTGTATCTCTGTGAATAATGCAAGTCGCACCAACATTTCGAAATGGGTCTGAAAACCTACCGCAAACTGTGTTCATTCAAAAAGTCAGAGCAAAACTCGGTCTACGCGATGCAATAAAATTTAAACTTCATATAAGACAACATAATTTTTTGTGCCATTGAAACTTTGCATAGAAAGCAACAACGACTTTTTGAAATTATTTCAAATTCTGACGTTGCATTGTAAACTACAAAATTAGGTCTACATTTTGTCAGATGTTTTTTAAAAAGCATTGCATTTAAAGCATTTCTATTGTTTTAGCAATTTACCCAAAGCCATTCTTTTTTTACATACAGAAGATCACAAAGTTCCATAAAGCACGCACTGAACGTACCACATTACGTTAATAAATATCAAAGCAGTAATATTTAGCAGAAAAATAAATAATAACAGAGTCAAGAAAACACCAGCAGAATAAGCGGAATAAGCGAAAGAAAAAAATTATGAACTACAATCACAGAACAGATAGAAAAAAAAAAGATTTAAATGCTACGTGCTGCATCAGGACATCACGTTTCTCAGCGTTTGCTTTCTTGTTAACTTTTCGTTTAGCTTGCAACTTGCAGAAAATATTACAAATTGAAGTATTATTCTGACTACAAATTATTAGTATCCTGTTTTTTTTTTTTTTGTGAAGCTCAAAGTTCTATTGAATTGCTTTGACTTGTAAATAACAGTGATTGAAATGCAGTTCGAAATAAACGTGTGTTAAAGGGAGTTTTTATTTTTTAACAATTTACAAGAGTTAAAACTTCAGAAATAATTCGTTGCAGCCACTGGCAAAAATAACAACAAAAAAGCTTTTATTATTAATGTATTATTTTGAAACTTTTTGTATTATTTTTTTTCTGAAATTTTGGTTTTGAAAAATTAGTTTAATTTACATAAAATATTTAATGAACATTTATTGATTTATAGCTTTCGTTCTTGAGCCCAACAACTACATCCAAAGTCACGCACATTTCTATCAAGTATTATGAAAAATAAACCAATAATTTTGGTAAACAAATAGAATAAAAGCAAATAGAAAGTGCTTAAAATAAAACCACAAACACCAAAACGCATTGTGGTGCTTACGACTTTTTTTTATGTGAAAGCAAACCAGAGCATAGAATGCAATTTTAAACACAAAATAACAGTGGCATAGAGTCCAAAGGTTGTTGTTCTATATATTATGAACACAAAAGATTTTTCAATAAAATGAATGAATTCAACTTTTATGTCGAATAATATTTACAAGTGTTAATTACTTTATCGGGCTTTAGGTCGGTTCAATGTCTTCAAAATTAAGGGCTGCTGCCTGAACTATACTGCAGTATACAATTGCTCATGAACTGGGATCGAAACAGTTTGGGTTTAATCAGCCTCGTATTGGATGTGAAACAGAAATGGTATGTATGTACCCCAGCCAGTAAATCTTCAACTTTACTTTTCTTGTCTTCTTTAAAAAGGTTGATCTTTTCAATTTTATTACCACAAAATCTTTCTCGATACTGAGGAAATAAAATCAAACTCAAGCCTGATAAAATTATCAAACATCAACAGCTCTTAAGGCATAAATTGCGGCTATAAAGTTAAAGTTAATGCTTAGAAACACTTTTCCATAAAGTATATTTTTCTTGTGATAAAATAACGGGTTATCCAATTCGTGGTTTCAAAAGTATAGGACTGGAACCCGACATCTGTCACAATAAGTTGTTAAACAAATTTTTTCCCTTTTAGATGAAAGTCTGACATTGACGAAATTGGATCGCTTAACGATCACACAACGCATACAAGTTATCAAAACATTGTACAAAAATGGTGATTCCATGGCCACAGCCACATTTCGTGCTTTAAGAGGAGATTATGGTTTACATAATCATCCAACTACGCAAGCAATTGGCGAAATTGTGAAGAAACTTGAAGAGACTGGAGCGGTTACAAATATTCCTCTCGTTCCGCTGAAAATATCGCTGCTGTAAGTGAAAGTGTTGCCGAAGACCCGAATTTGTCAATTCCTCATCGTTCTCAGGAATTAGAACTGTCTTATGGCACATTATGGCGTATTTTGCATTTAGATCTACACCTACATGCAAATAAAGTCCAGCTTACACAACGACTGAAGCCAGCTGACCATTCATAATGTGGCAGATACCTGGAATGGCTGCTTGAACAACAGGCGGTGGACGGCGATTTTTCGAACAAAATTTTTTCAGCGATGAAGTACATTTTTCAATCAGTGGGTGTGTTAATAAATAAAATTGTCGTATTTGGTGTTCTGAGAATCCTCAAGTAATTGAAGAGAGGTCATTACATCCAGAAAAAGTCACTGTTTGGTGCGCTCTTTGGCCCGCAGTTGTGATTGGACCTTAGTTCTTCGAAAACGACGATGGAACGACTGTCGCCGTTAATTCGAAGCATTAAGATCATATGACAAACGACTTTTCTTTGCCTGCTATTGAAGAATACGACTTGGAGAATATGTGGTTTCAACAAGACGGTGCCACATGCAACACAACTCGAGCGAATATGGCTTTATGGCAAGAGACATTTCCTGGCCGCGTAATTCCTTGTCGTGGCGATATCAACTGACCACCAATATCATGCGATTGACATGACACCACTAAACTTCTTTTTGTGGGGCTAAGCAAAAGACCGTGCTTATGCAGATAAACCTTTAACTCTTGAGCAATTAAAAAGTAACATTCGTCAAGTTATGGCTGAGATACCGCCCAAGAATCAATGCTTGCAACACTTCGCTTGGTGGTCATTTAAATGTTGTAGTGTTTCACCCATAATGTCAAGGTTCAAACTTTGTAATAAAAAAGAAATATCATGAAAAAATATATATTTTATGTGTGGTTTATTTACGCTTACTTTTGAAACCGCAAAATGGATAACCCGTTATAACTCGTCTTTACCTCAAGTGAACTTTGCTTGCTATCGCTTATAAACACAGACATACAATTCAGTTAACACTAATAAGGAACAGTTACGGGGCATTGTTTTCCTTTTAAAATCCACCCTGTCATCGAAAAATACCATCGCTTGTTGCAGTTCTACAGAATTTGCTGCATTACCTACAATTTCTTCTGCTCATTGTTTCAAAAGTGGATTATCAAACTTAGAACGCCGGCATATCAAAATGTTGCATCTGGCGCTAATTTTTAATTTCATATACGCTGCAATTTAGTTTTTGTAACATATTAAAACTCGTCGGCGCAATTTATTTCACGCAGCAGAGTTCTTTATTTAATTAGTTTTTGGCGTGGTGCCTTTAAGTTACAGAATGAATTCAAATAAATAATTAACTGTATGCTAATTGTTACATGTGATCATCATTATGATGTGTATAAAAAAATGTAGTAACATGATATTTTAATGCATACATACTTATTACTTTAATGATTTCTTAATGTGCAGAGATGGGTACACTACAGTTTTCAACACGACTATTTTCCGATATATTTTCTTTTACAATATTATGCTCACCCAAAAAATCATTCAACGTTTGATCATGCAGAGCTGGAGAGTTACGCAAAGAAATCTCCTCGTATAGATATCACAATTTGCTCTTCGAGCATTACATTTACTTACAGGTGTGTTCTGAAAATCACGATGCTGTATAACACGTGCGTTCTGAAGCCAAATTAGGTCAGATAACGACTTTAAGCTGCTTTTTGGGGGTTTTCTGAAGTCCAGAAGATTAAAATGTTATTTGAAGCTTGACTAGTGCTAAACCATTTCGTTTTATGGAATAAATAGCAGTCTTGATAAAATCCCTTGACTGGTAAACACGCGATTCGCAGAACAGGTGCGCTAGTTTTTATTTACAAACAAAAAGGTTTTATAGTCTTTGAAAAAATTATATTCACAGGTACAGCTAAGTTTATCCTTTTTGATTTTGCACTACATATGGGTTATTGGGTTAAAGTTACTCACGCAATTATTTCCCTTAACCATTTTTTACATTTTATTTCTTCCATAAAAATTTACCCAGGCCTACATTAGCCTACATTTGTAGTAGAAATGGAGCTAAAATAAACTGCATAGAAAAATAATTCCGGGAAAAATGTATGAAAGTTTTTTGTTACCAAAAAAAAATTTGGTATTTTAAGTTATTCATAAAATTTTGCGATGCTTCTGGAACTGTTTTAAAATGGTAGTCACACGCAAAATTTTGAATTAGAAATCACGCTTTTGTACTCACCTGTAATTAAACAGATCAGGAGCAAATCATGACAAACTGTAGGTTTGATTTTACTAAGGTTCCTGGGATCAGTGCTGGGCAACACACATGCTCTGATGTGTTTACAAAGTTCTGCATTCTAAAAGCAAGTATTTGAAATACGAAATACAACAACATATCTATTAGTTTAAGCGTAAATTAAACCAAACTTGCAGACAAACTTGCACGGATTTTTTTGGGCATTATTAACACTGATTAAATCAACTTTAAACTTGAGAATTTTTCTAAAAATTTAAAAGTAAAAGAGTTAAAATCTTTTTCTTAATTTCCGTGGGTGTTTTTTTTTTTGCCACCACAAAATGGCTTCAAGGCTGATACTTTAAGATTTTATCATGATGTTGTGGTACAGTTGACATGTTGCAGTGCTGCTTCCGGCTGTATTTTATTATACTAAGAAAGTATGCAGAATGATGGCATGAAAAATTAGTAAAAACCGCCAGTAAAAGAAATTTTTCTTGTTCTGCTTTAGCGTAAAATACATAAACAACAACAAAAATGCTGCTGGCTATTAAAAATATAACGTAAACTTTAGTAGTGGTTGAGTAAATTGTGATGTTTGTCTGTCTGTAATGGCAGCTGAATGCGTTTGTTCATATAAAACAGTAGCACAGCACTTTTCTGTTTTCGTTTAAACAGTAGCTTGGAACGAAGTTATTTTAAAATATTCGATTAAAAAAAATTAGACAACTAGAACGTTCTTAAAATTAAGTTGTCAATATTTAGTTTAATTCTACCTTTTATTATACCCTTCGCGAAAAGGTTTTACAGTCGAGCTTAATTATAGTGAACTTCTATACTAAAATCAAGTACACAGCTTTTTGGTTCCACTTTCAATGTATTTTGATCTCCGTATAATGAATTTCCATACCATTTCCATGAATTCTTCTGTACAATGAACAAAATTTTGGAAACAAAAACACATTTCAAGTGTGTTTTTGTCTCCATATAGTGAACTATTTTTAGCAGCTTTATTTTACACTTGTTATAAACAGTCTTTATAAAGAAAATATGTCATATTTTTGGGATTCCCAAAGTAATGGAAATGAAACCAAAAAAGTTTATGATTTGACTTTTAACATCAGTTGACCGAGTTCAGTGAACAAAAATGATGCACCGGAGTAGTATTTCTCATGAAAAAAAGTTATTAATAATTAATAGAGTTGAAGAAGGGACATCAAAGAAGAAAGATATAGCTAAAGAGTTTGGAATTCTTCCCAGTACTTTATCAAACATTAAAAAAAAACAAGTGTTATTAAGTGTAAGAGATTTCTCTCAGAGATTAAGAGATTAAGCCCAGCAATAACGGCTAAGCCTAGAGTAATCAAATTTCGTCTGTGTGCAGCTCTTCTGATGTATGGATCCACTAAGGCGGGATTTTTGGAAATTCGCACTTCAATATTTAAGGAGTTGGGCCATTTTAATAAAATGTTTTTGCTTATTTTTGCTCCATCTTCAATATTTAAGGAGTTAGGGCCATTTTAATAAAATTTTTAATTTTTTAAATTTTTTGCCTCGGGTACCGAATTTAGCTTATTTTTGCTCTATCTGCAATATTTAAGGAGTTAGGGCCATTTTAATAAAATCTTTAATTTTTTAATAATTTTTGCCTCGGGTACCGAATTAAGCTTATTTTTGCTCTATCTGCAATATTTAAGGAGTTAGGGCCATTTTAATAAAATTTTTAATTTTTTAAATTTTTTTTTCCTCGGGTACCGAATTAAGCTTATTTTTGCTCTATCTGCAGTATTTAAGGAGTTAGGGCCATTTTAATAAAATTTTTAATTTTTTAATTATTTTTGCCTCGGGTACCGAATTTAGCTTATTTTTGCTCTATTTGCAATATTTAAGGAGTTAGGGCCATTTTAATAAAATTTTTAATTTTTATACCCTTCACATAAATGTGTAAGGGTATATATAAGTTTGTGATTCCGTTTGTAACGCATTGAAATATCCATCTAAGACCCCATAAAGTATATATATTCTGGATCAGCATCAATAGCGATTACGATTGAGCGATGTCCGTCTGTCCGTCTGTCCGTCTGTCCGTCTGTCCGTCGGTCCGTCTGTCCGTCTGTCCGTCTGTCCGTCTGTCCGTCTGTCCGTCTGTAGTCGTTGAAATACCGTTTCTGAGAAAACGGTTTGAGATAGAAACCTCATTCTTTCGCTAAAACGTGTGAAACCCCGGTAGTGGGTCTGCTATTGAAATTCAGTAAGATAGGTCCGTGGATAGCCGAGATATATTCAAAAAACCGGGTTTTGAGGGATATTTTGTGTAATTTTTGTATTCAGATTTTTGAAAAAAATTTTTTCTTAAAAACTAAACCATATCATTTTTAGTGCTCATTAAATCCTAGAAATGAAGGAATTTTTGAAATCGGCCCATATATATCCGAGATATAGCGTCTCCCGATTTTTAATGAAATCGGCTTTATTAGCCAAATAAGACAACTTTTGGCACCGAAGATCAATCAAGTTGGTATATATAGGCTATTTAGAGGCAAAAGTGGAAAATTTTTCCACATCGGCCCATATACACTCGAGATATAGCGCCTCCCGTTTTCTCAAGAAGTCGGCTCTAAAAGCCAAATAAAACAACTTTTGATATCAAAAATCGATTAGAATGAAACATATAAGGTGTTTAAAAGCAAAATTGGAAAATTTTTGAAATCGGTCCATATATATCTGAGATATAGCGACTCCTGATTTTTCAAGAAATCCGCTCTTTAAGCCAAATAAAGCAATTTTTGGCACTAAAAATCAATCAGAATGGTACATATAGACTATTTAGAGGCAAACGTGGAAAATTTTGGACATCGGCCCATATACACTCGAGATATAGCGCCTCAAGTTTTCTCAAGAAGTCGGCTGTAAAAGCCAAATAAAACAACTTTTGGTACCAAAAATCGATCAGAATGGTACATATAAGGTGTTTAAAAGCAAAATTTGAAAATGTCTGCAATCGGTCTATATATACCTGAGATATAGCGTCTCCCGATTTTTCAAGAAATCGGCTCTATAAGCTAAATAAAACAACTTTTGGCACCAAAAATCAATCAGAATGATACATATAGGTTAGTCAGAAGCAAAACTGGAAATCTTTTTGTCATCGGCCCATATATGTTCGAGATATAGCGCCTCCCGATATCTCAAGAAGTCGGGCCTGGAAGCTAAACGAAACAGTTTTTTGCACTAAATATTTGTCGGAATGGTACATACAGGCTGTTTAGGGGCAAAATTAGAAAATTTTTGGACATCGGCCCATATGCACCCAACTTTTGGTACCAAAAATCGATCATAATGGTACATACATACATATGTATATAATATTATATACATATGTATATAATATTTGCGATCATGTATGAATGTATGTATGTATGTATGTATGTATGTATGTATGTATGTATGTATGTATGTATGTATGTATGTATGTATGTATGTATGTATGTATGTATGTATGTATGTATGTATGTATGTATGTATGTATGTATGTATGTATGTATGTATGTATGTATGTATGTATGTATGTATGTATCTATGTATGTATGTATGTATGCATGTATGTATGTATGTAGATACGTTTGTATGTATGTAGGTATGTATGTATCTACATATGTATGTATGCATGCAAGTATGTTAGCATAAACAATTTTTTTGCTTTGGTGTAAAAATGTGTATGTATGTACATACATATGTATACACGAGCTTGAAAATGAAAGTGATATAAAGAATTGTTGAAAAAAGGGTACGCAATGAAATTCTTTTAAACAATTGCGTCTTCAAATTCATTCACACAAAAAATCATTTTGGGTTTCCCTACGTACTTACATATGTACATACACACACACATGTGTATGATGATACGCAATAGATCATCAACAACGTGCACAAGAAAAAAATAATTTTGTAAAAGCAAGCAATGTAAATATGTATGTATGTATATATGTATGTATATAATCATTGTTTTATGGAACACACTGAAAATATTCAATAATAAAGAATTTATTTTAGAGTTTTCTATTATAGATACATACATACGTATGCATGTACCCACATACGTAAGTAAATTGAAAAGCAAATCACACTTAATGGCAATGTTTAGCATTATAATTCAAAAATAATGCAATTATATGCAATTTTTATTTGTTAAATAAATTTTACTATAAAGTTAACTGATAAATAATTAAGAAATACATTTTGCTTTTCTTTATTTCATTGATATTAAAAAGAATTGGTGTCACCCAGTGGTTGAACTTGAGCATATTAAGAATTATTTAAATAAAAGTTTTGCAGCCTGTGTTAAATCCCGGTAGTGGATCTGATATTGAAATTCAGAAAAAATCGGCCCATTTAAAAGCCAAATAAAACAACTTTTCGCACCAAAAATCAATCGGAATGTATGTACCATTGTGAAGGGTATTTAAGATTCGGCCCAGCCGAATATAGCACTCTTACTTGTTTATTTTTATTTTTTGCCTCGGGTACCGAATTTGGCTTATTTTTGCTCTATCTGCAATATTAAAGGAGTTAGGGCCATTTTAATAAAATTTTTGATTTTTTAAATTTTTTTTCCTCGGGTACCGAATTTAGCTTATTTTTGCTCTATCTGCAATATTTAAGGAGTTAGGGCCATTTTAATAAAATTTTTAATTTTTTAAATTTTTTTTCCTCGGGTACCGAATTTAGCTTATTTTTGCTCTATCTGCAATATTTAAGGAGTTAGGGCCATTTTAATAAAATTTTTAATTTTTTAAATTTTTTGCCTCGGGTACCGAATTAAGCTTATTTTTGCTCTATCTGCAATATTTAAGGAGTTAGGGCCATTTTAATAAAATTTTTAATTTTTTAATTATTTTTTCATCGGGTACCGAATTAAGCTTATTTTTGCTCTATCTGCAATATTTAAGGAGTTAGGGCCATTTTAATAAAATTTTTAATTTTTTAAATTTTTTTCCTCGGGTACCGAATTATGCTTATTTTTGCTCTATCTGCAATATTTAAGGAGTTAGGGCCATTTTAATAAAATTTTTAATTTTTAAAATTTTTTTTCCTCGGGTACCGAATTTAGCTTCTTTTTGCTCTATCTGCAATATTTAAGGAGTTAGGGCCATTTTAATAAAATTTTTAATTTTTTAAATTTTTTTTCCTCGGGTACCGAATTTAGCTTATTTTTGCTCTATCTGCAATATTTAAGGAGTTAGGGCCATTTTAATAAAATTTTTAATTTTTTAAATTTTTTGCCTCGGGTACCGAATTAAGCTTATTTTTGCTCTATCTGCAATATTTAAGGAGTTAGGGCCATTTTAATAAAATTTTTAATTTTTTAATAATTTTTGCCTCGGGTACCGAATTAAGCTTATTTTTGCTCTATCTGCAATATTTAAGGAGTTAGGGCCATTTTAATAAAATTTTTAATTTTTTAAATTTTTTGCCTCGGGTACCGAATTAAGCTTATTTTTGCTCTATCTGCAATATTTAAGGAGTTAGGGCCATTTTAATAAAATTTTTAATATTTTTTTTCCTCGGGTACCGAATTTAGCTTCTTTTTGCTCTATCTGCAATATTTAAGGAGTTAGGGCCATTTTAATAAAATTTTTAATTTTTTAAATTTTTTGCCTCGGGTACCGAATTAAGCTTATTTTTGCTCTATCTGCAATATTTAAGGAGTTAGGGCCATTTTAATAAAATTTTTAATTTTTTAAATTTTTTTTCCTCGGGTACCAAATTTAGCTTCTTTTTGCTCTATCTGCAATATTTAAGGAGTTAGGGCCATTTTAATAAAATTTTTAATTTTTTAAATTTTTTTTCCTCGGGTACCAAATTTAGCTTATTTTTGCTCTATCTGCAATATTTAAGGAGTTAGGGCCATTTTAATAAAATTTTTGATTTTTTAAATTTTTTTTCCTCGGGTACCAAATTTAGCTTCTTTTTGCTCTATCTGCAATATTTAAGGAGTTAGGGCCATTTTAATAAAATTTTTAATTTTTTAAATTTTTTTCCTCGGGTACCGAATTATGCTTATTTTTGCTCTATCTGCAATATTTAAGGAGTTAGGGCCATTTTAATAAAATTTTTAATTTTTAAAATTTTTTTTCCTCGGGTACCGAATTTAGCTTCTTTTTGCTCTATCTGCAATATTTAAGGAGTTAGGGCCATTTTAATAAAATTTTTTTTCCTCGGGTACCGAATTTAGCTTCTTTTTGCTCTATCTGCAATATTTAAGGTTAGGGCCATTTTATTAAAATTTTTAATTTTTTAATAATTTTTGCCTCGGGTACCGAATTAAGCTTATTTTTGCTCTATCTGCAATATTTAAGGAGTTAGGGCCATTTTAATAAAATTTTTAATTTTTAAAATTTTTTTTCCTCGGGTACCGAATTTAGCTTCTTTTTGCTCTATCTGCAATATTTAAGGAGTTAGGGCCATTTTAATAAAATTTTTAATTTTTTAAATTTTTTGCCTCGGGTACCGAATTAAGCTTATTTTTGCTCTATCTGCAATATTTAAGGAGTTAGGGCCATTTTACTAAAATTTTTAATTTTTTAAATTTTTTTTCCTCGGGTACCAAATTTAGCTTATTTTTGCTCTATCTGCAATATTTAAGGAGTTAGGGCCATTTTAATAAAATTTTTAATTTTTTAAATTTTTTTTCCTCGGGTACCAAATTTAGCTTATTTTTGCTCTATCTGCAATATTTAAGGAGTTAGGGCCATTTTAATAAAATTATTAATTTTTTAAATTTTTTGCCTCGGGTACCAAATTTAGCTTATTTTTGCTCTATCTGCAATATTTAAGGAGTTAGGGCCATTTTAATAAAATTTTTAATTTTTAAAATTTTTTTTCCTCGGGTACCGAATTTAGCTTCTTTTTGCTCTATCTGCAATATTTAAGGAGTTAGGGCCATTTTAATAAAATTTTTAATTTTTTAAATTTTTTTTCCTCGGGTACCAAATTTAGCTTATTTTTGCTCTATCTGCAATATTTAAGGAGTTAGGGCCATTTTAATAAAATTTTTAATTTTTTAAATTTTTTTTCCTCGGGTACCAAATTTAGCTTATTTTTGCTCTATCTGCAATATTTAAGGAGTTAGGGCCATTTTAATAAAATTTTTAATTTTTTAAATTTTTTTTCCTCGGGTACCAAATTTAGCTTCTTTTTGCTCTATCTGCAATATTTAAGGAGTTAGGGCCATTTTAATAAAATTTTTAATTTTTTAAATTTTTTTTCCTCGGGTACCAAATTTAGCTTCTTTTTGCTCTATCTGCAATATTTAAGGAGTTAGGGCCATTTTAATAAAATTTTTAATTTTTTAAATTTTTTGCCTCGGGTACCGAATTATGCTTATTTTTGCTCTATCTGCAATATTTAAGGAGTTAGGGCCATTTTAATAAAATTTTTAATTTTTAAAATTTTTTTTCCTCGGGTACCGAATTTAGCTTCTTTTTGCTCTATCTGCAATATTTAAGGAGTTAGGGCCATTTTAATAAAATTTTTTTTCCTCGGGTACCGAATTTAGCTTCTTTTTGCTCTATCTGCAATATTTAAGGTTAGGGCCATTTTATTAAAATTTTTAATTTTTTAATAATTTTTGCCTCGGGTACCGAATTAAGCTTATTTTTGCTCTATCTGCAATATTTAAGGAGTTAGGGCCATTTTAATAAAATTTTTAATTTTTAAAATTTTTTTTCCTCGGGTACCGAATTTAGCTTCTTTTTGCTCTATCTGCAATATTTAAGGAGTTAGGGCCATTTTAATAAAATTTTTAATTTTTTAAATTTTTTGCCTCGGGTACCGAATTAAGCTTATTTTTGCTCTATCTGCAATATTTAAGGAGTTAGGGCCATTTTACTAAAATTTTTAATTTTTTAAATTTCTTGCCTCGGGTACCGAATTAAGCTTATTTTTGCTCTATCTGCAATATTTAAGGAGTTAGGGCCATTTTAATAAAATTTTTAATTTTTTAAATTTTTTGCCTCGGGTACCAAATTTAGCTTATTTTTGCTCTATCTGCAATATTTAAGGAGTTAGGGCCATTTTAATAAAATTTTTAATTTTTAAAATTTTTTTTCCTCGGGTACCGAATTTAGCTTCTTTTTGCTCTATCTGCAATATTTAAGGAGTTAGGGCCATTTTAATAAAATTTTTAATTTTTTAAATTTTTTTTCCTCGGGTACCAAATTTAGCTTATTTTTGCTCTATCTGCAATATTTAAGGAGTTAGGGCCATTTTAATAAAATTTTTAATTTTTTAAATTTTTTTTCCTCGGGTACCAAATTTAGCTTATTTTTGCTCTATCTGCAATATTTAAGGAGTTAGGGCCATTTTAATAAAATTTTTAATTTTTTAAATTTTTTTTCCTCGGGTACCAAATTTAGCTTATTTTTGCTCTATCTGCAATATTTAAGGAGTTAGGGCCATTTTAATAAAATTATTAATTTTTTAAATTTTTTGCCTCGGGTACCAAATTTAGCTTATTTTTGCTCTATCTGCAATATTTAAGGAGTTAGGGCCATTTTAATAAAATTTTTAATTTTTAAAATTTTTTTTCCTCGGGTACCGAATTTAGCTTCTTTTTGCTCTATCTGCAATATTTAAGGAGTTAGGGCCATTTTAATAAAATTTTTAATTTTTTAAATTTTTTTTCCTCGGGTACCAAATTTAGCTTATTTTTGCTCTATCTGCAATATTTAAGGAGTTAGGGCCATTTTAATAAAATTTTTAATTTTTTAAATTTTTTTTCCTCGGGTACCAAATTTAGCTTATTTTTGCTCTATCTGCAATATTTAAGGAGTTAGGGCCATTTTAATAAAATTTTTAATTTTTTAAATTTTTTTTCCTCGGGTACCAAATTTAGCTTCTTTTTGCTCTATCTGCAATATTTAAGGAGTTAGGGCCATTTTAATAAAATTTTTAATTTTTTAAATTTTTTTTCCTCGGGTACCAAATTTAGCTTCTTTTTGCTCTATCTGCAATATTTAAGGAGTTAGGGCCATTTTAATAAAATTTTTAATTTTTTAAATTTTTTGCCTCGGGTACCGAATTATGCTTATTTTTGCTCTATCTGCAATATTTAAGGAGTTAGGGCCATTTTAATAAAATTTTTAATTTTTAAAATTTTTTTTCCTCGGGTACCGAATTTAGCTTCTTTTTGCTCTATCTGCAATATTTAAGGAGTTAGGGCCATTTTAATAAAATTTTTTTTCCTCGGGTACCGAATTTAGCTTCTTTTTGCTCTATCTGCAATATTTAAGGTTAGGGCCATTTTATTAAAATTTTTAATTTTTTAATAATTTTTGCCTCGGGTACCGAATTAAGCTTATTTTTGCTCTATCTGCAATATTTAAGGAGTTAGGGCCATTTTAATAAAATTTTTAATTTTTAAAATTTTTTTTCCTCGGGTACCGAATTTAGCTTCTTTTTGCTCTATCTGCAATATTTAAGGAGTTAGGGCCATTTTAATAAAATTTTTAATTTTTTAAATTTTTTGCCTCGGGTACCGAATTAAGCTTATTTTTGCTCTATCTGCAATATTTAAGGAGTTAGGGCCATTTTACTAAAATTTTTAATTTTTTAAATTTTTTTTCCTCGGGTACCAAATTTAGCTTATTTTTGCTCTATCTGCAATATTTAAGGAGTTAGGGCCATTTTAATAAAATTTTTAATTTTTTAAATTTTTTTTCCTCGGGTACCAAATTTAGCTTATTTTTGCTCTATCTGCAATATTTAAGGAGTTAGGGCCATTTTAATAAAATTTTTAATTTTTTAAATTTTTTGCCTCGGGTACCGAATTAAGCTTATTTTTGCTCTATCTGCAATATTTAAGGAGTTAGGTTAGGGCCATTTTAATAAAATTTTTAATTTTTAAAATTTTTTTTTTTTCTCGGGTACCAAATTTAGCTTATTTTTGCTCTATCTGCAATATTTAAGGAGTTAGGGCCATTTTAATAAAATTATTAATTTTTTAAATTTTTTGCCTCGGGTACCAAATTTAGCTTATTTTTGCTCTATTTGCAATATTTAAGGAGTTAGGGCCATTTTAATAAAATTTTTAATTTTTTAAATTTTTTTTCCTCGGGTACCAAATTTAGCTTCTTTTTGCTCTATCTGCAATATTTAAGGAGTTAGGGCCATTTTAATAAAATTTTTAATTTTTTAAATTTTTTTTCCTCGGGTACCAAATTTAGCTTCTTTTTGCTCTATCTGCAATATTTAAGGAGTTAGGGCCATTTTAATAAAATTTTTAATTTTTTAAATTTTTTGCCTCGGGTACCGAATTAAGCTTATTTTTGCTCTATCTGCAATATTTAAGGAGTTAGGGCCATTTTAATAAAATTTTTAATTTTTTAAATTTTTTTCCCTCGGGTACCAAATTTAGCTTATTTTTGCTCTATCTGCAATATTTAAGGAGTTAGGGCCATTTTAATAAAATTTTTAATTTTTTAAATTTTTTTTCCTCGGGTACCAAATTTAGCTTATTTTTGCTCTATCTGCAATATTTAAGGAGTTAGGGCCATTTTTATAAAATTTTTAATTTTTTAAATTTTTTGCCTCGGGTACCGAATTAAGCTTATTTTTGCTCTATCTGCAATATTTAAGGAGTTAGGGCCATTTTACTAAAATTTTTAATTTTTTAAACTTTTTTTCCTCGGGTACCAAATTTAGCTTATTTTTGCTCTATCTGCAATATTTAAGGAGTTAGGGCCATTTTAATAAAATTTTTAATTTTTTAAATTTTTTTTCCTCGGGTACCAAATTTAGCTTATTTTTGCTCTATCTGCAATATTTAAGGAGTTAGGGCCATTTTAATAAAATTTTTAATTTTTTAAATTTTTTGCCTCGGGTACCGAATTTAGCTTATTTTTGCTCTATCTGCAATATTTAAGGAGTTAGGGCCATTTTAATAAAATTTTTAATTTTTTAAATTTCTTGCCTCGGGTACCGAATTAAGCTTATTTTTGCTCTATCTGCAATATTTAAGGAGTTAGGGCCATTTTAATAAAATTTTTAATTTTTTAATAATTTTTGCCTCGGGTACCGAATTAAGCTTATTTTTGCTCTATCTGCAATATTTAAGGATTTAGGGCCATTTTAATAAAATTTTTAATTTTTTAAATTTTTTGCCTCGGGTACCGAATTAAGCTTATTTTTGCTCTATCTGCAATATTTAAGGAGTTAGGGCCATTTTAATAAAATTTTTAATTTTTAAAATTTTTTTTCCTCGGGTACCGAATTTAGCTTCTTTTTGCTCTATCTGCAATATTTAAGGTTAGGGCCATTTTATTAAAATTTTTAATTTTTAAAATTTTTTTTGCCTCGGGTACCGAATTAAGCTTATTTTTGCTCTATCTGCAATATTTAAGGAGTTAGGGCCATTTTAATAATATTTTTAATTTTTAAAATTTTTTGCCTCGGGTACCGAATTAAGCTTATTTTTGCTCTATCTGCAATATTTAAGGAGTTAGGGCCATTTTAATAAAATTTTTAGTTTTTTAAATTTTTTGCCTCGGGTACCGAATTAAGCTTATTTTTGCTCTATCTGCAATATTTAAGGAGTTAGGGCCATTTTAATAAAATTTGTAATTTTTTAATTATTTTTTCATCGGGTACCGAATTTAGCTTATTTTTGCTCTATCTGCAATATTTAAGGAGTTAGGGCCATTTTAATAAAATTTTTAGTTTTTTAAATTTTTTGCCTCGGGTACCGAATTAAGCTTATTTTTGCTCTATCTGCAATATTTAAGGAGTTAGGGCCATTTTAATAAAATTTGTAATTTTTTAATTATTTTTTGCCTCGGGTACCGAATTAAGCTTATTTTTGCTCTATCTGCAATATTTAAGGTTAGGGCCATTTTATTAAAATTTTTAATTTTTTAATAATTTTTGCCTCGGGTACCGAATTTAGCTTCTTTTTGCTCTATCTGCAATATTTAAGGTTAGGGCCATTTTAATAAAATTTTTTGCCTCGGGTACCAAATTAAGCTTATTTTTGCTCTATCTGCAATATTTAAGGAGTTAGGGCCATTTTAATAAAATTTGTAATTTTTTAATTATTTTTTCATCGGGTACCGAATTTAGCTTATTTTTGCTCTATCTGCAATATTTAAGGAGTTAGGGCCATTTTAATAAAATTTTTAATTTTTTAAATTTTTTTTCCTCGGGTACCGAATTTAGCTTATTTTAGCTCTATCTGCAATATTAAAGGAGTTAGGGCCATTTTAATAAAATTTTTAATTTTTTAAATTTTTTGCCTCGGGTACCGAATTTAGCTTATTTTAGCTCTATCTGCAATATTAAAGGAGTTAGGGCCATTTTAATAAAATTTTTAATTTTTTAAATTTTTTTCCTCGGGTACCAAATTTAGCTTATTTTTGCTCTATCTGCAATATTTAAGGAGTTAGGGCCATTTTAATAAAATTTTTAATTTTTTAAATTTTTTTTCCTCGGGTACCAAATTTAGCTTATTTTTGCTCTATCTGCAATATTTAAGGAGTTAGGGCCATTTTAATAAAATTTTTAATTTTTTAAATTTTTTGCCTCGGGTACCGAATTTAGCTTATTTTTGCTCTATCTGCAATATTTAAGGAGTTAGGGCCATTTTAATAAAATTTTTAATTTTTTAAATTTCTTGCCTCGGGTACCGAATTAAGCTTATTTTTGCTCTATCTGCAATATTTAAGGAGTTAGGGCCATTTTAATAAAATTTTTAATTTTTTAATAATTTTTGCCTCGGGTACCGAATTAAGCTTATTTTTGCTCTATCTGCAATATTTAAGGATTTAGGGCCATTTTAATAAAATTTTTAATTTTTTAAATTTTTTGCCTCGGGTACCGAATTAAGCTTATTTTTGCTCTATCTGCAATATTTAAGGAGTTAGGGCCATTTTAATAAAATTTTTAATTTTTAAAATTTTTTTTCCTCGGGTACCGAATTTAGCTTCTTTTTGCTCTATCTGCAATATTTAAGGTTAGGGCCATTTTATTAAAATTTTTAATTTTTAAAATTTTTTTTGCCTCGGGTACCGAATTAAGCTTATTTTTGCTCTATCTGCAATATTTAAGGAGTTAGGGCCATTTTAATAATATTTTTAATTTTTAAAATTTTTTGCCTCGGGTACCGAATTAAGCTTATTTTTGCTCTATCTGCAATATTTAAGGAGTTAGGGCCATTTTAATAAAATTTTTAGTTTTTTAAATTTTTTGCCTCGGGTACCGAATTAAGCTTATTTTTGCTCTATCTGCAATATTTAAGGAGTTAGGGCCATTTTAATAAAATTTGTAATTTTTTAATTATTTTTTCATCGGGTACCGAATTTAGCTTATTTTTGCTCTATCTGCAATATTTAAGGAGTTAGGGCCATTTTAATAAAATTTTTAGTTTTTTACATTTTTTGCCTCGGGTACCGAATTAAGCTTATTTTTGCTCTATCTGCAATATTTAAGGAGTTAGGGCCATTTTAATAAAATTTGTAATTTTTTAATTATTTTTTCATCGGGTACCGAATTTAGCTTATTTTTGCTCTATCTGCAATATTTAAGGAGTTAGGGCCATTTTAATAAAATTTTTAATTTTTTAAATTTTTTTTCCTCGGGTACCGAATTTAGCTTATTTTTGCTCTATCTGCAATATTTAAGGAGTTAGGGCCATTTTAATAAAATTTTTAATTTTTTAAATTTTTTGCCTCGGGTACCGAATTAAGCTTATTTTTGCTCTATCTGCAATATTTAAGGAGTTAGGGCCATTTTAATAAAATTTGTAATTTTTTAATTATTTTTTGCCTCGGGTACCGAATTAAGCTTATTTTTGCTCTATCTGCAATATTTAAGGAGTTAGGGCTATTTTAATAAAATTTTTAATTTTTTAAATTTTTTTTCCTCGGGTACCGAATTAAGCTTATTTTTGCTCTATCTGCAATATTTAAGGAGTTAGGGCTATTTTAATAAAATTTTTAATTTTTTAAATTTTTTTTCCTCGGGTACCGAATTAAGCTTATTTTTGCTCTATCTGCAATATTTAAGGAGTTAGGGCTATTTTAATAAAATTTTTAATTTTTTAAATTTTTTTTCCTCGGGTACCGAATTAAGCTTATTTTTGCTCTATCTGCAATATTTAAGGAGTTAGGGCCATTTTAATAAAATTTTTAATTTTTTAAATTTTTTGCCTCGGGTACCGAATTAAGCTTATTTTTGCTCTATCTGCAATATTTAAGGAGTTAGGGCCATTTTAATAAAATTTTTAATTTTTTAAATTTTTTGCCTCGGGTACCGAATTAAGCTTATTTTTGCTCTATCTGCAATATTTAAGGAGTTAGGGCCATTTTAATAAAATTTTTAATTTTTAAAATTTTTTTTCCTCGGGTACCGAATTTAGCTTATTTTTGCTCTATCTGCAATATTAAGGGAGTTAGGGCCATTTTAATAAAATTTTTAATTTTTTAAATTTTTTTTCCTCGGGTACCGAATTTAGCTTATTTTTGCTCTATCTGCAATATTAAAGGAGTTAGGGCCATTTTAATAAAATTTTTAATTTTTTAAATTTTTTTTCCTCGGGTACCGAATTTAGCTTATTTTTGCTCTATCTGCAATATTTAAGGAGTTAGGGCCATTTTAATAAAATTTGTAATTTTTTAATTATTTTTTGCCTCGGGTACCGAATTAAGCTTATTTTTGCTCTATCTGCAATATTTAAGGAGTTAGGGCTATTTTAATAAAATTTTTAATTTTTTAAATTTTTTGCCTCGGGTACCGAATTAAGCTTATTTTTGCTCTATCTGCAATATTTAAGGTTAGGGCCATTTTAATAAAATTTTTAATTTTTAAAATTTTTTGCCTCGGGTACCGAATTAAGCTTATTTTTGCTCTATCTGCAATATTTAAGGAGTTAGGGCCATTTTAATAAAATTTTTAATTTTTTAAATTTTTTGCCTCGGGTACCGAATTAAGCTTATTTTTGCTCTATCTGCAATATTAAAGGAGTTAGGGCCATTTTAATAAAATTTTTAATTTTTTAAATTTTTTGCCTCGGGTACCGAATTAAGCTTATTTTTGCTCTATCTGCAATATTTAAGGTTAGGGCCATTTTAATAAAATTTTTAATTTTTAAAATTTTTTGCCTCGGGTACCGAATTAAGCTTATTTTTGCTCTATCTGCAATATTTAAGGAGTTAGGGCCATTTTAATAAAATTTTTAATTTTTTAAATTTTTTGCCTCGGGTACCGAATTAAGCTTATTTTTGCTCTATCTGCAATATTTAAGGTTAGGGCCATTTTAATAAAATTTTTAATTTTTAAAATTTTTTGCCTCGGGTACCGAATTAAGCTTATTTTTGCTCTATCTGCAATATTTAAGGTTAGGGCCATTTTAATAAAATTTTTAATTTTTTAAATTTTTTGCCTCGGGTACCGAATTAAGCTTATTTTTGCTCTATCTGCAATATTTAAGGAGTTAGGGCCATTTTAATAAAATTTTTAATTTTTTAAATTTTTTGCCTCGGGTACCGAATTAAGCTTATTTTTGCTCTATCTGCAATATTTAAGGAGTTAGGGCCATTTTAATAAAATTTTTAATTTTTAAAATTTTTTTTCCTCGGGTACCAAATTTAGCTTCTTTTTGCTCTATCTGCAATATTTAAGGAGTTAGGGCCATTTTAATAAAATTTTTAATTTTTTAAATTTTTTGCCTCGGGTACCGAATTAAGCTTATTTTTGCTCTATCTGCAATATTTAAGGAGTTAGGGCCATTTTTATAAAATTTTTAATTTTTTAAATTTTTTGACTCGGGTACCGAATTAAGCTTATTTTTGCTCTATCTGCAATATTTAAGGAGTTAGGGCCATTTTACTAAAATTTTTAATTTTTTAAACTTTTTTTCCTCGGGTACCAAATTTAGCTTATTTTTGCTCTATCTGCAATATTTAAGGAGTAAGGGCCATTTTAATAAAATTTTTAATTTTTTAAATTTTTTTTCCTCGGGTACCAAATTTAGCTTATTTTTGCTCTATCTGCAATATTTAAGGAGTTAGGGCCATTTTAATAAAATTTTTAATTTTTTAATAATTTTTGCCTCGGGTACCGAATTAAGCTTATTTTTGCTCTATCTGCAATATTTAAGGAGTTAGGGCCATTTTAATAAAATTTTTAATTTTTAAAATTTTTTGCCTCGGGTACCGAATTAAGCTTATTTTTGCTCTATCTGCAATATTTAAGGAGTTAGGGCCATTTTAATAAAATTTTTAATTTTTTAAATTTTTTGCCTCGGGTACCGAATTAAGCTTATTTTTGCTCTATCTGCAATATTTAAGGAGTTAGGGCCATTTTAATAAAATTTTTAATTTTTTAAATTTTTTTTCCTCGGGTACCAAATTTAGCTTCTTTTTGCTCTATCTGCAATATTTAAGGAGTTAGGGCCATTTTAATAAAATTTTTAATTTTTTAAATTTTTTGCCTCGGGTACCGAATTAAGCTTATTTTTGCTCTATCTGCAATATTTAAGGAGTTAGGGCCATTTTTATAAAATTTTTAATTTTTTAAATTTTTTGACTCGGGTACCGAATTAAGCTTATTTTTGCTCTATCTGCAATATTTAAGGAGTTAGGGCCATTTTACTAAAATTTTTAATTTTTTAAACTTTTTTTCCTCGGGTACCAAATTTAGCTTATTTTTGCTCTATCTGCAATATTTAAGGAGTAAGGGCCATTTTAATAAAATTTTTAATTTTTTAAATTTTTTTTCCTCGGGTACCAAATTTAGCTTATTTTTGCTCTATCTGCAATATTTAAGGAGTTAGGGCCATTTTAATAAAATTTTTAATTTTTTAATAATTTTTGCCTCGGGTACCGAATTAAGCTTATTTTTGCTCTATCTGCAATATTTAAGGAGTTAGGGCCATTTTAATAAAATTTTTAATTTTTAAAATTTTTTTTCCTCGGGTACCGAATTTAGCTTATTTTTGCTCTATCTGCAATATTTAAGGAGTTAGGGCCATTTTAATAAAATTTTTAATTTTTTAAATTTCTTGCCTCGGGTACCGAATTAAGCTTATTTTTGCTCTATCTGCAATATTTAAGGAGTTAGGGCCATTTTAATAAAATTTTTAATTTTTTAAATTTTTTTTCCTCGGGTACCAAATTTAGCTTATTTTTGCTCTATCTGCAATATTTAAGGAGTTAGGGCCATTTTAATAAAATTTTTAATTTTTTAATAATTTTTGCCTCGGGTACCGAATTAAGCTTATTTTTGCTCTATCTGCAATATTTAAGGAGTTAGGGCCATTTTAATAAAATTTTTAATTTTTAAAATTTTTTTTCCTCGGGTACCGAATTTAGCTTCTTTTTGCTCTATCTGCAATATTTAAGGTTAGGGCCATTTTATTAAAATTTTTAATTTTTAAAATTTTTTTTGCCTCGGGTACCGAATTAAGCTTATTTTTGCTCTATCTGCAATATTTAAGGAGTTAGGGCCATTTTAATAAAATTTTTAATTTTTAAAATTTTTTGCCTCGGGTACCGAATTAAGCTTATTTTTGCTCTATCTGCAATATTTAAGGAGTTAGGGCCATTTTAATAAAATTTTTAGTTTTTTAAATTTTTTGCCTCGGGTACCGAATTAAGCTTATTTTTGCTCTATCTGCAATATTTAAGGAGTTAGGGCCATTTTAATAAAATTTGTAATTTTTTAATTATTTTTTCATCGGGTACCGAATTTAGCTTATTTTTGCTCTATCTGCAATATTTAAGGAGTTAGGGCCATTTTAATAAAATTTTTAATTTTTTAAATTTTTTTTCCTCGGGTACCAAATTTAGCTTATTTTTGCTCTATCTGCAATATTTAAGGAGTTAGGGCCATTTTAATAAAATTTTTAATTTTTTAATAATTTTTGCCTCGGGTACCGAATTAAGCTTATTTTTGCTCTATCTGCAATATTTAAGGAGTTAGGGCCATTTTAATAAAATTTTTAATTTTTAAAATTTTTTTTCCTCGGGTACCGAATTTAGCTTATTTTTGCTCTATCTGCAATATTTAAGGATTTAGGGCCATTTTAATAAAATTTTTAATTTTTTAAATTTTTTGCCTCGGGTACCGAATTAAGCTTATTTTTGCTCTATCTGCAATATTTAAGGAGTTAGGGCCATTTTAATAAAATTTTTAATTTTTTAATAATTTTTGCCTCGGGTACCGAATTAAGCTTATTTTTGCTCTATCTGCAATATTTAAGGAGTTAGGGCCATTTTAATAAAATTTTTAATTTTTAAAATTTTTTTTCCTCGGGTACCGAATTTAGCTTATTTTTGCTCTATCTGCAATATTTAAGGAGTTAGGGCCATTTTAATAAAATTTTTAATTTTTTAAATTTCTTGCCTCGGGTACCGAATTAAGCTTATTTTTGCTCTATCTGCAATATTTAAGGAGTTAGGGCCATTTTAATAAAATTTTTAATTTTTTAAATTTTTTTTCCTCGGGTACCAAATTTAGCTTATTTTTGCTCTATCTGCAATATTTAAGGAGTTAGGGCCATTTTAATAAAATTTTTAATTTTTAAAATTTTTTGCCTCGGGTACCGAATTAAGCTTATTTTTGCTCTATCTGCAATATTTAAGGAGTTAGGGCCATTTTAATAAAATTTTTAGTTTTTTAAATTTTTTGCCTCGGGTACCGAATTAAGCTTATTTTTGCTCTATCTGCAATATTTAAGGAGTTAGGGCCATTTTAATAAAATTTGTAATTTTTTAATTATTTTTTCATCGGGTACCGAATTTAGCTTATTTTTGCTCTATCTGCAATATTTAAGGAGTTAGGGCCATTTTAATAAAATTTTTAATTTTAAAAATTTTTTTTCCTCGGGTACCGAATTTAGCTTATTTTTGCTCTATCTGCAATATTTAAGGATTTAGGGCCATTTTAATAAAATTTTTAATTTTTTAAATTTTTTGCCTCGGGTACCGAATTAAGCTTATTTTTGCTCTATGTGCAATATTTAAGGAGTTAGGGCCATTTTAATAAAATTTTTAATTTTTAAAATTTTTTTTCCTCGGGTACCGAATTTAGCTTATTTTTGCTCTATCTGCAATATTTAAGGAGTTAGGGCCATTTTAATAAAATTTTTAATTTTTTAAATTTTTTGCCTCGGGTACCGAATTAAGCTTATTTTTGCTCTATCTGCAATATTTAAGGAGTTAGGGCCATTTTAATAAAATTTTTAGTTTTTTAAATTTTTTGCCTCGGGTACCGAATTAAGCTTATTTTTGCTCTATCTGCAATATTTAAGGAGTTAGGGCCATTTTAATAAAATTTGTAATTTTTTAATTATTTTTTGCCTCGGGTACCGAATTAAGCTTATTTTTGCTCTATCTGCAATATTTAAGGAGTTAGGGCTATTTTAATAAAATTTTTAATTTTTTAAATTTTTTTTCCTCGGGTACCGAATTAAGCTTATTTTTGCTCTATCTGCAATATTAAAGGAGTTAGGGCCATTTTAATAAAATTTTTAATTTTTTAAATTTTTTTTCCTCGGGTACCGAATTTTTTAGCTTATTTTTGCTCTATCTGCAATATTTAAGGAGTTAGGGCCATTTTAATATTTTTAATTTTTTAAATTTTTTTTCCTCGGGTACCAAATTTAGCTTATTTTTGCTCTATCTGCAATATTTAAGGAGTTAGGGCCATTTTAATAAAATTTTTAATTTTTTAAATTTTTTTTCCTCGGGTACCAAATTTAGCTTATTTTTGCTCTATCTGCAATATTTAAGGAGTTAGGGCCATTTTAATAAAATTTTTAATTTTTTAAATTTTTTTTCCTCGGGTACCAAATTTAGCTTATTTTTGCTCTATCTGCAATATTTAAGGAGTTAGGGCCATTTTAATAAAATTTGTAATTTTTTAATTATTTTTTGCCTCGGGTACCGAATTAAGCTTATTTTTGCTCTATCTGCAATATTTAAGGAGTTAGGGCTATTTTAATAAAATTTTTAATTTTTTAAATTTTTTTTCCTCGGGTACCGAATTAAGCTTATTTTTGCTCTATCTGCAATATTTAAGGTTAGGGCCATTTTATTAAAATTTTTAATTTTTTAATAATTTTTGCCTCGGGTACCGAATTAAGCTTATTTTTGCTCTATCTGCAATATTTAAGGTTAGGGCCATTTTATTAAAATTTTTAATTTTTTAATAATTTTTGCCTCGGGTACCGAATTTAGCTTCTTTTTGCTCTATCTGCAATATTTAAGGTTAGGGCCATTTTAATAAAATTTTTAATTTTTAACATTTTTTGCCTCGGGTACCGAATTAAGCTTATTTTTGCTCTATCTGCAATATTTAAGGAGTTAGGGCCATTTTAATAAAATTTGTAATTTTTTAATTATTTTTTGCCTCGGGTACCGAATTAAGCTTATTTTTGCTCTATCTGCAATATTTAAGGAGTTAGGGCCATTTTAATAAAATTTTTAGTTTTTTAAATTTTTTGCCTCGGGTACCGAATTAAGCTTATTTTTGCTCTATCTGCAATATTTAAGGAGTTAGGGCCATTTTAATAAAATTTGTAATTTTTTAATTATTTTTTCATCGGGTACCGAATTTAGCTTATTTTTGCTCTATCTGCAATATTTAAGGAGTTAGGGCCATTTTAATAAAATTTTTAATTTTTTAAATTTTTTTTCCTCGGGTACCGAATTTAGCTTATTTTTGCTCTATCTGCAATATTAAAGGAGTTAGGGCCATTTTAATAAAATTTTTAATTTTTTAAATTTTTTTTCCTCGGGTACCGAATTTAGCTTATTTTTGCTCTATCTGCAATATTTAAGGAGTTAGGGCCATTTTAATAAAATTTTTAATTTTTTAAATTTTTTGCTTCGGGTACCGAATTAAGCTTATTTTTGCTCTATCTGCAATATTTAAGGAGTTAGGGCCATTTTAATAAAATTTTTAGTTTTTTAAATTTTTTGCCTCGGGTACCGAATTAAGCTTATTTTTGCTCTATCTGCAATATTTAAGGAGTTAGGGCCATTTTAATAAAATTTTTAATTTTTAAAATTTTTTGCCTCGGGTACCGAATTAAGCTTATTTTTGCTCTATCTGCAATATTTAAGGAGTTAGGGCCATTTTAATAAAATTTTTAATTTTTAAAATTTTTTTTCCTCGGGTACCGAATTTAGCTTCTTTTTGCTCTATCTGCAATATTTAAGGAGTTAGGGCCATTTTAATAAAATTTGTAATTTTTTAATTATTTTTTGCCTCGGGTACCGAATTAAGCTTATTTTTGCTCTATCTGCAATATTTAAGGAGTTAGGGCCATTTTAATAAAATTTTTAATTTTTTAAATTTTTTTTCCTCGGGTACCGAATTTAGCTTATTTTTGCTCTATCTGCAATATTAAAGGAGTTAGGGCCATTTTAATAAAATTTTTAATTTTTTAAATTTTTTTTCCTCGGGTACCGAATTTAGCTTATTTTTGCTCTATCTGCAATATTTAAGGAGTTAGGGCCATTTTAATAAAATTTTTAATTTTTTAAATTTTTTGCCTCGGGTACCGAATTAAGCTTATTTTTGCTCTATCTGCAATATTTAAGGAGTTAGGGCCATTTTAATAAAATTTGTAATTTTTTAATTATTTTTTCATCGGGTACCGAATTTAGCTTATTTTTGCTCTATCTGCAATATTTAAGGAGTTAGGGCCATTTTAATAAAATTTTTAATTTTTTAAATTTTTTTTCCTCGGGTACCGAATTTAGCTTATTTTTGCTCTATCTGCAATATTAAAGGAGTTAGGGCCATTTTAATAAAATTTTTAATTTTTTAAATTTTTTTTCCTCGGGTACCGAATTTAGCTTATTTTTGCTCTATCTGCAATATTTAAGGAGTTAGGGCCATTTTAATAAAATTTTTAATTTTTTAAATTTTTTGCCTCGGGTACCGAATTAAGCTTATTTTTGCTCTATCTGCAATATTTAAGGAGTTAGGGCTATTTTAATAAAATTTTTAATTTTTTAAATTTTTTTTCCTCGGGTACCGAATTAAGCTTATTTTTGCTCTATCTGCAATATTTAAGGAGTTAGGGCCATTTTAATAAAATTTTTAATTTTTAAAATTTTTTGCCTCGGGTACCGAATTAAGCTTATTTTTGCTCTATCTGCAATATTTAAGGAGTTAGGGCCATTTTAATAAAATTTGTAATTTTTTAATTATTTTTTGCCTCGGGTACCGAATTAAGCTTATTTTTGCTCTATCTGCAATATTTAAGGAGTTAGGGCCATTTTAATAAAATTTGTAATTTTTTAATTATTTTTTGCCTCGGGTACCGAATTAAGCTTATTTTTGCTCTATCTGCAATATTTAAGGAGTTAGGGCCATTTTAATAAAATTTTTAATTTTTTAAATTTTTTGCCTCGGGTACCGAATTAAGCTTATTTTTGCTCTATCTGCAATATTTAAGGAGTTAGGGCCATTTTAATAAAATTTTTAATTTTTTAAATTTTTTGCCTCGGGTACCGAATTAAGCTTATTTTTGCTCTATCTGCAATATTTAAGGAGTTAGGGCCATTTTAATAAAATTTTTAATTTTTAAAATTTTTTTTCCTCGGGTACCGAATTTAGCTTCTTTTTGCTCTATCTGCAATATTTAAGGAGTTAGGGCCATTTTAATAAAATTTTTAATTTTTTAATAATTTTTGCTTCGGGTACCGAATTAAGCTTATTTTTGCTCTATCTGCAATATTTAAGGAGTTAGGGCCATTTTAATAAAATTTTTAATTTTTTAAATTTTTTTGCCTCGGGTACCGAATTAAGCTTATTTTTGCTCTATCTGCAATATTTAAGGAGTTAGGGCCATTTTAATAAAATTTGTAATTTTTTAATTATTTTTTCATCGGGTACCGAATTTAGCTTATTTTTGCTCTATCTGCAATATTTAAGGAGTTAGGGCCATTTTAATAAAATTTTTAATTTTTTTAAATTTTTTTTTCCTCGGGTACCAAATTTAGCTTATTTTTGCTCTATCTGCAATATTTAAGGAGTTAGGGCCATTTTAATAAAATTTTTAATTTTTAAAATTTTTTTTCCTCGGGTACCGAATTTAGCTTCTTTTTGCTCTATCTGCAATATTTAAGGTTAGGGCCATTTTATTAAAATTTTTAATTTTTTAATAATTTTTGCCTCGGGTACCGAATTAAGCTTATTTTTGCTCTATCTGCAATATTTAAGGAGTTAGGGCCATTTTAATAAAATTTTTTAATTTTTTTAAATTTTTTTTCCTCGGGTACCGAATTTAGCTTATTTTTGCTCTATCTGCAATATTTAAGGAGTTAGGGCCATTTTAATAAAATTTTTAATTTTTTAAATTTTTTGCCTCGGGTACCGAATTAAGCTTATTTTTGCTCTATCTGCAATATTTAAGGAGTTAGGGCCATTTTAATAAAATTTTTAATTTTTTAAATTTTTTGCCTCGGGTACCGAATTAAGCTTATTTTTGCTCTATCTGCAATATTTAAGGAGTTAAGGCCATTTTAATAAAATTTTTAATTTTTTAAATTTTTTGCCTCGGGTACCGAATTAAGCTTATTTTTGCTCTATCTGCAATATTTAAGGAGTTAGGGCCATTTTAATAAAATTTTTTAATTTTTAAAATTTTTTTTCCTCGGGTACCGAATTTAGCTTCTTTTTGCTCTATCTGCAATATTTAAGGTTAGGGCCATTTTATTAAAATTTTTAATTTTTTAATAATTTTTGCCTCGGGTACCGAATTAAGCTTATTTTTGCTCTATCTGCAATATTTAAGGAGTTAGGGCCATTTTAATAAAATTTTTAATTTTTTAATAATTTTTGCCTCGGGTACCGAATTAAGCTTATTTTTGCTCTATCTGCAATATTTAAGGAGTTAGGGCCATTTTAATAAAAATTTTTAATTTTTAAAATTTTTTTTCCTCGGGTACCGAATTTAGCTTCTTTTTGCTCTATCTGCAATATTTAAGGAGTTAGGGCCATTTTAATAAAATTTTTAATTTTTTAAATTTTTTTTCCTCGGGTACCAAATTTAGCTTATTTTTGCTCTATCTGCAATATTTAAGGAGTTAGGGCCATTTTAATAAAATTTTTAATTTTTTAAATTTTTTTTCCTCGGGTACCGAATTTAGCTTATTTTTGGTCTATCTGCAATATTTAAGGAGTTAGGGCCATTTTAATAAAATTTTTAATTTTTTAAATTTTTTGCCTCGGGTACCGAATTAAGCTTATTTTTGCTCTATCTGCAATATTTAAGGAGTTAGGGCCATTTTAATAAAATTTTTAATTTTTTAAATTTTTTTTCCTCGGGTACCGAATTTAGCTTATTTTTGCTCTATCTGCAATATTTAAGGAGTTAGGGCCATTTTAATAAAATTTTTAATTTTTTAAATTTTTTGCCTCGGGTACCGAATTAAGCTTATTTTTGCTCTATCTGCAATATTTAAGGAGTTAGGGCCATTTTAATAAAATTTTTAATTTTTTAAATTTTTTTGCCTCGGGTACCGAATTAAGCTTATTTTTGCTCTATCTGCAATATTTAAGGAGTTAGGGCCATTTTAATAAAATTTGTAATTTTTTAATTATTTTTTGCCTCGGGTACCGAATTAAGCTTATTTTTGCTCTATCTGCAATATTTAAGGAGTTAGGGCTATTTTAATAAAATTTTTAATTTTTTAAATTTTTTTTCCTCGGGTACCGAATTAAGCTTATTTTTGCTCTATCTGCAATTTTTAAGGAGTTAGGGCCATTTTAATAAAATTTTTAATTTTTTAAATTTTTTGCCTCGGGTACCGAATTAAGCTTATTTTTGCTCTATCTGCAATATTTAAGGAGTTAAGGCCATTTTAATAAAATTTTTAATTTTTTAAATTTTTTGCCTCGGGTACCGAATTAAGCTTATTTTTGCTCTATCTGCAATATTTAAGGAGTTAGGGCCATTTTAATAAAATTTTTAATTTTTTAAATTTTTTTTCCTCGGGTACCAAATTTAGCTTATTTTTGCTCTATCTGCAATATTTAAGGAGTTAGGGCCATTTTAATAAAATTTTTAATTTTTAAAATTTTTTTTCCTCGGGTACCGAATTTAGCTTCTTTTTGCTCTATCTGCAATATTTAAGGTTAGGGCCATTTTATTAAAATTTTTAATTTTTTAATAATTTTTGCCTCGGGTACCGAATTAAGCTTATTTTTGCTCTATCTGCAATATTTAAGGAGTTAGGGCCATTTTAATAAAATTTTTAATTTTTTAATAATTTTTGCCTCGGGTACCGAATTAAGCTTATTTTTGCTCTATCTGCAATATTTAAGGAGTTAGGGCCATTTTAATAAAATTTTTAATTTTTTAAATTTTTTTTCCTCGGGTACCGAATTTAGCTTATTTTTGGTCTATCTGCAATATTTAAGGAGTTAGGGCCATTTTAATAAAATTTTTAATTTTTTAAATTTTTTGCCTCGGGTACCGAATTAAGCTTATTTTTGCTCTATCTGCAATATTTAAGGAGTTAGGGCCATTTTAATAAAATTTTTAATTTTTTAAATTTTTTTTCCTCGGGTACCAAATTTAGCTTATTTTTGCTCTATCTGCAATATTTAAGGAGTTAGGGCCATTTTAATAAAATTTTTAATTTTTTAAATTTTTTTTCCTCGGGTACCGAATTTAGCTTATTTTTGGTCTATCTGCAATATTTAAGGAGTTAGGGCCATTTTAATAAAATTTTTAATTTTTTAAATTTTTTGCCTCGGGTACCGAATTAAGCTTATTTTTGCTCTATCTGCAATATTTAAGGAGTTAGGGCCATTTTAATAAAATTTTTAATTTTTAAAATTTTTTTTCCTCGGGTACCGAATTTAGCTTCTTTTTGCTCTATCTGCAATATTTAAGGTTAGGGCCATTTTATTAAAATTTTTAATTTTTTAATAATTTTTGCCTCGGGTACCGAATTAAGCTTCTTTTTGCTCTATCTGCAATATTTAAGGAGTTAGGGCCATTTTAATAAAATTTTTAATTTTTTAAATTTTTTTTCCTCGGGTACCAAATTTAGCTTATTTTTGCTCTATCTGCAATATTTAAGGAGTTAGGGCCATTTTAATAAAATTTTTAATTTTTTAAATTTTTTTTCCTCGGGTACCGAATTTAGCTTATTTTTGGTCTATCTGCAATATTTAAGGAGTTAGGGCCATTTTAATAAAATTTGTAATTTTTTAATTATTTTTTGCCTCGGGTACCGAATTAAGCTTATTTTTGCTCTATCTGCAATATTTAAGGAGTTAGGGCCATTTTAATAAAATTTTTAATTTTTTAAATTTTTTGCCTCGGGTACCGAATTAAGCTTATTTTTGCTCTATCTGCAATATTTAAGGAGTTAGGGCCATTTTAATAAAATTTTTAATTTTTTAAATTTTTTGCCTCGGGTACCGAATTAAGCTTATTTTTGCTCTATCTGCAATATTTAAGGAGTTGGGCCATTTTAATAAAATTTGTATATTTTTAATTATTTTTTTCCTCGGGTACCGAATTTAGCTTATTTTTGCTCTATCTGCATTATTTAAGGAGTTTGGGCCATTTTAATAAAAATTTTAATTTTTTAAATTTTTGCCTCGGGTACCGAATTAAGCTTATTTTTGCTCTATCTGCAATATTTAAGGAGTTAGGGCCATTTTAATAAAATTTTTAATTTTTTAAATTTTTTGCCTAGGGTACCGAATTAAGCTTATTTTTGCTCTATCTGCAATATTAAGGAGTTAGGGCCATTTTAATAAAATTTTTAATTTTTTAAATATTTTTTGCCTCGGGTACCGAATTAAGCTTATTTTTGCTCTATCTGCAATATTTAAGGAGTAGGGCCATTTTAATAAAATTGTAATTTTTTAAATTTTTTGCCTCGGGTACCGAAATTAAGCTTATTTTTGCTCTATCTGCAATATTTAAGGAGTTAGGGCCATTTTAATAAAATTTTTAATTTTTTAAATTTTTTTGCCTCGGGTACCAGAATTAAGCTTATTTTTGCTCTATCTGCAATATTTAAGGAGTTAGGGCCATTTTAATAAAATTTTTAATTTTTTAATTTTTTTGCCTCGGGTACCGAATTAAGCTTATTTTTGCTCTATCTGCAATATTTAAGGAGTTAGGGCCATTTTAATAAAATTTTTAATTTTTAAATTTTTGCCTCGGGTACCGAATTAAGCTTATTTTTGCTCTATCTGCAATATTTAAGGAGTTAGGGCCATTTTAATAAAATTTTTAATTTTTTAAATTTTTTGCCTCGGGTACCGAATTAAGCTTATTTTTGCTCTATCTGCAATATTTAAGGAGTTAGGGCCATTTTAATAAAATTTTTAATTTTTTAAATTTTTTGCCTCGGGTACCGAATTAAGCTTATTTTTGCTCTATCTGCAATATTTAAGGAGTTAGGGCCATTTTAATAAAATTTTTAATTTTTTAAATTATTTTTTGCCTCGGGTACCGAATTAAGCTTATTTTTGCTCTATCTGCAATATTTAAGGAGTTAGGGCCATTTTAATAAAATTTTTAATTTTTTAAATTTTTTGCCTCGGGTACCGAATTAAGCTTATTTTTGCTCTATCTGCAATATTTAAGGAGTTAGGGCCATTTTAATAAAATTTTTAATTTTTTAATATTTTTGCCTCGGGTACCGAATTAAGCTTATTTTTGCTCTATCTGCAATATTTAAGGAGTTAGGGCCATTTTAATAAAATTTGTAATTTTTTAATTATTTTTGCCTCGGGTACCGAATTAAGCTTATTTTTGCTCTATCTGCAATATTTAAGGAGTTAGGGCCATTTTAATAAAATTTTTAATTTTTTAAATTTTTTGCCTCGGGTACCGAATTAAGCTTATTTTTGCTCTATCTGCAATATTTAAGGAGTTAGGGCCATTTTAATAAAATTTGTAATTTTTTAATTATTTTTTCCTCGGGTACCGAATTTAGCTTATTTTTGCTCTATCTGCAATATTAAAGGAGTTAGGGCCATTTTAATAAAATTTGTAATTTTTTACATTTTTTTTCCTCGGGTACCGAATTTAGCTTATTTTTGCTCTATCTGCAATATTTAAGGAGTTAGGGCCATTTTAATAAAATTTTTAATTTTTTAAATTTTTTGCCTCGGGTACCGAATTAAGCTTATTTTTGCTCTATCTGCAATATTTAAGGAGTTAAGGCCATTTTAATAAAATTTTTAATTTTTTAAATTTTTTGCCTCGGGTACCGAATTAAGCTTATTTTTGCTCTATCTGCAATATTTAAGGAGTTAGGGCCATTTTAATAAAATTTTTAATTTTTTAAATTTTTTTTCCTCGGGTACCGAATTTAGCTTATTTTTGCTCTATCTGCAATATTTAAGGAGTTAGGGCCATTTTAATAAAATTTTTAATTTTTTAATTATTTTTTCATCGGGTACCGAATTTAGCTTATTTTTGCTCTATCTGCAATATTTAAGGAGTTAGGGCCATTTTAATAAAATTTTTAATTTTTTAAATCTTTTTTCCTCGGGACCGAATTTAGCTTATTTTTGCTCTATCTGCAATATTAAAGGAGTTAGGGCCATTTTAATAAAATTTTTAATTTTTTACATTTTTTTTCCTCGGGTACCGAATTTAGCTTATTTTTGCTCTATCTGCAATATTTAAGGAGTTAGGGCCATTTTAATAAAATTTTTAATTTTTTAAATTTTTTGCCTCGGGTACCGAATTAAGCTTATTTTTTGCTCTATCTGCAATATTTAAGGAGTTAAGGCCATTTTAATAAAATTTTTAATTTTTTAAATTTTTTGCCTCGGGTACCGAATTAAGCTTATTTTTGCTCTATCTGCAATATTTAAGGAGTTAGGGCCATTTTAATAAAATTTTTAATTTTTTAATTTTTTTTTCCTCGGGTACCGAATTTAGCTTATTTTTGCTCTATCTGCAATATTTAAGGAGTTAGGGCCATTTTAATAAAATTTTTAATTTTTTAATTATTTTTTCATCGGGTACCGAATTTAGCTTATTTTTGCTCTATCTGCAATATTTAAGGAGTTAGGGCCATTTTAATAAAATTTTTAATTTTTTTAAATCTTTTTTCCTCGGGACCGAATTTAGCTTATTTTTGCTCTATCTGCAATATTAAAGGAGTTAGGGCCATTTTAATAAAATTTTTAATTTTTTACATTTTTTTTCCTCGGGTACCGAATTTAGCTTATTTTTGCTCTATCTGCAATATTTAAGGAGTTAGGGCCATTTTAATAAAATTTTTAATTTTTTAAATTTTTTGCCTCGGGTACCGAATTAAGCTTATTTTTGCTCTATCTGCAATATTTAAGGAGTTAAGGCCATTTTAATAAAATTTTTAATTTTTTAAATTTTTTGCCTCGGGTACCGAATTAAGCTTATTTTTGCTCTATCTGCAATATTTAAGGAGTTAGGGCCATTTTAATAAAATTTTTAATTTTTTAAATCTTTTTCCTCGGGACCGAATTTAGCTTATTTTTGCTCTATCTGCAATATTTAAGGAGTTAGGGCCATTTTAATAAAATTTTTAATTTTTTAAATTTTTTTTCCTCGGGTACCGAATTTAGCTTATTTTTGCTCTATCTGCAATATTTAAGGAGTTAGGGCCATTTTAATAAAATTTTTAATTTTTTAAATTTTTTGCCTCGGGTACCGAATTAAGCTTATTTTTGCTCTATCTGCAATATTTAAGGAGTTAGGGCCATTTTAATAAAATTTGTAATTTTTTAATTATTTTTTGCCTCGGGTACCGAATTTAGCTTATTTTTGCTCTATCTGCAATATTTAAGGAGTTAGGGCTATTTTAATAAAATTTTTAATTTTTAAAATTTTTTGCCTCGGGTACCGAATTAAGCTTATTTTTGCTCTATCTGCAATATTTAAGGAGTTAGGGCCATTTTATAAAATTTGTAATTTTTTAATTATTTTTTGCCTCGGGTACCGAATTAAGCTTATTTTTGCTCTATCTGCAATATTTAAGGAGTTAGGGCCATTTTAATAAAATTTTAATTTTTTAAATTTTTTGCCTCGGGTACCGAATTAAACTTATTTTTGCTCTATCTGCAATATTTAAGGAGTTAGGGCCATTTTAATAAAATTTTTAATTTTTAAATTTTTTGCCTCGGGTACCGAATTAAGCTTATTTTTGCTCTATCTGCAATATTTAAGGAGTTAGGGCCATTTTAATAAAATTTGTAATTTTTTAATTATTTTTTCCTCGGGTACCGAATTTAGCTTATTTTTGCTCTATCTGCAATATTTAAGGAGTTAGGGCCATTTTAATAAAATTTTTAATTTTTTAAATTTTTTGCCTCGGGTACCGAATTAAGCTTATTTTTGCTCTATCTGCAATATTTAAGGAGTTAGGGCCATTTTAATAAAATTTGTAATTTTTTAATTATTTTTTCATCGGGTACCGAATTTAGCTTATTTTTGCTCTATCTGCAATATTAAAGGAGTTAGGGCCATTTTAATAAAATTTTTAATTTTTTACATTTTTTTTCCTCGGGTACCGAATTTAGCTTATTTTTGCTCTATCTGCAATATTTAAGGAGTTAGGGCCATTTTAATAAAATTTTTAATTTTTTAAATTTTTTGCCTCGGGTACCGAATTAAGCTTATTTTTGCTCTATCTGCAATATTTAAGGAGTTAAGGCCATTTTAATAAAATTTTTAATTTTTTAAATTTTTTGCCTCGGGTACCGAATTAAGCTTATTTTTGCTCTATCTGCAATATTTAAGGAGTTAGGGCCATTTTAATAAAATTTTTAATTTTTTAAATTTTTTTTCCTCGGGTACCGAATTTAGCTTATTTTTGCTCTATCTGCAATATTTAAGGAGTTAGGGCCATTTTAATAAAATTTTTAATTTTTTAATTATTTTTTCATCGGGTACCGAATTTAGCTTATTTTTGCTCTATCTGCAATATTTAAGGAGTTAGGGCCATTTTAATAAAATTTTTAATTTTTTAAATCTTTTTTCCTCGGGACCGAATTTAGCTTATTTTTGCTCTATCTGCAATATTTAAGGAGTTAGGGCCATTTTAATAAAATTTTTAATTTTTTAATTATTTTTTCATCGGGTACCGAATTTAGCTTATTTTTGCTCTATCTGCAATATTTAAGGAGTTAGGGCCATTTTAATAAAATTTTTAATTTTTTAAATCTTTTTTCCTCGGGACCGAATTTAGCTTATTTTTGCTCTATCTGCAATATTTAAGGAGTTAGGGCCATTTTAATAAAATTTTTAATTTTTTAAATTATTTTTTCATCGGGTACCGAATTTAGCTTATTTTTGCTCTATCTGCAATATTTAAGGAGTTAGGGCCATTTTAATAAAATTTTTAATTTTTTAAATCTTTTTTCCTCGGGTACCGAGTTTAGCTTCTTTTTGCTCTATCTGCAATATTTAAGGTTAGGGCCATTTTATTAAAATTTTTAATTTTTTTAATAATTTTTGCCTCGGGTACCGAATTAAGCTTATTTTTGCTCTATCTGCAATATTTAAGGAGTTAGGGCCATTTTAATAAAATTTTTAATTTTTAAATTTTTTTTCCTCGGGTACCGAATTAAGCTTATTTTTGCTCTATCTGCAATATTTAAGGAGTTAGGGCCATTTTAATAAAATTTTTAATTTTTAAAATTTTTTGCCTCGGGTACCGAATTAAGCTTATTTTTGCTCTATCTGCAATATTTAAGGAGTTAGGGCCATTTTAATAAAATTTGTAATTTTTTAATTATTTTTTGCCTCGGGTACCGAATTAAGCTTATTTTTGCTCTATCTGCAATATTTAAGGAGTTAGGGCCATTTTAATAAAATTTGTAATTTTTTAATTATTTTTTGCCTCGGGTACCGAATTAAGCTTATTTTTGCTCTATCTGCAATATTTAAGGAGTTAGGGCCATTTTAATAAAATTTTTAATTTTTTAAATTTTTTGCCTCGGGTACCGAATTAAGCTTATTTTTGCTCTATCTGCAATATTTAAGGAGTTAGGGCCATTTTAATAAAATTTTTAATTTTTTAAATTTTTTGCCTCGGGTACCGAATTAAGCTTATTTTTGCTCTATCTGCAATATTTAAGGAGTTAGGGCCATTTTAATAAAATTTGTAATTTTTTAATTATTTTTTCCTCGGGTACCGAATTTAGCTTATTTTTGCTCTATCTGCAATATTTAAGGAGTTAGGGCCATTTTAATAAAATTTTTAATTTTTTAAATTTTTTGCCTCGGGTACCGAATTAAGCTTATTTTTGCTCTATCTGCAATATTTAAGGAGTTAGGGCCATTTTAATAAAATTTGTAATTTTTTAATTATTTTTTCATCGGGTACCGAATTTAGCTTATTTTTGCTCTATCTGCAATATTTAAGGAGTTAGGGCCATTTTAATAAAATTTTTAATTTTTTACATTTTTTTTCCTCGGGTACCGAATTTAGCTTATTTTTGCTCTATCTGCAATATTTAAGGAGTTAGGGCCATTTTAATAAAATTTTTACCCCCTAATTCATAAAAATTTCTTATTTCAGCTTATAAGCTGGTAATAGTTATCATACACTAACAGTGTTATAAGCAACTCATAAGAAATTCAATTCATAAACACATTATATGGGTGAAATAACTATTAAACTGTTTTATTAATTTTGTACTTTATTGTTGGCAATACCATGCAATGCTCACTCTAATTTTGTGCCTAGTGCTGCATATATGAGATGTATGTAAGAAACTGATTATTTGGGTAGCTGCGAAAAATGCAAAAATATTATTTACTTATATAACATAATTTTGTTCGAATATAAAATAATTTATTGGTTTACCTATTTTTATTGCGAAAAATATGTATACAAGACCTAGAATCGTAAAAAATTTGTTTCTAAACACATTTGTTTAACGACTGGTACCAAAAGTAGTCGACTACTTACTCTCTAGCATTTGTTTGTGTAGCACTATAATTATTTGCAAATATTTTTCATGAAAACATAATGAAAAGTGGTAAATATTATTTAATTCGCAAATATCTTTTATTAAAATTATTTTATTGCTGAATTCTTTCTTCCCAACTCTTCATCAACTCAACGAATGTCTCTTTATCAAACGCTTATAGTTAGGTAGAGGCCAATGCGTGTGTATACATTGTGAATACAGGCAGGATCGCTACTGTTGTTTGTGCGTAGATATGTATGTGTATGCATGCATACACACATACACATGTATGTATTTCTTTGTGTATTGTATCGATACAAGTCGTCAAAATACTTGTTGTAATTTATGTGAAAACTAAAGAAAAATTTGTTTGATAAAAAAATGAGATGCTTTTTGCAGGGTTAATGTGTCTTTATGAGTGTATATTACTGATTTTTACACCATATTATCAGTAGAATTTAACCGACTGACATACATACATACATTCGAATTTTATAGTTTAATGCGTAATGATGATTTGGTGTAAGAAACAATGAAATGCAATCATATAGACACATTCAAGAAGCAAAAATTGATAAATAACGTTAAAATAAAAAAATCATCAATTCAACAATTTTCACTATTAAACGCTTATAGTTGGGTAGAGGCCACAATAAAAATATCCAATTTATGAGATGGTTATAAGCAGCATAATAAGCTATAAGTCGATTATGAATACACTTTTCGGGATTTTTGCTTATAAGTTGGTTATAATACTCTTATAATGTGTTTATGAATTAGGCCGTTAATTTTTTAAATTTTTTGCCTCGGGTACCGAATTAAGCTTATTTTTGCTCTATCTGCAATATTTAAGGAGTTAAGGCCATTTTAATAAAATTTTTAATTTTTTAAATTTTTTGCCTCGGGTACCGAATTAAGCTTATTTTTGCTCTATCTGCAATATTTAAGGAGTTAGGGCCATTTTAATAAAATTTTTAATTTTTTAAATTTTTTTTCCTCGGGTACCGAATTTAGCTTATTTTTGCTCTATCTGCAATATTTAAGGAGTTAGGGCCATTTTAATAAAATTTTTAATTTTTTAATTATTTTTTCATCGGGTACCGAATTTAGCTTATTTTTGCTCTATCTGCAATATTTAAGGAGTTAGGGCCATTTTAATAAAATTTTTAATTTTTTAAATCTTTTTTCCTCGGGACCGAATTTAGCTTATTTTTGCTCTATCTGCAATATTTAAGGAGTTAGGGCCATTTTAATAAAATTTTTAATTTTTTAATTATTTTTTCATCGGGTACCGAATTTAGCTTATTTTTGCTCTATCTGCAATATTTAAGGAGTTAGGGCCATTTTAATAAAATTTTTAATTTTTTAAATCTTTTTTCCTCGGGACCGAATTTAGCTTATTTTTGCTCTATCTGCAATATTTAAGGAGTTAGGGCCATTTTAATAAAATTTTTAATTTTTTAAATTTTTTTTCCTCGGGTACCGAATTTAGCTTATTTTTGCTCTATCTGCAATATTTAAGGAGTTAGGGCCATTTTAATAAAATTTTTAATTTTTTAAATTTTTTGCCTCGGGTACCGAATTAAGCTTATTTTTGCTCTATCTGCAATATTTAAGGAGTTAGGGCCATTTTAATAAAAATTTTAATTTTTTAAATTTTTTGCCTCGGGTACCGAATTAAGCTTATTTTTGCTCTATCTGCAATATTTAAGGAGTTAGGGCCATTTTAATAAAATTTGTAATTTTTTAATTATTTTTTGCCTCGGGTACCGAATTAAGCTTATTTTTGCTCTATCTGCAATATTTAAGGAGTTAGGGCTATTTTAATAAAATTTTTAATTTTTTAAATTTTTTTTCCTCGGGTACCGAATTAAGCTTATTTTTGCTCTATCTGCAATATTTAAGGAGTTAGGGCCATTTTAATAAAATTTTTAATTTTTAAAATTTTTTGCCTCGGGTACCGAATTAAGCTTATTTTTGCTCTATCTGCAATATTTAAGGAGTTAGGGCCATTTTAATAAAATTTGTAATTTTTTAATTATTTTTTGCCTCGGGTACCGAATTAAGCTTACTTTTGCTCTATCTGCAATATTTAAGGAGTTAGGGCCATTTTAATAAAATTTTTAATTTTTTAAATTTTTTGCCTCGGGTACCGAATTAAGCTTATTTTTGCTCTATCTGCAATATTTAAGGAGTTAGGGCCATTTTAATAAAATTTTTAATTTTTTAAATTTTTTGCCTCGGGTACCGAATTAAGCTTATTTTTGCTCTATCTGCAATATTTAAGGAGTTAGGGCCATTTTAATAAAATTTGTAATTTTTTAATTATTTTTTCCTCGGGTACCGAATTTAGCTTATTTTTGCTCTATCTGCAATATTTAAGGAGTTAGGGCCATTTTAATAAAATTTTTAATTTTTTAAATTTTTTGCCTCGGGTACCGAATTAAGCTTATTTTTGCTCTATCTGCAATATTTAAGGAGTTAGGGCCATTTTAATAAAATTTGTAATTTTTTAATTATTTTTTGCCTCGGGTACCGAATTAAGCTTATTTTTGCTCTATCTGCAATATTTAAGGAGTTAGGGCCATTTTAATAAAATTTTTAATTTTTTACATTTTTTTTCCTCGGGTACCGAATTTAGCTTATTTTTGCTCTATCTGCAATATTTAAGGAGTTAGGGCCATTTTAATAAAATTTTTAATTTTTTAAATTTTTTGCCTCGGGTACCGAATTAAGCTTATTTTTGCTCTATCTGCAATATTTAAGGAGTTAGGGCCATTTTAATAAAATTTGTAATTTTTTAATTATTTTTTCCTCGGGTACCGAATTTAGCTTATTTTTGCTCTATCTGCAATATTTAAGGAGTTAGGGCCATTTTAATAAAATTTTTAATTTTTTAAATTTTTTGCCTCGGGTACCGAATTAAGCTTATTTTTGCTCTATCTGCAATATTTAAGGAGTTAGGGCCATTTTAATAAAATTTGTAATTTTTTAATTATTTTTTCATCGGGTACCGAATTTAGCTTATTTTTGCTCTATCTGCAATATTAAAGGAGTTAGGGCCATTTTAATAAAATTTTTAATTTTTTACATTTTTTTTCCTCGGGTACCGAATTTAGCTTATTTTTGCTCTATCTGCAATATTTAAGGAGTTAGGGCCATTTTAATAAAATTTTTAATTTTTTAAATTTTTTGCCTCGGGTACCGAATTAAGCTTATTTTTGCTCTATCTGCAATATTTAAGGAGTTAAGGCCATTTTAATAAAATTTTTAATTTTTTAAATTTTTTGCCTCGGGTACCGAATTAAGCTTATTTTTGCTCTATCTGCAATATTTAAGGAGTTAGGGCCATTTTAATAAAATTTTTAATTTTTTAAATTTTTTTTCCTCGGGTACCGAATTTAGCTTATTTTTGCTCTATCTGCAATATTTAAGGAGTTAGGGCCATTTTAATAAAATTTTTAATTTTTTAATTATTTTTTCATCGGGTACCGAATTTAGCTTATTTTTGCTCTATCTGCAATATTTAAGGAGTTAGGGCCATTTTAATAAAATTTTTAATTTTTTAAATCTTTTTTCCTCGGGACCGAATTTAGCTTATTTTTGCTCTATCTGCAATATTTAAGGAGTTAGGGCCATTTTAATAAAATTTTTAATTTTTTAATTATTTTTTCATCGGGTACCGAATTTAGCTTATTTTTGCTCTATCTGCAATATTTAAGGAGTTAGGGCCATTTTAATAAAATTTTTAATTTTTTAAATCTTTTTTCCTCGGGACCGAATTTAGCTTATTTTTGCTCTATCTGCAATATTTAAGGAGTTAGGGCCATTTTAATAAAATTTTTAATTTTTTAATTATTTTTTCATCGGGTACCGAATTTAGCTTATTTTTGCTCTATCTGCAATATTTAAGGAGTTAGGGCCATTTTAATAAAATTTTTAATTTTTTAAATTTTTTTTCCTCGGGTACCGAATTTAGCTTATTTTTGCTCTATCTGCAATTTTTAAGGAGTTAGGGCCATTTTAATAAAATTTTTAATTTTTTAAATTTTTTTTCCTCGGGTACCGAATTTAGCTTATTTTTGCTCTATCTGCAATATTTAAGGAGTTAGGGCCATTTTAATAAAATTTTTAATTTTTTAAATTTTTTGCCTCGGGTACCGAATTAAGCTTATTTTTGCTCTATCTGCAATATTTAAGGAGTTAGGGCCATTTTAATAAAATTTTTAATTTTTTAAATTTTTTGCCTCGGGTACCGAATTAAGCTTATTTTTGCTCTATCTGCAATATTTAAGGAGTTAGGGCCATTTTAATAAAATTTGTAATTTTTTAATTATTTTTTGCCTCGGGTACCGAATTAAGCTTATTTTTGCTCTATCTGCAATATTTAAGGAGTTAGGGCTATTTTAATAAAATTTTTAATTTTTTAAATTTTTTTTCCTCGGGTACCGAATTAAGCTTATTTTTGCTCTATCTGCAATTTTTAAGGAGTTAGGGCCATTTTAATAAAATTTTTAATTTTTAAAATTTTTTGCATCGGGTACCGAATTAAGCTTATTTTTGCTCTATCTGCAATATTTAAGGAGTTAGGGCCATTTTAATAAAATTTGTAATTTTTTAATTATTTTTTGCCTCGGGTACCGAATTAAGCTTATTTTTGCTCTATCTGCAATATTTAAGGAGTTAGGGCCATTTTAATAAAATTTGTAATTTTTTAATTATTTTTTGCCTCGGGTACCGAATTAAGCTTATTTTTGCTCTATCTGCAATATTTAAGGAGTTAGGGCCATTTTAATAAAATTTTTAATTTTTTAAATTTTTTGCCTCGGGTACCGAATTAAGCTTATTTTTGCTCTATCTGCAATATTTAAGGAGTTAGGGCCATTTTAATAAAATTTGTAATTTTTTAATTATTTTTTCATCGGGTACCGAATTTAGCTTATTTTTGCTCTATCTGCAATATTAAAGGAGTTAGGGCCATTTTAATAAAATTTTTAATTTTTTACATTTTTTTTCCTCGGGTACCGAATTTAGCTTATTTTTGCTCTATCTGCAATATTTAAGGAGTTAGGGCCATTTTAATAAAATTTTTAATTTTTTAATTATTTTTTCATCGGGTACCGAATTTAGCTTATTTTTGCTCTATCTGCAATATTTAAGGAGTTAGGGCCATTTTAATAAAATTTTTAATTTTTTAATTATTTTTTCATCGGGTACCGAATTTAGCTTATTTTTGCTCTATCTGCAATATTTAAGGAGTTAGGGCCATTTTAATAAAATTTTTAATTTTTTAAATCTTTTTTCCTCGGGACCGAATTTAGCTTATTTTTGCTCTATCTGCAATATTTAAGGAGTTAGGGCCATTTTAATAAAATTTTTAATTTTTTAATTATTTTTTCATCGGGTACCGAATTTAGCTTATTTTTGCTCTATCTGCAATATTTAAGGAGTTAGGGCCATTTTAATAAAATTTTTAATTTTTTAAATCTTTTTTCCTCGGGTACCGAGTTTAGCTTCTTTTTGCTCTATCTGCAATATTTAAGGTTAGGGCCATTTTATTAATTTTTTAATAATTTTTGCCTCGGGTACCGAATTAAGCTTATTTTTGCTCTATCTGCAATATTTAAGGAGTTAGGGCCATTTTAATAAAATTTTTAATTTTTTAAATTTTTTGCCTCGGGTACCGAATTAAGCTTATTTTTGCTCTATCTGCAATATTTAAGGAGTTAGGGCCATTTTAATAAAATTTTTAATTTTTTAAATTTTTTTCCTCGGGTACCGAATTTAGCTTATTTTTGCTCTATCTGCAATATTTAAGGAGTTAGGGCCATTTTAATAAAATTTTTAATTTTTTAAATCTTTTTTCCTCGGGACCGAATTTAGCTTATTTTTGCTCTATCTGCAATATTTAAGGAGTTAGGGCCATTTTAATAAAATTTTTAATTTTTTAATTATTTTTTCATCGGGTACCGAATTTAGCTTATTTTTGCTCTATCTGCAATATTTAAGGAGTTAGGGCCATTTTAATAAAATTTTTAATTTTTTAAATCTTTTTTCCTCGGGACCGAATTAAGCTTATTTTTGCTCTATCTGCAATATTTAAGGAGTTAGGGCCATTTTAATAAAATTTTTAATTTTTAAATTTTTTTTCCTCGGGTACCGAATTTAGCTTATTTTTGCTCTATCTGCAATATTTAAGGAGTTAGGGCCATTTTAATAAAATTTTTAATTTTTTAAATCTTTTTTCCTCGGGACCGAATTTAGCTTATTTTTGCTCTATCTGCAATATTTAAGGAGTTAGGGCCATTTTAATAAAATTTTTAATTTTTTAATTATTTTTTCATCGGGTACCGAATTTAGCTTATTTTTGCTCTATCTGCAATATTAAGGAGTTAGGGCCATTTTAATAAAATTTTTAATTTTTTAAATCTTTTTTCCTCGGGACCGAATTTAGCTTATTTTTGCTCTATCTGCAATATTTAAGGAGTTAGGGCCATTTTAATAAAATTTTTAATTTTTTAATTATTTTTTCATCGGGTACCGAATTTAGCTTATTTTTGCTCTATCTGCAATATTTAAGGAGTTAGGGCCATTTTAATAAAATTTTTAATTTTTTAAATCTTTTTTCCTCGGGTACCGAGTTTAGCTTCTTTTTGCTCTATCTGCAATATTTAAGGTTAGGGCCATTTTATTAAAATTTTTAATTTTTTAATAATTTTTGCCTCGGGTACCGAATTAAGCTTATTTTTGCTCTATCTGCAATATTTAAGGAGTTAGGGCCATTTTAATAAAATTTTTAATTTTTTAAATTTTTTTCCTCGGGTACCGAATTTAGCTTATTTTTGCTCTATCTGCAATATTTAAGGAGTTAGGGCCATTTTAATAAAATTTTTAATTTTTTAAATTTTTTTTCCTCGGGTACCGAATTTAGCTTATTTTTGCTCTATCTGCAATATTTAAGGAGTTAGGGCCATTTTAATAAAATTTTTAATTTTTTAAATTTTTTGCCTCGGGTACCGAATTAAGCTTATTTTTGCTCTATCTGCAATATTTAAGGAGTTAAGGCCATTTTAATAAAATTTTTAATTTTTTAAATTTTTTGCCTCGGGTACCGAATTAAGCTTATTTTTGCTCTATCTGCAATATTTAAGGAGTTAAGGCCATTTTAATAAAATTTTTAATTTTTTAAATTTTTTGCCTCGGGTACCGAATTAAGCTTATTTTTGCTCTATCTGCAATATTTAAGGTTAGGGCCATTTTATTAAAATTTTTAATTTTTTAATAATTTTTGCCCTCGGGTACCGAATTAAGCTTATTTTTGCTCTATCTGCAATATTTAAGGAGTTAGGGCCATTTTAATAAAATTTTTAATTTTTAAATTTTTTTTCCTCGGGTACCAAATTTAGCTTATTTTTGCTCTATCTGCAATATTTAAGGAGTTAGGGCCATTTTAATAAAATTTTTAATTTTTAAAATTTTTTTTCCTCGGGTACCGAATTTAGCTTCTTTTTGCTCTATCTGCAATATTTAAGGTTAGGGCCATTTTATTAAAATTTTTAATTTTTTAATAATTTTTGCCTCGGGTACCGAATTAAGCTTATTTTTGCTCTATCTGCAATATTTAAGGAGTTAGGGCCATTTTAATAAAATTTTTAATTTTTTAAATTTGTTTTCCTCGGGTACCAAATTTAGCTTATTTTTGCTCTATCTGCAATATTTAAGGAGTTAGGGCCATTTTAATAAAATTTTTAATTTTTTAAAATTTTTTTTCCTCGGGTACCGAATTTAGCTTCTTTTTGCTCTATCTGCAATATTTAAGGAGTTAGGGCCATTTTAATAAAATTTTTAATTTTTTAAATTTTTTGCCACGGGTACCGAATAAGCTTATTTTTGCTCTATCTGCAATATTTAAGGTTAGGGCCATTTTATTAAAATTTTTAATTTTTTAAATAATTTTTGCCTCGGGTACCGAATTAAGCTTATTTTTGCTCTATCTGCAATATTTAAGGAGTTAGGGCCATTTTAATAAAATTTTTAATTTTTTAATAATTTTTGCCTCGGGTACCGAATTAAGCTTATTTTTGCTCTATCTGCAATATTTAAGGAGTTAAGGCCATTTTAATAAAATTTTTAATTTTTTAAATTTTTTGCCTCGGTACCGAATTAAGCTTATTTTTGCTCTATCTGCAATATTTAAGGTTAGGGCCATTTTATTAAAATTTTTAATTTTTTAATAATTTTTGCCTCGGGTACCGAATTAAGCTTATTTTTGCTCTATCTGCAATATTTAAGGAGTTAGGGCCATTTTAATAAAATTTTTAATTTTTTAATAATTTTTGCCTCGGGTACCGAATTAAGCTTATTTTTGCTCTATCTGCAATATTTAAGGAGTTAGGGCCATTTTAATAAAATTTTTAATTTTTTAAATTTTTTTCCTCGGGTACCAAATTTAGCTTATTTTTGCTCTATCTGCAATATTTAAGGAGTTAGGGCCATTTTAATAAAATTTTTAATTTTTAAAATTTTTTTTCCTCGGGTACCGAATTTAGCTTCTTTTTGCTCTATCTGCAATATTTAAGGTTAGGGCCATTTTATTAAAATTTTTAATTTTTTAATAATTTTTGCCTCGGGTACCGAATTAAGCTTATTTTTGCTCTATCTGCAATATTTAAGGAGTTAGGGCCATTTTAATAAAATTTTTAATTTTTTAATAATTTTTGCCTCGGGTACCGAATTAAGCTTATTTTTGCTCTATCTGCAATATTTAAGGAGTTAGGGCCATTTTAATAAAATTTTTAATTTTTTAAATTTTTTTTCCTCGGGTACCGAATTTAGCTTATTTTTGGTCTATCTGCAATATTTAAGGAGTTAGGGCCATTTTAATAAAATTTTTAATTTTTTAAATTTTTTTTCCTCGGGTACCGAATTTAGCTTATTTTTGCTCTATCTGCAATATTTAAGGAGTTAGGGCCATTTTAATAAAATTTTTAATTTTTAAATTTTTTTCCTCGGGTACCGAATTTAGCTTATTTTTGCTCTATCTGCAATATTTAAGGAGTTAGGGCCATTTTAATAAAATTTTTAATTTTTTAAATTTTTTTTCTCGGGTACCGAATTTAGCTTATTTTTGCTCTATCTGCAATATTTAAGGAGTTAGGGCCATTTTAATAAAATTTTTAATTTTTTAATAATTTTTGCCTCGGGTACCGAATTAAGCTTATTTTTGCTCTATCTGCATTATTTAAGGAGTTAGGGCCATTTTAATAAAATTTTTAATTTTTTAAATTTTTTGCCTCGGGTACCGAATTAAGCTTATTTTTGCTCTATCTGCAATATTTAAGGTTAGGGCCATTTTATTAAAATTTTTAATTTTTTAATAATTTTTGCCTCGGGTACCGAATTAAGCTTATTTTTGCTCTATCTGCAATATTTAAGGAGTTAAGGCCATTTTAATAAAATTTTTAATTTTTTAAATTTTTTGCCTCGGGTACCGAATTAAGCTTATTTTTGCTCTATCTGCAATATTTAAGGTTAGGGCCATTTTATTAAAATTTTTAATTTTTTAATAATTTTTGCCTCGGGTACCGAATTAAGCTTATTTTTGCTCTATCTGCAATATTTAAGGAGTTAGGGCCATTTTAATAAAATTTTTAATTTTTTAAATTTTTTTTCCTCGGGTACCAAATTTAGCTTATTTTTGCTCTATCTGCAATATTTAAGGAGTTAGGGCCATTTTAATAAAATTTTTAATTTTTAAAATTTTTTTTCCTCGGGTACCGAATTTAGCTTCTTTTTGCTCTATCTGCAATATTTAAGGTTAGGGCCATTTTATTAAAATTTTTAATTTTTTAATAATTTTTGCCTCGGGTACCGAATTAAGCTTATTTTTGCTCTATCTGCAATATTTAAGGAGTTAGGGCCATTTTAATAAAATTTTTAATTTTTTAATAATTTTTGCCTCGGGTACCGAATTAAGCTTATTTTTGCTCTATCTGCAATATTTAAGGAGTTAGGGCCATTTTAATAAAATTTTTAATTTTTTAAATTTTTTTTCCTCGGGTACCGAATTTAGCTTATTTTTGGTCTATCTGCAATATTTAAGGAGTTAGGGCCATTTTAATAAAATTTTTAATTTTTTAAATTTTTTTTCCTCGGGTACCGAATTTAGCTTATTTTTGCTCTATCTGCAATATTTAAGGAGTTAGGGCCATTTTAATAAAATTTTTAATTTTTTAAATTTTTTTCCTCGGGTACCGAATTTAGCTTATTTTTGGTCTATCTGCAATATTTAAGGAGTTAGGGCCATTTTAATAAAATTTTTAATTTTTTAAATTTTTTTTCTCGGGTACCGAATTTAGCTTATTTTTGCTCTATCTGCAATATTTAAGGAGTTAGGGCCATTTTAATAAAATTTTTAATTTTTTAAATTTTTTGCCTCGGGTACCGAATTAAGCTTATTTTTGCTCTATCTGCATTATTTAAGGAGTTAGGGCCATTTTAATAAAATTTTTAATTGTTTAAATTTTTTGCCTCGGGTACCGAATTAAGCTTATTTTTGCTCTATCTGCAATATTTAAGGAGTTAGGGCCATTTTAATAAAATTTTTAATTTTTTAAATTTTTTGCCTCGGGTACCGAATTAAGCTTATTTTTGCTCTATCTGCAATATTTAAGGAGTTAGGGCCATTTTAATAAAATTTTTAATTTTTTAAATTTTTTGCCTCGGGTACCGAATTAAGCTTATTTTTGCTCTATCTGCAATATTTAAGGAGTTAAGGCCATTTTAATAAAATTTTTAATTTTTTAAATTTTTTGCCTCGGGTACCGAATTAAGCTTATTTTTGCTCTATCTGCAATATTTAAGGAGTTAGGGCCATTTTAATAAAATTTTTAATTTTTAAAATTTTTTTCCTCGGGTACCGAATTTAGCTTCTTTTTGCTCTATCTGCAATATTTAAGGAGTTAGGGCCATTTTAATAAAATTTTTAATTTTTTAAATTTTTTTTCCTCGGGTACCGAATTTAGCTTATTTTTGGTCTATCTGCAATATTTAAGGAGTTAGGGCCATTTTAATAAAATTTTTAATTTTTTAAATTTTTTGCCTCGGGTACCGAATTAAGCTTATTTTTGCTCTATCTGCAATATTTAAGGAGTTAAGGCCATTTTAATAAAATTTTTAATTTTTTAAATTTTTTGCCTCGGGTACCGAATTAAGCTTATTTTTGCTCTATCTGCAATATTTAAGGAGTTAGGGCCATTTTAATAAAATTTTTTTTCCTCGGGTACCAAATTTAGCTTATTTTTGCTCTATCTGCAATATTTAAGGAGTTAGGGCCATTTTAATAAAATTTTTAATTTTTAAAATTTTTTTTCCTCGGGTACCGAATTTAGCTTCTTTTTGCTCTATCTGCAATATTTAAGGAGTTAGGGCCATTTTAATAAAATTTTTAATTTTTAAAATTTTTTTTCCTCGGGTACCGAATTTAGCTTCTTTTTGCTCTATCTGCAATATTTAAGGTTAGGGCCATTTTAATAAAATTTTTAATTTTTTTAATTTTTTTTCCTCGGGTACCAAATTTAGCTTATTTTTGCTCTATCTGCAATATTTAAGGAGTTAGGGCCATTTTAATAAAATTTTTAATTTTTTAAATTTTTTTTCCTCGGGTACCGAATTTAGCTTATTTTTGGTCTATCTGCAATATTTAAGGAGTTAGGGCCATTTTAATAAAATTTTTAATTTTTTAAATTTTTTGCCTCGGGTACCGAATTAAGCTTATTTTTGCTCTATCTGCAATATTTAAGGAGTTAAGGCCATTTTAATAAAATTTTTAATTTTTTAAATTTTTTTTCCTCGGGTACCGAATTTAGCTTATTTTTGGTCTATCTGCAATATTTAAGGAGTTAGGGCCATTTTAATAAAATTTTTAATTTTTTAAATTTTTTGCCTCGGGTACCGAATTAAGCTTATTTTTGCTCTATCTGCAATATTTAAGGAGTTAGGGCCATTTTAATAAAATTTTTAATTTTTTAAATTTTTTACCTCGGGTACCGAATTAAGCTTATTTTTGCTCTATCTGCAATATTTAAGGAGTTAGGGCCATTTTAATAAAATTTTTAATTTTTAAAATTTTTTTTCCTCGGGTACCGAATTTAGCTTCTTTTTGCTCTATCTGCAATATTTAAGGTTAGGGCCATTTTAATAAAATTTTTAATTTTTTTAATTTTTTTTCCTCGGGTACCAAATTTAGCTTATTTTTGGTCTATCTGCAATATTTAAGGAGTTAGGGCCATTTTAATAAAATTTTTAATTTTTTAAATTTTTTGCCTCGGGTACCGAATTAAGCTTATTTTTGCTCTATCTGCAATATTTAAGGAGTTAAGGCCATTTTAATAAAATTTTTAATTTTTTAAATTTTTTTTCCTCGGGTACCGAATTTAGCTTATTTTTGGTCTATCTGCAATATTTAAGGAGTTAGGGCCATTTTAATAAAATTTTTAATTTTTTAAATTTTTTGCCTCGGGTACCGAATTAAGCTTATTTTTGCTCTATCTGCAATATTTAAGGAGTTAGGGCCATTTTAATAAAATTTTTAATTGTTTAAATTTTTTGCCTCGGGTACCGAATTAAGCTTATTTTTGCTCTATCTGCAATATTTAAGGAGTTAGGGCCATTTTAATAAAATTTTTAATTTTTTAAATTTTTTACCTCGGGTACCGAATTAAGCTTATTTTTGCTCTATCTGCAATATTTAAGGAGTTAAGGCCATTTTAATAAAATTTTTAATTTTTTAAATTTTTTGCCTCGGGTACCGAATTAAGCTTATTTTTGCTCTATCTGCAATATTTAAGGAGTTAGGGCCATTTTAATAAAATTTTTAATTTTTTAAATTTTTTTTCCTCGGGTACCGAATTTAGCTTATTTTTGGTCTATCTGCAATATTTAAGGAGTTAGGGCCATTTTAATAAAATTTTTAATTTTTTAAATTTTTTGCCTCGGGTACCGAATTAAGCTTATTTTTGCTCTATCTGCAATATTTAAGGAGTTAAGGCCATTTTAATAAAATTTTTAATTTTTTAAATTTTTTTTCCTCGGGTACCGAATTTAGCTTATTTTTGGTCTATCTGCAATATTTAAGGAGTTAGGGCCATTTTAATAAAATTTTTAATTTTTAAAATTTTTTTTCCTCGGGTACCGAATTTAGCTTCTTTTTGCTCTATCTGCAATATTTAAGGTTAGGGCCATTTTAATAAAATTTTTAATTTTTTTAAATTTTTTTTCCTCGGGTACCAAATTTAGCTTATTTTTGCTCTATCTGCAATATTTAAGGAGTTAGGGCCATTTTAATAAAATTTTTAATTTTTTAAATTTTTTTTCCTCGGGTACCGAATTTAGCTTATTTTTGGTCTATCTGCAATATTTAAGGAGTTAGGGCCATTTTAATAAAATTTTTAATTTTTTAAATTTTTTGCCTCGGGTACCGAATTAAGCTTATTTTTGCTCTATCTGCAATATTTAAGGAGTTAAGGCCATTTTAATAAAATTTTTAATTTTTTAAATTTTTTTTCCTCGGGTACCGAATTTAGCTTATTTTTGGTCTATCTGCAATATTTAAGGAGTTAGGGCCATTTTAATAAAATTTTTAATTTTTTAAATTTTTTGCCTCGGGTACCGAATTAAGCTTATTTTTGCTCTATCTGCAATATTTAAGGAGTTAGGGCCATTTTAATAAAATTTTTAATTGTTTAAATTTTTTGCCTCGGGTACCGAATTAAGCTTATTTTTGCTCTATCTGCAATATTTAAGGAGTTAGGGCCATTTTAATAAAATTTTTAATTTTTTAAATTTTTTGCCTCGGGTACCGAATTAAGCTTATTTTTGCTCTATCTGCAATATTTAAGGAGTTAAGGCCATTTTAATAAAATTTTTAATTTTTTAAATTTTTTGCCTCGGGTACCGAATTAAGCTTATTTTTGCTCTATCTGCAATATTTAAGGAGTTAGGGCCATTTTAATAAAATTTTTAATTTTTTAAATTTTTTACCTCGGGTACCGAATTAAGCTTATTTTTGCTCTATCTGCAATATTTAAGGAGTTAAGGCCATTTTAATAAAATTTTTAATTTTTTAAATTTTTTGCCTCGGGTACCGAATTAAGCTTATTTTTGCTCTATCTGCAATATTTAAGGAGTTAGGGCCATTTTAATAAAATTTTTAATTGTTTAAATTTTTTGCCTCGGGTACCGAATTAAGCTTATTTTTGCTCTATCTGCAATATTTAAGGAGTTAGGGCCATTTTAATAAAATTTTTAATTTTTTAAATTTTTTGCCTCGGGTACCGAATTAAGCTTATTTTTGCTCTATCTGCAATATTTAAGGAGTTAAGGCCATTTTAATAAAATTTTTAATTTTTTAAATTTTTTGCCTCGGGTACCGAATTAAGCTTATTTTTGCTCTATCTGCAATATTTAAGGTTAGGGCCATTTTATTAAAATTTTTAATTTTTTAATAATTTTTGCCTCGGGTACCGAATTAAGCTTATTTTTGCTCTATCTGCAATATTTAAGGAGTTAGGGCCATTTTAATAAAATTTTTAATTTTTTAATAATTTTTGCCTCGGGTACCGAATTAAGCTTATTTTTGCTCTATCTGCAATATTTAAGGAGTTAGGGCCATTTTAATAAAATTTTTAATTTTTTAAATTTTTTTTCCTCGGGTACCGAATTTAGCTTATTTTTGCTCTATCTGCAATATTTAAGGAGTTAGGGCCATTTTAATAAAATTTTTAATTTTTTAAATTTTTTTTCCTCGGGTACCGAATTTAGCTTATTTTTGGTCTATCTGCAATATTTAAGGAGTTAGGGCCATTTTAATAAAATTTTTAATTTTTTAAATTTTTTTTCCTCGGGTACCGAATTTAGCTTATTTTTGCTCTATCTGCAATATTTAAGGAGTTAGGGCCATTTTAATAAAATTTTTAATTTTTTAAATTTTTTGCCTCGGGTACCGAATTAAGCTTATTTTTGCTCTATCTGCATTATTTAAGGAGTTAGGGCCATTTTAATAAAATTTTTAATTGTTTAAATTTTTTGCCTCGGGTACCGAATTAAGCTTATTTTTGCTCTATCTGCAATATTTAAGGAGTTAGGGCCATTTTAATAAAATTTTTAATTTTTTAAATTTTTTGCCTCGGGTACCGAATTAAGCTTATTTTTGCTCTATCTGCAATATTTAAGGAGTTAAGGCCATTTTAATAAAATTTTTAATTTTTTAAATTTTTTGCCTCGGGTACCGAATTAAGCTTATTTTTGCTCTATCTGCAATATTTAAGGAGTTAGGGCCATTTTAATAAAATTTTTAATTTTTTAAATTTTTTTTCCTCGGGTACCAAATTTAGCTTATTTTTGCTCTATCTGCAATATTTAAGGAGTTAGGGCCATTTTAATAAAATTTTTAATTTTTAAAATTTTTTTTCCTCGGGTACCGAATTTAGCTTCTTTTTGCTCTATCTGCAATATTTAAGGTTAGGGCCATTTTAATAAAATTTTTAATTTTTTAAATTTTTTTTCCTCGGGTACCGAATTTAGCTTCTTTTTGCTCTATCTGCAATATTTAAGGTTAGGGCCATTTTAATAAAATTTTTAATTTTTTAAATTTTTTTTCCTCGGGTACCAAATTTAGCTTATTTTTGCTCTATCTGCAATATTTAAGGAGTTAGGGCCATTTTAATAAAATTTTTAATTTTTTAAATTTTTTTTCCTCGGGTACCGAATTTAGCTTATTTTTGGTCTATCTGCAATATTTAAGGAGTTAGGGCCATTTTAATAAAATTTTTAATTTTTTAAATTTTTTTTCCTCGGGTACCGAATTTAGCTTATTTTTGCTCTATCTGCAATATTTAAGGAGTTAGGGCCATTTTAATAAAATTTTTAATTTTTTAAATTTTTTTTCCTCGGGTACCAAATTTAGCTTATTTTTGCTCTATCTGCAATATTTAAGGAGTTAGGGCCATTTTAATAAAATTTTTAATTTTTAAAATTTTTTTTCCTCGGGTACCGAATTTAGCTTCTTTTTGCTCTATCTGCAATATTTAAGGAGTTAGGGCCATTTTAATAAAATTTTTAATTTTTTAAATTTTTTTTCCTCGGGTACCGAATTTAGCTTATTTTTGGTCTATCTGCAATATTTAAGGAGTTAGGGCCATTTTAATAAAATTTTTAATTTTTTAAATTTTTTGCCTCGGGTACCGGATTAAGCTTATTTTTGCTCTATCTGCAATATTTAAGGAGTTAAGGCCATTTTAATAAAATTTTTAATTTTTTAAATTTTTTGCCTCGGGTACCGAATTAAGCTTATTTTTGCTCTATCTGCAATATTTAAGGAGTTAGGGCCATTTTAATAAAATTTTTAATTTTTAAAATTTTTTTTCCTCGGGTACCGAATTTAGCTTCTTTTTGCTCTATCTGCAATATTTAAGGAGTTAGGGCCATTTTAATAAAATTTTTAATTTTTTAAATTTTTTTTCCTCGGGTACCAAATTTAGCTTATTTTTGCTCTATCTGCAATATTTAAGGAGTTAGGGCCATTTTAATAAAATTTTTAATTTTTAAAATTTTTTTTCCTCGGGTACCGAATTTAGCTTCTTTTTGCTCTATCTGCAATATTTAAGGTTAGGGCCATTTTATTAAAATTTTTAATTTTTTAATAATTTTTGCCTCGGGTACCGAATTAAGCTTATTTTTGCTCTATCTGCAATATTTAAGGAGTTAGGGCCATTTTAATAAAATTTTTAATTTTTTAATAATTTTTGCCTCGGGTACCGAATTAAGCTTATTTTTGCTCTATCTGCAATATTTAAGGAGTTAGGGCCATTTTAATAAAATTTTTAATTTTTTAAATTTTTTTTCCTCGGGTACCGAATTTAGCTTATTTTTGGTCTATCTGCAATATTTAAGGAGTTAGGGCCATTTTAATAAAATTTTTAATTTTTTAAATTTTTTTTCCTCGGGTACCGAATTTAGCTTATTTTTGCTCTATCTGCAATATTTAAGGAGTTAGGGCCATTTTAATAAAATTTTTAATTTTTTAAATTTTTTTTCCTCGGGTACCGAATTTAGCTTATTTTTGGTCTATCTGCAATATTTAAGGAGTTAGGGCCATTTTAATAAAATTTTTAATTTTTTAAATTTTTTTTCCTCGGGTACCGAATTTAGCTTATTTTTGCTCTATCTGCAATATTTAAGGAGTTAGGGCCATTTTAATAAAATTTTTAATTTTTTAAATTTTTTGCCTCGGGTACCGAATTAAGCTTATTTTTGCTCTATCTGCATTATTTAAGGAGTTAGGGCCATTTTAATAAAATTTTTAATTGTTTAAATTTTTTGCCTCGGGTACCGAATTAAGCTTATTTTTGCTCTATCTGCAATATTTAAGGAGTTAGGGCCATTTTAATAAAATTTTTAATTTTTTAAATTTTTTGCCTCGGGTACCGAATTAAGCTTATTTTTGCTCTATCTGCAATATTTAAGGAGTTAAGGCCATTTTAATAAAATTTTTAATTTTTTAAATTTTTTGCCTCGGGTACCGAATTAAGCTTATTTTTGCTCTATCTGCAATATTTAAGGAGTTAGGGCCATTTTAATAAAATTTTTAATTTTTTAAATTTTTTTTCCTCGGGTACCAAATTTAGCTTATTTTTGCTCTATCTGCAATATTTAAGGAGTTAGGGCCATTTTAATAAAATTTTTAATTTTTAAAATTTTTTTTCCTCGGGTACCGAATTTAGCTTCTTTTTGCTCTATCTGCAATATTAAAGGTTAGGGCCATTTTAATAAAATTTTTAATTTTTTAAATTTTTTTTCCTCGGGTACCAAATTTAGCTTATTTTTGCTCTATCTGCAATATTTAAGGAGTTAGGGCCATTTTAATAAAATTTTTAATTTTTAAAATTTTTTTTCCTCGGGTACCGAATTTAGCTTCTTTTTGCTCTATCTGCAATATTTAAGGTTAGGGCCATTTTAATAAAATTTTTAATTTTTTAAATTTTTTTTCCTCGGGTACCAAATTTAGCTTATTTTTGCTCTATCTGCAATATTTAAGGAGTTAGGGCCATTTTAATAAAATTTTTAATTTTTTAAATTTTTTTTTCCTCGGGTACCGAATTTAGCTTATTTTGGTCTATCTGCAATATTTAAGGAGTTAGGGCCATTTTAATAAAATTTTTAATTTTTTAAATTTTTTTTCCTCGGGTACCGAATTTAGCTTATTTTTTGCTCTATCTGCAATATTTAAGGAGTTAGGGCCATTTTTAATAAAATTTTTAATTTTTTAAATTTTTTTTCCTCGGGTACCAAATTTAGCTTATTTTTGCTCTATCTGCAATATTTAAGGAGTTAGGGCCATTTTAATAAAATTTTTAATTTTTAAAATTTTTTTTCCTCGGGTACCGAATTTAGCTTCTTTTTGCTCTATCTGCAATATTTAAGGAGTTAGGGCCATTTTAATAAAATTTTTAATTTTTTAAATTTTTTGCCTCGGGTACCGAATTAAGCTTATTTTTGCTCTATCTGCAATATTTAAGGAGTTAGGGCCATTTTAATAAAATTTTTAATTTTTTAAATTTTTTTTCCTCGGGTACCAAATTTAGCTTATTTTTGCTCTATCTGCAATATTTAAGGAGTTAGGGCCATTTTAATAAAATTTTTAATTTTTTAAATTTTTTTGCCTCGGGTACCGGATTAAGCTTATTTTTGCTCTATCTGCAATATTTAAGGAGTTAAGGCCATTTTAATAAAATTTTTAATTTTTTAAATTTTTTGCCTCGGGTACCGAATTAAGCTTATTTTTGCTCTATCTGCAATATTTAAGGAGTTAGGGCCATTTTAATAAAATTTTTAATTTTTTAAATTTTTTTTCCTCGGGTACCAAATTTAGCTTATTTTTGCTCTATCTGCAATATTTAAGGAGTTAGGGCCATTTTAATAAAATTTTTAATTTTTAAAATTTTTTTTCCTCGGGTACCGAATTTAGCTTCTTTTTGCTCTATCTGCAATATTTAAGGTTAGGGCCATTTTAATAAAATTTTTAATTTTTTAAATTTTTTTTCCTCGGGTACCAAATTTAGCTTATTTTTGCTCTATCTGCAATATTTAAGGAGTTAGGGCCATTTTAATAAAATTTTTAATTTTTTAAATTTTTTTTCCTCGGGTACCGAATTTAGCTTATTTTTGGTCTATCTGCAATATTTAAGGAGTTAGGGCCATTTTAATAAAATTTTTAATTTTTTAAATTTTTTGCCTCGGGTACCGAATTAAGCTTATTTTTGCTCTATCTGCAATATTTAAGGAGTTAAGGCCATTTTAATAAAATTTTTAATTTTTTAAATTTTTTGCCTCGGGTACCGAATTAAGCTTATTTTTGCTCTATCTGCAATATTTAAGGAGTTAGGGCCATTTTAATAAAATTTTTAATTTTTTAAATTTTTTACCTCGGGTACCGAATTAAGCTTATTTTTGCTCTATCTGCAATATTTAAGGAGTTAAGGCCATTTTAATAAAATTTTTAATTTTTTAAATTTTTTGCCTCGGGTACCGAATTAAGCTTATTTTTGCTCTATCTGCAATATTTAAGGAGTTAGGGCCATTTTAATAAAATTTTTAATTGTTTAAATTTTTTGCCTCGGGTACCGAATTAAGCTTATTTTTGCTCTATCTGCAATATTTAAGGAGTTAGGGCCATTTTAATAAAATTTTTAATTTTTTAAATTTTTTGCCTCGGGTACCGAATTAAGCTTATTTTTGCTCTATCTGCAATATTTAAGGAGTTAAGGCCATTTTAATAAAATTTTTAATTTTTTAAATTTTTTGCCTCGGGTACCGAATTAAGCTTATTTTTGCTCTATCTGCAATATTTAAGGAGTTAGGGCCATTTTAATAAAATTTTTAATTTTTTAAATTTTTTTTCCTCGGGTACCAAATTTAGCTTATTTTTGCTCTATCTGCAATATTTAAGGAGTTAGGGCCATTTTAATAAAATTTTTAATTTTTAAAATTTTTTTTCCTCGGGTACCGAATTTAGCTTCTTTTTGCTCTATCTGCAATATTTAAGGAGTTAGGGCCATTTTATTAAAATTTTTAATTTTTTAATAATTTTTGCCTCGGGTACCGAATTAAGCTTATTTTTGCTCTATCTGCAATATTTAAGGAGTTAGGGCCATTTTAATAAAATTTTTAATTTTTTAATAATTTTTGCCTCGGGTACCGAATTAAGTTATTTTTGCTCTATCTGCAATATTTAAGGAGTTAGGGCCATTTTAATAAAATTTTTAATTTTTTAAATTTTTTTTCCTCGGGTACCGAATTTAGCTTATTTTTGGTCTATCTGCAATATTTAAGGAGTTAGGGCCATTTTAATAAAATTTTTAATTTTTTAAATTTTTTTTCCTCGGGTACCGAATTTAGCTTATTTTTGCTCTATCTGCAATATTTAAGGAGTTAGGGCCATTTTAATAAAATTTTTAATTTTTTAAATTTTTTTTCCTCGGGTACCGAATTTAGCTTATTTTTGCTCTATCTGCAATATTTAAGGAGTTAGGGCCATTTTAATAAAATTTTTAATTTTTTAAATTTTTTGCCTCGGGTACCGAATTAAGCTTATTTTTGCTCTATCTGCATTATTTAAGGAGTTAGGGCCATTTTAATAAAATTTTTAATTGTTTAAATTTTTTGCCTCGGGTACCGAATTAAGCTTATTTTTGCTCTATCTGCAATATTTAAGGAGTTAGGGCCATTTTAATAAAATTTTTAATTTTTTAAATTTTTTGCCTCGGGTACCGAATTAAGCTTATTTTTGCTCTATCTGCAATATTTAAGGAGTTAAGGCCATTTTAATAAAATTTTTAATTTTTTAAATTTTTTGCCTCGGGTACCGAATTAAGCTTATTTTTGCTCTATCTGCAATATTTAAGGAGTTAGGGCCATTTTAATAAAATTTTTAATTTTTTAAATTTGTTTTCCTCGGGTACCAAATTTAGCTTATTTTTGCTCTATCTGCAATATTTAAGGAGTTAGGGCCATTTTAATAAAATTTTTAATTTTTAAAATTTTTTTTCCTCGGGTACCGAATTTAGCTTCTTTTTGCTCTATCTGCAATATTTAAGGAGTTAGGGCCATTTTAATAAAATTTTTAATTTTTTAAATTTTTTTTCCTCGGGTACCGAATTTAGCTTCTTTTTGCTCTATCTGCAATATTTAAGGTTAGGGCCATTTTATTAAAATTTTTAATTTTTTAATAATTTTTGCCTCGGGTACCGAATTAAGCTTATTTTTGCTCTATCTGCAATATTTAAGGAGTTAGGGCCATTTTAATAAAATTTTTAATTTTTTAATAATTTTTGCCTCGGGTACCGAATTAAGTTTATTTTTGCTCTATCTGCAATATTTAAGGAGTTAGGGCCATTTTAATAAAATTTTTAATTTTTTAAATTTTTTTTCCTCGGGTACCGAATTTAGCTTATTTTTGGTCTATCTGCAATATTTAAGGAGTTAGGGCCATTTTAATAAAATTTTTAATTTTTTAAATTTTTTTTCCTCGGGTACCGAATTTAGCTTATTTTTGCTCTATCTGCAATATTTAAGGAGTTAGGGCCATTTTAATAAAATTTTTAATTTTTTAAATTTTTTTTCCTCGGGTACCGAATTTAGCTTATTTTTGCTCTATCTGCAATATTTAAGGAGTTAGGGCCATTTTAATAAAATTTTTAATTTTTTAAATTTTTTGCCTCGGGTACCGAATTAAGCTTATTTTTGCTCTATCTGCATTATTTAAGGAGTTAGGGCCATTTTAATAAAATTTTTAATTGTTTAAATTTTTTGCCTCGGGTACCGAATTAAGCTTATTTTTGCTCTATCTGCAATATTTAAGGAGTTAGGGCCATTTTAATAAAATTTTTAATTTTTTAAATTTTTTGCCTCGGGTACCGAATTAAGCTTATTTTTGCTCTATCTGCAATATTTAAGGAGTTAAGGCCATTTTAATAAAATTTTTAATTTTTTAAATTTTTTGCCTCGGGTACCGAATTAAGCTTATTTTTGCTCTATCTGCAATATTTAAGGAGTTAGGGCCATTTTAATAAAATTTTTAATTTTTTAAATTTGTTTTCCTCGGGTACCAAATTTAGCTTATTTTTGCTCTATCTGCAATATTTAAGGAGTTAGGGCCATTTTAATAAAATTTTTAATTTTTAAAATTTTTTTTCCTCGGGTACCGAATTTAGCTTCTTTTTGCTCTATCTGCAATATTTAAGGAGTTAGGGCCATTTTAATAAAATTTTTAATTTTTTAAATTTTTTTTCCTCGGGTACCGAATTTAGCTTCTTTTTGCTCTATCTGCAATATTTAAGGTTAGGGCCATTTTATTAAAATTTTTAATTTTTTAAATTTTTTGCCTCGGGTACCGAATTAAGCTTATTTTTGCTCTATCTGCAATATTTAAGGAGTTAGGGCCATTTTAATAAAATTTTTAATTTTTTAAATTTTTTGCCTCGGGTACCGAATTAAGCTTATTTTTGCTCTATCTGCAATATTTAAGGAGTTAAGGCCATTTTAATAAAATTTTTAATTTTTTAAATTTTTTGCCTCGGGTACCGAATTAAGCTTATTTTTGCTCTATCTGCAATATTTAAGGAGTTAGGGCCATTTTAATAAAATTTTTAATTTTTTAAATTTTTTGCCTCGGGTACCGAATTAAGCTTATTTTTGCTCTATCTGCAATATTTAAGGAGTTAAGGCCATTTTAATAAAATTTTTAATTTTTTAAATTTTTTGCCTCGGGTACCGAATTAAGCTTATTTTTGCTCTATCTGCAATATTTAAGGAGTTAGGGCCATTTTAATAAAATTTTTAATTTTTAAAATTTTTTTTCCTCGGGTACCGAATTTAGCATCTTTTTGCTCTATCTGCAATATTTAAGGTTAGGGCCATTTTATTAAAATTTTTAATTTTTTAATAATTTTTGCCTCGGGTACCGAATTAAGCTTATTTTTGCTCTATCTGCAATATTTAAGGAGTTAGGGCCATTTTAATAAAATTTTTAATTTTTTAATAATTTTTGCCTCGGGTACCGAATTAAGCTTATTTTTGCTCTATCTGCAATATTTAAGGAGTTAGGGCCATTTTAATAAAATTTTTAATTTTTTAAATTTTTTTTCCTCGGGTACCGAATTTAGCTTCTTTTTGCTCTATCTGCAATATTTAAGGAGTTAGGGCCATTTTAATAAAATTTTTAATTTTTAAAATTTTTTTTCCTCGGGTACCGAATTTAGCTTCTTTTTGCTCTATCTGCAATATTTAAGGTTAGGGCCATTTTATTAAAATTTTTAATTTTTTAATAATTTTTGCCTCGGGTACCGAATTAAGCTTATTTTTGCTCTATCTGCAATATTTAAGGAGTTAAGGCCATTTTAATAAAATTTTTAATTTTTTAATAATTTTTGCCTCGGGTACCGAATTAAGCTTATTTTTGCTCTATCTGCAATATTTAAGGAGTTAGGGCCATTTTAATAAAATTTTTAATTTTTTAAATTTTTTTTCCTCGGGTACCGAATTTAGCTTATTTTTGGTCTATCTGCAATATTTAAGGAGTTAGGGCCATTTTAATAAAATTTTTAATTTTTTAAATTTTTTGCCTCGGGTACCGAATTAAGCTTATTTTTGCTCTATCTGCAATATTTAAGGAGTTAAGGCCATTTTAATAAAATTTTTAATTTTTTAAATTTTTTGCCTCGGGTACCGAATTAAGCTTATTTTTGCTCTATCTGCAATATTTAAGGAGTTAGGGCCATTTTAATAAAATTTTTAATTTTTTAAATTTGTTTTCCTCGGGTACCAAATTTAGCTTATTTTTGCTCTATCTGCAATATTTAAGGAGTTAGGGCCATTTTAATAAAATTTTTAATTTTTAAAATTTTTTTTCCTCGGGTACCGAATTTAGCTTCTTTTTGCTCTATCTGCAATATTTAAGGAGTTAGGGCCATTTTAATAAAATTTTTAATTTTTTAAATTTTTTTTCCTCGGGTACCGAATTTAGCTTCTTTTTGCTCTATCTGCAATATTTAAGGTTAGGGCCATTTTATTAAAATTTTTAATTTTTTAAATTTTTTGCCTCGGGTACCGAATTAAGCTTATTTTTGCTCTATCTGCAATATTTAAGGAGTTAGGGCCATTTTAATAAAATTTTTAATTTTTTAAATTTTTTGCCTCGGGTACCGAATTAAGCTTATTTTTGCTCTATCTGCAATATTTAAGGAGTTAAGGCCATTTTAATAAAATTTTTAATTTTTTAAATTTTTTGCCTCGGGTACCGAATTAAGCTTATTTTTGCTCTATCTGCAATATTTAAGGAGTTAGGGCCATTTTAATAAAATTTTTAATTTTTTAAATTTTTTGCCTCGGGTACCGAATTAAGCTTATTTTTGCTCTATCTGCAATATTTAAGGAGTTAAGGCCATTTTAATAAAATTTTTAATTTTTTAAATTTTTTTTCCTCGGGTACCGAATTTAGCTTATTTTTGGTCTATCTGCAATATTTAAGGAGTTAGGGCCATTTTAATAAAATTTTTAATTTTTTAAATTTTTTGCCTCGGGTACCGAATTAAGCTTATTTTTGCTCTATCTGCAATATTTAAGGAGTTAAGGCCATTTTAATAAAATTTTTAATTTTTTAAATTTTTTGCCTCGGGTACCGAATTAAGCTTATTTTTGCTCTATCTGCAATATTTAAGGAGTTAGGGCCATTTTAATAAAATTTTTAATTTTTTAAATTTTTTGCCTCGGGTACCGAATTAAGCTTATTTTTGCTCTATCTGCAATATTTAAGGAGTTAAGGCCATTTTAATAAAATTTTTAATTTTTTAAATTTTTTGCCTCGGGTACCGAATTAAGCTTATTTTTGCTCTATCTGCAATATTTAAGGAGTTAGGGCCATTTTAATAAAATTTTTAATTTTTTAAATTTGTTTTCCTCGGGTACCAAATTTAGCTTATTTTTGCTCTATCTGCAATATTTAAGGAGTTAGGGCCATTTTAATAAAATTTTTAATTTTTAAAATTTTTTTTCCTCGGGTACCGAATTTAGCTTCTTTTTGCTCTATCTGCAATATTTAAGGAGTTAGGGCCATTTTAATAAAATTTTTAATTTTTTAAATTTTTTTTCCTCGGGTACCGAATTTAGCTTCTTTTTGCTCTATCTGCAATATTTAAGGTTAGGGCCATTTTATTAAAATTTTTAATTTTTTAAATTTTTTGCCTCGGGTACCGAATTAAGCTTATTTTTGCTCTATCTGCAATATTTAAGGAGTTAGGGCCATTTTAATAAAATTTTTAATTTTTTAAATTTTTTGCCTCGGGTACCGAATTAAGCTTATTTTTGCTCTATCTGCAATATTTAAGGAGTTAAGGCCATTTTAATAAAATTTTTAATTTTTTAAATTTTTTGCCTCGGGTACCGAATTAAGCTTATTTTTGCTCTATCTGCAATATTTAAGGAGTTAGGGCCATTTTAATAAAATTTTTAATTTTTTAAATTTTTTTTCCTCGGGTACCAAATTTAGCTTATTTTTGCTCTATCTGCAATATTTAAGGAGTTAGGGCCATTTTAATAAAATTTTAAATTTTTTAAATTTTTTTTCCTCGGGTACCGAATTTAGCTTATTTTTGCTCTATCTGCAATATTTAAGGAGTTAGGGCCATTTTAATAAAATTTTTAATTTTTTAATAATTTTTGCCTCGGGTTCCGAATTAAGCTTATTTTTGCTCTATCTGCAATATTTAAGGAGTTAGGGCCATTTTAATAAAATTTTTAATTTTTTAAATTTTTTTTCCTCGGGTACCAAATTTAGCTTATTTTTGCTCTATCTGCAATATTTAAGGAGTTAGGGCCATTTTAATAAAATTTTTAATTTTTTAAATTTTTTTTCCTCGGGTACCGAATTTAGCTTATTTTTGGTCTATCTGCAATATTTAAGGAGTTAGGGCCATTTTAATAAAATTTTTAATTTTTTAAATTTTTTGCCTCGGGTACCGAATTAAGCTTATTTTTGCTCTATCTGCAATATTTAAGGAGTTAGGGCCATTTTAATAAAATTTTTAATTTTTAAAATTTTTTTTCCTCGGGTACCGAATTTAGCTTCTTTTTGCTCTATCTGCAATATTTAAGGAGTTAGGGCCATTTTAATAAAATTTTTAATTTTTTAAATTTTTTTTCCTCGGGTACCGAATTTAGCTTCTTTTTGCTCTATCTGCAATATTTAAGGAGTTAGGGCCATTTTAATAAAATTTTTAATTTTTTAAATTTTTTTTCCTCGGGTACCGAATTTAGCTTCTTTTTGCTCTATCTGCAATATTTAAGGTTAGGGCCATTTTATTAAAATTTTTAATTTTTTAAATTTTTTGCCTCGGGTACCGAATTAAGCTTATTTTTGCTCTATCTGCAATATTTAAGGAGTTAGGGCCATTTTAATAAAATTTTTAATTTTTTAAATTTTTTGCCTCGGGTACCGAATTAAGCTTATTTTTGCTCTATCTGCAATATTTAAGGAGTTAGGGCCATTTTAATAAAATTTTTAATTTTTTAAATTTTTTTTCCTCGGGTACCAAATTTAGCTTATTTTTGCTCTATCTGCAATATTTAAGGAGTTAGGGCCATTTTAATAAAATTTTTAATTTTTTAAATTTTTTTTCCTCGGGTACCGAATTTAGCTTATTTTTGGTCTATCTGCAATATTTAAGGAGTTAGGGCCATTTTAATAAAATTTTTAATTTTTTAAATTTTTTGCCTCGGGTACCGAATTAAGCTTATTTTTGCTCTATCTGCAATATTTAAGGAGTTAGGGCCATTTTAATAAAATTTTTAATTTTTAAAATTTTTTTTCCTCGGGTACCGAATTTAGCTTATTTTTGCTCTATCTGCAATATTTAAGGAGTTAGGGCCATTTTAATAAAATTTTTAATTTTTTAAATTTTTTGCCTCGGGTACCGAATTAAGCTTATTTTTGCTCTATCTGCAATATTTAAGGAGTTAGGGCCATTTTAATAAAATTTTTAATTTTTTAAATTTTTTGCCTCGGGTACCGAATTAAGCTTATTTTTGCTCTATCTGCAATATTTAAGGAGTTAGGGCCATTTTAATAAAATTTGTAATTTTTTAATTATTTTTTCATCGGGTACCGAATTTAGCTTATTTTTGCTCTATCTGCAATATTTAAGGAGTTAGGGCCATTTTAATAAAATTTTTAATTTTTTAAATTTTTTTTCCTCGGGTACCGAATTTAGCTTATTTTTGCTCTATCTGCAATATTTAAGGAGTTAGGGCCATTTTAATAAAATTTTTAATTTTTTAAATTTTTTGCCTCGGGTACCGAATTAAGCTTATTTTTGCTCTATCTGCAATATTTAAGGAGTTAGGGCCATTTTAATAAAATTTTTAATTTTTTAAATTTTTTGCCTCGGGTACCGAATTAAGCTTATTTTTGCTCTATCTGCAATATTTAAGGAGTTAGGGCCATTTTAATAAAATTTTTAATTTTTAAAATTTTTTGCCTCGGGTACCGAATTAAGCTTATTTTTGCTCTATCTGCAATATTTAAGGAGTTAGGGCCATTTTAATAAAATTTTTAATTTTTGAAATTTTTTTTCCTCGGGTACCAAATTTAGCTTATTTTTGCTCTATCTGCAATATTTAAGGAGTTAGGGCCATTTTAATAAAATTTTTAATTTTTAAAATTTTTTTTCCTCGGGTACCAAATTTAGCTTATTTTTGCTCTATCTGCAATATTTAAGGAGTTAGGGCCATTTTAATAAAATTTTTAATTTTTAAAATTTTTTTTCCTCGGGTACCGAATTTAGCTTCTTTTTGCTCTATCTGCAATATTTAAGGAGTTAGGGCCATTTTAATAAAATTTTTAATTTTTAAAATTTTTTTTCCTCGGGTACCGAATTTAGCTTCTTTTTGCTCTATCTGCAATATTTAAGGAGTTAGGGCTATTTTAATAAAATTTGTAATTTTTTAAATTTTTTTTCCTCGGGTACCGAATTAAGCTTATTTTTGCTCTATCTGCAATATTTAAGGAGTTAGGGCCATTTTAATAAAATTTTTAATTTTTAAAATTTTTGCCTCGGGTACCGAATTAAGCTTATTTTTGCTCTATCTGCAATATTTAAGGAGTTAGGGCCATTTTAATAAAATTTGTAATTTTTTAATTATTTTTTGCCTCGGGTACCGAATTAAGCTTATTTTTGCTCTATCTGCAATATTTAAGGAGTTAGGGCCATTTTAATAAAATTTTTAATTTTGTAAATTTTTGCCTCGGGTACCGAATTTAGCTTATTTTTGCTCTATCTGCAATATTTAAGGAGTTAGGGCCATTTTAATAAAATTTGTAATTTTTTAATTATTTTTTGCCTCGGGTACCGAATTAAGCTTATTTTTGCTCTATCTGCAATATTTAAGGAGTTAGGGCTATTTTAATAAAATTTGTAATTTTTTAAATTTTTTTTCCTCGGGTACCGAATTAAGCTTATTTTTGCTCTATCTGCAATATTTAAGGAGTTAGGGCCATTTTAATAAAATTTTTAATTTTTAAAATTTTTGCCTCGGGTACCGAATTAAGCTTATTTTTGCTCTATCTGCAATATTTAAGGAGTTAGGGCCATTTTAATAAAATTTTTAATTTTTTAAATTTTTTGCCTCGGGTACCGAATTAAGCTTATTTTTGCTCTATCTGCAATATTTAAGGAGTTAGGGCCATTTTAATAAAATTTTTAATTTTTTAAATTTTTTGCCTCGGGTACCGAATTAAGCTTATTTATGCTCTATCTGCAATATTTAAGGAGTTAAGGCCATTTTAATAAAATTTTTAATTTTTTAAATTTTTTGCCTCGGGTACCGAATTAAGCTTATTTATGCTCTATCTGCAATATTTAAGGAGTTAAGGCCATTTTAATAAAATTTTTAATTTTTTAAATTTTTTGCCTCGGGTACCGAATTAAGCTTATTTTTGCTCTATCTGCAATATTTAAGGAGTTAGGGCCATTTTAATAAAATTTTTAATTTTTTAAATTTTTTTTCCTCGGGTACCGAATTTAGCTTATTTTTGCTCTATCTGCAATATTTAAGGAGTTAGGGCCATTTTAATAAAATTTTTAATTTTTTAAATTTTTTGCCTCGGGTACCGAATTAAGCTTATTTATGCTCTATCTGCAATATTTAAGGAGTTAAGGCCATTTTAATAAAATTTTTAATTTTTTAAATTTTTTGCCTCGGGTACCGAATTAAGCTTATTTTTGCTCTATCTGCAATATTTAAGGAGTTAGGGCCATTTTAATAAAATTTGTAATTTTTTAATTATTTTTTCATCGGGTACCGAATTTAGCTTATTTTTGCTCTATCTGCAATATTAAAGGAGTTAGGGCCATTTTAATAAAATTTTTAATTTTTTAAATTTTTTTTCCTCGGGTACCGAATTTAGCTTATTTTTGCTCTATCTGCAATATTTAAGGAGTTAGGGCCATTTTAATAAAATTTTTAATTTTTTAAATTTTTTGCCTCGGGTACCGAATTAAGCTTATTTTTGCTCTATCTGCAATATTTAAGGAGTTAGGGCCATTTTAATAAAATTTTTAATTTTTTAAATTTTTTGCCTCGGGTACCGAATTAAGCTTATTTTTGCTCTATCTGCAATATTTAAGGAGTTAGGGCCATTTTAATAAAATTTTTAATTTTTTAAATTTTTTGCCTCGGGTACCGAATTAAGCTTATTTTTGCTCTATCTGCAATATTTAAGGAGTTAGGGCCATTTTAATAAAATTTGTAATTTTTTAATTATTTTTTCATCGGGTACCGAATTTAGCTTATTTTTGCTCTATCTGCAATATTAAAGGAGTTAGGGCCATTTTAATAAAATTTTTAATTTTTTAAATTTTTTTTCCTCGGGTACCGAATTTAGCTTATTTTTGCTCTATCTGCAATATTTAAGGAGTTAGGGCCATTTTAATAAAATTTTTAATTTTTTAAATTTTTTGCCTCGGGTACCGAATTAAGCTTATTTTTGCTCTATCTGCAATATTTAAGGAGTTAGGGCCATTTTAATAAAATTTTTAATTTTTTAAATTTTTTGCCTCGGGTACCGAATTAAGCTTATTTATGCTCTATCTGCAATATTTAAGGAGTTAAGGCCATTTTAATAAAATTTTTAATTTTTTAAATTTTTTGCCTCGGGTACCGAATTAAGCTTATTTTTGCTCTATCTGCAATATTTAAGGAGTTAGGGCCATTTTAATAAAATTTTTAATTTTTTAAATTTTTTTTCCTCGGGTACCGAATTTAGCTTATTTTTGCTCTATCTGCAATATTTAAGGAGCTAGGGCCATTTTAATAAAATTTTTAATTTTTTAATTATTTTTTCATCGGGTACCGAATTTAGCTTATTTTTGCTCTATCTGCAATATTTAAGGAGTTAGGGCCATTTTAATAAAATTTTTAATTTTTTAAATCTTTTTTCCTCGGGACCGAATTTAGCTTATTTTTGCTCTATCTGCAATATTTAAGGAGTTAGGGCCATTTTAATAAAATTTTTAATTTTTATAAATTTTTTTTCCTCGGGTACCGAATTTAGCTTATTTTTGCTCTATCTGCAATATTTAAGGAGTTAGGGCCATTTTAATAAAATTTTTAATTTTTTAAATTTTTTTCCTCGGGTACCGAATTTAGCTTATTTTTGCTCTATCTGCAATATTTAAGGAGTTAGGGCCATTTTAATAAAATTTTTAATTTTTTAAATTTTTTGCCTCGGGTACCGAATTAAGCTTATTTTTGCTCTATCTGCAATATTTAAGGAGTTAGGGCCATTTTAATAAAATTTTTAATTTTTTAAATTTTTTGCCTCGGGTACCGAATTAAGCTTATTTTTGCTCTATCTGCAATATTTAAGGAGTTAAGGCCATTTTAATAAAATTTTTAATTTTTTAAATTTTTTGTTGGTGTTTCAGAGGAAATGAATATAGCTTTAAATAAGACCACGAGGCAAAAGACGAACTTTTCTAGAACACGTTTATTGAATGAATGAATGAAACATAAAGTAATTCAGGTTAACATAACTGTGCATACATATGCATAAAAATAGTAGTTAGTTGTAAAGCTTGAGGATTGTAGAGTGAAACAACAGGGTGATACTAACATACTCCGCCTCAATCCAAAAACTTTACATTAAAAAATTTTTTTTTTTTTTTTACAAGACAATTTGCATTAACATATTCCAAATTTACATTACAATATTTAACATATTACAAAATTTCAAATGCTTTACTTTAGTTAGTGATTTTGTAAACAAATCTGCAATATTTTCCTCAGTGCTGATATATTGAATTGATATTTCTCTTGAGTCGTATTTTTCGCGAATATAGTGGTAGCGAATATCTATATGTTTGCTCCTTTTGTGAGCCACTGGATTTTGCACAAGGAACATTGCACTCTGATTATCACACATAATCGTCGTTGGAGTTTTTGTGTAATCGTTCAAGCCAATTTCGGATAATATACTTCGTAGGAATACCACATCTTTGACTCCTTGGCACATCGCTACGTACTCAGCTTCCATGGAACTGAGAGATACAATATTCTGTTTCTTGGACTCCCATGATATAGGACCTCCGGCCAAAAACGAAATGAACCCACTATATGACTTACGATCGCTTTGATCAGAACCCCAATCAGCATCTGTATAGCAGATTAAACCATTAGTAGAATAATAACTCAACGTACCTTTGGGATATTGCTTAATGTATCTTAAAATGTGTTTGGCAGCTGTGAAATGCTCTTTTTCGGGATGATTATTGAACTGCGCTAGCTTCGATACCGTATGGGCAATATCTGGGCGGGACACAACAGCCAAATGCATCAATGAGCCTATAAGCGACTGATAAATCTTTGCATCGTAGCCGCCGCAACCTTCTTTTGTGCACCTTTCCAATGCAGTGCCGGCAGCCAAAGGAGTGTGTGAAGGCTTACAGTTCTCCATTTTCCATTGTTGAAGTAATTCTGTTGTATATTTAGCTTGATGTATTTTAATCGGACCTCTGAGACCATCTCTTTCTACCTCTATGCCTAGGTAATATTTAACCGGACCTCTATCCACAGCGTCAACATGTTGATTCAGCATCATAACTATTTCTTTCATCGTTTTTTCAGTTGAACATGACAACAATATGTCATCGACATATATAGCTATCAACACCAGCTCGCCATTTCTATTCATTGTATACAAACAATTGTCGGTTTTGCATCGCACAAAATTATTGCAAATTAAGATTTCATTTATTTTGAAATACCAATCTCTTCCGGCTTGTTTTAAGCCGTAAATCGACTTCTTAAGTTTGCACACATGGTTTGGATAATTTTTGTCACGAAACATTTGTGGTTGGTGCATGTACACCTCTTCTTGTAACTCACCATTAAGAAAGGCGGTAACAACATCGATATGATTGAGCAACATTTTTCTCTGTGCAGCTATGGCAAACAACATTCGAATCGTCGAATATCTTGCAACAGGAGAATAAGTGTCTGTGTAGTCAACATTGTATTTTTGAGCAAATCCTTGGGCAACAAGGCGTGCTTTGTATTTCTCGATATTGCCAGACGAATTTCTTTTAGTAACAAAAACCCATTTACAACCTATGACGTTTTTGCCTTTCGGTTTTTCTACCAGATCCCACGTATTGTTATGTTGCAAAGCTTCAAACTCTGAACGCATCGCATTTTGCCAATAGTCAGCATTTTCACTCTGCATGGCTTGTTGCACTGTTTTTGGATCTTCACTCACCGAAGTTAACCCGTTTAGAGACTCTGGATTTTCAACAACTTTAACCTTTCTAGGGCGACCTCTCTTTCCACTTCGTTCAATTCTTGGTCTTCCTTTCTTTCGTTTTACGCCAACTTCTACAATGTTTTCATCGGAACTTTCTTCGTCATCTTCTTCTATTTCTTGTGTATCAGTTTCTACACTTAAATTTTCTGATTGTGGTATACCATTTGAATTAATCTTAAAATCAAACCAATCATCATTGTTTGCGCCATCCGTTTTGATTTCAGCTTCGTATTCAGATTGATAATTTGTGTCTTCAAAGAAAATTACACTGCGCGCAACAAGAATACTTTTACTTTCATTATCATACAAGCGATAACCCTTCGTTTTGTGTGAGTAACCAACGAATGTGTATTTTTTACCTTTTGGCTTAAGCTTAGACCGACCAGGCTTTTTGTCTAAGGCGACAGCCAAACAACCAAATCTACGAAAGTGAAACACGGAAGGCTTGCGACCAAACCAGCATTCATAAGGGGTACTATTATTTAATACCTTCGTTGGACAGCGATTTCGCAAATAAGTAGCTGTGTTCAATGCTTCAGACCATAACGTGTGTGGCAAGTTTGAGTCAATCAGTAAACATCGGGCCATCTCCACCAGCGTTCTATTGGCCCTCTCCGCAACACCATTTTGTTGCGGAGTGTAGCAAACAGTTGTCTGATGTACTATACCTGCACATGATAAATACTGCTGAAAATTGTTATTTTTAAACTCAGTGCCATTATCGCTTCTCAAGGTTTTTAGTTTCAGACCCAATTGTCGCTCTGCGCTCGTTTTAAAATCTTTAAATGCATCTAAGGCATCACTTTTCCTTTTTAGAAAATATATTGTTGCGAACCGAGTATGATCATCAATAAATGATATAAAGTAACGTGATCCGCTTTGACTCGGTATCCTCATGGGACCGCATATATCGGTATGCACCAACTCTAATGGTTTTTTGGTAAAACGCTCACCATAACTTGTAAAAGGTTGAACGGTTATCTTACACATAGCACAAGTAACACATGAGAAGTTTTCAAATTCATTTATTTCTAATCCACGAACTAATTCGTACTTAGACATTTTTTGTAAATCATTTATGTTTACATGGCCAAACCTTCTGTGCCAGACTTCACAATCTTTTTGTTTACATTTTGCCATCATCACATTTTCTTTTAAGTTTTTATTGTTGAAGTTTGTTGTAAAAATTCCATTGTTTGAGCTCGCTTCAAAAATTGTACTACCGTATTTAGTTTTCGCAATTACTTTCTCTTTATAAAAACTCAATTTGTTTCCATGCTTCATTATTTTATTCACTGATAAAAAATTAGCATTTAACTTTGGCACAAAGAGAACATTGGATAGTGTAATGTCGGCAAACTCCGATTTTACATTTACATTACCTATACCTACTGCATACAAATATTCGCCTGAAGCTATTGTTACTTTTTGTCTGTGCTCTTTAATTGAAGAGAATAAGCGTTTATCTCCAGTCATGTGTGATGAGGCTCCGCTATCAACAATCCACTCATTCACAATTGGACTCAAATTATTTTCTCTTACGCTCATCACAACTTCTCTTTTATTACATTGAGATTTTATATGTCCCCTCTTCCCGCATGAATAACATTTAACATTAAAATATTTTTTATCATTTTGGAATCTATTTTTTATTCTTTCTTTCTGCTTCGAATTCGCTGCAAAAACATGCTCTTCATTTGCATTTATTTTTTCGCCACGCCGTTGATGTTCTTCCATTATTTTAACCTTTAATTGTTCCAAAGATGGTAATTTATCTCTGCTTTCAACCGCTACAACAAAACTTTCGAAATCATCGGGCAAACTGCACAGTAGCAGAATACTTATAAAATCATCAGGGACGTTAATGTCAATTTCATTCAAGGATTCGACCAAATTACTAAATTCGTTGATTTGCTGTGCGTAGCTGATGGAATCTTGTATTCTAAATCTTACCAACTTTTTGAATAGATTAACCTTGCGAGCGGGACTTTTTGCAATATAAATGAGCTTTAACTTATCCCATGCCTCTTTCGCCGTTTTACATCTTTTGATATGTATCAATTCAGATGGCTTCATACATAACGTGATAGTGGCCAGTGCCTTTTCATCTATGACATTCCACTGTACCTTTTCTGCAGCTGTCGCATTAATAGAACAACCAGTTTCAATTACTCCCCAATAATCCAATGTAATAAGGAGGCTCCTCATGTGGATTGACCAGCTCGGATAGTTGCTTTCATTCAATTTTTCGATTTGCATAGAACTTGACATTTTCGACAGATTCAAATTCAAAAACTTACAAAAACAATTTTCATTAACAAAAATCCTCTAACAACTTATTTAAATCAATTCATTTGGCATCCTGGGCCCATAACCTATGTTGGTGTTTCAGAGGAAATGAATATAGCTTTAAATAAGACCACGAGGCAAAAGACGAACTTTTCTAGAACACGTTTATTGAATGAATGAATGAAACATAAAGTAATTCAGGTTAACATAACTGTGCATACATATGCATAAAAATAGTAGTTAGTTGTAAAGCTTGAGGATTGTAGAGTGAAACAACAGGGTGATACTAACATTTTTTGCCTCGGGTACCGAATTAAGCTTATTTTTGCTCTATCTGCAATATTTAAGGAGTTAGGGCCATTTTAATAAAATTTTTAATTTTTTAAATTTTTTTTCCTCGGGTACCAAATTTAGCTTATTTTTGCTCTATCTGCAATATTTAAGGAGTTAGGGCCATTTTAATAAAATTTTTAATTTTTAAAATTTTTTTTCCTCGGGTACCGAATTTAGCTTCTTTTTGCTCTATCTGCAATATTTAAGGTTAGGGCCATTTTATTAAAATTTTTAATTTTTTAATAGTTTTTGCCTCGGGTACCGAATTAAGCTTATTTTTGCTCTATCTGCAATATTTAAGGAGTTAGGGCCATTTTAATAAAATTTTTAATTTTTTAATAATTTTTGCCTCGGGTACCGAATTAAGCTTATTTTTGCTCTATCTGCAATATTTAAGGAGTTAGGGCCATTTTAATAAAATTTTTAATTTTTTAAATTTTTTTTCCTCGGGTACCGAATTTAGCTTATTTTTGGTCTATCTGCAATATTTAAGGAGTTAGGGCCATTTTAATAAAATTTTTAATTTTTTAAATTTTTTTTCCTCGGGTACCGAATTTAGCTTATTTTTGCTCTATCTGCAATATTTAAGGAGTTAGGGCCATTTTAATAAAATTTTTAATTTTTTAAATTTTTTTTCCTCGGGTACCGAATTTAGCTTATTTTTGCTCTATCTGCAATATTTAAGGAGTTAGGGCCATTTTAATAAAATTTTTAATTGTTTAAATTTTTTGCCTCGGGTACCGAATTAAGCTTATTTTTGCTCTATCTGCAATATTTAAGGAGTTAGGGCCATTTTAATAAAATTTTTAATTTTTTAAATTTTTTGCCTCGGGTACCGAATTAAGCTTATTTTTGCTCTATCTGCAATATTTAAGGAGTTAAGGCCATTTTAATAAAATTTTGCCTCGGGTACCGAATTAAGCTTATTTTTGCTCTATCTGCAATATTTAAGGAGTTAGGGCCATTTTAATAAAATTTTTAATTTTTTAAATTTTTTTTCCTCGGGTACCAAATTTTGCTTATTTTTGCTCTATCTGCAATATTTAAGGAGTTAGGGCTATTTTAATAAAATTTTTAATTTTTAAAATTTTTTTTCCTCGGGTACCGAATTTAGCTTCTTTTTGCTCTATCTGCAATATTTAAGGAGTTAGGGCCATTTTAATAAAATTTTTAATTTTTTAAATTTTTTTTCCTCGGGTACCGAATTTAGCTTCTTTTTGCTCTATCTGCAATATTTAAGGTTAGGGCCATTTTATTAAAATTTTTAATTTTTTAATAATTTTTGCCTCGGGTACCGAATTAAGCTTATTTTTGCTCTATCTGCAATATTTAAGGAGTTAGGGCCATTTTAATAAAATTTTTAATTTTTTAAATTTTTTGCCTCGGGTACCGAATTAAGCTTATTTTTGCTCTATCTGCAATATTTAAGGTTAGGGCCATTTTATTAAAATTTTTAATTTTTTAATAATTTTTGCCTCGGGTACCGAATTAAGCTTATTTTTGCTCTATCTGCAATATTTAAGGAGTTAGGGCCATTTTAATAAAATTTTTAATTTTTAAATAATTTTTGCCTCGGGTACCGAATTAAGCTTATTTTTGCTCTATCTGCAATATTTAAGGAGTTAGGGCCATTTTAATAAAATTTTTATTTTTTTAAATTTTTTTTCCTCGGGTACCGAATTAAGCTTATTTTTGCTCTATCTGCAATATTTAAGGAGTTAGGGCCATTTTAATAAAATTTTTAATTTTTTAATAATTTTTTCCTCGGGTACCGAATTAAGCTTATTTTTGCTCTATCTGCAATATTTAAGGAGTTAGGGCCATTTTAATAAAATTTTTAATTTTTTAATAATTTTTGCTTCGGGTACCGAATTAAGCTTATTTTTGCTCTATCTGCAATATTTAAGGAGTTAAGGCCATTTTAATAAAATTTTTAATTTTTTAAATTTTTTGCCTCGGGTACCGAATTAAGCTTATTTTTGCTCTATCTGCAATATTTAAGGATTTAGGGCCATTTTAATAAAATTTTTAATTTTTTAAATTTTTTGCCTCGGGTACCGAATTAAGCTTATTTTTGCTCTATGCAATATTTAAGGAGTTAGGGCCATTTTAATAAAATTTTTAATTTTTTAAATTTTTTGCCTCGGGTACCGAATTAAGCTTATTTTTGCTCTATCTGCAATATTTAAGGTTAGGGCCATTTTATTAAAATTTTTAATTTTTTAATAATTTTGGCCTCGGGTACCGAATTTAGCTTCTTTTTGCTCTATCTGCAATATTTAAGGTTAGGGCCATTTTATTAAAATTTTTAATTTTTTAATAATTTTTGCCTCGGGTACCGAATTAAGCTTATTTTTGCTCTATCTGCAATATTTAAGGAGTTAGGGCCATTTTAATAAAATTTTTAATTTTTTAAATTTTTTGCCTCGGGTACCGAATTAAGCTTATTTTTGCTCTATCTGCAATATTTAAGGAGTTAGGGCCATTTTAATAAAATTTTTAATTTTTTAAATTTTTTTTCCTCGGGTACCGAATTTAGCTTATTTTTGCTCTATCTGCAATATTTAAGAAGTTAGGGCCATTTTAATAAAATTTTTAATTTTTTAAATTTTTTGCCTCGGGTACCGAATTAAGCTTATTTTTGCTCTATCTGCAATATTTAAGGAGTTAGGGCCATTTTAATAAAATTTTTAATTTTTTAAATTTTTTGCCTCGGGTACCGAATTAAGCTTATTTTTGCTCTATCTGCAATATTTAAGGAGTTAGGGCCATTTTAATAAAATTTTTAATTTTTTAAATTTTTTTTCCTCGGGTACCGAATTTAGCTTATTTTTGCTCTATCTGCAATATTTAAGGAGTTAGGGCTATTTTAATAAAATTTTAAATTTTTTAAATTTTTTGCCTCGGGTACCGAATTAAGCTTATTTTTGCTCTATCTGCAATATTTAAGGAGTTAGGGCCATTTTAATAAAATTTGTAATTTTTTAATTATTTTTTCATCGGGTACCGAATTAAGCTTATTTTTGCTCTATCTGCAATATTTAAGGAGTTAAGGCCATTTTAATAAAATTTTTAATTTTTAAAACTTTTTTTTCCTCTGGTACCGAATTTAGCTTCTTTTTGCTCTATCTGCAATATTTAAGGAGTTAGGGCCATTTTAATAAAATTTTTAATTTTTTAATAATTTTTGCCTCGGGTACCGAATTAAGCTTATTTTTGCTCTATCTGCAATATTTAAGGAGTTAGGGCTATTTTAATAAAATTTTAAATTTTTTAAATTTTTTGCCTCGGGTACCGAATTAAGCTTATTTTTGCTCTATCTGCAATATTTAAGGAGTTAGGGCCATTTTAATAAAATTTTTAATTTTTTAAATTTTTTGCCTCGGGTACCGAATTAAGCTTATTTTTGCTCTATCTGCAATATTTAAGGAGTTAGGGCCATTTTAATAAAATTTTTAATTTTTTTTCCTCGGGTACCGAATTAAGCTTATTTTTGCTCTATCTGCAATATTTAAGGAGTTAGGGCCATTTTAATAAAATTTTTAATTTTTTAAATTTTTTGCCTCGGGTACCGAATTAAGCTTATTTTTGCTCTATCTGCAATATTTAAGGAGTTAGGGCCATTTTAATAAAATTTTTAATTTTTTAAATTTTTTTTCCTCGGGTACCGAATTTAGCTTATTTTTGCTCTATCTGCAATATTGAAGGAGTTAGGGCCATTTTAATAAAATTTTTAATTTTTTAATTATTTTTTCATCGGGTACCGAATTAAGCTTATTTTTGCTCTATCTGCAATATTTAAAGAGTTAGGGCCATTTTAATAAAATTTTTAATTTTTTAAATTTTTTTTCCTCGGGTACCGAATTAAGCTTATTTTTGCTCTATCTGCAATATTTAAGGAGTTAGGGCCATTTTAATAAAATTTTTAATTTTTTAATTATTTTTTCATCGGGTACCGAATTAAGCTTATTTTTGCTCTATCTGCAATATTTAAAGAGTTAGGGCCATTTTAATAAAATTTTTAATTTTTTAATTATTTTTTCATCGGGTACCGAATTAAGCTTATTTTTGCTCTATCTGCAATATTTAAGGAGTTAGGGCCATTTTAATAAAATTTTTAATTTTTTAATAATTTTTGCCTCGGGTACCGAATTAAGCTTATTTTTGCTCTATCTGCAATATTTAAGGAGTTAGGGCCATTTTAATAAAATTTTTAATTTTTTAAATTTTTTTTCCTCGAGTACCGAATTTAGCTTATTTTTGCTCTATCTGCAATATTGAAGGAGTTAGGGCCATTTTAATAAAATTTTTAATTTTTTAATTATTTTTTCATCGGGTACCGAATTAAGCTTATTTTTGCTCTATCTGCAATATTTAAAGAGTTAGGGCCATTTTAATAAAATTTTTAATTTTTTAAATTTTTTTTCCTCGGGTACCGAATTTAGCTTATATTTGCTCTATCTGCAATATTTAAGGAGTTAGGGCCATTTTAATAAAATTTTTAATTTTTTAAATTTTTTTTCCTCGGGTACCGAATTTAGCTTATTTTTGCTCTATCTGCAATATTTAAGGAGTTAGGGCTATTTTAATAAAATTTTTAATTTTTTAAATTTTTTTTCCTCGGGTACCAAATTTAGCTTATTTTTGCTCTATCTGCAATATTTAAGGAGTTAGGGCCATTTTAATAAAATTTTTAATTTTTTAATAATTTTTGCCTCGGGTACCAAATTTAGCTTACTTTTGCTCTATCTGCAATATTTAAGGAGTTAGGGCCATTTTAATAAAATTTTTACGGCCTAATTCATAAACACATTATAAGAGTGTTATAAACAACTTATGAGCAAAAATCCAGAAAAGTGTATTCATAATCGATTTATAGCTTATTATGCTGTTTATAACCATTTAATAAATTGGATATTTTTATTGTGGCCTCTACCCAACTATAAGCGTTTAATAGTGAAAATTGTTGAATTGAGGATTTTTTATTTGAACACTATTTATCAAATTTTTTGCTTCTTGAATGTGTATATGATTGCATTTCATTGTTTCTTACACCAAATTATCATTACACATTAAACTATGAAATTCGAAAATATGTACATACATACATATGTACTTTAAATTCTACGAAATTCTAAGAATCAGTAATATACAGTCATAAAGACACTTTAACCCTGCAAAAATCATCTCATTCTTTTATCAAACAAATTTTTCTTTAGTTTTCATATAAATTACAAATATTTTGACGAATTATATCCATACAATACACAAAGAAATACAGACCTACATACATACATACATACATATGTATAGTACTATCTCTATTGCAAATTTGAATAGACATGTACATATGTATGTATGCATGCATACACATACATATCTACGCACAAACAACAGTAGCGATCCTGCCTGTATTTACAATGTATACACACGCATTGGCCTCTACTTAACTATAAGCGTTTGATAAAGAGACATTCGTTGAGTTGATGAAGAGTTGCGAAGAAACAATTCATCAATAAATTAATTTTAATAAAAGATATTAGCGAATTAAATAATATTTACCACTTTTCATTATGTTTTCATGAAAAATATTTGCAAATAATTATAGTGCTACACAAACAAATGCTAGAGAGTAAGTAGTCGACTACTTTTGGTACCAGTCGTTAAACAAATGTGTTTAGAAACAATTTTTTTACAATTCAAAGCCTTGTATACATATTTTTCGCAATAAAAATAGGTAAACCAATAAATTATTTCATATTCGAACAAAATTATGTTATATAAGTAAATAATATTTTGCATTTTTCGCAGCTACCCAAATAATCAGTTTCTTACATACATCTCATATATGCAGCACTAGGCACAAAATGAGAGTGAACATTGCATGGTATTGCCAACAATAAAGTACAAAATTAATAAAAGAGTTTATTAGTTATTTCACGCATATAATGTGTTTATGAATTGAATTTCTTATGAGTTGCTAATAACACTGTTAGTGTATGATAACTATTACCAGCTTATAAGCTGAAATAAGAAATTTTTATGAATTAGGGGGTTAATTTTTAAAATTTTTTTTCCTCGGGTACCGAATTTAGCTTCTTTTTGCTCTATCTGCAATATTTAAGGTTAGGGCCATTTTATTAAAATTTTTAATTTTTTAATAGTTTTTGCCTCGGGTACCGAATTAAGCTTATTTTTGCTCTATCTGCAATATTTAAGGAGTTAGGGCCATTTTAATAAAATTTTTAATTTTTTAATAATTTTTGCCTCGGGTACCGAATTAAGCTTATTTTTGCTCTATCTGCAATATTTAAGGAGTTAGGGCCATTTTAATAAAATTTTTAATTTTTTAAATTTTTTTTCCTCGGGTACCGAATTTAGCTTATTTTTGGTCTATCTGCAATATTTAAGGAGTTAGGGCCATTTTAATAAAATTTTTAATTTTTTAAATTTTTTTTCCTCGGGTACCGAATTTAGCTTATTTTTGCTCTATCTGCAATATTTAAGGAGTTAGGGCCATTTTAATAAAATTTTTAATTTTTTAAATTTTTTTTCCTCGGGTACCGAATTTAGCTTATTTTTGCTCTATCTGCAATATTTAAGGAGTTAGGGCCATTTTAATAAAATTTTTAATTGTTTAAATTTTTTGCCTCGGGTACCGAATTAAGCTTATTTTTGCTCTATCTGCAATATTTAAGGAGTTAGGGCCATTTTAATAAAATTTTTAATTTTTTAAATTTTTTGCCTCGGGTACCGAATTAAGCTTATTTTTGCTCTATCTGCAATATTTAAGGAGTTAAGGCCATTTTAATAAAATTTTGCCTCGGGTACCGAATTAAGCTTATTTTTGCTCTATCTGCAATATTTAAGGAGTTAGGGCCATTTTAATAAAATTTTTAATTTTTTAAATTTTTTTTCCTCGGGTACCAAATTTAGCTTATTTTTGCTCTATCTGCAATATTTAAGGAGTTAGGGCTATTTTAATAAAATTTTTAATTTTTAAAATTTTTTTTCCTCGGGTACCGAATTTAGCTTCTTTTTGCTCTATCTGCAATATTTAAGGAGTTAGGGCCATTTTAATAAAATTTTTAATTTTTTAAATTTTTTTTCCTCGGGTACCGAATTTAGCTTCTTTTTGCTCTATCTGCAATATTTAAGGTTAGGGCCATTTTATTAAAATTTTTAATTTTTTAATAATTTTTGCCTCGGGTACCGAATTAAGCTTATTTTTGCTCTATCTGCAATATTTAAGGAGTTAGGGCCATTTTAATAAAATTTTTAATTTTTTAAATTTTTTGCCTCGGGTACCGAATTAAGCTTATTTTTGCTCTATCTGCAATATTTAAGGTTAGGGCCATTTTATTAAAATTTTTAATTTTTTAATAATTTTTGCCTCGGGTACCGAATTAAGCTTATTTTTGCTCTATCTGCAATATTTAAGGAGTTAGGGCCATTTTAATAAAATTTTTAATTTTTAAATAATTTTTGCCTCGGGTACCGAATTAAGCTTATTTTTGCTCTATCTGCAATATTTAAGGAGTTAGGGCCATTTTAATAAAATTTTTATTTTTTTAAATTTTTTTTCCTCGGGTACCGAATTAAGCTTATTTTTGCTCTATCTGCAATATTTAAGGAGTTAGGGCCATTTTAATAAAATTTTTAATTTTTTAATAATTTTTTCCTCGGGTACCGAATTAAGCTTATTTTTGCTCTATCTGCAATATTTAAGGAGTTAGGGCCATTTTAATAAAATTTTTAATTTTTTAATAATTTTTGCTTCGGGTACCGAATTAAGCTTATTTTTGCTCTATCTGCAATATTTAAGGAGTTAAGGCCATTTTAATAAAATTTTTAATTTTTTAAATTTTTTGCCTCGGGTACCGAATTAAGCTTATTTTTGCTCTATCTGCAATATTTAAGGTTAGGGCCATTTTATTAAAATTTTTAATTTTTTAATAATTTTTGCCTCGGGTACCGAATTAAGCTTATTTTTGCTCTATGCAATATTTAAGGAGTTAGGGCCATTTTAATAAAATTTTTAATTTTTTAAATTTTTTGCCTCGGGTACCGAATTAAGCTTATTTTTGCTCTATCTGCAATATTTAAGGTTAGGGCCATTTTATTAAAATTTTTAATTTTTTAATAATTTTGGCCTCGGGTACCGAATTTAGCTTCTTTTTGCTCTATCTGCAATATTTAAGGTTAGGGCCATTTTATTAAAATTTTTAATTTTTTAATAATTTTTGCCTCGGGTACCGAATTAAGCTTATTTTTGCTCTATCTGCAATATTTAAGGAGTTAGGGCCATTTTAATAAAATTTTTAATTTTTTAAATTTTTTGCCTCGGGTACCGAATTAAGCTTATTTTTGCTCTATCTGCAATATTTAAGGAGTTAGGGCCATTTTAATAAAATTTTTAATTTTTTAAATTTTTTTTCCTCGGGTACCGAATTTAGCTTATTTTTGCTCTATCTGCAATATTTAAGAAGTTAGGGCCATTTTAATAAAATTTTTAATTTTTTAAATTTTTTGCCTCGGGTACCGAATTAAGCTTATTTTTGCTCTATCTGCAATATTTAAGGAGTTAGGGCCATTTTAATAAAATTTTTAATTTTTTAAATTTTTTGCCTCGGGTACCGAATTAAGCTTATTTTTGCTCTATCTGCAATATTTAAGGAGTTAGGGCCATTTTAATAAAATTTTTAATTTTTTAAATTTTTTTTCCTCGGGTACCGAATTTAGCTTATTTTTGCTCTATCTGCAATATTTAAGGAGTTAGGGCTATTTTAATAAAATTTTAAATTTTTTAATTTTTTGCCTCGGGTACCGAATTAAGCTTATTTTTGCTCTATCTGCAATATTTAAGGAGTTAGGGCCATTTTAATAAAATTTGTAATTTTTTAATTATTTTTTCATCGGGTACCGAATTAAGCTTATTTTTGCTCTATCTGCAATATTTAAGGAGTTAAGGCCATTTTAATAAAATTTTTAATTTTTAAAACTTTTTTTTCCTCTGGTACCGAATTTAGCTTCTTTTGCTCTATCTGCAATATTTAAGGAGTTAGGGCCATTTTAATAAAATTTTTAATTTTTTAATAATTTTTGCCTCGGGTACCGAATTAAGCTTATTTTTGCTCTATCTGCAATATTTAAGGAGTTAGGGCTATTTTAATAAAATTTTAAATTTTTTAAATTTTTTGCCTCGGGTACCGAATTAAGCTTATTTTTGCTCTATCTGCAATATTTAAGGAGTTAGGGCCATTTTAATAAAATTTTTAATTTTTTAAATTTTTTGCCTCGGGTACCGAATTAAGCTTATTTTTGCTCTATCTGCAATATTTAAGGAGTTAGGGCCATTTTAATAAAATTTTTAATTTTTTTTCCTCGGGTACCGAATTAAGCTTATTTTTGCTCTATCTGCAATATTTAAGGAGTTAGGGCCATTTTAATAAAATTTTTAATTTTTTAAATTTTTTGCCTCGGGTACCGAATTAAGCTTATTTTTGCTCTATCTGCAATATTTAAGGAGTTAGGGCCATTTTAATAAAATTTTTAATTTTTTAAATTTTTTTTCCTCGGGTACCGAATTTAGCTTATTTTTGCTCTATCTGCAATATTGAAGGAGTTAGGGCCATTTTAATAAAATTTTTAATTTTTTAATTATTTTTTCATCGGGTACCGAATTAAGCTTATTTTTGCTCTATCTGCAATATTTAAAGAGTTAGGGCCATTTTAATAAAATTTTTAATTTTTTAAATTTTTTTTCCTCGGGTACCGAATTAAGCTTATTTTTGCTCTATCTGCAATATTTAAGGAGTTAGGGCCATTTTAATAAAATTTTTAATTTTTTAATTATTTTTTCATCGGGTACCGAATTAAGCTTATTTTTGCTCTATCTGCAATATTTAAAGAGTTAGGGCCATTTTAATAAAATTTTTAATTTTTAAATTTTTTTTCCTCGGGTACCGAATTTAGCTTATATTTGCTCTATCTGCAATATTTAAGGAGTTAGGGCCATTTTAATAAAATTTTTAATTTTTTAATAATTTTTGCCTCGGGTACCGAATTAAGCTTATTTTTGCTCTATCTGCAATATTTAAGGAGTTAGGGCCATTTTAATAAAATTTTTAATTTTTTAAATTTTTTTTCCTCGAGTACCGAATTTAGCTTATTTTTGCTCTATCTGCAATATTGAAGGAGTTAGGGCCATTTTAATAAAATTTTTAATTTTTTAATTATTTTTTCATCGGGTACCGAATTAAGCTTATTTTTGCTCTATCTGCAATATTTAAAGAGTTAGGGCCATTTTAATAAAATTTTTAATTTTTTAAATTTTTTTTCCTCGGGTACCGAATTTAGCTTATATTTGCTCTATCTGCAATATTTAAGGAGTTAGGGCCATTTTAATAAAATTTTTAATTTTTTAAATTTTTTTTCCTCGGGTACCGAATTTAGCTTATTTTTGCTCTATCTGCAATATTTAAGGAGTTAGGGCTATTTTAATAAAATTTTTAATTTTTTAAATTTTTTTTCCTCGGGTACCAAATTTAGCTTATTTTTGCTCTATCTGCAATATTTAAGGAGTTAGGGCCATTTTAATAAAATTTTTAATTTTTTAATTATTTTTTCATCGGGTACCGAATTAAGCTTATTTTTGCTCTATCTGCAATATTTAAAGAGTTAGGGCCATTTTAATAAAATTTTTAATTTTTTAATTATTTTTTCATCGGGTACCGAATTAAGCTTATTTTTGCTCTATCTGCAATATTTAAAGAGTTAGGGCCATTTTAATAAAATTTTTAATTTTTTAATAATTTTTGCCTCGGGTACCGAATTCAGCTTATTTTTGCTCTATCTGCAATATTTAAGGAGTTAGGGCCATTTTAATAAAATTTTTAATTTTTTAAATTTTTTTTTCCTCGGGTACCAAATTCAGCTTATTTTTGCTCTATCTGCAATATTTAAGGAGTTGGGGCCATTTTAATAAAATTTTTAATTTTTTAATAATTTTTGCCTCGGGTACCGAATTAAGCTTATTTTTGCTCTATCTGCAATATTTAAGGAGTTAGGACCATTTTAATAAAATTTTTAATTTTTTAAATTTTTTGCCTCGGGTACCGAATTAAGCTTATTTTTGCTCTATCTGCAATATTTAAGGAGTTAGGGCCTTTTTAATTTTTTAATTATTTTTTCATCGGGTACCGAATTAAGCTTATTTTTGCTCTATCTGCAATATTTAAGGAGTTAGGACCATTTTAATAAAATTTTTAATTTTTTAAATTTTTTTTCCTCGGGTACCGAATTTAGCTTATTTTTGCTCTATCTGCAATATTTAAGGAGTTAGGGCCATTTTAATAAAATTTTTAATTTTTTAAATTTTTTTTCCTCGGGTACCAAATTTAGCTTATTTTTGCTCTATCTGCAATATTTAATGAGTTAGGGCCATTTTAATAAAATTTTTAATTTTTTAATAATTTTTGCCTCGGGTACCGAATTAAGCTTATTTTTGCTCTATCTGCAATATTTAAGGAGTTAGGGCCATTTTAATAAAATTTTTAATTTTTTAAATTTTTTGCCTCGGGTACCGAATTAAGCTTATTTTTGCTCTATCTGCAATATTTAAGGAGTTAGGGCCATTTTAATAAAATTTTTAATTTTTTAAATTTTTTGCCTCGGGTACCGAATTAAGCTTATTTTTGCTCTATCTGCAATATTTAAGGAGTTAGGGCCATTTTAATAAAATTTTTAATTTTTTAAATTTTTTTTCCTCGGGTACCGAATTAAGCTTATTTTTGCTCTATCTGCAATATTGAAGGAGTTAGGGCCATTTTAATAAAATTTTTAATTTTTTAATTATTTTTTCATCGGGTACCGAATTAAGCTTATTTTTGCTCTATCTGCAATATTTAAAGAGTTAGGGCCATTTTAATAAAATTTTTAATTTTTTAAATTTTTTTTCCTCGGGTACCGAATTTAGCTTATATTTGCTCTATCTGCAATATTTAAGGAGTTAGGGCCATTTTAATAAAATTTTGAATTTTTTAATAATTTTTGCCTCGGGTACCGAATTAAGCTTATTTTTGCTCTATCTGCAATATTTAAGGAGTTAGGGCCATTTTAATAAAATTTTTAATTTTTTAATTATTTTTTCATCGGGTACCGAATTAAGCTTATTTTTGCTCTATCTGCAATATTTAAGGAGTTAGGGCCATTTTAATAAAATTTTTAATTTTTTAAATTTTTTGCCTCGGGTACCGAATTAAGCTTATTTTTGCTCTATCTGCAATATTTAAGGAGTTAGGGCCATTTTAATAAAATTTTTAATGTTTTAAATTTTTTGCCTCGGGTACCGAATTAAGCTTATTTTTGCTCTATCTGCAATATTTAAGGAGTTAGGGCTATTTTAATAAAAATTTTAATTTTTTAAATTTTTTTGCCTCGGGTACCGAATTAAGCTTATTTTTGCTCTATCTGCAATATTTAAGGAGTTAGGGCCATTTTAATAAAATTTTTAATTTTTTAAATTTTTTGCCTCGGGTACCGAATTAAGCTTATTTTTGCTCTATCTGCAATATTTAAGGAGTTAGGGCCATTTTAATAAAATTTTTAATTTTTTAAATTTTTGCCTCGGGTACCGAATTAAGCTTATTTTTGCTCTATCTGCAATATTTAAGGAGTTAGGGCCATTTTAATAAAATTTTTAATTTTTTAAATTTTTTTTCCTCGGGTACCGAATTAAGCTTATTTTTGCTCTATCTGCAATATTGAAGGAGTTAGGGCCATTTTAATAAAATTTTTAATTTTTTAATTATTTTTTCATCGGGTACCGAATTTAGCTTATTTTTGCTCTATCTGCAATATTTAAAGAGTTAGGGCCATTTTAATAAAATTTTTAATTTTTTAAATTTTTTTTCCTCGGGTACCGAATTAAGCTTATTTTTGCTCTATCTGCAATATTTAAGGAGTTAGGGCCATTTTAATAAAATTTTTAATTTTTTAATTATTTTTTTCCTCGGGTACCGAATTTAGCTTATATTTGCTCTATCTGCAATATTTAAGGAGTTAGGGCCATTTTAATAAAATTTTTAATTTTTTAATAATTTTTGCCTCGGGTACCGAATTAAGCTTATTTTTGCTCTATCTGCAATATTTAAGGAGTTAGGGCCATTTTAATAAAATTTTTAATTTTTTAATTATTTTTTCATCGGGTACCGAATTAAGCTTATTTTTGCTCTATCTGCAATATTTAAGGAGTTAGGGCCATTTTAATAAAATTTTTAATTTTTTAATTATTTTTTCATCGGGTACCGAATTAAGCTTATTTTTGCTCTATCTGCAATATTTAAAGAGTTAGGGCCATTTTAATAAAATTTTTAATTTTTTAATTATTTTTTCATCGGGTACCGAATTAAGCTTATTTTTGCTCTATCTGCAATATTTAAAGAGTTAGGGCCATTTTAATAAAATTTTTAATTTTTTAATTATTTTTTCATCGGGTACCGAATTAAGCTTATTTTTGCTCTATCTGCAATATTTAAAGAGTTAGGGCCATTTTAATAAAATTTTTAATTTTTTAAATTTTTTTTCCTCGGGTACCGAATTTAGCTTATATTTGCTCTATCTGCAATATTTAAGGAGTTAGGGCCATTTTAATAAAATTTTTAATTTTTTAATAATTTTTGCCTCGGGTACCGAATTAAGCTTATTTTTGCTCTATCTGCAATATTTAAGGAGTTAGGGCCATTTTAATAAAATTTTTAATTTTTTAAATTTTTTTTCCTCGGGTACCGAATTTAGCTTATTTTTGCTCTATCTGCAATATTTAAGGAGTTAGGGCCATTTTAATAAAATTTTTAATTTTTTAATAATTTTTGCCTCGGGTACCGAATTAAGCTTATTTTTGCTCTATCTGCAATATTTAAGGAGTTAGGGCCATTTTAATAAAATTTTTAATTTTTTAAATTTTTTTCCCTCGGGTACCGAATTAAGCTTATTTTTGCTCTATCTGCAATATTTAAGGAGTTAGGGCCATTTTAATAAAATTTTTAATTTTTTAAATTTTTTGCCTCGGGTACCGAATTAAGCTTATTTTTGCTCTATCTGCAATATTGAAGGAGTTAGGGCCATTTTAATAAAATTTTTAATTTTTTAATTATTTTTTCATCGGGTACCGAATTAAGCTTATTTTTGCTCTATCTGCAATATTTAAAGAGTTAGGGCCATTTTAATAAAATTTTTAATTTTTTAATTATTTTTTCATCGGGTACCGAATTAAGCTTATTTTTGCTCTATCTGCAATATTTAAAGAGTTAGGGCCATTTTAATAAAATTTTTAATTTTTTAAATTTTTTTTCCTCGGGTACCGAATTTAGCTTATATTTGCTCTATCTGCAATATTTAAGGAGTTAGGGCCATTTTAATAAAATTTTTAATTTTTTAATAATTTTTGCCTCGGGTACCGAATTAAGCTTATTTTTGCTCTATCTGCAATATTTAAGGAGTTAGGGCCATTTTAATAAAATTTTTAATTTTTTAAATTTTTTTTCCTCGGGTACCGAATTTAGCTTATTTTTGCTCTATCTGCAATATTTAAGGAGTTAGGGCCATTTTAATAAAATTTTTAATTTTTTAAATTTTTTGCCTCGGGTACAGAATTAAGCTTATTTTTGCTCTATCTGCAATATTTAAGGAGTTAGGGCCATTTTAATAAAATTTTTAATTTTTTAAATTTTTTTTCCTCGGGTACCGAATTAAGCTTATTTTTGCTCTATCTGCAATATTTAAGGAGTTAGGGCCATTTTAATAAAATTTTTAATTTTTTAATAATTTTTTTTCCTCGGGTACCGAATTTAGCTTATATTTGCTCTATCTGCAATATTTAAGGAGTTAGGGCCATTTTAATAAAATTTTTAATTTTTTAATAATTTTTGCCTCGGGTACCGAATTAAGCTTATTTTTGCTCTATCTGCAATATTTAAGGAGTTAGGGCCATTTTAATAAAATTTTTAATTTTTTAATTATTTTTTCATCGGGTACCGAATTAAGCTTATTTTTGCTCTATCTGCAATATTTAAGGAGTTAGGGCCATTTTAATAAAATTTTTAATTTTTTAATTATTTTTTCATCGGGTACCGAATTAAGCTTATTTTTGCTCTATCTGCAATATTTAAAGAGTTAGGGCCATTTTAATAAAATTTTTAATTTTTTAATTATTTTTTCATCGGGTACCGAATTAAGCTTATTTTTGCTCTATCTGCAATATTTAAAGAGTTAGGGCCATTTTAATAAAATTTTTAATTTTTTAATTATTTTTTCATCGGGTACCGAATTAAGCTTATTTTTGCTCTATCTGCAATATTTAAAGAGTTAGGGCCATTTTAATAAAATTTTTAATTTTTTAAATTTTTTTTCCTCGGGTACCGAATTTAGCTTATATTTGCTCTATCTGCAATATTTAAGGAGTTAGGGCCATTTTAATAAAATTTTTAATTTTTTAATAATTTTTGCCTCGGGTACCGAATTAAGCTTATTTTTGCTCTATCTGCAATATTTAAGGAGTTAGGGCCATTTTAATAAAATTTTTAATTTTTTAAATTTTTTTTCCTCGGGTACCGAATTTAGCTTATTTTTGCTCTATCTGCAATATTTAAGGAGTTAGGGCCATTTTAATAAAATTTTTAATTTTTTAATAATTTTTGCCTCGGGTACCGAATTAAGCTTATTTTTGCTCTATCTGCAATATTTAAGGAGTTAGGGCCATTTTAATAAAATTTTTAATTTTTTAAATTTTTTTCCCTCGGGTACCGAATTAAGCTTATTTTTGCTCTATCTGCAATATTTAAGGAGTTAGGGCCATTTTAATAAAATTTTTAATTTTTTAAATTTTTTGCCTCGGGTACCGAATTAAGCTTATTTTTGCTCTATCTGCAATATTGAAGGAGTTAGGGCCATTTTAATAAAATTTTTAATTTTTTAATTATTTTTTCATCGGGTACCGAATTAAGCTTATTTTTGCTCTATCTGCAATATTTAAAGAGTTAGGGCCATTTTAATAAAATTTTTAATTTTTTAATTATTTTTTCATCGGGTACCGAATTAAGCTTATTTTTGCTCTATCTGCAATATTTAAAGAGTTAGGGCCATTTTAATAAAATTTTTAATTTTTTAAATTTTTTTTCCTCGGGTACCGAATTTAGCTTATATTTGCTCTATCTGCAATATTTAAGGAGTTAGGGCCATTTTAATAAAATTTTTAATTTTTTAATAATTTTTGCCTCGGGTACCGAATTAAGCTTATTTTTGCTCTATCTGCAATATTTAAGGAGTTAGGGCCATTTTAATAAAATTTTTAATTTTTTAATAATTTTTGCCTCGGGTACCGAATTCAGCTTATTTTTGCTCTATCTGCAATATTTAAGGAGTTAGGGCCATTTTAATAAAATTTTTAATTTTTTAAATTTTTTTTCCTCGGGTACCAAATTTAGCTTATTTTTGCTCTATCTGCAATATTTAAGGAGTTAGGGCCATTTTAATAAAATCTTTAATTTTTTAATAATTTTTGCCTCGGGTACCGAATTAAGCTTATTTTTGCTCTATCTGCAATATTTAAGGAGTTAGGGCCTTTTTAATTTTTTAATTATTTTTTCATCGGGTACCGAATTAAGCTTATTTTTGCTCTATCTGCAATATTTAAGGAGTTAGGACCATTTTAATAAAATTTTTAATTTTTTAAATTTTTTGCCTCGGGTACCGAATTAAGCTTATTTTTGCTCTATCTGCAATATTTAAGGAGTTAGGGCCTTTTTAATTTTTTAATTATTTTTTCATCGGGTACCGAATTCAGCTTATTTTTGCTCTATCTGCAATATTTAAGGAGTTAGGGCCATTTTAATAAAATTTTTAATTTTTTAAATTTTTTTTCCTCGGGTACCAAATTTAGCTTATTTTTGCTCTATCTGCAATATTTAAGGAGTTAGGGCCATTTTAATAAAATTTTTAATTTTTTAATAATTTTTGCCTCGGGTACCGAATTAAGCTTATTTTTGCTCTATCTGCAATATTTAAGGAGTTAGGGCCTTTTTAATTTTTTAATTATTTTTTCATCGGGTACCGAATTAAGCTTATTTTTGCTCTATCTGCAATATTTAAGGAGTTAGGACCATTTTAATAAAATTTTTAATTTTTTAAATTTTTTTTCCTCGGGTACCGAATTTAGCTTATTTTTGCTCTATCTGCAATATTTAAGGAGTTAGGGCCATTTTAATAAAAATTTTAATTTTTTAAATTTTTTTGCCTCGGGTACCGAATTAAGCTTATTTTTGCTCTATCTTCAATATTTAAGGAGTTAGGGCCATTTTAATAAAATTTTTAATTTTTTAATTATTTTTTCATCGGGTACCGAATTAAGCTTATTTTTGCTCTATCTGCAATATTTAAGGAGCTAGGACCATTTTAATAAAAATTTTAATTTTTTAATTATTTTTTCATCGGGTACCGAATTAAGCTTATTTTTGCTCTATCTGCAATATTTAAGGACATTTTAATAAAATTTTTAATTTTTAAAATTTTTTTTCCTCGGGTACCGAATTTAGCTTATTTTTGCTCTATCTGCAATATTTAAGGAGTTAGGGCCATTTTAATAAAATTTTTAATTTTTTAATTATTTTTGCCTCGGGTACCGAATTAAGCTTATTTTTGCTCTATCTGCAATATTTAAGGAGCTAGGGCCATTTTAATAAAAATTTTAATTTTTTAATTATTTTTTCATCGGGTACCGAATTAAGCTTATTTTTGCTCTATCTGCAATATTTAAGGACATTTTAATAAAATTTTTAATTTTTAAAATTTTTTTTCCTCGGGTACCGAATTTAGCTTATTTTTGCTCTATCTGCAATATTTAAGGAGTTAGGGCCATTTTAATAAAATTTTTAATTTTTTAATTATTTTTTCATCGGGTACCGAATTAAGCTTATTTTTGCTCTATCTGCAATATTTAAGGAGCTAGGACCATTTTAATAAAAATTTTAATTTTTTAATTATTTTTTCATCGGGTACCGAATTAAGCTTATTTTTGCTCTATCTGCAATATTTAAGGACATTTTAATAAAATTTTTAATTTTTAAAATTTTTTTTCCTCGGGTACCGAATTTAGCTTATTTTTGCTCTATCTGCAATATTTAAGGAGTTAGGGCCATTTTAATAAAATTTTTAATTTTTTAATTATTTTTGCCTCGGGTACCGAATTAAGCTTATTTTTGCTCTATCTGCAATATTTAAGGAGCTAGGGCCATTTTAATAAAAATTTTAATTTTTTAATTATTTTTTCATCGGGTACCGAATTAAGCTTATTTTTGCTCTATCTGCAATATTTAAGGACATTTTAATAAAATTTTTAATTTTTAAAATTTTTTTTCCTCGGGTACCGAATTTAGCTTATTTTTGCTCTATCTGCAATATTTAAGGAGTTAGGGCCATTTTAATAAAATTTTTAATTTTTTAATTATTTTTTCCTCGGGTACCGAATTTAGCTTATTTTTGCTCTATCTGCAATATTTAAGGAGTTAAGGCCATTTTAATAAAATTTTTAATTTTTTAAATTTTTTGCCTCGGGTACCGAATTAAGCTTATTTTTGCTCTATCTGCAATATTTAAGGAGCTAGGGCCATTTTAATAAAAATTTTAATTTTTTAATTATTTTTTCATCGGGTACCGAATTAAGCTTATTTTTGCTCTATCTGCAATATTTAAGGACATTTTAATAAAATTTTTAATTTTTAAAATTTTTTTTCCTCGGGTACCGAATTTAGCTTATTTTTGCTCTATCTGCAATATTTAAGGAGTTAGGGCCATTTTAATAAAATTTTTAATTTTTTAATTATTTTTGCCTCGGGTACCGAATTAAGCTTAGTTTTGCTCTATCTTCAATATTTAAGGAGTTAGGGCCATTTTAATAAAATTATTTATTTATTTACTGGCTAGAGTACATACTATGGATATTTCACGATCAACAAGTCGCTCATTAGTAATGCAAATCGAACTAGAAAATCCGATCAAATTATTAACAGTTGTTAATTATATAGCACACTAGAAAATTAAGATTAATACTTAAAAATCGCTGGGCCTGGCGAAACGTTTGATATCTGATATAATCACTGATAGAATAACAGAAAATACAAAAATCAATTGGAAATATAAATAGAAAGTAAAATTGCGTGAGCTTTGGTTGCCGAGTGGTTACAGCGGCTGTGCCAAAATTGTGAAACTTAATACGTCCAAAGTTCATAGGGTGCTGATGAAGGGTGTTTGCTGCCCACAAACAGCCGGTTGTCCACCTAGCTATACTTTTTTACCTTTTTACGAACTAGAAATCTTGCTAAAACTATTAACAATTGTAATTTCGAAGAAATGGCACTTGCGTGGATTCAGAATGTTTTCCTCGCTGGCTGGACAATGACTAAAGATTCCTTATTAAGTAGGGTAACAAATAAGTGCTTTTGTTTATGTCATAATTGTGCTCTGAATTCCACATCAACAACCCAAAGCCTAATGTTCTAATTCTCTCTCTTTATTTTCCAATTTCCGACATGTTTATAAATTTATTTTAGTAATGCTGCTTTTTATAATATTGATATTCTTTATTCATTCACTTCAAATCTAAGAGACAGACAATACCACCCAGAAGTTAACTATTTGTTTTCATAAAATATTAAGTGGAATTGATGAAAAAATAGATAAGCCAGATTTCTATAATAGTTTTTTTTCACTCAACTGAATTTATGCAAATTTAAATTGCTCTTCATTAGAAATCCTCTTGGGGAAATGAAAGCACTAGCAAAAGTAACATAATGATAATAAAATTTTTGTTACAAAAAAAGAAAAAAAGCCATCTAAAAAAATTAAATAAAATTTCTTAAATTAAAATCAATTTAGACTGTGAGCAACTCAGTAAACGGAAAAGGGAAAATCATAACGCGGTTAAAGATTTAACTGGCTGAATCCTTTTGCCTGGGACTCTGCTTGAATTTTACATTCTTTTCATAGTCCAAAAATACTCTTATAAATACACAAAATATTCAAGTCTATTGGCGTATTACAGAATTTTGCCTCCTGCTGGCTGATTATGTTTGTAAGGGTTTTAAGCATTGGTCGTCAAACATACAAATCTTGCGTACAATTATTATATTTAAAAAACGTGCTGCATTTCCTTACTTTACATTGCGTGTTGTTTTGCAATTCGAAAAGCAATACAGACTACTGAAAAGCTAGAAGCAAACAATTTAAGGAATTTTTTTAAGGTCTAGACTAATATTGTTTTTTATTTTTAAGCAAAATTGTTTTATTTAAAGTAATAACATACAAAAATTGCAATTATTGCATGAAATGAATAACTACTATGAATACTAACAGTAGTTGCAAAACACTTTATAGTTCACAAAAAATGTTGCGAGGGAAAAATTAAAATTCAGTTTTATTTTATGGTTAAAGTTTTTAAATCTCGAATTTTAAATCTTGAAAAAAAAGATGGGAGAAAATTATCAATTTTAAAAAAATATAAAGGGCCTTTATAGACCACAATTATTTATGTATATGCACAAGATGGTCGCTGGGTCGTATGATGTGCACATCCATCATGATATAAACTGTGAGAAATTGCATTACGTATACGTTATACGTTATATTTTAAGTTGCTTAGAAATCGGAATATTGTCCCAACATAAACATGAATTATTTATTTATTTATTTATTTTAATTTAATATAAAGAAAGCCTCATGGCCAATAAAACATGTATTCTTCATGAAAAGTCTATGTAAATTAATTTGACTAATTGTTAGTTAGAAGGCTCCCCAACCATCTAAATACCGCCAAAAATATAAAACTAGTTTCGATATTGAGAATTACAATCACATTTCCTAAAACCAAGGATACTTCGAAAGGTTTAAACATTTAATGATGAATATTGCTAAAATACTCGAAGAGCATTTTACTATAACTATGAAAAGTATAACAAAATAATTTGCGAGTATTGGGAAGTTGACTCCAAATACGATGAACTCTTATCACAAAAGAGCGATCAAATACTGAAATTATGTTAAAATAAAAGTGAAATATCACTTCACTCCGATCAAATAGGTATTCCTTTTTGTTTACTCTGCTTTAAAGCAAAACTATCACTAAGAAAAAAAAGCAATGAAATCACGTTCGTGTTTGGCATAATCAAATACTAAGATAAAAAGTTTATTCGCTGCATCGTAGAGAAAAATTTTAATCTGTCATGGATTTTGCTTGAAGTACTTTTATTGATTTCGTGTCTTGTGTCATGAAAAATGGAAATAATCTTATAACCACGATACGTGCGTTTATGCAAACGAACGTGTTTGTTACATACACATAATGTGTTCATTGCAAAGTCATCTGCAATGATTTAGTAAGCAATTAAAATACTCTTAAGGAAATTTTGAACTAAGTCATTTGAATTATTCTAACATTTCTAGTGGCGTTAATGCGCGGCGTACAGTTAACAACATTTTCATCTTTTCGCACGAATAAGACACCTAATAATGAAACACAAATATCAATTGAAAACGAATTAGATATTGCTCGGAGAATATAACTAGTTATTCATTTTGTGGTTTCAAAAGTATAGAGCCGGAATTAGACATCTGTCAAACTAAGTTGTTAATCCTACTTTTTTTATTCTCAGTTGAAAGTCTGCCATTGCCGAAAATGGATCGCTTAACTGTCACACAACGCATAAAAATGATCAAAACATATCACAAAAATTGTGATTCTGCCACAGCCTTGCTTATCGTGCTTTAAGGGGAGATTATGGTTTACATAATCATCCAACTAAGCCAGCAATTGGCGAAATTGTGAAGAAATTTGAAGACAGTGGAGCGGTTACAAACATTCCGCTCGTTTTATGTGTTGTTTGATCGTAAAGCGATCCATAACTATCGAACAACGCATAAAAATTACACACTTGAAACTTTTTATTTCCCAGTGACTAAACCTAAATCGCGTGCGCTGAATTCAGTGAAGCTAACCGTTTTTTTTTTAGGTGAGCTCTTGTTTTTGAGATATACCGTTATTTGTTAATAATTTTATCGGGCTTTTTAGTTCGATTTTTACTTTCTTAAAATTGTGAAGGATTTTTTGCGATAAAACAGGAGTGGTAATATTTTTAAAGAGGACAAGAAAATAAAAGTTGAATATTAACCTTGGCTGTTTCACGAACAACTTTGTTTCGAGCTCAGGCCATGACTAATTGTAATTTGTTTTTTAAGCAGCAGCACGTAATTATCCCACCATCTGAGCTCTTCATTATATTTAATCTTATTTATTATTTTTATATTTTATCACCGTAACTGTTAAATATAGCTTTCTGTGGATCTGTTTGTTTTACGCATTATTAATCGCCAGCCTTTTATACATCACATTTTGCTGTTACACTTCTTTAACACTTTATCGTTTTTAGCAACAAGGAACCTGTAACACAGTTATTTTCGCTTAATTGAGTTTCTAAAAATGCACGACTTTTGACGCAGTTAAACGGAAACTCAATTAAGCAATAGTCGGTTAATTGAATCGCCTACGCAATTAACTAAAAATCGCTTAATTTAGCATTATGTGCAATAAAGCGAAACACCCATGAAATAGATGGCAAATAAAACTCATTTCTTTAGTTACATATTAAGTTGAAAAATTGTTTAGGTTTATTAAAACAAAATAGAAATCAGGTACGTTCGTCGTACAATGTTTATAAAGGATCAGAGCCATGACCTTTTTTTGCCGCAAAATATTTTTCTTTACGTTTGTGGAGCAAAAAAAAAAATAAGTAGACGGAATAAATTAAGCGAAACATTTGCTCTTGTTTTTCGCTATGCGGTCTTAATTTGCGAAACAATTTAGCGGTTGAAGCAATTACACGGAACTCAATTAAGCGGGTATTTTAATATAGACGGGTATACTGAATGATTTCATTCCTTAATTTTTAGTGCAATAAAGCGGGAAACTCAATTAAACGGGGCTCAATCAAGCGGAAATAACTGTAATGGTTTTTTAGTCAAAAGTAAAGCCTCTGCACTTCGTTCACAAGATATTATATGGATTATCGTGATAACTATCATAGTGTTATAACAAAAGCTTTTTTTTAAACCGAGAACAGCAATTTGTTGTTTTTGTCACAACAAATGTTTTACTACATCTGTTACATACTGTTTCTATTAAAGTAGATACACATGTAAAAAGCCTTTGGCATCGATGTGTAACAGCGCGACGAGGTGGCCGAGTGGTTAAGGCGTTGGACTGCTAATCCAATGTGCTCTGCACGCGTGGGTTCGAATCCCACCTTCGTCGAAAGAATTGGGTTTCTTTTATTTGTGCTGCATTTATTTCTTTTTAACAAATAAAAAAATTGAATTTTTTTTACAAATTTGAAATACAAAGAAAATACGAAAATAAAATTATACGAAAATTGTTCCATATAAAAATTTTGCGGCCATCTTAAGATTTTAGTTTTGAGGCCTTCTTTCCTGCTTGAGGATCAGTTTAAAAAAGCTCGCAGTTAAATTTAAGCATGATTAAGAACTATGCAGGGTGACGCAAAAATTACCTTCCGACGTTTTTTTGGCTGTAATTAAAAAAAAAAATTAAAAACTTTGATTCTTCTTGTGGATTATTTTTATTTGGTCTTTTAATTTTTTTTTTATCAAGTCGAGAATATGATGTCATATAAATGGACGCCGCCACAGTTGATTGTCATTTGAGCCCTTTTTATAGCATTTTCCATCACATTGGCCAAAACTTCCGGCAATAGGTCTTCACATTCTTGACGGAAATTGTCTTTAAGAGCTGCAAGAGTCTGAGGCTTGTTGACATAAGCCCGCTACTTTAAAAAGCCCTACAAAAAGAAGTCTGCAGCGGTCAAATCAGGCGATTTTGCTGGCCAGTGCAAATCGCCAAAACGGGAGATTAGACGCCCGGGAAATGCATCCTTCAGCATATCGGTTGTGGCACGTGCAGTGTGTGCCGTAGCACCGTCCTATTGGAACCACATGTTTTCCAATCCCAATTTATCAAGTTGCGGCAAAAATAAATCGTTGATCTTTGCTCTGCAGCGCTCACCATTCACAGTAACCGTTTGGCCCGCGACGTCTTCGAAGAAAAAAGGTGCGATGACTCCGCCAGCGAAAACAGCCCACCGCATAATGACTTTGAGCGGGTGTAATGGCTCTACTTGCGTTACACGCGGATTTTCAGTGCCCCAGAAGCGTAAATTTTGCTTATTTATATACCCGCTAAGATGGGAATGGGCCTCATCCCTCATCCAAAGTCACCGAACGATTATTGGTCAAATAAATAGTCACCAATACTCCGCGTTCTGGAGCGGTGTAGCGTAACATTGTTTATTAACGTGTATTTCGCATGTGTTTACTACACAAATGTCAAAACAGAACTGACATTAGGGGCCAAACGCAAAATTTATAGCATTTTCTGATAGGAGGATTACTTTTGTATAAATGTTTTACAGCATAGATCAATATACTAAAAATAAAATAATTGTTAAACACAGTGTAATTGTTAGACACAGTGTAATTGTTTGAGCATTTTTTTTTTAATAAAATGAGCTATAAGAACAGACAATTAAAACAGGCAAAGAAACAACGAAGTTGCAAAAATTGTTTTCTGTGATGACAAAAAATCGTTGAAAGCGACAAGGAAGATAATTTGTTTGGTTAATGTGGATTCAAGTATACAAGGTTTATTCAAACTATAATGTGAGGTTTTAATTTTTTTGAAAAGTAACGGACTATCCATTTCGTGGACTGCAATTCGACATCTGTCAAACTGAGTTGTAAAACCAATGTATTTCTTCTCAGTTGACGAAAATGGTTAAGCGATCCATTTTCGTCAACTATCAAACAACGCATAAAAATTATTAAAACATTGTATTAAAGTGGTGATTCTGCCACAGCCACATATCGGCGATTTTTCGAACAAAATTTTCTTCAGCGATGAAGCACATTGCAAAATGGATACTCCATTATATTAGTGAGAAAAACAGCCATAGTAGTTTTAGCTAAAAAGTTCTTGTGATATAAAAACAAGTCAGAGAAATCATGGGTAGTTATAGTTCCTAAAACATTTGACACAAAAAAGAACTCGCTTTGACCTCTGAATGGTTTTTTCTAAATATAGTTATGCCAACATTACTTATTTGTTGCCACTAGATAAATATCTGTGTATTTTTCCAGGGAAAAAACTAGCAGAAAAAAAAACTTCTTTTACGTTTCAATAAATCCCCCTGATAGTCAATTTCATTTTAAGTTTTTACTCATTGATACGTTGATTTTTATGGTTTGAAAGGAAACAATTTTTATCTTAAGCAAAAAAATAAAAATTTTCCCAAAAGAGAATAATGTACAATGTTAGAGATTATAACAATTTCATTAGAGAGAGATGAAAAAAAAACTAAATATAATAAAGAAAACGAAAAAGAATAAAATCTAGAGGCAATGAACTGATAGCACAAGTATGTCCGGTTCCGGTCAACTCAATCAGTCTCCAGCTCATACTTGGAGAAATAATATTTTAAAGAAATAAAACAATAAAAATACTCTAACGAAATAAATGAAGTAAAAAAAGAAAAACACTTTAATCAGCAAATAAAAAACTCACAAAAGAAGAAAATAAATATGTATAAATGAATGAAAGAACAAACTTAAGTTGTAACAAAAAGTGTATTCTTTTGTAAAACCGAGATAGACTTTTAGACGTGACTACTACAATTGAAATCTTAAGGGAGCAAACAATTTATTACACTGTGATTGGTTTCTTATTCTTTTTTTTTTTTTCCAATTTGCAAATATATAACAAATAGAAAATAGAACCAACATTGTTTTTTGCAAAAAAAAAAAAAAAAAAAAAAAAGTGGAGCGAAGTTGAGAGCAAATCAGTAAAAATATTACGGATTATTGATTTTTTAAGTTAGTATAAAATATAGAAAAAAATTAGGTACTAGATACATAATATAGTTAAACTAATTGGGGGCTATATTAAGAGCAACAGTAGCATAATTTTTTAGTTTTGCAAATTTTTCGAGAATTTTTATAACTCTACTTCAGTTGCGTTCTCTTTTGTATATTACAAAACTTTTGCGAACTTTCCAGTTTCATTCTCTGTAACTGACTATTGCTTCTAAGAACCTTTTGTTAGGAAAGCAGATGTTGATTGGAGGGGTGTGTATGTGTATTGCTTGACATACACTTGAGCCAGTATAGGCTTGTTGTGAACTCCGTGGATTTACCCCTGAACAGAGCGACTCATAGGCTTATAGGAATTCCATGTCATTCACAAAGTTTCTTAATTTCCTGCAGCATGTGCCCAGTAATTGTGTTATATCTATTAAGGTGCCGATCCCAAGATATCGGTACCGTATATGTAAAAAGGCGGGCCTTTGGCATAAATAGTGCTCTAATGTCTTGGTCTCCTCTCCACGTGCTCTTCATTCATCTGCTTCTGCTATTTCTATGCGGTTAAAATGGGCCGCTAGTTGAGAGTGACCTGTTATAACTCCCAATCTTCTACTTTATTACTTGCAGCCCTCCCATTTTTCCCCGTCCTTAGATCCCCCCATGGAATTCTTGCATTAATTCTCATGGTTTGGTTATTTCCGAAAGTTTGATGGGATTTAGGTGGCAAAATTTTTAGCTCAGTTCTAACTGAATCGAAAGGTTTTGCATTCACTTAGTTCGCATTTTGAACCAAGTGAATGTGCTCATAAACTTATGATCTTTAGTTTATCACGAACACAATGAACAATGAGGCTCCATGGGGATTAGGTTCGAATGATCGTTCAATCAGGAATGCAAGTTGGAAATTAATATTGTAGTAGGGTTGGTAATCAGGTAGAGTTATTTGTTTAAATGTCTGTCTTCTGCATAAACTCTTTGTGTATTTGAAATTTCAATATTGTTGAATTAAGGCTAACATTTGTATAAGTAGGATACTTTCCCTTAATTCTACCTTGTAAAATATTTAAATATGATATCTAGTTTTTAAGGTTCTTATACGTACATATGTTGTGAAAATTGGAATTTGAAAACTATTATTCTGAGAACTGAAAAATTGTAATGAAGATTAGATTTGAATAAACTTTTAAATAGAGACAACCTGTTTCTCTGAATATCACAAGGAAAAGTGAAGCTTACAATATTGTCCTGTAATATAGACTTCGGCATGCGATCTGATGTCAAACTTTCCTCTATGGACTTGCCTGGGGATGTAAAGATTCTTTGACGCCGCTCTTCGTGTCCTGGTTCAAAATTATTGCGCTACTAAAAAGCCAGTGTTTCATCCCTGGTTTAAGTTTCAAAGTCTTCATCTTTCTTTTCAAGAAAGAGCAACTTGTCATACGAATTTATCGTTGTCTTTCTTGTAAATGTAACAGGTGGTCGAAATGAAATCACCCTATTGGAGGTTGCTTTTATTTTGCATATGGGGGCTAATGTAAAATCTGTTTTTAAGTGACTTCTCTATAAAGAGCAGCAAATTATGTGGTGCACTGTATACAGATCTTCGATTTTTTTTTTTGATATGGGAATCGCAATACTTAAAACTAAATGATTTGTGCGGAGAAATTACGTCAGAAAACTATTTTATGAATATCCTTTGCGGTTTTTCTAAACTGAGTACGTTTGTAATATTCTTTGGGACTTGTATTATACAATTTTGTTTTGTTGATTGATTTCTGGTTCATGATTTCTGAAATCACATGATTTGAAAACATGTGATATTAGATCTAAAAGCTGACTACTGATATGTTCTTTCTCAGATGCAACGACAGTTTTGAAGTCCATTAAACGAGAATATAGATACTTTACCAAATTTTTGGGCCACTATGCTTTTAGATAAACTTCTGTGTGAAAAAAGTGTTGAGCCTACTTTTTTTTTCTCTCAGTATTGAAGTTTATTTACACATCAACAACACATCATCTCTGGATAAACATCAGGGTGTTTATTAGCAACTAAAAACGCATGCTGTTATCCTACAACCATTATAAATTAAAATAAACTTATGCAAAAGTAATTGTAGAAAGCGCATTTATTTATCAAAATATTTATATTCACAGCTTTTATTTAGTTTTGGAGTGGAAAGTAATTGAAATGAATTCAACAAATGGCAAAAGGAAGCAACTGCTACAAATGCATTTGTAACATCAACATCCTACAAGTGTGACTGTGAGGTAATTTAATGCAGTACTTTGTAACTGGAGCTTGAAAGCTACAAACTTTTTAGTTGCCAGTGGCTGGAGAAGAAAGTTAAGCTTCTGGAAATCAACATCTTTTGTAACAGTTATAGTGTTTATCCTTTCTAGCAACGATAAAGTTTTTGCATTAATTATACATTTAGTAGAAAACTTTGGTTACTGTTCATCCTAATTCGTAACATAAAAAATAGACACTGCGGTAGACGGGCATCTTAGGGGGCTCTTTTAGTGTAAAAATTGTCTTGTTTTAGTTGTTGTCAAATTTTATTAAACGGATTTTAGGGCTAGTTATCCTGTTAAAAAAAAAAAAACAAAAATTTAAATCAAGTAAAGGGCTGAATTTGGCCCAGCCGAGTATTATACAGCCTTTACCGAAGTATATATTGTAGTAAAATAAAATTGTTGGGACACCCCTTATTAATACTTTTATCTTCTAACTAGAAAACATATTTTAATTCCAAGTGAAATCTTATAGTGATGACTTACTTCTGTAAACATACACAAAACTACAAAACCATTCTTATATGAGCGCACCTCATATTGAATGGATATACTTGGCAAACTAAGGATACTTTCAATACATTTTGCGGTGAAAATATAAAAAATTTTTAATGTTTAAAATTAAAAAATAACAAGTAAGAGTGCTATATTCGGCTGGGCCGAATCTTAAATACCCTTCACAATGGTACATACATTCTGATTGGTTTTTGGTGCGATAAGTTGTTTTATTTGGCTTTTAAATGGACCGATTTTTTCTGAATTTCAATATCAGATCCACTACCGGGATTTAACACAGGCTGCAAAACTTTTATTAAAATAATTCTTAATATGCTCAAGTTCAACCACTAGGTGACACCAATTCTTTTTAATATCAATGAAATAAAGAAAAGCAAAATGTATTTCTTAATTATTTATCAGTTAACTTTATAGTAAAATTTATTTAACAAAAAATTGCATATAATTGCATTATTTTTGAATTATAATGTTAAACATTGCCATTAAGTGTGATTTGCTTTTCAATTTACTTACGTATGTGGGTACATGCATACGTATGTATGTATGTACATACCTATAATAGAAAACTCTAAAATAAATTTTTTGTTATTGAATATTTTCAGTGTGTTCCATAAAACAATGATTATATACATACATATATACATACATACATATTTACATTGCTTGCTTTTACAAAATTATTTTTTTCTTGTGCACGTTGTTGATGATCTATTGCGTATCATCATACACATGTGTGTGTGTATGTACATATGTAAGTAGGTAGGGAAACCCAAAATGATTTTTTGTGTGAATGAATTTGAAGACGCAATTGTTCAAAAGAATTTCATTGCGTACCCTTTTTTCAACAATTCTTTATATCACTTTCATTTTCAAGCTCGTGTATACATATGTATGTACATACATACACATTTTTACACCAAAGCAAAAAAATTGTTTATGCTAACATACTTGCATGCATACATACATATGTAGATACATACATACCTACATACATACAAACGTATCTACATACATACATACATACATACATACATACATACATACATACATACATACATACATACATACATACATACATACATACATTCATATATTCATACATACATACATACATACATACATACATACATACATACATACATACATACATACATACATACATACATACATACATACATACATACATACATACATACATACATACATACATACATACATACATACATACATACATACATACATTCATACATGATCGCAAATATTATATACATATGTATATAATATTATATACATATGTATGTACCATTATGATTGATTTTTGGTACCAAGAGTTGGGTGCATATGGGCCGATGTCCAAAAATTTTCTAATTTTGCCCCTAAACAGCCTGTATGTACCATTCCGACAAATTTTTAGTGCAAAAAACTGTTTCGTTTAGCTTCCAGGCCCGACTTCTTGAGATATCGGTAGGCGCTATTTCTCGAACATATATGGGCCGATGACAAAAAGATTTCCAGTTTTGCTTCTGACTAACCTATATGTATCATTCTGATTGATTTTTGGTGCCAAAAGTTGTTTTATTTAGCTTATAGAGCCGATTTCTTGAAAAATCGGGAGACGCTATATCTCAGGTATATATAGACCGATTGCAGACATTTTCAAATTTTGCTTTTAAACACCTTATATGTACCATTCTGATCGATTTTTGGTACCAAAAGTTGTTTTATTTGGCTTTTAGAGCCGACTTCTTGAGAAAACTTGAGGCGCTATATCTCGAGTGTATATGGGCCGATGTCCAAAATTTTCCACGTTTGCCTCTAAATAGTCTATATGTACCATTCTGATTGATTTTTAGTGCCAAAAATTGCTTTATTTGGCTTAAAGAGCGGATTTCTTGAAAAATCTGGAGTCGCTATATCTCAGATATATATGGACCGATTTCAAAAATTTTCCAATTTTGTTTTTAAACACCTTATATGTTCCATTCTAATCGATTTTTGATACCAAAAGTTGTTTTATTTGGCTTTTAGAGCCAACTTCTTGAGAAAACGGGAGGCGCTATATCTCGAGTGTATATGGGCCGATGTGGAAAAATTTTCCACTTTTGCCTCTAAATAGCCTATATATACCATCTTGATTGATCTTCGGTGCCAAAAGTTGTCTTATTTGGCTAATAAAGCCGATTTCTTTAAAAATCGGGAGACGCTATATCTCGGATATATATGGGCCGATTTCAAAAATTCCTTCATTTCTAGGATTTAATGAGCACAAAAAATGATATGGTTTAGTTTTTAAGAAAAAATTTTTTTCAAAAATCTGAATACAAAAATTACACAAAATATCCCTCAAAACCCGGTTTTTTGAATATATCTCGGCTATCCGCGGACCTATCTTACTGAATTTCAATAGCAGACCCACTACCGGGGTTTCACACGTTTTAGCGAAAGAATGAGGTTTCTATCTCAAACCGTTTTCTCAGAAACGGTATTTCAACGACTACAGACGGACAGACGGACAGACGGACAGACGGACAGACGGACAGACGGACCGACGGACAGACGGACAGACGGACAGACGGACAGACGGACAGACGGACATCGCTCAATCGTAATCGCTATTGATGCTGATCCAGAATATATATACTTTATGGGGTCTTAGATGGATATTTCAATGCGTTACAAACGGAATCACAAACTTATATATACCCTTACACATTTATGTGAAGGGTATAAAAAGAATTAAATGCATCAAAAAAGCTGTCAATGCTGACAACAATTTATAAAATTTTATCAGAAAGAGTATTTTTTATAGTACACAATCAATTCCTGTATTCCCAAAGAATAATAGAAATCCATGTAGAATTTGACTTGACAAATTGTGTTAATTACAATTGTACTAACTTTTGCATGGCTGACTTTTAAGCAAAGCCAGCTGTACGAATAACAAAAACAACTCTCTAGAAAGTAAATTGTAAATCATGCCTCTTCATACGTTCACACAAGGAAACAACAACAAATCGAAATTACCAGGTGTCCCCATGCAAGGAAAAATAACAATTAGCTATAACTCTCGAACCGTGAAAGATAGAGAGCTGAAATTCACACAGTGTATGTATTTATAAATGTTCTATAGCAACAAATGTTTAAAGCAACACTAAGTCGAAAACTACCAGGTGTCCCCATACAACCTAAAGTAACAATTAGCCGTATCTGCTAAGCTGTAAAAGACAGAGAGCTGAAATTCGCACAATATATGTATTTGTATATGCTCTAAAACAACAAGTGCTTAAAACAACAACAAGTTGAAAACTAGGAGGTGTCCCTATACAACGAAAAGTAAAAATTGGCAGTAGCTGGTCGTAGCTGTAGTAGACAGAGAGAGGAAATGTGCTCAATATATGTACTCACATTTGCCCTTCAATAACAAATGCAAACAGATTTATTTCTATTTCTTAAGCCGGTGAACGACGACAAATCAGTACATACATGTGGCCATTTTGTTTTTCAGGTTTCAAGTGTTTTAGTAAAAACAGTTAATTTTTAATAGTTTTTATTTTAAGTGCTAAGCTTTGACGTTTTGCATTTAAAATAAAAAGCCACCATATTAGATTATAAAACATGTTTGTATTGTTTAATTTGGTAATGCTAAATTATTTTAGCAATCAAAAATTTTTTTTCATATGGTCACCCCATCAGCTGTTCGACTATAATAAGATAAAGTTAAAAAACTGAGTAAATGGATACAAGTGAAATTATAATCGAAAATGTTAAACTTCATGAATGTTTATATAATCTGGGATCATGTTCATTATTTATTATTATTTTTACAAAATTTGAAATTCTTTAATTTATATAATTTTTTTGTTCATCTTTGAATAAACAATAAACAACTTTATCAATTAGAAGAGACGTTTTTATTTTTCGTCGTTATTGTGCTTCAGACGACAAATTTACACAGCGAATTTTAACCGGCCTATTCGTCGTTCGTCCCAGTTGTGTTCCTAGCATAAGCTTGTATACGCACAAAAATATTGATAAAACTGAAACAATTTAACGGTATTTGTGTCTACCCAACTTGACTTTGAAAAAAAGTTTTTTTCTCTTAAGAAATCTCCTTCTTTCATATTTGTAAGCAGCAAAATGAAACAAAAAACAGCTTTAAATTTCTCATTATTGGCATAATAATTTCATCAACTCAAAGATTGTTACTTAAACCGTTTTAATTTCATTCGTTGTTTTATTGTTTAAATTGACCCACATGTTTTATACGATACGAGTATTCATTTTTTATCGCATACGTTTAACAATTTGTAATTTAATTATATTGAACTCAGGCGAAACCAACAGCCAGCCATTCAGTTATACATTCATTCATTCATTTATTCACACTGACGTCATTCGATCATTCCATCCCTTGTTCAATCATTCAACCATTCTTTTACATTTATTTGTTCACACAAAATCAAAAAAGCGAAAAAAATCTGTACAAAAAGAGAAGAAAACACACATACATACATACGTGCACATAAAAAACGAAAATTGTTGCAAATTAAGTGCCCATTGGCGACAAAGCAAGTGAAAAATGTAAAAACGAGCAAAACATAAAAAAAATATATTGAAATTGCTTATTACACAAGGATATGCAATATGCATGTTAGTGTGTACGTATGTAAATAATTCTGTGAACATTTGTGGGTATGAAAATTTCTGCATTAATATGCGTAATGAAAAATGCTTTCAATAATCCGTTTATCCACATATTGAATCGAATGATTTTTATGAAGTAACGACGAGCAGGGAGATATAGCTCACAGACACTCAAGTATGTGTACACAGAGAAAATAAAAAAACACAAGGACATTTTCATGTTTTTCGGTGGTGATTTACCACCATAGAGCTTCAATTTAAATTGCATTTAGTTTTGTATTCAAGGATCAAATACAAATTTGCTTATGCAATTTACTAAAAGGGTATATGTAGATTTGTCTGGCAAAAAACACCTTCTTTAAATGCGGTTTTTGCAGCCATTAGACAATTTGGTGGCCTTAATTTTGGAATAATTCGGTTTTCAACTATCTCTTCTTGCATGGTATTGAAAGGGGGCAAAAGTGGGTTCAATACTACTGGGATAGTGAAAAAATAAATTTTTACAAACTATATTTTTTTCGGTATAAAAGCAGCGTTACCGGTCGCAAGAGCCTAATCGATTAGAATATACATATACAGAATGCAAAAAAGAATTTTATTTTCGTGCATGCACATCTTTATATACTATTCAAAGCTCATCTATATATCATTCAAAGCTCTTATTTACACATACATATAATAAAAGCAGCTCTTTGTATGTTCCATAATTTGTATTGCACTATTACACTATTGCCTTATTTCGGTTTTAATATGTATGTTTATTTTTCAATGCTTCTTTTCAATGAAAGAAAAATGGTCATTACTAAGCACAAACACACACACACACACATTTTCAATCACAACAGAAAAATCAGGGTCAACAACAAACAATTTTATAAAAACAATAATAAAGGGTTATCCGTTTTGCGGTTTCAAAGGGGTTTTTTTAATGTTTTAAACTGTTTTTGAGTTAATAAAAATATATGCTGTCCTACCTCCTCCATTTTTAGGGTTCCGTGCTCATCAGAGTGAAACGAAACCCTATTACCGAGACAACTACGTCCGTCCGTCCATCCGTCACAGCGTCCATTCTCCGAAATGGTAAGAGCTAAAGAGCTGAAATTTTCACAGGATGATGTTGCACCTTGCCGCTACAACAGAAAATACTAAAAACAACAACAAAGATATATATATATATATATATATATATATATATATATATATATATATATATATATGTATATATATATATATATATATATATATATATATATATATATATATATATATATATATATATATATATATATATATATATATATATATATATATATATATATATATATATATATATATATATATATATATATATATATATATATATATATATATATATATATATATATATATATATATATATATATATATATATATATATATATATATATATATATATATATATATATATATATATATATATATATATATATATATATATATATATATATATATATATATATATATATATATATATATATATATATATATATATATATATATATATATATATATATATATATATATATATATATATATATATATATATATATATATATATATATATATATATATATATATATATATATATATATATATATATATATGTGTATATATATATATATATATATATATATATATATATATATATATATATATATATATATATATATATATATATATATATATATATATATATATATATATATATATATATATATATATATATATATATATATATATATATATATATATATATATATATATATATATATATATATATATATATATATATATATATATATATATATATATATATATATATACATATACCCTACAACAACAAAGGCTAAAAACAACAACATGTCGAAAACTACCAGGTGTCCCTATACAGCGTAAAGTAAAAATTAGCCATAACTCCCAAACTGTAAGAGACAGAGAGATGAAATGTGCACAATATATCTAGTCACATATGGCCTACAATAACAAATGCTAAAAACAACAACAAGTCAAAAACTACCAGGTGTCCCTATACAACGTAAAGTAACAATTATCCGTTACTCTCGAACCGTGAGAGACAGAGAGATGACATTGGCATAATATATGTATTTACATATGCTCCACAGCAACAAATGCTAAAAACAGCAACAACTATTAAACTACCAAGTGTCCCCTTACAACGTCGAGTAACAGCTATAAATCTCGCACCGTAAGAGATAGAGAGCCAAAATTCGCACAGTGTATGTATTCCTAAGTGCCTTACAACAGCAAATGACAACAACAACAACAAGTCGAAAACTACTAGGTGTCCCCATACAACATAAAGTAGCAACTAAACGTAACTCTCAGGCTGTAAGAGACAGAGAGATGAAATTTATACAATATATGTATACACATATGCCATTCCACAGGTACATTACACATACGTACGGAACCCTAAGTTCGCGAGCCAGCCTCGTACTTGACTGAATTTATTTATTAATATAACGGTATATCTCAAAAACAAGAGCTAACCTAAAAAACGGTTAGCACCACGGAATTCGGCGCACCCGAATTAGTTATACGGGGGCTCCGTCTGTCGGCTTTTTCCACTAGCGCAGTGTAATTGATGAATATTACATCAGTTTAGTTACTTGGTGCACAATAGAATGATTACACAATTTTTGTTTTGTTTTGTTAATTCTTTGCATTCTTCCTTGTGTTTTTCGCCATTTTCGGCGAAGCTTCCATGTATTTTCAAATAATTTTGACATGCACCCATAGATGTTAAAAGGTAGTTATTCAATCATATAAACGTTAATGCAAACCACAATACTTGGAGACAATTTAAACAATTTTAAAATCGTTATCAAATATTGCTTAGGACTACAGATGTGATGAGAGTACAAACGTTTCTAAAATGGTTTGGAAGATTAAGATTTCCCTCCCGCTTGTCAAATTTTGTATCCGTATTCTCTGTTAATCAATATTATTTTTTTTTACATGATACGGTTTTATCCAACATACAGAACTTTTTGACATGTCGTAGTACAAAATATTAGCATGTGAACTGGCCTTAACGAATATCGTGACAGATACGAAACAGCTGATTGTTCCCCAGCTAATAAGTACTCACCACCTGCTTTTCGGGTCTTCTTTAAAGTTTTTTTTTTTAATCTCTACAATTTGTTGAAAGTGTATTTCTTAATGCTACCTTAAGTCACAAAAAATAATAATTGTTAAATGCAGAAAGTTTGACTAAAAATAATCAAATATTATTGATAAATGTTTACTTTATTTTTATTTCTTATATTCTTGTAAGAATTTTTTATGATTTTTCTTCATCAATTCTTTATTTTTGCTTATCAAAACTAAAAGAAATATTTGTGTGTTTATGGAGTTATGGAGGAAAAGTTTTAGCCCTTTCTTTTTAAAATACCCTTTTTAGGGACCCATTCTCTGAAAATATCCTTCGTCTGCCACTTTTTGAAATCGTCCAAAGGCAACGCTGGTTACGACTAGTAAGTTTTAACTGAAAATATAAACAAAACATTGAATTGTTTGACTGGTTGGTTTCACAACAATTTATTTACAAACATCCGGACAGTAACGTCTGACTACTGCCGATGATGTATGTTGTAGTGATACACACAACAGGATGCGTATGTGATATCAGCCAGAGTTTTAAAAATTTATAATATGTAGGAGTATGTATCATGACACATTTTGTCAATATTGTTTGGGGTATTGAATTCGAAACTCTGCAAGGGAAATAAAAGTTAAATTTGTAAATTTGGTAGATAGCACAAGCACAATTTAAAAATGCAAGTAACAAAACCTCAAGATAAGAAGAAAAAAAATGGAGCAGTCAGAATTTCTGTTGACAATGCTGCTAAATATTAAATTATTAAATAATACACTCTTTAAATTTTGATTATTTCAATCTATTTCCAATATCGTATTACCGAAAAATACAACTGAAATTGATAAAAACATAACAATGGCTTTGAGGCAACAAGTTGGAAACAAATGGCAAACATCCTGCAACGCGTGTTTGTTTAAGTTTAAACTTTAATTATGTTTGTGAAATACTAAAGCTGGTAATAAATGATTTGCTTTAGGGTGAATCTTATCCTGTTACTTATTGCTGTCGATTTATCGTACCCAATTATATGTAATTTAATTTAAATTCTCTTCATGTTTGATTTTTATCTTCTTTATCATTTTTGCATCGTTAAGCAAGTTGATGCTTAGTATAAATTTTCTAGGAATTAACAATGATTTCAATTACAGGCTTCATTTAAATTTAAAAACTGAGTAGGTCGTTTTGTTATCATCATAACGGGTTATCCATTTTGCGGTTTCAAAAGTAAACGTAAAAAAACACATAAAATATTTTTTTCAGAATATTTCTTTTTTATTATAAAGTTTGAACGATGACATTATGTGTGAAACACTACATCATTTAAATGACCACCACACAAAGTGTTGCAAGCATTGATTCCATTGAGGTAATTTTCGACCACTTTTTGGCACATATTGGGCGGTATCTCAGTCATAACTTGACGAAAGTTGGTTTTTAAGTGGTCAAGAGTTAAAGGTTTACCTGCATAAACACAAAAAAAGTCAATTCGCATGCTCTTGGTGGTCAGTTGATATCGACACGACGAGAAATTACGCGGCCAGGAAATGTCTGTTGCAATAAAGCCATATTCGCTCGAGTTGTATGGCATGTGGCACTGTCTTGCTGAAATCCCATATTTCTCCAAGTCGTATTCTTCAATAGCAGGCAAAAAGAAAAGTCGGCTCCGAATTGACGGTGACAGTCGTTCCATCGTCGTTTCTTTCTTTCTTTCTTCTTGCATTGTTTTAATCGAACCCATAGGGCCATATATGATTAAAGATTATGTCTTACAAAGTGATAAGCTTATAAATATCTATTATAAATCTAACAAAATTCATATAAAATTATGCTATGTATTAACTTATGTGCATTTATTTACATATTTCACATATAATTTTATAAATAATATTTAATTTACATTTTATTTATTTATTTTATTTTTTTTTTTTTTGCCTGATTGACAGTGTTATAAGACTAAGATACAATATATGGGAGATATTTTATTGGTAAAACTCATACAATTTACTTTTAAAACTCGCTCTAGATTGATTGAAATTTCTTATAATACAAAGGGAGTTCATTATAGAAAGAAGTAAGGTCCAATCACACCTTCGGACATAAGAGCGCACACAACCGTGACTTTTTCTGGATGTAATGGCCGCGCTCTTTAATTGCTTCAGGATACTCCGAACCCCAAATACGACAATTTTGTTTATTAACATACCCACCGAGTGAGAAATGTGCTTCATCGCTGAAGCGAAAATCGCCGTCCACCGCCTGTTGTTCAAGCACCCATTCCACGTATCTACGACGTTGTGAATGGTCAGCTGGCTTCAGTTGTTGTGTGAGCTGGACTTTATATGGATCTAAATGCAAAATATGCCATAATGCGCCGTAAGACAGTCCTTATTCCTGAGAACGACGAGGAATCGACATATTCGGGTCTTCGGCAACACTTTCACTCACAGCAGCGATATTTTTAGCGGAACTTGTGAAACGATGCTGCACAGCTCTTACAATTTTTGTAACCGCTCCAGTCTCTTAAAATTTCTTCACAATTTTGCCAATTGTTTGTGTAGTTGAACGATTATGTAAACCATAATCTGCTCTTAAAGCACGATATGTGGCTGAGGCAGAATCACCATTTTTGTAGCATATTTTGATAATTTTTATGAGTTTCGTGACCGTTAAGCGATCCATTTTCGTCAATGTCAGACTTTTAACTAAGAATAAAAAAATTGACAGATGTCGAACTCCAGTCGTATACCTTTGAATCCACGAAATGGATAACCCGTTACAATATTGTGTAACCAACAACAGTTGGCGATTTTTTATAAAATAATTACATTAAATAAAATAATTACAACAAATATCTGCTGTCGTTTAGTATAAAAAAATATACAATATTTTATTTGAAATGAGTTTGGATTACACATTTTTCAAAGAAAATCTATTTACTGAAAATTTATAACACTATGCAACAAATAAACAAAAGCTTCATTTTGTAGAGTAGTTATTGCGTATTCATCATTATTTCAGAATCTATAGATGGAAAAAATATTATAGAAAAGTTGAAAAGTAGCATAGTGTATAACTTTTTCGTATAAAGTGTGAACATGTATACGGACAGTGACACACAATTTCAGTACTCCCTATTACACACAATTTTTGTTTTATCTGAAATAAAATAAGTATTTACCTTTCGATTTTAGTATAAAAACATATTCAAATATGAACTTAATTATTTATTTGCTTTAAGAGCCAATTGAAATGTATTAATTCAGGTCCAAAAATGAACCTTTTGTTGTATTTCTCTTTTGTTGTATTTCTCAGCTGTCTATATGCCGACGACATTTCGTTGGTGCTAATCAACTCATCAGTAGACTTGCAAAATTCTTAAAAGTTTGTTTGAAACTTAACTACCTTCTATGGTGACTCCCTTCAACCTTCTATGGTGACTCGTTGTATAGAAGGTTGCAAAGAAAAGTAGAAATGTTGCAAAACGAAAAAAAATGTTTGCTCTGTTAAAATTTTGTTTGAACATTTCTGATTCTCATTCTGTTCATGGGAATTATGGAATAAGTAGTTAAGTTTCAAACATACTTTTAAGAATTTTTCAAGTCTACTGATGAGTTGATTAGCACCAACGAAATGTCGTCGGCATATAGACAGCTGAGAAATACAGCAAATATTTTTGGAAAAGGTTCATTTTTGGACCTGAATTAATACATAAAAGCTTATTCGTTTTTCATTATATTCAGCCATATAAATACGACGTAAAATGGGGAAAACCTTTGGGTTTCATATTTACTATGAAATTTTTTTCAACAAAAAATTTTAGATGTTAATAATGTTCTATTTTGGGTCTAAAAATATATCCTATTAAGGACTTCTGTCCTTTTTAGAAGTATATGTATATGTCGCCCACATTTCGTTGATGCTAATCATCTGATCAGTAGAAATTGGAAAAATGTTCAAAATAATGTCGGCAGCTTAACCACTCATTCCAAAATTCCCATGAACAAAATGAGAATCAAAAATGTTCAATCAAACATTTAATACACAAAACATTTCAATTGGCTCTTAAAGTAAATAAATAATTGAGTTCATTTTTTTTAGCTCTTTTATCAGGTTTGACATCGATTTTTACTTAATCAAAATTGAGAAAGATTTTTTGCCATAAAATGTGAGCAGTATTTTCAAAGAAGGCAAGAAAAGTAGAGTTAAAGAATTACCATTGCTGATTCATGGCCTAGACGTTGCTCATCAGCTCCGAAATTCCTTCCCCAGTCAGTAAGTCTTCAAGCTTACTTTTCTTGTCTTCTTAAAAAGTGTTTTTTTTTTATCACAAAAACTCATTCTTAATTTTGACCAAGTCAACATCGAATTCGAGCCCGATAAAATTATTAACAATTACACTAGGTCACAAATAACAAACTTTTGTCTGTTATTTGTTTCTAGCATACTTTTTCTCATGGATTTGGACCTACTGAACACGAAAATGAATTTTAAAAATTTTTCTGTCGATTGGTTTGCGAGATACGAATTTTTTAATTTTTTTTTTTTAATTTTTGGAGGTACACTTACTATTTTGAGCATATCTTTAGTCTTCTTTGACCTATTTTATTCTACTACTACTCAAATTAAAGACAATTGAGCCGTCTACAACTTATTCTCAGAAAATTTTCAAATCGGGTTAGTAGTTTTGATGTTGGCGGCTTAAAAAGGTTAAAAAACTGGGTTTTTTTAGTAAAAATGTGGCTGAAAAATTCATATAAAAATTCATATAAAATATAAAACGCGATGTTAACAGCGATTTTAATTTTTTTACGTATAGCTGACACTTTTCCAAAGAAAATAAGCCCTTACTTAACAAAATCTGATGACAAATGGCCGACTTATTATTTTTTTGGTAAACGACCGAAATTCCGCTATTTCACGATTTTTTGATTTTCATTATTTGCACAGCTTACCTACCCAACGCAAACGAATAAATACATTTGAACTTAATTTAAAATAAACAAATTAGTCTTCGTATATTATTTTTTAATTTATTTACAGCACTACATGCTCAATGTATCGCACAATTAGCTAAACTAACGAAATTAAACTAACTAATTAAATTAAGCAAATCAACGCACAAAAAAAATGAGTAAAAACAAAGATATAAGTGTACATTTTATGCCATGTGGAAAAACTGCTGACTTCTTCTTTGTTTTTTGTATTCGCTGCAATCGGTCTCACGTATTAGGGTCCAAATATAGTCACCCATCATAGCCGTGTCATAGATGCCCTGATAGCGTCGTTCCATAGCCTTCAATTCCTGATGAAAGCGCTCGCCGTGTTCGTCGCTCACGTCTCCTAAATTCTCAGGGAAAAAATCCAAATGAGAATGCAGAAAGTGTATTTTAAGTGACATGTGCACTCCCATGGCTTCATAGTTCTTTACCAGATCCTCAACTATGTCCTTATAATTCGGGCTTTTGTTGTTTCCTAAAAAGTTTTCCACAACAAGCCTGAAGGAATTCCATGCTGCGGCTTCGATGGGTGATAACAGCTTTGGGAATTTTTCATCTTTCAAAATTTTTTTTATCTCGGGTCCTGCGAAGACTCCTTCTTTAATTTTTGCCAGCGAAAGGTAAGGGAAAATTGACCGTAAATAGGCAAAAGCTTCACCTTCTTTGTCTAATTTTTTGGCAAAATTTTTAATCAAACCCAATTTTATGTGCAGCGGCGGAAGTATTATATTTTCACGGTTCTCTATTAGTGGTTTGCGCTGAACATTCGCTTCTCCAACTACAGGTTTCGTTCGTACCGGCCATTTTTTTTTTATATAATGCTGATCATCAGCGCGGCTATTCCAAAGGCACAGAAAACAGCAATGTCGCGTATAGCCTCCTTGGAGTCCACACAGAATGGCCACAACTTTAAGGTCGGCGCATATTTTCCAATTGTATTTCCTATACTCTATGCATTTCAGCAAAATGTCCATAGTTTCATAGTTCTCCTTTGAATGAACCGCATGAGCAATAGGAACAGATGGCTTTTCATTCCCATTATGTAAGAGAACTGCCTTCAAGCTCTCTTTGTTGCTGTCAATAAACAACCTCCATTCGTTGGGGTTGTGAATTTGGTGAAGCTCTTGGAACAAGCCTGAAATGTCGCTGCAAAAACATATTTGGTCTTTCTTTGTATAAAATTTTGCATACTCCTTGTGACGGTTTCTGTACGCTGATACTTTCACTTCTGAAGCCGCAAATCCACACTGTATCATCCGAGACGCAAAAAGTTCGGATTTCTCCTTAGTGAGACCAAAATCGCGCACCCAATCGTTTAGTTCGGCCTGTGACAGTAATTTTCGCTTTGCACCCGGCTCAAATTCGCTTGCATTTGACTCGGACTCTTCTTCTGACGATTCTGCTTTTTGAAGAGATGCACCAGGGCACACTGGATATGGCACATCATGCGAATGTGGTACTGGAAGCGCAAACGATCCCACTTGAGCGTAGTTCCATTTAAAAAATCTTCCTACCCCACTGTTTGTGGTGAGGCAAAAATAACAGTCTGTGGAATGGCATAGCGGCTTTTTCCACATCATTGGTGTATCGAATTTCATATGGCGGCTAAAATTTAAATAAATTACTATATTCGCTATGTATAATGTGTTTAAATAAAAATTCTTACCTTCCGCCAGCTGCCCAGTTGGTTAAGATTATATAGCAAAGATCACACAGCGACTTAGGTGTCCATGGTTCTGTGATATTTGGTGAAATACCAAAATAATTCAAATAGTGCAATTGTACTGCTGGAGTAAACTTGTGTGCGTGATTTTTTTTTATAAACTGGCCACAAACATTGCAGAAATTGTCTGGATCGTTCAAACACTCGAACACACGTAGTCTTTTACTCATTGTCTTCCTTGCGTTTTCTAAATATTAACTTCTTTACACTTTCACAGACAGTTTTGAAATGCAATTGATAACCGTGTCTCCTTATGTTTAAATATGTATGAGCATGTAGTGCTGTAAATAAATTAAAAAATAATATACGAAGACTAATTTGTTTATTTTAAATTAAGTTCAAATGTATTTATTCGTTTGCGTTGGGTAGGTAAGCTGTGCAAATAATGAAAATCAAAAAATCGTGAAATAGCGGAATTTCGGTCGTTTACCAAAAAAATAATAAGTCGGCCATTTGTCATCAGATTTTGTTAAGTAAGGGCTTATTTTCTTTGGAAAAGTGTCAGCTATACGTAAAAAAATTAAAATCGCTGTTAACATCGCGTTTTATATTTTATATGAATTTTTATATGAATTTTTCAGCCACATTTTTACTAAAAAAACCCAGTTTTTTAACCTTTTTAAGCCGCCAACATCAAAACTACTAACCCGATTTGAAAATTTTCTGAGAATAAGTTGTAGACGGCTCAATTGTCTTTAATTTGAGTAGTAGTAGGATAAAATAGGTCAAAGAAGACTAAAGATATGCTCAAAATAGTAAGTGTACCTCCAAAAATTAAAAAAAAAAAATTAAAAAATTTGTATCTCGCAAACCAATCGACAGAAAAATTTTTAAAATTCATTTTCGTGTTCAGTAGGTCCAAATCCATGAGAAAAAGTATGCTAGAACCAAATAACAAAATGGCTGTTGCCTAGTGTTATAAATCATATAGTTCGACTATAAAGTTAAAATTAACGCTAAAACTTTTTAATTGTTTATAAAAAAAAAACCCTTTAAAACTATTTTTCAATAACTCCATAAACAGCGTTCATTAGGGTAGGTGAATTCAGCAGTCGATACTGTCCCATTATTTTTTCAATAGCCTTTGGCATAAGGAACAAATAGTTCCACCATCACATGTCAAAAGAAAATCATTTTTAGTTCCTCAAGTATCAATTTTTGGTATTTTTGTATGGAAGTCCATCCAATGAATTGTGAAACGGGGCTTATGCGTTCGAAGAAAATATTGAAGAGAAACAGTTTTTGGTGTTGGTCATACATTAATGTCTTCTACGGGCAGCCTGGGGTTGATATAAAGTGAAAATTCCGACACCGTTTTGGGCTTCGTTAAGGGGACCCTCATAAAAATGTATAAAAGTTTAAATTTAAGCGCCCCGAAAATTAGTTGTTTGCTATATCGTAGTAAAACTTATTTTCCTTATGCCAAGAGCTATTGTCAGATCAATGATACAATATCGTAAAAATTTAAGAAAAAATGGAATACATCATTTCAAAGTTTTGCAACAACCTCTTCAAAAATTTCGAATTGAAGTAAAGAAGAGCTGTAAAAACAGGGGTCTATAGAATTTAAAGTAATAATGATTTTTGTAGTGAGAGGACCTTAACGCATCAAAAAAAATGCAGGGAATCAGAATTTTTTTTTTTTTTGTAGCGTGGTGTTATTTCAGGTCTAAGCAGACTTTTTCAATGGTTGTTGGTGTTTTTGATTTTGTCGATCCTATTCAAAGGTCGATTTAGAGCTAAAATAATAAATTTGAATTTTCTCTTCTATGTAGTAAATAGTATATGAACTTTTGGTAAAAGATATATAAAGAAATGTATATTTGATTTTATAAGGCTTGCAGAAATTTCGTCTCGCCACCTCTATACGTCAATATACTCCCCGATTGTAGCTAATAATTCTCTGCCAACTTTTTGCTCTACTCTCAACTCTCTTATTCTCAATAAAATATATACGTGAAATTTCTCTCTTTTGTCTTATTCTAAATAAACTTCAAGAGTGGTAAGCTCTTCCCGAGGGAAAAAAGGTATTCTGTATATAACTAAAAGGCAGAATCATGTATCATTTTCTGTTAACAGTTTCGCCAAGAAAGAGTTTTGTCAAAAAATCAAATCTTTAAGTTTATTTCAAGAATTTATGCTCTGCCAATATTTCTGAAAACATATTTTTGTTCAGATTGAGAGTAAAATCAATATCGATTATCACTGCTATCCTATTCAAACATCAAAAATCTTTCCGCGGCGGCGGAAATATTTTTGTGTTTAAATTATCACTGTAGCACAAGGAGACATCTAGGAACAGCATCTTTGCTGTTGGAGGATTAGAATACAGAATACATGCTTTTATACTTATATTTTTACTATTATATTTAATTTTTTTTTTTAATTTTTCGGTTACAATCAGGATGGAAATACTGACAACTATTTTTAATAGTTTTATGTACTTAATATTAGTGCCAATATTCATGACGACTGCTGGCATTAAATAAGTGCTGTGTTGCAGCGATTTCTTTTTCAGCTGTCAATTCAATGCATACCCTAAATATTTTTGGAAAAATGCTCACTTCCAATATTAATCTACTTAAAACTATGTATTGTGTTTTTATTTCTTTGTTTCCAGTTTGATTTGCAAATTTTCTGTCTACACAAAAACACTGACTACAAATACATAAAATTTCCTCTCCCATATTACTCTTCACCCAAGTTGTTGAGAAGGGTTGTATTTTTGAGAAAACTACATTCTCAAAGAACTCATTTTCGATGTCCAATTAACATGAGAAAATGTTGTCTAAAAATAATGCTAAATTATTTAAAAATAATACCTTAATTTAAAATTAGCTGCCTATTTAAATAGACCACTAATTTCAGTCGTTCTAGTTGTTGCAACGACCGAGTAGAATACAAAAACAGAATAAACGAAATATAGAAAGAATATAGAAAATAGTTTAGGAAATGAATGAAAGCCATTAAAAAAAGGAAATAATTTTTCTATTGATGACATATCAAACCAACAGGATTCAAAGTTAGCAAAAATTCTGTTTTTATGTTGAAACAAAAGTAGGTTTACTTGCAGTGAATGGTCTGTGAAATAAAATCACCATCGAAAAACATAAGCTCATTTTCGTTTTTTATACTTTTAACTTGGTCTGTTTCTGTGTGTATAAATATTTTAAAACATAACTATTTGCCTAAATCCTTAAATTGTTAATATGCAATATACATATGTTTGCATGTATTTATACAAAAAATTAAATACTTGACTCAATGTTAATTAATTAAATTTCATATATCAAATATAATTGGAGTCTGTTTATTTAAAACTATTCATGTGAAATACGGTTGATTTGGTTTTGCTTCAAAGTCTTAAGAAATACAAAATGCATGCACAATCATGCATATTGCACTTTCTTTGCTTCTAAAAACCCGCAAATGCACATAACAATCAAATTTATACATTTTGTTCGAAGAAAATCATATACATACACACTTTCGTGTGCACATACATGCATATACTCGTATGCCTGTATGCTTATGAAATCAAAACAATCATAACAAGCAGATAAGCAAAGCAATTCGAGTGGAAATAAATTAAGTTGGTCCCAAATCACAGGTAACTGTTAACTTAACCATCTCGTAGTGTCATATTTTGCCCAAATACAGAACGATTGACTTGACATACACATATCAGGGTTTACTAGGAAAAAATCCAGTCAATATAAAGATGTGCTTTCTCCGGCTTATGGAGCCCATCTAATATAAATGCATACTCCTAGTACTTGCAGTTGGTGAAAAAATTGTAGTGGCCACAAGTAAAAGTTCACACCGACATTAAAACATGCATTTTTAGAATCCTTTCTTACACACCGTTTACACACAAGAGCAAGTGCAAGTAACTTTTCACTCACATGTTTTTACCACCACAATCATACTACTGCAAGTTGTGAGCTCAATTGAAAGAGATTTTGACTGTCAGTGAGTTTTTACTCACATGTTGGTAAAATGAAACAAAAACCTGTGTTACCATGTAAAGATTTTATTTTAGTTTTAATATATAGTTTACAAGAAATCATTTCATTATAAAACTATTCCATCTTGAATACCGAAAAAATAAAAAGTAAACAAAAGTTACTCAAATGTGGCGTGCATCGTTTTTTAGTCTAAATTTATTATTTGTGAAAAAGTTTTTCATATAAATTCCCGGAAGGAAATGTCAGTAGAAAAACTCTAGTGATTTACTATTGATATGGTCACCAGTACTAGTGACATATTATACCTCATACAATGATTTCTTTCTGCTAACTTTCAGCATTTGCTGGTCATTGCAAACCAACTACTGACGAAGGAAGCACTAGACTAGGTGGTTCTAATGCGACTATATGATGACCATAGTAATATTGATTCTCTATAGACATTGTCGCTACCCTAAAAGAAATGTCACTAGAGAAACTCAATTGAAAAATCGAGAAATAAAATTTGTCTCCTCATTAACAATATTTTCTTTCCAAATAAGAACGATTTTTATTTCACGATTTTGGTGAAATTGAAAAATCGAGAAATAAAATTTGTCTCCTCATTAACAATATTTTCTTTCCAAATAAGAACGATTTTTATTTCACGATTTTGGTGGGCTTACAAATTTCAACAATCACAACACTGTTCATAAAACAAATAACTGGAGACACCCTGTTGACAATTTGATAAAGAAGTCACCAATACAGGCGAAAAATGTAGCGAGTTGGAGCCACTGGACTCTAGGTTTCCTTCGGGGTAGTTTCTCATACATATATACATATACACACAGATAAATACCATTTGCAGATAAAATATTAAATTGATATTTTTAATAAATAAATCTGGCCAAAACTTCATGTACACATGTGAAACTATGTATTTAGATACTGCTAGGATGGGGAAACATTTTTTTAGGAACATATTTGAATAAAGCGCCCCAATTTAACAGAAATATGTATCTTAGAATCAACAATATTTGGAGTTCAAAGTACACACCTTCGACCAAAAGTGAGGCTGAACTTTTTTTTCCAAAAATGCCCTAGGCATTTCGGAATGCGATTGGAACTTCAATTTCCCTAATTCATCGCCTCTGCTGTCCTAAAAATTATTTAAGAAAACGAAATTCCTGCTAGAACATATAGTCCGATTTTTCTTTTATAAAAAAAAAACAGTTTCTTACCAAAATAAAATTGCTGCTGCATATTTTAGAGAAATCCCCAAGTTGCTTCTATTTGCCGCCCTTTTCCAAGTATCACGTATAATAATATAATGTACTTAATAATTCACCTTGACTGTGTTCATATTTTAGTATCATATTCAATTTCTACGTAGTTATTTGCTATTTAATTAGAACACAAATGCAAATACTGGTATGTTATCAAACAAACACACACAAATACCAAATTTTGCTCACTCACACACAGGTAAGAGGAAATGAAACTGAAATTTATGGTCAGCAAAACTAGATATTGGTAATACCTCAAAAACATTAGGAGCACAGGATCTCTTTTATATAAAATTCTCTTATGTTTTCAAAACATCACAAACTTCCATCTAATTGCACAGTGCAATAAGTAAGAATTTTTGAAAAAACCCAGCCATTTGACGGTTGACTTTCCTTTTTACGGATCTCAAAATATTCCGAACAGCAGCGAATTGATGAAAATAAGGTGTCATCAGTATTTTGTCCATAGTTTAGTACTACTTGCTAATACCGCTTCTCATTAGTTGACAATAATGTAGCTAAGAGTGTACTGCTTAAATTCTGTTAGCATTTTTAAGTGCATAGCATTTTTACTCAGTGAAAAAAACTTTTCTTTTAATATCCTGGCAATCGATAATTTTTCGTTAACAATACTTCGCACAATTGCAACCCCTATAATCCTGTCTAATTTTTGTAAACCATAACCTGAACGCATTTCGATACTAGAAAAGGCTCATGAATATTGACAGTTCTGAAAAGATTTTTTTTTGTCTGGTATATGGACAATTTGTATGAAAAAAATTTTTTCGATTGTGCCATCGATTTATTTACTTATACAAAATCATGCAGGGGCTGAACTTAACCTGATTAAGAATAATACAAATTTATTTAAAATTTTTAAGTAAAAATATAAATTTATCATAATATAATAATTTCAATAATTTTTAATTAGGGGATTACTTAAAATTAATAAAACTTGTTCGGGTGGTATTGTATATTTTATTTCTAAACTGTGTTAAGTGAAATTGTACCAATTTTTACATGCCTGGCCTTCAATGAATGCAAATTATAGGAATTGCAACAACACTCACCCAAGTCAATTTTAAATGTCCATTAATAAATACACACAGCCGCCAACGTCCACATTTCGTAGGCATCTAAGTATGCATGTACTTATCGACACAATCAAGCATATGAGTATTTACCTAAACAAAAATAATAAATGCATTCTAAAGTTAAATATTAAAAAAAAATCTTTCCTTCAAACAAGATCAAGAAAATTTTTTCATTCACAGATAAAAAAAAAACCAGCAAAATCTGGGCTCAAAAATTGTATCAGTCCGCAGAATATTTTCCTTCTCTAATTCCGAATTGTGTTAAGTTCCATTAAAACAACTTTTACACACCTGAACATGCGAAGAAAAACTATAATAAAAAAGGCAAATTCTTACACAAAAAAACACCATTTATCAGTGATTTATTTTTCATGTATTTCGGTAATTTTAAACCTGATTTTACCAATTTTCAAAACCGTGCAAAAAAAGACAACTAAAAACCGAGTAATTCAAAATTAAGGCCAGCAAATTGTTTAGTGTCTTGAAAAACAGCGTTTTTCAAAAGGTGTTTTTTGTGGAACAAATCTATATATACCCTTTTACTAAAGGGTATAAAAAGTAACTATGATTGCATGGAAAAAACAGTCTTTAGCCTATTTGCTTCGACCTTTGTCCTTTTTCGAGCTTGGTGTCGTTGTTTGTAATTTTTATTTTCATTAATTCGTTTTCCTTTGGCAAACCTCTTCAGAATATAATGTTTTTCTAAATGTATAAATTCAGGTCCAAAAATATAACTTTCAAATGTTTTCTGTCTTTTTCAGCTGTCTATATGCCCTGAATTGATACATTTCAATTGGCTCTTAAGGCAAAGAAATAATCAATTTTATATTTGATTTTATAAATGCTGTTTTTAAATATTACAATTTTCAAAAACTGTCATAAAGGAAATTAAAAAATTCTAACGTACATAAATACAGTTAACATTCTATATAATACATTTAACACAACTGAAAAAATGTTATAAAAATTCTTAAAACTGTTTTATTATAGCAAAAGTTTTTTTTTTTTTTTTTTTTTTTTGAACGAAGTTCCTTAACGCGGCTTGCTGGTAGTGCAAATTAATAGAAATCGTCACGAAAGCATGTGAGCTGTTTATATGTATTGGTTTATCTGTCAGCGGAGACAACAACCAATAAATATCAATTAGTTGTGAAAAGGGACACTATCAGTTGCTAGATGTCGCTAACGTAAAGTATGTCACAACACAAAACAGCAATATTGAAAAATTGACTAACAAATTGACAAAAAAAAAAAAAAAATACTGTATGTGTCAAAAGTAAAAAAAATAAAAGGATATATATGAATTTTTCTGATGTAATTCGTTTTTCTATATTATTTGCTTTCAAAACCAACACAAAGAAAAACATACAGATTTCACCTTGTCTTATATTCGAAGATGAAGAAAAAACGTTAGGAACTTCGTTCCTAACGGGGGTCCCACGACCGCATAATCTTTTTTATTTTTTAAAACTGAATAGACTTGTTAAGAATCGCACATATGCTTTTAGTTCACATTATTACACTTTTTGAGCACAAATTCGATTTTTGACAGATTGGTTTTTGGTTGAGCAGCACAATGCTGTATAGAATACATTCTCAAGTGTTCATATATGGAAAGCTACATGCTTTGAGAGACATGATCTTATTACGATTTTCAAGAATAAGATAAAGTTACACAGTCGAACTTCACTATAGTGAATTTCCACGGAGACGTAAAATAAGTTCACTTTATACGAACTTCATTATACAGAAATATTTATTTTTTCTTTATTTAAAATAATCAGGTATTTTTGTTTGAACTTCATTTTTCCCTTTTTCCTTATCAATAAAAGCTTCAATTACATTAAGAGATTTAAGTACATTTATTGGAATGTTGCTCCGAGAAATTTCGTAGTACATCAAGTGAAGAGCATTGCTTTGTCAATGTCTTCGTAAAGACAGATTCGAAGTCTCTTACGCTTAATGTTTAAATAACTGACTTGTTTTTTGAAATGTTTGATAAAGTACTGGGAAGAATTCCAAACTCTTTCACCCCTAATCACAAAAAATATTTCACGCTTATAAGGCTCTTATTTGACTTATTTGTATGGAAAATTTGTCAAAAAAGAGTTTAATAAGCCTAAAATATTTATTATGAATAAGACCCTTAAGCCATATCTTTCTTCAACTCTATTAATTACTAATAACTTTTTTTCAAGAGAAATACTACTCCGGTGCATCATTTTCGTTCACAGATTTCGGTCAAGTGATGTTAAAAGTCAAATCATAAACGTTTTTGTTTTCATTTTCATTACTTTGGGAATCCCAAAAATATAACATATTTTCTTTATAACAAGTGTAAAATAAAGCTGCTAAAAATAATTAACTATATGGAGACAAAAACACACTTAAAATGTATTTTTGTTTCCAAAATTTTAATCATTGTACAGAAAAATTCATTGTATGGAAATTCATTATATGGAGATCAAAATACATTCAAATTGGAACGAAAAAGCTGTGTACTTGAATTTAGGAATAATAAGGAAAATTTCATTGTATAGAAGTTCACTATAAGGAAGTTCGACTGTAATTTCTTTGTCTATTCTCCATTTCAAAACTTTAAACAAAATTCAATTCAGCCGAATATAAAACTGAGCTTTATTTAATTTAAAATAAGCTCTTGTCGAAAATTTTAATTTAGCATTGAAAATGTATGCATAGTCAAATAACAAAAAAGTATTTATTCGAGTTACAAATATTTCAAATAATATTTGTATTTTAATTGTATTTCATAAGAAAGATTTATTCAACCATAATGAAGCAAACTTACGCAAGAACAAAGGCATTAATTTAATTTATTTTCTTTTACTTTTGTTGCATTTAATACTGCATATAAATCTACAGAAAATTTCGCATTCTTTATTTTAATCTACTGCAAAGGAAGCTAAATATTTATTTTATGTATTGCTAAAATACTCACACATGCAAAAGAAATTGTATTGTTTATTTATGCAAACAGGAGGTTGGGATGTTTTTTTTTCTTATATATTCAAAACCTGAATTATTTTTAAGCAAACAAATTTAACTTATACTTTTAGGTACTAAAGAATGCATTTTCGATCCATTTTCGTCAATGTCAGACTTTCAACTGAGAAGAAACAAATTTTTCTAACAACTTACTTTGGGCCGCAATTCTGCGGAAATTAAATCAACTTGGATATCTCGCTAGAAATAGCGTATATTAGTTCTAAAATTCTGTTTTTATTGCAAAATTTAGTGGGCGTCAATAACTGATAGCCACGATCATGTGTTCTTTGCAGACATTGAGAAGTAAAACTGTGGGCCAGCAGAGTTCAAATGCTAAGGTATTAAATATTTCTGCATATTTTTGAGCCTCAATTATGAGGCCTTAAAAGATAAATATATTCAAATAACAACCATTATTTCCACGGTTGAATATTATTGCATGTATCTACTTATAATATTTTTTTCTGTTGAAGCTAATGACATAACGACATACACAGCAGCAAACAAAAAATACTTTGCGAAAATTATTATTTCGTTTGTTTTTGCTTTTGTTTCTTTTATTAATTTGATTCCACTTTAATTACCACAAATATTTAATAAATTTTCATGATTTCTGCTGTCCATTGAAATCGTTCCAAACTCATACAAATACTAATCACATTGGCTGTTAATATTTTGCTTCTTTTTCGAAAAGTTTGTTAATTATCACAAGTACTGTTGGAACTGTCAATATCACAGGAAAATGGGAATGAATGATTTGTTGTTGTTGTTATTATTACACGTACATACTCGTATCTGTTGAAGTTTTCTGCTGCACAAAACACAAACCAGTCAATTAGTGTTTCTCAGTTTATCAGGCTCATTAGTGGCAGCAACAGCATCACCAATAACAAACAACATCTTAAGGTGAAAATTTACAAGAGCAAATTGGGGCTTCAAGTTGTTAATAATACTTAAATACTTGTTGATGAAGGGAGAGAGAGAGAGAGAAAAAGAGAAATGATTAATTTGCTAAAAAAAAAGTCTCATACTTTCAGTCATATCTAAATATGCTATTATATACATATATAAAAGCAAACGTGTACAATGTGGAATTCTACAAGAAGCAGTTTTATCACTCCTTCTATGGACCACAGCAATACATGGCCTTATTGGGATTCTGGTCGATGGAGGACTCAAAATAGGCTGCTATTCAAACTAAGTCATGCTACTTTTAAAGGGAAGGAATCCAAATGAATTCTGCAGTAGGAGCGATCATTCATTAGTTCTGGCATACAGCTGAGCTCAATTAAAGGGGTGGAATGTAAGCCCGGACTAAGCCAAAATTGGACTGTTTACAAAAAAAAAAAACAAAGATAGCCCCATACGATGAGCCGCGCTCTCTTGAAAGAACAATAAACATTTTAGGCAGGATGAAGTATTCAGGAGTCATTCTCGATCAGAAGCTGCAACGGAAACACCACATAAATGGAAAAACTCAATAAGGCTTGTACAAGTTAGCAAATCTGTAAACGAGACATAGATACAAAATGGGGCTTCATTCAAAGACCACTCACTGACTTTACAGCATCATTATAAGGCCAATTAAGGTCTATGCTTCTATAGTATGACGGAGGTCGATAAATGCAACAATACAAAAAGTTGAGAAAGCCTGCTGTCTTGGTATTAGTGGAAATTTCAAAACTACACCAAGAAAAATGATGGAGAAAATATTATCCATCGAGCCTATTGAAATTCTTATAAAATATTCGTATCAAGCGGCGCTTATAGCGAAATCACTATATGTGATGGGTTAGTAAATCGATCAGGGACACAAAGTATTTCCAACTACAGATGGTCTTACACCGGACAATAGTATATCAGGTCGCATACTGCAGACTAGACCAGAGTTCAATTGCGAGATATTCCTAAATGAGTGACTCTGCGAACCAGATTCCCATGGGACTAGACTGTAATACGAATAGATCAAGCTCGAGGGGGAAAACGCAACTGTATGTTAATCTAGATTATCAGATTGCCGCAAAACTCTTAGGCGGAAATATATTAGTGAACTCAACGAAATGGAAATGCTAGGCTCCATATATATTCCATAAATATATTCTATTTACGGTCAGTCAGATGGCCATTAAAACGAAATCAGCTCCGCTGATTAAATCACTGACAGTTTGGAGTTCCAAACATGCTATTAACAGTTACTCAACGCGTGCTGTACCACACATCATATGGATGCCAGCGCATGCCAGAATAACTCGAAATGACATAACAAGTTCAGTTGCTTTAAGAGCAAGATATTTGTGTAACATAAGCTTGAAATTCCTGAAGCCTTTCGACATGGTTCTCAGATCTCTGGAATAATGTAAAAAACATTTTCTGGGCTGATCCAGCTGAAGGAAAGACGAAGGGATTACTATGGATTAGTAAGGCCGAAGTGAGTAGAATTAATGGTATCCATAGCAAAGCCCTGTTTCCCAAAACTTATAAATTAGTAATAAAAGCAAATTATAAAAAAAGAAATGCGGTCGGGGGACCCTCGTTAGAAACGAAGTTCCTTACGTTTTTTCTTCATCTTCGAATGTAATACAAGGTAAAATCTGTATGTTTTAATTTGTGTTGTTTTTGAAATTTTAAAATTTTATATGCTTCTTAAAATATTTGGAACTTTTTATTTTTTTACTTTTGACACATGCAGTTTTTTTTTTTGTCAATCTGCTACAAAACGAAGAAAATTTTTCAATATTGCTGTTTTTTGTTGTGACTTACTTTACTTTAGCGACATCTATCAACTGATAGAGTCCGTTTTCACAACTAATTAATATTTCATAACTAATTAATATTTTAATTAACACAATTGTTTGTCGACAGATACACCAATACATATGTATAAACAGCTCACACGCTTTCGTGACGATTTCTAACAATTTGCACTACCAGCAAGCCGCGTTAAGGAACTTCGTTCGAAAAAATTTATTGGGTGCGATTACTGATTCTGTTGCGTGACTGCGGAAAGCAGTTCTTATGCGGAAACAAAATTTATAATTATTCATTCCGTTGCTGCGGTATCATCTCTATTGTGCGGTATTACCGTGTTATTGATTCCGCAATGTAGATATTTTTCCTAGTTTTGCTTACGCTCAAATTTTATAACGAAAAACAAACGGAACGACCAAAATGTAGAATTCTTTTTACAAAATTTGTTTTAATTTATTTTGTTTTCTTTTTGACAACTAAAAAAATAAACATATGCAAAGAAAATGCAAATCGGAGCAATGGTGAATTTAAAAGAAAAGAAAATCCTGTGGTCAAAAGTAAAAGTTAAAATTTGACTTTTATTTCTTAAGTCAAAAATAAAAGTTTAAATCTGACTTTTATTTTTTCAGTCAAAAATAAAAGTTAAAATTTGACTCTTATTTTTTCGGTCAAAAATAAAAGTTGAAATCTGACTTTCATTTTTTCGGTCAAAAATAAAAGTTAAAATTTGAATTTTATTTTTGAGTCAAAAATAAAAGTTAAAATTTGACTTTTATTTTTTAAGTCAGAAAAAAAATTAACTATACCATAATAATAACAATGCAATGCAAATATAAGAAAAATAAGATCGATGACAATCAGTGTTGTTGTTTCAGAGCAAAATCTGCAAAACACCAACCGTCTAATTCATAAAAATTATAACAGGTTTATAAAGCTCTTATTTGACAGATTTCCCATACAAATATGTCAAATAACAGTCTTATATAATTTTTATGAATTAGGGGGCAACTCTTTAACTTTCTAGCCAATAAACGTTTTTGTATACATACATATGTACTCTATTATAATTTTTTTCTTTTTGTTTTAATACAAATACAACATGTACTTATAATTCTAAAAATAAAAACTGTGTTAATATTTAATTAAAATTTTATTTAACTTTTTTAAAATTCGCTTTCAATAGGAACAAAAGTCATATTTTAACTTTTATTTTTGACTTAAAAAATAAAAGTCAAATTTTAACTTTTATTTGTGACTTAAAAAATAAATGTCAAATTGTAACTTTTATTTTTGACCAAAAAAATGTCGGTCAAAAAATAATTATTATAAAGTGACTTTTTGATAAAAGTCAAAAAAATTAAAGTCTCTTAAGTTCATTATTCCTTAGCATAACACCATCAATATGCTGTATTCAAATATCTGATAGACAAATTACACCCACCTGACTATTTTATTTTAAATTTTAAAAATAACTGTTATTTTCGGTCCCCGATATTTTTGGCATTTTACTTTGAAATTATTAAAACAGAGACGTTAAATTTACATGTACCGTAGGAATGAATAAGCGGAATTTTCATATCGATCGATATTTCTTTCCGTTCAAATTTACATTCCGTGCGGGAACAATAATACTACCCATTATATTGCCTATTGTTTTTCCAAAAAAAAAAAAAAATTTTATAAGTGCGGATTTTTGTTTGTAATACGACAGTTGTAGGATTTGTGAAACGGGGCCCAGGGCATTCACAACTACTTGCAGACTTTAACCGCGCTGGCGGTTATGAATGTAGAGCATGTGGAGTGGAACACTATTTATGACAATGCCCAGTTGGATAACAAATACGTACCCACCGTCTGGGAAGCTATACTTTACCGGACATAAGCCTATGGCGTACAATGAGAAATGATAAAACTAAGGAACTTTGTGTACGATATCAAATTCCTATAGAACCATGATTACAAACTATAACGAGTAAAGCCACGAAGTAAAAAAGAATCCTATACTGGCTTGAGTATAGGTTGGAAAACATACGCTATCATACCCCTATTAGCGACCTCACCTAGCCCAACTGTTGTATAATGCATTCATAATTTTTTAGTACTTAAAAGTCAGTTTTTGGGTGACTTTTTTATTTTGTTTTCAAAAAGTATTTAGGTTAAGAAAAGTAAAATTTTATAGCTAGGTAGATAAATGACTGTTTCGCGATCACTACACCTCTTATCAGCATCGTTATGAATTGCTATATCTCTTTAGTTGCTTACTCTACAAAAAATCAAAAAAAAAAAAAACGAGGCCAAAAGTCATTATTGCATGTTGTAGAAAATGCTTATGATGATTTTTCTATTCTATGACATTCGTTAAGGCAATAATATCAAGTTAAAATTATTAGCCAAATTTTTTTCTTACCTACACATAATCAATTAGTGCACGTTTTCGCTATTATTTCGATTATGCACAAATTTAATCCGTATTCTATTGGCAAGCACGTAAGGATTGAAAATATAACTGCAAGGTGGAAAAATATGATTGAATTATGTGGCGGCAAAATAAAAACAGAAATACCCAGTGGTAATTGAAATATGAAATTTATTGAGCCCTGTAAAGCAAAGACATTCCCGCTTTTGTGTTTCATAGCGAGAGGGGATATCTTGGTAGATTACGACTTTTTAAGCTTCATTCTTCGGGAAACTAGAGAATACTCAAATATTATTTTTCAAGCTTAAAGTTAAGAAGAACAAATGTCTAAGAATATCTCGATAAAAATGCATTCAAGACTTGTAAGCAGTAAGTTTTTTCTTTTGTCTATAAAAGTGCACCACTATAGTCAGCGTCTCAATGTCTTAAAAAATACAACAGAGACTAGATTTCCAATGTATCTTTTTTTCAATGTATTGCCTTATGACAGTGTATACAAGGAATCTAGAGAGTGTGGTAGCCAATTTATTTTAAACTAAACAAAGTAAAACGTATATGGAAAAAGAAAAATAATGAGATATATACATAATTGAATAAGCATATACATTCTATGGATTCACAAACTGATCGAAATAGTAAAACAAGTGTCTAAAATTAAATGCTCTCAAGTGGAACATTGAGAACGAATATCATAGGCTAAGTAAATAGCTGAGTAAGTTTATATACCATGACTCCGCCTTGCTAACCGGATTACAGCGAAGCAGTGGCCCATTAGCATTTAATTTTTTTCCGACTGGGTAATATTTTATATGCACCGCATTAAGTCGTTTTTAATGTCTATACATGCAGTTCATATAAAATTGCAATATGCGGCAAATTATATGAGGCGGAATAAATCGCTTAAACGCAAAGAAGAAACATGGTATAAAAATATATGTATGTATATTTATGGCCAATAATAAGCAGATAAAAAAACTTCATTCGTCTGCTTTCAACAGCTCAAAATTGGTACAGAAAATTGGTTTGGCCAACGCACACTCATACCAAATGATTTAACGATAATTAGCTCAGCAAAATATATGTATGCCATAGATGCCCAAGGTAGTGAGTAGTATTGGTGAGAATGACGAAATAACACTGGAAGAAAACAATTTGCTATTCATTTTTTTATTCATGTCTTTGTGAACATCTTAAAATTTGTTTTTTAAATTATATATCTTAGTTTTTTTATATGTCTTATGACAAAAAGACATTGCATGTCAACAAAAGCATTTTGCAACATAAAATACTTTTCGGCTGACATCATTAATATCTCGCAATAATTTGAATTTATTTGTTCACTGACAGCAGTCTCGATGACGATTGAAATGTAAAATAAAACACAGAATTTCTGCAAGTATATTTGTCTCTCCCACTCAACATGGTGATTTCCTATTGGTTGATTGACGATCAAATAAAAGAGCGTAATAATACGTGTGAGTTTAATTTGCTGATATCAGCCACTACTGGGCATCTGTGATGTATGCCCATTAGGCTGGGTCGATTTGTGTGGACAATAATTTGCTAATATTCTGCCATAAATTTTTCTATAGATTTTCGCATGAAGAAAACAAGTTCCACTGCGACATATCAGACAAATCGTTTTCCAGGCGTCTGATTTTTGATTTTTCTTTTGTATTTTTGTACAAAGGCCCCTGTAGGCAGGCGTGCTGCAAGGTATGTGTGTAGGAGCAAGATATTTTGGGGACAAAAGATCATTACAGGGGCCAAATCGTCGCATTCGATATCGAACGAATTCCGTCACTTATACTGTGTGTTTGTTGTTTATTTTGTTTTACATTATTTTTGCTCGATAGTTCATTCGATATCGAATGCGACGATTTGGCCCCAGGTTTGTCGTACATTTGGCTCTCTGTGAAAAGTTAGTACAATTGGGGGGAAAATTTGATTTTCGAGATGCCACAATACGGGCCTCTTAGACTGATTAGATGAGTCTAATGTATGACCAACACCATTTACTTTTCTCTCTCTAATATTTTGTTTGAACAAAAATACAAAAAACATATTTGAAGCAGACGCCTCGAATATGATTTTCTACGCTATGACGTCTTCGAACTTTTTTTCCTCATGCCAACAGCTATCGAAAAATTATTGTCATAATATCGAATGTTAAATCAACCCTCCCTAATGTGTACGCACGCATGAAAAACATTGATGTTGTGAATTTTATGAAATATAGATAAGAAATCGGAAAATTAAAAGTAAAATCTAAATCAAAAACATTAAATATAACTCCAATTTAAAGTGGGGTTCTCTAACAAAAACTTTTTCCAAGTATAAAAACAACCCAGACAGATTACAGCTTTTTCTTGGAATATTTTTAAAAGCTGTATCCCTTTTTGGCGTATGAGCTTAAATCAATGTATTTTGGTCGAAAATTTCATGAAATTTAAATGGCCTTTTCACATTTACTAACAGTTGCCAGTCTTGAGTATGGAAACCAGGGATGAGAGAACTATAATTTCTATTTGACTTTAGAACCAAAAATAATTGCTGACAACAAGAAGTGTATTGAAAACTTCTAGCAACCGTGTGGAAAATTTTATGATCGGACTGAATATGCAGACATAGTGGACAAACGCGACATTGAGGGATGTAGTAAATAGACCAAAAAATAAAAACACGTTTTCGCGGTGGCCTTCAACTAATCTTTAAGCCTAGAAGGTGGCCCGACCAAATTTATTTTTAAATGGTAAGCAAACCACTTTAATGGATGTTTTCCCCCGTTCTTTTAAATAAGCTTAGAGCAAGAAAACAAACTTATTTTGCATACAGATCTTTCACTAATAAATATGCTCTAAACTCGTACGTTTGCAACTTCTACAAATAAACAACATGCAAAAGCATTCGGAATGTATCTATCGATTTTTTGTTTTGTTAACCTCGTTATTTTACTTGAATTGGTGTTTAAATAACAAATATAAAAGAATTCACATTTTAAAAAATATGGCTCCATATATTCATCATAGTTTGCAGACAAGTATTTAAACCAACGAATATTTTGATAAGAGATGTTCTGAATTGTATTTTGCACACTTCTTTCCGTAATTTCTTCATTCGCATGATTTGCCTGTAGACAGGCATAAAATATTCAGAAATTTTGTTATTGCCTACATTCTTTAACTTTTTCACTTTCATGCATTGTCACTACTGTCATAATTATAGCATGATTATAAGCGTTGATAATGATCAACGCTTGTTGATCATTATCAACAAGCGTTCTCCACCCAGGGCTGGGCAGTATTTGAAATATGTACATGTATTTAAAATACGTATTTAAAATACAAATACGTATTTTGTATTTGAATTTTAAATACGTCCCATGAATGTACTTAGTATTTTGTATTTTAAGAACTAAGCGCTGCAGTATTTTGTATTTTAAATTTCAAATATTTGTCTTCCTAAAATACATTTTTCCAAAACCATTTCTAATTTATGTTAGAAAATATGTGCTAAAAAGTATTTCATTCATACTTCAACTAAAAAACCAAACTTCACTGCTATTTTATTTCCAAAAAATTGGAGTACTGCAATTTAATTACCAAACGTAAAATACCTGTGTAAAGTAAACGCAACTGAATGCGTATACTTTGAGAAAGTCGCCAAACTGTCAAAAAGTTAAACAATGAAAAAATAAAATTCCAGGAAAAAACAGCGTTTGACATTTTATTCTAAAACAAGAGAAAAAATATCAATCAGATGTTGAATTGGATAGACTTTATATATGTATATACCCCCAAATTCATAAAAATTATAACAGGTTTATAAGACTGTTATTTGACATATTTGTATGGAAAATCTGTCAAATAAGAGCTTTATAAACCTGTTATAATTTTTATGAATTAGACAGATAGTATTTGGCCAAACTTGTTTTAATTGTCATATATTTCTTAGTTCCGTTAGTTTTCTTTCAATAATATATGGTTTTTTAATAAGAAATCATTGAGATTTTGTCGTTAGCTGAATTTATTCATTCGCCACCAAGAGGTTGTTTGTCTGATACCACATTTGAAAAGCTGGTGTTTATGAAAGGAGATAAAAACTTTTTTGATTAAAAGTATTTGGTATTTTAAATACATATTTTTGTGACACTGTATTCGGTATTTCAAATACTTGCTTTTAGAATGCAGTATTTTGTATTTTAAATACATGTAATAAAAAATATTTGTATTTTGTATTTTAAACACATCAATGCATGTATTTTGGCCATCACTGTCTCCACCTTACTTCAACAATTCAAAGCGGTTTTAGTATGAAAAAAACAAACTGATGAACATTACTGGAGCGTTCGACAAAGTCAATCACAAATTGCCTTTATTAAAGTTAATTTAGTTAAGAATTTCTCCAATGAGCTTAAACTGGATAAACTCTTATATTGTAGGCAGAAAGCAAACTATCTGTTTCGAGAAAAGTGTATACAAGCATATTTAAGTTAAATCTGGCATTCGGCAAGACAGCCGTAAGGAATCGCTACTGTTTTCTTTAGCTATCAATGATCTACCTGATGTCATTAAATAATCCAATATATTAGTGTATGCTGAAGATGTGAATTTTTTTTATAACGTTAATCAGTTTCCCGATCACATTCACCTCCAAAAAGATGTGGATACATTCTTAGCTTGGTGTGATTGCAATATGATGGATCTGAATGCGAAAAAAATTTAAATGTATGGGTTTTTGCAGAAGCTTTTATAATGAGTTTACTTATTTTACCTAGACCTTTTATGATCTGGGGATATTACTTGATACCAAATTGTACTGTATTCTTCATGAAGTGAATGTTTAGATAGAAAACAAGAACAAAATTTTAAGAGTACAAACAAATTTTGTTTGTGTTTCATAAAAAAATTACCGTTTACTTGGGAGAAAAATACGAGTGTTCATATGTCTCGTTAATTTTATTCTTGAAATGTATGGAACACATAAAATATTCTTCATATTTGTTTTTGCTTGCCAAGGAAAGTTTAACCTCGTCGGCTCCCGTAAATAAAGGTAGAGGTGTTTTGGCGTTTCTATAACGTTGGTCAAAAGAATTTTCCCAACCATTTATAACTAAACAGCCTTATGTGTCACTGCTATAACCGATTTTGGAATATGGGTCAATGCTGTGGCATCTATTTTGCAACATCTGCACCCATTACATTGAATCTGTTAAAAAAAAAAAATCCTGTTGTTCTGCCTGCGTGGTCTCTCACCGAGTTCTGAAATCAATTTTTCTTCCTATAGTAGTCGACTTGTTTTAATAAAGCTTCCAACTTTAAAATCTCGACGTTCAATGCTAAATGTTACTTTCGTTATTAATATCATAAATGTTTCGATTGCAGACTTAAATCAGAAAGGGGGTAAAAATTGATAAAAATATTTATTTTTTTTGGTAATTCATTATCTGCGGACTTTATCAAGCTAGCACAAAAATTCAAAAAGTATGATCAAAATGAATGGACCCGTATTTGGTACTTTTTTGAAACTTTTAATGGTAACGGGATAAAACCAGTAAAACAGAATTTTGGTTCATTTTTGTATTGCATTTATCTAAAAACAGGTTGGAAGAGGAAAAATATAAGAACTGAATTGGACTTCCCTTAAAAAATCCAGAAAACATTTTCTCATTTTATTGAAAATTTATCATTTAGAAAGTAAAAAGGGAAAAATCGTTAGTTCTGTATCTCCAAGCCTAAAATACGCATCAAAAAAAAAATTTAAAAATTAAAAAAAACCCTGAAAGCCTACTAAAAATAATCGGAATTTTGAGGGGATGAAAGGGGTAAAAACAGAAATTTGGTGCATTTTTGATTTTCATAGACGGCTAGGAAAAGAAAAAAAATTAAAATAAGAATTATACTCTTAAGAAACATATTTCGAATGCACTATGCAAGTATTATGATAAGAACGGGCAAAATCTCTGGGTATAGAAAGATTGTAAAAGGACCTGAATACCTAATGCAAAAAATAGGACAGTTGTCTGGTACTTTCTTGAAATTCTGAATTTTAAACAGATCAAAGAGAGAGAAAAATTGTTTGACTTAAGTTCCTGAACTTGTTAGAAAATCTCTGATACCAGCAATACCCTTGGTATTTATATTGCTATAGTTGAACTCCTTTCACATGATGTATTTTCCTACTACATACATTATACTTCCACTGTTCTCTAAAACTGGAACAAAGAATGAAAAATATTATGTCATATAGTATTAAGAAAATTATCATAAAAACGTTGTGCTACTAAATAGCCATGTTTTTCTATTTTTGAAAATAGAAATAAAGTAGAAAAAATGCGACAAAGCAGGGACCTAATAATAGTCTTATGACTTTTACTAAAAAAAAAAAAAAAAATAAAATTAAGAAATAAGAGCTATTTTTAATTTTTATATTTTTAGATAGAAAATAAGAGTTAATTTTGATATTTATTTTTTTAAATGAAAAATAAAAGTTATTTTTGATTTTCATTATTTTAAATGAAAAATAAAAGTTATTTTTGATTTTTCTATTTTTATAGCAATAATAAAAGTTTTTTTTGATTTTTATATTTTTATATCAATGATCAAAATCAATTCAAAATTCGTGACATATGTAGGTAATATGTCCGCAAAGCTTATTTTGAAATAGACAATTACAAAGAAAAGCGTTTCGATACTTCTGCTAATTTACTGGAATATTGGGAGAGCAAAAAATTTGTGTTTCCATGGCTTCGAAAATTAGCTTTAATTGTTCATTCTGTACCTGCCACTCAAGTCGGTGTAGAAAGATCATTTTCAGCACTCAGATTAATATTGGGAGATTTGAGATATAATTTATCTGAGGAACATTTAAATTCCATTATTATGGTAAAATTGAACATCTGAAAACGACCTCTTAACACTGACTTGAATGGCAGCCAAAACTTATAAGCTATTTCTATGCATTCATGTTTTTATAGCTGATAATGGATAAGTCACATAATATATTATATTCATATAGAAATTTGAATGAAGCAGCATATTATAATACATACGGCATCAAGAAATAAATAAGAGTTTTTAATTGATTTTTATTATTGATATAAAAATATGAAAATCAAAAATAACTTTTATTTTTCATTTAAAAATATAAAAATCAAATATAACTTTTATTTTTCATTTAAAAATATAAAAATCAAAAATAACTTTTATTTTTCATTTAAAAAAATAAAAATCGAAAATAACTTTTATTTTTTATTGTTAAAATAAAAATCAAAAATTTAAAAATCATGCAATATGTTTGTTGGATGCATTTCGCCTAAAAATCATGATGGTGTAATTAAAAGTTTTCTACGATTTTCATTTATGTATGATTTATATCCTGAAAAATTGAAAAATAACTCTTATTTCCGGTCTCTGCGACAAAGAGATGAAGACGCCGAAGCAAAATTTTTCTTGAAATGCTAATTTTAAAATTCCGATCTAGACGGTACTTTTACTTAGCTCTTATATCAAATACTTAAATCATTTTAAAATAGGATTTTTTTTTTTTTTTTAGAAGATCTGTTTGTTTGATGTAGCATCCACACATATTTCGCAATGACCAAATGTTTTCAGAATGCATTTCAAAGCAAATAATGAAACGAACATATTTTTTATTATTAATTTCTCACATCATATAATATTGACAACTTGATGTTACAGGTTTTATTTATTTGAAACTCATCATTGATTTTTGATGCCTTTGAACATTTCATTTATGCATTTCAAAAGTAAAAACAAAAATCGTAGGAGTCATATCGACATGAGCGTTTATTTGCTAAAAAAAATCATTTATTCATATCAGTATCTACATCAGATTCAGTGCTATTGTCCAATCGCTGTGTTACATATATATATATGTATGTATGTATGTACTAATAATAAATAGGGAAAACAAACGTACACAATTGCATGTTTTTTTCTAGTGCCGTTCAGAGAGAAGGGGATACTTTAGAACATTTTTGGAATTTTGCATACATTTTGTCGTTAGAGCATTTTTCTCTGAAATATGAGCTTCATGAGCATTTTTTGAAATTTTTCCAATTCAACATCATCTTTTGCATTTGGGTGCACATTTTGTTTTTATTTTTTCATTAAACGTTTTTTTTTTTTTGCTTAAATAATTATGTTTTAGAAGGCGATATTTTCGGCTAAAAAGCATAATGCAGCACCAAGACATTATTATTTCTAACAAAGTGCGCATTCATAAGTGAACAGGCTGCATTTAACTAGAAATAGTGCGAGGCATTTGTGGCTGCGGATATTTCTCTATACAAAATAGAAAAAACTCCTCTTTTTTGCATGCGCTCAATAAGGAAAAATCAATATTTGTGGACTCCGAGAAATAAACCACTGATGAAACTGGAAAACACGTAGCCAATTTTATTGTTATTGCAAGTCAAAAGTTCTTAGTTAACGCGATTGTGTTCGACAAAGCCAATCACTCGACAATTGTAAAATGTTTCGGCAATGCCATTGACATTTTCGATAGTCAGAATTCAATTGTTGATTGTGTCGGGATCAGCACAGTACATGGTAGATGTTGCTAAAACTACGCTGTTTATGATCTCTATCGTTTATGAGAGCGTATTGTTGAATACTCATAGTTTTTTTATTACCAAGCAAGCCTTTAATTTTTTTATTTTTTATTTTACTGCATATACATACATATATTTTTGGTTTCTTGATTATATTCTCCGATTTCGACTGCATCTACCTTACGCATACACCAATTTTTTTAAAGGTATATGTCAGAAACAGCATGGCATGTATGTATATCAATGGTTTTGACATTAGGATATATTTTAGACTACCAAATCGATGTAGCGTTCTACAAGCAGAGATATCTGCTATGAAGTCGCTTATGTTATACAGCTCATACCGAAGAGCTATCTTGATAATACGAGTACCAGACTGTTAAGTCGCTATAAAGTTCTTTATTGTATTCTGCGAAACTGGACCGTTTGCAGTATTGCCTGAGATCTTTAAATGTTTCCGTCGGTATGTATACAACAAAGGCAACAATATCGCCTACGAGTTGATGGGTCACTTCAGAAATAGGACATTGACCTTTTCTATGTGCTGCCTCCTTATAACTATATATTAGAGCAGGCACAGCGATGGTGGCTTTGAGAATTCACGTGCTTCATCTGCAGGAGAGGCCATACATGTCCTAGAGCCAAGTAGAACGAGAAAACTCTTGCAACTTTTCAGATCTTACATTACTATTATTTAGTAGTCATCACTGTAGCTGGCATTAGGCATTATCATCAATCACTGCCATTAGGCATTGACACAGGGAGTCGCGTTAGGTATTGATATTAGGAAGTTCTTCTAGGCATTGACATATGACATTGGTATTGAGCATTGGTAATAGTCATTGGCTTTAAGCATTAACACCAGGTATTGGCATCTGGCATTGACATTAGGTATTGCCATTCGACATTGCCACTAGGCAGTGGCAATAGGCATTGACATTAAAAATTGGCATTAGGCATTGGCATGAGGAGTTGGCGTTAATCGCTGACATTAGGCATTTTCATTAGGCATTGACATTAAGAATTGACATTAGGCATTGATGCTAGAATAGGGCGTTAGCCATTGACATTAGAATTTGCATTATCATTAGGATGTCACACTAAGATTAGTATTAAGTATCGGCATTAATACTGACACTGGGTATTAGTATTACACATTGGCATTAGACATGGCCATTAAGCTTTGGTATTAGGCATTGACATTAGATATTTTTATTAGGAATTGGCGTTAACCACTGACATTAGGCATTGGCATTAGGATCGGCATTAATATTGATATTTGGTACTAGTACTAGGCATCGGCATTATGCATTGGCATTGGTATAAGGGATTGATATTACAAAAAGGTGTTAGGCATTGACATTAAGATTGACGTTATGCATTGGCATTAGGCATCAAAATCAAGATGTCACATCAGACATTGGTATTGTTAATAGATATTGTCATTAGGCATTGTAATTAGCCATGGATATTAGGCATTTTCATTAGGAACGGGAATAAGACATTGGCGTTAGACAATGCCTCTGGTATTAGGCATTGCCATTATGTACTGGCAATAGCAATTTTTCACTAGGTATTGACATTAAACATTGGAATTAGGCATGGACATTAGCCATTGACATAGATAAGGTATTATCATTAAAGATAAGAATCAGGTTCTAGATCTAGACATTGGCATTATGCACTGGCATTACATAAATGTTATTGGATTTAAGCATTAGCAATAAGTATTGTAGTTACTTACTGACATTAAGCATTAACATTGGCACTTAAACTTGGCGTAAAGCATTAGTAATGGGCGTTTCACTAGCATTAAGAATAAGGCATTATGAATTACATATTGGCACTTGAAATTTTCGTAAAGCATTATCAAAAGGCGAAGCACTAGCAACAGGAACTAGGCATTATGAGTTATACATTAGCACTAGGCATTAGCATTAGGCTAATGCTTAGACATTAGCAATAGGCGCAGCACTAGCATTAGAAATTAGGCATTAGAAATTATGGGCATTAGCACTAAGCATATACATTTGCATTGGCGTTAAGCACTGGCATTGGCATTAGGTGTTGACATTGGCGTTAGGCATTAACTTTAGCCATTGAAATTATGTATTGGAGTTAAGCAATAGCGTTAGGTAGTAACATGAGGAGTTATCATTAAGATTCAGCTTAGGAAATAGAAAATAATTGCATTGAAATTTCACTAAGCTATGAGTACTGTTCAATGTTTAATGTTTAGTTTTTTTCTGATTCTTTTTTAATGTAACTATTTATTTAAGAACCAATGTGTCTAATGGCGTACTTTGCTTGGCTGCTGCTCGATTTTTCCTAAGACTTGCGAAAGTTACGCATTAGTCTAGCGCTGTACAAAAATTCCGCTTTCTAGCTTAATCACGTGCGCAGACATTCATTTTGTTGAGTTGCAATCAAAAAAGCTTACACTATGCGTTGTTACTAGCCAGACTTGTGTTTACAAAAGTATCAAAAATCTAAAACTTATATCTACAAAAATTAATTCAATACCAAGTTTTTCAGAACAATTGTGAAATTTAGCAAAACTTTTTTTTTTCTTCTGGCAACAGGTGTTTTACTACACTAATTTACACATTTATGCAGATATTAAGGAATAATCTGCCAAATGATCATGTTTTAAATTGTTAAATTAATATTCCCTCTACATGTTATTGCGTCTGAAAACATTTGTACGGGAATTGTTACATAATGTTTTAGCTGTTCAGGTTACACTTAACCATTACAAAATGTTCACCAAAACTTTTCCTCTTAATAAACCCAATAATGCCAAGAAGTTTATTTCTTTCCGAATCAAAGCAACACGAAAAAGCAAAGAAAAAGAAACAAAATATGAGAAGGCAGCAGATGAAAGTTCTTCACACCAAAAGCAAGTGTATCTTAACGATGCTACTTGTACTCTTGAAAGGCTGTTAACAAACGTAATGCAATCGAGGTCTTGTTTATTTTAATTTCCTTAATTCTTTTTCTCACGAAACGAAATAGTGAACTTTATTTTCTTAGCGAAATAAAAATGCAATAAATAAAACTGACAAAAAAAAATTAATATGTTGGAGCTTTAAAACCAAAGAAGGTTTATATACCAAAACGTTTACAGCTGGAAATGCTATAGGCGCAAACTATTTGTGGTACTGAATTATTCTTAAAATATTAATACACCGTCTACGGCTGATACGAGTTGAAGAAGTGCTAACAATTGCGTGGTAAAGATGGCACAATTGTATTTTAATATATAGACATATGTAAAAAATACTTAAAAAGCAGATGAAAGATAATAAATCAATTTGATTTTATGGAAATCAATTTGATTTTATTAAATTGGATTTGTAGAAGAAGGCCTGCTTTTTAAAAAAAACAGCATTTATGCAACTAATTACTTTTGTGTTCAATACTTGTTCAAACTTCAGCATAAAAATAATTCTAAATTTATATATATAAACAGTTTATTAAGCAATAGCAGGAACTATGTTTTTCAATAAAGAAAATTAAGCAAATACATTGTACATATGTATGCATATTTCATTCACATCATACACGAAATACACGTAGATAAGGCAAAAAGAATTGCAAGCACCAAAAGCACTTTACTTGATTGCATTGCAAAAGTAAATAGAAAAGGTGGAGGGGATAAATAGCAAAAAAAAAAAAAAAAAAAGTTATCCAAAACATTATTTACTTTATATTTGTTCTCGCACAAGTGAGTTTTGCTGGCTGAGGTAAGCAGTGTGGCCAGATCTTAAAATTGTGTAAGTTTGCTTATTGCACACATTAGAGTTAGGTAACACTCCAGTTGCGAACGTGTCTTTCATGTACTGAATTACGTGTGCCATGCTTCGTGTATATGGAGTACTCGGAAGGAACTCTAGGTACATTTATATTGACTATAGCAGCTTTTTCTTTGGCTACCAGCAGCCCACAAAGTATGCGAGAAAGTAAACGTAGTCGTCTGCTGATCAAAATAAAATGCTTTTTCACCCATTTAGTGAGGGGTGGTGATGGCATTAACATAAAATACAACTTCATACCGAAAATATATGGAAGTGTGTAACAAATACGTCCCACAAAAAATGTTGGAAAAATAAAAAAAATTATATTATTCGAAAAGCTTCAGAACTTACTTCACTGCCTCATCCTTTTTCCATTGCTTTTATGCCTGTCATATTGAATTTGCAGAATCCAGTTCTACAATGCCTTAATAGTTTCAAAAAGTAAAAGAAAAGTAATAAGGTTGATTCGATTTACCAGAAATTGCAGCATTCAAGAGCTTGTGCTAATTTTGAATACCGGAGGATTTCTGGTATTCTGCGCGTTTTTTACATTTTTAAGCATTGCCTCCCTATGAATAGTCTGGTTCTTAAAGCGGCAGGAAAAGCTGCTTAGGAATTATAAAAACTCACATTTTTATCTGCAGTAATTTTTGGCTCTGACTTGAAGTTACGACTTTCCCATCCCTGATTTCTACCCACTTAAATGGCAATAATTTGCAAACATATAGAATCTGGCTTAGTATTTTAAAACGTTTGATAAGAAAAATATTTATATTTATCTACAAACATAAAAGTTGCAAATATGGTTACTCTTTTTTCGGAAATGTGTAGCAATATAATTAAATTGTTTTCCAAAGTTCATAGGGTGCAGATGAAGGGTGTTTGCTACCCAGAAACAGCCGGTTGTCCACCTAGTTATTAAATTTTACTTTTCTTTACTTAATTGATATTAATTAAAAGTAGTGACAAACCAAGGGTTGAACTTAAGCCTGAAAAAGTAATTTAATATGAATGTAAATGGTTTTCTGTTTCGAAGGTTTATTGAAACATTTTATTTTCAAGGTCTTATTATGTAATGCTATAATTCACGCACTGCCAGTCGTAGACCGGCCAACTTTAGTCTTTGAAGGTAGGTAAAACAGCCTTACACTACTACTGGCTCTACGCTAAACCAGCCAGATGAGAGCATGAAAAACTCCGCCCTGTTTAAAACGCATTCCGAAACTTCCGCCCACCCATATAGTGTCCGTTCCTTAAACTAATTCGTTCTCTTCCATCGTGAGAGGAAGTGTTGAAAATTCCCCTCCTCCTCTTCACTTCTGCAGCTTCTGCAGAAGTCATTACATGGCGGATTTAGTCCTCACTCATGTACTGCCAAGTGGCAGTGTACTGTTAGAACAGCCACTAGTGTGTGTAGCCTTTGTCGCAGAAAATACAATAAATATAAGATTAGAAAACCTCTCTTTCTCTTTCTTAAAAATAATTGATTAATTAATAAAATTTAAGACACTCTTTCGAGGTTTTTCGTGTCCACTAATGAGTTGAGTGGCATCAACAAGCACATAAACTGCAATTTTATTTTCTTTTGACTTTTCTCCCAAAAATTCTCCCAAAAATTGTCTCTACTCGAGTCTAAAATCCAACCGAACCACAAATTCTTCCAATTATATTTTCAAACTTGTACGTGTAATACTAGACGTTTACCAGTATGTAGTTATTTCGACATATCGCTGGCAGACATACTTGTGTATCAATCAATAGAAGTTACAATTAATCGGACTAAAACCACTGGCTGTATTTAATTCTACTTAATGTTGTTTAATTAGAAATTTAATATTTCGAACTTCATATTGAATTTTTTCTTTACATCGTGTTTTGTTTTTGTTTATTTGACTTTCAAAAATAGAATCGAATTATCCGTTCTAATTAAACCCAAGCTGAGCATAAATAATTTGAGTTTATTTATAGAAATTTACTTTAACTAATTGCTACAGAATCTTATTGTGCGTAAATAATGCAAACAAGCAACTTATCAAATAAATAATTTTCCTATGAAATTTTCAGCATCCAAACGCCTCTTACAGGCATTTTAATAATTTACATACAAAGACTTGAATAGATAAACAACTGGGGAAGGAGACTGTTTGCCTGGGGTGTGTCAAATAACATAATCATGTCCCGAAAATAAATGTCAATAACAACAACAACAACAACCAGGCTTACAAAATAGATAAAAACAAATTATTTACTTAATTTGCACAGCCCCACTAACTGAACGACCCGAATAAACGAATGAATGAATGAATGAAGGGGTTTAAATTTAATACATACTGACAGCTCAAAAGGTACAAACTACTGCTACATGCATTCATACATTTATGACGGTAAACTGGTAATATTCATAAAAGGATAAACAACTTAAAAGGTCTTAAATTGCTAAACGAATTAAGGCAGAAGCGAAACTAATTTGAAATTCTATCTTTTAAGTTTACGTGTGTATGTCTGAACATAAATACATGTTAGTTTCTTTTTTTTTTGCTTTTTAAGGTCCGAAATTGTCTATCTATATTAAGTAAGCAAACAGAATTGGCATGAGCTTGATAACTGGGACGGGGGGGATGAGCATTAAAAAGTTTTCTCTTCAGCAGCAGTTCATCAGGTGTGCATATGCTTCAATACATATTTGTACATAGAGAAAACAGATTCATTGCGACAACCGAATATCTCGCTTATCGAATTTTACACAGTTGCACTAAATTCTTGTAGTGTAGAACCGTGTTGAATATCAATATGTGTGGGTAAATTATTGTGGACATATTGTAAGCTTAATAGTATGACATAAGTCTCGTTTGAGTTTACCTCTAGAAGTGTGAAATAGGTTATTGTTAAAATCACCTAAGACACTGGCAGCAGAAATCATTGAAAATTTCATCTATCTCTTGGAGTTTCCCGTGAGGAGCATAAACTACTCCAATCAAAATCTTAGTATCCTTAGTAAATTATTCAACAGAGAGACATTCGTTACTTAAACGATCAGACAGCTTTGGATGAAATACCATCGCGAATAAAAATGTCGCCTCACATAGTTTCTCGATTATTTCCTATGATATAATAACTCGGAATGCTAACGGCTGCATCTAAAATGTATTCTTTGATCTTATTTTTCATATTTTAATGTTTCGATTATTTTACTTTTCTTTTTGTTTTTGACAACAATTAGAGCGCATGGAACGACAAGCATTTTAAGTAGAGTTAACCAATAAATTAACCGTCTAATTCATAAAAATTATAACAGGTTTATAAAGCTCTTATTTGACAGATTTTCCATACAAATATGTCAAATAACAGTCTTATAAACCTGTTATAATTTTTATGAATTAGGGGGTAAGTCTCCAAGCAAATGTTTTGCATGATTAAAATTAGAACACGATTTATTTGCTTTGTATTATTTGGTTATGTATTCGTTTAATTGATTATGAGCGGGGTTGCCTCTCGTCTACTAAAATCGCAATTTGACCCTTTTGTGGAGATCTGCAAAATTTTGGCCAGTGTGTTAGTGATATAATGGAGAATTGAGCGCCGTGCACTACTGATGTTGCCGGGGTACGACTCAGCGAAATATTCATGTATGTATGTAGTTACATATGAGGATTTTAAGTTTTATAGTTTTTACTTCTATCAACTCGACTACTTGCTAGCAGCTCACCCAATTGATGTTCCAACCGTTTTATTTGTGACGCTTTGTTCGGCTCATTAATTGCACAAACCGAAGCAATATTCAGCTATTCGTTTATTTTGTCAGCCATGATAGCTAGCTCATCCAAACTATCACAACTTACTGATAACACCGCTTTCACAGTTGATGGTAGACCCTGAAACCATAGTGACTTTAGCATATCATCCGACATTTTACCAGACGATGGCTGCCTCATTTCGTGTAGCATTGTAGATGGTCGCTTATCTCCTAATTGGAATTTTTCCAATAACTTCTGTATTCTCTTTTCCACAGAATCTTGAAATTCCGCAAGTAGGGCTTTCAGCTGGAGGATCTGCAATAATGTAACTTAGAGCGTTCAATATATCCGTATCCATGGAACTTACAAGAGTATGCAAATTTGTGTCTTCCTTAGAAATTCCAGAGTTAATAAATTGGCTCTCAATTGGGCAAAACCACAATTTTGGGTTCGTCTTCCAAAATGGTGGGACTCTAACTGCCACTCGAGCAATTCCAAGATGTAAAGAACTTGATGGCGTTGCGAAGTATTCTCTGACACTGATATCTCAAATGCTTTTTTACGGTGAGGTCAACAATGTTTAAAACGCAATTTTAAGTTTCATATTTTTTACAAAAAGTTTATTTTGTAATCAACAATGGAATGAATGAAAAATTACAACTTAATTCAATTTTTGACAAATTATGGTAGCAAAACAACTGGGACGAACGACGAATTTTTCGCCGCGAATATTTGCCGTCAAAAATAAAACACATTGGTGTATATGAAAACGCACACAGTCATGGCGTCGGTCAAAATTCGTTGTACGCGGCGAACTTGAAATAGACTTATTTCTATTTTTTACGCCGGCGAACAACGAACAAATCAGTAGCATGTAGCCATTGTGGTTATAGTTTTCAAGTGTTTTAGTAACAACAGTTAATTTTTACTTTAATAGTTTTTATTTTAATAGCACTTAAACTTTTGACTTTTTATTTATTTAAAATAAAAGGCCAACATATTAGATTATAAAACATGTTTGTAGTGTTTAGTTTATTGTTTTTGGTAATGCTAAATTTTTTAGCAACCAATTTTTTTAATATGGTCACCCCATCAGCTGTTCAACTATAATAAGATAAAATTAAAAAACTGGGAAAATGGATACAAAATTATATATATAAACTTCATGAGTGTTTATATAATCTGAGATCATGTTCATTATTTTAATTATTTAAAAAAAAATTGAAATTCTTTCATTCATGTAATTTTTTTAACTTTGAACAAACAATAAAAACTTGATCAATTATAACAGATGTTTTTGTTTTTCGTCGTTATTGTGCTTCATACGACGAATTTACTTAGCGAATTTTAGCCGGCGTATTCGTCGTGTTGGGCGAAATTCGTCGTTCGCGCCAGTTGTGTTCCTAGCATTATATGAAATAAATATATATTATTAAAAATTAGTTAATCTACCAAGTAAAAATATTATTTTTTACAACAAGTAACTTATCCTACACATATATTTTGATATTTACATCTTTATTTTGTAGATGTAAATAAAAACTTTTCTTATTACCTGGTCCATTTTTGGGTGCTTATTACATTTAAGATGTCGGGGTGTTAATTCATATGGTATAAAACCTTAAAACTAAATTGTTATTTAGTTTTTTTTTTTTTTTGCATTTGGAGGGTAATTTCATGTTTCTAATGGCGGTTTTGTTGCATACAAAGAAATGCCCCACCTTTTAGGGGGATATTCCACTATCTTTTGTTGTGTCTTATGCCCATTTCAGCAATAAGCACTTTAAGTAAAGATATTAAATTAAAGTAAGTCAGTATTTTTGTACAAGTTTAATCTGAATTTTAAACAACATTTCGTCATGTTATTTTTATATTGCAGGTTTCCCTTGTGTTAGAAACAGTAACCCAATACTGTGAGATTTGCAGTGACATGAACTCAAGTGTTAATCTATGATTACAAAATTAAAGTAATCCTAATGAATATACAAGCGAATTTTGTGCCTGTTATAATTAAAACTTCAAAGAGGCTTCAAAATGGCAATGAAACACTTTTACATCGTACGCAAGCCATTTAATTTGCTCAACACAAACAATCTTAGTGCCAAAAAAAACTTTTGCAAATCTTTCTTGTTTGCTTGTGTTCGCATTTGAACTATTTGGGGTAAGAAAATTGCTTTAGGCTTTTAAAAGGTTTCTCAAGTTAAATGTTTAATGAAATAGGGCTCTTTTCTCCAAGTTTTGCTTATTTATGCTAAATAAATTACTTAGTAATTTTTAAGCCAAATCCCTCAGGGCAAACTAATTGCTAAAATGGTTATATACTTTGAGACACAAACCGGATAAGGGTTTGAGGAAAAATTTTGTTCAAATATTCTTTAATAGTATTAAAGTGAACTTTAAAATTACTATGAGCGGAATTACTGGAGTGTCTAGTACTGATATCGCCTGTGATATTGTATAAAAATATAGAAAATATTTATGATATAATATTCGTATTAGCTTTGTATAAAGCTTTAACAAACAAAATGTATTAAAAGTTAATTGATACACAACAATTTGGCTTGGCCGAATCTTAAATACTCTTCACAATGATATATGTATGTACCATTCTGATTAATTTTTGGTGCCAAAAGTTGTTTTATTTGGCTTATAGAGCCGATTTCTTGCAAAATCGTGAAACGCTATATCTCGGGTATGTATAGACCGATTCCAAAAATTTTCGAATTTTGCTTTTAAAAACGCTATATGTAAAATTCTGATCGATTTTTGGTACCAAAAGTTGTTTTATTTGGCTTTTAGAGCCGACTTCTTAAGAAATCGGAAGGAGCGTTTGGGGTGCATATGGGCCGATGTCCAAAAATGTCCCAATTTTGCCTCTGAACAACCTGTATGTACCATTCCGACAAATTTTTAGTGCAAAAAATTGTTTCGTTTGGCTCCAGGATCGACTTCGTGAGATATCGGGAGGCGCTATATCTCGAGTGTATATGAGCCGATGTCAAAAAATGTTCCCGTTTCACCACTAAATAGCCTATATGTACCATTTTGATTGATATTTGGTGCCCAAAGTTGTTTTTTTTTGGCTTATAAAGCCGATTTCTGGAAAAAACCGGCGACGCTATATCTCGGGTGTATATGAGCCGATTTCAAAAATTCTTCGATTTTTGGCATCTAATGGGCATTTAAAATGATATGGCTAACTTTTCAGAATTTTTTTTTTTTTTTTCAAAATCCCACCAAAAAAATCACCAGAAATACCCCTCAAAACCCGATTTTTTGGATATATCTCGGCTATCCGTAGACCGATCTTACTGAATTTCAACAGCAGACTCACTACCGGGACTTAAAAGATTTTAGAGAAAGAATGAGGTTTCTATCTCAAACCAGCTGCAAAATATATGGGCATTGGCAGAATAAAAAAATCAATCGTTTATGAATACAAACTTTTACTAAGAGATTATTAAGCTTCCAACATTGTTAACTAAACAGTTGATAATGAATTAAATAATAGGTTTTTTATGAATAAGACGGTAAATGTTTTGTTTTATAGTAAAGTATTTCCGTAGAAGTATTCCTATAAATACCGTGATATCGTAGTAAAACCCGCGTTTAAGGTTCCACTTAATTTTTTCCATTTCACTTAATCTAGTTGGCTAAATGGAGGTTTTAAAAATTGCGGCATCCTTTATTTTTTCTTCCAATTTCAAATTTACAGATACGAGTACACACACATACATATACACGCATTTATTTTCCCTTACATGTGTGTGCGATGTGTGCATAAAAATTATTTTAAAATATCATCCATCAATATATTTTCTATTAATTTTTTGTACTTTTTATTTCTAGACACATGATAAAAATGTTTCTATGACACGCATGTGTGTATATATAAAAAGGCATGGCTTAATATCGTGGGAAAAGAAAAATTGGCAAAATATAATATGACATGTACTAGGGGAGTTCGATTCACTAAGGCATATCAAAAGAGATTTTTGAGGCCTGCAATGAAAAATATTTTTTGTATGAGAACTCTCGCAAATGCCATGATTTACAATCCTTTACAATTGTATAATTAGTTAATATTGTGTTCAAAGATTCAGATATTTTGACAAGTCTATCTGATTTGCTAATCTTTTGCAGAGTTTCAGAAAACATCTTCAATTTATAAGATCAGACATGCATTTTCGAAGCTATTCAGCAGAATATAATAGTGTGGGTATTATGATATGACTTTTAAAGGAGGACAGAAGTTTATTAGATTTATCTAGCAATGAATCGTACTTGTGTAATTGTGTAAAGTAGTAAATCGTGGCATTCCTTAAGGACTCGGAAGACGAGGTCGATGTATTCGAAAAAAAAATTTTAGATAGAAAAATAATATTGATGTTTGTCATGCAGGACTCCATGGCCCCTTGTTTGGGCGCCACTAGGTTTTAGGGTTCGGGAATTCCCGGGAAAATGTTTTAAAATTCCCGGGAAAACGGGAAATGCTTAAATTGGATTTTATAACAGTAATATTTTATTTCTCCACATTTTTATTTTCTTAAAATTAAATCTTTCATGTAAAAAAAAAATAACTTTTGTTAAATTAATTTCAAAAATATCAGAATTTCATTTTGAAAAATAAACCGTTTGTACATAAACTTCACTTTTACAAAACACCGCTTAGTCGCCGAGACTCTAACCTCTTAGTAGCTGATGTATAATCAATACTCTTTTCGCACAGCTTATGTTAATAAAAACACCATTTTCTCAAAACATAGCTGAGTCAATTCGAGATAAAGTTGGCCAAAGACGTAATGAAAAAATTATAGCATTACAAAATTATTTAAAAATGCCTGGTGTCAATACGAAATTATTAAAAAATTCTTTAAAATTATATGCTATCACTTTCTGAATTGTCCAGCAGCGATTCTGATATATCTGACAAGGAAATTAATGAGTGTTTGAAAATTAAATTGAAAAATGCTATGGAAAGTGCAAGGGCTAATCGAAAAATGCCCAAAACTTCCTCAGGCTAATTTTCTAAGAAAATAATTTGTTTTATATGACGCGAGCAATATTCGAACAAAAAACTTGGATAATTTTTTTAATGCTTTACTAAAAAATAAAACCAACATCGGTGGATAGCGATCGGGTTTTCTCTGTTGCTGGGAATTTTGCCACAAAAGTACGAAAGCGAACATCAAGCGAGTTACTTAATGCTTTAGTCGTGCTAAAAACTTATTTTTTTTTTATCGAAATGATGGTATTAATTCTGTTATGTTTTTTTTATTTTTATTTAAACATGATCTCAAATTATTTCTCACAGTTATTTGTCTTTTTTTTTTTAGCACAAATTGAATTAACATGTGCTATTTAATTTAATTAATTTTTGTTTTAAATGTGTATATGCACTTTATTATATAATTTTAAATAAAACCAATTAAAAAAAGTTTAATACTAAAAATTACTTGTTTGTAGTAGAGGAAAATTTCCCGGTAATTCCCGGGAAATTTATAAATTTTCCCGAGATTGCCGGGAAGAGAAAAAGTCCGAGAATTCGCAAACCCTAAGTGCCACGTAAGCGAAATTCATGGGACACAAATGTATGATCAACCTCCAATAATTTTTTTTTCTCAACATTTTAGTCGAACACGCCGATTCTGTATCACAACTGCATGCAAAAGTGCAGAAGCAAAGAAATTGAAAAAAATCGCGCGCCCTCAAAAGCTTTTATTTTCTTCATGCCCAAAAGCTTTCGAAAAATCGTTGGCACAATATCGATAGATTTTTGTTCATATAAATCGCCTCAGCCTAATAAATTATACTTCCATGTTTTTACTTCCTTAATGTACTATGATGTTGGAAAAATTAAAAAACAACAACAACAAAATGAAGATAAAACTGCTGCTATTTGATGAATGCAGTTTTTTCTTCGTATCCAGCCTTGCACTCGGTAAGAATATCAGTCAATGACAAAAATAACATCATTGCATGATTTATTGGTGCAGATGGTTTGTTTGTTTGTTTAGCAGTGAATGTCTGCACCAACCAGTCAACACCGCCGCATACGCAGCTTGAATGCAATCGGTAAAAATTCAAGAAATGAAACTAAAATTATCCTGAAAGCAAAAAACAAGAAATTGCAACTTGTTTTACCTTTGAAGCAGTCGGGTAGGTGGTAAATATAAATCCGGATATTTAGTCAGCTTATATTACGTGCTATGCTTATTTGCTTAACATGTGGGTGCTACCATGAATGTGTCCAGCATGATTCTGAAGAAACAAATCCTTGAAATTTTGCCTCAAGAGGAGCATACCATAAAGATAAATAAATTGATTTCTGTATTAAGTTTATCAGGTTCAAGTTCTTTCTATACTATCCTTGTGATTGATATTAATTAAAATAGACAAAGAAGATATCAAAGACATTTAGCAGGGTGGACAACTAGTTGTTTCGAAGCCGCCACACTTTCTCGTCAGCACCCCCCTTTTAACTCAGGGGCTCATGTTTCTAAAGCGACAACTTGGGTGGCTGAGTGGCATGGTTTTCGCTTTAGAAACATACAAATGTATGTAAAATATCATAGTTCAATAAAATTAAGATTTCAGTGAAATAAGTCCGTTTTTGCTAACTTTGATGTTGAATGGGGACAATTTTTTTACGAAAAGTTTGTTATCATAATGATACCAAATATTGTGCCCAATGTTATTTCAGTTGTTGTTTCAATTAATATAAATACAATTTTCACCTAAATTGAATATTTTTCTCCTCCCGCTTTTTAGGGTTCCGTACTCATACAGTGAAAACGCAGCCATTTTACCGAGACTTCGCTGTCCGTTTGTCGGTCATATGCCCCATACTCGCTAGAGCACTAAAATTTGTACAGAACATGTGGTTTTGCGGCCACTACAACAACAAATACTAAAAATGAGAAAAAGTTAAAAATTAAAGGGGAACTTCCCATACAATAAACTGTGAAAATAAGCTGTTACTTTTGAATCATAAAAAACAGAAACTTCATGAATCGTTTAATGCCAGAATAACATCTCCATATGAAGGAAGTTTATATCGAAACTGTAATTGTATTAAAAATTTATTTTCGTGTTTGCAAGGAAAGCAATTCTCAAGCCGTTAAATGAAACTAAAATCTATTAAATTAACTGTTGGGTCATCATTTGCCACCAAACGAGCAAAAAGAGCTGCCATTACGGCTACTGGTGAGCGCTTTGTAGCCAAATTTATTAAATTTTAAATTCCAGAATAAAGTTAGCTATATAAAATGAATTTTGGTTCAAGAAACACAGCATTATGTGGCATACCTGACGTTTAACGCTAGACTTAAAATAAATTTGAAGACAAATTTATTTCCAGATTTGCTCCTCTTCACGGATGTGATTTCTTTATGGCCACAAATCAAAGCAGCTCTTGAAGGATTGAAATCCAATATTCAAACTACTATTTGATATAAATTAAACCCCATAATGACACATTTCTCATACATAAATCTTATCTCTTAACATCTAATTAAAATGCAAAACGCTTTTATGCATAACAAATGAATGGAACACCTTTGAATAAATAATTAATGCTGAGTGAAAATTTAACGGAAATTTGCATAAAAAGACTTTCCTGTTCATTTAATGTTTGCCATTTAATTTATGACTTTAATGTGTTGAGCAGTCCATTACACTTTTGACGTGTATATAAAAATGATGTAATTGTGCTTAATGAATATTGAAACATAAACAAATTTTATTTTTATATCTTAAGTAAAATAAATATGATGACAACCGCTCTTTCACTGCACACTGAATTTAAAACGAAGTTAACAAATGGTTTTCTTAGTAAAAGTTTAATTAAGATATGAAATGAAATCAAATTTTAGTTTACCCAGAAGAGATTCCTTTTAACCTGGTTGGTTAACTGTAGTATTCAAAAATAACAAGTAAGCACGGCTATATTCGGCCGTGCCGAATCTTATATACCCTTCACCAGCATATGTACCAACTCGAAATTGTTCAGACACCCGTTAATATTATTCAATTAAACGAATTAGGTCTGGAGGACATGTGATTCCAACAGGACAGAGCAATGGTACTTCTGAAAGCCAAGCCACATCGGATAACTTCTTTCGCCCCACCTGTTATTTATGTACACGTTCACAAAAATATTCTTATATTCTCATACGGCTTTGAACTCATTAATATGTAAATTTGTTTCCTTGTAAAATTTAAATTTGCAAGAATAAAAAAATAAAATATTGTCATAGATTTTTCAAAACCAATTTGTTTACTTAGAGCTTTAACGAAGTTCCCGCAAATACATGTTATAAAAAACACTCGCCCTGTCAATCAGAGCTGTCGTTTATTATTCCACTTATTGAAATGATGAGAAACCACTTCACTTTGTTTAATTGCAAAGTAAATAAATAAGAGAAAATTGCAATAATAAAATAAAATACACACTTAGAAAATGAATACAAGCTGAGTGTTGGTAGTAATTTAAACAAATGGAATAATATTGCAAGTGTTAGAAGAAGTGACAAGGGAGCAAAGAATGTGGTAAATACATGTAAATGTCAGTAAATAAGGGTGATGATGGTTTTAGTTTTTTATAACATGTGTGTCTATTCGATTTTACCTGGCTTTAGTACTATTCCTTCTACTAAATCGCTATACACAAGTAAATATGTGCTGTATAAATTAGAGATATTTGTAATCATTGATTTTTGTTGCGGCATACGTAACTAATAATTGGTAGACTTTTTGTGCAACTAATCAGTTGATGTTACTAAGCTTGTTTAATAGGCTTTTTACACTTACTCACATCTTACATCTTTCATCATATTGGAAAGATGTTAACATCTTCCTATACAAATTATATATGAAAAAAACTCAACATCTTTACAAAATGTTCATTTCTCATTTTGCTGTATTCAACATCTTTCGATTATTTTAATGTCATCACTAAAACGAAGTTAAAAAAAAAAATTATAAAAATTCATACCATCACTAGAAATATTTTTTACAATCAGCGTGACCGAACAATTGCTCTGTTTCTTTACTTTTTGGGCAAAGTTCGGTAAAATGAGAGTAAACTATAATTTCTCTCAATGAGAGACAAAAATGCACAAAAATACGGAAACGAATATATACAAATATTTTACCAAAAAAGAAAAAGTCAGGGTTCTGACAGTTCAATTAAAAAAAATATATTTATGTATTTTATTTAATTTGTGTTAAAAAAATTTTCTCTAAACAATTAAAAGGAATGAAATGCATAAAACTTTTTAGGAACACAACAGAGCTCATAAATTCATATATTCAATTCTAATTCAATTCAGAGTTTATTGAGACTTTTTTTTTGATTACATTATAGAATGAAAATATGAAATGGTAACAAAAATAAGGAAAACTTAAAACTGTTTTGTATTATTTTAAAGGCACAATAACATTTCAAGACGCTGCATGCTGATATGCAAAAATTGTTCTAATACAAAGTTAAATATTATATTACATAAATATATAATATTTATTTGACCTTTTTAATTATTAAAAAAACTATTTTATACAGCTTCAGATCGTTTTTATATAAAAATTTTATTAACAATATAAATTTTTATATAAAATTTGTATATAAAAACGATATGAAGCTGTATAAAATAGTTTCAAATTATATTACGTAGCTCAACATAGTAAAAAAGTTTACAACGACAGTAATCATGTCTGTTTAATACTTAAACTAGTACTTAACCTAAAAACCAAAAAATAAAATAAAAAATTAAACTTAATAAAAAAAAAAAAAAAAACAAAACCAACAATCAGCCCCTATTGGAGCCAGGCTCTGAGTGAGAATAAAACTCCGGAAGAACGTACTCTTCAGTTCTATGGGACGAAATTATGTCCTCAAACAAAATACCAAATGGTGATAAATAAGAGCTGTTTGACCAACCAAATTCAGATTGTGATTGAAACACATTTCTAAGTAGAATACTCACGTGATATTCAATACGGTTAATAAACTTCATAAGCGAAATTAAGGCGCAAATTCATATACATAAATGAATGCATATACATAAATGAATACATAAATATATATGTAACAAAAAAAAAATTTTTAGAGAATGTTTTAAAATATTTTTTCTTTATTTTCCGCAAAACATTCATTTATCGATGTTATTGTTTATTCTTTGACACAGCTGACAGCTAAACTACTTTCTCTTTTTCGCTTTTCGTGCAAATTGGGATCCCACGGGATCCCAAAGTGGAGTAAAGAAACAGATCTAATGTAAGTAAATTTTAATTAAATTAAACATAATATAAAATTAGTATTACAATGCTTTTATTTATAGTAAAAAATAATAAAATAATTCGTGTTGTGTGGTCTGCTGCTGTCGAGAGCATGCTAATAGACCTTTGGCATGACAGACGAAAGATGTTGAAAATGTAATGTAAACAGCTTTTTTCAATTTTCAACATCTTCAACACACATCTCAAAGATGTGAGTAAATGTAAATCCGCTAAAATGAACAGCAGCTGATCTAAAACACACTTGATCCATTGGATATAAGGCACTAAAATTAGGTTTAACCACCACATGCCATACTTAATCCCCCCATGTGAACCTACAATACATGTGTTTAACCGTTATAGCAGAAAACGTCAAACTTTATATAAGCTGCAATAACGCGAATGCGTTTAAATTTATTGCAGCTTATGTGGGTTTGCTGTAATAAATCGTAAGCGTATTTACAGCAGTGTTAATATTTTTAAACATAATGGCAACAACCCGAAAACCAGCAAAATTTTGGGATTAAGAAAAGCGGTTAATCAGAAAGATGTACGTACCCTTCACACAATCGAAAAAAGCTAAGTGTAGGGCTAAATTGGCATCGCTGCAAATTTATTGCAGGGCCAGTCAGAGGTTCCTACATAACACGTTGTTAAACTTCTAAGACCAAAGTTGAATATGAACCCCACCTAAATGCCAAGTTTTCTTTCCGCATTTCATACGACATATTCCAATTTCAGACTAGTGAATTATAGAAAGATACACAACCGAGCAACCTGCTAAATTTGAAGAATAGTTAGAGATGAGGTATTACAGAAAAAGCATACTGGTTGATGGGTAAGCCGTGCATGTGTTAGACGCAGCCTTGTGAAACACTTGTTTTGCAGGCAACTGGTTAAAACTGGTAGGCTGCCTTGTAGGATTGAAGATTTTGTAGGGATGATTGTAGTTATTGCATTTTCGATTTAAGCGCCCATTAAAATTTATGGTAGCACATCGGTTTAAAAATTGTTTAGAATCAGGTATAAATAAATAGGTGGGCTGCTGGCAGCACAGTCTGCTGTCTCATTTCCTGTGATACCGATGTGGCTTGGCATCCACAGTAGCTTAGTCTTATTTTTTGTTTTTATTAAGAATTGCTTTATAGAAGTAATCAATTCGTTTCTGTTATTTTGATTTAGGGCAGCATCGCATACTGAGCGGCTGTCTGTACAAATTATATTCCGGCTACGTGAAGGTTCGGCTAGCTTTAGGGCTTCACTTATTGCTATGGCCGCGGCTTCAAATATGGTTGATTCTTGCGGTAAAATTCCCATCTTCAGCGTACTTCCAGTTGTATTAGTTATGGCGAAACCTACGTGATTCGTAGTCTTCGATCCATCTGTGAAAATAAAGTGCCAGTCGTTGTTATGATATTCGCTAAATAGTTCATTGAATAAAGATTTGAAAATTATAGGAGGCGTATTGCTTTTGTTGAAGCTTTGCAGGTTATTCAAGAAATTCTCTGTATAGTAAATGACTGATGGAGAAGAACTTGAGTTCTACATTTACATTGGATGTTCTACTCAAATAAAAAATTTCAAATGAAGGGCGGTTAAATTTTAAAATTTTGAATGAATCACAAGTTATTTAGGAAACTTTGTTATTTCTTTTTATTGTGATAATATTGGCAGGGTTCAATTATGTATGGACAAAAATATCGGCCGTTGCGATCTCCGATGGTCCAAAATTTCGATGACGCTGAGGCATAATTGAGGTTTTAAGCGGTTAATGTGACGAGTTATTTCACCTCTTCGCTCTTCAAATGTTGCTGGCTTATCAACGTACACCTTTGCATTTAAATAACTCAAAAGAAAGAAGTCAAACGGTGTCAAATTACATGATCTTGGCGGCCAGTTCACACCGTCACCACATCAGATAACACGGCCATTGAATTTGTCGAGCAAAAGAGTTTGACAAATTCAAGCCGTGTGGCAAGTGGCACCGTCCTGTTGAAAGCACAAACCGTTCACATCCGCATCCATATCTCTCAATTCCATTTTGTATCGAAATGCATGTTTTAGACAGCGAAAATAAGGTTTACGTGCTAATTTAGGCTGGGCTGTGAGTTCGTAACCCGCTGTTTGCAAATGAGTTATACCAAAAAAAAAAAAAAAAAAACATCCTTAAATTACTTTTCTTTACAAATCTTAAGAACAGCAATAAGTTTAAAATGCTGTTCGAAGGTCACTCATATAAAAATGGTATTAAAGAAATTAATGGAAAATCGTTTTTCAACTCTGAGTCGCTCTCTCTCTCTCTCTCTCTCTCTCTCTCTCATTTTCCTTTGATACAATCGTGTATGCACAACCCTGTAATATTTGCACCAATAAGCATTTCACTTGCAGCTTTTGAGAAACAGAAGATGTTTCATCACTTCAACTTGTTGTTGAAGTTTCACCACAGTAATTAAGCAGGTATTTTCTATGTTTAACGAACTCTGAAATTATGCCTTTATTGTGCATTTTATTATACAAATACATACATGTTTTGAAGTTCTTCTCATCTTCTCTTCTTCATTATGTTCATTATCTTCATGCTTAAGAGTAATGAAAAGCACTTATCTCAAGTATGTCGCAACAACTGTATGAGACTTGTTTTTTACTTTTAGGCAGTGAGGAATCCTTTGTCTTCTTTTTCGAAAAGGTTTCTTTCCTATATTAATGTTTTTGGATGCAAAGAAAAAAGTAATAGGTAGAAAAGTTCAAACATTTTTACAGCAGAACCAGACACCAAATACGATACAGATATTAATTACGGGAAGAGAGCAAAAACTCATAAATGAGAAAAAAGGTAATGGGTTGGCTTTAACAAACTATACTGTGTAATGAATTTGATTGTATTTGAAGGCAGGTTACTGCATATATCACATGATTACTATGATTTATATTAATTTTTATTAGATTTTGTGCATAAATTTCAACAGTGTGGTGAGCCACTTGAAGCGAATACTTGTAAATGTTATTGCACTCGGTCTTTCCTCTTAATAAATAATAAGGAGTTTGCTAAATTAGGTTTTTTTATACCCTTCACATAAATGTGTAAGGGTATATATAAGTTTGTGATTCCGTTTGTAACGCATTGAAATATCCATCTAAGACCCCATAAAGTATATATATTCTGGATCAGCATCAATAGCGATTACGATTGAGCGATGTCCGTCTGTCCGTCTGTCCGTCTGTCCGTCTGTCCGTCGGTCCGTCTGTCCGTCTGTCCGTCTGTCCGTCTGTCCGTCTGTCCGTCTGTAGTCGTTGAAATACCGTTTCTGAGAAAACGGTTTGAGATAGAAACCTCATTCTTTCGCTAAAACGTGTGAAACCTCGGTAGTGGGTCTGCTATTGAAATTCAGTAAGATAGGTCCACGCATAGCCGAGATATATTCAAAAAACCGGGTTTTGAGGGATATTTTGTGTAATTTTTGTATTCAGATTTTTGAAAAAAATTTTTTCTTAAAAACTAAACCATATCATTTTTAGTGCTCATTAAATCCTAGAAATGAAGGAATTTTTGAAATCGGCCCATATATATCCGAGATATAGCGTCTCCCGATTTTTAAAGAAATCGGCTTTATTAGCCAAATAAGACAACTTTTGGCACCGAAGACCAATCAAGATGGTATATATAGGCTATTTAGAGGCAAAAGTGGGAAATTTTTCCACATCGGCCCATATACACTCGAGATATAGCGCCTCCCGTTTTCTCAAGAAGTCGGCTCTAAAAGCCAAATAAAACAACTTTTGGTATCAAAAATCGATTAGAATGGAACATATAAGGTGTTTAAAAGCAAAATTGGAAAATTTTTGAAATCGGTCCATATATATCTGAGATCTAGCGACTCCTGATTTTTCAAGAAATCCGCTCTTTAAGCCAAACAAAGCCATTTTTGGCACTAAAAATCAATCAGAATGGTACATATAGACTATTTAGAGGCAAACGTGGAAAATTTTGGACATCGGCCCATATACACTCGAGATATAGCGCCTCAAGTTTTCTCAAGAAGTCGGCTCTAAAAGCCAAATAAAACAACTTTTGGTACCAAAAATCGATCAGAATGGTACATATAAGGTGTTTAAAAGCAAAATTTGAAAATGTCTACAATCGGTCTATATATACCTGAGATATAGCGTCTCCCGATTTTTCAAGAAATCGGCTCTATAAGCTAAATAAAACAACTTTTGGCACCAAAAATCAATCAGAATGATACATATAGGTTAGTCAGAAGCAAAACTGGAAATCTTTTTGTCATCGGCCCATATATGTTCGAGATATAGCGCCTCCCGATATCTCAAGAAGTCGGGCCTGGAAGCTAAACGAAACAGTTTTTTGCACTAAATATTTGTCGGAATGGTACATACAGGCTGTTTAGGGGCAAAATTAGAAAATTTTTGGACATCGGCCCATATGCACCCAACTCTTGGTACCAAAAATCAATCATAATGGTACATACATATGTATGTATATAATATTATATACATATGTATATAATATTTGCGATCATGTATGAATGTATGTATGTATGTATGTATGTATGTATGTATGTATGTATGTATGTATGTATGTATGTATGTATGTATCTACATATGTATGTATGCATGCAAGTATGTTAGCATAAACAATTTTTTTGCTTTGGTGTAAAAATGTGTATGTATATATACACGAGCTTGAAAATGAAAGTGATATAAAGAATTGTTGAAAAAAGGGTACGCAATGAAATTCTTTTAAACAATTGCGTCTTCAAATTCATTCACACAAAAAATCATTTTGGGTTTCCCTACGTACTTACATATGTACATACACACACACATGTGTATGATGATACGCAATAGATCATCAACAACGTGCACAAGAAAAAAATAATTTTGTAAAAGCAAGCAATGTAAATATGTATGTATGTATATATGTTTGTGTATAATCATTGTTTTATGGAACACACTGAAAATATTCAATAACAAAAAATTTATTTTAGCGTTTTCTATTATAGGTACATACATACATACGTATGCATGTACCCACATACGTAAGTAAATTGAAAAGAAAATCACACTTAATGGCAATGTTTAGCATTATAATTCAAAAATAATGCAATTATATGCAATTTTTTGTTAAATAAATTTTACTATAAAGTTAACTGATAAATAATTAAGAAATACATTTTGCTTTTCTTTATTTCATTGATATTAAAAAGAATTGGTGTCACCCAGTGGTTGAACTTGAGCATATTAGGAATTATTTAAATAAAAGTTTTGCAGCCTGTGTTAAATCCCGGTAGTGGATCTGATATTGAAATTCAGAAAAAATCGGCCCATTTAAAAGCCAAATAAAACAACTTTTCGCACCAAAAATCAATCGGAATGTATGTACCATTGTGAAGGGTATTTAAGATTCGGCCCAGCCGAATATAGCACTCTTACTTGTTTCAATTTCTTTTTTCATTCTAAGTAGCAGGAACACATTTCCCTTACCATATTTTATAAATCTTTTCTAACCAAATCTTGAAATTTTTTTTGAAGTTTCTTCAAAATTTTAATTCATTTTATTTCTTTTTTTTTGGGTAAACACAATGTCATTACAACTCTATAATTCCTGCCAAGCGTCTCAACTTCATATTATTTGTCATTGAGAATTTTCAGTAATATCTATATCCCTGATTAAAATAAAATGTTACTTAACAAATTGCATTGACACAAATTGTTGAGTTTATTTATCTACATCATCTGTCAAAAGCAGGAAAACCCATAAGAATATGTTTATATAAAAACAAGTGCCGCGCCGAACCTTATATATCCTTTACCAAAGTATAGAACAAAATTGTTGGCACACCCATTGTTATTACTTTTATCATAATAATACATAATTTACCCGCTAGTAAAATCCCATTATGGTGACATTTGTACCCGTAAAGAATACTAAAAAAATATTAGCGGTATTCACACCGAACTTGTTAATTTGTTGCTCGGTAGTTTGTTAATTTGTTAAAGTTAGCCACTGTGAACGACCCCATTTTTCAAACTTTGTTAGTCTGGTAATTTTCGTAATAAGCCTGGTGATTTATTGATCCAACACAATTTATTATTCTGAAAAAATTAAACATGCCACGTGAAAACGTAAAAAAAAAACAATTGTAAACCATTTAATTACTCATGCTTTGACACAAATAATGTTTGCTGACGGTAAGTAGACAAGATTTATCGAAGTTTATTAGCTTAATTACAAATAATTTATTAAAGCAGACATTTTGCAAGATGATGAAGATGAAACCGAAAATGTACTGGATGAGCTGTATGAAGATTTACATGTTGACTTTCACCACTCTTCAGCTTTATTAAATGTAGCTTTCCGGTATCGAACGTTGTATCGCAGCATTTTGCATGTTGCGTCAATTTTGGTCTGGTCCAAACATTTTTGACAGTAGATTGTACTGGTCGGTTTCTGGAAATACATATATATCATTGGCATAATCTTATAAACATATACAAAATAGTGCTACATTACTTCAATATCCACATGTTCCAAAACAAAATCCAACAGCAATTTATGCTCCACTTCACTCCACTTTTTTGCATTTTTGCTCGAATGAGCTTTTTCTTTTGATTATCCGCTATAAAACCAGTTTATGATTTATTAAAATAAAATAAAAAATCATTTAATTAACATACCTACTCTCAATATACACGAAAATTGCCAAAACACAAATATTTTTTTTTAGCAATGTACAACAAAATGTCTTTTATTATTTAGAAACTGCAACAGCTGATTGTGAGATACCAACTAACAACTCTTTTATCAGGTATGCCGTCCCGTTAATTCGTTAATTCGGTAGCGCGTTAAATATATAAAAACAAAATACGTGTAAAAAAGCAACTATTAACGATTAACAAACTAACAAGCTCGGTGTGAAAACCGCTATTGTTAAATGGCTGCACTTCATACTGTATATTCATATACACACAAATTGACAGATTAAATAGAAAAATTTTCAAAAGTAAACCTAATTATTTATTCGCTATAAGAGCCAAATTTATTATTTTAGGTCTAAAAAGAGACCTTAGCGTTTTCTGTCTTTTTCAGCCGTCTATATGCCGCCAACTTTTCGTTGATGCTAATCAACTCATCAGTAGACTCGAAAATGAAGGAGCTTGGCTCCTTCATGTATGCGTAACATACGTTACTACGGTCATTATTAACTGTGACCGAAAATTCTTATTTATTTGTTGTTAGTTTTTTAAGCAATTGTACAAATCAGTTAAAATTTAATTTCAGTCATTTTTAAACGTTTTGGAATTTAAATGAAGAGTGCTAGAATTGCTCCTCATATATTATCGCAATATAAAAATTTAGATTTGACATTTTTATGCTGTCAAATTTTCTGAGTTTTGGTTGTTTTATCTGTTATATGCAACTTGATTGAGAAAAAAAAATACATTTATAACTTTCTGGGCAAAAATCAACAAAAAAAAAAATGTTTCTGGTTCCCCTGCACACTAGACAAAAACAATGTGCAGCTTAAACTTTGTTATGCCGGTCGTACTTCCACACAACCTCATAAAAATATAAGCAGATATAAATACTGCATCTCTTCCATAACATATTGCAGTTGTAGTTAAGTGGCAAAAAATAACTTTTTAAGCGATTTTATGATTGCAAAACCAACCCAAATGTAACCAATTCATCTTGTAAACGTAGAAAAAAGCATTACAACGCATTCACTATATGCAGTAAAACATTAAAAGCTTCTTTCATTTTTTAAACCAAATGAGATAAAAATAAAACACATCCTAGACATTATAATTTTTTAATGAAGTGCTTATAACGCAATTACAGCAACAAACTCAAGAGGGATTCACAAAATACAAAATTAAGAGCAAAAACAAAACGAATCAGTAGACTGACTTCCCACACAAGGGAGGAATACGAAAAAGTTTTAATTGTGGTTTTAGGGTATATGAACATGTTTTGTTTGTTTTTGTTTTAGGATTTGTTTTTTTTTGTGGTTTTTGAAATTGTTGTGTTCTAAAGAAAAACGAAATGTGGAGTTTTATTTAGCAAAACGGTTGAAAATATTGTTGCAATATTTTTTTGTTACGAGTACTAAAGTTCCCTCTAAAGTTATTAGAACTGGTGCAATACTTCGGAACTGATTGGATTATGAATACGACGATTTGGGCCTGGGTTAAAATGCTTAAACATTTTAACGTCTATTTTTTTGTAGTAATGTAGTGGAAAGCATATTATCTTCTTGTCCTTAGTTTAGTTTTAATTCTCATGATTAGTTTATCTTGTTTATTTTTGAGATAATAATAAAAATAATTTTATATGAAAACGATAAAGAATAAAGCAACAAAAGGAACACGTTTAAACTTTTCATTTCATATCCTCAAAAGAACAAGTAAGAGTGCTACCTATATTCGCCTGTGCTGAACCTTATATAACCTTTACCAAAGTGTAATTAGAAACTTTTCTATATAAATGTGTAATATCCGATCATATATGGACTTTAACATCTCCAACTTTGTTTGAAAAACAGACACTTATGTATATTAAAATACTGAATTTTGAATAAGATTTAGCAAATATGTTAGAAAATACTTAAAAGAACAATCTATTTTTAGTAACTACTGTTTGCAGCATACTACCGAAAACCCCACTTACAATTTATATAGCAAGTGCTTATTGCCTGCATTGCATTGTAACTATATTTATATATCTGGCACTTTATTTTTGCATTACATCGAAAATTCGAAATTCACCTTTCTCCATTTTTACACTCAGAATATTTTTGCAGTAACTGACCGTAGTTTACTCTACAAGTAATCAGTGCACTTATTTTTTGGAACGAAGTTCCTTAACGCGGCTTGCTGGTAGTACAAATTAGTAGAAATCGTCACGAAAGCGTGTGAGCTGTTTCTATGTATTGTATGTTGACAAACAATTGTGTATGATGGGCGGTGTCTCCGCTGACAGCAGCGGATACACCTACCAATAAATATTAATTAGTTGCGAAAATGGACACCATCAGCTACTAGATGTCGCTAAAGTAAAGTATGTCACAACAAAAAACAGCAATATTAAAAAATTGGCCAACAGCTGCTTTTCTTCGTTTTGTAGAAGATGGACAAAAAAATACTGCATGTGTCAAAAGTAAAAAATGAAACGTTCCAAAAATTCAAAGAATCATAAAATTTAAAAATTTCAAAAACAACACAAAAAACACAGATTACATTCAAAGATGAAAAAAACGTAAGGAACTTCGTTCCTAACGGGGGTCCCCCGACCGCATTTTTTTTTTTTTTTAATGACAAAACGTTTAAAAACGAATGAAATTTAAAATTTTTTTGATATGTACAGTTACTTAAAAAACTAAATACAGATAAATACGGATTTTCGCTTATAGTTAATAATGACAGTAGTAACTTACGTTATACATACATGGAGTTACTAAGCTGGTAAAACGTATATACGTACATATTTTAAATTTTGTTTCTAAATACATACATATTTAGCATACTTATATACTCTTTACTTAAATTGATTGCTGTTAAATTTGTTCGGATTGTTTGTTGCGATGGCTGAGTAGGTATGGCAGCTGCTTTCAAGTCCAGATGCGGCATGTTTGAATCTCAGCAGAGACTTTGCAGTACAAAAATTAAATTTGGGAATTGAAAAAGAAGATAATACAGATAGAAAATTATAGTTAAATAAGATTACCAATTAAGAAAAAAAAATGTTACAAGTTATTTGCGCATGAATTATTTGACAGTTAGAATAAAGGAAAAATCATTATTTTTGCCGATTGGGTTCCGTAGATTTTTTAACATTTAAATTCAAATGAAGTAATAAGTAAATTTAAATGAAACATAAGTAGGACGGTTTTCAAATGAATTTGCGTTTATTTTAAAGACTGTTATCAGTTAATTTTACTGGCAAAGTTTGCTGAGTGCAAGAAAATCCTCACGATTTTGTATTTTGAGTAGCTGTTAGACTTAAAGTAAATGACGACTTTAGCTCAAAATTTGACAGTAATCTATTCACAGGTGGGTTTTGATGGAAACAGTATTGCATTTCATCTAACTACGAGGGAAGTTTGAAAAGTAGTGGACTTGTTGATCCGCCCTCGTATATAAAGTTTTCTCAGAAATATGTATAACTACCACTCAAGAAAATTGATTCCTTTTATGGTGTCCAACCAAAATGGGCTTTCAAGGTCATTAGCTTATCTTTTCATTTAAAAGAAAAACTACATCTTTTCATTTAAATCGTTCCCGACGTTTTGTTGGTTTAATTCCAACTTCTTCAGGAAGTTGAGTACTTTTCATATAAAATATCCTGACAATTTGTTTGCTTATATTATGAAAACTGCACATAAATCTTTACTGCAAACATTTGAGAATGATGTGCATACACACACACACACACACACACACATGTATTTGGGACAACCTTAAAACATGTTTCATTGTAAATAGAAAACATGTGAGAATTTTTATGCGTCCAGATGTTAAAGCAATAAATATCGTTTTTGTTTGCTCGTTGCACTGGAATGTCATTTTGCATGTGTTATCTGAAAGAATTATATGTGTTTAAACGAGTGGAATTGCTACACAATGACAATTGACCATGAGGAAATAATAATGATGATGGAATAAACTCGGCAAAAATAAAACGCTGTGTAACAGGGCACATTTTCGTTGCCAAGGTAACATGGAAACAAATAAAACTTAAAAAGTAAAAGAAAAAACTTCAAACATAACTTAAAAAGGCCAATAAAAATTTATTTTTGCATTGATTTATATTGCCATGCATACGTGTATAGAATAAGTGTTTGTAGATATTTAACTAATATAATGCATTTAGTGATATTTGACTGTAATTCCAAAGTGGTAAAACTCAACTCGTCAGTAGGCTTGACAAATCGTAAATTGTTATTTTAGGCTGTACTACTCAGACTATTAATCTTATAAATATAAACAGAATCGTCAAATGAAATGATCAAACAAATCTTCAATGCAGAACAGAAATCAAACTTATTCCTGCAGATTTTACTTCTCTCAACAACTTTCATACAGCAAACAAATACACTGGACAACAGTGAAAATGTGTTCAATAAAAAAATTATTCATGCTTATTATGAATTTCGTCGGAGGCTCCGACATAATTCCGTTGTAAAAATGCTATCATGAATTCCGACGTAGTTACGAAATTTTGGATATTCGGGAGATTGGTATTATGAATTCCGAATGAAACGTACATTTAGCGTTTTTTTTTTTGCCAAAAATTTTTACGAACTCTTCTTCCTGTCGGGAGGATACGAAAAGTAGTTGAAAATCAGAACAAATTAAAAATAAGTTTTGAAATTGAATGAAAACTATTTGTAAGTAATTATAAAATTATATTTCTTGAATAATTAATTGTTATATTTTAATATAACTATTGGTTTTGGCATGATTTGAAACAAAAAAAGTAACACAAACTACCAGCTTTATACGTGTTGAAAAAATCGCTTCATATACACCATTTGCAACAGCTGACAGATAACTTGGAAAATAATTTTTTTTTTTAAATTAACCATATAAACAAAGAAAAAGAACAAAAGCAGCTTTTATGTATGGAATTGTTGTTTTATTGCAACTGATAGTTCTATTCATCGAAAAAAATACCCTTTACAATTCTTTATTTCCATGTTAGAAAATTTTAGAAAATTTAAGGAGCCACAAACGTTTTGATTTGAAATTTACAACATAAGCAGACGTTTTTTCTTATAACTATTGACGTAGTCTAACGAGCCTCCTCTATTTAAGAGCTTATCACAGTAGTGTAACTTTTACTATTGCATTTTATATGTTCATTATTTATGTAAAACTTTATAATTATTTGCCACTAAAAGCATTTCAATGAGGTTTTTAACAACACGCCACAAGAGTGCTGCAACTCTTAACATGCCTTTAAACTGAAGGCTAATAAAAATGTTTGTCTTTTCCTCTACCCCTGTTTGAGTTTGTGCAATGTTTTTTCGGTAAATGGTTGGTTATTGATGTTTCAACAACTACACAGTCGTAAAGGTCTCTTAATGCAGTGACAGTGTTGCCAGAAATGTAGGAACTGTTTTCAGTATCTGCAACATATAGACTTAAAGTGGCTCTTAAAAGCGTTAAACAGTTGCAAACAGCATAATGAGGTGCAGAAGAATAAACAAATTTGGAAAATGTACATGAAATGAAGGTTGCTTGTATCACAGCGCGAAATGTTAATTATTAGTTACAACATAGCAACGAGGTTTTTGCTCAACTTAATTTGACGTTACTTTATTGCAGTGCTTGACAAATTCAATAATAGAGAGGTACACATTTCAATGGCATATTGGACTTTTGAAGGTTTAGCTTAGTTTATTAATCTGCTGACTTCGATTTTTATATACTCAGCATAATTATAATATTTAATTGGTTTTTTTTTTAACAAACACAAAACTGCGAAGCTTTTGGCTTGTCTGTAGAAACACCCAAAGCCTTCGGCAGGAATCGAACCTGCGACCTCAATTCATCCATCGAGGCGTTCAACAATAATAACAACAAGTCCTCTAGGTCGCAGGTTCAATACCTGTTTCTGCAGACAAGTAAAAAGCTTTGTGATTTTGTGTTTGTTAAAAAAAAAAATTTAAATTTGAAATGAAAAGTTTTTTCACGTAGCAACTCTAATTCTCGTTTTGTGAAAAAATAAAAACATATGTCACAATGTTTTCACATGAAAAGAACACTGGAACGAAACGGGATGTTTTCCATGTTACACAACTTTTGCGATTCTGATCTTGTGAAACAGTGCAATTAACTGTTAAAAATACTTCATATGAAAAGCTTGTTTTTCACAGATAATTTGTGCATGAAAAACAAAAAAAGTGTTACTTAAGCCCGTATGATACTTCATTTTTCTTTCATTAATTGGTATAGGATTGATAGAAAGAAACAGAAATTGCTAGTAAGAACCAAATATACAAAACGTAAAACTGACATATTTTTTTTAAGTGTTGTATTCTTTGTATCTTCTAGAAAGCGCTAGGAAATAAAAATGTGCAAAAAAAAGGGTAAAATCGCAAAAATTGTCCATAAACCGCTGACACAGCAACATTCAAGTTTGAAATGTCAATTTTAAGTTAAAAAATTTTACATTGTTCTTGACCTGATTTTGTATCGATAACTTCAACAAAAATGTTGACATGGTTTAGAAAATATTTAAATAGTTGCAAGCAACACAACTGGATTAAAAGTGTGAAAATTCGCAAAACATGTGTACAACATAAAATATATATTCGAAATGGCTCACAAATGACTTAGGAAATTGCTTGCAGCATAAATGGAGCAAAACCACAAAAATTTGCAAAAAAAATTTTCAAATTCCAAAAATTCGTTTCAAATCATTTGTGCTGTATTGCTGCATGCATGAATATATCTTTTGTGTTGTGCAAACTTTTTGCGAATTTTCGTTCCCTTGACCCAGCTGTGTTGTTTGCAACTGCCTAACCCCCAATTTTTGACTTGGATCTTAAATGCCATTTCAATTTAAATACAAAATTGAGTCAAACAATTGCTATTTAAATCAAACTTATACGGCCTGCCGTGCCCATTTAAAATCGATTTAAGTTTTTAGTACTGCCATATGATTTTGACAGTTTTGGTTTTGTTCTGCGAATTAAGAAAATTGCACATGTTTTTTTTTTGTTTTTTTCATAATTTGATTTTTTATTATTTCCAGAAGGTAATCAACTTCTGTGGCAGTGAAATTGGGAGTCCTTTTATCACTTTTGCTACTCATTTTAATAATTTTTACAAAACAATTTATTATTTTCTAAACTTTTCACAATTTCACTAGCTTTCAAATTTGTTTAAACAGCTATTTTTTATTGAGTTATCGGTAATTTTTTGACACTTACATTGTGCTGCCGTACTTTTATTACAATTGATTATCAAAACTAATTTTAGACTATAAAACAGAAAGCTATTTTAAATCCAACTTAAATTTTAAGGAAAATTTACTAATTTTGTATTTAAATCCCAAGTCAGAAATAGGCGGTAAATCGTTTCTAAATCATTTTGAATATATATATTTTGTGTTGAGTAAATTTTTTGCAAGTTTTCGGCTTTTAGGTCCAGTTGTGCTGTTTCCAACTGCTAAAATCCCTTCTAACCTATTACGAATATATTTTTTGTGTTGTGCAAAATTTTCGTGAACTTTCTCGCTTGTATTAAATCAAGCATAAAAGAGCCTGAAAATCATCCATAAAAGAGACTGCAAAAAGATCATTGCCTTGGTTAATGTTAGTTAAGTATATTAATAAAAAGTAGAATTGCGTGAGCTTTGGTTGCCGAGTGTTTAAAGCAGCTGTGCCAAAATTGTGAAATTTGACTCTTCCAAAGTTCATGGGGTGCTGATGAAGGCTGTTTGCTGCCCAGAAACAGCCGGTTGTCCATCTAGCTTTAAATATTTTACTTTTCTTTCTTTACTTAATTAATATTGATTCAAAAAGTGACAAACCAAGGATTGAATTTGAGCCAGAAAAAGTAATTTAATATAAATGTTATATATTTGCATCTGCAACGAGACATTTAATAAGCATTCGTGTAAAAAATCTGTTTTGAGTTTTTGTGTAATTTTTTTTTTCAAGTTCAAGAGTCATTGCATTGTTTTTGAAAATTTCTGATTCTTGTATTTTAAATAATCCATGTGCGTATGTATGTAAAGGGTCAGCCAAATAACTTTCTTTTGAAAACGGCGCAAAATATCGAGTGTAGCTTCGGCTGTGTGGCATGTAGCGCTGTCCTGTTCAAACCAAAGGTCGCCAATATCCTTCTCTTCAATTTTTGTAAACAAAAACTCCTTTAACATGGCCCGATAACGATTGCCATTCAATGAAACAGCCACTCCTTGCGCATTTTCGAAATGTCCTAATTATGCCTCTGGAGCAATATCCGCACCAAACAGTGCGTCGTTTTGGGTGCGTCGGCTTTTCAATGTATGAGTGCGGCTTTTCTGTGCCCCAAATGCGACAATTTTGCTTGTTTGCATACCCGCCAACAGCAAAATGAACTTCATCTGAAAAGATGATATTTTTTTTTGGCAAAATCGGCATTTTCTGTAAGTCGATTGCACGCCCACTTAGCGAAGCGTATACACAACCATATTCGTTCAACGGAGGGATAAAACTAATTATCTGCCAAATCAGACATGAGCTAAGTGTTACCATTTATGAAATAAGCACTAGCTGAAAAAAAAACGTTAGATGGCCGACCCTGTATATCATGGTAAAATATTTTTTATTGGTTTGACGTTTGCTACAAAATTTATAAATCACAGTTGAAAAAATTTCACAGCAACATATGGGATGAAAGATTTTTTCAATAAACGGGAATTTAGGTAAATGTGAAATGATAAATTGAAAAACTGTTATGAAAACGAAAATGAAAAGTTTATTTTCATTTCACGTTTTTATAGAAAGAGAATTTACCCACAAAAAAATTATGCTATTTGTCATGCAGACTTCTTTCTTTAGCGATATTGAACCGCTATTAAGTTTCAGAGTAATTGAATATATGGACCATCGTGTAAAGATATACTACCGACGCCAAGCCAAGCATTTGTCCCGTAGTTAATTTCACACATACATAATTGTCTGAAATCTTTCTAACATAGTAAAAATATTAAGCTAACTCTTTCAAGACTTTTTGTTAACAAAGTGTCGTATGTTTTGTTTGGATCTCCCCAAGATAACTTTTTATTACCAGGTGGGTTCACTAGAATTTGTAGCACAACACTTGAAAACTAACACATACATTTTGTGAGGGTAAAGCGGTTTTAGTTATCAAAGCAAACGATATTTGCTTAACATTTTAAAAGTTACAATTGTACTGTAAACACTATGAAAACAAAAAAATTTTAATACTTTTCCATCACCAAAAAACATTTTTGTAAGCAAAGGGGGAAAAATTGACATCTGAAAGATATATATTCGCTATAGAAGCAACTAATAATCATCTGTGCTACCGCGAATTCACCTTGTTTGAATTCGCCTTGCGTTCACCTCTATATTCTATATATCTGTTTGCATTAATTAAAAAAAAATGCTGACAAGAGTTACGAGTAAAAAGAATAGAAATAGTTTAGAAATAGTCAAATTAATTTACATAGAAATTTCACTAACAATACATGTATTATTGGCCATGAGGCTTTCTTTGTATTGAAATCAAATAAATAAATTAGTTTTGCAACAATGCAGAAACAAAGTAAGAAGGAACATAACACAGCGATGGCATTAAATTGAAATGAATTATTTTTTTTTTTTATAAAATATGTATTTGTATTATAGTTCTGAAAACTATGTATACATAGAGCTATGCAAAAAATATTGATAACTTGCAACAACAAATGCTGACTGGGTAGCTTATTTTTCGAACAACTACTGAATTTAACCAAATCACTACACGCCCTTAAGTGCATTAGTTGAGTGCAGCAACATGAGAATGTATCAATTTAAAACTGATGCATGCATTTACAACAACCTCAACAACTCTTTTGAGCCTCAACAACCCTCTGTGGGTTCTGTTTTTGGCACAGAAATATTTGCAACTGTAAACAAGTAGCCATCATATACAAACATTGAAGTAATCATGTTTTCTATGAGTATCATACTCTTTTTTGCAAATTTGAATTGTCCAATACAGGGCTCACCATTCAATTGGCCACTCTACACTTGACAACGTACTCGTACGCATCTTTAAAACATTTTCCTTTTGAGCGCCATTGGTTTTTATTTTTTCAGAATATTTAAAAGTATTTGCTATGGGAGATAATTAATATGTATTATTCTATTCAAGGTGCCTCGATAACAGGTAGCCTTAGAAACCCAACTGACTACTGCTTTTCGTCTGAAGAACTGTCAAAATGCACAACACAAACCCGAACATATGTGTGACAGAATTACTACATTTCTACCAACCAAATACATTAAATGTTTGCTGGTGTTGTGTTTGTTGTAGTTATGTGGCTACCTGGTATCGAGGTACCTTGTTTCTACTCATAGGTATAAATAGATATTTTTAATAATAATAATAATAATAGATATTTTTAATAATCAGTGAACATTTGTTTCAGTACATTACAACTGAGCACTTTAGAATGAGTATATATCGATGGAGTAGAATATACATATGTAGTTAAGCCTCAAGTTGTTGCATTTGCTTGTGAACAATGGGGACCTGCATTGTTTAAGCAAAATTTTCCTAGCTTAGCTTTTAACCAAATTGTTTTAAGGTTTAACGTCCATTAATTGAAAAATACGTTTAGTTTAATAAATTAGAATTGTTCTAAAATAAATTGCTGTACATATTTTAAGGGAACTATTGGCTTCTGTTTTGCAAAGCTCATTGCATAATTGTTTCTAAAAATTTTATAGTTACCGCTAAAACACTTGTTTAACAAAAGCAAACGAAATAATTCCGGTTTTATATATTTTTTTTATTTTCTAAATTTTCTCTTAAATTTAAATTACAATTTACACTTAAAAATTAAATATCATTTTATTTCCTCAGACATTTTATTTGCATACCATTAGCCATTTTATAAATTTAATTATTATCTATTCTTATTTTAGTCATATTTGTGTTTGTTTATTTTAACATATTTTTTTAGTCACTATTTTTTTATGTATGTATTTGTTATGTCTGTTAAAGCAAACATTTTGAATTCCATTACTAAAATAATAAATAATTAATTGTATATGTTTTTAGTACTTATACACTCGTTTGCATATTAATTAAGTTTGTTTCTTTATCGGAATCTTTTAATTAATTTAATTGTTTTTTTATATACTATTTATTTTATAGCTTTAAATAAATCCTAATTCAGTTTGTTGCATAATATTTATGCAATCCAAACAGATATATTTTACATTCGTACAACGAAATATTTACACAAAGACTACTTGAAATTACTTTCCTAAATTCAAATGCATAATACGAAAACATACCGCCCACTTGAGGCACTTGGCATAGAAGAAAAATAAATAAATGCATAATACAAATGCCTTGCTTCCATTTTATTAAATGGCTGCTTTTAATACGTGAACGATTGCATCAGCAAAAAAATTGTTGTGTCAATAAATGCCTCATAAAACACAGCCACGGGTAAAAAAAAAAAAAAATCCATATAAAAGCTAAAGCTTCGATTTTAATAATTTATGTATTTTTTTCTCTTTTGATTATTGGTTTAGAATTTTTTTTTTTTTTTTTTTTTTGTTTTGTTTAATTTACCCCACAATTTCTGATGATGAAAATAAAACATCTATGTTCTTCAAAATCTTCAAAACCAGTGTATCGCTTTTGTAAAATATCAGGTATGATCTGATAACCACCTTTTGTATTTGTGATTGAAAAGAACAAAAAATGTGCTTTGCAGACAAATTTGTGTGATTTGAAACCAGTCGACTAAGAAACTGACAGTTTGAAATCACGTTCCTTTTTGCCTTCTTTTTCTCTCTGTGCTTGATAAATTGTTTAAAATTGTAATGTTATATGTTTTTTTTTTTTATAATAAAATAGTAATTTCGCATTAAAATTTGTGAAACTTTGCAAAACTTGAGGGCGCTTTGTATTATCACGACTTGCTCTTGTGATTTGTGTTGTGATTTTTGGTTTCAACTCGGAGAAAACAGCTGTTCGCTTGTGTTTTTAGCATTTAAAAATCGTGTGTAATTTTGATTCATTAAGCTCAAATCTGCTGTGAATTCGTAAGTTAGCCTGTGACACAAGCTCGCCTTTGAATGTGTGCATGCTTGTTCGGCTACACGCTCTGTTTGAAGCAAAATCAAAAATTTTTGATATTTTTGTTGAAGCCAATTTTTTCGCACGTCTCCACTTTTGTGCGACAGAATTTGATACATTTGGTCTTAAATTTTGTGTTAGATAGATACATAAATGTGTGGATGCCAACATAAAAGCAATATGCGTAGTTTTTGCTTCTTCACGTTTATGTATTTGAAGTTATATTATATTCTGCAAGAAATGTGACGGCAGTGACTTATGATTGAGTCAGCTCTACTACTGAAAATTCCGGAAAATACCATTTACTGTAAAAATTTAAAATGTGAGTGTTATTGAATTGCGACTATCGAGGTTTTAATAACAAAAACGTAGGTTTCTTGTTTCATTTACAATTCATTGCAATATTCGACAGAAGAGGTGACTTCATGCTGCATTGTAAATGCCTTTCTTCAGTTCAGTACGGGGAGACTTAATTTTAAAAGAATACATGGAAAAATGCATTCTAAGATGCCAAATCTATCAAGAGCTCTCTTTCTCTGGCTCTGATTGAAGCAAAATATATTAAGTTTTTATATTTAAAGCTTCTATGACGAAAAGAAAAAGTCATTTGGCACGCAATTGTAAAGTGATGGAAAAGTGCGGGGATCGAATAAAAATCTTTTTACGGTTTGTTGAAAACTATTTTTGTATGAGACAAAACAGCACAAGCCAAAAATTATTCATCGCCCGACGGCATAATAGAAACAAATGCTAAACTGTCGCAAAAATTATGATGTTTGACATCTTTCATGGTACGTCTGCAGCAAATTATTAAAATAAACAACACGAACACATTCATGCGGTGTAAGGAGTTGTTTACGTCTGTCCTTGACACTTAACATCCATCAATGAATCGACAATCGTACAATTACGAAGTATGAGGGAGAGATACTATTTTTAGTGACAAATTGGCAGCACGCGAATATTACGATTCTATTCCGTATTAAACTAAAAGTTCCATGAAACAAGATCACCATGGATAATATTAAAGCAATCTAGTTTTCTACCACCACTATTCATTCGTGAAAAATTACCATCTTAGAAAAAAATTTTCAGCATCAGGCTTTACTTTATAGTCGAACTTTTGTTCATAATCTTATCAGGCTTGAGTTCGATTTTACTTCCTCAAAAATGAAAACGATTTAAATTGAAGCGATCAACATTTCTAAAGATGGCGCGAAGTTGAAGAAGTAAAGTTGAACACTTACCGACTGGGATACATAACATGACTGTTTCATGTCCGACACGACGATCATCAGAGTGGTTGCATCAATGTTGATCGGTAGTATTGCGCAAGATGTTTCATTTGAGTGAATCGCTAGATATTTTGGTTTTTAATTAAAAAGAAAATAATAATAAAAAACAATAGCTTGGAAAAACATTCTGCTGATGGATTTACGCAACCACACTCATTAATCATTTGTATAAATAGCGCAACGTCAAAACTAAGACATCGAAAGTAGTATGAATATTTTTAAGTGGGAATTAACAAACGTAAAATTATTTTTATTAATTAAAGTTTAATGATATTGAAATCATCAAAATAAAATTCAAAATATTGTTGTGTGATGTTGTAGGCAAAAAGCAAGTAAGCAGAAAGCTGAAACGTATAGAAAACAAATACAGAAGTAATTCATTGAAGGAACCATTCTGTTGAATTAATGCCATCATGAATGACACATCCTACTGAATTAGTCCAAATAAATACGAGTAAAATACAAGGCGCGTATGTCAGAAGCGCCATTTAATTATACAGACAGGAGATTGGGGTATAAGAATTTGTGCAAATTGGCACATTGCGACAATTGTGTGATTTTACCTTAAGAATACGTTGCACAAATATGATCATTTTAATAAAGAAAAAAATGTACTCTTGCCTGGCAAAATGCGTAGTAGTGATAGATCTCTAAAAATTTCGGGAAAATAATGCAGTAGTTAATTTAGTTTGTACAAAATGGATGGCTTGATCAAGAACTGCATAGACCGGCAGCTACATGGCGTCACTTTTGTATGGCGTGTGTTGGGCTTGGTGCCAAATGAGCACAAAATTAAAATTTTGCCTTAAAAGTTATCACTATTCATAATTTCACGAAACGTAAAAGCCTTTGTTAAATTAAATCTTATATTAATGATTATCACAACATATTTTTAATTTTTGTTTTTTATTTTTGAACTCAAAACATATTAAAAATTTATACAACAAAAATTACACTAGAATTTTAAAAATTGAGTCTTTTTAGTTGTCTTAAAATATTTCCAACATTGTTTTATTATTTTTTTTTTTTTTATCTGTATAGTACAGGTTTTAAAATAAGATAAATGGTATTTATATTACAAAGTCTAAAAACTAGACACATGTCTTAGGTGAGTTTTAATTTTTGATATTTCTTTTTTGAGATTTTTAAATTTCTTATAAATGCAAATTCTGTTCTCTTACCTCCAGCCGGCAACCTTTAGTTTTGTTAATTTTTTATTCATTTTATTTTTCAACTGAATCACACAAGAACTTCCTTTCCTAAACATGTATCGTAAACTCTTGACGTTCCTGCTCCTTTTTCTCATGATATCTTGCCAACAGTGAGGTTAATTCCTCTCTATCCACCTTACTCAACTGACCATCTTTACTTTCCATAACTCGTTGCACTTCTAAATCTAACGCTCGTTGCTCATGATCACATTCAGCTTCACTGAACTCTCGAGAATCGATGAATCCCGAAGGTGGTCGAAAACCCATATTATTGGCACCAGTCATAGCGGCAATTGTAGCTGCTATAGAGGCTGAAGTCTCCGAATTGTTAACCTCACTGTCTAAGCTGGGTGAGAGGGTGCACAAAAGAGGAGAAAGAAGAGAGAAATATTATTATTACTTTAAACAAAGCTAGTGAACATTTTGTTTAAAAGTTAATTTTTTTTAATGAACTGATACAAAATTCTTTTGTTTTCACCCTCTAAAAATTATTTTACTTCATGCTTTTTTCTTTAATTTATATTTGAAATCGTAAGCAAAATACTTGAGAAAGTTAAACTTGAGCCTAATTAGAAATTTTAAAAAATAATCTGTTATAGCAGACATCTAATAAAAAAAATTAAATGCCTGTGCTTTTAAATTACCCAGGGTACGCTAAATAAACTCGTCACTTAATTTGATTGTTGGAGTACGGCCGCGCCTGCTTGGCTACTCGTACATGCGATCGGCTCTGTTTAAAGCAAAAGTAGCCAGGGATGGGCAGTATTTGAAGTACATGTATTTGAAATACGTATTTAAAATACAAATACATATTTTGTATTTTAAATACGTCCCATGAATGTATTTAGTATTTTAGACACTAAGCGCTTGAGTATTTTGTATTTCATGCGGCTATCTGGTAATAAGATACCTTGTTTTTGTTAAAGCAATTTTTTCTGCATGTGTTACAGAAAAAACCTCATTTGGTGTGAAACTTCAAGGTGAATAGATGCATAAATGTGCGGCTGAAAGCAATATGCGTAATTTTCGCTTCCTTTTGTTTCTTTATGCATACATATGAATTTTTTTTTTCATACCAATATATATGAATGCAGTGATTTATGATTAACTTAGTTGTACTACAGTACTATGTTATGTTATGTTGTGCGGGCCGCCGGTAGTGAAACCGGCGCACTTGGGTCCAAGAAAGGTCCTGTTGTGATACCCGAGTAAATTGTAGGGAGATAGCCTTGCTTTCCGCCAGTTCCGACCTGAACCAACCCGATGAACGGAGAAACGAGTCCACCCAGTCCAAACCGCATTCCGACACTTCCGGTAGCCCGTTTAGTGTCGGTCTGCCCAAGTAATTTGCTCTCTTGTCAGAGAGAGAGAGAGAGAGAGAGAGAGCTGGGCATAGACAGAGTAAGTGTTCGACACTCTCCTCCTCCTCCTCGTGTCTGCAGCCTCTGCAGAAATCGTTATATGGAAGATTTAGTCTTCTCGCATGTACTCCCATGTGATAATATCACGTTAGAACAGCCACAAGGATGTGAAGCCTATGCCTAGGAAAGTTCAACAAGGCCACAGTCTCCTGTACTTATAGCTAGGCCATGTGAGCCACGATATTTGACAGGCGATCTCGTTCGCCCACCTTTCCTATGCAGTTCTTAGCAGCTGTCGTTGTATAAGATGTTTGTAACTTTTGAGGGGAACATCAACAAATTCGTCCATATCCTCCTGCTGTAGGCGGGAACCAGCTCTTGCCAGCTCATCCGTCACTTCATTTTGCGGGCATACCATTGTGTCCAGGTACCCAGCGAGGCTCCAGGTCTGAATGTCTCGCTATTTCATTTAGAGATATCCGGCATTCATGAACCAATCGAGATGTTGTATAAGCGCCACAAGCGTGTATATGGCGTCCTTGCTGTCAGTACAGATTATGATATGCTCACCGTATACCCTACAGTACCTCATTCAGTTTGCCGCCCTTCCTATCGCCGCTACTTCGGCCTGACTGACGCTACACTCATCTCGTAGCTTAAGACTGATCCTACGTTGAAATCGGGGGATGTAGACACCACACCCACACAGTACTATTGGAAATACTATTTACTGTAAAAGTTTAAAATGTCGATGTTATTGACAACCAGCTATTGCCGTTGTAGTAACAAACATGTAGATTCCTTGTTTCATGGACAATTCACTACAAAATTCGACGAAAGAGGTGACTTCTTGCTGCATAGTAAATGTTTTTTTTTTCCAGATTACTACAGGGAAACTTAAATTTTTTAAGTATACATCAACATGGAAAAATCCATGCCAGGATACAAAATCAATAGAGAGCGAAAGAGAAATTGTTAATTTTATGATTTGAAGCCTTCATGATGAAAAAAGTAATTTAGTGGAAAAGTGCGAGGATGAAATAAAATTCAAAACACACAAAACAGCACAAGCCAAAAGTAACACACCACCCGCCTTTATAGTAGAAACAAACGCTACAAAGTCACAAATATTATGATGTTTGACGTCTTTTTTCGAATGTCTGCAGCAAATTATTAAAATAAACAACGCGTGCACAATCAAAGTTTGTGAACTTTTGATCCGAGCGGAAGTACTTTTTTGATGTGCATTCGTAATAGGTGCACACTTGCTTTTTTTCCTTTTTATCGGATTATTGAGAAAAAAAAGTATTCCATGTTTATTAAACATGTATTTGGCAAATTATGTATAGATATCTGCCAAATGAAATCTTAATAAACATGATGTATTTTTAAAAATAAATCCGCCAACGTAAACATTAGTAATAGGTCTTATAGTGGTTAGTGTGCCATCTTTTTGCTCAGAATGGTCAACGTTTTGCAATATTGAAGAGGCTGCGTTAAATGTCGTTAGCTTGATAGTGTCGAAGGTACATACATATATACACTGGACACTAAACAAACAAATTAGCAACATTTAATCCTAACTTATTCAAGTTTGCAAAAATAAATGTTCTGTTTTTATGTTCTAATTTTATTTTGCTCAATCAAACCTCCACAAACAGTCACCAATTTTGTTTTTTCTTCCACCAACCCCTATTTCCTATTTTCCTAGTTCCAGTACAATGCAATGCATATATGTATACGGGTCATCCCCTGAGTACTGATCCCAGTCCAAAAATAAAACAAAAAAAAAACTGTGTGAAGAATTTATTAAGTGTGTCTCCGTACCACGACTCCATACAAAATATCGAAGTGAAATTCAGGCAGCTCGAGAATGATTTTTTTTTTTGCTATCATAGAGGAATTTTTTTTCCTCATGTCACAGTCTATTGAAAAATTCCCTTTGTCCTTGCCATTCGATCCACCCTAATGTGCATGGTTATAGTTGGATAAGCCATTTATCTAATTTCATACGAAATGTTGGAAAAAATATTACAGGCCGCAAAAACGAAAAAATGATATAATGTCAGGTCTCGCGCATAAGGCAAAAATGGTTCTTTTTGCCCTCCCCTTATGCTCGAGCTAAGTCAAAAGCTTGTAGTATCCATAAAATTAAACAGCTTAATTTATTTTTAAAAATTTAAAATTTTTTGGATAATAGGGCTTAGGTACCTGAACTACCTGTTGTTACTACCAGGGCATAAACGCCGCTCCAAAGAATCCTTGGCATTAATTTGCTGCTGTTGGTGCTTACGATTGCGATTGGCACGCTTGTCGCCTGATGAGCTTGAGCTGTTGTTATCCTTTCCATACCGTTGGGCATTCATGCGCCTGTCCACGGGCGAAGGTTGATCATTATTCGATTCCGTCGAAGAGTCAGGACGAAACATATCTAATAATTGTTATAGAAGTAAATATAATTTTAATCTTTGCTAAATAGTTTTCGATTAGAAAATTAATAAAAGTTGCTTTGAAAACTACCAAAACTTGGTGGATATAAATTTTAGGAAAAATTAAACAATCAATCAATCATCGTAATTTTTGTTTACACTTTTCATCGCTTGCAGTAACGATTGTGTGATTCTGTAATATGGTTTTGACGATGGTCGAGAGCTGTATTTTTCAGTTATGTTTTTACAATATTATTCAACTTTTTATCGTGTTCCTATTAAATACACTTTACCAGTTAAATCAACAACAAGTAAATGTTGGTCGTTAAGGTATTGATAATGAGCAGTAAAAATACACTCAGAATATTTTTGCAGTAACTGACCGCAGTTTATTCTAGCAGTGCAGTAATTTTTTAATGACAAAACGTTTAAAAAAATTAAATTTTAATTTTAACTAATTTGTACAGTTACTTAAAAAACTAACTACAAACAAATACGGATTTTCGCTTACAGTTAATAATGACAGTAGTAACTTACGTTACACATGCATGAAGGCACCAAGCTGTTAATACCATATACATATTTATAATTTGGTTTCTACATACATATGTAGCATACATACTCTTTATGCTTGCAACACAACTGGGACAAACGACGAATTTTTCGCCGCGAATATTTGCCGTCAAAAATAAAACAGATTGGTGTATATGAAAATGCACACAGTCATAGTGTCGGTCGAAATTCGTTGTATGCGGCGAACTTGAAATAGATTTATTTCTTTTTCCTACGCCGGCGAACGAAGAAGAAATCAGTACCATGTGACCATTTTGGTTTTAGTTTTCAAGTATTCTAGTAAAAACAGTTAATTTTGAACCCACAACAGGGTTCAAAAACGCAAAAACCAGAAAAAAAAAATTGCAAAATTCCAAAATCATTTTGAAATAGTAGAACAGCACAAGTTCTCACACAACTTGCGAGCTGCAAAAATTAACTTCAAATAGTCTTTAGAGTTCCGAACTCACAGAGTGAAAACGGAACCCTTTGATTGGACTTCGCTGTCCGTCTGTCACAGGACCCGCCCAGTTTTAAAGTGAATTTGAAATCAATAATACAAAACAGTGTTAGCAACTCTGTCACACCTTTTGTCGTTTTCAGTTTGCATTTCTATCTTGTATATGGTTTCTCATCACATACCTGAATGCTTTGTTTTTTTACCACTCATCACAAAAGATTGAATTCCTTTAAAAAAGAAAAATATCAACGAATATTGCGAGGATTGCCTTTTATATTTCGGGACTAGAAAACAAAAACAAATATTAATCATGAAGATCGTTTGCATGCGTTTGAGCCAATTGCCGAAGCACTTTTGCCACTATGACTGAGGTATCTCCTAAACTTGAATTATGAATAGCAAGCAGTAATAGAGTTAAAACTACACTGCCAGAGTAAGTTAAATAAAGTTAAAAACCAGAATCCTAGAGATAGAGAAATAGTAAACTCTTCTTCAGGGTTTGTAAAACGTTGACCTCTCAGTTTGTTTTTACGTACGGGAATAAAAAAAGCATTCGGTGCCAGGTCAGGACTATACGACGGATTGGTTATCAAATCCATGTTTGAGTACTCAAAAATGCAGTTGCTTGAGACCTCGCACTGTCGTGTTGAAGAGTAATCCGTTTTCGGCGGCTGGTTTTCCGGCTTCATTGGAAGACAACTGGCAAAAAGATTGTTGTGTACCAGTTAGAATTGACTGTTGAGCGCTGTTATAGTGATACGGTTGTGACATGTCTCGTTTTTCGGAAAAAAACAGGCGAGCAATTGCTTGGAAGTGCTTCGTGCGTGAATAATTGTTGTTGGATTTTGCTCATATTGAAACGCCCATACGGTCGAGTGATGTTTACTTTCGGACTCATACTCATATTTCCACGAGTTGTGTATGTATATATCGTGTCATAGACGTGTTTCGAAGCACCGCCATCGTATTTTTGGAGTATTTCTTTGGACCAAGCTTTTTTAAGCGATTGACATATCGTGTGGTATCCAACGGGAACAACATTGATTGACAGTCAAATGTTTATGCAATATTGAATTTTATGCTGGTCTCACTAATGTCTAAAATTGTTTCAATCTCATGACGGGTCGCATGACAATGTTACAACATGAGTAGCTCACAGCGTCAATGCTCTTCAGAGCGAAAACTGATTTTGGATGACCTTTGCGAAATTCGTCTTGGAATGAACTACGACCGCCATTTAATTCACCCTACCATCGATAAACACTGGTTCTTGAGGAAGCTTCATTGCCAAATGATACATTTAGTGTAACGTTGATGAGTTAATTAACGTCGAAAGTTGTGAAAAATAAACGCCTGGAAGTGTTCACGTTCTAATTCGCATTTGGGACCAACACAAACAGCTCGCGTATGCTAAAATGTTCAGAGTACTTATAACCTCAAAATTTCTAACTTTACGAGAGAGCTGTGAGTTGCCAGATTGCAGCATAGGATTTGCCAAGTACCGAAACATAAAAGGCAACCTTCGTAAGCGGACCTTTTTTTAGGAGATCTGAAATAAAAATATATATTTAACCAGTATTTTAAGTTTTTCTCAATTGAAGGCCCATTTTCTTTACAAATGTTTTTCAAAAGCCAATTATGCATATGGCCACAGACTTCATTTGTTTTTTTTTTTTTTTTTTTGAAAGCAACCTTTAAATTTATTTTCTTTCATAGTAAAACAAAAAGTGTTTAAAAACGAGATGCCACTGTGAGTGCAATGCTCCGATTTTTGACAGTTCATTGTCGGTCATTTTGGGATGATGGACTGTTGCCACATCCTGAGCACTGAGCCATCGTAAATCGATACATTGCTCAGAGAGCGGTTTCTCGAGTTAAAAGTTAGTATGCGTGTGTGTGTCTGTGTGTTCCTGTGTGAGTACACACCTACTCCACTACGACCATCACTGTTGCGTGACTTACAAGGAACTCTATAGGTAGGCATATTTGAAAATTCAGTACTAGGACTTATACTGGTATCCGATTCTGACTCACAATGGCTTACGCCATTGTTGCCACTACTACCTACGCCACTGCTGCCACCGCCGCCGCCACCACCTCCACCACTACTGCTGCTATTGCTCTTAGTGCCCACACCACGGCCACCGTCAGTACGTGTTGATTTTTTCAGAGGGCCTGACTGCGAGCCAATAGCCATAGTCATGGATTTGCTCAAAGTGGATTCATCTTTAAAGATAAAATTATTAAAATACATAAATTTTTTTATGAAATCTTAGAATTTCGTTCAACAAATTCCCATCGTAAAGCAAAACTAATATGGACAACTTACCATCTGTGTTGTAGTAGCGCTGCTTGTGCCACGATGATTTTGATTTAACATGGCCGAACCCTGAAGATGGCAGCAATGGGTATGCAGTGGCATTGAGATTTTCTCCCTCCGGGTGGCCAAAGGTTTTGAATTGCATTGTGTAGTCCATGGGTGAGGCAGCAACACCTCTTGTTGGAGTTTTAGCTGGAGCTCCTGTACGGCCACCATTCACACTAAATGTGGCATAAGGCGAGATCTCATACATTTCTGTAATAGTTGTTGATTCGTTTTGCAAAGTAACGTATTGCAGTGGTGGTCAGAAACGGCAATAATCCAAAGAGCACGCAGTAAACGTACCACATTATAATAATAATCATAATATAAGGCAAAAAAATGAAAAGAAAACAAAAAGCAAGCAGTAATAGAGTTAAAACTGCACAGCCAGAGTAAGTTAAATAAAGTTAAAAACCAGAATCCTAGAGATAGAGAAATAATAACAAAAAGCGCAGAAAAAAGATTCAAATGTTACGTGCTGTTCCACGACATCACGTTTTTCACCTTTTGCTTTTCTCTTTCCGCTTAATTGTGTTCTTTTTTTTTTTTTGTGTATAGTTTGCTAAGCAACAAGAGTTGCAAAGCATATTATTCTAACGAACGACAAGTGGTTGGAATTTCTTTCTCGCTTGTGCTTATTTTTCGCTTCAACAAAACAGTGATTGAAATTAAGAAAAGAGCATTTTAAATTCAATTAAAATTCTTGGTGTTCTGAAAACACCACGTTGTTTGCAAACAACGTAGTGCATACACTTTTGTGACAAGAGTTACAGATGTGTAACTCAAAACACGCTAATCTCCAGTTTTGACTTGTCAAATTAGCTAATTTTTAGCTTTGAAATTTTTTCTTGCTTGAACTTTTTAACAAAATATTTAGCTAAAATCAAAGTAGAACGTAAAGAAGAAAAATTGGATCTTCTGTGTTAATTACTTTAGCGGGCTTTAGTTCTAGTTTTACTTTCTCAGATGTGAGAAAACTCTTTTTTGTGGTAAAATTATACTTCTCAACATTTTTAAAGCTGAAAAGATGAAGCCGTCATCTTGGCTGCGATTGTCATCGCATTTCAGTGACAATAGCAAAGATCTTCCAAGTAGTAATCCTGACTGTGATTGGTTGTACAAAATACGTCCAGTGGTAGACTTTTTGAATAAAGCATTTGGAAAGCTTCCAATGGAAGAACATCTTTGCGTCGATTAGCAAATGTGCTCTACTAAGGCAGGGAACGCATTGAAGCGATACAACCCTAATAAACCGCATAAGTGGGGCTACAAAATGTTCGTATTGAGTGGTGTTTATGGTTTTGCCAACAAAATAGAAGTGGAAACAGGCAAAGAAAATATTATTTATTATTTTAGAAGGAGAGCCAGATTTAGGCACCTCTTCTAATATCGTCATGAGACTAGCACGCATGATTCCAAGGAACGAGAATTTTAAACTCTATTTCGATAAGTATTTCACGTATGTTCATCTAATGACTCCATTAGATGAACAGACGTGAAATAGTTAATAGAGTTTAAAATTCTCGTTCCTTGGAATCATGCGTGCTAGCCTCATGACGACATTAGAAGAGGAAAATACCATCTAGCCAAAGATGGTATTTTCAGCCTCGGTACTATCAGAAGAAATAGAATACCAAATTATAAGCTACTGCCAGAAAAACTAATGATGAAGAAAGAAAGAGGATATTCTGAAGAATATGTAGCTGACGTCAACGATATCGACATATCTAACGTTGCATGGAAAGATAACAGAATTGTTAGTAGTTAGCTTCAACCTTTGCTGGGCAAACCCCCAAAACCGTTGTTCAAAGATGGGACAAACAGAAGTCGATATATGTACAAGTAGTTCAAGCAAATGTGGTCGCGGAGTACAATGGTCATATGGGTGGTGTTGATCTTCTTGACAGTATTATGGGCATTTAAAAAATCCTACTGCGAAGCAAAAGATGGCCTATGCGATTTTTTTTTATCATTTTCTGGATCTCACAATAGTCAATGCATGGACTCTTTATACAAGAGTGTCTGAATACAAAGGAATATCATCAAATCGTTTATGTTCGGCAGGTTTTCGCCAAGCAGATGCTCAGATCCTTTGTAAAATGGGCATAAAACCCGTATTATCAAGTCGACGGTCTTAACAGACCGATATTGATATAAAACAGCAAAAGGGATTGTGATTCAGCAAGAATCACAAGAATTATTTCTTTTTAATATAAATTAACCCCAGCAATAATTTGCCAACATTTGAAGTTGTGAGCCACAATCAAAGAGAAAAGTAGCTTGTAAGCAGTAAAGGGTGTTTTTTCCGATGTATAGAACTTCAAGTTGCATGTCGAGTTCATGTCGATTGACATGAATTTTATTTATCCGGAAGATAACTTGTGGCATTACATTTTAAATATGATTTCTGGCATATGACCGCCACGGCTGGAGCGGATGTAGTCCAATCTGGACGTCCAGTTTTCGATTACTTTTTCCAACATTTGTGGCCGTATATCGGCAATAACATGGCGAATGTTGTTTTCCAAATAGTCAAGCGGTTGCGGCTTATCCGCATATACCAATGACTTTACATAGCCCCACAGAAAGTAGTCTAGCGGTGTTAAATCACAAGATCTTGGACGTCAATTCATAGGTACAAAACGTGAAATTAGGCGGTCACCAAACGTGTCTTTCAATTAATCGATTGTGGCACGAGGTGTGTGACCAGTAGCGCCGTCTTGTTGAAATCACATTTAGTGGACATCATGGTTATTCCATCCAGGAATGAAAAAGTTAGTAATCATGGCTCTATACCGATCACCATTGACTGTAACGTTCTGGCCATCAACGTTTTTGAACAACTTTTGTTGGATTTTGCTCATTTTGAAACGCTTATACGGTCGAGCGATGTTTACTTTCGGACTCAGACGCATAACTCCACGAGTTATGTAGGTATATATCACGTCATAGATGCGTTTCGAAGCACCGCCATCGTATTTTTGTAGTATTTCTTTGGACCAAGCTTTTTTAAGCGATTGACATATCGTGTGGGATCCAACGGAAACAAAATTTGTTGACAGTCAAATTTGTATATAAAGAAGTACGGACCAATGATTCCACCAGCCCATAAAGCGCACCCAAACAGTCAGTTTTTCTGGATGTAACGGTGTATCGGCATACACTTGAGGATTAGCTTCACTTCAAATGCGGCAGTTTTGTTTGTTGAGGTAGCCATTCAACCAGAAGTGCGCTTCATCGCTAAACGAAGCGAATTTCGCTTATGAAAATTGAGAACAACGGCAATCTCGTTTTGCACTAACATTGCTCTGTTTGCAAGCGTTGTTCAGGCGTGAGTCCATTCATGATGAATTGCCAAACCAAACTGAGAATAAATCACTTGACAGCTGTTAAATCGGTCGCCATCTTAAACAGTAATGCCAAACTAAAGTTCTATACATCGAAAAAAAACACCCTTTATAACAGTTGAATTTATTGGAACGAAAAACCATAATAAAAAAAGATTTTTTGAAATCAATCGCAATCGCCTTTTAGCAACCAACGGAAGATATTTTAATCCTTACCCTTTTCTTTATTCAAATAAAATTATTTTTATAACGTTTCTAAGTTTATATGTAATTTTTTCCTAAAGGAAGATATAATATAAAAAGTGAGCACATCATCGAAGAAATTAACCCTCCTATTGCTTTGGTTCACTTAACCCCTAAATCGCTTTCGAGTGACCATAATTTGTCATCCACCTAAAGATTGGCATCATCTTCATTCAATATATGTATTCCGTTGCCACTCAAAAGGTGGAGTTAATAATAGTTCAAACTATTTCGGATAACGAATTTATGGCGTTATTAACATTGAATAAATTTTAAACAGGGTTTAAATTGGCAGCTAGTGAACAACTAACATTCATTAACAATCTGCAGATGATAACAAGGTTCTTAAGAACTTCTCAAACTGCCATTTTTCTCGTCGCCTCTGTACCCCGACAGCTGGTTTCAACCAATATCGTACTTTTGAATCATGAGTATTTTACACTGACCAATAAGATTGAATATAGATATTAAATAGTGAAGAGCTCAGGTGATAGCATGGCTATGCGGTGCTGTTCACAAACAGTATACAATTAGACATGGACTGTGTTCGAAACAATCTGGGCACTGATGAGTGACGTGGTGTAATAGTTATGTTGTGTACTCCAGCCAGTAAGCTTCCAAATTTACTTTTATGGTCTTCTTTAAATAAATTGATTATTCCATCTTTCTCAATCTTGAGTAAGTAAATAGCGAACTCAAGCCTGATAAAATCATTAACAATTTTATTTTACATTAGGATAAAATCCATTGAAATACATTATTGACCTTAACTTAAAACAATTAATTTAAACATGTTCATTAAATAATTTATCGCAGCTGGTGACGTTAGATTTATTTTGTGTAAATGCTCTTCACAATGCCACACTCACTGTTCGCTGTTCATATAAACAGCACCACCAACTACATAAACATTCAACTAACAGGATCTTTCAAGAAAAATTTAATCTACTCCCAACCAAAAACAATATTCATTCACTTCATTAAATAAATCTTAGCCTACCTGATTCGTTTCCTTTGTCCACGGTTTTTACAGGCGAAGCACTGTATACTTGCTGATTACGACGATTGTCATGGTCCTCCTTGAAGTCACCAGGCAGTGTTCTCGACTCATACCCCTCAGTCATGGGACCACACAGTGTGTGACGATGTTTAATTGTTAACGCTCTTAGGGTTAAACGCACAGAAATAAACCATCACACCAACAGCCACATCCGCAACCAGCCACACACACACACACACACAGAGAGAGTCAGGAAACAAAACATAAAAGGATGGCGAAAGAGAAAAAAACAATTGTAACAGTTAAAAGAATGAAAAGCAGATAAAAATTGCTGGAAAATGGCACATAATTAAAAACGTGCGAATTAGTTGATATTTTAAGATTTTTTGTATCTCTTCCATTTTCATTGCGAAAGAACTTCAAGAAATATTAAATTAGAAAGAAAAAAGTAAAGGAAAAGAACTAATTAAAGAGCATACAAAAGTTAATTTGTTGGTTCTTTCTTTTAATGTTGGAATTGTCGCTTTAGTCATTATATATTTTATTCTTGACAATTAAGTAGGAAGAGTCCTAGAAATTTAATTAAATTTTGCGTTTCACCTCCAACAGATGAAGCAAGACATCTTATTTAAGTCTTGCAACATTTATTGAAGGAAACTTTTGGATTCTTGAAAAGTTTATATTTAATTAAATATATTTGATTAAACAAACAGTAATTCAAGTGAACACTATTGAAAAATCGTTGATCATCGATGGATGATCAGCCATCGTAGCTTCGACTCCTGCCAAAAACTCTGGGTGATTCGGCATACAGACAAGAAGTTATGCAAGTTTTTTGTCACTGTATGTGTAATAAACGTTTTGCAACACAAGTTATTGTTCATTTAGAAAAGAAATTGAGACTATTTTATGAGATTTTGACATTCCTGAAGTAGTACATGTATAATTTAAGGAACAACAATATAAACCTGGTTCAATAAAATTCAGAATTTTGTCGTTCGCTTTAGCAGAACATAACGAATTCAATACAATTTTTAATCGTAGCACATTATTACATATTAACTTTTTGTAACAACTTACACTGTTACTATTGTCACAGTTATTATAACGATAACAATAAATGTCGACAGCCAATCACCGTTCGTTGGATTTGTTGCATTTATCAGATTGTTCATTAAATCGTTTTCGGAGGGAAATACTGATGGTGGTGGTATTGTTACGCCATCAATATTTGTGGTAGCAAAATGATAGTGTTCAGTAGTTTTCCCAGCATCATTTATGGCTGAAATGCGTAATTGATACCACTTGGCTGGTTGAAAATCACAAAATATTAAATTTTCACGATTCTCTTCGGCATTGGAAATATCGGATGTTACAACCGTCCAGCGGATGTCACCTGTAACAAAACAATTAAATAAAAGATGATGAAAACCCCTTTTAATATACATATATGTGTAAGTTGTTCAAAACATCGCTCTATTTCAAAGTTTAATAATCAGCAATGAGTTTATGAAAAAAATTAAAAATGAACTTAAATATTTATTTGCTTTGAGAGAAAATTTAAATGTATTATTTTTTTAGTTTAGGTCCAAAAATGTGCCGTCAACGTTTCGTTAATGATCTCAGTAGACTCTAAAAAGTTCCTATTATGTTTACTTCATATTCTATAATTCTTAGGAAAATAGGGAAAATAAAAAAATGGGAAAAAATAATTTTGGGCGATTAACAGGCCTGTTCTGGAAATCATGTGATTTCAAATCACATATGCTTTTTAAGAGCACACTTGTTATTTTCTGCTGTTTTATAAATCACACCTTTGCAATTTTGACTGTGATTTTCAACTGAGGAAAACAAACGAACAGCTGTCTTCTTTATGTTGAAGCGAAAAAACAGAAAACATATCACATAAGTAAATAACGACAATTCTTGCTAATGCTATGTTATGCGGGCCGCCGGTAGTGAAACCGGCTCACTTGGGTCCTAGAAAGGTCCCGTTGTGATATTCTTGCTAATAGAAATCGTCCTGAATTTTTTCAAAGTAAATGTTTCTTACCAAATTGTCAGTCTTACTACAAAAATCAATAAAGAATGAGGCATTAACCTATTATTTTCGGCAATTCATCATATATTGAAGAAATAAGAAGGGGATTTCAAACTGCCGGTCACTTAGCTGACTGGTTTCAAATCATACCACATTTTTTGTATTGTTAAATCACATGCCGAAAAAGTGCTTTTAAGAAGAAGCTTGATATCCGGGCTTTTATTTCAATTTTACTTCTTAAGAATTGGCAAACATTTTTATACCCTTCACATAAATGTGTAAGGGTATATATAAGTTTGTGATTCCGTTTGTAACGCATTGAAATATCCATCTAAGACCCCATAAAGTATATATATTCTGGATCAGCATCAATAGCGATTACGATTGAGCGATGTCCGTCTGTCCGTCTGTCCGTCTGTCCGTCTGTCCGTCGGTCCGTCTGTCCGTCTGTCCGTCTGTCCGTCTGTCCGTCTGTCCGTCTGTAGTCGTTGAAATACCGTTTCTGAGAAAACGGTTTGAGATAGAAACCTCATTCTTTCGCTAAAACGTGTGAAACCTCGGTAGTGGGTCTGCTATTGAAATTCAGTAAGATAGGTCCACGCATAGCCGAGATATATTCAAAAAACCGGGTTTTGAGGGATATTTTGTGTAATTTTTGTATTCAGATTTTTGAAAAAAATTTTTTCTTAAAAACTAAACCATATCATTTTTAGTGCTCATTAAATCCTAGAAATGAAGGAATTTTTGAAATCGGCCCATATATATCCGAGATATAGCGTCTCCCGATTTTTAAAGAAATCGGCTTTATTAGCCAAATAAGACAACTTTTGGCACCGAAGACCAATCAAGATGGTATATATAGGCTATTTAGAGGCAAAAGTGGGAAATTTTTCCACATCGGCCCATATACACTCGAGATATAGCGCCTCCCGTTTTCTCAAGAAGTCGGCTCTAAAAGCCAAATAAAACAACTTTTGGTATCAAAAATCGATTAGAATGGAACATATAAGGTGTTTAAAAGCAAAATTGGAAAATTTTTGAAATCGGTCCATATATATCTGAGATCTAGCGACTCCTGATTTTTCAAGAAATCCGCTCTTTAAGCCAAACAAAGCCATTTTTGGCACTAAAAATCAATCAGAATGGTACATATAGACTATTTAGAGGCAAACGTGGAAAATTTTGGACATCGGCCCATATACACTCGAGATATAGCGCCTCAAGTTTTCTCAAGAAGTCGGCTCTAAAAGCCAAATAAAACAACTTTTGGTACCAAAAATCGATCAGAATGGTACATATAAGGTGTTTAAAAGCAAAATTTGAAAATGTCTACAATCGGTCTATATATACCTGAGATATAGCGTCTCCCGATTTTTCAAGAAATCGGCTCTATAAGCTAAATAAAACAACTTTTGGCACCAAAAATCAATCAGAATGATACATATAGGTTAGTCAGAAGCAAAACTGGAAATCTTTTTGTCATCGGCCCATATATGTTCGAGATATAGCGCCTCCCGATATCTCAAGAAGTCGGGCCTGGAAGCTAAACGAAACAGTTTTTTGCACTAAATATTTGTCGGAATGGTACATACAGGCTGTTTAGGGGCAAAATTAGAAAATTTTTGGACATCGGCCCATATGCACCCAACTCTTGGTACCAAAAATCAATCATAATGGTACATACATATGTATGTATATAATATTATATACATATGTATATAATATTTGCGATCATGTATGAATGTATGTATGTATGTATGTATGTATGTATGTATGTATGTATGTATGTATGTATGTATGTATGTATCTACATATGTATGTATGCATGCAAGTATGTTAGCATAAACAATTTTTTTGCTTTGGTGTAAAAATGTGTATGTATATATACACGAGCTTGAAAATGAAAGTGATATAAAGAATTGTTGAAAAAAGGGTACGCAATGAAATTCTTTTAAACAATTGCGTCTTCAAATTCATTCACACAAAAAATCATTTTGGGTTTCCCTACGTACTTACATATGTACATACACACACACATGTGTATGATGATACGCAATAGATCATCAACAACGTGCACAAGAAAAAAATAATTTTGTAAAAGCAAGCAATGTAAATATGTATGTATGTATATATGTTTGTGTATAATCATTGTTTTATGGAACACACTGAAAATATTCAATAACAAAAAATTTATTTTAGCGTTTTCTATTATAGGTACATACATACATACGTATGCATGTACCCACATACGTAAGTAAATTGAAAAGAAAATCACACTTAATGGCAATGTTTAGCATTATAATTCAAAAATAATGCAATTATATGCAATTTTTTGTTAAATAAATTTTACTATAAAGTTAACTGATAAATAATTAAGAAATACATTTTGCTTTTCTTTATTTCATTGATATTAAAAAGAATTGGTGTCACCCAGTGGTTGAACTTGAGCATATTAGGAATTATTTAAATAAAAGTTTTGCAGCCTGTGTTAAATCCCGGTAGTGGATCTGATATTGAAATTCAGAAAAAATCGGCCCATTTAAAAGCCAAATAAAACAACTTTTCGCACCAAAAATCAATCGGAATGTATGTACCATTGTGAAGGGTATTTAAGATTCGGCCCAGCCGAATATAGCACTCTTACTTGTTTATGCTAAATTTTAGTGATCAGTGTTTTTAAAGGAGACCCGAAAAGTAAAGCTTGAGACTTATTGGCTGACTGTTTCACGTTCGCCACGACAATCATCAGCAGCCAAACTTCCTTTCCCCCCCCCAAAAAAAAAAAGGAAAAACGAATTTACAGTGACTTGATATATTAAATTAAGCCTGACTGACGCCAAAGTTAGTAATTTTGGCAACCAGTGTTAGTGCTACCAAAACTGTTTCAAGTCACTTTGTTTATTTGGTGGTTACTTTTCGGGTTTCACAAAACAATCGCACTGCACTCACGATCATAGAATGTACTGCAAACTTGTAAATGGCTAATTTGAACAAGGGGAAAGCCTCATTATTTCCGCAACATTTCGGTAAAATTTCCCAAAATCTTTGCTGAATGCAATATGAGTACTTTTTTGCATTTACCACAGCATTTTGCACTTAAAAAAATGCTTGATTTAGTTTTCCTCGCCTAGAAAATGAAATCTCGCTCTGACTTTAGAGTGAGAAATTTCAAAAAAGAAAAATTGAGAAAATTTGTGCCAAAAAAATTAATTATTAGTTTTCACAAAACAAACACACTGCAGTCACGATCATAGAATGTACTGCAAACTTGTAAATTGTTAATTTGAACAATAAAGGAAAGCCTTTCTGACTACTAGAGAGCCATACGGGGTGTGCGGCAAGCAAAGAGGCTGCTGGATCCCTACGGACTGAAGTCAGACCATGTTGTGAACCTTGGCGGAAAGAATATTAGAATATATACAGGGCTGGCGAAAGGGCCACAAGGAGAAGGAATTTTCGGATTACGAATATTCCACTGCGTATAGACGAAGAACCACATACCTGGGCGGTGCGTGGTTGGATACTAAGGACCTTGGTAACATCAAACCAGCCATAACGAGATTTGCTCGTCATGATCTGTAGGAAACTATACAGAAGATTTATTTGGTTGAGGTGCACAATTAACCCCAAATGGCAATAATAGTTCATAAGTTAGCATGTGTAGCATTGAATACAGATACAAGATTTTTCGCTATTTCGCAATGGGCATTTGCTAAATGTCCAGCCTGGAGTTAATATAAGCTAAGTGATCTAAACTTTAACTAGCACCAGTGTTCACATAATAGAATCAATTTTTGTATTTATTACATTTTAAATGCAAAGCTTTTAAAATTTCCTGAATTCAAAAACACATTTATGCTGTTTATACTTTTCCTCTATTTTTGTTCTGTCCCCTAGACAATTTGTTTGACAAAATTGATTTTCGTTGAAGTAAAATATTTATAGAACATTTATTAATTTGCATTTTTAGCGTATCTAAGTGCTGCTGAAAATAAACTGACATTTTTGGTTTGCTTTTTAAGGGCAAGAGAAAAAAAAGTCTGTAAATCCAAACCGCATTGACCACAACGCATCGTGTTACGTGCGTAAAAATGAAACAGAATTCATTTACTAACAACATGGCAGTGGGACAACAGGATGGATCTTAATTAAGTTTCTAATATTCAAATGGGTACTCAAAAATCTCTGACAAAATATATTTGCTGAGAAATTGCAAGTAAACTAATAACCACCTAAAACTAACTTAACTAATTATTTGCAATTGGTAATTATTTTATCGAGCCTGAGTTTGATGGGAGAATTGAGTAAGATGTTTTTATGATAAAATTGTAGTGATCCACATTTTTATAGAAGACATATGGGGTACATATGGGGTCTGTGTCACGCCCATCACTAGGCATATTAGCACCCAAGTTGTCACGAACCCAGGTCATGGCTAATTGTATACTGTTTTAAAGCAGCAGCGCTTAGCCATCATACTCCCTGAGCTAAAACTTTTAAGCAACTCAGAGGCAAATACCTAAAAACAAAAGCTGTAAATCAGTCCATAAGTGAAGCTTGCTTTCAAACAAAGACTACATTAATATTGATACGAAGTAAGGAGCAATGATATAAAAACGTAAAAATTAACCCGGCATGAATTAATAAATTCGTCTTTTTAAAGGACATTTTTGTCAAGCGCAGTTCACAAGTAACTTTCTCCAAATAAATAACAGCACGTTTCTATCAATCGGGGGTTTTTTTTTTTTTGTTGTTTTCGTTTCCTTCATTTTCATTCCATTTGTATTTTGCCCCACTGTTTACACAAGAAATGATAGCCAAAATGTACAACGACACGAAAACTTAGACAAGTTTGAGAGTTGAGTGCAGTGCAGTATTTTAGTTAGTTGTGGTTAAAACCACAATAAATAATCATTCAACAAACACAAGCAACAAAAACAAATAGTAATGACACCTACCCAACAAACATAAAAGCATTGGCCCATATTATTTGGTACCTCAAATAATAATTTAAAAATTAATTTAAGGTAAGTAAGTATCGTGTAGGGGAGTTTGTCACGTTTTAGGCTCTTTTGTTTGTCATAACTCGAAAACCACTAGTCCGAATAAGCAGAAATAAATTTAAAAAAATTAGGAACTACAATTCTTTCAATCTGTTCGTACAACGTTTCGCTACATAAGCAAAAGTTTCGCAGTTATAAATAAATGTATGAAGAAAAAAAAAATAGTTTTTGCATTTTCATTACATTACTATTATTTTTTTTTAGAAATGTGATTTTTAGTGTTCCCATACTATTGTGTTTTTCCATCTATTATTGAGAGAAATTCCTGGTGGCTTCCTTTTTACCGGACTTTGCGCAGATAGTACGGAAGCAGAGTTATAGTGCGAACTCAACTTTGTTTGTTGGGTGGAAAATTCACTGACATCTATGTATATGCAGGTTTAATTCATACGTGAGTGTTTAATGGGAATATGTACGTGCTTTTGTGGACAAACTTACCCAAAGGACGATGCTCAATAGAAAAATGATGTATTGGACAGCCACCATTATGCCAGGCTGATAATTTCAAATTAACGCATGATGCATTTGTTGCAATTAGTTCATTGCTAGTCGGCGCCTGTGAGGCTGTAATTTAAATTATGAACAAAATATGAAAAATAAAATTTATAATCAATTTAAAAACTTTAAAATTTAGTTTGTAAATATGTTCATTAGAAATTTGTATGTACTTCTTTGCTTACCTTTTCCCTTTGTCCAGACATTTATTTCCTCACTCGGCATGCCATCACCCACAATATTGTGAGCAGACATTTTAATAATATACTGATTGCCACATTTAAGACTTGTTATGGTGTAGGCATTGTTTTCCGGCATGAGTTCCGTTTGCGACCAGGTCTCTCCTGCTACACGATACGATATGCAGTAACCCTGCAGTGGTGCACCCCCATCATCAGGATGATCCCAACTAACACGTATACTATCCGCAGATGCATACTGCACAATAATTTGTGGGGAGGCGGGTGGTTTCATGGCAATGACTTGATACTGTATCTCATCACTGCCAAACAGATTGTTGGCCGTACAGGTATAATTTCCGGATAAACTGCCTTCAACTCCTTTTTGACACAAAAGAAAAAAAAAAAAGAAAAAGATTTGAAACATAAAAATCATTGTGATTTTTTGTTTGCAAGTACAAAAGAAATAGGCTTCATAAGATGATTGATGACTTACGATGGATTTTTAAATTTCCTTCGTTTGTTACTTCATAAAAAGGACTAAACGTGACTGGTCTGTCTCTTGTCAACCAGCGTGCTCTTGGTGTTGGATTTCCTACCGCCAGACATTCTAATATTAAACTGGTACCCACAGCCTTACGCACAAGCTGACCAAAAGAAGCAATGCGGGCAGGCGCTGGAATAAACATGGCAATTTATTAAAACTCAATCTAATAATGAATGTTGTTTTTGTAAGCAAGCGTTAAGCGATTTACTTTGTCATACATACATATGTGCATACGTATGCAAGATTAGAACAAGTTATTACTTTATACCAATCAGTTGTGCGAAAAAAGAGTTTTCTGTTTTGTGAAGATTAAATCAATTTCATATAAACAAAAATTTAAATGGTTCGCAGTGTCCAAAAAAAAAAAAAAAATATTGGGATGTAAAAAAAATATACACACTATTTTAAGAAAGCGCATTTAAAAACATTTTAGCTTTAATAACATTTTATTTCTCAAAAGACATTTTTAGGAAAAAAATCTTTTGGAAAAGTTTGTTTTTGCAAGAGAAATAATTTTTGAATATCCACTTTTATAATATTAATATTATGAAATTTAAAATATATATGTTCTTTTATAACAATAATATTATTACATTGAATGAGCATTTTATAATATTAATTAATTTCTATTATTTGAACTTTTTCTTATATACTTATTCCTGTATTAAGTTTATCAGGCTCAAGTTCTTTCTATATTATCCTATATCTATATATTATTTAAATTAGACAAAGAAAACATCAAAGACATTTAGCAGGGTGGACAACTAGTAGTTTCGAAGCCGCCACACTTTCTCGTCAGCACCCGTCTTTGAACTCAGGGGCTCATGTTTCTAAAGCGAAAACCATGCCACTCAGCCACCTAAGTTGTTGTATATTTTCTGTCTAAATTTTTAATTATATCAAACACACCATTCATTTTTATTTGCCTATATTTATAAACTTAATACAGAAATAATTATATAATATTAATATTATGAAATGTAATGTATAAGTTCTTTTATAACAATAATATTATTACATTCAATAAACATGCGCATATACACATGTATCCAATCTAATATAATTAGCACGTAAGCACATTTTCGTCCTCCCTTTTCCTCCCATATTTCTGCATCGATTTTCAAGATTTTTTATATGATTTTAAGGATTGTTTGGAGCAAATATGTATCAGTTTCGCTCTATCAAAACGGACTCAGTACGCCAAACCAAACCACATTTTCGTTGTTATTGTTGCTTTTTACGTTTTTGCTGCGATAAAGGGGAGTAGAGCACGGTAAAATGAGAAGTTAAGTACATTCACACATACATGTGTAGGCGTAGAGAACAACTGTGTTTTTATATGCGTTATTTGTAGTTGCTTTGTACTTGTAAAGTGCTCAAGACATGCTCAATTAACGAATTTGACTCTGCGCGTGCGGTCATGCTTGTTCTGCTACACGTGCATACATGTGATCGGCTCTGTTTGAAGCAAAATTAAGAGTGTCTGAAAGTTTTGTTCAAACAATTTTTCCCCACGTGTCCACTATTGTGCGGCATTCGTTTAGGGTAGATACATAAATGCGCTGGTGAAACATAGGCAAAATGTGCAACTTTTGATTCTTGTTGTGCCTTGTGCATACATATGAAGTTCGTTTGTACTCTGCAGGAAATGTGGCTGCAGTGATCTATGATTGAGTCATTTGTACTGAAAATAGTATTTACTGCACAAAGTTTAAATGTGGCTGTTATTGAGTATCAACTATTACCCTTATATAACAAAAATGTAGGTGGACACTTCATTACAATATTAGACAAAAAACTTCCTGGTGCATTGTAGAAGCTTGTTTTCAGCTTTTACAAAGGAAACTAATTTTTAAAAGATTACATAAACATGGCAAAATACATTCTAGGATACAAAATCAATCGAGAGCGGCAAAGAAATTCTTAATTGTTTTTATTTAAAGATTTTATGATGTAAAAACGGTATTTCCTCAGGTATGTAATTGTCGATGCAGTGAAAAAGTTCGTGGATAAAAAAATGTTTACGATATGTTAAAAACAAGCTGTATGCGAGACAAAACCGCACAAACCAAAAATAATTCACCCCCGATGACATTATAGAAACCAACGATACAAAGTCACAAAAATTATGATGTTTGACGCTTTTTAACGAATGTCTGCAGCAAATTATTAAAATAAACAAACGTTTAAATGGTTCGCTGAGCTCTTAAAAAATGTTGTGATTTGAAAAATATGCACAATATTTTACCTTTAAAAATTTTATTTCTAAAGAGACTTTTTTTAAGAAGAAGGCTTTTGGAAAAATTTTTTTTTTTTTTTTTTTTTTTTGGAAAGAGAAATAATTTTTAAATACCGACTTTTATAATAATACTATGAAATTTAATAAATATGTATCGATGAACATCCACTTTTATAGTAATAATGTTATTAAATTCAATAAATATGCGCATATATGTATCCAATCTCATATAACTAACACGTAAGCACATGTTTTTCCTCACACACACACACACTCAAATTGAGTGATGAGTTTATTGAGCGTGTCGTGGGCACTTAAGTGCATTTATTGGTGGGTTCCCAAAAGGAGGTATTTATCAGTCCATGCTAACATATGTATATATGAAAATACGTTTTATGTTTTCCTTTGCACATTTGTTCTACAATTACTTCGCCATTTGTGAATTATATTTGTATTGGCAGGACGTTGATTAATTCTAAGAACTCTTGTTTCATTTTGAAAGGGTTTTTTATCTTGGGCGAGTACTCGGGGCATGACATCGATATGAGCTTTGCATTGTACAGGAACTAGAAAAATAGTGGTAGGAATTTGGTATGACCAAAAGAGGGAGTGCTTATAATATAAAGGAAAAATATTTACATCTTTTAAAGTTGAATAAATCACAGTTAACTAGTGTTGATTTGTCTTTTTAATACTCAGTATATACCAGTCAACAACAGTTTACTAAGGCTTCCACTATATAGACGAAATACTGAAACGATAAAAACCGTGATCTATTACGATTTTTTTTTTGCAGCTGCATAAACATCCATATGAATGTAGCTGCGTACTTTATTTGAACAAAATTCATTTTTACATACATATTTAAATTTGGCCTCAGCGCCAGAAAGGCATTATTGAGGCAAGTTGGCAAAACAATTAAAAAAATGTACTTAAAAAGATTATAATGGGTATTACAAACTAGACTTGACTTGTGTCGAACCCTCGTGGCAAAATTTAATAAAAAGCTAGTTCGACACAAGTTTATTACACATTTTATATCAAAGTCTATCAAGAGCGTTTCAATTATATTTAATAATGCTTGTATGCTAAAAAATTTAATAACAGCATATTAAAAATTTTGTATGGAAATTTCCATACAAAATTTTTAATATGCTGTTGCTAAATTTTTTAGCATACAAGCATAAGTGTTCCTTGCAAGAGGACTTGAAAATTGATATTCGATCAATTTGTTTCAAAGGTGTAGGAATTTATTGAATTCAATTCCACCAATATAGTCAATTCTTTGTTTCGTAATTTCTAGTCTACATCTAGGAATTCTAAAATTTGATCTATTTCTAGTATTAGAATTCGTTAGATTTTGCGTTAATGATTTTATACTTTCACGTTCTCGCATATACAAAATATTTTCACCGGTATTCATAAAAAATAAAACATTGTTGAAACACATTTTACGACAAAATTTTCATATAAAATTTTTTCTAAAATGTATTTGAGCAACGTTTTATTTTTTATGTACACCGGTGTTTATGTTTAATAAGTGCTTATTTGCCAAACATCAATATAATGTTTTTCAAATGAGCAATTAAACAGTAAACAAATACATATTAAGCAGAATGAACAAACAAAGTATTTGGAATCAAATAAAGTTTTTGTCGTTAAAAATTTCGAAAAATGTTTACAATTGTAAATTAGTTCTTAAAGATTTTCCTCAGTTGTGAAAGACTGTCGATAGTCTGTTTGCATAAAAAGCCCAGAAATCGTTCGCTTAAAATATTGATTTCTTAAGAAATCTTTTTTTCGCGAGTTTCAGCAGTTAATTTGACTAGCATTCACTAATATTTCTCTATAAATATTATTGAGCTTTTGCCTCGTTTCAATAGCAATTTAAGCAAAAAACTTTCAATTAAAAACTTGTTAGATTTTCGACCAACATTTACACTAGTGCGCTTAAATGTGGCAACAAATAACTGCCAAATACTGCCAATTAAATGCACATAAATAAAATTAAACCAACCAATTTTATTTTAAATACAATCTATTTTACATTTGGTTGCATTTACAATGTACTAAAAATTAAATAAATGGATATCTGTTTACAGTATTTGTACGACTGCAATATGAAAAACAGCATTTGAATATAAACAACAAATAAAAAATAGCAAAAAGCCAAACAAAAGATAAAAATAGAAGTGCGCAAATTATCCAGACACACAAAAGCAGATGCATGAAATAAATGCAAAATAAAATTGAATTTTAATTTGCAACTTACCACGTGTATTTGTGGCTTGTGCCACCACAGATGTTGGCTCTCCTTCGCCCACAGATGTTGAAGCAGAAACCCAAAATTCATACATTTGATTTTCAGCCAATCCACGTGCCTCGTACGTAACCGGATAACCAGATTCATCGACACGAACCATATGAGCTGGAATAATGTATCTCAGTTATAAATGCAAAGTATTACATTAAATATGGTGTGTGTGTGTGTGTGTGTGTGTGTGTAGCACACAACTTCATAATATTCAATTCATTTAATTAAATGTGTATGAATCTATAATCACTAGCAAAGAGAGTATTTATTTTTAAAGAGAGTAGTTTCGTAAAAAATTTATTGTACATTTTCTATGGTGAACTGAGCTCAGTTAAGGCCTCAATTGTGTGAAACTCTAAACTGCCTCATATGTACTAGGTATGAAAATATTAAAATTAAAAATTCTGTTGACCATGAAAAATTTATTGCAATCATAAGTCAATACAGATACTCCATCACCCGACTCAAGTTTATCGTCATGCAGTTTCCCTAATCTGGTCTTCAATTATGTGCATCTTATTGGCCACACGAGAAATCAGACGACTTTATTTGTGGGAAAGAGTCGAGCTTCTTTAACAACACAGCGTTTCTTGTAGTTTTAATACAACACAGACATGGACTGTGGAAATTTGCTTAACATGATTCAAGCTTACGCCTCAGTATTTATAATAAATTAAGTCAAGTACGAGGCTGGCTCGTACACTTAGGGTTCCGTACGTATGTATGTGTAATGTATGTATGGAGTGGCGTATGTGAATACATACATATGTATATTTTATAAATTTCATCTCTCTGTTTTTACAGCTACTTTATGTCGTATGTGGACACCTAGTAATTTTCCACTTGTTGTTGTTGTTGTCATTTGCTGTTGTAAGGCATCTGGGAATAGATACACTGTGCGAATTTCGGCTCTCTATCTCTTACGGTTCGAGAGTTATAGCTATTACTCTACGTTGTATAGGGACACCTGGTAGTTTTACAGTTGTTGTTGTTTTTAGCAAGTGTTGTTGTGGAGCATATGTGAATACATATATTATGCAAATTTCACCCCTCTCTCTCTCACGGATCGAGAGTAACGGCTAGTTGTTACTTTACGTTGTATAGGGACACCTGGTAATTTTCGACTTGTTACTGTTTTTAGTATTTGTGTTTGTAGCGGCAAGGTACAACAACATTCTGTGAAAATTTCAGCTCTCTAGCTCTTACCGTTTCGGAGAATGGACGCTGTGACGGACGGACGGACGTACTTGTCTCGGTAATAGGGTTCCGTTTCACTCTGATGAGTACGGAACCCTAAAAATTAAAACGTTGTTGAAATACATTTTAGAACAAATTTCATATGAAAAATTTGTGCTTACACGTAACTGGGCAGTATTTTATTTTCTATGATGTAAATTTTTACCTCATCTTTCTTTAAGAATGTCGCTTTAATTGATAACTGTAAAGTGATTCTTTTGTCTTTCCATGCCAGTGGTTGTTATTACAAAGTTTTTTTTTTTTTGTAGAAAAGTTCCGAGTTTGAATAGATAAAATATTTCACTCAAATTATCTGTTAATTATGCTGACAAATCATTTATCTACCAACTGCTTTATAGAACTAAAAGTTTTTTCAATTGCATTTTTTTACAGTTTTTTCTTTCCCACAATATTAAATTGAAATAAAGTGCCAAAACTTTTATTTATTTTTGAATCTGCAGCCAAAGTTTGGCTAATAAAACCAAAAGTATCAAAATGCGCGAACACCAAAGAGAAACCGAAAAAAATAACCTTAATAAAGATTATTTTATAAAACTTTTATTACTAAAAAAAAGGGAAAACTTTGCTGCGTGTGATGATGACTTCAAATGAGAAAAAGTAAAAAGTTTCAGTTGAGAGAGAAGTTTATTACGGCACCTTTTTCGACTAGTTTTTTTTTCGTTTGGAAAAAGGAAAATATATGGAAGTTTTCCCATCACCATTCGCATTTTTGTTTTATTCTTCCCTTAAATTTAGGTTTTTTTTTTCTGAAATTTATTTATACGACTTCAAGCAGTCCTACAAAATAGTTTTTCTTTTGCTGTTGTTCTGCTTAAGAAGGAAGGAAGAGAGTGGTTAAAATTGAAATCATACTTACATTTTGCTTGTCCTTTACGTCCGGCTTCCCGTGAATAGACAGTGTAGTGTGTTATAATGCCATTGCGATTTCTTGGTGGCAGCCACGAAATCAAAATAGAATCTGCTGTCAGTGCAGCTGCTTTAATGGAGGCTGGTGCATCTGGTACATCGTCCTCTGTTTGGCAATATAACGGTTGGCTGGCGATGCCATCACCCGTGGCCGTGTACGCCAATACTCGTATTGAGTAATTGGTTGCTTTGTGCAGTGTATGTAAATATGTCTCCAAATTCGATGTACGCTTTATTTCCAATTTAGCAGGAAAATCAACTATAAAACGATAGATGACACAAGAGCGAAAGAAGACAAAATCAAATCCAAGTTTATTAAAAGGGAAGTCACAAATGCAATTTTAATTTTTGTTTCATTTTGCTCTCCTTTTCCCTATTTCTATTTACAGCAATTTGGTTTTAGAAATTTGCAAAAATCATGAAAATATTTTTAAGTTAGCTTAAGGCATTAAGGAGAAACTTATGCCACACCTAATACTTGAAAATGAGCTCCAAAAATTTGCATTTTAATAGAAGTCGAAAATGAAAGTTACGGCACGGTTGAAATATGTAGCGAATATTCTTTCAATTTAGTACAATACTCAGTGAACATAAGCAGTACATTGTGCCGAGACTGGGAAAAACGGTTGTTGGGAGGGGAGGTGGAAAAAGGGTATAATGGTTTTGTACATCTAATATAAGCCCTCTCAAGCTATAAGTGGTAGAAAATACGTCTGCAGGCAGTTTATTCCACAGATGAACCGTATGGCTGAACATCAAGTTCGCTCTGTAATGCGTTGTGTGATCCCCTGGCCAATCAACTGCAAATGGCTGAGCCCTGGAACAATGTACGTGTATTGAGTAGAAATATGTAGCCCTGGGATCAAAATCCCAGATTTCCATAGAAAAGAAGTCATTATAGTAGGAATAAAACAGTGCAACGCATCCCACACTAAGCTGATGCAGTGACAGTATTAATTACTAATAACTTTTTTTCAAGAGAAATACTACTCCGGTGCATCATTTTCGTTCACTGATTTCGGTCAACTGATGTTAAAAGTCAAATCATAAACTTTTTTGTTTTCATTTTCATTACTTTGGGAATCCCAAAAATATAAAATATTTTCTTCATAAATAGCGTTGCTAACAAATATGGAGACAAAAACACACTTAAAATGTAGTTTTCTTTCCAAAATTTTGTTCATTGTAGAGAAAAATTCTTTGTGCGGAAATTCATTATACGGAGATTAAAATACATTGAAAGTGGAGCGAAAAAGCTGTGTACTTGATTTTAGTTCATAATAAGAAGAGCTTCATTGTATAGAAGTTCGCTATAAGGGAGTTCGACTGTAATTGCTTTTTTTTATTTTTAGTAATTTTGAACGTCATTAAATTCAAAACTTACATTGATGCCACTACAATTTTTCGTAATTTTTCAGTGATGGCACTAAAATAATCGAAAGATGGTGTGTGGAACAAAATTAGTTAGGAACATGAGAATTCTGCCTCCGTCCGTCCGTTACAAGGCCCATTTTCCCGAAGGGTAAGAGCTAGAGAACAGTACATGTAGTAACCCGCCTGCTACAACAACAAATGCTAAAAATAACAAAAAGTTAAAAACTACAGGGGAAGCCCGTACAAGAAACTGTGAAAGTAAAATAAAATTAGCTGTAAGTATTGAACCGTGGTTACTCGACAACAGCAAATCCCTAAAACAATAAAAACTGTAGCACGAAAGGATGCTCCTATACAAGAAACTTCGAAGACTAGCTAAGACTAGTTGTAAATTTTGTAAATTTAGCACTAGAGAATTGAGATTTTAACATGATATGTGGTTCTTCAGCAAATATTACCCAAAACAACAAGAAGTTAAAAACTAAAGGGTGCTCCCATACAAGAAATTGAATTTATCTGTAACTTTTGAACTGTGAGAGATTAGAGGTTTGTAATTTGTACAGACAAATGTGCCTTGCAGTAACAAGGCACACAACACGAAGAATACCAAAGATAGGAAAGAGTGAACATTTAAATGCATATCTTAAACAAATAATTGGTTCACTTTACCAATTAGCACAAATCTCATTTTAGTCATATTAATTATTTATTCAGTGACCAATTTAAAATTGACTCTCCTTAAAACTCTTGCTGTTCCCTGCATTCTAAATAGTGCGAAGCTTGAACTTTGTACCAGCTCAACCGTCGTAAAATTATGGCCCGATTCCTGTCGACTCACGACTCATATATTGAAAGGAAGTAAATAAAAAAGAAATACAACTAAATACGATAACTGAACAAAACACATTTTAAAAAACAAGTAAGAGTGCTATATTCGGCTGGGCCGAATCTTAAATACCCTTCACAATGGTACATACATTCCGATTGATTTTTGGTGCGAAAAGTTGTTTTATTTGGCTTTTAAATGGGCCGATTTTTTCTGAATTTCAATATCAGATCCACTACCGGGATTTAACACAGGCTGCAAAACTTTTATTTAAATAATTCCTAATATGCTCAAGTTCAACCACTGGGTGACACCAATTCTTTTTAATATCAATGAAATAAAGAAAAGCAAAATGTATTTCTTAATTATTTATCAGTTAACTTTATAGTAAAATTTATTTAACAAAAAATTGCATATAATTGCATTATTTTTGAATTATAATGCTAAACATTGCCATTAAGTGTGATTTTCTTTTCAATTTACTTACGTATGTGGGTACATGCATACGTATGTATGTATGTACCTATAATAGAAAACGCTAAAATAAATTTTTTGTTATTGAATATTTTCAGTGTGTTCCATAAAACAATGATTATACACAAACATATATACATACATACATATTTACATTGCTTGCTTTTACAAAATTATTTTTTTCTTGTGCACGTTGTTGATGATCTATTGCGTATCATCATACACATGTGTGTGTGTATGTACATATGTAAGTACGTAGGGAAACCCAAAATGATTTTTTGTGTGAATGAATTTGAAGACGCAATTGTTTAAAAGAATTTCATTGCGTACCCTTTTTTCAACAATTCTTTATATCACTTTCATTTTCAAGCTCGTGTATATATACATACACATTTTTACACCAAAGCAAAAAAATTGTTTATGCTAACATACTTGCATGCATACATACATATGTAGATACATACATACATACATACATACATACATACATACATACATACATACATACATACATACATACATTCATACATGATCGCAAATATTATATACATATGTATATAATATTATATACATACATATGTATGTACCATTATGATTGATTTTTGGTACCAAGAGTTGGGTGCATATGGGCCGATGTCCAAAAATTTTCTAATTTTGCCCCTAAACAGCCTGTATGTACCATTCCGACAAATATTTAGTGCAAAAAACTGTTTCGTTTAGCTTCCAGGCCCGACTTCTTGAGATATCGGGAGGCGCTATATCTCGAACATATATGGGCCGATGACAAAAAGATTTCCAGTTTTGCTTCTGACTAACCTATATGTATCATTCTGATTGATTTTTGGTGCCAAAAGTTGTTTTATTTAGCTTATAGAGCCGATTTCTTGAAAAATCGGGAGACGCTATATCTCAGGTATATATAGACCGATTGTAGACATTTTCAAATTTTGCTTTTAAACACCTTATATGTACCATTCTGATCGATTTTTGGTACCAAAAGTTGTTTTATTTGGCTTTTAGAGCCGACTTCTTGAGAAAACTTGAGGCGCTATATCTCGAGTGTATATGGGCCGATGTCCAAAATTTTCCACGTTTGCCTCTAAATAGTCTATATGTACCATTCTGATTGATTTTTAGTGCCAAAAATGGCTTTGTTTGGCTTAAAGAGCGGATTTCTTGAAAAATCAGGAGTCGCTAGATCTCAGATATATATGGACCGATTTCAAAAATTTTCCAATTTTGCTTTTAAACACCTTATATGTTCCATTCTAATCGATTTTTGATACCAAAAGTTGTTTTATTTGGCTTTTAGAGCCGACTTCTTGAGAAAACGGGAGGCGCTATATCTCGAGTGTATATGGGCCGATGTGGAAAAATTTCCCACTTTTGCCTCTAAATAGCCTATATATACCATCTTGATTGGTCTTCGGTGCCAAAAGTTGTCTTATTTGGCTAATAAAGCCGATTTCTTTAAAAATCGGGAGACGCTATATCTCGGATATATATGGGCCGATTTCAAAAATTCCTTCATTTCTAGGATTTAATGAGCACTAAAAATGATATGGTTTAGTTTTTAAGAAAAAATTTTTTTCAAAAATCTGAATACAAAAATTACACAAAATATCCCTCAAAACCCGGTTTTTTGAATATATCTCGGCTATGCGTGGACCTATCTTACTGAATTTCAATAGCAGACCCACTACCGAGGTTTCACACGTTTTAGCGAAAGAATGAGGTTTCTATCTCAAACCGTTTTCTCAGAAACGGTATTTCAACGACTACAGACGGACAGACGGACAGACGGACAGACGGACAGACGGACAGACGGACCGACGGACAGACGGACAGACGGACAGACGGACAGACGGACATCGCTCAATCGTAATCGCTATTGATGCTGATCCAGAATATATATACTTTATGGGGTCTTAGATGGATATTTCAATGCGTTACAAACGGAATCACAAACTTATATATACCCTTACACATTTATGTGAAGGGTATAATAATAAGCAAAACGTCTTAGATTCCAGACAGTCGACTTGATAATCAAAGCTAGAACTATTTTGCTATTACACAAGATTTCGATTGCCATCAAAGTCAGTGGCACCAATGAATCTATTTTTTTTTTCAGTGTAGAAATATACTTATTTATTTTTATTTATTTATTATTCTAATAGCCTTATAATTAAAATTAAAAGCTAACATTGTTTTTTTTAGGCAATGGCAGCTTAGGCCTTCAGCACAAAATTGTGTTTAGTTATTTTTATCTTCTTACGTGTTCTTGTGTTTTTTCCTCTATATGTATGTTATAAAGTTATATTGCATTATACAATTGAGTTTTTTTAAGATATTCAATTATCAACGATAAACTGGAAGGTGTAGCATTTGAAAGGCACATTAATGGGCTTGAATGCTGAAATATTTCATGTTTAATCGTTTGGGTCTTTTGGCAATTGCAGAGAAAATGGTCTGTGTAGGTATAGAGGAGTGTGTTGCATTGGCAAGGAAGCGTAAAATTCGGGTTATATATTGGGGCACAGTTAAGTTTAGTGTGCCCTAAACGTAGCCTTATAAATTTTATATGGTCTATCCTTTTTATATTCTGCAGTTGCGTACATTTTTCTACGTAATTTATGGAATTATTGTATGCACTTATGCTTTTATACCAAGACGAACATTGGCTAAATACTTCCTTTTTGTAGTGCTCACAATAGTGTTTCATTATAGCTTTATCTATGTCCCTATGATTATAATTTGGTGTAAGGAAAAGAGGGGATTTCCCAGCATCTTTTGCAGCTTGATCTGCGATCTCGAGAAATATACTTAAAATAGTGTAATAGTTTAAAAGCAAATGCTTATATGTGACGCAAATTATATTTCCTATGTGAAATAATTTTCTCTAGTGTAGACATTTGTACTCCAAACTTCCATTCTTCCATTTTTATTTATTTATTTTTTTTAACGTCTAAACAAAAGTTCATTGAACTTGAAATACAATCTACTCAACAAGAGATTATCAAAAATTATTGTGAAAATATAGTTGTGCTTTCAATACCATACCTGCCCAAACAAAACAAAAATGCTGCCAGTAATACGAAGTACAAACAATCGACCACAATTTAAACCACAAATCAAAAACTTTATACAAACAAACTTACTTTCAGTCTGTTATACAATTGCATTATACTTTTCCTACATACATACATATACCTACATTTATACATACATACCAATACAAACTGATTGAGAGTTTATGTGAAAATTTTGGCTAATAGTTTGAGGTTCGTTTGTGTGTATTCGAAAAAAAAAAATACATAAGGGTTAGTAGCTTAATAAAAACAAAGGGTAAAAAAATGGGAATGCCCAACCTCCTCATAAACACAAATATTATGAAATGCACCTCAATTTCCATCAATAGCAGGATAAAGACAGCAAAAAACATTTTTGAGTATGAATAATCCAAAACAGAATTAGTTTAGTATTTTTAAAAAAATATTTTCTGGCAAAAATAATGGTAATTATTAGTAGTTAGATTTTCTAATTTTTTGGTTAAAACCTGTGCTATAAAAAAGGGAAACACAATCATGCAAAGTAATTTTATAGATGCTGCTAAATAAGAAGATGAAATTGAAAGTTTGTTGAGAAAAATTTTATTTTTCAGATTTTTTAAAATTTTGCCAAACGGAAAACAAAAAACAAATAGTTAATATACATACATTTATGCACTAAAGTGTTCTGTATTTGTGTGGGCAAATTTTTTTTTCTAGAAACTATATTGTGGAAAATTTTAGACGGATTGCATTAGAAGAAAGCGTGCAGCGTAATTTTTCCAAACTTAGTCCCAGCGTCTTTACACTTATAGAAAAAGTTTTCTTCATAATGACGAAAGGGTATCATTAGAATTTCCACTTCAATATTGTGTAAAATACCATCAACGATTTGAAAACTGATATTAGTATGGTCAGTCAGAGTAGATCTGTCGCATGCGTCCTTACATAGTGTCGAATTAGATCAATCAGAGGACGTATTCATGGCATCTACATCCCCCGATTTCAACGGATGATCAGTTTTAGGCTACGAGATGAGTGTAGCGTCATTCAGGCCGAAGTTGCGGCGATAAGAAGGGCGGTAAACTGGATGAGGTACTATAGGATCTACGATATCATTATCTGTACTAACAGCAAGGCCGCCATTAACTCGCTTCAACATATCGGTTGGTTCAGGAATGCCGGGTATCTCTAAACGAGATAGCGAGACATTCTGACCTGGAGCTTCGCTGGGTAACTGGACACAATGGTGTGTCTGGTAATGAAATAGCAGATGAACCGGCAAAAGCTGTTTCCCGCCTACAGCAGGAGGATATGGACGAATTTGTTGATGTTCCCCTAAAAAGTTGCAAACATTTTATACAACCACAGCTGCTAAGAACTGCGCAGGAAAGGTGGTCGAATGAGATCACCTGCCGAATAACGGAGCTCACATCGTCCAGGTATGAGTATAGAAGAACTCTGGCTTTGTTGGACTTTCCAAGGCATAGGCTCCATACCCTTGTACCCTTGTGGCTGTTCTAACGGGACACTGTCACAGGGGAGCACATGCCATAAAACTAAATCTTCCATATAATGATTTCTGCAGAGGCTGCAGCGATGAGGAAGGGGAGGAGAGTGTCGATCGCTTTCTCTATCGATGCCCGGCTCTCTCTCTGACAAGAGAGCAAATAACTTAGGCAGACCGACACTAAATGGATTACCGGAAGTGTAGGAATGCGGGTTCGTTAGGGTGGACTCCTTCATCCGTTCATCGAGCTCGTTCAGGTCGGAACCGGTGGGAGGTATGTAGGGCTATCTCCCTGCAGCCTATTCGGGTAGCAAAACGGGACATTACTAGGACCCCAGTGGGCCGGTCTCATGACCTGGCAGCCCGCGTAACATAACATAACATGGTCAATTTTGGCATAAATTAAGTGTCATCAATGTTAGTGGACTGCGGTGTCACCAATATGTGGTACATAATAAGTATTTGTATTTAAAATTTTTCGTTTGCGTTGAATACATCACTAACAGGGCATAGAGTGTGATTAAAACTTAGTTTTCAAAGCTTTTCATTCATGTTTTCTACTTTTTTGGTAAAAATTACAACTAAACCAATATTTTCCAAACATTTTACAACAACAGTTTTTCTTGTTTATGTTTCGCTTCATGCACTCATGTTTCCACGATTTGCTGTAGTGCTCACGTTTAACTGGACGCTCATAAATGATAATGCCACTTTACAAAAGCCACTTTTGGTATATCTGTTTAGTCGGTGGAATTATATGACCACTAAGATGTGTAACCAACTTAATATGAAATTATGTGCTATTTGCTATGATATGACAACAAAACCGTTGCTTTTGCTATTTATAAAACTTCTTTCATTTGAAGAGAAAACCAATATTTAAACAATTTGTTCAAAATGCTATTCATTGTTTCTATGCATTTTTTCTTTGAGTGCATTTAGTTCAATTACAGATGAATTTGATATTTATTAACGCTTTAGGAGACTTTCAAAAACACATAACAATCAATGATGAAACCAAATAAAATGAAACTCACTCTGATTCACAATCGGCCGGTATAAAATTTTATAGCCCTGAATTATGCCACCATGAAATTGCAGCGGTGGCTCCAGCCACGACACTTTTAGACTCTGTGATGATAATGCAGTACAGTTGACATGCTGTGGTGCAGCTTCCGGCACTGTGATGTTTTTACAAAGTTTTTTGTCGTCACACATTTTTTAAAAGAAATGGAATAAAAAATTAGTAAGCAAAGAGACTTGAGCAAAAAAACAAAAAAACAAAAAAGAAAAGATGCGATGATAGGGATGCTTTTAGCTATTAAAAATAAATCTTAAACTATAAAATGTTTAAAGAAAATCTTAATGGCTGTTTGTGGATTTTTTTTTTTTTTTTTTAATGCAACAGCGGGTATGTATACTCTTATGGAAACCTGAATAAGAAATGCTTGAATTTTGTTCTTAAGAAAGAGAAGAGAGTCTTTGTATGATTGCTTTGGAACAGTGGTGTTAAAGATGAATATTTTGAAAAAAAAAATTTTTTTTTGTGTTACGTACGTTTTCTCTTCGGTAGAACTTATTAGATAAAATTTTTTGTGAATTATGCTAAAAAAAAAATTCTGTATTCCAATTGCTTGGCGTAGTAACAATAGTTGTGCTTAAACACTAATATATACAGCAGGGTTCTGATTTGAATCTTTTCTTTTGCAACGTTTAGATTTTCCTCTCGTTTGTATATGTAATTAAATTCGTCGTAGCAAGTGCTACTGAATAGTATCGAGATTTAAACGTTGTGTTAGTTCGTTCTGCATCGTCTTGCTTTCGCCATGTGTCGCTGTGCACCATAATTGCAAGCAAAAAGTTTTCCAGAGTGCGTATAAAAGGGGGCTTCCCATTTAAAGAGAGGTTAATCTATTTGCACGTGTGAGTGTAGGAAAGCCCATACACACAAAAAAAAAATCATTCAAGATTCAATTACCCGCACTTCCGTTTACAAAACTATGCAATAGTCCAGCGGACGGAATAACAGCTCCGTAGTATTTACTATATAAATAACGAGCCATGTTTTTCCCCTCGCCCTAGATCCATTCGCGTAACAATGAAGCCCCATGGGGATCTAGTTCAAAGGATCAGTCAACTAGGAATTGAAGTCAGGAATCAATGTTTCACAATTGGCCTCTAGTCTGGGCTCCGGTAGGCGATTTGACGCCCGCTTAACTCGAGGAAACAACGGGGGCCTGCTAAGAGTTAGCAAGCCCGAATTAAGTAGAATAATAGGAGTTATGACAAGTCACATAGCAATAGCGTGGATATAACTGTAGAGCATGTGGGGGGAGTGTCAAAATTAGACCACTATTTATGCCAGCACCCTTTCTTCTCAAAATTACGGTCCCGATGTCTTGAGGGAGACACCTTTACAGACATAACCAAGTTACGAGACACAAGCTGGGAGATATTGAGTAACTTTGTGAATGACACAGAGTCTGCATAGACCTATGAGTCCAACTGTTTATTGTTAAGTCCACTGAGCGCACAACAAGTCTATGCTGGCTTAAGTGCATATCGAAAGACCTAAAACTGCAATTTAGTACACAAAAGTTTTGCTAAACTATAATTAAACTCTTCCAGAATATAAATATAAGAACAATATTTTTGTAAACTAAATATAGCAAACGTATTATATGATACTTATGTTAAAGAAAATAAAATTGTACTTTAATGTAAACATTTAAATAAAGCAATTTGACTTGCAACGTTTCGGCTTACGTTGCAGTTCTGCAAAAACGAACTTATTTATTTGCTTTCAAAGCCAGTTGAAATTTATTAGTTTAGGTCTAAAAATATACCTTAATGTTTTCTCCCTTGCCAATCAACTCAACAGTAGACTCGAAAAATATTAAAAGAATGTTCATGGGAATGTTGGAATAAGTACTTGAGTTTCAATCATTCTTTTGCGATTTTTCGAGTCTACAGATGCGATAATTAGCATCAACGCAATGTCGGCGGCATATTTATAGCTAAAAAAGGCAGAAAACGTAAAGGTATATTTTTAGACCTAAAATAATACGTTTAATTTCTTTCTAAAGCATTAAAGAAGCAAATCGAGGGCCTGTGCAAGAGTATTTTTAGCCGCATAGCCTTGAGGTTATTATGTAACAGTGGGAAAGTTAATAATAAATAAATTGTTTTTCTTTTGTTCTCACAGGATATGAGCGAATAAATAGACAATAGCTCTTTTTTTAATTGTTTTTTATTGGTCTCCTTATTTGAATCTATAATGACCACGTTTTCGAATTTCCCGTTTTTCCGTTTTTCTCAATTTTCGGGCTCTACAGTTCTGTTCTGAAAATCACCAAACTTAAAATCATGTGATTTCTAGGAAGATAATACATCAAAAAATTGCTTTATGCTGATTTCCTGTTGTTATTCCAAAACATAGACGTATTATTTAGAGATTTAGACTTTTAACATTCAATTTTGTCTTGTTTTAGTAATACCAAGTTTGGTTTCGGGTATCGACTGATATAAAAATAGGTCTGATAAAAAAATTTTTTTTTTTTAAAAATTTTCATTTTTAGGCTCTACTTAATGTCTACGCCTGACAAAATATTGCTGAGACATACATCGGCCGCTATACGAAATTATTTTTTTCTTTATTTTTCCATATAGCGTCTAATGCCAAAACATTAGTAACAGAGTCATGTTATTACGTGAACAAAAGGCCTGCGAATTTCGCAGCTTCGTGTCTTGGAATAAAAGTGCTGAAATTAATCTTCATACTCATGCTAGTACACAACTGGGACGAACGACGAATTTTTCGCAGCAAATATTCGCCGTTAAGAATAAAACACATTGGTGTATATGAAAATGCACACAGTCACAGCGTCGGTCGAAATTCGTTGTACGCGGCGAACTTGAAATAGATTTATTTCTATTTCTTACGCCGGTGGGTTTTAGTTTTCAAGTGTTTTAGTAAAAATAGTTAATTTTTACTTTAATAGTTTTTATTTTAAGCGCTAAGCTTTGACTTTTCGCATTTAAAATAAAAAGCCAACATATTAGATTATAAAACATGTTTGTAGTGCTTAATTTTTTTGTATTTGGTAATGCTAAATTTTTTAGCAACCAATTTTTTTAATATGGTCACCCTCTCAGCTGTTCAACTATAATAAGATAAAATTAAGAACCTGACAAAATGGATACAAGTGAAATTATAATTGAAAATGTTAACTTCATGAATGTTTATATAATCTGGGATCAGGTTCATTATTTATTATTATTTTTACAAAATTTGAAATTCTTTGATTCATTTAATTTTGTTTATCTTTGAACAAAGAATAAACAACTTTATCAATTATGACAGATGTTTTTGTTTTTCGTCCTTATTGTGCTTCATACTATGAGTTTACACAGCGTATTGGGCGAAATTCGTCGTTCGTCCCATTTGTGTTCCCTAGCATCAATTAGTTTCCTTGGTCTGCTCTTTTAGAATCTAGTTTTGGAAGTTCTATTATTTGCTGATTCCAGCAAGTGCAGTTCGTTGTAAGGAGTTCTATTATTATTCTGTTATTTCACAGAAAATCGTAATTTTGAGTTTAAGCCTTTTAAGTTTGTATTTATCTGCCAGTTTACTGATATCGAATTAGCTCGTTCGTTTGCATAGATATCTTTAAAATGCAAGAAATATATTCTAAAATTTGTCCATTTATTCGTTCGCACAAATACGTTTAAAACAAAGGAAATATTTTGAAATCTATTTTAAGTGTATAATATGAAAAGGAATGAACGAACGAGCCTGTTCGATATCGCTGAACGGACCATCTGCAAAAATGTTTTTTACTTGAACTATATTACGCAACAATTTAGTTGCTATAACTGGTATCTAAAATTTTCCAATTTCAAATATTTCCACTGTGCAACATTCACTGAACACTGCCACAACCATAAACGTAACAAGCTAAAAGCATTTGTAATGTTTGCAGTTATTAAGATAACAACTTTTACAGCTGTTACCTGTTTATTCAACAGACACTGTCTGCCAACATTTTTGTCCCCTCTCTTGCATTTCGCTTTCTTTTTCTTAATTTTCCATTATTTTTTCATATTTTCTTAATATATTTATTATTACTTTGCATCAGTTGGTTAAATAATACTTACCACCCTCTGCTGTGGTGCCAAAGATGGGGGTGCTCCACGGTCCGGAGCCAAAACTATTCAATGCTCGTACCGTTACCGCATATCTGGTGTATTTGCGCAATCCACGTAATGTGGCCTTTGTTGTGGCCCAGCCACTTACAATTACCGATTTGAGTGAATTATTGACAACACTAATGTAGTTGATATTCTGTTTCTCCTCGCTGCAATTGACAGTGTAGCCAATGAGTTCGCCATTCCATGACTCACGTGCTGGTATCTGCGATTAGAGAAGAATTTATTCAGGCGCAAGGTAAATGCAGGTATTTCTTGTAAAGCAAAGAAAACGCTGAAAAAACACGGTGATTGTACTTGTCTCAAGTGAATGAATGATGTTACTTAACACTTATTTAATGATTTTCTTTTATATAGTATTTTTAATTTTTTTCTTTTTTGTGGCTAAGGTTTTCTTAACTTACATATTTCTTCGTTTATAATGTAAATGAGCTTTTACCATTTTATGTGGTTACTAAATAAATTATTCATATGGTTTTTTTCGTTTTAGTTGTCTGTAATCATCCTCTGAAATGTTATGGAATATTCGTTTGGCGCGTGGTGAGTGAAAATTTGCTTTTTTTTAAGTTTAAATTTTAAGCTGAGAGATTACTGTTGAATAATATATTTTCCACAACATATATTTATATATCTATTTAAAGCTGGTGATAAAGGCAATTGCAATTTGTAGGGAAAACTGTTTTACAGTAAATGCTTTGAAAAAAACATTTTAATCCATTTGTATTTAAATCAATCCCAAGCGGTGTCAGAAGTTCGGTAAGTACGGATTTTCTTAAGCCAAATACGATGTGATTAATTTAAGTACATAGTCCTAGTTTAGGATTGATTGTAGAAACACTCAATGCTGATTTTGGATTGAATAGGCTAAAATCCGAACTTAGAAACAAGCACGCCGCATTTGATTTAAGAACCTGCACATTTACCATACTTTTGACACTAATTGCGATTGATTTAAATACGAAAGGATTGAATTTCTTTTGAGTGTGATGATGATGGCCTTGATTCGATGTTTCTGAAATCGGATTAATCCCAAAATTCGTACATGAAACTATTCCCTCTATTTGCTTAATTCAATATTAATTTATAAATTATTTTGTCACTTTGCTGATTTGAATATGGCATCTAATTACTGCCAGTCCAGTCCTTCTACCAATTCAGCTATCGCAGCAATTAAAAAACAGAAACGAAATTCAGTACTTATACAAGTGCTGGATACAAATATAGGCAAGAAATTCGCACTCATTTTAAGCCATAACTGGATTGATTCTCTTTAATAATTTCCATTCAGCTTGATTTACACTTGTGTGCTATTCGTACTTAAATTTTCAAGTACGTTTCGTACTAAAATCAAATAGAAAAGACATAAATTTAGAATGAGCTTTTTCTTTCTGTGTAAGTTTCATGAAAATTTAAAATTAAATAAGTATGTATATATATGAATCACGTTTAAAATTAGTTTTTATTCATGAATAAATTCAGTAGAATACAGCTGCTTGCAAGATCTTGTAATAGCTCGTATTATTTTGGTGACGAAGTCTATAGAAAGGATTCTGCATACCTAGACCTTCTGCTGAAGATTGATTAGTAATACATGAATGTGCGTTAGAGTGATTCCACGCCGTGATCAATAATTGCTGGTTCGAATGTATGCTTTTGTTGTTATAGTCTGATTAACTATTTATCTAACCATAATATTGTCTAAACTTCATCGATTTCAAAGCCTACCACCAGTGGAAGTTCATATTCGAGCTTGGAAATTTTCAAATGTTTAAAATATTAGAAAACACATTTTCCTGTAGAAGAGGCGCAAAGGTGTATCGAAACATCGAATAATTTAGCAATAAATAAAAATAATATATTTATTAAATATAAAGTGACCTTAAGCTCAATTTAACAAACCTTTTTTTTTTTTTTTTTAACAAACACAAAACTGCGAAGCTTTTGGCTTGTCTGCAGAAACACCCAAAGCCTTCGGCAGGAATCGAACCTCCGACCTCGGAGACTCATAGTAGGACACTCTACCAATTCATAAATCGAGGCGCTCTCCAAAAAGGTACTCAATTAGTAAATCAGAATTTGCCTATCACTTCCACTTTTTTTGAAAAACAATGTAATTGACTAGTAATCATAATCAAAATTTAACAGCTCTGAATATAATGCATTTTTAAAATACCTGATCAGGCGCATTTTCCACCTCTATATGACTCCTAATGGTGAATAGTATTTGAAAAAATAATTCTTTATTTATATATTTCAAAGCATTAATTTAACTTTATGGTCGATTTACGGTGGTGGACATCAAACAGCCATGCTATATACTAGATATGCGCGCGTGGCTCACGTCACGCATGAAAATTTTTTTAGGGCTTCCCGAACTTCAGCGTTCTTTAGTTATTAAAGTAACTTTTGGTTTCTGCTTTTGGCAGGTAGTTATGAAAATAACTGATTAAAAAGTTGTTGAAAGAAAATTTTGTTGCCGAATTTCGGTTTTTGTTAAGGAAATATATGTTGTCCCAGCTGCTCCATTTTTAAAATAACGGTATATCTCAAAAACAAGAACTAACCCATGATACAATTAACAAGGTAGCCTCGTCAGCTAAACCGTTAATCATCTGACTACTTTAGGCTGTCAAGAGATTGCAGAGATGAAATGCAGCCAAAACGAAATAGCTACTCTGCGTAAGCTCAGTGCATCTCTCTTCTGTAAATGTAGAAGTGGCGTCTTTTTGTCAGTTTGCATAAGTTGTACAAAAACAAAATGCATGTTATTTTTATTGAAGTTGTTCTTATTGTAGCGAAAAGGTTACCTTGTTAGTTGTATCGGGAACTAACCTAAAAAACGGTTAGCACCACTTAGTGCCCCGTCTGCAGGGAAAAAAAGTTTCTAATTCAAGCACAGTTTATTTATAGGTTAAAGCAATGATTAAATTTTTGGTTTTGCACTACATATGTATATTTTATTGGATTGCAATTGCTCATGGAACTATTTTTCAAAGATTTTTTACATTTTTTCCTTCCATACAAATCGACTCTATACGTGTAGTAGAAATTGAGCTAAAATAATCTGCATTGAAGAATAGTGTAATGCATGAAAGTTGTGTTGTAAACCAAAAAAAAAAAAATTAGTGTTTTAATTTTTCGCGAACTGTCTTAAAATAGTAATCATGCACTATCAAGCACGAAGTTTTAATTTTAAATCACGCTCACGTATCCCAGCGAGATTTTTTCCAACTTAATCACTATTACGTGTTGCATGGAATTTTCACGACAACCGTATATCTCTTGTATATACCGCAGCCAATAAGTTTTCAACTTTACTTTTCATGTCTTCTTTAAAAATGTTGATTACTACAATTTTATCACATATCTTTCTCAATTCCGATAAAATAACAATTTATTGATTTTTTAAGTTTGCCATAAAACTTGGTTTCCTGTTTAGATAGACAAAAAGAAAGTATGATGAAGTTGAATAGCTTGCTATTCCATTATTTAAAATTTTGCGATGGCCGAATTAGTGCAGAGGAAGTTAAGTCTACCCAAGCTAAGTTGAGAGATGCCGGGTTTAAAGGTTAAATTAGTCCCGACTTAACCATAACCATATAAAACAGCTGATCGAACCAACTTTATGGGCAGCACTGTAAATGAACAGTGCTGACTTAACATAATGCCGTAGCCATAACCATAACCATAGATTCCAATTGAATTTTGGTTTTCTGCCATAACCATAAGCAGCTGATTGCAAACCTGATCAAACATATTGAAAATCTTATTAATATAACTTTTTAAACCGAAATTCATTAAAATGCATCTATTCTAGCATTATAATATCAAACTTGTGGCACCATATTAAGCCTGCATTTTTGTAGTACTAACAAAATATTAAACTGAACAACGTAGTTTAAGAGCTTACACAAATTTTATTTAATTAAGTCAGTAGTATATAGATATTGAAGGCTGATGCCATGTAATGAGCTAATATTAATATAAAAGAATGAAATTTTAAAAAAGTAGATTAAACAAATGAGTTTAATAATCGCTCTTGGAGGACACGGACTAATGCAAATTGAAACCTTAATTGTGTTTTTTATAAGTTTTCTAGCAGTGTATATATAGAAATTTCCTTGGTGGCAATTAACTCGACAGTAGACTTGAAATATTTTAGAAAAATATTCCAGCCATCATTATTAATTGTATTAGCCGTAGAAAGTCAATGGAAAGAAAAGTGTTAAAACAAAAACATCCAGCAACAAAAGACCAAAATTCCTATTCAGATTTTGCAATAAATGATTTGCTTCAAGATACATTTCCTTTCCTTGTGTTTTGTGTGAATAAAAATAATCAAAATACTTTTTAAAGCAATTTTTTTTTTACAAAAATGAATTTGTGCCACTTTTGGAAATTTGCCGAAGGTAACCCTGAGCATGAATTGATTCATTGGCTTTTTGTTAATCAAGAAATTCATTCATAGATTGATGAAAGGAATTTTTGACGATTGATGTTCTCCGAAACCGCAGTGTTCCAGTGAAAGAAACAACGTAAAATATCTATAACTGGTTAAATCATTTGTCTTCTTACTGCACCTTTTATGCTCAATAATATTTTATTTTTAAAATACCGGAACGTGTGAAATAAAAAGTAAATCGCAATTACCTGCCAAGTGACAATCAATTCACTTTCGCCGCCTGTTTGTACTTGTACGTTTGTGGGTGCTTCGGTGGGTGCTTCTTCTTGTGTTTTCAATACAATCGGTTCGGTGTAGGGACTTCGTTCGATTTCATTAATGGCCTGCATGCGAATGAAAAACGTTGTGGCCGGTGTCAAACCAGCTACAATGGCACTCTCGCTCAAATCACTGTCATAACTGTTGTTAATTGGTCATATGAAACGAATGAAAAAAAAAACTCATGAAAAAATATTTTATAAGCCAAAAAGAAAAAAAAAATTTCAAAAGTAGCAAACTGGGTAGAATTCATCATTAGCTTGAAGAATTTTTTCAACCTATTAAAATGAATTGCACGGTAATTTAAATGCACAAATTTTTATTTTACACTATTGAGCGATTGACCTTAATGGCCTTGCATTTTAGTAAATAAAATAAAAGCAAATAAACATGTCCTGTTCCTGTTCATATTTATGGAGAGACTGTCTTTTGACAGCATTTCGTACGACACGAGGAACAAAGTACTTAGCTCAAGGAATATAAAAATAAGTTACGCAGGAGCAATCTAAAGGGTCACAAACGATTTTAAGCGAAAAAATTATGTAAAAAAATTTAAATAAGATTTTTATATCCATCGATATGGAATATTTATGCTGGTAAGGTCAATCCTAATAATTTACAGCACAAGTTCAAAGCTCTTAAATACAATTCCCGAACAATATACTAAACATATCTTAGATATTCTTTATGCAGCTACTACTTATCATTATCAATTGACCCACGCTGTTGCAATTGTTTTCACTTACCTCTTACTAATACTCGTCGATGGCAGTGTTACATTGATAATATTCTGGCCATTCCAATCACTGCCAGCCATGCCAAGTGTTGCATGTGTTTGCAAATATTTCAACGGTTGATATTGCACTAAGTACGATAGAACTGGTGAATTGCCATCGAATGGACGACGCCATGACAATTTAACGGTACGTGAACCCACTTCGAACACCTCCAAATTAGATGGCGTATCTGGACGCTCTTGTACAGCTAAAAAAATAACATGTTCAGCTCGGCCATAAGGGTTTTCGGCAATACATTTGTAAATGCCCGAATCGTGACGATCCGAGCGAGAGATGGTCATTTGAGAGTCGACACCCTTTTCGGTTTTCATTTCCGCTATACTAAAACGGAAATTATTTAATTCAATGCGGGCATTGTTGTGCGTCCAAGCGATGCTAATGGGTTCGTCACCTTTGGCACGACAGTCGAGTGTGACAGCATCATTTCGTCGTGATGAAATGTTGCGTGATGTTTGCTCAAAACGTGCTGGCTCTATAAAAATATTTATACACACACACATCCATGTAGAGAAGTTCGAAATTATGTGAGGGAAAAATAACGTGTAAATGCAGACGTGTGTATGCTTGTGTGTGTTTGCGGGGTGTAATAACAAACAAGTAAATTTTGCTGTTTAATTAACGGTAAAATGTACTTTAACCACATACTTGCATGTCAAGCAATCAATGATTGTTTTTATATATTTTTTTTTTTTTTTTGTTAGCGAAACTTTTTTGTTTATGCTTTGCAATTGACATGTTAAAGTAGTATTTTTTTCTTTGCTCACGTGTCAAAGTTACTTATTGCTTAAATTATAATTTAGGCCTCTACTCACCATTGACATTGATACGTATGATTTTCTTAAGACCCGGACCAATGTCATTCGTGGCTTGACACATATAATAACCCTCATCAATGTCGGTGGCAAGGTTGAGAACCAGCGAATGATTGCGCATGTTTAAAGGCTTGTAGTCTGTATTAAGTTTACCTAAAAATGTCATAAACAGATTTGTATATTTGTATGTATTTACAATGTTTGAAAATCAATATTACAATGAATGCTCAAATAGATTATTTATAAAAATTTAGTTTTAAATCAAAAATTTCAAATTTTTTGGAATAAATATCTACAGAATAGTAGGACCATGGCGTGGCACTAAAATTCCAGTGGTATATGTAGTTTAAATTGGCTTTAAACTTTTTCTTTTAGTAAACAATTAAATTTTTTAATAATTTGAGTCTGGGCAATGAGTAGAAAAGCATTAGAATATTCAACAAGTATGTGATCTTGCATCTACATGCAGCATGCATAACAGTAGTAGCTGTCCAGTTCCGTCCCGGCTCCCCGTCAACGCTCTAGCGGCCTTTCTAAAAGCTGAAATACCGTTTGTGTGTGTTTTCTAACATTAAATCGGAATTCTTGTACCTCTTAAAGTACTGCAATGCTCTCACAGTACATCCTCTAAGATTCTAGCTATTGTAGTTTGTTGAGGCACTTTTGTATGTTGCCCACTTGTGTCTGTCGCACACTCTTTCTGTGTTTCTTCATATTTAAAATTAATAATAAATAAATTACGTCAAGTACGAGGCTGGCTCGCACACTTAGGGTTCCGTACATATGTATGTGTAATGTATGTATGGAATGGCGTATGTGAATACATATGTATATTTTATAAATTTCATCTCTCTGTTTTTACAGCTACTTTATGTTGTATGTGGACACCTAGTAATTTTCCACTTGTTGTTGTTGTTGTTGTTGTAATTTGCTGTTCTAAGGCATCCGGGAATACATACACTGTGCGAATTTCAGCTCTCTATCTCTTACGGTTCGAGAGTTATAGTTATTACTCTACATTGTAAAGGGACACCTGGTAGTTTTACAGTTGTGGTTGATTTTAGCAAGTGTTGTTGTGGAGCATATGTGAATACACATATTGTGCAAATTTCATCCCTCTGTCTCTCACGGTTCGAGAGTAATAGCTAGTTGTTACTTTACGTTGTATAGGGACACCTGGTAGTTTTTTACATGTTGTTGCTTTTAGCATTTGTTGTTGTAGCGCATTTGTAAATACATATATTGTGCGACTTTCAGCTCTCTGTATTTTACAGTTTAGCAGCTACGGCTAATTGTTACTTTAGGTTGTATGGGAACACCTAGTAGTTTTCAACTTGTTGTTGTCCTTAGCATTTGTTGTTGTAAAACATCTATAAATACATACACTATGCAAATTTCAGCTTTCTATCTTTTACGGTTCGCTAGTTATAGCTAATTACAACTTTTGGTTGTATGGGGACACCTAGTAGTTTTCGACTTGTTGTTGTTTTTAGTATTTGTTGTTGTAGCGGCAAGGTACAACAACATCCTGTGAAAACTTCAGCTCTCTAGCTCTTACCGTTTAGGAGAATGGACGCTGTGACGGACGGACGGACGGACGTCTCGATAATAGGGTTCCGTTTCACTCTGATGAGTACGGAACCCTAAAAAGTAATAAAGAGTAGTCCAGCCATAAATATAAAGACTTGCGAGCACTAAAACAAGTGGATACTTTTCCACATGCAACTACTAAAAGGGTATAAAATAACTACTAAATTTTACTTATACAAAAGAAAAAAGAAACTGCGATGTATTTTCTTAACTATTGTGCATCAGACAAGCACTGAGATAAGGCAAATAAGAAAGATATTCTATCTAACTGGCTTCTTTCAAACAAAAATCATGCCTTATAACTGAGCAATGGAAACGCCATTATAACTGAATTCTCCTTAGTAAATTTGCATCCTATATTTGTTCGGAAAAAATAAAATTATGAATTTAGATGACGAACATGAGATGGAGAAGAGGCATCCGAAAAGCACAAAAATATGATTGTATACTTGACATAGCAAGAACAAAAAAACGAAAAGTAATAAATTTATAACCAAAACGGTTTCTGCTGTGAGGCATTGCAGGCTTGAAGCAGCTGGCTGCTAAAAAAGCATACTGTTACTTTTTTACAATTAATTATTCATTAGGTAATAACATAGAATCCTGCCTACAAATACAGTAAAATTCGTAGTTGACGAAAATTCAGTTAAAACTAAACTAAAATTATAAAAGCTTGGCTGAATTATTGTACAAAAATTAATGGTAGTATTTTTGAGTTGGTATTTCAAATATTTCACTATGCAGCTAATCACCTTCCTTTTGGTTGGTCTTATGGTTTTTTTTTTAATAACTACCTTTTGTATGCATGACCAAATTTCCAGCTAATCAATTAACCTTATTTTCGACTGCTTTTAATTTCCTTTTATTTCCATTCTGATGAACAAAATGTTCTTCAACAAATCCCTTTCAGATTGTTACGCTTCTTTAGCGAAATAAGTAGACAAAACAAACAAATAAACGGAAAAAATTCCAAATGAAAAATGTGTTTAACTGAAACGAGCATCTTCCTTTTAGTTTTTTCGTGGCAAAAAAAAACCCCAGAAGAAAAAAAAACATTATAGCATCAAACTTTAATGAACTCGCCTTAAGAGATTAACAGCACTTTTTAGTCTGCCACTTTTTGCTTTGAATGAATGACTGCTGAATTGGTAAGTTTGCTGTTTTTATTCCTTTTCGCAGGACTCTTTAAATGTAATTCTGCTTATTGAGGAGAAAAAAAAATATTGCATGGCCACGTTTTTAATTTACTCGTATCTCTTCTCACAACTACTCTAATATATCTCTAACGTTGTTTGTTTTATTTATTTTGTTAGAGCAAACCAATTTCTACCTGCGTCTGGCGTTCGCGAACGAATTTAGATTCGAAACAGCGAAGCAAAGGAATTAGTTCTATATATCGTAGAATTATTATTTTAGCTGTATAATAATTTTAAACTATTTTTAAAAATCACATCGGAATAATAGTCCTCTAGGTTTTTTTGTGGGGCCTGACATACGGAAGCCCATGCAAATGCTGAGTTCGATTTTATTTTACCCCGAAATGAATTGAGTGCATAAAAAAGCACTAAGGTCACTATAGCAAATATTCTTGGCAAATGTCGATCTCTTGTAGCTCAGACATACACGAATATTACACTTGAAGAGTTTGAAGAAAAATCCACTCTTTGAACTCACATATGGACTTTTTTAGAAATCTGTTGTCATCAGACGCTGATGAGCATAGTAAACGTTTTCATCATTGGTATTTTGTTTTTTTAAAGAAAGACATTACGGCTGAAGCATTAAGCGTTTTATAAAAGATTTTTGTTGGAGCTTGTTCGCCAGTGGTCTTGAATAATCAAAACCGAAAAGAGCTTATATGTACAATATATTTACTATATATTGCTTTTTGTATATACTTTATTAAAAGCATTTTTGGCCTAACATTTGAAAGACTTCTTTGTATTAGCGCCAAATAATGCATCATACATATGGAGGAACATAAGGTTAAGTTAGGTTGATACCAGGAGTATGAGAACCCGTGTCTTCCAACATACACTTAAACTCTGCGCTCCAAGTCTCTTAGTTTTCTGCGGTATATACTCCTAATATAACCCACCTAAAGGGGTTAAGTCTGGAAAGGTGTTGCTCCCTAAATAGCGGGAGCTCATTTGTAAAAAGCCGAGGCATTTTCATAAATAGTGCTCTAATAATTCACTATCCTCTTCACATTTCTCTACTCCTGCCGCCCTTATGCAGTTTAAATGTGCCAGTAATTGAAAGTAACCTGTTATCACTCCCAATATTCTACTCAATTCCAACTTGCTAAATCCTAGTAACCGCTTCGGTTTTCACTCGTCCGGATACCCCTATAAAATTCTGGTATCAAGGCCCACGGTTCTAAAGGGTCCGTCAAATAACTTCTATTTTTTGAAAATGCTTTAAAATAACTACTGAATATTTTCTCAAATTTCTTTTTTTTATTTTAATTATGCAAAATTCGTCTTAATGATGTCTCCCAAATGTTCAATTGTTTAGAACGACGGTGAATTGATGTTGACGGCGCTTCACGCACACTTTCTGCCACAACAGCAATATTCTCGGATGTACGCACTGTTTTTGGCTCTTCACGCTTTGGTTTATCAATGAGTATGCCACTTTCTTTCCCTTTTTTCACAAGATAACGAACATACGGAGCTGACGGTGCTTCAGCTTCAACTTCAAAATCCGTACGCAGTTTTCGCACACATTCTGCAACATTACTATGATTTTCAAAGTAATGTCGCAATATTTCCCAGCGTTCTTCAAGCGTATGCACAACCATATTCGTTCAACGGAAGGATAAAACTAATAATCATTCAAATCAGACATGAGCTAAATGTCACGAAATAAGCACTAGTTTACAAAAAAACGTTAGATGGCGGACCTTGTAGTATTCTAGAAAGTTGAGTGGGCTCTCTGCGCTCAATTCTTCAGCTCAGCTTTGACAGCTTCGAAGGATTTCATTCTTTCCAAGCTTATATTATTGAAATCTCTTGATTTTAAAGCAAAAATTCACTTGCTATCTCATTCTCAGTTATTCCCGAGTGTCCCGGCATTCATATGATGCGTAGTTCACCATGTGTCGAGTAACTGCTAGTAGCGTTTTTGCAATCCCAAACTGTCCGTTTAGATTGTTTCAATGGCCATCTCTGACTGTAGGTAAAGATATTCACTGGCCCTAGCCCTCCGATTTTGTTGGGTTCCCTACTACATGCCCGAACTTCCACCTGCAAAGCTGTAAAACAATCTAGAAGACCCAACAGTAGTTATGTATAGGTGTTCTCTAGATTAATGCCGAGTTTCAATTTTCCTCTCGCCCTTGATTTATCCGTGTGATAGCGTAGCCACATGGGGATCTGACTCCAAATTGGTCCAGCAGGAATGATGTCGGCAATCAATGTTTCGCAATGGGCCTCTAGGTTGCGCTCCGATAAGCAATCTAATATCACATTTTCCGATATCAGCTCGTCTATGGCTGTAAAAATCCACTAATGATACGTTTTGTATCGCTGATCGATCCATTCATCAATTCGCTTCAGTGAGAGTGCCGCTTCGTATGTTAAACGAATTTTAATTCGTTCCACATTTACTGTTGCCTCCATCGTCTTTGTTGGTTTTACCCGGAAAGGCCCATTTGTACTAAGACAACAGGCTCTCTGAACTTTTTATATCGTTTTCAGGTTTTATAAGCCATAGACGACTACCCTACTATGGAGACGCAGAAAATAAATGACCTTATATTGCAACCATAAAGCCAGTGTTTCATCTTTTAGTGAAGCAACCATCGTGTGCCTGTGACTCGTTTATAGATTGACTAGCATATATTAGTCTTATTGACTCTTTCATCTACATATGTGGTGATTCCATCATAGTTTTCGATCCAGCATGACTCCTAAACTCTTCTTGCTGTCGAAAATGTTTAAAGTTCATCTCCGGTTTTTTGTAAATAAACCAATTTCTGATTTGTATGGACTTATATTGAACCGCTTTGCTTGAACTCAGTTGTGTTTGATGTGTCACTTTGCTGTTCTTTCGTATATATCAATGTTTCTTTCTAGGAATCATGTTTCTACTTTGTTTTTAAAATTATCAAACACATTTGATATATTTTTGGCCCGCCTCGATGGTTGAATTTTTTTTTTTTTTTTAACGTTTATTTACAACAATTTTCTTATAGTAATACTAAAAATAAACAATTAGTGGCTTCATTTAATTTAATATACTCTGTCCCTTATCCGAGCTCTCCAGTACATGTATATTTCATAAACTATAAAATCTTTTTAGGATTAATTGTACAACTTTTACGTACTACATAGTTTTGTACGTCACTATTTTAGGTTCAAAGTTATAGGTGAAATAGTTGAGAAAAAAACACCTCTTTAATATTTTATGTATAAAAAGAACAATATAGTTAAGTGATAAAAGGAATCCAAACAATGGCCTCCTAACGGTCAAGCCACCAATATTTCCTCAGGTTTAAATTTGGCAACATGTTTTTGTCCTTTAAGTATAAGCTTGTATCAAATCTTTTGTTTGTGTCTGTAATATGTTTGCAGTTTATTGCTTTCATGTTGGCACGTCTGTATATATGGTACAGCACTGGAATGCCAGTGTCATCTTGGATATATCCTTGATTATCTAGGTAAATAAATGCCTCAGGTGGTATAAAGCCTTTTTGGCGACTTGACTCTATATACTCTCCATTAACATAATAAGGAGCCATAATAAGGTTATTTGTTTTGCATTCAAACGTCTTTAAAATATGTTTTCGAATCAAGTGTATAATGAAATTATCAATTCTGCTTATTTTTGTAACTTTGTACAATCTTTTGTTACAAATGTATTTCTTATATCCACTATTAGGTGTTCTATAGAGAGACGTGCATGCTCTAAGACATTTACGTTCGAAGATTCTCATTTTTTCCATATATGAAGGAGCAATATTGTACCAAATTTGGCAACCATATGTTAGTATTGGTCTAATTAAGGTTTGGTATAACATTAGTTTAACTTTTGGAATTATATATTGAATTGTAGAGTGCCTTGCTACGACTCCCCGAGATCGCAGTTGCGATTTCTGCCGAAGGTTTCTGCAAACAAGTGAAAAGCTTTGAAGTTTTTTGTGGTTTACAAAAAACATGTTCCATTTGAAATATTCTCTTTTTTGTATCTGCTTCCTTGTTTTGCTGCAAAAGTTATTGAGAGCAGTGGAACGAATGGAATAAGTAAATATTGAAAAAAAAAACAGTAATACAAAATGACAGCAATCGAAAGTATTGAAAACTTAATAAATTTTATTGATGTTTATAAATTTTGCAGAACTATGGGGTACTGAATTTGGTTATTAGTTGTATTATAAATAATGGTTTATACACAATTGATGTTTCCTTTTTGGCTGCCTACGCAGGTATTAAGAAATGAAACATTGAAAGAGGCACATGTTCCCTTCAATGTTCCTTCGTCTGTATTATGCATAATAGCTGATTTAATCCTCAACTGATAAACTTATATATGATTATCTTCTATAAGAGGGAATTAGACATTAGTAGAACACTACAAAAAGATCTACTATGATTTTTGATAAAAAGTCGCTTTGCACACCTTTTAGCTCATATGTTAGAAAAATATTGCTTTGTATATCGATATGTTGCAGAAACAGTCCAATGCTGAGAAAATTTAATCGTCTCTAAAACAAAATTCTTATGTGATCTTTTACAACCCGAGCCATGTGCATGTTTTTTTGTCTCGTTTACCCGAATCAATCGTCGGAGCCCGGTTATATTTTTTTGTTGAGCTTCGTTAATGTCACGAGTGGACTACGAGTTAAGAAATATGCTAGTGATAAATTTTAACGATTAACACGTTAGAGAAAACAAAAAATTAAATATAATAGATTTATTAGCTAGGGGACAACCAGCTATTTTTTATCAATTACGATATTCGCCAGCATTCAAATTGGCTTTGAACTCGGGCTCATTGTACACATCTGTTGCCTTTTACAACAATGACTAGACCCTAATACCCTAGACAGACGACAGCGTTAATGCACATTAGTGGCCACTTTGCGCATTTAGTCGTGCATTATCTACATTCGAATGTGAATTTAGCTCTGTCGTAAATGCACAAAATCAAACTGCATTTGTACTAAATTCAGTTATATAATATGGCAGCACCGTCGAAATCCGTCAGCTGTTGATATTTTGCTTAGTATTATGAATAGATAAAATGGAATCACAGACAAAAAAGGCAAGCTGTTTTAACTGCTACAACAAATTTAAATTTGTGATTGCTAGTGCACGCACAATTTTTGTATTATAGAGCAGTTTCATGAAAAGAAATTTTAACTTTTTTGAACATAAATGTTAATTTTCCATCAACAGCATACCTTAAAATTTTACACTCTGTTTTTTTATCCATTTTATGTGTAAAAGTAAACTCTAAGTAAATAATTTTAAATGCCAAAACAAAACATCAATAGCAAAACAACAGCTTTTTTTTAAATGCGGCTGTTTACTAAATGCAGAAACCGTCGTCTGTCACTGTAAAATTTTAATTCAAATTAGTCAGCTGTTAATGCAAATTAACTCTGCCGTCTGTCTAGGCTATAAGACCAACTCAGGCTTTCCATGTTTATTATGTGTATTTTTTTTATTAATCTCTTTAAATTTTTTATGGCTTCTTTTATAATTTTGTCACTGGGTTGGTATACTTCACCTAAAATCGATATGAGGCATAGTCTTTCAAAACGCCATAACATCTATATATATTTTTTTTCTCCACAAATGGAATCCTTCCCCAAAATTGTGGTATTTTAAAAAAGCCATGAAATTGTTGCTTGTGTTGCTTTGAGGTTGATCTTTTTGATACCAAAAAATAGATACTACTAACCATTTGCATCTGCACAAAGTGATGTTTTAAATACCTGGTATTTAAACAACTCCAACACCACTTTGCCAGTAGATTCATGGAGCTCAAAAAATAAACTACAAAACGAAATAATCACTCTTACAAGGAGTGTGGGGATAATAATGGAGGATGATAATGATGAAAACGATAATAATGCTCACACATACAAGAAAGTAGAGACAAATACTCGGAAAATAAAACAAAACCATAATAAAAAAGAAAGAGTGTAATTTTTTGTGTACTTACCTTGTCCTTTGAACCAGGTAATGGTGGGTATCGGATATCCTTCCGCTTCGCAATTTATTGATATTGTATTGCCCAGCATTATGGCTGTATCCATGGGTTCAAGATACCAGCGTGGTGCAACTAAAAGAACGTGTTTAAATAAAAGCAAAATATACATTAAATTTTGCCATCACTACTTTAATATTTTTCTTTGTTTAACTTTGTTGTACTCAAATGAACGAGAAGAAGTATCTTTTTCGGTTTTACAAATTGTGGTCTTCAAAATAAAAGGCACTCAGAACACTAGATATGTATAGCGAAAAATAAAAAAATAGCTCATACAAATGAAAAACTCAAATTTTCTAGTCATTCTGAATTTAAGCTGAATGGAATAAAATATAATGTAATAGTTGGGGATAAACTAGATAACATTGAATTTGTGACAAAACTAATTATTATTTCGAATGTAAATGTAAAATACCTAAAACTAAGTTAATTTATAAAACTGCTTGGCAGAGATTGATCTGCACTTGATAAAAATAAATTAAATATTCACTTCAATTTGAATTTAGACTGTAAAGTTGATGGAAAATTGTTCAGCAGCTGTAGTTAATTGATAAAAGTTGTGCAACTTGCAAGTTGGGTATTTTTTATACATTTTTAAATAACAGATTATTCATTTTGCGGTTTCAAAAGTAAGAGTAAATAATATATACATATAAAATATATTTTTTTTCATGATATTTCTTTTATATTATAAAGTTTGAACGTTGGCATTATGTGTGAAGCACTACATCATTTAAATGACCACCACGCGAAGTGTTGATTCTTTTGAGGTAATTTTCGACCACTTTTTGACACATATTGGGCGGTATCTCAGCCATAACTTGACGAATGTTGGTTTTTAAGTGCTCAAGAGTTAAAGGTTTATCTGTATAAGCACGGTCTTTCGCGTAGTGCCACAAAAAAAAGTTTAATGGTGTGAAATCGCATGGTGTTGGTGGCCATTTGATATCGCTACGATGAGAAATTAAGCAGCCGGTAAATTACTCTTCCAATAAAAATATATTCCTTCGAGTTGTGTGGTATGTGGCACCGTCTTCTTGAAACCACATACTCTCCAAGTCGTATTCTTCAATGGCAGGCAAAAAACAGCCGGCTTCGAATTAACGGTGACAGTCGTTCCAACGTCGTTTTCGAAGAAGCAAGGTCCAATCACACCTTCGGACAAAAGAGAGCAACAAACAGTGACTTTTTCTGGATGTAATGGCCTCTCTTTAATTGCCTCAGGATTCTCCAAATCCCAAATACGATAATATTGTTTATTAATAAAAACACTGAGTGAGAAATGTGCTTCATCGCTGAAGAAAATTTTGTTCGAAAAATCGTCGTCCACCGCCTGTTACTTCAATTTGTTCAGTCACTTCAAATTTTTTCACAATTTTGCCAATTTCTTGCGTAGTTGGACGATTATATAAACCATAATCTCCTCTTAAAGCACGATGTGTGGCTGTGGTAGAATCACTATTTTTGTAGTTTGGGTTGGAAATTTTTATGCGTTGTGCGATAGTTAAGCGATCCATTTTCGTCAATGTCAGAGTTTCAACTGAGAGGAAAAAAATTGGTTTAACAACTTACTTTGACAGATGTCGAGTTCCGGTCCTTTATTTTGAATCCACGAAATGGATAACCCGTAATAACAATAAAGAGAAATAAGTTGTACTTTAAGGGCCTTAATCATAATAAATATTTAAGGTTTATGAAACTCTTATTTGTCAAGTTTTCCATACAAATTTGTCAAATGACAGTATTATAAATCTATTACAATTTTTATGAATAAAGATGGAAATTTATACCGTTTAATTCATAAAAATTATAACAGGTTTATAAAGCTCTTATTTGATAGATTTTCCATACAAATATGTCAAATAACAGTCTTATAAGCATGTTATAATTTTTATGAATTAGGGGGATAGTCTGTACAACGTCCATCGACCTGTTTCACGTTTGCACGTGACAATATGCTCATACAATAATTGTTCTATACGAGGGTTGGCTTTTATAATTCGGGACTAGAGAACAATCACCGAAACCCACTTTATTGTTTTTCACAATATTCCCTTTGAAGTTCTATACGCTTTTGGATGCGTTGAACCAATTGTCGCAGCACTTTTACCACTCTGATTGAGGTATCTCCAAAATATGCATTCTGAATGCAGCCACCGCCTCTTCAGGTGTCAAAAAACCTTATCCTATCACTTGGTTTTTTACGTACGTGAATAAAAAAAAGTTATTCAGTCAGGACTATGCGGCGAATGACTCATCACATCAATGTTTTGGGTGCTCAAAAATGCACTAGATGGAGCCGATGTGTGAGAGCTCACATTGTCGTGGTGAATAGTGATCCGTCTTCAGCGGTAGGTTTTCCGGATTTATTGAAAGACAGCTGCCAAATGAAGTATTGTGTACCACTCAGAATTGACTGATCTGCATTATTTTAGTAGTACAATTGCGACAAGTTCAGTTTTTTTCCGAAAAAAAAAAACAGGCGACCATTTGCTTGAAAGTGCTTCGTGCTCGAACACCTTTAGTTGAATTTCCTTCATCTTGAAACACCCATTCAGCCGTCTGCTTTTTACTTTCGGGCTCACACGCGTAAATACACTATTGTCACGGTGTCATAGACGTGTTTTGAAGCTCTGCGTACGTAGTTTTTGAGCATTGCCTTCGATCAATCGACACGAGCCTTTTTTTGAACGGTTGACCAATTGTGTGTGGCAGCAAACGCAAACAATTTTTTTGGCAGTCAAATGTTTATACAAAATTGAATGTATGCTGGTCCCACTAATGCTTAAGGTTATCTCAATCTCTCGATAGATCACATGGGACGATCTTGCAACAGTAGTTTACGCACAGCATTAATGGTTTACGGAACAAATACCGATTTTGGACGACCTTCGCAAAATAGGTCTTGCAGTGAACTACGTCCACAATTGAATTCACCATACCTTCGATAAACACTGGTCCTTGCCAGAGCTTCATGGCCAAAAATTTAATTAAGTTCATCCATTCACTATGCGGGGGTGTGAGTGTGTGTGTGTGTGCGTTAAATGTATCATCAATATTTGAATTAGATATTTAGTACAAAAATATTTTGCTCCACGCAGTTTATACCCAGGTACCTGGCTGCGCATTAAAAGTTGTGTTCTTTGCCTGCACTCAAGGGTTAATCTTTCAAAATCAGTGTATTTTAATTGTAAATAATAAAATTGGAAACCCTAATTGCGAGTGTAAGATCTATTTTCATACCATAAGTAAGCCTCTTCATTATTCTTATTTAATTAATTTCTTGGTTTTAATTATTATAATTGCATATACATATATGTATGTATGTACGTATGCATAAATATATTTGTATTCATCTAGATTTTGTAATTTTTTTGTCTTACCTCGAACCTGTAGTTCGGCAGTGTAATTAACTTTTGCTGCTGCATTACTGGCGTAGCACGTGTATTTGCCGCTGTGTTTAGCACTGATATCCTTGAACACCAACAGCGAATAGAATTCCTCCTTTTTTTCTGTAATCTTTTTTGCAACACAAATTGAGGATTTGCAAAGAAAAGAATAATAATAAGAAAAAAAGAAAAAGTATTAAAAGTCCTACGTTAAGAAATCTTTGAAAGAAACCACACAATTGCTTTTGAATACCTATTCTCCCTTTAATTCTTTTTTGGGGTGATATACATATGCATGTAAGTATATACTTCTTATTCAGTTTTTTTTTTTTAATAATAATGGATTGAAATGTGTCTGCTTAAGCTTTACATTGTTTGGGATTTCAACTTCAAGGATTCCCCATATACGAATGAATGTATGCTTCAATACACATGTTAACATGTGTTGTTGTCACCCCAGGGATAATGTATTAAATTGTGTGTGTTATTGAAAGAAATGCATTTGATTTCTTTTTATTTTTTTAAGCGTTTGTTTTCCTTGCTGAAATGTAGAGAGATTTGTGAGAGATTTACCTGCAAACTGGATGGCAAAGACATGTCGTCTTTTTTCCAACTGAAATATATTGGCATATCACCCGAAGACACGGCACATGTAATCTGTGCCCTTCCACCCTCTTGCAGATTTTTAGGAAATTTAAATGCTTCTATAACTGGAGGACCTAAAAAAGTAAATTGATATAAAATATGTATAAATAAAATATACAAATAGAAAATTTTATTTATTGAAAATGCCCTGAAAATTTTGCAAAGAAAAAGCGTTATATTCTGTTCACATACAAATGCATTTTTAAGTGAAACAATATTCAGTTAATTGACAATATCTTTTTGGTGTTCATACATACTTGAAATTGCTACGACAATTAGCATTTGACAGGTGAAAAAATTATTGTTGAAATTTGGTTATTTTGTAAAGGGTGTTTTTTTTCGATGTATAGAACTTTAAGTTGGCATTACTGTTCAAGATGGCGACCAATTTAACAGCTGTCAAGTGATTTATTCTCATTTCCGTTTGGCAATTCATCATGAATAGACTCACGCCTCAACAAGGCTTGCAAATAGTGCAATTTTATTTCGAAAATAATGGATCTGTGCGGAATACGTATCGCGCACAATTTTGTTTAGCGATGAAGCGCACTTCTTTGGTTAAATGGCTACGTCAACAAACAAAACTGCCGCATTTGGAGTAAAGCTAGTCCTCAAGTGCATGTCGAAACACGGTTACATCCAGAAAAACTGACTGTTTGGTGCGCTTTATGGGCTGGTGGAATCATTGGTCCGTACTTCTTCAAAAACGATGATGGACAGAACGTTACAGTCACTGGTGATCGGTATAGAGCCATGATTACTAACCTTTTCATTCCTGAATTGAATAACCATGATGTCCAGGAGATATGGTTTCAACAAGACTGCGCAACATGTCACACAGCTTGCGCCACAAACGCTTGACCATTTGGAAGACAACATTCGCCGTGTTATTGCCGATATACGGCCACAAATGATGGAAAAAGTCATCGAAAATTGGACGCTCAGATTGGAATACATCCGCGCCAGCCCTGGCGGTTATATGCCAGAAATCATGTATTTAAAATGTAATACCCCAAGATTATCTTTCGGATAAATAAAATTAATGTCAATCGAATAATCCATGGTTGTTTTGTTGCAACTTAAAGTTCTATACATGGAAAAAAACACCCTTTATCATAAAAAATAGGAAAAAAATTTTGGTTTTTTGTTTATTTATTTGGTTGACGTTTGATTAGTCAAATTTTAACAAGGAGTGTTCAATATGAACTGTTATTGTAAAAGCTTGTTCATTAAGTACTGTTTCTACAAATCTAACAGTGTTGCATTATAAATTTTACTCATTATTGAAGTAAAAAAATTATCTCTTAATTGCCAATAAGTTAATTGTAATTTTTATATGAAAATTTAGTCTCAATAATGGCCTTAATAGTTATAATTTGAATATTGCTGCATGTATGAACAGGGTATTACAAGACTAAACTGTATTGTATTATATTAAAGTGGTACAAATAAGTATCTGATCAGAAAACAGGTATATTATCAGTTGAATTTTTGCAGTGTGATGAAAGAAAAATCTCGATGCAGCTGTTGCTAGCATAATACTTTTGACTAATTTAACAAGGCCAAACGCAATCAATTTGTGTTGATTATTTGCCGTGCTTTTTACAATATTCACAACTGTATAGATGCTTGTGATTCCGCTTGTAACTTCCTGCCTCCTAAAGCTTGTATATACATATGTATATATTCTAGGTCACAAAAAAATTTTGTAAAACTTAACGCAAATTCTGCTATTGAACGGTGTATGCATCTCGAAAACACTTCACTACCCAAAGAGCTAAATTTTCATTCTAATACTTGTCTTGTTAAGCCGTAATTGCCGAAAAGCAATTAAAAAGATACACTTAATTAAATGCACATTCAAAAATACATTAGTTGTTTAAAAATAAATTCTTTGAGAAATGGTATACTACTCACTATTAACATTCAGTTGCATGTCACGACGAGCCTCCTCACCCGTCCGACTTTTTACAATGCAGGTGTACATGCCCTGATCACGATTGGGTTCAACATTCTTGATGACAAGATAACCTCCCTGTTGAACAGCAGCTAAAGTATAATGGCCACCTTTAAATTAGAAGATGAAAAAAGAAATGGAAACAAAAAATTGTTAAAACAACCAAACTCATTCAAATAAATGGCAGCAACACACACACACACACACACACACACACACATCATGCCTGATCACAGAGCGAATATTTGAGTAGATAAAACACACTTTCAGTGGATGTCTGAATATTTAAGTTGGCTGAATAGTTGTGTTGAAACGAATACAGAAACATTTTGCCAATCAAACTTACAAACATACAGAGATGCCTGCCTGAACATGCTCGGGCAATAAAGTTTCTTCTACTTCTTCAATTGAAGGCCATGCAAGCATAAATGTCGAAATGTTTTGCCATGTTTTTGATATGTTCATTTAGTTTCTATTTCAACAATCATGCACTGACTGAATGCCCATACATATTCTGTGTGGGAGAATTTCAAAGTTCATACATTCATACCAAAAAAAAAAAAACATTCAAATGTATGTATGTATGTATGTTTGCCAGTAAAAGATTAGGCATGCTGTGTGTGTGTGTGTGTTTGCCCATATCGGCAATTTGTCTTACTTGTTGTCAGTTCATGATGTCCTTTTTCCCATCTAATTTGTTCAATGGGATAACCGGAGAATGGACAGTGTACTTTTATATCTTCGCCGGCGACTGCTTTTATTGGTCCAGTGGCTCGCACATATGGAGGTCCTACAGCAGTTCACAAACAAAGAAAAAAAAAAACAAGAAATCGAAACGGAAAAAGGACATAAAAAAGATTAATAAAAATAATTTATGGTTGCATGTTCAAATGTACATATGTATGTACACACATACACTTGTATGAATGTGTTTAAGAAAGATGGGGGCACAAAGTTCACTTGGTTGAATCTGTTTGAATATTATCATTTAAGTTGTTGAACATTTGAAATAGTTATTTATTAACATACACATCTACACAAGTACGTAAACATATATGGCAGCATAAATTTGCTCAGACCTTTCGTTTGAGTTCTTGTTCATTTATTTTGATTTTTTTCAACTTGTTTCCCAACTCACGCTGAACACAACTGACATTTTGTGAACTTTTGCTTAATATTTTAATTAAAAATGAGCATAAGATTGGTTTTTTTTTTTGCTTTGATTTTTTTTTTCAATCCAAAAATTACTTAAGTACTAATAATCAACTCATCAGTAGACTCGAAAAATTCTTAAAGCATGTTTGAAACTTAACCACTCATTCCATAATTCCCATGAACAAAATGAGAATCAGAAATGTTCAAACAAACTTATTAATTCAGGTCAAAAAATTAACCTTTTCAAAAAAAATTTGTCGGCATATAGACAGCTGAAAAATATGGCAAATATTTTTTGAAAAGGTTCATTTTTGGACCTGAATTAATAAGTTTGTTTGAACATTTCTGATTCTCATTTTGTTCATGGGAATTATGGAATGAGTGGTTAAGTTTCAAACATGCTTTAAGAATTTTTCGAGTCTACTGATGAGTTGATTAACATCGACGAAATGTCGGCTGCATATAGACAGCTAAAAATTACAAAACATTTATAAGCTCTATTTTTGGACCTGAATTAATACATTTCAATTGGCACTTAAGGCAAAAAACCAATTAAGTTCTTTGTTGGAAATTTATTTTTATTTTTCCTCACTTTTAGCAATTTCCAATTTCCTTAGATAAGATGTTTTGTGCAAAATCACCCATAACTAAAAATTAGTTGTCTAGAAGCGCCGTTGAAAATATATTCTTTTAAGAAAAAATAATCTCGATAAAACTGATGTCAAAAATAAATTTCACCACTGTTTGGGTAAAAGAAATAAATTGAGCCAAGAGCTCCGTACTACAGACGGAGGGTACTCCTGATATAATTGATGGGAGTCGATCATATATTTTTAATGCTTCTAGAATCTGTTCGGCATCAGTTATGCAAATTTTTAACAGTTTTCATTCTGTTTTTTCACTGTCGTCCCCAAGTTTTGGTTCAAAATCGTTTTTAATGATTCAACTAGTAGAAGGGAACTTTTGTTTTTCGCTTAACGACACTGTTTAAAATTTCACATTTACAGTGCACAGGTTACAGAGCAAAATAATTTCGTTGTAGCAAAAATTAAGTCGTGTATTTAATGGCGCAATTTTATTGATGTTTCATTATAGGATTATGCAAACATACATTTATTGCACTTTTATGGTCTGCTCCATTATCCTCCGTAATGGCGTTTAAAATAAATTTATTATATAAAATTTTTTCCTGTTTTAATTTTCATAAATCGCATTATGCTTATCAAATAAAATAAAAGCCAACTAATTTAATACGAACAGATGCACATTTATTGCTTTAGATCTTCTTTTTTTTTTAATTAAATACAATTTAATTAGAACTACCAAATGGAAATGCCATCAAGCTTTAAAATATACATTTAAAATTAGTGATACCGACATTAGTTTGGCGCAAATCAAATTATTTAGATACAAATGTTAAATTAAAGGAAAAATTTGCAAGAAATTGCACTAAATATTTCCTTTGATTAATTAATAACACATCACCCGATGTAACACTATCAATATAAATAGTTTTTACTCTGCTAACAAATAATAGTTTTGCAATATTTACATGAAATATGGGAAACATATTTAGGCAGGTATTTTAAAGCTTGATTATAGAATGCTTTTGGGGGTGGGTACGTTCACATTTTTCAAATATTTGAGTGCAAACATCAGGTAATGCTGAGCGCAAAATGGTGTTGGGGTTAAAATAACACTTGCGGTTTTCACACTTCGTATTAAAGTACTATTGTAGATCTTGGAGATATTTCAAATTTAATAAATCTTGATAAATTTAAAACTCGGCAACAACAAATCTCATAAATTTTTCATTTACTAAATTAAAAGCTCTGCAATGCCAAAAAAAGTAGTAGATTTACTAAATGTAGAAAGTGGATTTACTTACAAGTATGAAACAGCTGACAGATTTGGCGTCACATTGTTTTTTGCTTACATATAATAAAATGAATTGTAAACATTTCTTAAATTTACAGTGGAAAATATTAAAAAAAAGTTATAAAAAGAAATCACGAAAAAAGCTGGAACAAAATATGGGCTGACGCAGAAGTAAAAAAACTGCAAGAATTTTTACAGGAACCTCTCCACCTCCATCACCAACTCCGAAAAAAGCGGCAATTTTTCTAATACTTGCACCCTCTTCAGATGCTTCAAGTCTGTACAGAACAATTGCCAATTGGTACTCAACTGGGAATTGTTCTCATGAATGAGGTTGGTTAAATTCAAAATAATCCGAAATTAAAACAACAGGAGAATGGAATTGAATTCTGCTCACTCGCAGTATTTGTAAAAATCTGTTGTCGTCTAGTCCAGTTAAAATAGCTAAGGACCACTTCATTGACTTCGGAACTGAACGAAACATTCTGCGACGATACGATGCGACTAAAATAACGTCATCGATAACCTCGTCCAAGCTGTGTTCAACAATATCGTTCCTGTAACTATCTACTGAGATATTGGTTCTGCATACAGTTACTTTTTGTTAATAAATAAATATATGTACCTTTGCACTCCATCATTTCATTAACTTCGATTTGATCAATGTCATTTTGAACCAAATAGTTAATAATTTTTTCTTTCACAGTTTCCTTAGGCATTTTTTTAAGATTTTATTTCTTTTAATATTTTACGAAACAACAATTGAAAAATTCTTTTGTGTACTTTTGTCGGTAAAATATTTAAGCAAAAGTCAGCTGTTTCAACTTTTTTACAATACCAAACAAAAAGTCGCTCACACTTAGAAGTTTAAAATAGTATTATATTTAAAAGTATTGAGAATATAATACGAAGTGTGAAAACTGCTACTGTTCTTCAAAACGACACGTTTTGGTTGTGTTTTGAATAAAACTACGTAGACTATAGTTTTAGGTCTAAAAATATACCTTAATGTCTTCGGTCTTTTTCAGCCTTCTATATGCCACCGACATTTTGTTAAGGCTAATCAACCCATCAGTAGATTGGAAAAATCTAAAAAGAATGTTTGAAACCCAACTACTTAGTCCAAAATTCTCATGAACAAAATGAGAATCAGAAATGTTCAAACAAATTTTTTATAAAGAAAATATTTTACGTCTTGCAGCACCTTTACTTTTCTCAGCACTTGCTATATGTATTTTGGTGCTTTAAACCCAAATCTGCTTTCTGTTTTTCTCTATCACGTAAGAATTTTTTTTATGGGCCTGGCTTTCTGTTTCTTGTTGATTTTAATGTATTTTGCATCCCCACAAAAACATGAATTTCCAAAAGATTTTTGTGTTCGCTGCTATTGTATCAATGATAACAACGGTTTCAACGGCCAGAAATTCCTTAAACTTTACGTTTCTTGTTTTCTTTAAGAATGTTGATTGCTCCAATTTTATCACAAAAGAATATTTCTCAAGTTCGAGGAAGTAAAAATCGAACTTGAAAGCGGGATACAATTTTTAACAACTGGAAATCATATTATAAAATTAAATTAGTTGATAATACTTTTTTTGGAACAGGGTTGCGTTTTATTATGGCTCACACAAAATATTTTCAATGAGCCGATAGTTTTACCGCCGCACAGTGGGTTAGAATAGCATGTTTTCTTGGATCAAATCAGGGAAGCTATGTTCGGAAAGTTTTTCTTAAATTTTCAGTAAATGCCATTAAAAGAAGTAAAACAAAATGTTTTCTAAGTATACTTCAGTATAATTTTATTAAATAATACCAAATATCAGTGTAGGTATATGGTACAAGGAGTACAGTATGAGGACTTATAGTACATTTACACTAGTAATTCCTAAACTAGTTTATAATCATAAGCTAGTTTTATAGACTATACCATTTACACTAGCATTTTAGACAGTTTACTTGATTTTGTTTCACAATTTACAATAAATTCAATATAAAATATAAAATAGTAATATGGAGACTTTTGCAGAAAGAAATATTTATGTATTTTTCATCAAAATTGAATAAAACTCAATATAAAACTAATTATTTAGCGTGGAAAATAAGGAAGCACCTCTTATTTTCATCATACATGCTTAAATTTTATGTATTTTAGTAACATAAAGAATTGTGAAAGTTTTTAATTTATTTAATTTTAAAATATTTTCCTTTTTATTGTTTTCTTTTTCTATGTCAAATTCGCCTGGCCTTGCCAGACGAAAGCATAAAACATAGAGTCGCATTTGCAAAAACTGGTTGTTATCAACCAACTTATCTCAAAAACTAGTTAAAAACTTGTTTTTGATTTATATGGATAAACAAGTTTCTCAAACTAGTTTATCACGATAAACAACTTTTAACCTGTTTAAGGCGTAGATGTAAATGCACTATTAAACATTACATTTTATACATCTTACGGTTAATCATCAACATCAACATCATCGTCATAATAATCATCATCAGCAGAATCAGAATCAGAAACATCAACATCACTGAAATAGTTCTTGTTTGGAGCTGCAGTTACAATTAAATCAATGCCTCCTCTGGCAAGCTTTGAACCTTCTTTGTAGGCAATTGAGGCATGCTTGAAATAATTGGGTCAGAGGTTATCAAAAACATATTAAATATGTCTTGGTTTGATTTTTTGCGACTGCGCTTTTGTGAATGAAACCCCCTATATTTTTGAAAATCTTTATTTCGAGCTTGTTGCGCTTCTGCTGATAACTGTCCAATAGGTAAAGTGGCATTTGACACAATTTCGGGTCCGTGAATAAAATACTTGTGCAAATTTTTTCATTATTAATTTCATGGCTACTGGATACAGCAATAACCAACAAAACACAACATACAACAACAGCAGCAGTCGTGTGATCAATGTGATTTTTAGCTAATTTGACTGCTGCAACACTTGCATTAAACAATGCATAGCTTCTAAAAGGCACAAAAGGGCAGCGTAAACTTTTGCAATATAATAGAGATTTATGTGCTCTTTAATATAAACTAACTGACTGTTCCTCAATGCCGCAAGAAAATGGAAGCGATCGAAATGTAGTCGCTCGATTTCGAATCAATTTGGATTCCTCTATGTCGCCAGCTTGCGTTCGCATAGTCTTACGTCATGAAATTTTTCGAATTTACTTTACAGAGATGCCAGATCGGTAAATTAAAGTTTAAGTTGATTTTTTATTGCAGTATTGAAAAAAAACTACTAAATTGTTCTGGTGTAAATACAACCCTTCATAAAAGTAGTCAGCTGCATTTGACAAGTCTAAGCAAATACATACATAAATAACACAGAGTACCACAGAGTATACTCTGCAGAATACTCTGTTATAAAAAAACAAACATTTTGAAAGTGCGGAAATAGTTTTTGTGGTGTTTTAAAATTTAAAAGTATTTTTTTGCATAGACATTTAATAAGTATTTTGACGCGATGAGCACTGGTATTCCTCTGGCAAACTCAGGATGTTCTTCTATCCAGCAAACAAGTGGAATGTTTAAGCAAACTACATGCATGCATGTAATAATTGTTTAATATATTTACTAAATAAAATAAAAATTTTAAATATTTGGGGTTTGTAGTTTTATTTGCCAGTTTTTTAACAAAAAGAACAAAAATTTTTTCTATAAAAACTCCCACTCGATAGCAAAACAGCAAGTGCTTGATTTTGACATTTGTGTTCGCAGTGCTGACAACATGATCGATATTGAGGAATCGGATTTTTTTATGAAAACACTTACGTTTTTTCGACTTGTCGATCGAATTATCGTTCGAATAAAAGAACTTCATAGAGGAACCCAAAACAATTTTCTTTCGCTTAGAAAGCGAAAAATCGCATGACCGCAACATTGAGGAACAGGCAGTAAAACTTATGACACGAATGTGGACGAATAATAGCTATATATCTATTTAAAATATAAAAATGCAAACGTTTTTGGGCATTTCTAATAATAATAACTAAATCTAAAACACTTGCACACACAATTTGATACACATGTGCTAACGGAGTATTTGCAAAATAACTCGAACTTGATGGTTCCATTGAAAAATTGTTAACTTTTGCAATACTTTTTTAGAATAAATAAAATTTTCAACGGGAAAGTTTTCACTTTTTTTAGCCTTTTTTGCACAAAATTTTTTATAAAGTTTGAATTTGAAGTTTCGCTACAAAAACACCAGAGCACTTTTGACATTTATTTTAGCGACAAGTGATGTAGAATTTTATATACTCTAACCGAGTACAAACAATTTTGACGATATTTAAATTTTTTTTTAATGAATCCAAGAAAACAGGCTATTCTAACCGTCTGTGCGTCAATAGTGAGCCGTTGGCAATAATATTGCTGTTCTTTTTGCAATGGCTAAAAATTCGGGTCTTAGTAATTGTGTAGAATTATAGTTCATTCACTTTATATCATACAAGTAGTGGAACTTCGTTATATACATTTTGGTGTCTTAAACTTAACGCTGTTAAATATTTCTATTGGGCGGCACGGCACGACTTCCTCACACACAAAACTGTGTATATGCAGCGGAAGGAGATTTTGCCATGGCCTGCACTATTTTTTTTTTTTTTTTTCATTTTATTTGAAGCGTGACAGTATGAAGGCAAAATGGAATTTACGTTACATTTTTTGACAATAGAAAGAAATGTATTTAGTTTTTTGCCTCGTAAAGCGCAATGAAAGTATTAATACTTGTAAAATAGTCTGAACTCTGTGATTTATGTTTTAGTTTCAACAATTTCTTTTTTTTTTATAAAAATAATACCGTACAGATATAGGTGTTTTTTTCTATTTGTCAAAGTGGCATCTGATTTCCTTAGAAATCACCTTTTTGTGACACGTTTTTCGAGAAGCAGCTACTTTCTAAGAGTTCCCAACGGTAACTCTGTCAAGTTGGAATGAAAATTCAAATATAATGTTACATTCATATATAAAAATAATTGCAGTGTAGTAAGAAAAGCTGGAGTTAGTGAATTTGAAGCAATATTCATTGTGCTAAAACAATGTTACGGCAACGTTTGCTTAGAAATATTTTTTCGAAGAGCTGGTGTGTAACTAATTAATAATTAACTTCTATCGATTCATCTGTATCTGAAATATACAACTGAAATATATAACTTAGGATATATGTAGTTGATATTTTCTTTAACTTGCTAAAACCCATACATACACATGTAATTTAAATATATTTTCCTCACATAAAATACGGTATTCTTAATTTAAAGGCTTAAAGCAACAATCCCTTCATTAAGCAGCTTTTGTTTTATAATGCAGTTTTGAATAAACGCTAATATTATGAACAGCGGTCAAAGTTTCCTTATTCCTCCCACAACACCCTCTCATTCAAAATATTCAAATTCATATTTGCATTTGCATTAACGAAATTACATTAAGCCGCAAAATTGGATTTCATTATGAGAGCATTTTCGTGTATGACACATAATTTGCATAAATGACAAACTGCATAGAATATTAATGGCGAAAACATAGAAAATTTCTGGAAATTTACGTTTTATGCCCAATAATTTATGCAACAAGGAAATTTATGCAGCTTAGGGCCTTAGCTAAAAATGTGCTCGTTTAAAATTTTTTGTCGATTTGCTTTCAATACAAATAATTTTGAAAGAAACGTGCAACTGATGAGCAAAATAAAGCGATCTGAACTTAACAGAGCTTATTTTATTTATTTAATGCACTTTTCGTTGAACGCACGCTTATTTTAATGTAATTTAAAATATTTGCTAATGATGCAAAATTACTTTTGATTTTAATAATAATTATGTATGAATTAAAAATGTTATTAGTATTTAAGGCAGAAGAAATAAACAAATTGTAGTCAGAATAAAAAGTGTTGGCAGTCAACTACGATCACGTCTTTTATTCTTCTAAGGAGTAACGGTTCAAGTGCCGGCAACTCCCTTTCTTATCAATAACATATCGACGCACAGTCACGGTACAAGTACCGGCGATTCAAATTAGTGTTAATACAATTCAAGCATGAACATTTGGTGACCCCGACGTGATCGGTTGATTGTCAATTTACAAAATATTCCAGCGACCAAGAAGAAGGCACAGTGATGGAGTTTGAAGAACTTGTTCACTGCCAGCTCCTATTAGGAGCACAGATTGAGCCGATTACAAGGAACTTTTCAAAGGACATTAATGCTCGCTGATTCCGAATGATTTTTTGGATTTCAGTTGACGTTGGATGCTTATTAGATACGTGCTGTTGATGGTCTTGAGATGGATGTGCTTCATCATTCAACTTCAACAGCTGCATTGATCCTTGCTCGAACAATTTGGTGTGCTGAGTAATCTTTCCACAATAGTCTTCTATTAAATAGTCATCATGCAGGGGTTTGGATGTCATAGCCATGATAGTTTTATCATGGCTATAGTTTTAGTTTTTTTGTCAGCAAGCTCCGTCAAATTTTCAAACCGTTTGGCAAAATATGCTGGCGTCTTGCGATCCTTAGAGTCCTTCTTGTTTTTCATTCGTTTCAGGAAATAGAATAGCCAGCCTGTGAATAGCTCGCTTAAAAACTTACCATACCGTCATCACCCTTGTAGACCTTGATTATTCGTCCTAAGGGCCATTGCAGGACAGGAGCGTTATCTTCCTGAATGATCACCATTGTATCTGACTCGATTTCCCTGATTGGACCCTTCCATTTGTACCGCTGAAAGTAGTTCATTGAGATATTTCTTTCACCATCGTTCCCAAAAGTTGTGTTTCAGTTGCGACATCAGTGAAATATTAGAACTTCCTCTTTTACAAAAGTTTGGGAAATAAAAGTAATATTTTTTGCGGCAAAGACTAGGTAGCTTCTATAGTATATTGGACTCGGAAATATACATATACTGACTGTTTGCTTGTTTTTCGAAAATTTAAAAAAAAAAAAAGATAGACAGACATTTAACTGCAAAATTTATACCGTATTTTCACTAAATTTTTCTCCGTTTCATAAAATACTAACAGATAAAAAAAAACTAACGTAACCTGAGTCTAAAAACTGTATTTGATAACAGAGTTGTATTTTGTTTCTAATTTTAAATCGCACCAACTTTTACACACCTAAACATGCGAAACAAAACTATAATAAAAAAATGTAAATTCTGGCACCAAAAACAACATTTAGTAACAATTTATTTTTTCTACATTTCAGTAATTTTAAACCCGATTTTGCCCGTTTTCAATATGTGCAAGAAGAGATAATGAAAAACTTAGTAATATAAATTTTATTAATATTGACTTCAAAAACGGCATTTAAAAATGGGTGCCTTTTAGGGAAGGTTATAAAAAAGCTGCAAATCGAAATATTAAGACTTACATTTTATTTCATACAGAATGGAAATTGAAATACTTGTCAACAGATACAAAGCAAAAAATTTGTCACTCATATTTGTGCTGGCCAAATGAAAGTTCATGCTTCAATAATTCGAATATCCGTTTTAATTTTGTACTCTATAAAGGTCTATAAGGTTTTTTATTGTTCGTTTTTGCAAAAAAAAAAAAAAAAAAATTATTCAGTGTTCTAGAATTCTCCTAAATATGTTTGCTGGGTGTATTTGGTTTACTTGACTTTTTGTTCAATTATGGTTTTGCTTCTTAATTCTAATCCTTTATAGTGTACATATTTTACTTTATATTTACTTTTGAACTTTACCAGACCGAAAACTATTTTCCTGTTTTCCACAACATTGAAAGGAAAAATCAATTAATTTAATGTTTGTTTTTAATTAAATTTTTACAATTGCACACAAAGAAAGGGATCTGAATATAATAGATAAGGTGAAACTTTAAATAATAAATCCCAATTAAATGAATCCTTTAACAACTTACAAAGAAAAACTAAAAGGAAGATACATAAGTTTACAAAGCAATATTTAAAATAAAGGTACAGAAAAAAAATTTTTTCTATGCTTATATGCACTACACAGAGAAAAAACAGCAATGTTTGACACAAAGGCACATTTTGATCATAATTTTTATACACGCACCCACTCAAAACACACGATATTTTGGTCGATTACTACGATTGTGAAATTAATTATTTATTTGTTTTAAGAGCAAAATGAACCTTTTCAAAATGTTTTCTGTCTTTTTCAGAACGAACTCAAGCCTGATAAAATTAGTAACTATTCTACATGATATATGTAGCTCGACTATGAGGTTAAATTAATGCTTGAAATAATCTTCATTAATAGCACGAAATGTTTTGTTAGCTCGTTTTTAATGCAAGAAACTCATTCATGGAATGATGAAACTCGGAAGAGGAATGAAGTTTTTTCTGTCAGTTTTATTATTATTTTTCTGAAAACAAATCTAAAAATTGTTATCCATAGAATATGAAAGAAAACTGTTTTTGGTAACGGGCCCACCATCTAATGTTTTTCTTCAACTAGTGTTTATTTCGTGAATGGTAGCACTTAGCTCATGTGTGATTTGGCAGATAATTAGTTTTATCCTTCCACTGAACAAATATGGTTGTATATACGCTTCACTAAGTGGGCCTGCGATCGACTTACAGAAGATGCCGATTTTGCAAAAAAAAAAAAAAAAATCATCTTTTCAGATGAAGCTCATTTTGATGTTGGCGGGTATGTAAACAAGCAAAATTGTCACATTTGGGGCACAGAAAACCCGCACTCACACGTTGAAAAGCTGACACACTCAAAGCGAGCCACTATTAGGTGCGGATTTTGGTCCAGAGGCATAATTGGTCTATTTTTCTTCGAAAATCAGCAAGGAGTGGCCGTTACAGTCAATGGCGATCGTTATCGGGCCATGTTGAATGAATTTGTGTTCACAAAAATTGAAGAGGAGGATAATGGCAATATTTGGTTTCAACAGGACGATGCTACACGCCACACAGCCGAAACTATACTCGATGTTTTGCGACGTTTTCAAAAAAAAAGTTACTCCTTTAGTTACAAGACGACAATGCAGCAAAAACATATGCTGGTTGCCAAGGGCTTTGCCGGTTGCGTAGTGTAATCAGAAACATTTACGATTCTCTTTGTAATTATAAAGAGTTACTAGTCCGACAGTTCCGAAAAGAGGATTCTATACCAGTTACTTTTCCCTTTAAAAAGCAAGATAATAGTAAGCAAAATTTTATAGGTATAATTCAAAGCAACACCTGAGACTGGCGAATGATGCACATATCCCATATGCGAATGATGCCCATATGCCATGATATAAAACCCCAAACAGTGATGTCAATAACTTTCTGTTTTATTAATTTTACTTTATAGTCGAAATCTATGATTTACACTTAAAATTGCTTAATCCAGCTGCTTTAGTTCGATTTTAGTTCCTCAGAATTGGGAAAGATTTGTTTGTGGTAAAATTGTAGTAAGCGACATTTTTAAGGAAGACAAGAAAAGTGAAGTTGAAGGCTTATTGGCTGGAGTACATACCATGGCTATTTTACGTCCACCAAGACGCTCTTTAGCAAACAAATTGTTTTAAACCCAAATAATGACTAATTGAGACTGTTTTTTAAGCAGCAGGGCTTAGTTGTCATACCAGCTAGGTCCTTCATTACTGTTTCTCTATATTTAATCTATTGACTAAATTTTAGTTTTATAACTGTACTTTTTCTATTAATTGGAAAGTATTTTATATTCTCTCACCAACATCCAAGGGATTTTAGGGCTTCTTACTATTGTATCAAATTTAGAATATTCCTTAAACAGCTTGTATTAATCGCTGACCCTCCGTTTCATTTTAAATACCTGAGCTGAAGCGTTTTTAGAGCACATTGCTATCACTATACATTATTTGTATTAAATAGCGATATATTGCTTAAATTTAAAATCAAATAAAAAGAGTTTCAGTAAAAACCCCAGTGTAGAAATTTAATTTAATATCAAAGTTATTTGAGTCGGAAGCACTCGTCAATAGATACAGATAACAACTTTATTCAATATTTGACAAGCATTGCTTTGTATTTCTCTTTCTAATATAAATAGAATCTTTCAATTAATCTTAATATAGCATCCAAGTACGTGCATTAATATTGTTTTAAAGCAAACACAGACAACAGCAGTTTAATATCTCATCATTCCATTTATCATTTTCCCCCTATAAACTTTAACCTTAAAGCTAAAAACAAAGCATTTTTAATGTGTATCCATAATATACATGCATACATCTCTATGTACTTGTATTTGTACACAAAAAAGTATTTTATCATCTCGGACATTTCATTTTATTATAGAAGTACAAATCGAAATCTAAATTAAAATTTTCAGTTGCTTTCCTTGTAAAAGCTACAAAATAATAATGATGGCAAAAACCAGAATCCTCAAAAGACAAAAAATGTTACAAAGCAAAAAGAAGATAATATAGAAAATCATCATTATTACAAATGAATGTCAAAGGAAAAAAATTTGTTTATACTAAAATAAAAGCCATCATAAAATGACCTACCAATATTGTGTCCTTTGCCACTGTCAATGCTTTGGAAATAACTACAGCAACCAACTACTACTGCGAGTCCTTTTACAAACATACATACATATAAACTTGCCAACATGATTTTGATAAATATATACATACATATGTATGCATATTTAGTTACATACACACATACAAATCTCCATGGTGAATACCAACCACACCATATGATTATTATGTTTTCAAAACAGCATTATTGAAAATAAAACTAAATTTATTTGTTAGATACTCCCACTTATGTATCTGTCAGGCCATCGTTTCAGAACAAGCACAGTGGATTGATAAGTTACTAAACAAATTTGTTCAATATATAAAATTTATAAAACAATGACAGAAGCAACGATGTTTAGATAACTGCATACTTAGTAAAAGCCGTCCACTCAAGCTCATGGGTTTTGTGAAAGCATATTTACAGTTTACAAAAATTAGAAGGAAAAATGAAACTTTCATCTGCCAGTGGGATACGACAAGCACTTTCACCATAAAAATAGCTGTTGCGCATTTTACATAAGGGGTTACTCTCCTAGTATAAATACAATTTAAAAAATGCAGTCAAGTACAAGGCTGGCTCGCACATTTAGGATTACGTAGTACGTATGAGTAATGTACGTATGGAATATGTGAATATGTGAATACATATATTTCCGGTATTCAAAGGGTCGTCCTAAAGTCAGAAGTCTTAAAATAATAGCACGAAAATATATGACTGCTGTGAGCAACCTGTCATAAAGTATGAAAATATGAGTCAGCTGCTAAAAAAAAGAAAGCCATTTAAATATTATTGTTCATAATGCCAGAAATAAGTGAAAAAACTAAAATAATAGCCAGTTTGTGCAAAAACTAGCTAGTAGATGTTTTGATAGCTGATTCAAGTAAATTTGAAATCAAATAAGTCCATATTTACAAACATATACATTAAATAATAATTAATTAAATAATAATAAATGATATTAAATTAAATAAATAAGTTTATTCAAACAAAAAGAGGTGGCGCTGGTTCAATGGAGTCGATTCATTTTTTGGACGGCGGCCAGTACGCAAGCGTTTGTGCGCTGCCAGTCTTCAAAAATTAGTATCTCATTTTTAAGTGAAATGCATGGATATGGATGTTGATATTATTGCACTATAGTGCATCTCTAACCTAAGTAAAATCTAAGTAAAATTACTGATCACCTTTTTTCCACATTTGCTGAAACAAACGTGACCATGTGAATGCGTGTTACCTCCTGCACCTTAAATTATCTTCGTATTTCACATCACTTCTACTTTCATTATTCAGGCAATCAGTATAAGCATGCGATTAGCAAGATCACTATTGCAAAATGCAAGTTATAGCTAAGTAGTTCTTTATAAGTTCGATAGCGTACTTTTTGAGCAAAGTCTGGCAAAATGGGAGCACTCGAGAGTAATCATTGAAAGAAGAATAATGGACGAAAATTCATCACAAAAGTACGGCTGCACTACAAACCATATATATATATATTTTTTTTGCAATGATGATGCTGTAATAAAAATTTAAACACAAATTTTGGGAAAATTTTATGTTATTCTGCAACGAATTTAGTCCGTTGCAGGCATCTAAAAATGAAGTACTAACTGAAAAACGTCAATTATGTTGGTTGTCTTAGGTGATTTTTTTTGTTTACATATTGAAACCAGGGACCGGAAATAAGAGTTATTTTTAAATTTTTGAAGAAATAAATCAAATATAAATGAACATCGTAGAAAAGTTTTAATTACACCATCATGATTTTTAGGCGAAATGCATCCAACATATCGCATGATTTTTAAATTTTTGATTTTTATTTTAACAATCAAAACTAAGAGATATTTTTTATTTTTATTTTTTTAAATGAAAAATAAAAGTTATTTTTGATTCTTATATTTTTAAATGAAAAATAAAAGTTATTATTGATTTTTATATTTTAAAATGAAAAATAAAAGTTTTTTTTTTGATTTTCATATTTTTTCATCATCAATATAAATAAAAATCAATTCAAAACTCTTATTTATTTCTTGATACCGTATGTATTATAATATGCTGCTTCATTCAAATTTCTATATGAATATAATATATTATGTGACTTATCCATTATCAGCTATAAAAACATGAATGCATAGAAATAGCTTATAAGTTTTGGCTGCCATTCAAATCAGTGGTAAGAGGTCGTTTTCAGATGTTCAATTTTACCATAATAATTGATTTTAAATTTTCCTCAGATAAATTATATCTCAAATCTCCCAATATTAATCTGAGTGCTGAAAATGACCTTTCTAAAGTGACTTGAGTGTCAGGTACAGAATGAACAATTAAAGCTAATTTTCGAAGCCATGGAAACACAAATTTTTTGCTCTCCCAATATTCCAATAAATTAGCAGAAGTATCGCAACGCTTTTCTTTGTAATTGTCTATTTCAAAATAAGCTTTGCGGACATATTACCTACACTTGTCACGAATTTCTAATCTAAAAATATAAAAATCAAAAATAACTTTTAAATTTCATTTAAAAATATAAAAATCAAAAATAACTTTTATTTTTCATTTAAAAAAAAAAAAAATATCAAACATAACTCTTATTTTCTATCTAAAAATATAAAAATCAAAAATAACGTTAAATTAATTATTCAAGCTCTTGATCTTTGGTTTTTTATAAAAAATAATATTAAACAATTATTTATTTATTTTAAATATTTCGCCAACAATTTGTTGGCATCTTCAGGAAAATAATTATAAAATTCAAAAACAAAAACAAATTATTGAAAAAATTTGATTAATAAATATTAAAAAAAAAAAAAATCAAAAATGGTTTTCCCGTCTTAAAATGTATTAACAACATTCATGAACGACATAAATATAAAAAACAAAATCGAAATTAACATATAAGTTATACGACCAACATTTTCCATGTTAACGTATACAACATGTTTAATACTAAAAAATAATAAGTTAACATTCCAAATGTTGCTCATAGACTAACATAATGTTTATAAATATTTTCTTTAAGATATCTAAAACTTAAACAATATTAAGTTCCTAATCTTTTCTTAACTAAATATCTATAACTCTGAGCTAAATTGTCAGTATCTACTTTAAAATTTATTCTGTGTGCTGTTTTTGTTTTTGAATTTTATAATTATTTTCCTGAAGATGCCAACAAATTGTTGGTGAAATATTGAAAATAAATAAATAATTGTTTAATATTATTTTTTATAAAAAACCAAAGATCAAAAGCTTGAATAATTAATTTAACAATATAAAGATCATATAATATAAAGATAATTCAAAAATAACTCTTATTTCTTGATTTTTTTGACAAAAGTCGTAAGAGTTACGGTCCCGGATTGAAACAGCTGACTATTTACTTATTTGCCCAAGCCAGCCCAAAGAAAAAATGCCGGCTGATTTTTGCAAGAATAATTAGAATATTTATCTCCCAAAATCCCTCTCACTTGCTCGAGTTTTAAGTAGGGAAACTGTTTTCGTGCAAATTGGGCTCCTGCAGGCTTCTAATGTTGAGTAATATTCTTTAATATGATAATATAAATGTTATTTGTATTATACCATAAGATACAATATGCGTTCTCTTTTCGTGAGTTTTTAGGCAACTTTATTTTCATTGTTGTTATTCTTGCGAAAAGCAATGTTCAATATTAACAATTTCCCATTTCAAGTTCATAGTCCTTAAGATATTTTCTTGCCAAATATGCTACTGTGCAGTTTTGGTTTTTTTCTTTTTTTTTTGTGACTAAAATTTCTAGTTGACAATTATTGTAACAAAAACTACCAACTTTTAAAATAAAACAGGACTTGCAGTTGTTACACAAATCTTGGTATGTTGGTATGTCCACCATACCAGATACTAAACAGAAAATCCTTAACGTTGTAATGATTCTCTTTTGGAGAATAACAAAGCATTATCTAACAATGTCCTGAATACTAAAAGGTTATTTTATTTCATTCAATTCCCTATACAGGTTCCCTTCCATTACTTCACCTTTTTCAGCTTCCTTTTCAATTTTGTCTTTTTTTCTATTATTTTGTTTTACATTTTTCGTTTTTGTTTTATTTTGTATTGTAGTTCTTTGCGATATTTTTCTCTTTCCTCTATTTCAATTATTGGCAGACATGGCAAAATATAAAATCATGCTTATCAATAGTGTTGTTCTATTGTGTTTTGAATTCGAAATTTTATGCTCTTGTTGGTATTATTATCCTGGCTGTAGGTTTTGTTGGTGCTGTAGTTGTTGTAGCTGTTGCTTGTCTTTGTCTGGCTTCAGCATTATTTTTCTGAGCTTTTGGCTGCTTATGTGCTTGTTGTTGCTGTTGTTATTTCCTGTATCAGCAATCACTGTCACTGTCAATTTTTATTATAAAAAAAATAAATAGCAAAAAATTTAAAACTAATATACAATATGTATGCATTTTCGGAGAGAGAGAGAGACAGAGCGAGAGAGAGAGCTTTGAATTTTGCAATTGTTGCAATGTAGCAATATGCAAAATAGTTTTCTTTCTTTGGCCCAAATGAGATGCCCCAAAGCACAAACATATTAATGAATGTGATACTCGTTATACAAACACATACACCAAGTTAGACAAGAGGAAAACAAGTCTTCAATTCAAATGTGTGTATACCTTTCCTTATTAATGTCATCTCACATTACTATATTCGTTTTATGAAAGCCCAAAGCGATATTTTTTTTTGCATACACATTTTCAAGTTTATTTCAAGTATTGGGCTAATAATTCACTAAAACTCATTTCAATAAAACTGCAATTATTACTGATATTTAAATGTGTACAAAAAAAATAAAAACAGCGTTAGAAGTTAAGCAAAAGTTGCAGCAAAATCCCAACTACTTATATTCATTATGCAGTTCCTTCAAGTAATACATAAGTGTCGATGATGAAAACTTACCATAAACATTTAAACGTGCCGAATGCTCAACACTGCCCATTGTATTGGTGGCAATACATTTATAAAGTCCACCATCATCCGGTCTCACATGAGAGATATTCAAATGACTTATCACATCACCGGACATATCGACAAATTGTCCAATGGCAAAGCGATGATGCAAAGAAACGTCCATAATTGGCTGTGAGTCCAATAACCATGAAAACTGTAAGAATATATACATATACACAATATTTTATGCAAAAAAGATAAATGTCAAATGGCAACGGAAATACAAAAGTTATAAAACTGATCACACAGAAACCCATTACATTGCCTACAACTCAAAATTAAAGCTGAGTCAATTTGTTTTTATGCAAATGGGAGATAACATTTTTTTTCAAACAAGTGATTTTGTTTATAATTTACATAATTTATAGGTCGGAACCTGATTTAGCACAAATGTATATTCTGCATCAGAAATCAGGCAAAATAACGACAAAATATACACCATTTACACAATTATTTCTATTGATATAAAACAGCCAAAGAGTAGAATTAATTATAAGTATGTGTTTTCTTTTATAAACACACTATGCTCTAAAAATCCACAAGGGGTGAAATTATTTTTTATTGTTAGGCAAGAACTGTATTCAACGTTGCCTTTGCAAAATATCAAAAAGTGGCACATAAAAGGGGGTTTTCACGAAAAAGTTGTAGAAGAAAGAGTATTGCGCTTTTTAAACACAAATACATGCATAAATATTTCCTTTAGTTTTGCTAAGAAAAACAAAGAATTTATAGCAAAAAATAATAAATAAAAAAAATTGCATATAAAAAAATCAAAAACAACAAACAATTATTACAGTGAAACTTCGATATTACGAACTTCGTATAACGAAAAACTCAATATAACGAAGTTTTAGCTGAGTCCCTTGAAATCACCTTTTTATTGCAAAGTTTTTCATACAAAAATGCACTATAGCTATAACTAAAAAATTCTAAATTATAAAGCCTCTATGTAGCGAAGTATTTTTTCAAAAGCCTCTACAACGAAGTCAGAATAAAGCATAAAGCAAAATTATATTTTAAGCAAAACGGGGAAGTCCCTTTCAAAAACAAAGAAAGGTAAATGTCTTGGCAGGTTTATATATAAGACGCCACAAATTACATAATCAGTTCTGTTTTGGTTCTTTGCCAAAAGCGTAAATCAATTTCTATATAAGAAGAAATTTCTATGACTGATGCTGTTGATCGTGGTGATTAGTCTAAGCAAGAAATTGCTAAACAATTTTATATACCGCCGAGTACTCTTTTTACAATTTTAAAAAATCGGGAAATTATTAGCAGCACTAACCTTTACACCCATATTCATAAAAACTATTGAAAGTTTATTACACGTTTATTTGACAAATATTCCGTAGAAATACGTCAAATAAGAGCTTAATAAACTTACAATAATAGTTATGAATATGGCCTTTAAAGTGCAAAAGATTGAGCCTTGCAGATAGTGAAGATGTTGAGCAATGTTTATCTAAATGGTTTACAAAATGTCGAAATCAAACAAACAAAAATTACACAATATTTTGCTAAAACTTAATATATATTTACCTCCGAAATAGTGAATTTTTATTACATAGTATTTTCGTGTATTTGGGCCAAAAAAACTGTAGTTATAACGAATTTATTTCGCATTTCTTTAAATTTTGTTTTACCAAGGTTTCCAAATGCATATGTATAACGAATCAACAGCTATAATGAAGTATTTTTCGATCCCCTGTAGATTCGTTGTATCGAAGTTTCACTGTATAATATTTGAGTTCTTTTAGTCTTACAGGCCAACGTGAATTGGCGCGTCAAGCATATTTTTGTTGTGTAAACCACCCATTTTCGTACAAAATGTGTGGCTTAGACGGCAATAATACGCTTGATGCGCTAACTTAGGTCAAACTGTAACTCTTTGTATTTAATAATTACTATTTCTTAAACTTAAATCAAGAAAGGCTTTTGTAACTAATAGTGGAGATTAATAACTTTTAAAGAAGATACGAAAAATAAATGCCGAAAATTTATTAGCGGGGAAGCCACTCACTGTTTCATATCTGCCACGACACTCATCAGAACCCAAACTTTGGGTTCGAACTCAGCCCACGTAAACATACGCCGCTTAATGAAGCGATGTTTAGCTTCTCAAACAACTGAATATTTGACTCAATTTCGGTCTACATTTAACTTATTGAATAATCATTTCCAAAATTTATTACTGTGTCTGTAACTTAATATTTATTGTTGGGTAGAATTTTCATATATCTGATGGTTTTGTATACGGGGAACACGTGTTTCCAAACTATTCATAGTTTTTGACTTGTCGAAGTGTTTACTTCGTTCATATTTTTGCTTTATTTCAGCTGTTTATGTATGTATATATGCACTCGATTTTTACATTTTTAAATCTATAAATTATATTTTTATTTTTCATTCATTTTTTATCTCTTTTCTGTGGTATTTTTCATGAAAGCAAACCTGTCAAACAGAAAATCAGATTTTATGCCTACTTTCATGGCAAACATCGATGTACGGGCAGACATATGCTCGATCAGCGCTGTCCGGGCATGACCGCAACATTAGCGGTCTTCATCAGCCATGAGCAATGTTCGACATCATGTTCATACCAAGTTCATAGCTAGTGGAGACCCCCAGTTAAGACTGTTGAATTCTATTGCGAAGCTAGGCCTAAAAATCAAACTGTATTTCGTGTACTGCGTGGTTTTTCTTGATCAGCATAATTGAACAAATGTATCTACAACTGGGGAAAGTGTGCACAAATTTTAGCCAATTAACTCGGCAATAAATGTCAAAACACCTGTATATTCTCATCCAGTTTGTTCTGCCGTACACTGTTGCTGCTATTCTCGATTGTGTGACAGAAAAGCCGTCACCCTTTACTCTTTGTAGTTCCCAACAACTGCACATCTCACGACCAGCACTGATGTGAATTTTTAATAAATTTTTTTTATTAACACGCTCTTAAGGTTAAACTGACTTAAGAAATCAAGCATTAAAACGATTTCAAACATCATGAATACGCTGACCTGTTGGTTGAACAGACAGAAGTGAGTAGTGACTTCACAAAGAAACCCATCCTAGTCGAAAAGCTACAGTTTAGCTCAATTGTTGCATTTAAGCAAATGGCAGTCAACGGCCGATTTTCTCAAAGCTCGTCGGTCCATCCTCTATGATAGACTATTTGGTATGGCTCATGATTTGGCAGAGTTATCAGGCCGTGGTTTTTACAAAATTAAGTTGGCCAAGCAGTTACCGTGAATGGTGTTCACTATGGCGAGATAATACCAAACTTCTTGTGCTCAGTAATTAAGGATATGAACTGTATAATACGCAGTTCCAACGAGAAGCCAAACAGACAATGAAACTGTGACTTTTTTGTGAGAAATTCAATGGACGCGCTATTCCATGTGACTACCTGCCACGCTCACATGATTTTACATCATAGGATTCAATTCTTTACAATTATAAAAAAATTGTACACCAATACCACCAGAACATTTCCAGAGCTCAAAAATAAGCTAATTCGGCAGATTAACGAAATTAAATCACAATTTAATTTCAGAGTCACTGAAAATATGCACCATCGTACAGAGGCATGCCACAAGAGCCGTGACAATAGTTAGTAGCACGCCTAATTGTTTAGAGCATTTTGTCACTAGAAATCGATACCAAGATAATTTTGCGCAAATGATTTGCTTTTTTTTTTGCAATTACTATCGTGCGTTGTGGTTGGTCCACTCCCTATAACAGACTGCAGTGAACCAGTTACTGATTCTTCCAGATTGCAAATTATTGCACTTACCTTATATGTATATCGGTGTTAAGGAATTAAAGTGCACTTGAGACATTTTGAAATTGTTATCAATTTTTATTTATCTTTTCATGCCGTTTAGCTGCATTAATATTTCATCTTTAATAAAATATGTGCGGAAACGTTGCTGTATGCGTTCAATTTGAATACCACTAGCATTTTTTTTTATACCGTCAGCAAAAATGTCATATGCTCTATTTTATCTGCATAAAATTTTTGCACATAAATAAATTTAATAATAATTTGGCTACTGATACAATTCTCTTGAAAACACACATATTTGCTTTCCCACCCAACACTAAATTTCAACACTTCTCAAATGAATGTGTGGGTGGGTATGCACGAGTTCATAAACGAATAAAAGCAAAATAATAATAATAAGAGAAAAAAATAAATTTTTTTACTTACTTGCGGTGGCGGTGAACCACTGGCAGAACATTTAAGCGATATTAATGGGCCAGGACGTACATTTTGTTCAATAAAAGTATAAATCAATTCTGGCACGGTATCTGCAAGGACACAAAGTGATTACAAAGATGATGAATTGAAGTAAAATTGTGAGACAAAAAATTAAGAGAAAATTTTTCAACATGAGTACAAAACCACGAATAAGGACAAAATATATTTACCTCCTAGTTTTAATTCGGCCATTGCTTGGGCACTTGATTTCTGATTTTCCACCAAACACTGGTACACACCACGATCACGCCTCCCTACATTTTGTATGACCAGAGAAGTTTTTGACAAAAAACGCAAGCTAAAATAAGGGAAACAATATAGAAAGTTAGGTTTTTAGTTTTAAATAAATGTTTGCAAGTATGTGTGTATGTTTTTCTTTAATATCACGGAACTGTTCGAAAACTTGGTACCAATGTAGTTCAGTAATAATATTTCATAGAAAATTTTCCTCAAGCAGTCGAATCGAACCTGCATTCTCTGGACTGTGAGGCACTCTACCAATTCATCCATCGAAGCCCTAAATACTTTTTCCCTAATTTATAAAAATTATTACAGGCTTATAAGACTGTTATTTGGCATATTTGTATGGAAATTCTGTCAAATAAGAGCTTTATAAACGTGTTATAATTTTTATGAATTAGACGGTTTGTATATTATTGTTGTGATAAATAGGCTCACAAAAAATTAAAGCTACATATTCTGTTAATAATACAACTTTTAGGTGCCTAAGGCCCATAACTACCACAGGATAGTCCACCCAAACCCACTTTGTTAATTGTAAATAAAACAAAATTTTCTGACAGAATCATCTTAATGTTTTCATTAAAATAAAAAGGCACACGGCAATTGTACACAAGATGAAGCATTGGCCGAATGCGCGCCGTGACTTCGGCGGCAAACCTCATTGTGATAGTCCATATTTTCATTTATTTTTATGTACTTTCAGTTCAATGTCAATAGTTTGCCAATTTATGTCATAATTTAGCTCTTTAATTGTTCTTGAATACACTTTTTTTTCAAAAATCCCCAAGAAAGAAGTCCCACGGTGTTACATTGTGGTGGCGGCCAATCGACTTGGCTGTGTGAGAGGAGACACAAGTCTTTTGAAACCAACCACATATCGTCTAAGTACATAGCCTTTATTTCTTAACATAGAAAAAGTATGTTATTATCTCGCGATAGCTAGCAACATTTACAATAACTGCTTGGCCGACTCTATGTTCGAAGAAGTGCGGCCCCATGTCGCCGCTTGCCCATAATTTGCACCAAACAATCACCAAGGTGCGATATGTAAAGACATCAACTTTGAGCGGTCGTAGGTTTTTTTTTTGCAAAAGTTGGCATTTCTATGTCTTAACGAATCCACTGAATTGAAAGCGATTGATAAAAAAGATCACAAAGTGAACGAAATTCATATCGATCTGAACTTGTATTTTCGTAAAAGACTTTAAAAAAACTTAATGCACTACTCAATTATGTACATCTCCATGGTTGAATTTGCCAAGCCTGGAAATATCAAATTAAGTTGGACACAATGCTTGATGTTAAAGTATGACGTATAACTAACAACGTGTATAATGGTTGGACCAATATTTCCAATACATATTTATTTATGTCTGCGAAGAGCCTCAGCCGTTTAGGCTGATCTTCCATGCGATTTTGTAGTACCAACCATACGGACTACGTTGTAAAGTCGGGTATTTTATAATTCGTGTGCAGCATGATTGCCTTTGCTTCTACATCGGTGGAACTAAAAAACCGTTTGACAAAAACTTCACATACTCGTACTTTGGAAAAAGCATAAAATTTGCATAATAAATGAGTAGACATTTCTTTTAAAAGACGTTTTAATGTTTCTGATCAATGTACCGCTATTCACACGCTAGAAAATGTCCAACTGTGAGAGGATTTCCAGAAATATATCGTTCATGCCTTGATACTTAGACAACTCGCCTTCTTGGCAACATGTCAGTATCTGTGTTCTTGTTTCCGTTTCAGATACAGAACGCCTCCTCTTTGGGCATAACTGCGCTTTAACGCGTCTGATCAAATTCAAAATCAAATCTGTATTATTAGGTTAATAGATATTAGAATATTGGAAATGAAAGTTTTCACCTTAAGCATCATAAATTCAGATTTTTGAAGGCACTCCTTTCCTGATATCCTGATATATGTATATGATACGAGCACCGTAAAGTTGTCTTACGTCATTTCAGCTCTTAGAGACTTTTCACTAAAAGCAGTCATCAATTTCTACTTCTTTAAACGTCTGCTGAGCAAAAGAAAAACATGTACATGTGTTTTCATCCTGTTCTTCAAATATTTACTCAAGCATAAAAATTTAACGCTTGATTTGTTATTCAAAATTTTTACATTCTGGCCTGTCTCCAATATCGAAAAGCAAGAAAAAACACCCATGAAACACAACATCTGTTGAATTGTCTAATAATCTTTTTTTTGCAATTGTTTTTTAAAAAAAAAATTTCTGGCAAGAGAAACTCTTTATGTTATGATTTTTGTTATTTTTGTAACCATATTATATTGTACTATTCGCCAGAAACACATACATATGTATGTATGGATTTGTTTGCACAAGAATATCTGTTTGTACGTGTGTGTATATGTACACTAATTTGAATTTAGATTTGCTTTTGATTTATAAGTTTTCTCTTCGGTTACTTTCAAAGCTGCCGTGTATGCAATACTGGTATGCCGTTGTACGTTGGTAGCGTTGTCAATCTCTTATAATATTTGCTTTATGTCATAATAAAATATTTCCAAGAACCAAAGAGTTGTGCATGCATGCAAGCTCAAGCAGGCATTATAATTGAATTCATATTTGTACAGGTCAGCAAAAGACTTTGCAGGTCTGAAAAAAAAAAACATAATCAAGGATTTTGCCGAGAAATATTTGTAAATGGGCAAATAAAAAGGAGATACTGGGAATAAGGTATTTGCTGGAAACGAAGAACCAATTTTTTTATTATTATATGCCATTTTTATTACACCTGTCACAATGTGACAATAAGTAGTTAATTGAATTTACACCATGAGCTGTTAATTAACTTAAATCAGTAAATAAGACAACTCATGTCGAATGAAAAATGTTACTTAAGTACTCTCAGAATATTTTTGCAGTACTGACCGCAGTTTATCAGTGCAGTTATTTTTAAATGGCAAAACGTTTAAAAAGGACTGAAATTTTAGTTTCAACTGATTTCTATAGTTACTTAAAAAAGTAACTGCAAATAAATCCGTATTTATTCGCTGACAGTTAATAATGACAGTTGTAACTTATGTTACTCATACATGAAGGAACGAACTAAACTGTTAATACGTATATACATATTTATAATTTGGTTTCTACATACATATGTAGCAAACATACATAATTTACTTAAATTGATTGCTGTTGAATTTGTTCTGATTGTTGCGATGGCTGAGTAGGTATGGCAACTGCTTTCAAGTCGAGGTGATGCATGTTCGAATCTCAGCAGAGATTACTAACAAAGTTTTCTGAGTGTCTTAAGTCTGAATAAGACTTAAGGTGGGATCACACGACTGCCGCAATGCACCAATTTTACACAATTTTTATTGGGCTGAATTGGAGCACAATAAAAAATGTGTTTTAGATTAAATTCTCTGCAGTCACGTGATTGTCACATTTTACTGAAATTTAATTGTCGCAAATTGGCGCAAAAGAATTTAGTACCAATAATTGCCGCATTACAGTCACACGATTGTTATATTATACGGCAACTCTGAGAAACAGATGTTGTAGCTGATGACAAACTTCGTTTTGCAAAAACAAAAATGTTAAAAATATGGTTTGTTCCTTAAAAAGAAATAGAATTACTTCGACTATAATTATAACATTGTGCGGGCTAAAAAAGGATAAATTGAATAGTAACAACAATTGAATTTTTTTAAATGAAAACCAAAAATTACGTTTAAACAATTTTGAAACTAAATAAATTCATAGACATGTACTATATGTATTATTGGCGCGTATTTTCTTCTTTGGTTGCCGGTGAATAGTTATGCATAAAGTGTTTACACGGTTGTCGCATCAGAGTTGTATTTGGTTGGCACAAATAGGAACAACATTCGTTTTGGTTGCCGCATGAGTCAATAAATTGTGCTATCACGCGATTGGCATACAAAATGTAACAAAAATTGGTGCATTGTGGCAATCGTATGATCCCACCTTTAGTTTTACTCATCATTGCGACTCTCTTAGAAGCGGTAAACTAGCTCTTAAGGTGCATGTGGTTCGAGTCGCCTGTGTGCGCGGGTGTCTTTTGCCGGCAAACTGTCTTAATTCCGAGTTGGAATGTTGTAATATTTTTTGATAGCAGCCTGAAACCAACTTGTTGTATTTTTATTTCCAATAAAATTTGACAGTTCATGCTCAACATGAATTCCAGAAAATAAACTTAAACAATTATTTTGCAATATATTTACAAACAAATATTCTTGCGGTCCACACGTGAATGAACGTAGTTATTTCTTAGCTTCTTTGTAGAGGAGACCGTAGATAATGAAGAACTCAATTAGTAGAATGGCTAAACGATGCTGCTTAGAAAACATTATAGAGTTAGTTGTGACCAGAATTTGAAACCGCCACGCGATGCTTCCAACTCAATAAATATTTAGATATACTTCTCTTGTTTTCCTTAAAACTGTTGATTTCTACAATTTATCACAAAAAAATGCTTTCTAAATTCTGAGGAAATATAATGAAACTAAAATCCTGATAACTAAGTTACCAAAAAGTTTGCAAAAATGCTTGTTGCTTATATCGCTGATTCCTACTAATACCATATATTGTCTCATGGTTATGCCCACCACATTCGCAAAATATACATTTGCTTACTGAAACTAATATGAGGATTATTAGAGTCGTATGTTTATTAAAATGAGGTTTACAGTCGTGGTAACTAAATTGGTAATAAGTCTGGTCGTGGTTCTCTTGTTGCCTCTATGAATTCGAAGGTCTATGAGCACTCTCTACTTTCCCTTTCCGCACATCCCTCCCTCTTTCCACCTTCTTATTTTTCTAGTTCCAGTAAAATGTAATGCATATGTAGAGGTCATCTCCTGTGTATGGGTCCAAGATAAAAAAAATACGATCTTATGGTAACGAATATAAAATTTGTTTTTGAGATTCACAGAAAATCGATGGCCTGTGTGAAATGATAAAATTTTTGCCCTTTATAAAATCAAATAAACACTGCTGTCAAATAAACACTGCTGTTGCCAGTTTGAGGAACTGAACAAATTCAAAAAAAAACTTTTATCATTCCTGATTAAAGAAGTCTGCTCTACATTGTTTACACAACATAATTTAGTTATTATTTAGTTGAAGTGAAATGGCTTCAACTCAAGGATAATTTAATTATTTTGTGTGAACAATATAAAGCGGACATGTAAAGCACACATTACGTTCATTTCTGGATTAAGCCAAAATGACGCTCATCTCTATTTCTATGCTAATGTCAACACTTAGGCTCTGAGGGCTAGAGTTACAGAGATATGATTTGCCCCGGACGTACTTCAAAATGTTCTATGCTGTCAATGACCCTTTCGTTGTAACAATTAAGGTTGAAGAGAATGGCACAAATCGATTATTTTAATATATGATGCATTCATACCTCGTACATACCTCATCAATTATATTAAAAACGTAAAAGGTTTTTCATGTTTCACATGGCCGGCTCTCATTTATTTATTTAACATGTATAACAGTTTTGATTAATTCCTAAAGAAAGCAAAAACAACTTTTAAAATTACTTCAGGTTTGTTTTGCATCACATCACAAAATGTGTGTTATTTACTTTATTATTACAAAACTATCAGTAAAAAATAACCTGTTAGACCATCGAAAATATAAAATAACTTATGGTAGAGCAAAATCAATGCATTTATATTACGGTTCCATAAATTACAAAAACAGTATATTCGCTTTTATAACATGAATGAATGTATGTACATAGATTTGCAAACAAAAATTACTGACTGTCTGAATAACCAACATGGATTCCATCAAACCAAGTTGACATTTTTATTATCTTTTAAAATGGCAATATTATTATAAAGTAAAACAAACAGAAAACCAGAATATATGTACTAGGTATAAAATAAATAAAAGCCGCAACATTCGTGCCCGTACGGGTATAAAAACATAAAATTTGTATAATAACATTAGTATATGTACTATACGCAGAAGGCCTTTTAGAATGTATTAAAAGTTTTCTTTTAATTCTAATGCACATCCATTTCTGCCTTCTGAGCAAGGATTCTTAGATAGACGTTAAGGTTGCTTTTCAGAAGGCAGATCTTTGAGAAATTCCAAGTCTGGACGAAAGCTCTAAGGCGGTATATCAAATTTTTTCTGGATCCTTTTCGGTTTTGTCGCCATTTTGTTTTTAATTGCTTAGTTTTTTAGCTACAACTCACTGGTTACACTGTGCCAGTTGAAAAAACCGACAAACGGGGCACCCAGTGACTAAAGCTAATTCGGGTACGCTGAATCGGTTTTTCTAGGTTAGCTCGCGTTTTCGAGATTTACCGTTATTTTAAAAATGGAGGAGGTTGCACTACATGTATTGAACTAACTAAAAAAATTTTTCATTTATTGAACTTTAGTAAAAAACCGAAATTCCGCAATAAAATAACCTTTAATCTGATATATAATTCATTAAAAAACAATTTCAGTTTTAGAAAAAAAAATTCTTGAAATTTTGTGTTCTTTAAAACTGCATAAAAAATTGAAAAATTAAGCTATGCCAACAAATTTTCCCGCGTATATAAAAAATTATGTTTGAAACAAAACGAGCTTTAAATGACCAAAATCTGTGGGCAACTTTTGATTTTATTCACAAAAGATGAAAAATTGCAGTTTCAACCTGTTACCAGACGGAGCCTCAAAAATTGAAAAAAATATTTTCTTGTTAATTAAAGTCCATTTCTGCATGTTCATATAAAAAGTTTTTTGTAATTATCTAACATTAAGATGTGTTAAAAAAGTGTTATGAAACCTTTTTGCATAATTTGTACTATTATGCAAAATTGCGGTTGTTTTATTCATATGGCTGCAATGGCTGATTTCATAGTACTGCGCTCCATCCGACCAATTTTCGCATATATGAGGTTGTATCTTAGCAATGGCATCAGTAGCGTGGTCTTTCAAATGCTCTATTTTCTCTGGTTTGCTGGCACTACACTTGTCTCTAAAGGCACCCCAGTGAAAATTGTTCAACCGTGGCAAATCACAGTTTCTTTGCGGCCATTCGTCATCACTATTTCAGCTAATTATGCGGCCATCATGTCACATGAGAAATGTGACAAGTTGCACCATCCGATTGAAACTAAACATCGTTCACATCAATTGCATAAAGAACGGCTAAAAAAAAAGTAGAAATCATAGCGCGATGGGTGCCTCCATTGGTTGTAATAGTTGCGCCATCCTCATTTTCAAAGAAATATCGGCCAATGATGCCTTCCGTCAAAAACTGCACTAAGCAGCCAGTGGTAATGGCTTCTGTAAGACCCCTTGAAGGTCTTTTGAGCTGCGAATATGGCGATGTTGCTTATTAAAGTATACACCAAAATGGAAATGAGCTTCAACCGAAGAGATGATTTTTTTCTCGCAAAATCTTTAGAAACAAGATTTCCAATAAATTCCAACATCGCCCAAGCCTACATCGCATACTTGGTTTAGTAGAGATGATATTCTATCGATAGCTTACCCATCTTTTATAAGCAAAGCATTTTGTAATATAACCCTGCCGGCAACTCAGTTAACTAGTAATGAATTATAAGCTAACTTTTTTACAGCTGGTGGTGGTTGACGCTTAGATTATTTTTAATGGAGATGACTGACTATTTTAACGTTACGATGTCCCAGGAGGTAGTCAATTGTCCGACTGTGCATTACTTTTCAACTAACTTAAAGTTAGCTACTTAAAAGTCAGTACCCACAGAAAAAAATTTACAAATCAAGGCTGATTTTACATTTTTCGGTGGTAATATTATATTTTATTAAATTAAATTTCATCCTACTCTCTTTATTTTTTTTTTTTTTTGTTAGCCTCTGGTGGGAATCGAACCACTAAGCCTCAAGACTGGTGAGCAGCCAACATACTCACTCAGCCATCGCAACATTTAAAACGAATGCGACAATAGACAGTTTAATTAAAGAGTTATTTACCGTGTATGTGTGTATGTTGTTATTTGAATTTTGGGTTAACTCTGCACTACGTTTCAGCTAGCTTATAGCCAGTACACAAAAAGTGAATTACAAATCGATTGTATTGTAGCTAATTTGAAGCTAGTCCATAATAGTTAACGTAAAGTTAATTATTTTAGTAGTCGACTACTCAATGTCCGACAGGGATGAACTATAAGTCGATTTTATTTGTAGTCGACTACCAATTTGCTGGCAGGGAATTTACAGATTAAAAGCTGCTGTGCCAGTTGGCCTATTTCCAAAATAATGTTCAGTCTGCGCATCAAGCAAAAGTTCTACATAGATAGTGTGAAAACATATTCAAGGCATATATTCAAAAAGTGATGTCTGCACACACAAAATGGTAGTGAGAAACAAACAGATTTAGGTTTTCTTTAACCCCAGGCATTAGAGCCATATTTTATTACCATTAATAGAATTAATATGCCCTTTATAAACAGCAATACAGCTATTACTTTTCTTTTAGAAAAAAATTCCGAATTTTACGCAGTTCAGTGAAACTTTGTGTGAGCGGATTGAGCTTCTTGCATACACTCCCTCGATATGCTATGAAATAAGAAATTCTTTTGTTGCAAAAGGCCCCTTAATTTTTTGCTTTTACCTTAGGAAATTCTCAGACCAATAATTATAAATATGATATACATAGATACAACAAACTAAATTCTAAAAAAAAAAATTTTTTATTAGATTTCCTTCGTACATACATATAAAATAATTAAAAAAAAAATCTGTCAGGTTTTTTTTTCACAAATATATTTTGATTATTATCGATACTCACTTATCTCTGCCAGTTGTTAAAATATTGTCCTCCTGCAACGGCTTGCCATTGTGCAGCCATTCAATACTATCGATTGCCGAACCAGTTGTTGAACAATTGAATATTGCTGTTCCGCCCGAATTGACTATTTGAACTTGTGGCAATATGTGAACAGATACATATGAATTAACAAACAAACGTATTTCTATACGCTGTTCTCCAAATTGATTTGATGCTTGACAAACCTGTTAAATAAATATAAAAAAAAGCAATTAGAAATAAAATATGACAATAAATTAATATGTATATAAAAACTAATATACACACATACAAACACAATATGCACAAAATGAATATTAATGTTTATGGAATAGAAATTGATCGAAAATAAATAGAAGAGATAAATTTCAATAAATTAGTTTGCGTTTGCAAAAACTTGCCATTTCGAAAAGCAGGGATAGCAAAGTTACATTTTAATTTGATGGCAAAATTAAAAATAATTAGCAACAAAAAATTACGTAAATAACTTATTTTAGATCTCAAAATAGACGTTTTATTGATGCCACTTACGCATTGAATGTCGTTGGCATATAGACGGCTGAAAAAGAGAGATGACACTAATAAGGTGTATTTTTAGACCTTAAATAATACGTTGTAATTACCATTTATAGCAAATGAATAGTTAAGCTAATTTTTTGAAAGTTCTAAATACATACATTATGCAAAATTCAATGTTTGGACTAAAAATAAAAGAGCTGCAAATATTTTAAAATAAAAGATCTCACAGTTTTTTTACTGACTAGCTCATTTAAATCTTTCGAACCACCCTAATGCACATGACACTCATGCTAATAATATTAATTGCGATACACCTGCACATTCATTTACACGTCCTTTTATATTTATCTTATTCAGAAATTTTTAATATATATTAAGGAGAAAAAAATAAAATTAGCAGTGCATTATAAACATGTGCATACTCCACACAAAAACTTTTATGGTATTCTTTAAACCTTTGACCGATTTTGAACGAAATAAAATAAACAAAATAAAAAACATAAATTTTAGCTTCATAGCTATGGTTTGTACCCCAGCCAGTAGGTCTTCAACTTACAAATGTTGATAACTAGAATTGAATTACAAAAAATCTCTCTTAATTTTGAGAAAGTAAAATTTAACCCAACCAATATAAATTTGTTAACAATTGTAAAATAAGAAAACTGGCTCTAAAGCGATTTCTATATGTATAGAAATAGGTGTAAGTCCTAAACCTATGGTAATTGCATTATAAAACTCTTACAGCTTAACGCAAAAACTTTGCGCCATTTTTGCTAAAAATAAATGCAACATGTAGAAGTCAGTTGTAAATTCCCGGTATTAATAGGTCGCCCGAGGTCGTTAGTTTTGTTTTAGAGCTTGGACGATTTCTTATCATCATCATCTTTTTTGCTACAATAATTATTGTCTACTAATAGTAGAGTAATGCCAAATATCTAAGAATTCCGTCAAAATAAATTTTCTTTGTGTCGATCTCTTCACAAAGACGTATTCTGGTTAATGTATAGCCAGCCTTCAATTATTTGATACCAAAGTGTGTACAAACAATTGATCACTACGATTTTATCATAAAAAATTATTTCCCAATTTTGAGGAGCTTAAAATCGAACTGAAGCCTGGTAAAATAATCAACAATTGTAAATCATATACTTCCACTACGCCGAACGTTAAGCTTAAAAACGTTGTTATTACTGATACAATAGCAAAAAACGCAGCAATAAATTAGACATCAATTGTATGTTGGTGAGAGAATATAAAATATATTTCAATCAACAGAATAACATAGTGACAAAATAGTTTAGTTTAGATTAGGCTGATTGGAGGGCTTGTTTGCCCAAGTCTTGCGACATACAGCTAAGCCAGCACAGGCTTGTTGTGCACGCCGTGGACTTAACCATGAAACAGTTTAACTCATAGGTCTATAGGAATTCCGGCTCATTCACAAAATTCCTTAATTTCTTCCAGCATATGCTCCGTAATTGGGAGCTCCGTCTGGTAAGGTGTCTCTCCCAAGCTGGCGGGATCGTATTTTTGAGAAGACAGGACACTGGCACAAGCTCTACATTCATCTCCTCCCGCTATTCCTATGCGGTTAAGATGTGCCAGTAATTGAGAGTGGCCTGTCAGATAATAGAATATATTAGTTGATTAATAAAACTAAATATGTCCATGTTCGGCTGCTAAAAAACACTATGCAATTAGTCACAACCTGGCTTCGAAGCGATCCAGGGACTTTTCAACTTTACTATTGCGCTCTTCTTAAAAATGTCGATCACTACAATCTTTCTAATTTCTGAGGTGGTAAAACTCAAACTCAAGCTCCGTAAAATGGTTAACAAATTTGTTTTAATTCTATGTATGTTGTATTCTATGTAAATATTTACATCACTAGCCCTCTTAAAACGCCCACTGGCTAAAACTGATAGTTCGCAGATATAGAACCAGGTCGAGCGTTCGCATAAATACATTTCGAATAAGAATAAAATTTTGAAATTTGTCGATGATTTGTATTTTGCTTCAATTTGCATTCCTTGTCGATTCAATGTGATTTCACTTGTTAATTCGAAAAGTTTTACTGCTTACGTTTCTACTTGGAGTTTAAGGGCCAACGACTTGATGATTCTGCTTTCATTAACAATTATCAAACCTAAGTTTTTGGATATTAGTTTGGTAGATTACGGCTGTAAATACCGAACTTCGGTGAACGAATACTAAAATCGAATACTTGGCAACACTGGCGGCTGCATTGAAGTCTTCTCGAGACAAAAAACATTGATGTATCACATTTTGAGATCCTACTAAAATTATCAAAAATATTACGAAAAATTTAATAAGGCGATTTTTAGTGTTTTTGAAACTGCTTAAGAAAAATACTGTATATTGAGGAGTGTATAGCAGACTCATTTTCTTCTAATGTGGCATGGTCTAGTGGTTATGCTCGTTTAAAGCTATAAAAGCTTTTCATCCTTTTCAAACATTTCTAAGGTAAAATTTTTCCTAAAAAATCTCTACGCCTTTTTTAGTTTCCTGAAACACTTAGTTACAATAAAAGTTTTCTAATGATTTAAAACAGGATATAAAAATATTACTTGCAAAAAAGAAATGTTGCTGCAAAAAGAGAGGATGATAAATGAAGTAGATAAATAAGCTTTTTACCATTTTATTTTCTGCTCAAATAAATTTATGCAAATTTAAATTGTTCTTCATTATGCCTCTTTTTTAACGAGAATGAACAACATTAAAGCACTACAAACAACATGAGTATGATTGCGTTGATGTTGATGGTGCTCATTGTTGTCATAAAAAAATAATCTACTTGAATTTAAATCAATTTAGATTATGAACAATTCTACAGAAAGTAACAAGGAAGCAAGTCATGGCGCAATTTTTTATGTGTGATAAAATTTGTAACTGGCTGACTGAGTGAGTGGGTGGGTGAATGAATGCCTTGGCTGTAGAGTTCGCTTTGCCTTTTTCTTTTTTTTTCGAATTTCAAGTATTTGGATATATGTTTATGTGTATGTTTATAGCGCAGACGAAAAGGTCGGTTGCCTGAGTGCTGAGTTTCTTATATTTGCAATGCCTGCTGTCTGTTGGCTTGTCTGGCTGCCTGATTGTTGGATTCTGTTTTTCAAACACTCCAATTGTGGGTTTACTTTGCTTATTTTACTTACGTTTACAATATTTAGACTACTTCCTGATTACTTTGGCACTTACTATCTATCCACTTACTTGCTGATTAAACAGTCAAACTATTTAAATGGGATTTTCTGTTAATTATGAAACGTTTCTTTGGCTTTTTTCAAACAAAATATTAGTTATTATATTTAAATATGCAAATACAAGTACAGATGGAAAAATTTTTGAAAATGTGTGAGCAACATGTCAAAGAAATTATTTAATTTTTTGTGAAATGAAAAGCTTCTTCTTGATATATAGTGGCTTTCAATAATAATCACTGCTAGAAACAGCCGCTAGATCCAAGAGCATATGGCAAAATTGACATGTGGTTTCGCTCTTTCCAGCCCAGTTTCAAGCCTCAGCGTTCAGATGATTTATTTTTTTTTTTTGAGTCTCAACTTAAAATAGTTTTTATTTATTGTATATGTGGTATGTGGGTACATGATCGTTATAGTTTTGGTTTTTTTCTTTGATTTTCTTTTTACAATTGATTATTATTCAATTGAGAGCCAATTGAAATGTATTATTATTGGTCTAAAAATAGACCAACCATATTTTCATTTGTTTCATTTATCATATTATCTGTCTCGTTCAGCCGTCTATATAAAAACATATATGTACATAAATATTGTATATATAAAAATCAGATTTACATAAACGTTAGAGTTCTAAAATTAAGTTTACTTCGTTTTTAAAAATGTGATTTTTTTATTTTACTTCCACAACAAATTCCCACAGTGTATTAAATATAGAAAGGCAAACAAACTTTCTTTAAAACTATATTATGCGAATAAAGTTGGCAGTTACTTACCCACTTGCCTGCATCACGTTCATCAGCATTTTTGATCAACAACAATGTACGAGATAAAATAACACGCTGGGATGATGGTATTGGATATAATGCTGATGAATCTGATACGCGATACCATCTACAGTTAAGAAAAGCCAAAAAAAAAAATAAAAAATTGTAAGTAAATACATATAAATACTGAAAGAAAAGAAAAATGTTGCACACAGGGGCAAAGCGATTAAAATACAAGTCGAATTAAGATCATTATAACAATTTGGAGTTAGTTTAAGGCTGGATTTTAACGGGCAGATAAAACATTTTTAATTAAGACAATCCCTTGAATAAAAAGTGAGCGTTAAATTAGCGCATTAATTTAATTTCCTGAAAAAACAAAATTTTTATGCATTCTTCCTCCAGACTTAAATCATTCAAAAGTATTGGCACAAATTAAGAAAACACTAGTTTTTCTCATTGGTAATGAAAGCTGCTTACTGGCCAGTTCATCGTTCACTTCCAATAAAGGTGACTTTATCTAAAGTCTAACTTAGCGCCTAGTCGTGTAATGGCTCTTATTCATATAGTTCAAAGTTTTTGCTTAAAAATCACAGTTTTTACCACAAAATTCACCATCATCACCAATTGGAGTCAATTGCTTGTTGGGGAGAGAATTAAAAAATATATTCCAATCAACACGAAAAGACAGCAATAAAATTGAAAATTGATTAATAGGTTACCTAATTTTATCAGACTTTAGTTCGATTTTAATTGCTTAAAATTTAGAAAGATTCTATTGAAATGAAACTGTAATACTCAGCATTTCTAAAGAAGACAAGAAAGTTTAAGAGGAAGACTTATTGGTTGGTACAGCCATGGAATGTACCCCAGTCAATAAGTAGGCAAATTTCCTTCTTTTATCTCCTTTAAAAAGTTGGTAGCTAGAGTTTCATCACGAAAATTATTTTTCAATTTTGAGGAAGTAAAATTTAACTAAGGCCTGATAAAAGTAATTAACAATTACAAACCATATAGTTCCACTATAAAGTTTAAAAATTAATGCTATTCTGTAGGGTTAAATACAGATAATCAGTAATGAAAAATTCAGGTAGTAGGATGACTAAGCGGTGCAGATTAAAAACAGTATATTCAGCGTCAAATGGCCATGGTATGTACCCCAGCCAATAAATTTTCAACTTTCCTTTTCTTGTGTTTAAAAAAGTTGATCATAATAATTTCATCGCTAAGCCCCATTTAGAATTTTAAGTCCCGGGGGCTTCTGTTATTACAAAAATTATTTTAAAAGCAAAATCTCGATTCACACAGATCAAATTTTGTTGAAGAAACTCTCCTCAATTCTCGTTTGAAAATTACTGAATAACTACACTACTTAATAACTACACTACTTAATAACTACACACCTACAACCTCACATATGTGAATGAATTGAATGGAGTTACCCAGTTCAAGCAAATCGGTGCTGTTTACCATTCTTGTTTCACGCTTACGCAGCAAACTCAAAATGTGATCAACAAAAGCTGATTGGTGTGTGTGAAACATTGGTTGCGCAGAGTGGAATCTCACAAAACTTAATAGTAAAGCGAACAAATATTTCTACTAGTAGAATTCTTTTCTTTTCGATTTCAAATTCTTAATCAAACTGAAGGTCAAACTCGTAAATCACTGCTTAAGATTTAAAATTTGTCAATGAAAAAAAGCTCTAGTTGCTCCCCAGCTAAATTTTTACTTTTCATTGCTTAATTAAAGAACAATCATAACAAATCATTTAGAAAATTAAAATTGAGACATCAACCACCAGCTTACCGGACTACAAAAATGAGCTTTTTTTTTTGCAAATTTCGTCAAAGTGGCATCCTTAGCGGGCTAGCGTTGCCATTGAAGGATAAAAAAAAATTAAGCTATATCTGTTGGCAGACTTACATTTACATGTTACTTACATTTCATTTTTGGTTAGAAAATTTCAGTGCAAATCTAATGCAAACAAAACAGCTTTGCAAGCAAACAAATAATAATTCTTTTATTTAATATTTTGTTTGCATTGAGTACATCACTAGCACTGCATGGAGTATGTTTAAAACTTAGTATTCAAAGCTTTTCATTCATGTCTTGTACTTAAAAAAACAATAAAAAATTACAACAATACCAATATTTTTCCAAGTAAATATTTTTTCATTGTTTCTGTCGGTTTTTGTGTACACTAGTTGGTCTCATACACTCACGTTGCCATGATTTTCCGTACTGCTTACCAATGGCTACCCCCATACAAATGATATGGCCACTTTACAAAAGTGGAATACTTTTGGGATATCTGGTCATGTCTGTGGTATCAACAATATTGACAATAATCGCTAGACAAAACAAAATTCAGTTAAAAAAAATCATGAAAATAATATCTATAAACTTGTTTATGATGCAATAAAACACACCATTTTGTGCCTGAGTGCAATATTAAAAATATTATGTAAGTTTGTGCTTATGGAATTTTTATTTTATTTATACACATTCTTTTAAACACTTATACATTTAAGTAAGTCTTCAATTAAATGTGCAAGCACACAATTTACGGCTAATGGTTTAATGATGCACTTAAATGGCTCTGAGAATAAGATTTATAAAACATGCTAATAAGTTTTATCGCAATAATTTTTCTGCGTTATATTTTAAGATATTTATGTTTTATATAAAATCCAATAAAGATGTCTGTATGCAGCTAATTTCCATGCATTCACTTCAAGACTATGTCTCAATAGCTGGAGGAAGCTCTTAAGTGGTAATCAAGTGGAGAAAAGAGTATGGCCGAACCACAAATCCGGCGAAAACAGAACTTACACTTTTTGGCAGGGATAACATGATCCCTCTTTTCATACCAACAAAACTGGGAGGCACTTCAATTATTCTTTTAGAGAGGGCGAAATATAATTTCGAATACATTTTCAATAGAAAACTTTTATGAAAATAAAATATCCAGCCGTAAGCCGCATCGTCCATCGTCGGTCATATACATGTGCAGGAAAACCATAGACGCGACATGAAATATCAAACCCAGGGAAGTGAAATGAGTTTATGAAATAACGATCAAACCAATTGTATTCTACAGAGCAGCAGTATGATGGCAATCACAAGACATTGTATTTAACAGAGTTCTGATAGAGAAGATCATGCGCACAACTACAGGGACTACGAGAACAACGCCAACTGAGGCAATAATGCTGGCAGTCACTTTATAGTAGGGAAAAAAGAAGTAGGGGCTCTATTGAGCTGAAACCAACAGGCACTTGGACCTCAGGATCATTCTAGTCTATTATAGAGCACCAATGCTGTGCCACAACTGCTTGTTTACAGCATCCCAATTCCTTTTCTCATAGAGAGATTTAGTTTGTAAATTGTAATGTGAGTTCTGTTACTTCATCGAGGTTTATAAATTGTCATTGTTGGTTGCTCTAAAAGAGAGAGAAGAAAGCGCGGGAGCCATTGATCAATCTAGCTAGCAGTCGGGTTGGGGTGGGATTCTTGTTCGTTCTCCCTCGTTTACTTTTCAAAACTAAACTCATCACACAAATATTATTATAGACTCCCTATACTATAACAGTATGAACCGGTTGTTGATCATCACGTAAACGATGTAAAATAAGCCCCTATCAAGATCAACAAAATGAACACAAAAAAAAAGAAATCTTAACCAATGCTACAGAACTTACTGTAAAGCTCCCCAAGGTGGTAATATGGGGGAGAAATGCCTCTTAACCCGCCCTACCATTGACTTAGGTGGCATAATAGTATTGTCCTAAGTCCCACTATTACTTTTTACCTCATTTCATTTACATCAGTAAGAAACTTTCACTGATTTTATTTTTCCATCTTAATACAATTCAAGTTTATTATTTAATTTGGAAGAAACATTATAAAAGTAAATACGTTGACTAATTTTAATTCAATACTTCTTTTTTTCATTTCGGATTATAGTCGAATGCCTAATAAAGGGACTAAGTGTCATATGCTTAACGAATAATTTATAGCGGAGGAGCGATAGAAACAAAAACGCCGATATGAGCATAATCAAATAGCTAGGTATGTAAATTACAAAACTCAATTATATTACTGACAGGTTGCGTACTAGCGTTGTTGTTTCTCGTCATTCCTTCTTTCATTCATTATAAGTTTACTTAAGAGAAATTAAGTCGTGAATATATCACTCAAGAGTAAATGTATTGCTCTTTAATATAACGTAAAAAAAATAAAAAATAAAAAAAAAACTCACCAAAACCAATGTTGCTGGGAACAGCTGTTGAGGAGGCCTCTTCAATTGCTGGATACAAAGGTTAAGCAACCGAAATTAACGTTGATATATATGAATGAAATAAATAGTATGTAAAAGTCGATACATATGTAGATAAGAGTTTCCAGGTAAACTTACAATGACGATCATAACTTGAAAGGCAATAATAGATTAATACTTAATATTAAGGCAATGAAAAACTAAACTTCATCGTGCCATGTGAATTAGGGTTAAGTTGACTTAGGTAGATATTTTTAAGGCATAAAATAATTGTAGTTTTAGTGTTAATCTGTTTTTTTGTTTTCTTTCTTTTGTATTTGCTTATTACTAGATACCGAGTCCTTTACTTGCTTTGTTGATTCAGTGCAAAAGTTTTAATTTTTTTTGATTTTGTTTTGTTGCTTTTGCGATATTCCTGACATGTTAAACTAGCTTTAGGAATTGGGCACGTTGAAATTTATTTTTTTTTTTTAATGAAATTATAATGTATGTACGTAGTATTTTCTAATGTATAGTTACAAATTTGGTATAATTAAAATTTTGTTGTTCTTGTTGTTTTGTTGTGGAAAACACCTTCATCACCACGCCACGATAGATAATGATGACAATTTCGGCACTTCTGTGGACAGACACGGTTAGTTGGTACTGGCCATAAAATCAAAGACTGGGAAGCTTATTACTCCGGTTTCCGATTCTCCGTAGTAATAGATTATATCTTCTTACTGGAAATTTACTACACTTCCTTGATACTGATGCCGTTTTCGATGGGACTGTGTATGGATTGCAACGTGGTTGTTCTTAAAATTTTAGTTACGGTGCTTGTTTCTTAAGTGTGGATTTTTTTGTGGCCTTTTGTTATTTTGCGTTTTCCTTATTCTTGTCACAAAATATTAATCAGATGTGCGGGAGATTGCTGAGATTAATTATTTTGATCTCTCCACCGAAATTGAGTACGTCGGCCAATCTTTACATACACTTTTTTTTTAGGTCGTAAATTTGCGTGCAGAGTGCTTAACAAAGCTTATCAGAAATTATTGCTTAAATGCAGCAATTTGGGTTTTTTTTCCTATCAGGATGGCTGGAGGAAATTTTAGTATTTTGTTGTTTTATTTTTTTTTTTTTTTTGTCTTTTTCAGAAATATTCCGTGCCACGGGTATAATAAATCCCTTAGGCTTAATTAAAATGTTTTTTTGTTTTTTTTTTTTTTTTACCAGTTCAATAAATGTTGATTGCAGAAAAATGTTCTTTTCACTTCGAAAGCCGGATCAAAAAAGAACCTTCATATAACACGCTGGACCCCAATAAACCTCGTTTAGTCATATCCGCTAATATGACAGTATCTTTAACGAAATGTCTTAATGACAATGCAGGTGCGTTGTCGCATGTTAACGCAGGCTTGGCCTTTGCGTTAATTAAGACGCTTGTCCGTTAACTTCCTGGTGTGAAATTCAAACTGAATATATAAAAATAGTATTGATACAAATCAAAATAGGCCTATGTTAAGGACACTTAAGGGCATTTTACGCAAAACAAGAGATACGTTTCAAGACATAGATTTTTATATAAAACAAAATTGACAAGCGAAGCATAGGCTGCTACAAACCGCGTAATATAGGCTCTTTGAGCTGCAATATTACGAGGAATTTCTCTAGGCTATAATGTCCTTGCCATGAAACGTGCCTATAGTTTTGCCTTCCATATCTTCCAGTATATAGTAGTGGTTTCCGAGTTTTTCCTTGATTTTTGCCTTTAGGAAGGTTGGGGCTAACTTTGCATTAAATTTTTTTTCAAAATTGCTTTGAGCAAAATTTCTGCGGAATACCATTTGGCCCACATTGTAAACAATGGGTCTAGCTCTTAAGTTGTATTGGCTCCTATTTCTTTCGTAGGCTTTAGCGATATGACCTTTGATATCCCTGCGAATTATTTGTAGCTGGTCGTCCTTTTGTAATTGTAAGGAAGGCTCCGTCAGCATATGGAGTTTTCGTAGTACTTCATATGAATCGGCATGGGTAATCATTTCCTGGGCAAACAGCGCATGATAAGGCGAACATTGTATAGCCTGATGAAACGAGTTCCTCAGAGCACAGCTGATGTGGCTCAAATATTGATCCCATAGAGTCTGGTCTTTCCCGAGGTATGATCGAAGTCCGGCAATGATGGATCTATTGACTCTTTCCGAAGCATTGGCTTGAGGCGAGTACAATGCCGTATATCTGTGTTTAATGCCAAATGACGTTAGGAATGAGTTAAATTCGTTAGCCTTAAATTGAGAACCATTATCACTAACCAACACTTCCGGTACTCCGTAAACGTGAAAAATGTCTTTTAACAAAAAATTTTGAATCACGGATGCTGTGAACTTTTTCAACGGGCAAAGCCAGTGAAATTTTGTTAAGTGATCAAGAACAATCAAAATTCCGATATGCCCATCTTTACTACGGGGGTAGGGTCCAAGTAGGTCTACATAAAGACGTTGAAAGGGTCTGTCCGTAATTATAGCATTCCCCATAGGGGGCTTAGTAATACAATTTGGGGTTTTTGTCATTTTACAAGTATCACAATCAGCAATATATTTTCGCACATCCCTAACTAACCCAGGCCAATAAAATTTTCTCCTAATCAGTTCTAATGTCTTTACTATGCCACCATGAGATGTGGTTGGAGAGTCATGAAATCTTTTAATGATATCTTTGCGAAGCTTACCAGGAATCCATAATTTCCATGTTTCCGAATCTTGTACATCATGACCAGAATAAGGTAGTGTTCGTATGTATACAAACTGGTCAATTACCTTCAAGTCTGGAAACTTGTGGGAGTTGTTGTTTATCCTATTCTTTAACTCAGCATAATCCTCATCATAAAAATGATTGGAACTTAAATCGATTTCTGGTTCTGACATTTCAATACCGGCGAGTTCCTGATCGGGAATGCGGGATAAGGCGTCTGGTACCACATTATTTTTGCCCTTTCTATGACTGATGGAAAATTTATATCCTTGAAGCTTCCATACCCAGCGCGCTAACCTTCCAGTCAAGTCTTGCTGTTTCATCAACCATAACAGAGCGGAATGGTCCGTTACAATTTCAAACTCCTGTAGCTCTAAGTAGCAACGGAATTTTTTCACAGCTTCAAGTACAGCTAAGCACTCGCGCTCTGTAACGCTATAGTTACGTTGGGCTGTATTCAATTTTTTGGACATAAAGGCAATGGGTCTTTCATCTCCATTTTCATCAGGTTGGACTAACACGGCGCCAATAGCGTAGTCACTGGCATCACAGTGCAGGTAAAATTTTTTTTCAAAGTTGGGGCTGGCCAAAACAGGTGCAGCAGTTAAAATATTCTTAATTTCATCAAACGACTTCTGGGCCTCAGGCGTCCAGCAAAATTTCCGTTTGGTCGAGAGTACTTCCGTAATAGGAAAGACTATATCCGAAAAATTGTGGACAAAACGTCGATACCAACCCGCTAAGCCTAAGAATCCGCGCACTTGTTTGAGATTTTTGGGCGTTGGCCAATTTTTAATGGCCTCTACTTTTTCCGGGTCTGTTTTTATACCTCCTTGACCTATTATATAGCCCAGGTAATTAACATCAGTAACACAAAATTTTGACTTGGCAACATTAAGAGTAAGATTGGCGTCTTTAAAGCGATCCGCAATCCTTATTAAAATCGACAAATGTGTGCTAAATTCTTCAGAGACAATTACTAGGTCATCTAAATAACCAAACACACAATGACGCAAGTCGGGAGGTATTAGTTGGTCCATTAATCGGCACATGGTAGCGGGAGCGTTGCATAATCCAAAGGGCATTACAACAAACTGATACAACGGTCTTCCGGGTACCGTGAACGCAGTTAACTTTTTCGATTCATCGGACAAACGTATTTGCCAATACGCATCTTTAAGATCTAACTTAGAAATTATGTTAGCTTTGGGCAGTCGTGAAAATATACCTTCTATATTCGGTAACGGGTAAGCGTCCTTGGTGGTAACTTGGTTAATTCTTCTCGCATCAAGGCAAAGACGCACTTTGTTGGGTTTTATTACAAGCCTCATTGGGGAACTCCACGGAGATGACGATGGCTCTATGACTCCTAACGCTAGCATTCTATCAATTTCTCCAGCCATTAATTTTTCAACCGCAGGAGAAATTGGATAATACCGTTGTTTCACTGGCTTTGCGTGGCCAACATTAATTGTATGTTCAATAAGACTCGTTCGTCCTAAGCCCTGTTTTTCAAAATTTGGAAATAGTTCTATTACAGTTGCAAGCTGCTGTCTCTGACATAATGTTAAAGGGTATTCTGAACTGGGCTTGGACTTCGCTATATTCCTGGTTAGCTCAACTTGAAAACTGTTTACTTCACATACGGTTTGTGGTTTCTCATCGGTTGTCAGGTAAACCATATTTCCAAAAATTTCGGGGACCAAATTAAAAATTTTCCAAAAATCCAACCCTAGAATTAGTTTCTGGGTGATTGTTGGGACAATAAGCAACTTCATTTTTCGTGTAATATTTTGAAAGCTTACATGAACCTGTAAATAACCTCGAACTTTCTGCATCCTGCCATCAGCGGTTTTAACAAATGAATTTACCGGTTTGAACTCGGGGAATTGAGCAAAATCATACGTGGCCAAATTAGACCCAATGCACGATATATTAGCTCCTGTGTCTAACAGACCTAATTCGTGAAAGTCTAAAAATTTAATAGCAGCGTAAAATCGTTTATCCTGAGGATTTTCAATTATGGCAGACAGATAATACTTGGAAAATAACTTACGATTATTAAAATAGCTACGTAAACGTAGTGTTGACCGTTTAGGTTTTCTGATTTTTATCAACGACAATTCGTGGCACGCAAATATTTCTTTACGCTTTTGGTAATAGTTCTGCACTTTTATGTGGTAGGGTAAAATTGGGTGAACTTTTGTTTCAGAAGAATTATTTTTGGCATTAGGGGTTTCTGTGAAATTTTGCAAAATATATTTACTTCCTAAATCAATATGGTCAGGTAGCGGCGACGTTTTTTCATTAAAATTTACTGGCATTGAGGAAAGTGCTTCGGGCTGATCCCGTTTTTTGAATTAGTTAATTTCTTATTGGCACAATGTGAGCATTGGGGCTTATATGTTTCCTTGGCTCCGCAACCATAGCAAAACACTTTTCGGGGCTTCAGACAATCTTCCCAGTAGTGACCAGGCTGACTGCAGTTCCAGCATTTTGGCTCATGTTGAACAGCATTTACGGATAGGGAAGTTCTTGTACCTGTTGTGTCTAACATATTGTCATTTGAGCCTTGTACTTCAGAAACTTGACGTCGGGATGCAAAATTTGCCTGCATTTTTGATGCATTATTCCTCCTGTAGCCCTCCTCTCCTAATAAGTGTTCTCTCATCTGCACTAGCTTTCGTAGATGCGCTATAGAATAGATTGGAACATATAACAGCTCATGCCTTATTTCAGGACGAAGATTTCTTGTCAGAATTTCAACCACTTCCGACTCCGGAATAGGAGTTTCAAGCTTGTCAAGTAGGATTGAGACTGACTCATAAAATGATTCAAACGTTTCATTTGCTCTCATTTTACGATTGCGTATTTCCTCTTGAATATCAAATTTCGATCTCAATTCTTTGTATTCATATTTGAGAGCGGCACAAAAATCTGCCCACTCCACGGTATCGACTTGTTTGTGATAGCGCCAAAACCAATCACGCGCCTTTCCTACTAATAAAACATGTAAATTCTTGCATATGGGTAAAAAATCGTTATTAAAGCTTGCACTCGTTAAAATTTTCACCCGATACAAGAACTCGTCGACGCTCATGCCATTAGCGGAGCCATCGAATTTTATATTCCAGTTTTGTATTATGGAAGTGATCTTATCCGATCTAATTGCTGCATTTTCATCGAACCCTCTATGTATTGGCGCACCTACCACACTATTATTATGAACCTGGTTGTGTTCTGACCTTTGTTGAACTGGCCGATTTGAATTAATACCTTGAGATCTTTGTGATCGTCTAAACGAATTATTCTGCACTTGAATGGCTGGATTGTTTGGCGAATGACCTTGCAAGGCACTGTTCCTGTTGCACCGCTGATCTATTCTATTCAAATCTAGATTTTGCAATAAACGTGACACAGTATTTTCAATTATCGCATTTAATTGTGAGAAATCAACATTGGCATTAGCGTTATCAGATTGCTGATCTGGCAACGAATTTCTGTTTGCCAGAGAATTATTAAAACTCTCATTCTGAGCATTATCCACTGGTAACGGTAAGCTCAGATTCGCACTTGCTTCATGCGAAGGTATATGTGAAGCAGACATGAAATTCCTAGCCTGACTTCGTGTAAAATGGGTAATATTGGCATTCGCAGCACCTCGAGGTCTACCTCGATTAGGAGCCTTCGATCTTTCTGAAGTCTGATTACGTGCTACCATTTCAATTCGTTGTAATTCCGACAAAGCACAAGGCCGCTTACAACTAGGGCATTCGGCAGAATCTGCTAACTGGTTCTCAATACAAGCACGATGGAACGTGTGTCGACATTCCGAAATGAGCAAACATTCTTGACCTTCCGCCAACGGGGCAGTACACACTGAACAAACTGTTTCTTGATTGTAAGTTAGAGCATTGCTGGCTTGATCGCAAGTCTGCGAAGGAGGAGGTGATCTTCCCATCATTTTGATAAAAAGGTTTAAACTATATAAAGCAAAAACAAAACTATTCTATTCCAGCAGAATTATTTTCAATTAGCTGTTGAAGTGTTAAGTTCTAGCAAACCAATTTGCTACCAACAAAACGACTAGTAAAGAATATGTGAAAACCGTTTACGTTATCCTAATACTAGTAAAAAAATTTAAAATATCTACAAGAAAATATGTTTATGGGATATTTTCCATAAACGCTTCAAGCAAATTGTTGAACTAGGTTCATATATTTGCTTTACCTAAAAGATATTTATAAATATATGTCTTTAAATTTTCTGAATTTATGGTATGCTGTTTGATTGTTTCACTTGAGAATATGGTATTGTAGTTTCTTACTTATACGATGAGAATGAAAATGAGGTTTTTTTTTTTTTTTTTTTTTTTTTTTTTTTTTTTTTTTGTTATTTTTTTTTTTTTTTTTTTTTTTTTTACAATTGTTCTTTTGTAGCAAAACGGTTAAGTAGGAACGGAATAAATCTATTGAGCTTTTCTAAACTTTATTGGATTACTAAAATCAAACCTAATGAACATGCTGCTTTTTGCACTAGAAATGATAACTGATACTATTGGACAATCAGTTGCAGCTAGCAAAATTATTGTAAATCCGAATAAATACCAGGATGTTCCGACTCGACGTAAGAAATCCATAACCACAATAAACTTTAAATAAGCTGCCACAGCCACCTAATTCTTATATAAAACTCAATTTGAAGCAAGAAAGAAAATGTTCAATATCTTCGGTCAATATATTCGAACCGTGAAATCCTCAAATAATTGAATATCCAGAAGACTCTAAATTTTATTCCGGCAACCATCGTAGTTGCATATAATAACTGTGGTGGTTATGCGTTAATGAGCTGAAAAAAATCTAAAACAAAAAGTAAAAAAATACGGGCAAAGGAAAACAGTTTAGTTTCTTTGTGGAGTAAAACCTATTTTCCGTTCGCCCCACGTTGGGCGCCAATTTATGTAATGTGAGTTCTGTTACTTCATCGAGGTTTATAAATTGTCATTGTTGGTTGCTCTAAAAGAGAGAGAAGAAAGCGCGGGAGCCATTGATCAATCTAGCTAGCAGTCGGGTTGGGGTGGGATTCTTGTTCGTTCTCCCTCGTTTACTTTTCAAAACTAAACTCATCACACAAATATTATTATAGACTCCCTATACTATAACAGTATGAACCGGTTGTTGATCATCACGTAAACGATGTAAAATAAGCCCCTATCAAGATCAACAAAATGAACACAAAAAAAAAGAAATCTTAACCAATGCTACAGAACTTACTGTAAAGCTCCCCAAGGTGGTAATATGGGGGAGAAATGCCTCTTAACCCGCCCTACCATTGACTTAGGTGGCATAATAGTATTGTCCTAAGTCCCACTATTACTTTTTACCTCATTTCATTTACATCAGTAAGAAACTTTCACTGATTTTATTTTTCCATCTTAATACAATTCAAGTTTATTATTTAATTTGGAAGAAACATTATAAAAGTAAATACGTTGACTAATTTTAATTCAATACTTCTTTTTTTCATTTCGGATTATAGTCGAATGCCTAATAAAGGGACTAAGTGTCATATGCTTAACGAATAATTTATAGCGGAGGAGCGATAGAAACAAAAACGCCGATATGAGCATAATCAAATAGCTAGGTATGTAAATTACAAAACTCAATTATATTACTGACAGGTTGCGTACTAGCGTTGTTGTTTCTCGTCATTCCTTCTTTCATTCATTATAAGTTTACTTAAGAGAAATTAAGTCGTGAATATATCACTCAAGAGTAAATGTATTGCTCTTTAATATAACGTAAAAAAAATAAAAAATAAAAAAAAACTCACCAAAACCAATGTTGCTGGGAACAGCTGTTGAGGAGGCCTCTTCAATTGCTGGATACAAAGGTTAAGCAACCGAAATTAACGTTGATATATATGAATGAAATAAATAGTATGTAAAAGTCGATACATATGTAGATAAGAGTTTCCAGGTAAACTTACAATGACGATCATAACTTGAAAGGCAATAATAGATTAATACTTAATATTAAGGCAATGAAAAACTAAACTTCATCGTGCCATGTGAATTAGGGTTAAGTTGACTTAGGTAGATATTTTTAAGGCATAAAATAATTGTAGTTTTAGTGTTAATCTGTTTTTTTGTTTTCTTTCTTTTGTATTTGCTTATTACTAGATACCGAGTCCTTTACTTGCTTTGTTGATTCAGTGCAAAAGTTTTAATTTTTTTTGATTTTGTTTTGTTGCTTTTGCGATATTCCTGACATGTTAAACTAGCTTTAGGAATTGGGCACGTTGAAATTTATTTTTTTTTTTTAATGAAATTATAATGTATGTACGTAGTATTTTCTAATGTATAGTTACAAATTTGGTATAATTAAAATTTTGTTGTTCTTGTTGTTTTGTTGTGGAAAACACCTTCATCACCACGCCACGATAGATAATGATGACAATTTCGGCACTTCTGTGGACAGACACGGTTAGTTGGTACTGGCCATAAAATCAAAGACTGGGAAGCTTATTACTCCGGTTTCCGATTCTCCGTAGTAATAGATTATATCTTCTTACTGGAAATTTACTACACTTCCTTGATACTGATGCCGTTTTCGATGGGACTGTGTATGGATTGCAACGTGGTTGTTCTTAAAATTTTAGTTACGGTGCTTGTTTCTTAAGTGTGGATTTTTTTGTGGCCTTTTGTTATTTTGCGTTTTCCTTATTCTTGTCACAAAATATTAATCAGATGTGCGGGAGATTGCTGAGATTAATTATTTTGATCTCTCCACCGAAATTGAGTACGTCGGCCAATCTTTACATACACTTTTTTTTTAGGTCGTAAATTTGCGTGCAGAGTGCTTAACAAAGCTTATCAGAAATTATTGCTTAAATGCAGCAATTTGGGTTTTTTTTCCTATCAGGATGGCTGGAGGAAATTTTAGTATTTTGTTGTTTTATTTTTTTTTTTTTTTTGTCTTTTTCAGAAATATTCCGTGCCACGGGTATAATAAATCCCTTAGGCTTAATTAAAATGTTTTTTTGTTTTTTTTTTTTTTTTACCAGTTCAATAAATGTTGATTGCAGAAAAATGTTCTTTTCACTTCGAAAGCCGGATCAAAAAAGAACCTTCATATAACACGCTGGACCCCAATAAACCTCGTTTAGTCATATCCGCTAATATGACAGTATCTTTAACGAAATGTCTTAATGACAATGCAGGTGCGTTGTCGCATGTTAACGCAGGCTTGGCCTTTGCGTTAATTAAGACGCTTGTCCGTTAACTTCCTGGTGTGAAATTCAAACTGAATATATAAAAATAGTATTGATACAAATCAAAATAGGCCTATGTTAAGGACACTTAAGGGCATTTTACGCAAAACAAGAGATACGTTTCAAGACATAGATTTTTATATAAAACAAAATTGACAAGCGAAGCATAGGCTGCTACAAAATAGAGAGTGAATCTGCTCCAAATCCTAGATGTAATCGTATATACGTGGTTAGATCCAGGGTGGAAAAAAGGTATGGAGTGGACATGGGCATCAGGGATTTGAACTTTAGGATACCTCTTGAGCTAATAGAAGAATAAAGCGGTTTAAAAGCAGAAATATTTGCCACAATCAGAGTTTCAGGAAGGCTTAAGTTTTGCAGCATACACGGGCTTAGATTACTTAATTATAACAAACAGTCAAACTATAATAAAGCTCATCATAACTGATGTTTGTACCACATACATCCTTGCTCAAGACTATCAGGCATCTATAAATTGCCAGGCAAGACATTCAAACAGGAACCTAAAATGGATCTGTGGCCATGAATCCAATCATTTGCCAACGAGAACATCTCTTCAGAATCGATTGTTTCTTTGGATTGCCCTTTTTAAGATGTTGCAAATATGTACGACTTTCCGTACTAGAGCACGCACAGCTGAAATGATTTTCAGAACCCATGTGTTCTATTTCAAGAAATTTAGGGCCTCGTTCACACCCAGGAAGAATGAGAGAGCTTTTGTGCTTTCCTAGATCTAATATACGGATAATTTTATCAGTATCACTGAAAAGGATCACCCCAGAAAAGAGGAGGGAGTTTTTAGTGGATTCACCACACAACGCAGTTGGCGACGGCCACGGTAAGTGCGAAGGCATTTTAAACCTTATCTTACCGTAAAAAAAAGTATCTTTGAGAGGCATGCCCTTCTGATGGAATAACTTCTGTAGAGGCTGTTAAAATAAGCACAGGGAAGAAAGTGAATTTTAACTCCTTAAAACTTACCCTACACTGAAAAAACTTCATTATAAATTTTTGCTTAGAACATCTGGGTTATTTTCTCCCCTTTGTAGGAAACACTTGGAGCTATAGTGGTAGTGATTTCGCTCTACTTTCCATCCCGTATTTCTCCTTTCTCTCCTTCGAGTAACATAATTTTTTCTCTAAAACTGTCTAGTTTTTCCCTCCCCTCGGTCCCATACTATTTTTCTTTATTGACCACAAGGGCTTGATAGATGTCTTTATTGTTCGCTTACCAGCAGCCTGCCCACGTAAGAGAAGTTCATGCATAGTAATTAAAAAATTTACCAGTAGTTTTCTAGTTTTAATCGAAAAACTCTCTTCAAACAAAATCCAATTTCCAAACTTAATGCTCGTTTTTTTTTTTAAAGCGAATAAATGAATTGATTCAAGACTTTATCTTAATATTCAACACTTTTTATCAGAATGAGCTATTAAGATATTTCCTTTAAATAATGATTTTGAAGACTTAGCAATGCTATAAACAAAGCCTAAGTTATTTTAATTTATTTCATAAGCTATGAACAGAACTTTATATTTGAATATTTGCCATTTGATAATTGTATATATGTATATATGTAAGTATATTTTGATAACAACGAAGTTTTTTGTTTGTGCGATTTAAACTTTTCTGTACAAATAATTTTTAAATAGACTTCAGGGCCCACGATGTCACTCGACAACGATCGCTTGCTTAGCGACCAGCATAACAATAGCTAATTTTAAGGAATTTCAGTGTTTCTGTTCAAGCCATGTCATTCATTAATGAATTAATTCAACTGAATGATTCTTTCAACTGAATGAACGAACTACTTCTGTATTTGTTTTCTATACCTTTCACCTTTCTGTTCTATTTTGAATTTAATTTTGATGATTGCAATTTTATTAAATTTGTTCATTAATTCTACCTTTTAGAAATATTCAAACATATATTTTAAATATTAATATCTTAGTTTTTACGTTGCGCTATTTATACAAATAATTAATGTCTGTGTAGCCTGTTTCCCCAAAAAAAAAATTTTATTATTTCTTGTTGGTTTTAAGAAACAAAACCCTGGTATGAATGAAATATTTTAACTTTCCTTCATTCTGAATTATGTATAACATTCTTTCTGAAGGAATTAATGATGAATTAAAAGAATGAATTTTTTTCACATTAACTTTCTGAAAGAGAACGAACGATTCGCCCAAATGATAGATCTTGCCCAATACTAATGCCGAGTGACAGCGTGGGGCTGGGACAGAATCTTAACAATAAAGTAAAATTATGTATAACTTTTAGTTTCGGTGCATAAAATTGAACAAAATTTTCAATTAAATTGACAAGTACATAAAGCCTAGTATGATTTCAATATTATTCAAGTAAACGCAAAACAAGTAAATTGAACATAAAACAAGTAATAATTCTATCCATAACATTCTTTCAGAATGAATTAATGATGAATTAAAATAATGAATTTTTTTCACATTAACTTTCTATAAGAGAACGAACGATTCACCCAAATGAAAGATCTTACCCAATACTAATGCCGAGTGACAGCGTGGGGCTGGCACAGAATCTTAACAATAAAGTAAAATTATGTATAACATTCTTTCTGAATGAATTAATGATGAACTAAAAGAATGAATTTTTTCACATTAACTTTCTAAAAGAGAACGAACGATTCACCCAAATGAAAGATCTTACCCAATACTAATACCGAGTGACAGCGTGGAGCTGGGCCAGAATCTTAACAATAAAGTAAAATTATGTATAACTTTTAGTTTCGGTACATAAAAGTGAATCAATTTATTTGAACAAAATTTTCAATTAAATTTACAAGTAAATTATTCAAGTAAACGCAAAACAAGTAAATTGAACATAAAACAAGTAATAATTCTAACCATAACATTCTTTCTGTGTGAGTTAATGATGAACTAAAAGAATGAATTTTTTCCCATTAACTTTCTAAAAGAGAACGAACGATTCACCCAAATGAAAGATCTTGCCCAATACTAATGCCGAGTGACAGCATGGGGCTGGCACAGAATCTTAACAATAAAGTAAAATAGGTTTCTAATTATTTCACAAAAGCATATTTTACAATTGCAAAAACATTCTAAAACAGTACTTCCCTCAAAAACAATTCTATTTTTGCTAACTTTTTATGTTGAGGAAGTAATAAGAGAAATCCTAAAAATTATAAAAAGTATGTAAATTTGTTTCCATTGAATAAATTTAACAGTTTAATGCAGACTCAACAAAAAATCTAGAAGTTTAAAAATTATTGGTGAAAACCCAATTTTTTTGTCAACCATATTTTTCCTCTATAATTTTCTCACAAATAGAAGACATCCTCTATATATTTTAAACGGTTTAAGTGAACTAATTTATTTATATATTATATTTGCATTTTTCTAAGCGTCGTCTGCGACGTATGCAGATTCACTTTAACAAGCTCATTCAGTCAAATTACTTCAGGTAAACATTCGCTCTCAATTACCATCAATGTTTACTTCTAAAACAGAAAAGTTACATGTCTGTCTGCCAGACTGCCAGACAAGGGTAAAAAATATTTTAAACTCAAACCCATCACAATGTCAAATAGAATTAAGATGAGCGAAAATTTTGTCACTTGAAATATGTTAATATTTTCCTTTTTTTTTTATTTTGAGTAAATAAAAAACTTCAAGATATGCATACATACATATGTATGTAGATGGAAATATGCAAACATGCATATATATGTATGTAGCTAATGAAAACTACACATCCATATTGCTGAAAACAAAGCTTTTCCTTTTTAAATAAGTTCCTACAGACAGAGGAAATATTGAATAATTTGGCACAAAAAAGTGTATGTGTATTCTGCTTTCCACTTATTTTTGCTCATCGAGATATAAAAGCTGGGGAAAGTATAAAACGAAAAAAATTCACAAAAGCAGAACAAAAAAAAGTCTCCGTGCCTGACATAATAACGACAAAGAACAAGGATAAATCGTTAAGTTGTTCATAAAAGAAAATCTGTGACAGATTATGTTTAAGTAGCATTTATTGATTCCGTGCTGATATGTGCAGGGAAAAATCCAAACCCACAAATATTTATGCACGTTATCGCAATACATATGTGATTACTTACATAAAGTTATTCATACACACGTGCTTATAAAACGTCGTGCCTTAAATTTGCTGCTGAAATTTTTCAAGCAGGAAAGGGAAGTTTTTTCATTCCATTTAATCCCAAATATTCAACAATAACAAAACAATTTTTTTGTTTTCTTTTTCAGGTAAGTCGTTAAAGACGTTAATTTAAATTTGGAAACCATTAAATGAATTTCATTGGAAGACTATCCAAAATATTGAAAGGCAAGTAAGCAAAAGATATAAAAGTTATTAATAACAATTCCGAACACAAACAGTTGGTAGTATTTTTACATGTAGATTGAGGCAAAAAAAAAAAAGTATAAATATCACAAGTTTATGTTAGGCTTTGTTCTATATATGATCGAGAATCAAAAATTTGTCCAAATGCTCTCAAAGGTTATCGAAATATCAAGATTAAATTTTTTTTAGACACGAAATCTATCACTTATTCGACTTCGAACAATATCTAATATCTTTCCCATATAAAATAAAATCACTAGATTTCGACGAAATTTACTCAAAATCTATAAAACAAAATAAACAAAAAGTGCAGGCTTCTTGAAATACAAAAAAAAATGTTTACTGAAATTAACTCACCACAATTGCTGAAACGCTTTTTAAACATTATGATTATGAGGGATTAAAGGTCGTACAGTACTGGATGAAAAATTAAACCCAATTTTTTTTTTTTAATTATTGTCTATTATTAAACATAATTTGAAATTTTAACTTTTACTTTTTAAATTTTAGTACTTTTGCACCAGCAGTTGTGTTAGAAAATAAATAAATAGCCAGAAACACAATGATAAAAAAGAACATTTTATAACTACGCAATTATATATAACAGATGTTTCCTCAATTCGTTTTGGATTAATCGGGTCTATTGTAGAATCCGATTCGGATTGATTCAGCAAAATATTTTTAATCCGCATAATTCATAAATTGGTGTTCTCAATTCAGCATGTTTTTAGATATTCGAAGCTTCTGTTCTAAAAAAAATTCTAAATGTCAAATACGTAAACAACAACAGCGAAGGCGATGATAAAAGATAGCTTAACATACAAATAGTAGCCGGCGGCAAAGCAAAACCCGACGGTTAACGTCGTCTAAGCCATGTTTTTACAGTCACGCAAAAAAATTTAAAAATCAAGTTAAAATATGACAAAAAATAAAACATTAATAGATTATTTTGAGAAAGCAGCTCTACCACAAGCAGCAATCAGTCGCTCTTGACCGCGACGGGTGTAAGGTTGTGAAATTACCGGAGTGGCAGTTTACCGGCTATGAGCACAGGAACTATGATCGTCGAACAATCATATGTTGTAAAAAGAACGTATTGTCGGACTATTACAATGGAATTTTACCACTAAATACAATCATATTAACATAAATATTGCTTAAATTAAACTAAATATAGGAAATTTATTATAACTTCCTTTAAAATGTGAATTTTTCTTTTTCAATAAATTCTAACTGCATTAAGCATTAGCCCAAAAATGTTCGTGTTTTCGAATATAAGCAACATTTTTGTATTTTGTTTTTGCGCAAGTGCCATTTGACAAAACATACAACATTTTTGGAAGAAATTAAAGAAAAGCTTTTTTTTGCTAATAATTGTGTGCAAATTAAAATTTTTTTTTATTATATTTAATACAAAACACTTCAAATTAAAAGAGAAAATTTAGTTTTTATTAAAAAAGTTATCACTTGCATGAACAAAAGCCGATTCTATTTACTTTCACTAACCCTATAATGCTCTAATTGAAAACGAATAAAAACATGGGGATTCGGATTGCAGAACACCAAAAATTCGAAAATAATCCACTTTAGAGTGAATTCGGATTCTAGAACAGACCCGAATGTTTCAGATTTTTTTTGTTAAAGGCTTTCCATGGATGCCAATAAATCCGATATGCCTGTTATGTTTTTATATTTTTCGAAAGATTTTATGTGATTTACAAAGCTCTCGAAAACTCATGCGAAACATAAAGGGCTCGTAGTTTTAGTCCGTACCTGAATACTTGAAAATTAAAAGTTATTATAAAAAGGTGTTCTCACAATTTTAAGCAAGTCGTAAAGCCACTGGCCTGTTATTCTGCTCTTGTTGTTGCCTTGTTTTTAGCTTTATGCGAATAATATCATCGAATTATACATACAGATTTTCTTAATAAAGGACTAACTTCAAAGAAAATTTATTATTTGGTTTTTTTCGGCCCCTGTATTTATATTTTATACATTTATTTTCTTGAGCTAAAGGTCTTTTTTTTAAATATTTAATTATTTTTGTCGATATTTCGCTTTCCTTCGGATAGCCTCTTCAGGACAATAATAATGAAAATAGTTTTTATTGGTTTTTTTCAAAAATCAATAATAACAACAAAACATATTTGAAAGAAAAACATGAGGAAACTCTTTTTTATTTTAGAAAATTTAAAAAAGGAAATTATTTTTCTTTTTTACACACATACATAAAATTATCCAAGTAGTTTCAGAACATCCTCATTTCAAAATTTTTATCAACAAACATACATACGCACATGAAATAACAATTAACATGAACAACAAATAACGAATTGTTTATTAAACACTTATGTATATGAATGAAAAATATTTTATTTTTGACATTCACTTTCATAGAAAATATTTAACATTTTTACATCATATTAAATAATGAAAAAATATCTATAAATTACAGCAAACAAAGAATAATAACTATGCAAATAATAAACACGAAACCTCTCTAATTTTTAACTAAATAAGCAAAAGACCTTTAACTCAAGAAAATAAATATATAAAATTTAAAGAAAATTTGTAAACTTGCTTGTTGATATGATACAATTCTTTTCGAGCTTTACATATGTACGTCTACAGATGTATGTATGTATGTGATGCCTACTATTCCTGCCATTACCGCTAAACTTTAATTATTATTTGCGGCACAAAACCAACCCCTTAACAAACCCACAGAACATTGAAATATTTTCTGTAATTATTCGTTTCATTAAAATAAGCATTAAAATTTCTCCAAATATAATGAACAACGTTTTTCTTACTCTTCTTCATCCCACCAAAAAAAAAAAAAAAAAAAACGAAACACAAAGATAATGGACTTACGTAAATATGGGAAATGGATTGCCATGTATATTACAAGGCAAGTGAACGTCATTGCCACGTTCAACATTTATCTCCATTACAGGCTTCTGTGTTGTACGAGGTGCTAAATTTTTAGTAAGGTCTGTGAAAAGAGAAACATAAATAAAGCCAACAAATTATTATTGGGTTCAAAGGCTGCTACATTGTAACAAACTTTGAGTAGAACGCAAAAAATCAAAAATAAAACTTTATGTACCTTTTACTTGTAATGTTACAGCTTCACTGCGTTGTCTATCCCCATTTAAGGTATTAGTTACTAAGCAGACGTATTTAACTGAAGCATCCTCTGAGCGAATAGAACGCACATATAAATCGCCAGATGCTGATAAAACAACGTAACGGCCAGCTGCAAAATTAAAGAGAAAAATCAATGTTGAGTAATGAGTAACACTAACATTTAACATTCCAGCTCGATTTATTTAGGTAAAAAATCAATAGTTGTCAAACTTCTTGAACGCAGTCCCTTTAAAACTCGTCTAAAATATTTAAGAAAGATTTTCTAATATTTAACCGTAGATGACTCAAACAGCATGTTAAAAGTTGTAAAAGGTTCAAAGTTGTTACAGCTGCTGCAGATGTCTGCCATTCAATCTGGTTTAGAATTTAAATAATTTTTACAAATCATCCTTGGAGTTGTGTTTCTAAAACTACTTTGTCTTTAGAGATTTCTTTACAAAACAAAAAAAAAAAGCTGAAAAAATTGTTATAAAATATTGGAAAAAAAAGAAATCTGTAACAACGATCCAAAAAAAAAACAGCAAAATTACTTTCGTAACATGTTTAGAGCTCAGAGACGGCAACAGAAGCAACAATGATTACAACAACTAGTTGAAAATCCCATGAAAACCTTAAGCAAATGTTGTATTATACTCGTACTTTTATATGTATAAGTGTGTTTGTGTGTGTGGGTTTGTGATGCACGGAGTAACAAAATAGTGGACAACATTAAAATTCCCACATGATGACATGAAAACATTTTCCAATAAATGTCAACTACAAAATATACTCCACAACGACAAACAAAAAACGGAAATAAAAAGACATTTACAACTACAACTACAGCAAATACAAACTACAATGCCACTATATACTTCACTTGCTTTTGGAATACGAATTGTATATTCGTTGCTACAAGCCAACATATTAACACACTCATCCACCCAACAAACACAAACTCGATCATTTAAAATGAGACATCTGTATACTTTAATTTGAAACGTGATGATGCTTTACTTTGTTTTTTTTTTAGATTGAGGACAAGTTGATGTGCTCTTCACTTGCCCTAATTTTAACCCTAAAACTGTACAATAGGGTGCTTCGAACACAATAGGTTGTAGGGCCTTTTGATTTTGGGTTGCGATAAAACAATTTTCAATTTTTTTTTTCTTCATCAAATTTTTCCCTTTTATTTGTCATGGTACTTTTTCTACCAACCATACAAAAACATAAACCATTTCAGCTACCATCTGTGTAGCGAACAGCTGTTTGTTTATTTATTGTAGTTGGAAGTGGAGAGCCAACTTTGCATAACTGCTCGAACGTCAGCACGTTAAAGTACGTTCCGTTTTTCTTACTTCAACGTTCATATATCAAGGCCTTTAGAAATAGTGACTGGTCTCTATAATAACGAATGCTAAAATTAACAAAAAGCCAAAAACTGAAGGGTGCCGCTATACAAGAAACTGAAAACTAATTGTAAATTTAGAACGAAAAGAAATAGAGACTTGAAACTAAAACAGAATATGTAAGTATATCATCTCTACAGGAGTGAACACCACAAATAGCAAAAGTCCTTGTTCAAATGGTACACAGTGCATGAAGGCATCCTCTAGTTTGAAAATTAGCTGTAACTTTTGAATCATAAGAAATAGAGACTTTTCCACAGGATGTAAAATTGCCTAGCCTCTACAAAAACAATCGCCAAAAATAGCAAAAAAAAAACTGAAGTTCAAATCGTGCACTATATATAGAGACACCCTTTAGTTTGAAAATTAGCTTCGAATTTTGAACCGTAAGAAGCATATCTAGTTGATTGCCTACTTCGACAAGTACTCCAAGGCTAAAATCTGAATAAATCCCAACACATGGGTGAACACTTTAATTTAAAAACTAGATGTCACTTTTAAACTGTAAAAGACACAGATTTAAAATTTCTACACTATATGTAGTAAACTGGCCTCTATAGCTGCAAACGCAAAAAATTACGAAATGTTGAAGCAAAGACAGTGCTTAATACATGGGCGTACCTTTTAGTGTGAAATTTGAGCTGTAGGAGACAGAAACTTGAAATTTTCTTACCTTTAACCTCTATATATTTCTATGTCAGAGAATATTAATATAACAAAAGCTAAAATTTAAATGGTGCTTTCCATAAGGCGATACCGTTTAGTCTAAAAATTATCTGTAACTTTCAAGCCGCAGGAGATACAGCTCTGAAATTTTTATTGGATATGTAGTTGTCTGGCCGCTACAACAAATGTTAACAACTACAAAGACGTAAAAACTAAAGAGTGCTACGTAAAGGGTGTTTTCTTTCGATGTATAGTACTTTAAGTTGGCATTACTGTTCAAGATGGCGACCGATTTAACAGCTGCCAAGTGATTTATTCTTAGTTTGGTTTGGCAATTCATCATGGATAGACTCACGCCTGAACAACGCTTGCAAATGGGCCCAAAACGAGATTGCCTCTGTTCCCGATTTTCATAAGCGAATTTTGTTTAGCGATGAAGCGCACTTCTGTTTGAATGGCTACGTCAACAAACAACACTGCCGCATTTGGAGTGAAGCTAATCCTCAAGTGTATGTCGAAACACCGTTACATCCAGAAAACTGACGGTTTGGTGCACTTTATGAGCTGGTGGAATCATTGGTCCGTAGTTCCTCAAAAACGATGATGGCCAGAACGTTACAGTCAATGGTGATCGGTATAGAGCCATGATTACTGACTATTTCATTACTGAGTTGAATAACCATGATGTCCAGGAGATGTGGCTTCAACAAGATGGGGCAACATGTCACACAGCTCGTGCCACAATCGATTTATTGAAAGACACGCTTGGTGACTGACCGCCTAATTTCACGTTTTGGACCTGTAAATTGGCCTCCAAGATCTTGTGATTTAACACCGCTAGACTACTACTTTCTGTGGGGCTATGTAAAGTCATTGGTCGGATAAGCCACAAACGCTTGACCATTTGGAGGACAACATTCGTTGTGTTGTTGCCGATATACGGCCACCAATGTTGAAAAAAGTCATCGAAAATTGGACGTCCAGATTGGATTACATCCGCGCCAGCCGTGGCGGTCATATGCCAGAAATCATATTTAAAATGTAATGCCACAAGATTATCTTTCGGATAAATAAAATGCATGTCAATCGAATAATCCATCGTTTTTTTATTGCAACTTAAAGTTCTATACATCGAGAGAGAAAAAACCCCCTTTATAAGATGAATTTTTTTTATGCTAAGTGAAATGGGTATAGCCACTAGCTCGTTATTACGAAATTCTCGCCTTACGATTCACTCTCGTACATGGAGGAATTTATTTTTTTATTGAAAGAATTTCACTTATTTCCACTACTATAATTTATTTTTTCACGTATAAAATCTTGATATTGTAATCGATAAGGATTACCTGATTTATAACGATCATGTATTTGGCGGCAAGTAAATTACTAAAAAATTTCTTTATTTCTGGAAAAATTATACTGTTTTTTTTTCAAAGTTATGCCTCTGAAAGTTCTTTTATATGTATAAGCACGAATTAGCTTCCATTTAGTAATTTACTTGGCTTGAAATTGTTTTGAACCAAATATGTTTGTTGGGTTCATTTTTCCCTACTTCTACATACACGTAGATTTTTTTTTTGTACTGCCATTGCAAATGCATATATTTTTTATTTATTTTGTTCCTTTTAGTCTTGTGTACTTTTGTGGTAGCAATGGATTAAAGTTGACATGGTAAACTTTAAAAGAGTATTGATTCCAATCAGCAGCTGGATTTTGAAATCATTTTCGAAAAATCTTAAAACCTTACTATATTTCAGACAACCTAGAAAAAGTTTATTTTTTTTTTTAATTACATGTTTCTTTTGCATTAACTTAAAGACTTAAGTCTTATTCAATAAATCATAACTAGAGATGCTTGACCCACCAGTAAGTGAAAATATTAAATCTATTTAATATATTCAGAAAAGTAGGAGACTGTTTCACACAGCAAAGTTTCCGTACTACTGTCCAAGTTGTGTTCCACTCCTGGTATGGAGCACCCCTTAGTTTTTAACTTTTTTTTTCTGTATAGTACTTGCTGTTGTGGAGGCCAGACATTTACATACACCGTGTAAATTCCAAGTCTTTATGTTTTACGGCTCAAAAGTTACAGCTGATTTAATTTTTTTGTGTGGGGGCACCCTTTAGTTTTTAAATTTTTTGTGGTTTTTGATATCAGTTTTTGTCGAACCCATATTAAGACATGTCCTATGCAAATTTCAATTCTCTTATGATTCAAAAGATATAGCTATATATAGAAATTTTCACAGTACTTGTATGGGGTCCCCTTTAGTTTCTACGTTTTTGTTGTGTTTATTGCTTACTGTTATAGAAGCCGGATAACAGCATTCACCGTGTAAATTTCAGCTCTGTAGCTCTTAATGTATGGGAGTCTGTGACCAACAGAGGGATGGAATGTCGCCTTATGACTTTCTCTCCTCGTTTTGGTGCAAGGCACTGCACATGTAGGTTTGTCCCTGGAGAACCAGTTCAAGTAAAAAAAAATCAGTTGATAGGTATCCACGCCTAGAAATTGATATGGAAACACATCCATATTACTTTCGCTTAAAACAATTTTTAACTAATGTGGATTTCGCTTTAGTAGTTGCTTTTTCCTTGGCCTACCAACCAAACAAAAACTTTTTATAATTGAATTACTCTAGAGCAAAAATTTCAGGAATTGGTATTGAAGGCAGTTGCACATTACACGGATTAGTAAATAAATTCTTGGGGTATATATCTTTACTTAAATCGTATCCTATATTTAAGTAATATTTGTTAAACATTTCACTGTTGTTTTGATGGTAGCTTTTTCGTATTTGCTGAGTCCACATAATAATTGAGACTCCTTAAGTTCTTTGAGAGATCCCCTCGAAAAACTTTCCTTTTTTTCTACCTGAAAATTGCTCAAGAGCTATCGTGCTGATGGAATCCTTCTCGCGATATTGTTTCTATTATTCGTAACAACGTAACGTTTTGTATCGTTTAGCTAAATAATGCAGTACTTACTTTCATAAAGGAAATATGTAACATACGTACATGCCGGAAGGAAAAAAGTCACAGAAATAAATTTTAGCAAGCGAACAATACAAACATGTTTTCAGCAAAGAAAAAAAAACTAAAAAAAAAAAAAAAACATAGATATAACTTTAGGTAAATGAACACAGCAAAGTGTTGAAACTCAGACAATATGCAGGGTTTTTGCTGGAAAAATACTAACAAATATTGGATACCAAACGGGTTTGAATTTGAAAGCAAAATATATTTTTTGTCTCATGGAGATTTCATAAAATGTTGAGAAACGAATTTATCTACTTTCATGGGTTTTTGTTTTGATTTAAAATGTTTTTTATTCCTGATAATGGCAACCTGCAAGGTGCTACATGACAGAAACATTTGGGATAATGTTGGGATTTCTGTGGAGGGAACGGCGGCGCTTCTGTCGTTAAATCATAATTTCCTGTTGGTTACTATCTGTCAACATCAGTTGGGATAACAGTGGTGGTAGCTGTTACCCGCTACCTCCCCCCCCCCCCCAAATTTATGACCATGTAAGTACTAGTTCAATAGTGTAGATATGGGTGGGTCGCTGCATGCCTGGATACCTTCGGATAGAGGCTGCTATGAATGGCAATAAAAAGGCCGATCAGGTTGCCAGAATGGGATCTATCTTTAAAAATATATTTCTCCAAAGCAAAAACATGAAAGAATATTGAAAATAACATAAACAAGCTGTGTCTACGAAAAGCTGTTGGTATAGGACGTAATCTAAACACATCACAAGAAACTGCGGCTTGCTTTATACGTAAAAAACGATGACAACCTGTAGCAGATGGCATATTCCCTAACCTTAATATAGAAAACCACTTACTCAAGTGTTTTTTCGCACATTTTACTGCAATCCGTTTCAATAAATATAGTCGCAGTTACGGTAAACAGGGTAAAAACGGTATTTCAGTTCTTCTGCGCAAACCAAATCTTAATTAACAGGAGCAACACATTCCTGGTTAACTTTAATTTTCAGCCCTGTTATAATATCTGGGTTAAGACTAAAGGAATTATTTATACATTTATATTGCTGCTACAGCTAGAACCTTGTACTACTGTCACATACATACATTACGGTGTACAAGACAATTACATTCAAAAATTGCGGTTTTGTATAATCTGAGCCATTTCGAACCTTCTTGACTGCTGTGATAATAAGAAAAATTTTTCACGTATCTGTATATTTGTATATGAATTTTCAGCTGTTTATGTGCATGTATTTGCCTAAAATAACAGTAACCAAGAAAGTTATGGTCCCGTTTTAGTGGCAAAAATGGACAAACAAAAGCCTAGATGTGACCGTACCTTCAGCCTTACAAAAATTAGAAATGTATTCAAATCGGGCAATATTTTCCAAAGCTATGAGGCAAAGCAACTTTTTCATTTCCGGGGTGGTTACATTTGACACCCTGTAGGTCACCGTGCATAACAACAAAGGTGTTAAAATTACAAATATGAACTTAATTATTTATTTGCTTTAAGAACCAAGTGAGCGCCTCGATGGATGAATTGGTAGAGTGTCCTATTAAGAGTCTCCGAGGTCGCAGATTCAATTCCTGCCGAAGGCTTTGGGTGTTTCTGCAGACAAGCCAAAAGCTTCGCAGTTTTGTGTTTGTTAAAAAAAAAAAATTATTAATTCAGGTCAAAAAATAGACCTATCAAATATTTTCTGTCTTTTTTTTTTTGGAACGAAGTTCCTTAACGCGGCTTGCTGGTAGTGGAACTTAGTAGAAATCGTCACGAAAGCGTGTGAGCTGTTTATATGTATTGGTGTACTGTCGAAAAGCAATTGTGTATGATTGGCAGTGTCTCTACTGACAGCAGCGGAGACACATGCAAATAAATATTAATTAGTTGGAAAACGTTCCAAAAATTTAAGGAATCATAAAATTTCAAAATTTTAAAAACAACACAAAATCAAACATACAGATTTTATACATTCAAAGATGAAAACAAGTAAGAGTGCTATATTCGGCTGGGCCGAATCTTAAATACCCTTCACAATGGTACATACATTCTGATTGATTTTTGGTGCGAAAAGTTGTTTTATTTGGCTTTTAAAGCCGATTTCTTGAAATATCGGGAGACGCTATATCTGGGGTATATATGGGCCGATTTTTTTTGAATTTCAATATCAGATCCACTACCGGGATTTAACACAGGCTGCAAAACTTTTATTTAAATAATTCTTAATATGCTCAAGTTCAACCACTGGGTGACACCAATTCTTTTTAATATCAATGAAATAAAGAAAAGCAAAATGTATTTCTTAATTATTTATCAGTTAACTTTATAGTAAAATTTATTTAACAAAAAATTGCATATAATTGCATTATTTTTGAAGTATTATGCTAAACATTGCCATTAAGTGTGATTTTGTTTTCAATTTACTTATGTACGTATGTGGGTACATGCATACGTATGTATGTATCTATAATAGAAAACTCTAAAATAAATTCTTTATTATTGAATATTTTCAGTGTGTTCCATAAAACAATGATTATATACATACATATATACATACATACATATTTACATTGCTTGCTTTTACAAAATTATTTTTTTCTTGTGCACCTTGCTGATGATCTATTGCGTATCATCATACACATGTATGTGTGTATGTACATATGTAAGTACGTAGGGAAACCCAAAATGATTTTTTGTGTGAATGAATTTGAAGACGCAATTGTTTAAAAGAATTTCATTGCGTACCCTTTTTTCAACAATTCTTTATATCACTTTCATTTTCAAGCTCGTGTATACATATGTACATACAAACACATTTTTACACCAAAGCAAAAAAATTGTTTATGCTAACATACTTGCACGCATACATACATACATATGTAGGTACATATGTACATACCTACATACATACAAACGTATCTACATACATACATACATACACACATACATTCATACATGATCGCAAATATTTTCGAATTTTGCTTTTAAACATTATATACATATGTATGTATGTACCATTATGATCGATTTTTGGTACCAAAAGTTGGGTGCATATGGGCCGATGTCCAAAGATTTTCTAATTTTGCCCCTAAACAGCCTGTATGTACCATTCCGACAAATATTTAGTGCAAAAAACTGTTTCGTTTAGCTTCCAGGCCCGACTTCTTGAGATATCGGGAGGTGCTATATCTCGAACATATATGGGCCGATGACAAAAAGATTTCCAGTTTTGCTTCTGACTAACCTATATGTATCATTCTGATTGATTTTTGGTGCCAAAAGTTGTTTTATTTAGCTTATAGAGCCGATTTCTTGAAAAATCGGGAGACGCTATATCTCACGTATATATAGACCGATTGCAGACATTTTTAAATTTTGCTTTTAAACACCTTATATGTACCATTCTGATCGTTTTTTGGCACCAAAAGTTGTTTTATTTGGCTTTTAGAGCCGACTTCTTGAGAAAACTTGAGGCGCTATATCTCGAGTGTATATGGGCCGATGTCCAAAATTTTCCACGTTTGCCTCTACATAGTCTATATGTACCATTCTGATTGATTTTTAGTGCCAAAAATTGCTTTATTTAGCTTAAAGAGCGGATTTCTTGAAAAATCAGGAGTCGCTATATCTCAGATATATATGGACCGATTTCAAAAATTTTCCAATTTTGCTTTTAAACACCTTATATGTTCCATTCTAATCGATTTTTGATACCAAAAGTTGTTTTATTTGGCTTTTAGAGCCGACTTCTTGAGAAAACGGGAGGCGCTATATCTCGAGTGTATATGGGCCGATGTGGAAAAATTTTCCACTTTTGCCTCTAAATAGCCTATATATACCATTTTGATTGATCTTCGGTGCCAAAATTTGTCTTATTTGGCTTATAAAGCCGATTTCTTTAAAAATCGGGAGACGCTATATCTCGGATATATATAGGCCGATTTCAAAAATTCCTTCATTTCTAGGATTAAATGGGCACTAAAAATGATATGGTTTAGTTTTTGAGAAAAAATTTTTTTTCAAAAACCTGAATACAAAAATTGCACAAAATATCCCTCAAAACCCGGTTTTTTGAATATATCTCGGCTATCCGTGGACCTATCTTACTGAATTTCAATAGCAGACCCACTACCGGGGTTTCACACGTTTTAGCGAAAGAATGAGGTTTCTATCTCAAACCGTTTTCTCAGAAACGGTATTTCAACGACTACAGACGGACAGACGGACAGACGGACAGACGGACCGACGGACAGACGGACAGACGGACAGACGGACATCGCTCAATCGTAATCGCTATTGATGCTGATCCAGAATATATATACTTTATGGGGTCTTAGATGGATATTTCAATGCGTTACAAACGGAATCACAAACTTATATATACCCTTACACATTTATGTGAAGGGTATAAAAAAGTAAGGAACTTCGTTCCTAACGGGGGTCCCCCGACCGCATTTTTTTTTTTTTTTTTTTTTTTTTGGTAGGTCTACTTTTGGAACTGAATTAATATATTTCACTTGGCTCCTAAAGCAAATAAATAATTAAGTTCATATTGGAATATTCGAAAAAGTTGTATACCACGTTGTATAGAACGTGGCAAGGAAAAGTTAAATAGTTGCAACACGAAAAAAATGTTTACTGTACTGAAGGTTTGTTGGAACATTTCTGATTCTAATTTTGCTCATGGGAATTATGGAATAAGTAGTTAAGTTTCAAACATTCTTTTAACAATTTTTCAAGCCTACTGATGAGTTGATTAGCACCAACGAAATATCGGCGACATATAGGCAGCTGAAAAAGACAGAAAACATTTGATAGGTCTATTTTTGGACCTGTATTAATAGTGTTGACATTACATTATGCTTAAAGCCTGTATCCTCAACTACGATTGTTTAATAAATTTCTTTATGATCAGATGCAACGTTTTAAAGATACAGATATTTTACACTTTTCGTGCATTTAGCTTCACTGTGCATCATATTCACAATACTAGTATTTATGCAGAGGAGTTCACAATAGAAATTGCATCAATTAGAGACTAAAACGTATTAGTGTGATATTTTCTGTTGCAGCATAGTATTTTATCAATAATATTGTAATATTTACTATCTCTAACTACTGTACAGATTTGAAAAGATTTTGCTCAAGTTGACTATTTATTTATTTATTTGCAGTCAACAAAAGCTCATATTTAAAAAAATACTGTTTTTAATAAAAGTTATTAAAAACAAAATGTAGCAACACTACTTGAACACAAGCAAAGCTTTTAAGTCATAAATTTCTCTAATTTAAAATAGTCATTATTTTTTTTTTTTTACTCTTTTGGTTTTGCGATAAATATTTTGTGATCTATTTTTGCCTCTTTTTCAGAGTATATGTTTTATTAAATTATATTACACATATTCACATGCGTAGGTATGAATATGCATATGAATATTACATACACTCTAGTCGTTTCTCTGAATGAATTTCATAAAATAGAGTAAAACCTTTCCGTGAACAGATTAAATCATATGCACTGCATTTCTCTGCAGAGCCAAAGCGAAGTAAATAAAAACACCAAAACATGACTACAATGTAAAACAATATACTCCGTTTCAAAAAAAAAAAAAAAAAAAAAAGTTGAGGAAAATAAAAACAACACTCACCAACATCCGACAGATCCGGCAATAGTATCTCTTCGCCACGTTGCCAACTGGCTACTTTAACATATGCACGCACATAGTCCGGTATGACACACTTAATCAACGCTGAATTTCCCAAAAAGACTTCGGTATTCTCGACATGTACATGAAATTGCCGGCGCACCACTACAATGAGAATGCAGAACATGTATGCAAAAATAAAAAAATATATATATAAACAATATTCGCAGGGATAGTTTGTGAATTCATATGAATGTATGTGGCTATGTGTGTACAGTGAGTAAATATTCATTGTGCATATGTGTTGGTACGTACAGATTTCAGTTTAAAAATGCAAAACTGCTGAGTTTACCATTTTACTCTACAATATAAAAACAAATGAAGTAAATCGTGATGAAAAATGTATCAGTATGTGTTAAAACAAAAGTGTTATTTCCGTTTATAAGCGAATGAATGAATATGAAAAAAAATGAGTCGTTTTCATGAACAGTCCGGATTAACAGGTTTATTTTTATTTGTTTATGTTTATTCTTCTTTTTTTATTTTATTTTTTTTTTTTTTTGTTGAGTGAAAGAAGAATTAACAATGCTATCAGTTACTGCTGATGTGTAAAATAATAAAACTGGAATAAACAAAAGTCAGAACTGTTAATGTGATAAAATATTTGCAGTTGTTGTGTTTTATTTTTTAGTTTCTAAACGATTTAATTATTGAAATGCACCTTTATATTTTATGGCTTTCTAGCCAATAAATTGTACAAGAGATATTGTTTTATCAGCGTTTTTAAATGTTAAGACAAAAATTCGCACTCGTTGTATGCATAATTGCTGACAAGGCTTAAACAGTGGTTTATACTTGTTTTTTAGACAACTATTGGCTAACTGATGACATTTTTAATTTACAATTGAAAATTTTATAATGGGGGTCTCACCTCGGTTTTTTTTTTCTTTCAAATTGTAAAGAATTCTTGTGGTTTAATTGGATGGTTCAAAATAATTAAGGAAGATGAGATAAATATGGTAAAAGACTTGTTACAGCTACATGCATATATCACTGTGAGCACAAGGATCATCAGAATGCGAATAGCCTCGAAGTCAGGTCGTAACTAATTTAATTACTGTGCTTTAGCATCAACGTTGGCCCATCGTACTGCCTAATTGCCGAACGTCTTTATTTAATCTATGGTCAACTTATAATTTTATCGCTGAGTATTACTGTTGATTCTAATCAAAATTATTTTCTCTCATCAACATGGTAATGAGGTCTCTTTGCATTAAAACCTTTAGTTATTTTCTAATCTTTTCACTGAAAATAGGCAGCAAAGAGTACTGTTATCCAGTTGATTTGCTGTTCCACTCTGTTCCAGGGTTCTCAGAAATTTTCGTGTCGCATCCCCAATTTAAACTTTTTTATCTCCAAAAATCTTCTTTCAAAATAATTTAACTTGAATTTATTTCAGTAATAAGCTGCAAGTAAAGTAACTAATGGCATCGCTCTGTAATTCATTTTAACTGCACATAAACTTGATTTTAATAAGAATTAGTTTTTCTGCATTCTAACTAATTGATGAATAAATTCCAAAGGTTCGGAGTCCCAATCTTCTTCATCGTTTATGATTTTAGAATTAAGCAATTTCGAAACCTTTCAGCAAATATGTCACAACAAGCTCCACCAATTCGAGAGAGTAAATGAGTAATTATTTGAAGAGTTGTATGATAATTGACTCCAAACTCATATGGAAAGAACACATCTTACAAAAGAAAAACTAAATAAATAACTAACTCAAACAGTGATATCGGCTGCTAAGGAGAGAGTCCAAGCTATCAATTCAAAATAAGCTGATCATATACATTATAATTATAGCGCCAATTTGGAAGTGTGGCATAGAAATCTGGGGCATTTCAAGTACAACAAATTATAAAACTGATCTGATCTAAAATATTGCCCACCATTGTCGCTTAACGAGACGAATATCTACGTACATTTCTTGCGACTGTGACAAGAGCTAATGTAATTTACATTTTGTATTCACACTATCACGTTTCAAATAAAATGGCAAACAGTGCAAGCCATGGAAAAATCTTTATCGACGGAATATGAGCAGTTTTATGTAGGCGAAAGTCGTGCCACCCACTATAAATATTCCACAGCGAAATAATCGTTATATTTAAGAGCACAAAAATGTCTACAACTAAATTTCACTATTCCACTGAGCACATGGCGTGTGTGAAGTATAATTCTATGCGGTTACTAAAATCCACATTTTGAGCCATTGTATAAAGAAGAAGAATACTATTACTAATGGCTCGCTCTCGGTGGCCAAACTATCGAATTTGCGTGTGCTATTGTAAAACCCTGTTCCAATGAAAACTATAATTGTTTTGAAAATGTTCAAAACACGACGAAGTCGTATGCGATATCCAATTTGTATCGTATTATTTTCCGTTTCGATAACGCATTGCATTCACACTATCACACTTGATCGTATTATTTGAATTTTCGACAACACATAATATACTAGTCTGAACTGCCCTTTCGCCCTTACTGGAAGGGTCAAATTGTTCTGCCAATAAACTGGTTTATTTATTTATATAATATTTTTATTAATATACGATATAAGTTATCTTAAGTATTGATTTAAGATTATTAACACCCACTACATCCAATTACTTATCGTCACTTTGTAAAAGGCAATTCAGACTATTATACAAGTATAAATACATTTATCGAGTTTTGTGAGATGAAAGTATAATTAGATTTCTTGCGACTGTCAAAAAGTCTAACGTAAATTACATTTTACATTCACACCACCATCACACTTCAAACAAAATAAAAAATTTGAGTGGAAAAGAAAACAGCTGTTGCATATGTATGTACATACGTTAATCATACACACGTTTAATTACAAAATAAACGTGCCAACATAAAACTTTACACGGCGGCAGAAGAGCAATTTTATGTTGGCGGTGGACGTGCCGGCGCTAAAAAATATTCAGCAGCTAAAATAATAGTTATGTAAAGCAGAAGCAAATTGAATAACACAAAAATATTTTATCTTCTAAATACAGTTAGAGCAAAATACATTTGTATACGGTAACCAAATTCCAAATTTCGAACCTTTGTATAACGAAATCAAATACCATCAGTGACGGCACGCCATCGGCTGCGATACAACTGGCTAATACATTTTTCAACAGCTGCTTGTGTTAAAAAAACAACCCTGATCGAATGAAATGTATTATCGTTTAGAAAATTTTCAAAAAACGGTGAAATCTTATCTTATTATTTCTCTTTTTCATAACACATTGCATTCACACCATCACACTTGCACATATTATTTGAATATTTGCTGGTATTAATACACAGTATAATAGTCTGAATTGCCCTTAAACAGGTGTTACTCGTAGTTCACCTTAATTCTAGTTTTGGATTTTATTGAGTTTCATTGCCGAACAAATCGCAAAAAGCCAATATCGCTTTTTGTTACTGATTATGCGAGGTCTCTGAAATACGGTTGCCCAGTGGTGAATTAATATGAATGCATTGCTGTCCAAAGCAAACATATTCAAATTGTCTGTTATTGGTATATCAAATAAACGCATTGAAAATAAAACAATCCCCAACAGCAAAAAAAAAAGATCCTAAATTGGAATCCTCAAAAGACTGGATGAGATCTCCAAGGCATAAAGCTCAGCTCGCATAGATTCCTCAATCTCAAAAGCACATTTCTTATCCCCATTTTGAAAACTATACACTAGCCCCCTAATTCATAAAAATTTCTTATTTCAGCTTATAAGCTGGTAATAGTTATCATACACTAACAGTGTTATTAGCAACTCATAAGAAATTCAATTCATAAACACATTATATGCGTGAAATAACTAATAAACTCTTTTATTAATTTTGTACTTTATTGTTGGCAATACCGTGCAATGTTCACTCTCATTTTGTGCCTAGTGCTGCATATATGAGATGTATGTAAGAAACTGATTATTTGGGTAGCTGAGAAAAATGCAAAATATTATTTACTTATATAACATAATTTTGTTCGAATATGAAATAATTTATTGGTTTACCTATTTTTATTGCGAAAAATATGTATACAAGGCTTTGAATTGTAAAAAAGATTGTTTCTAAACACATTTGTTTAACGACTGGTACCAAAAGTAGTCGACTACTTACTCTCTGGCATTTGTTTGTGTAGCACTATAATTATTTGCAAATATTTTTCATGAAAACATAATGAAAAGTGGTAAATATTATTTAATTCGCTAATATCTTTTATTAAAATTAATTTATTGATGAATTCTTTCTTCGCAACTCTTCATCAACTCAACGAATGTCTCTTTATCAAACGCTTATAGTTAAGTAGAGGCCAATGCGTGTGTATACATTGTAAATACAGGCAGGATCGCTACTGTTGTTTGTGCGTAGATATGTATGTGTATGCATGCATACATACATATGTACATGTCTATTCAAATTTGCAATAGAGATAGTACTATACATATGTATGTATGTATGTATGTAGGTCTGTATTTCTTTGTGTATTGTATCGATATAATTCGTCAAAATATTTGTAATTTATATGAAAACTAAAGAAAAATTTGTTTGATAAAAGAATGAGATGATTTTTGCAGGGTTAAAGTGTCTTTATGACTGTATATTACTGATTCTTAGAATTTCGTAGAATTTAAAGTACATATGTATGTATGTACATATTTTCGAATTTCATAGTTTAATGTGTAATGATAATTTGGTGTAAGAAACAATGAAATGCAATCATATACACATTCAAGAAGCAAAAAATTTGATAAATAGTGTTCAAATAAAAAATCCTCAATTCAACAATTTTCACTATTAAACGCTTATAGTTGGGTAGAGGCCACAATAAAAATATCCAATTTATTAAATGGTTATAAACAGCATAATAAGCTATAAATCGATTATGAATACACTTTTCTGGATTTTTGCTCATAAGTTGTTTATAACACTCTTATAATGTGTTTATGAATTAGGCCGTAGATCTCCCAATCTTTTGCATCACAAGTGCGGTGCGTATGAGTTGTTTCTCCTTTAAGAACCCAAGCTCAGCACATATAACTCATACGCAGACAACAGAATGCTGCAAATCCAGCTGTACTATTATGAACTCTACACTCTTTTAGCCCCTAAAGTATTAGTGTTAATTTTTTTTTAGTTTTAAATATTATTATTACTTTTATTACTGGCATTATTAATAACTATTGAGTTTTATAATCGTTCAGATAGACATTAATTGCGTCCATATTCGGTTTATTTAGACAATAATTCTTATAGAAAACTTAACTGACGCAATAAACATTTTTCCGTCGTGAAAACAAAGTCTACCTTCTCTTAAGAAGACTAAATTTCAAGAGCTTTTACATTAATAAAAACATAAAAAGAACTTGGAAATTATAAAATCTTCAGTTGCCATCGTAGAAAATGTTTACAGCCTTCAGTGTGTGTAAAAGTTCACTTTTTTCAGTGTTGTATTTTAATGTAATTTGAATTTGAAACAAATTTCTACTTATTTGAAAAACTAATTTATACAGCTTCAGATCGTTTTAATATAAAAATGTTATTAACAATATTATTCAATATTTCGATAAAAGTTTGTTATCATCTTCAGAATAATATTTGTAATTCTGAAGCTGCATAAATTAGTTTTTCAAATAATTAAAAAAATCAAATAAATATTATATATCAAATTTCTACTTATTTATTGATATGTTAAAAGCAATATTGGCTCAATAATGGCATTTGTTGCAATAATCGTCATAATGGAGTCTATCTAATAAATAGACCGGAACTCTCTATGTTTTGTTTTAGAATTTAATAGTTGGAAGATGGTTTACTCACAACTAGAAAACGATGCACAAATTTAAATCAGTAAAGATCGTATGATAATATATTTTCTTGCATTGTTTAAGTTTTGGAGAACAGTGCAAATATAATAACTATAAACATTTTTGTTGAAGTTATCGATAAAAAATCAGGTTATGTAAAAAAAAAAAGATCTAAATTAAATTGACATTTCAAACTTGAATGTTGCTGTGTCAGCGTCTTATGGACAAGTTTTCCTATCGCTTTGTTGAAAATAAAAAGAATACAACACTTAAAAAAAATAATGTCAGTTTCGTTCACCTTTTGTACATTTGGTTCTTTCTAGCAATTGCTGTTTCTTTCTATCAATCCTATAACAATTAATGAAAGAAAAATAAAGTATCATACTGGCTTAAGCAATTTAGGAAATTGACATTATGAGGTTATAATATTGCTCAATACTATCACGTTGATATTAACAAAAAAAAATTTCGCTTGTTAATTATTACAAAACAGACGATTTTCTAAAACGTGTGATTGCACAATACCACAGAAATGGTAAAGCGGTACTAAGAGCTTTTTCTTATCATAAATTGAACTAAGAGCTTTTTATTTATTTATTTATTTTATTTATTTATTTGTTTATATCCTGTACGACAAGATTCAATCTTATATTTAAAGTACAGGAAAGCAATATTCACAAGTTGCACAAAAGATCACACATTTGAATAGACAAAAGTAAATAAATAAGATTACAATTTATTATACTAAAACAATTATGAGCTACTGCGGCGCAAAATAATCAAACCAAAATTTCTTAAAACTATTTGCGTTGCTAATAAGTTGTTGAGCTTGAGGAAGACAATTCCAAAGGCGTGCTGCATATATGAAAAAATGCCTTTCAGATACAAGAAAGCGATGGCGAGGAATTATGATTTTTTTACCTCTAAGTGATCTGGCAAACCTAATATTATTGCTAAGATATTGTGGAGCTTCCGAATATATAATCTTATGTAAACGTAAGAGTGTGCGAATATTCAAAAGATCATCAAATGATACACCGTATAGCTTTGAGGAAAAATTGGACACATGGTCATATCTTTGTAAGCCAAACACATAGCTTACAATGTTATTATATAAAACATTCGGCTTTCTCTTACTGATGGAATCGCAATTTGCAAACAGTTCACAACCGTACATTAAGCCTGGAAGAAGATAAGATTTTGCAATCATCTGTCTAATATTGAGAGGTGTATAATATTGTGTTGACCAAAGACACCTTAGCTTCCTATAAGTTTGACCTACGAGAGTGTTGACATGATTTGTCTAATTGAAGCTATTATTGAAAATTAGCCCAAGGTTTTTGGCAGTAGCCACAATATTCAGCTTTACCCCATTTATTAAAATGTCAAGACCAATATTGCAGTCAAATTTTCTCTTACGAATTATTATGCATTTCGATTTATTAGGGTTTAGGCAAAGATCATTTGCCGTGGCCCAGCGATAAACGTTATCTAGTTCATTATTGAGTCTCCCAATTTTTTGTACTGGACTACTCAGATACAACTGCACATCATCTGCGTACATATGAATATTGCAGTGCATGAGTTGTTTTGGCAGATCATTTACGTAAATTGCGAAAAGCAGTGGTCCAAAAATTGACCCTTGAGACACACCGCTAGATAGACCTAACGAGGAAGATTGGGCATTTTTCCAACAAACGAATTGCGAGCGATTTGAAAGGTATGATGACAAAAGCCGTGTTGACGTTTCAGAAAAATTAAAAAAGAACTTTTGCTCATCAACAAAAACCTGAGCGAAAAAGGAGATAGTTGCGGTTTTTTTTCGTTATCAATCTGTTTTTATTTATTGCGCGTAAAAAAAGTAAGGCATTGAACCGTTAACTTTCAAGGACTTAGAGCCTTTACAAGTTACGCGAGGTATACATACATATATAAAATTAATCTGATGAGATGTGGTAAGCCATTTTGTGCATAGAAATCACTTTCATTACCAACAATAATTAAGCTAATTTTGCTTTTTAAAGTGTTTTACAATAGTGGCTAAGTAATGTGTTCCGAAATGTGTTTGCTTATGTTCTTCTTTTCAGTACTATTCTAATTTTTTTTTTTGGAACGAAGTTCCTTAACGCGGCTTGCTGGTAGTGGAAATTAGTAGAAATCGTCACGAAAGCGTGTAAGCTGTTTATATGTATTGGTGTACTGTCGACAAGCAATTGTGTATGATGGGCGGTGTCTCCACTGACAGCAGCGGAGACACCTACCAATAACTATTAATTTGTTGGAAAACGTTCCAAAAATTTAAAGAGTCATAAAATTTCAAAAACAACACAAAATAAAACATACAGATTTCACTTTGTATTACATTCAAAGATGAAAAACAAAAACGTAAGGAACTTCGTTCCTAACGGGGGTCCCCCGACCGCATTTTTTTTTTTCTTTGCAGTTGAAGCAGTTGTGCATTCTGCTATTACTTTCTTAAACATTATTCTTGGTTAGCGTAAGACGAGCATCTTCACTGCTTACTGTAGTGCTAATAAATCATTCCAATTGACTTTGATGCATTACCACATCTCCCAGTATCGTTTTAAATAATCTTTCATCAAAGAATCACATTTTTAATTATATTTTTACATTTTTGTCTTCTGCCGAAAGAGCTAAAGATTTTATGTAATAAGTGACTTATTTTTTCCTAATAGTCTAAAATTAATAAAATTATATATTTTATTTTTTCTGTATTACAGTATTTTCTTTATTGTTTGTGATGCGTTGAAAAATAAAAACTGCATGCAGATTAAACTTTTATACATGACTTTATTGTGAAAGACACTTATCATACAAACTTGTAGTACTGACCTTTGAAAACAAACACAAATTTTTATCCATTTTTTTTTTAGTGCTTTCTTTTCCCAATAGTCACGGAAAACAAATACATACGAAAGAAAAAAAGTTAAAAGAACTCGATAGATGAACTAGATTGATGCTGTATGAGAGTTTATCAGTGAATGGTAAGAAACCAGAACGTACGCCCACGAGTGGGAAAATATTTTTGCTGAAAATGTTTCACAAAAACGATTTTGAAACGATATGTATAAAATGTTTCGTTTTTGATATTTTGGTATACTTCCCGAATTCTTTTATAAGATCAAGTTTAAACAATTCGTCTGCACATCAAACACGATCCCGCTGTTGAGTATGAAAAGTACCTTTCCGTGGTGTAAATAAAAGCCTTGTTATGGCATCTGTATAACAGGATTAGGGAACTAATAGAAGCTCTGCATCACTTTTTGTGCTCGCCAAAATGCTGACGGGTGCTTAGTCTCTGTTGTAATACTTTTATTTTACTTTTCTTTGCCCAAAACGAATACAAAAGATAGTATGACTGTAAAAATACGTTTGCCCATCACTGCTGTATATAAATCATACTTGATTTTCACTCTACAAATCGACTTTATTCAATAGAGATAAAAAAAAAATTTGAAAACGTGAGAAAATGAATGTGTAACATTCAAAGTAAACACCCTTGCAACAGTGTAAATAAAAAAATTTTCGAAAAAGAGTTGATATTCATGTTTGTTAATAAGTGTATACTTTTATTTCTGTTCTAGTTCTAGCAAGAGTTCATCAGCACATTTTATGAATGTGTAAACCAAATATACGTACGTTTACATATGTATATTTGGTGGTGTTCTTTGAAGAGTAGCATGAGCAAAAATATATGTAGACTTTTGTCAAACAAAATTTAAAGGACTGCTGACATTAAAGAAATGCTTTTTTTTTAATATTTTTATTTTTCTATCTATCAATATGCAGCCGTATCATGAGCAATATGTGAAATAATCAGTCCTAAAAAATTTTCCAACCCCAAAAGGTTGATATTTGTACCATGAATAATATAGGAAAATCAGTACGTTATTACTGTTTTGAATTTAGCTTTTAAATTTAATTTGAGATCATTGGTCAGTTTAAATTAATATAAAATGAAAAATATGAACTTAAGCTATTTAGTCATTTTGAGATGAAAACAAATGGTTTACAAAATTTGTAAAATTTCTTCACAAAGTATTTATGCTCTTTATTGGAAACAGAATTAAATTTAAACTCTTTTCTCATTTTCTCTTTTTTAATCAGTTTTAATATTGTGTGATACCATGAAATAAAATTATTCAAACAACATGCACATGTAGATGCAAACCAATACCACTCAAGTGTTTCATATGTTGCCATCTACAGGATGCATAATAATTTCAATGAAGGTTTTTAGGTCAATATGTAGTTTTTATTGCTTTTCTCTTTCCTTCTCTAACATAAAATTACGAGTAATATGCATTTCCTTTAATTCATTTCAACGTTTTATTTGTACTCTTGTTAAGTGCTTTAAATTGCTTCAATATTATTACATCTATAATGAAAAAAGCACAAAAGATATGCAGAGTAAGAAAGTATAAAACGGATCGTTATACGTTGAATGCTTGTAATAGCCTTGGGCTGTAACAATGATTATTTTCCTTCCTTTGTACTACATATTTAACAAGAACTGATGCTGGTGTTGTGCAGATTGTTCTTGCTGATGTTTTTGCCGAGTTGTAAATCCTTTTGATGTCAACACTTTAAACAACTGATTGTTTTTGTATTTTGCCGGGCGAAGTACAGCCAAAATAGCACCTTAAAAAATCTTTGAATGCTTAATATTTTCTACCAGCAACATTTTCTTACTTATTTTGCTTAATTATTTGAAGTGAAGAGTATTAAAGATTTTCCATTCGAAATTAACAAATAAATTTTAAACATTCAAAGCTCAAAGTAATAGTGTTTTCACACCTAAAATTAAAATCTGGTTTCAAAGTTAACACCATAACATTATGGTCTTGTGCTCGCACTACAAATTGTATAAAATTTTAACTCACACTGTGCCTACTAAACACAGTTTGTTGAAAAAAAATAAATTCTAAATACTTGCTATAAAATATTAGTATTAACTTGAGGTAAAGCTATTTCTATTACTATGTTAGGTCCAAGAATAGACCCGATTAATGTTTTCTATCTTTTTCAGCCGACTATATGCTGCCTATTATATTAGGGTCTATTTTTTGAACCTAATATAATACATTTCATTTTGCGCTTAAAGCAAATAAAGAATTAAGTACATTTTTGAACATGCCAATAATCTGTACTTCTTGATACTTTCAAAATACAAATCGTAGTAGCCAGTGGTAGCTCGTTATATTGTTGTGAGTTGTTTACAACAATATCAACATGGAACAACAACATCTAAAAACAAGTAAGAGTGCTATATTCGGCTGGGCCGAATCTTAAATACCCTTCACAATGGTACATACATTCTGATTGATTTTTGGTGCGAAAAGTTGTTTTATTTGGCTTTTAAAGCCGATTTCTTGAAATATCGGGAGACGCTATATCTGGGGTATATATGGGCCGATTTTTTTTGAATTTCAATATCAGATCCACTACCGGGATTTAACACAGGCTGCAAAACTTTTATTTAAATAATTCTTAATATGCTCAAGTTCAACCACTGGGTGACACCAATTCTTTTTAATATCAATGAAATAAAGAAAAGCAAAATGTATTTCTTAATTATTTATCAGTTAACTTTATAGTAAAATTTATTTAACAAAAAATTGCATATAATTGCATTATTTTTGAAGTATAATGCTAAACATTGCCATTAAGTGTGATTTTGTTTTCAATTTACTTATGTACGTATGTGGGTACATGCATACGTATGTATGTATCTATAATAGAAAACTCTAAAATAAATTCTTTATTATTGAATATTTTCAGTGTGTTCCATAAAACAATGATTATATACATACATATATACATACATACATATTTACATTGCTTGCTTTTACAAAATTATTTTTTTCTTGTGCACGTTGCTGATGATCTATTGCGTATCATCATACACATGTATGTGTGTATGTACATATGTAAGTACGTAGGGAAACCCAAAATGATTTTTTGTGTGAATGAATTTGAAGACGCAATTGTTTAAAAGAATTTCATTGCGTACCCTTTTTTCAACAATTCTTTATATCACTTTCATTTTCAAGCTCGTGTATACATATGTACATACAAACACATTTTTACACCAAAGCAAAAAAATTGTTTATGCTAACATACTTGCACGCATACATACATACATATGTAGGTACATATGTACATACCTACATACATACAAACGTATCTACATACATACATACATACACACATACATTCATACATGATCGCAAATATTTTCGAATTTTGCTTTTAAACATTATATACATATGTATGTATGTACCATTATGATCGATTTTTGGTACCAAAAGTTGGGTGCATATGGGCCGATGTCCAAAGATTTTCTAATTTTGCCCCTAAACAGCCTGTATGTACCATTCCGACAAATATTTAGTGCAAAAAACTGTTTCGTTTAGCTTCCAGGCCCGACTTCTTGAGATATCGGGAGGTGCTATATCTCGAACATATATGGGCCGATGACAAAAAGATTTCCAGTTTTGCTTCTGACTAACCTATATGTATCATTCTGATTGATTTTTGGTGCCAAAAGTTGTTTTATTTAGCTTATAGAGCCGATTTCTTGAAAAATCGGGAGACGCTATATCTCACGTATATATAGACCGATTGCAGACATTTTTAAATTTTGCTTTTAAACACCTTATATGTACCATTCTGATCGATTTTTGGCACCAAAAGTTGTTTTATTTGGCTTTTAGAGCCGACTTCTTGAGAAAACTTGAGGCGCTATATCTCGAGTGTATATGGGCCGATGTCCAAAATTTTCCACGTTTGCCTCTACATAGTCTATATGTACCATTCTGATTGATTTTTAGTGCCAAAAATTGCTTTATTTAGCTTAAAGAGCGGATTTCTTGAAAAATCAGGAGTCGCTATATCTCAGATATATATGGACCGATTTCAAAAATTTTCCAATTTTGCTTTTAAACACCTTATATGTTCCATTCTAATCGATTTTTGATACCAAAAGTTGTTTTATTTGGCTTTTAGAGCCGACTTCTTGAGAAAACGGGAGGCGCTATATCTCGAGTGTATATGGGCCGATGTGGAAAAATTTTCCACTTTTGCCTCTAAATAGCCTATATATACCATTTTGATTGATCTTCGGTGCCAAAATTTGTCTTATTTGGCTTATAAAGCCGATTTCTTTAAAAATCGGGAGACGCTATATCTCGGATATATATGGGCCGATTTCAAAAATTCCTTCATTTCTAGGATTTAATGGGCACTAAAAATGATATGGTTTAGTTTTTGAGAAAAAATTTTTTTTCAAAAACCTGAATACAAAAATTGCACAAAATATCCCTCAAAACCCGGTTTTTTGAATATATCTCGGCTATCCGTGGACCTATCTTACTGAATTTCAATAGCAGACCCACTACCGGGGTTTCACACGTTTTAGCGAAAGAATGAGGTTTCTATCTCAAACCGTTTTCTCAGAAACGGTATTTCAACGACTACAGACGGACAGACGGACAGACGGACAGACGGACCGACGGACAGACGGACAGACGGACATCGCTCAATCGTAATCGCTATTGATGCTGATCCAGAATATATATACTTTATGGGGTCTTAGATGGATATTTCAATGCGTTACAAACGGAATCACAAACTTATATATACCCTTACACATTTATGTGAAGGGTATAAAAATTCGATCGGTGAATGAACTGATATTGGCACAACCAAATCACAATTGGTTAACGCTACAAAATAGGCAATTGTGCAAAACCCAGAAGTAAAATAAGAATTGGGCCACAAGTACTTCAAAATAATAGCGACAATAAAAGCTGATGGTGCGGAAGTTAAAAGAAACAGGCAACAAGAAATTAATTAGTGGTTTTGATATTAGATTAATGTTATTGTAATTTAGACATAATGTTTTTGTGATTTAATTTTAGTACATAAGCTAGTAAAACTGAAAATAAAAGTAGAGAATGAGCTTAGATTTAAAGATACAAGGTAGTCTTTTATTTCTGACAATTCACCCCTTGGAAATCACTGCGGCATTTTCGCCTTTTCGTAGTACGGTCGTTACTGTGGCACTAGTTGCCTCGACCACTATCCTGCGATCTCCATGGAGCTCTCCAGGGTATTAACTAAATATAATTCAATTAATCTTAAAGGGTTATTCCTGCGGCAATAAGAGACTATAGGAATAATAATATGCCCATAACAATTGGCACAGCCGGTAGGATCGGTGGTAGCCCATAACAATATATAAGTTACTAAGAAAGGTAAATGTGTTGCAAAAGGAAAAACTGTTTTCTGTATTAAAAATTTGTTTGGACATTTCTGATTCTCAGTTTGTTCATGGAAATTTTGGAATAAGTAGTTGAGTTTGAAACACACTTTTAAAAATGCTTCTAGCCTCTTGTGATCAGTTTATTAGCAGCAATGAAAAGTTAACGGCATATAGACGGTTGAGAAAGAGAAAACATCAATAGAGTCTATTTTTAGACCAAACATTATACATTTGCACAGGCTCTTAGAGCAAATAAATAATTAAGTTAATTTTAACGTATTTCCTAGCATATTTTTGTCGATATTTCGCTTTCCTTCAGATAGCTTCTTTAGAACAATAGTACTAAAAAATGTTCCCAGTATTATATATATATATAAAAAATGTATATGTATTATAAAAAGCCCTTTAGCTCAAGCAAATACTAGTACTTAATAGAGGGGTTGAATAAAACAAAATATTTGCTTTACAGTTAAAGTAAATTTTCAAGTAAGTTTCTTTCCAGTTCACTAAGGGGTCGCTTTGCACCAATGAAAAAATGTGTTAGATAAAATCATAAATTTAACTAAATCCAAGTTGTAATAATGACATTCAATTAGAAACATCATGTTAGTAGCAATTGATTCAGTTCTTTGCTAATCCCTTGCAAAGTTCTTGCTGACCGCCGCTCGCGTTCGATTTTTGTTTATGGTGCTTACTTCTTGCTATAAGTTGCTTGTTATAACCTTCTCAATAATTTCTTCCTATGTATTTGAGAACCTTGGAAGCTAAGGAAAAGGTATATCTATTCAAATATGGTAAATGTTGCTGGAAGTGTGCATCTGGGGCAGACCAATCAACCTTCTTCCATTTATAACTGTCAAGCTACTTAGTTGGTTGCAACACTACTTCCTCATCAACGAATTCTTCTTGTATACCATTTGCGTCAACCTCTTCCAAATTAATATCAATTGGACTTTGTCGAGATAATTCTTCTATAACAAAAGAATTATTATTCTCCAAGGCACCCATTATTAGATCATCTAAATTGTCGCTATTATCAGAGTCCTCAAAGTCGGAAATATCTGACGTATCAAAATTATCTAAAATCTTTTCAATTTCACAGTCTTTAATTTTATTCGGCATATTTAACTTCTTTACTCTATGACAAAAAGCACTCAAATGAGTTGATCTTATTTATCAAGTGTAAAAAGTCGTTACTTTTTGTAATATATATTAGCTCCTTTGAGTAAGTTATGATGCCATATGGCGTCATGCAAATTAAAAAAAATCTTACGCCTATATTAGTTTTTTTTTTTTATTTAGTAGTTGATTTTATTTATAAATGATGTAATTTTCCATTCTTTTACAAATAAATTTCATAAATATTTTTTTCAAAATTTAGTAAAATATGATGTTTAAAAATAGATGTTTTTCAACCTGAGGAATCAATCACTTAGAAGAGTTTCAAAATAGCGGTGCTTCAGTTCAAATTGACAGAAGTACATAAGAATTATTTCTAGATATTATTTTTGAAATTTCGGAGGGCAAACCTGCATAGAAAAAACTCACTTTTTATCGGAGTTTATCGAAATTATAAGTCTTTAAAAGCCCATGATGCCATATGGCATTCAAATCACCAAAAGGGTTAACTCCTTTGTGTCATTTTAACTAATTGTGCTGTCTTCTTTCATTTCATTATTACACTGCCAAACTTTCAAAGGAACCATTAAAAACAAATAAGTAAATAAATCAACTAATTATAAATGTTTACTAAAGGTACAGGGTATCTTTTCTGCCATTCGTTATAAATTAACAAACTCTGAAACAGGTTTTTTGCAAAGTGTATGCACACAAAGAATAACAAATTAGCTGTGGACTTGTAAAACGGAAACTGAAGCACTCACCAAAAAGGAAATTACTGTTTTAGCAAAACATTCATTTCCTTCAACTGCTGAGAAATTCTTCATTTATGCTTTTAGAAAAGATTAAATACTTTGACAAATTTTTTTTTAGTTGTAATCACAATGGTTGTCAACTTATTTATTTCAATCACAAACATTTGTAGAAGTTGCTTCAATATCGTTTCAATCATGACATTATTATTGGTGATAATGATGATGACGATGAGACTGCTGTCAGGCAACGTTGTTTGGCCATTTGTCTGCCGACTCCAATATTATTCTTTCGTTTGGGTGTTTATTTTTCTGCTTGTTGTTTTATTTCTTTGGTTTGTGTTTTTGTTAGAATTGAGCAGATAACAAAAAGTAAATAATATTAAACTTTTAGGAAACTATTTTTGTTTCATTGGAAACTTATGCCCACTAGACGCAAGGGGCAATAAAATGTTTGTAAGAAACCATAAAACTATTATTTTTTAAAACCTTTACATTTAATAAAATATTAAACTGGGCTAAGCCAACCTCTGATGACCGCTAAGTAAATACTTAAATTAAATTCATTGAAATGAATTTCTGATTAAACAAACACTTGAAAGAAGCCAAAAATAGAACTCAACTGTTTGGTCTACTTGTAACTAATTTTAAGTACGATTCTGGTGGTGACTAAAAGAAGATCCAGAACAACAAAAATAATTTAACAAAACAGGGAATCTACTGTGGGAAGGAATATACTAGCTTGAATTATACATTGAGCAGTATTTTTGAAGCGGAAACTAAAAAAAAATTTTGTTGGAATAGCTTGATATTTGGCAGTATACCATATTGTTTTGTTTTATAAGATATTTATTTGTCGCTTGCTGGGTTGCGAAAATCAATTTACAGTTGAAAGAAACATGATCGTATAATAAATTTAGACAAGTATAAGAATGATCCGTAAAGCAAGGGTTCTTTACTACCGGAAAAGTAGCTCAGCCCATTACACTTGACGGGCTCAGGGAGCTCATTGCAACTTCTCCCAACTTCTTTTGTTGTAGTATTTTTTGTTAAAGCGGCAACTAAATCTTCGGTAAGAATTTAAAAATTTCTATCGCTTAGAGTTGCAGCTTCATATTAAAGGGTACCCGCGTGAGTAGCGAGACATACAAATTTTTACATTTTGTTATTATTGTAACTTTTTCAGTTCAGTTTTTCACAGGGCACACGTGCACTGATCAAACTTTAAGTCTCTATCTCTTACGATTCAAAAGTTACTGCTAATTTTCACAGTTTCTTTTATGGGGACCCATTTTAGTTTTTAACTTTTTGTTGTTTTTAGTAGTTGCTCTCGTGCGGCCGGGTAATCACATATTCTGTGACAATTTCAGCTCTCTCACCGTCAGTGCCTTGGAGAATGGGATCTGTAAGGGACGGATGAACAGACGGTTTAATAGACAGCGAAGTCTGAACGGTGGAAAACGGTTCCGTTTTCCATCTATAAGTACGGAAACCTAAAAACAACATAAAACTTTATTTGATTTCATAAATTAACAGTAGACGTATTACTTAGCTTTGATAAAATAAGAATTCTGCACATTTGCTCCGCAAAACGCTTTAAAACCATATAAAAATCTCGAAAATGGGTGCAGTAGTATGGGCGTAAGAAGCATGAGAAAAACGTGTATAGCTACTAGTTGTACTAGAAGGTAGAAAGATTAGATAGTGATAAAAATGTACTAATATTTTATTGAGTTCTCAGTGTGAAATCTCAGATTTTAGAGTCAAAGTTTAAATACACAAAAATAATTTTTTAAAACAATTTCTTAAATACAAAACAAGTTGCGAAGGTAATAAATTTTTCTTCGTTAGAGAAAAATTTATAAAAAAAAAACAGGCCAAAAATCACCAAAATTTCTCTGAAAAAAAAAATAATATTAACATATTAAATAACATTGATATAAACTTTTACCCATTCTCCTAAGTTAGTGACAGAATCCAGATATGACACACTGACTATAGAGTAGCGTTATCAGGCCGATTACGATCTACGCTTCCCTGGTGTGGTGGACGTTGATGGAATATACATTCAACTTAAAAACTATACAAAAAGTTCAAATAACCTGCTGTCTAGGCACAAGTGAGGCCTTTAAGACGACACCAACAAGGGCGATGGAAGCAAATGTGAGTGAATCGGTCAGGTACACGAAGCATATCATCAATAAATCTTTGCAGCCATAGTAAAATGGGACGTCAGATCGCATACCGGAGATCGCATACTAGAAGCCAATTGCGAAACATTGACTCCCGACTTCCCCTACAGGTTAACCTCTCTTTTAAACCAGATCCCTAAGAGTTTCATTGTTACACGTGCAGATCAAAGGCGAAAAGAAAAACAGGTACTGGTATTCCGTCTGGTGCACTATTGCACAGCTTTGCAGGCAGAGGTTCGGACAATTACGCAGTGTATTAAGGAGCTCAGTGCAATGGTAAGTTGAGGACCTATTAATATATTCACGGGTCGTAAAATATTCCACTAGAGCAATCTCAGCTGAGTGGACTAAATCACATAGCGTTTGGGATCGCAAAAACGCTCTTAACAGTTATTCGACTAATGTACATCGTACATGGGTGCCAGGGCATGCAGAAATAACTGAAAATGAGAGTGCAAGCTCACTTGCTTCAAGAGCAATTGAGTTTGTGCTCTAAATAGCTTCAATTTCTACTCTCTAATACATAAATAATTAAGATTTCAAATAAACACAAGCTCAACGAGGCTTACCGCCTCTAAGTTTAGTATAATTTGCCAAGACAAGTTTTTCATCATCTCTTTAAAAACCGAATGAATAATAATATGCCGCCAAACAAACAACCGTATAATCGATGCTTAAATAAAAACTTTTTTCTGATTTTTTCTCTTTACTAGTCTCGATACGGCTTACTTGTGCACCACAAATACAAAGAAGAAAAAACTTAGTATATTTAACTCTAATTTATTGGCATTGGTTCTAATATCATATTATTTTAATTAATTTCCTCCATCGATTAAATTACTTTCCCAATTTTGGGGTGTGACGGCAAAAAGATAATCCATATTACTTCACTTAGTATCATAAATTTTATGACACCTATTTGAACGAAATTTCGAAGAATGACATATTTTCTCTTCATTTACTTTTATTGTTTTTATTTTGTCAAACTTTCCTACAAAATGTTTATATTTTAAAATATTCTTTTCAGTAGACATCCACGTGTTTTAAGGCCGCCAATACTTTTCGTCAGCACCGTAATGAACTTGTTAAAACTCACTCAAATTGGTTTTTCTTTTATATCCAATTAATATTATTGAAAAACGACTATTGTATTGTGTCTTCTTTCTGAATGATGAGTCCCAACAAAATTTAACCAGTTCATTTTGGTGCTGCTGGTAAGTATTGGTGCCTTTGAAACATTTGGAAGTCCAACGCGCTAAAATTTTATTTTAATTTCCTCAAATAGTGTTAACTAAAAAGCAACGTTTTATAAAAAGAGTTTCAAAGAATAAAAGAAATATTTTATATATTTATTTGAGCTTAAGGTCTTTTGTAATTTGAGTATTTATTTTTGTCGATATTTCGCTCTCCTTCGGATAGCTTCTTCAGGACAATAATAATGAAAAATGTTTTGATTGGTTTTTTCAAAAAACAAACATAACAACAAACATACATATTTTCCTATTTTTTCTTTCACATTTCAAAATTTAAAAATTATTGTTTTTTCTTTCTATACACAAATAAAAATTATATAAGTATTTAAAAAAAAAAAAAATTATCAACATAAAATTATCTATATAAACATACATACATGAAATAACAATTAACATGAACAATAATAATTAAAACAAATTGTTAATCAAACACTTATATGAATGAAAAATATTTTCTTTTTTATGAAATTTAATTTACCAAAAAGATTTTAATACGATAAGAAAGTGTATATTCAGCAAAAAGGACTTCCGATGGGATCTCCAGCTTCTCCGATTGTGGCAGATATAGTTATGGAAGAATTGCTAGATAGTTGTATGGAAAGAATGGCTATTAAACCAAAGATTATTACTAAGTATGTAGATGATTTATTTTGTGTTATTTCTGAAGGTGAGATAGATAATGTTTTGAATGTTTTTAATAATTATCACACGAACATTAAATTTACCATTGAAAGAGAATCGAATTGTAAACTTTCATATTTAGACACTTTGATATTAAGAAAGGATAATAAGTTATTAGTAGATTGGTATCAGAAACCCACATCATCAGGAAGGATTATTAATTATTTTTCAAAGCATCCAAAAAGAATAATTTTTAATACAGCTAGAAATTTGATAAATAGAGTTTTAACAATAAGTGATAGTCAGTTTCATGAAAAGAATAAGCATATTGTTAGAAATATTTTGACCAATAATAGTTTTCCAATTGCACTAGCAACAAAGTTAATAAGACAACATGGAAGGCAAGGTACACATAGTAATGTTATTACAACCGCACCAAAAATTTATAAAACACTTACATATATCCCGGAAATATCAGAAAAGTTGGAAAAATCGAATATATATAATAAAGAAAAGTATATGATGGCCCATAAGACTTATAAAACATTATATACATTATTTAGTAAAATGAAAGATAGAGTGGACAGAATGGAGATGTCAAATGTAGTTTATAGTATACCATGTGGTGGGAATTAGAAATGTTACATATTATCAACACACCAGTAGATAGGAGAATAAACTTCAAGGCAGATACAGACAATATAGCACAGATATATAAGTATTTAGTTAAAAATTAGAGGTTTTTTGTTTTTCATGGTAATTGTTATTGTTCTTTGTTTACTGTAATGTATGGATTTTTTCATTATTTAATACGGTGTAAGAATGTTAAATATTTTCTATTAAAATCTTTTTGGTAAATTAAATTTCATAAAAAAGAAAATATTTTTCATTCATATAAGTGTTTGATTAACAATTTGTTTTAATTATTATTGTTCATGTTAATTGTTATTTCATGTATGTATGTTTATATAGATAATTTTATGTTGATAATTTTTTTTAAATACTTATATAATTTTTATTTGTGTATAGAAAGAAAAAACAATAATTTTTAAATTTTGAAATGTGAAAGAAAAAATAGGAAAATATGTATGTTTGTTGTTATGTTTGTTTTTTGAAAAAACCAATCAAAACATTTTTCATTATTATTGTCCTGAAGAAGCTATCCGAAGGAGAGCGAAATATCGACAAAAATAAATACTCAAATTACAAAAGACCTTAAGCTCAAATAAATATATAAAATATAAGGAAAAAAAGGGGTCAAAATAACGAAATATTAAATAAAAGAAATATTTAAAAACATAAATCATAGATGTCCAAATTAATTTGGACAATTATGTATTTTTTATATGTATATTTGAATTGAAATGAAACTTGAATGAAATATCAGTTATTACATATTATATTTTTATCCTTTAAGCATTACAGTCCGTTAACGTTTGAATTTTGTTTACTTGTTTTGAATTGTGAATATACATCACTCTTGTACTAAATGTTGTTGGAGTTGACAAATGGAAGATTTCATACGCAAAGCGCGGCTTTTCCAGAAAGCCGAAATTTTCTCATTGAAATCGAAAAACTTACTTCGTCATTCTGGATCAACCATCAATGTTAACAAGAGCTGCATTAATATTAGTTCCTATCAATTGAATTGTTTTTTTAACCAACAAGAATCCAAAGGTGATTAATGTTAATAAACCCCAACGTTAAAAGGAATATTCAACTAACTCCTTGTTTTATTTCTCCTTTTCCCTAAACTCAAATATATTTAGTCATTTTGAGTAAATAAACATTTAATAACGTTGTTTGGACTATTCGCTCTAAACAAATTTATTTCAGCACAAAAAAAAATTTCTTGCAGACAACCAAAAGAATTTTTTTGTTCAATACATTTTTTTTAAACTTAATTATTTTGCATTATCGTTCATGCGGAAATTGCATTTCGCTTAGTTGACATTCTGTGTATTTTATCATTAAAACCACCGTTTTCAAACTTATGAAAATAAAAAAAAATAATAACATGTTTTTGTAGAAAAATTTAATTTTATAACAAATTCGATTATTTTTAATGCACATTATTGTTTAACAAAAAATATATAAAAAGTATCAAAATAATATTTTTGTATTCAAAAATAAAAGAAGCAAAAAATAATTTGTTTATTTGTTACCTGCTTGTACGTGCACATTACGACTCAATATTGTGCCGGCTTCATTGGAAACGCGGCAACGATATGTGGTTTCGTGCACATCTGAACGATAATATTGGGCCAGAAAGGGTGGAAAGTATAGAGTTCCATTGCCAGAAATTTTTCTAAAATGAAAACAAAAATAATATTCATAAGCGAATTTATTAAAAGGTAAATGAAACAAATTTGGCACTACTTAATATAAAACGTGTTGCGCGCCACAAATGGAAAATATAAATTCATTAAAGCCACAATCAACAGACATATAAAGAAATTTACAAGTGCATACTTATTAATGTATAACTCATATATGAATAATGTGAACGAAAAGCTTATTTGTTTATTATATTTATTTATTACCTCTATTTTTCCTGCAGTCCTTATAAACATAAATGTGTATTTACTACCGTATTTTAAGAATACTCGTTTACTTAACAACGTATTATAAACAACATCAAAAACTAGTAACATTCAGCATGTGTACTACAAGATACAAAGTGAATTTTATCTTGTGCTCATATATGTATATAATATATAAACGTAGATGAATTTAAAATTACATCTAAAAGATATACTAAAAATAAAGTATTACAACCTCTTCCTTTTTGTAATGTAGATCAAGTTCACGGTCTTCAATTTATAATATATTAAAAATTTGATCTGGAATTTCATTTTAAACATTATGAATTCAGTTTTTAGCAATAGCACTAAAATTCAATTTTCGCCCACAAAAGTGTTTAAAAGTGAAGTCATCGCTAAGAATCGTTCAGTTCAGTTTAGAGATTTTTAGCGATGTCTCTAATCTTAGCGAGTTATAGAATGGAGCCGATGAATTGAGTTTATCCTCTAAAGTTTGACTTGAAAATATCTATTTATAATAATTTCTAAAAAGCTCTTCATTGTTTTAATTGAATTCGATTGAAAGTACATACATATGGATTACTATTTTCAAATTATTTTAGATACAACATTTTATATCAAAGCTTTAATATGTATATGTAATCGAAAAATATTTTTTCTTCTAACATTTTTCTTAACTGCATAGCTATGAATTTCTTTAGAGAAAAATTTTCCACGTGAAGGCAAAAAACTAATTTTTTTTTAGCATGTTAATTAGATTTTCCAGAAATCTACTGTCAACGCTGCACATGTGAATATGTTGTCAGACATGTGTATACGTAATAATATGGAAGATGAATTATTTCAAATAATACTCATACGCCACAGTAATATGCCTTGAAACTTGAAAAAATTTCAATAAAATCAGTAGAGCTGTGCGCGGTCGTTTGTTTTAATGAGCGCTGTTAACTGATGTTAAGATAAAGTAAACACAGCAAGAACACAGACGCGAAAGCGAAAATGTGCAATTTGTTTAAAAATGAGTGGAAAATAAAAATGTAATGAAATGTACATACATATGTATTTATACTAATAACTGGAATAATTTAGTATTGTATAAATATGTTTAACAAAACCCTATACTGCTTCTGGTAAGGGGTTGGATACTATAAAAAAATGTAACCAAATTTCACTGCTTTTTCTTTGTTGACATTTTCTGTTCTCTTTTATTTGAACAAACACTTAAATATCAATTTATTTTTTTATTTAAAGCCGCTACTCTTTTACTAAATAATTGTTATCAACAACGATATCAGTATTTTAGCGAAACTGAATGTTGTTTCAAATAAAAAACGAATGACAACAATGCCATTCAAAATAAGTTTTTATTTACGTACACTTAAATCGACCCTTAAAAACGCAACTAATCAACTAAAACAGATGAGCATAAAATTCAACACCGTACCGAATACTATTGAACGAAATCCGCTCACTTAAAAGACCGGTTCACTACATACATACACATTTAAGTGATCCGTTCAATTTAACCCTTTCATTCACGAACGACACAGCTCGTGATTATTAATCAGGCATTTTCTCACAGTTTTGATCAGCAGTTTGTTCAAGTCGCCGGTGCACCAGAAAACAATGGTCAGGAAAAATTAGCAAAAAATAGTTTTCTATTTTAATATATTTGATAAAAAATATGACAAAATCAAATAGTTTCAATGCAAAGAGATGGAAACTCATTTTCTTTATCATCTTATTGTTTGCTTATAGATTCATCAGTTCAATTGAGTATACTGTTGTGAGTTGAACTCGCCGAAAGTCTGGCATTTGCAATTTACAAAACATCTATATTGTGATTTTAAGTCGCGCTAATTAACAATTTGTTTTGTTATTTAAATATAAAAAAATAAATTTTACGCTTATGCGTTTCCTTTTTATTTTATTTTGATATATTTAACTTAGAGCTAAGTTACTTAACACGATGTGTTTTCTTTAGAGTAAAATCTTAACTAACTTCTTTCTTTATTTTGGTTCCTTTAAATAATAATCTTACTTAGACTATCTCCTTTGTTCGGATTGATCAAGGTAATGTTCACTGAAAACATGTTATCAACCATGGGTATTGGGATCATGTTTTGTTGTCTTTTTGTGTTAAGGGTTGTTACAATTTTTTCTTTATCTCTTTTTACTGTATTATACTTAAGTGTTACATGTTTATCTTTAAGTGTCCTAATCTCTATTTTTACTTGTTTACAATATTACTTAGTTTCTTTATGCTTATCTTACTAATGTGTGTTTTTCAATATTATTTGTCTTTTGTGTTAATTGTACTTGTCTAGACATGTTTATTGTTGTGGTGTCCCTGAGACTGACCTTAACTCCCCCCTAAGTTAAGCAAGATCGTCCCGATCTTTCCTAATACGTTGTAATTCGTTCTCGTATGCTTTCTCAAATCAGCTGGCTGCTGATTGTCGTTTGCATTCTATAACGCAGGTTGTAATTTTCATTATTGAAAAACTTATTAGTACTAAGAGTAGTAGGGTTAGTGATAAGTATGTGAAAGTCCTAATGGGGTGCTGTTCAAATGGAATAGTGAATTTCCTTATTGAGTCCAAGTTATTAAAAGCCCATTCAGTGTCAGATTTTATCAATTTGAAAACTTCGAAATCTTCGTCGTGTTTCATGTGTATTGCCTCAGTTAACCGTTTATGTATGTTTCTAAATGTTCTATTGTCTATTGTAACCTGGTCTGTGTATGTGACTAACGCTATATTAGTAGTAGTGATATTGTTGACCTTATGGTCTCCATCAAGTAATATGGATCCTTCGTCTATTTCCAATAGTGGTTGGTTATATTCTTGAATAACCGTACATTTACTATCTCTGTTATTGAGGAGTTGGAGTATGCACATATCCGTTTCGTTATTTCTTTTGCATATGTTTCTTCCTAAATAGTTTTTGCAGAGGTTCACTCTAACGTAATCATTATTACATTGGGCAATTTGGTCATCTGTCTGGATTTTTCCGTGCCTGTAGCTTATGGGTGTGATCCTAAAAAGGTTACAGTGTTTGTTAAGTATGGGGTATTTATACATGGTCACAACTACGTCTCCTGTTCCAGCCATATGTACATCTGCGTATTCTAGAATGTTAATTATAGGCGCTGAGATTACTTCGTGTCGCATTATCTCTTTTATGTCATTCATGTCTAAAGATTCCGTCAGATATTCGTTATTTTTTGCGGCATTGATTGTTCTAACGAGTAGGAGTAGTTGTTCGTGTACCTGTTCGAGAATGAGTTGATTTTCCAATGTACGGCCTTGCAATGAATCGATTAATTTTTCGAATCTTGAATTAATTATGCGTTGTTTTTCGTTATTTGTTATTAATGAATTCATAGCTGCCTCCATCTCGATGAAATCGTTATGGTCAGGATTTCCTGTGACGAATTTCAGTGCTGAACCCAGAAAATTCAAAGATCTAGTGTATCGTTTGTGTTCATTCAGTTGGTCTGCTAGCATTTCTATTTTCTTAATCAAAATTATTTCCCGAGTGGTAGGTTTATAATTTCCTGTGGTGATCTTTTTGTATGGTGTAAGTATTTTCGTAAGGTTGGTTACGTGAAAAAGGTAGGAGCACTCATCATATAGAAGTGCATCTTCAGTTCTGGTTAATAGAAATTTCCTGTCTTTAAGGTTTTCTATTTTTACGTTTGCCTCTAGTGCTAGTACGGCACTCACGAGTAATATTAGGTATTTGAACATTTTCATCATTTAATGTATAGTTTTTTATGTTGTCTTTATGCACCAAAACTCCTCCCTGTGTTAAGATTGTGTCCTCACGATCTTCTTGCACTATGTGTTTTTTATATCTGGCGTTGTTTTTCTTTCTTAATCCAGTAATTTTGACTAATATCTGCTCTCCTTGCTTGAAGGTACGGTGTTTCCGTCCTTTATTTAATCTGTTCAATGTTTTTTCTGAAGCTAATTTTATTTTATTAGATATATTTAACTTAGAGCTAAGTTACTTAACACGATGTGTTTTCTTTAGAGTAAAATCTTAACTAACTTCTTTCTTTATTTTGGTTCCTTTAAATAATAATCTTACTTAGACTATCTCCTTTGTTCGGATTGATCAAGGTAATGTTCACTGAAAACATGTTATCAACCATGGGTATTGGGATCATGTTTTGTTGTCTTTTTGTGTTAAGGGTTGTTACAATTTTTTCTTTATCTCTTTTTACTGTATTATACTTAAGTGTTACATGTTTATCTTTAAGTGTCCTAATCTCTATTTTTACTTGTTTACAATATTACTTAGTTTCTTTATGCTTATCTTACTAATGTGTGTTTTTCAATATTATTTGTCTTTTGTGTTAATTGTACTTGTCTAGACATGTTTATTGTTGTGGTGTCCCTGAGACTGACCTTAACTCGCTGCAGCTGTCAGAACAGGCCTAAATATAACTTGAAGATAGCGATATAACGAAAATTTTAATTTAACGTATGTTTTCCTCGATTTCTTAAGAAATCCTCTCTATCTCAAAATTTTTCATACAACTATACTTTAAAGCTATAACGAAGAAATCCTGAGTCACACAGCCCCTATATAGCAAACTAGTAATTCAATAGCCTCTATTCAACAAAATATGACAGGAACCAAAATGCTGAAGTCGCTTTATAAAACAGCGCAGCCCAAACGTATTTTCAAACGCAGTAGTAAAGCCTTCATGCAGCATAGTACTCGTACAAAAGCCTCCGTAGAGCGAAAGAAGAATAAAGTGTGAAGCAGAAAGCTAAAGATTTTACAAGCGTTTTCATTTAAAATAGAACTTAAATACAAAAAAAGATAAGTTATGACGAAATTTTTCATACGTCCTCAAATATTATTACACAAAGCGAAACAATAACCACACCGAGATATTTTGATATTCCCTTGACATTTTTTTTATAAAAAAGCAACTTTATTAATTTTTAGTATTCATCTTATATATTTTTGAGTAATTGGTGCTTTTTGGGTTTGCCCACTCTTTAAGTTTTTTCTTTTTATAAAAAAGAGAAAACCGTTGCTTCCAATTGATAAACTTATGCAAATATGGGTTTAAGTCAATAAACGGCAAAACTGAGAAAAATATTAGTTACATTTAATATCTAAAACTTCATTTTTAATATAATATAGTCTCAGTTTTCCTTTTCTTGTTTTCACGCTTGAGGCCAGTCTAAAATATTACTTTTTATTTTTTCAATATTGCTACCTTTTCCTGCAAAAAAAGCACATGGGAGCATCAAAATACTAAAAAAAAATACATAACGCAAAATATAGAAGAGATCTTGAGTTTGAACAAAGGAAAAGCAAAGCTGAGTATTAATAGAGATCGAAGAGGTAGCGTTTAGATTTCCATAAAATATTTTTAATAGTCTAACTTATCTAGAAACGCATTTCTCATTACTAAAGATAGCAGCTTTGATTGAGTGTTGCACCTTCTGTCCTACACATCATATAGTACATAGTACAAACAGCTCTTTAGCGTTATTTGTTTTGCTATAAAAATAAATGTCATCGTTCACTCAAATCGTGCTCATTGAACAACTCCTTAGGAAATGAGTTATTTTGTTATCCTGGCAAAAATACGTTCCACATTCGAAAGCACTAAAAAAAATGTTTACGACTTATAAAACTTCCCCACTATACCGTATCCCTAGGTGCTAATCATGGAAACTATATATGCCTTTAAAATCAAATTTATTTTATCAAGCTACACAGTACATCCACCTTCCTTACGGGGATGCAACTATTTCAGCAATTGGGATTTTTCTTGAAAAATTGAAATTTGTGAGCATTGATTCTCACACAGAAGATTGCTCGCTGAAATAATCGCACCCTTGCCAGAGAGAGAGGATACATTAATATAAATATGGCATAATATACACATAGTGACAGGGCCACGATGTCACGCGACTTAGTTCGCTCACACAAACCCGCTGACCACAAGAACAAAGTTTTGAAATTTGTTGCTGTATTGTATGTGACAGCATGGGGCGGGCAGATGATATTTATGCTTCTATGATAGTTTTAAATAAGCTAACAATTAGCAAAACTAAAAGACCTATCAAAGAGAACATAGCGAATAAGAATCATGTGATGCCGAAGCAGGTTAGTAAGCAGTAGCACGAGCAGTAGCTTCAAGACCTTACAGCTTGATATGCAATCCCAATTTCTTTTCTTTTCCTCTAACGCAGCAAAAATGCCCTTCATATTGCTCAGCAATAAAAAAAATATTCATGCCTTACAAACTGCCTTACAATATCATATTTCTGGCTACAAATCATAGAAATCACATATGCCTTTCAAATCAAATTTATTCTAGCACGTTACACAGTGCATATAAGTTTTCTTGCAAAATTTATAAAATAAACATTAACTGTCGCAAAAGAGATCTTCGCAAGCGAGCGATGTTGCACTAACAAAAGTGTGGTATATGTACATTATGATATATATGATTCTATGATAATTTAAAACAAGCTAATAAATGAGGAGACAATGAGACCTTCCAGGTGAGACATTTATAATAACAGCCATTTGCTGCCGAAGTAGGATGCTAAGCGGTAACATTTATCCTCTGCTTTATTAACCGATATTTTAGCTGGAAAGCTACTGAAATTTTTTACCTAATTAATACATATTCAATAAGACTTTTAGATCCAACTGATTGCATATTCGAGCCTGGTTAAATGAATGTGTCATAAACGTAACATGTGGTACTAACATATCGAAAATAAGCTGTGTTGCGGTACCTGATCTATTTTCTAAAATAAATTATTTCTTCAAATAAGCAGGATCTCATGTAGAATCTCGTTTAATGCTTTAATATAGGTTGAGTGAATATTATTCAATAAAACAAAATAAAAAATAATGCATCGTAGTTTCACTTGATGCAAAGCGAGACAAATTTTAAAATTTTCTAGTTTTTATGAAATTATCAATTCTTTGGCTGCAAAATGCTAAAGCATGAACCGAACCATCATTTTATGTGTCTGTGTACTGTTAAAATATTCTGCGCACATGTGTTGTAATTTGCTTTTTTTGCATTCTTAATAATATTTGAGAGGATAAAATGTAGTAGACAAGTAGGATGCATGTGTTCATAGAAACGAAAGCAACAGCATTCATCACTCAAACATAAACGATAAACATGCTTACACGCACACACAACAACATGCACCAAATAAAAGTCTTACTTCAGAAAAAAGCAATTTTGTTGCAATAAATTTATATTTCAAATGTCAAATGAGAAGAGAGCAAAGGAAATGGAAAAAAGAAGAACATAATGTGATCACGTTTGCTTAAATGGTTAAACATAAATATGTTTTTTTTTTTTTTGCTTAAAACCCAGGAGAACATTAAGGAAATATAAGTAATATTTTAAAATGAAAAATAGTTTTTAGCTTAAACGTTTTTCAGTGGAAGTAGAAAACAGTAACAATATTTAAATATACCTTTATATAGAGTATATAAATAAATGAATTTAAGAAATCGAAGGATTTGCTATATATAAAACTTTGAAAATCAGGGATTTACACAAACTTTTCTATAGTCCGAGAAGGGGTTGTAATATAAAAAATTGGGTCAAGAACGAGGCTGGCTCGCACTCTTAGGGTTCCGTACGTATGTATGTGTAATGTATGTATGGAATGGCGTATGTGAATACATATGTATATTTTATAAATTTCATCCCTCTGTTTTTAAAGCTACTTTATGTTGTATGGGGTAATTTTCCACTTGTTGTTGTTTTTGTAATTTATTGTTGTAAGGCATCTGGGAATACATACACTGTGCGAATTTCGACTCTCTATCTCTTACGGTTCGAGAGTTATAGCTATTAGTCTACGTTGTAAAGGGACACCTGGTAGTTTTATAGTTGTTGTTGTTTTTAGCAACTGTTGTTGTGGAGCATATGTGAATACACATATTGTGCAAATTCCATCCCTCTGTCGCTCACAGTTCGAGAGTAACGGCCAATTGTTACTTTACGTTGCATAGGGACACCTGCTAGCTTTTAACATGTTGTTGTTTTTAGCATTTGTTGTTCACAAGCATCTATAAATACATACACTATGCAAATTTCAGCTTTCTATCTCTTACGGTTCAAGAGTTATAGCTAATTGTAACTTTTGGTTGTATGGGGACACCTGGTAGTTTTCGGATTGTTGTTGCTTTTAGTATATGTTGTTGTGGAACATCTATAAATACATACACTATGCAAATTTCAGCTCTCTATCTTTTAGAGTTCGAGAGTTATACCTAATTGTAACTTTTCGTTGTATGGGGACACCTGGTAGTTTTCGGATTGTTGTTGCTTTTAGTATATGTTGTTGTGGAACATCTATAAATACATACACTATGCAAATTCCAGCTCTCTATCTTTTACTGTTCGAGAGTTATGCCTAATTGTAACTTTTCGTTGTATGGCGACACCTGGTAGTTTTCGACTTGTTTTAGTATTTGTTGTTGTAGCGGCAAGGTACAACAACATTCTGTGAAAATTTCAGCTCTCTAGCTTTTACCGTTTCGGAGAATGGACGCTGTGACGGACGGACGTACTTGTCTCCGTAATAGTGTTCCGTTTCACTCTGATGAGTAAGGAACACTAAAAATGGGAAAATCCAATATTTTGTAGGTTAGAATTTTTCATGGAGGAAATTTTATTCTTTGGTTCTTGTCTTATGTTATTTTTATTTCTGTGTCAAGGCAACATACACATGAATTTATCAAAAGAAGTAGCCTCAGGATCAACTAAGGTTGAATTAATGTTCTTGTAAAAAAAATACTCATATATCACTTTCTTAATTATTCTTGGGGAGATTTATTCATTTCTGGAGACAGTACTTATTGTGAGTGACAAGCTAAATTAATTTAGAAGGAGTCTAGAACTCAGATTCACTACCTTTTTGCAAATACAAAATCAATCTTTCCTGGTGACAGTTCCAGGATACTCATTTTGTCTCAGTGCTAACACTTATCTAATATCACAAAATACAAAACTAGTTCTGTGCAATGACCTTGACCTTTTGCATGAATCTTAGTATCGACACAAAAAACTATTATATTTTTCATAAGCAGTTATACTTCAACAAAACATTGTTGCCGACTACCAAGCTAATATTATTAGCCATCAATATATGGCAACGTTAATATTAAAAAATATGATTTTGCTCTACATTGATGACGCCAAGCAGAATGTAAAACACCGCAAATACAAAAGTGTATTTCTTTTAAGTTTAATTTGAACACATACACACATAGGGTATGCGAAGACTGATCCCTTATCACCTTATATAAATTTTAAATAAATAGTAAGTGTTGAGAGGGCTTTCGGCCGAGCCACGGGATTTTGAATAAATTACAAAACGTAACAAAACGCTTGATTCATTACGCAATATAATTTTATTAAAACTCCTTTGAAAAAAAATATACATAAATGTTTATATTAAATTCAAATATTCATAATAAATATAATTGATTCTACATACTTTTTGGTATGGAAATTCCTGGAAAATCCTATGACACAAAGGACTATCACGTCTGATCCGCTTCGCAATTAGAATAAAAAAGTGGCGTATTAATAGATGGCAATTAAAATCTTTTCAAAATGGTGAGGGCGGTAAAACGTTCTTGACAATACAACTTTCGTTAAATTGGCAAATATGCCATAATCTTTAAGCAACTACTTTTATCGAAATTAAATTAGTGATGCCAGATTAAAAGGCAACCACGATGATTTTGGGAGTCGCGTTAACTGTAAGTATACTATGACTGCTGTCAGTAACCTTTCGAATATTTCTCTAATTTTCTATTTGAATTTTAGAACCATATATTTTTATTTAATGGGAGTCCCAAAACGGGCTTAATAAGATCTGGCCCGACTACATTCTAGCCTTTCCCTTACTTAACTCGTAACTGGGACAAGTTTTAGCTGTTCTTCTAAATAGTCACATGCATAAATCTTTACAAGCCATTTCACTGGCTGAAATTGTAACCTTATTTAAAACTATGCATTTCGTTTATGGGAATGATCTAAAAAAATGTTAGCCGATCGATATTATACTATATGTTGCTCATACATTGACAGATATCAGATTTTCTGAATTTTTTACAAAACAGGGAATATCAAAATACTTCACATTAGAAAGCGCAACTCCTCATTAATAACAAAAAGATATTTATTTTTAATAAACCTTATGCAGCCACTGCTGAAATTTCTCACCTGCCTTTTCTTTGTTCGACAGTTAATGAATTGGAAACGCACAAACTCTTTTCATTCACAAATCAAGAGATGGTGCTATTTTTTGTCTCCTAATTTTTGATGGAAAATCTGCTTATTCATACATACTTACATATATCATATGTGAATGTGTACATACTTAAAAATATGCACATGTAAATGACTTTGAAAACGTGTTTTTAACAAAAGTTACTTGTTTTAATCTAAATAACCAGAAAACCACTCAACAATATTGTGCTTCTAAGGAAAATGCATAAAACTGAATCTAAAGGAAAGCAAAATAAAGGAAGTCATATAAAACGAATTCACAATACACTTTGTTGTGTATGAAAAACAAAAAACAGAAAAAATATTAAGAAATTGAAGTGAAAATCTCATATACACTCCCATAAATTGATATAAACCAACAAAATTGTAAAAGTTTTCTAGGGTTGTTCATAAAGGAAAATATAAAAAAAAATACTTTGCTTTTGACTAAAACAACGAAACAAAGTCATGCATAACGGCAAACTGTTATAGGCCTTCGAAAAGAAGGCTCTTCTACACTTTTCTCATTGAGATTTTATGCAAGTGGATAAAACAGCGGATAATTAAATTACTTGCTAAGTGATCAATATACAAACTTTTCAGAGGCCAAGAAGACCGTACCTGTATAAGACATTGCACGCAAAAAAGACATGGACCTAAAATCTAAAGACCACATCTTCTGTCTTACAAATTAGATCTTCTACCAGCCCCCTAATCCGTAAAAATTATAACAGGCTTATAAGACTGTTATTTGACATATTTGTATGGAAAATCTGTCAAATAAGAGCTTTATAAGACGGCAGGTAACGTTGCAAAACAATCGATAGTACTAACGATAGTATCGTTAATTTTATGTTTAATGAACTATCAATATCTCTTTCTCGGCGTTGATACTGTCGTCACAAGTGGTGTAATAAAGAAAGAAAAAGCAAAGTCCATGAAATAAATCTGCCGGCGACTTTGTTAAAGTTAAAAGGATATTCTTGGTGATAGTTTTGCAAATTTGTTGTTTAATATGTTTGCCTTTTTAAATCGAGCTTGAGGTCACTAGCATTATTTTACTTTTTTATGAAAATGTTATATTATTTCGATACTCCGTTGTGTATCTTCTATAAACATTGCTTGCATAGTAAATATGAAAAAAAAATCATACGACATAATCCAAATCAAGCATGTTCTATTTCTTATATACGAAACACTGCCATTTACTGTCTGTTCCTCCAGGTCGCAAGAAAATATAAGCGATCGAAATGTAGTAGCACGACTTCGAATCAATTTGAGTTCCTCTATATCGACAGCTTGCGTTCGCATAGTCTTACGTCATGAAATTTTTAGTATTTACTTCACAGAGATACCAGATCGGTAAATTAGAGTTTTGGTTTTTTATTAAAGTATTGACAAAAACTACGAAATTATTCTTGTGTAAATACAACCTTTCATAAAACTAGTCAGCTGTATCTGACAAGCCAAAGCAAATACATACATAAATAAGCACAAAATGATAAAGTGAACATCTTGAAAGTGCGGAAATAGTTTTTGTGGTGTTTTAAAATTTAAAAGTATTTTTTTCCATAGACATTTTATAAGTACTTTAACGCACTGAGCACTGATATTCCTCTGGCAAACTCAGGATTTTCTTCCTTCCAGCGAACAAGTGAACTGTTTAGGAAAACTACATACATACAGATGATAATTGTTTAACATATTTACTAAATAAAACAAAAATGAAAAATATCTGGAGTTTCTAGTTTTATTTCCCAGGTTTTTAACAAATAAATATAAATTTTTTTCTATAAATACTCCCCATCGATAGCAAAACAGCAAATGCTTGATTTTTACATTTGGGTTCGCGAGCTGGCGACATGATTGACATAGAGGAATCGGATTTTGTATGAAATCACTCTTCGACTTGTCGATCGAGTCATGGTTCGAATAAGAGGACGTCATAGAGGACCTAAAATAAGTTTCTTTCGTTTAGAAAGCGAACAATCGCAACACATCGAAATTGAGGAAGAGGCAGTAAATGTGTGTAACATTGTTCGGCGGCTCGTTATGTGCACTATAATTAGCAGCCAGCTGATGTACATTGCAAGATTAAAAAAATTTAGTTTTTTTTTTTCAAAAAGCGTGGTCCTTTTAATAAGAACTGTACTAAACACAGATAATTTTTTGATACAACTAAAACATTCCTCAAATCTTACTTCGGTGACGCAATCTATATATAAATATATAAAATTGTAACTTGACTGACTGACTGGGGGATCATCGCCCAGCCCTAACAGCTAAGGCCAGTGTAATCAAATTTCGTATATGGTCAGTTCTTCTGATGTATGGATCCACTAAGACAGAATTTTCGGAACCTTGCGCCGGAATGGTGTAAAATCGGGTAAAAAAGGGTAAAATCGGTAATTCAATATCTCCGGACTTTGAACAGGTAGCACAAAAATTCAAAAATCCTAAGCCCTAAAATATAATAAAAGTAAACGGACAGATGTCTGGTACTTTTTTGATATTTTGCGTACTAAGGGGGTAAAACGGGGAAAGCTGAATTTTGGTATTTTTTTCAATTGCATATACATATCTATGTAAAGGATAGAAACAGGAAAAAACTATAAACTGAATTTAATACCCATTGAAAATTTTTCGATATGAATTTGTCAATTTTTTTTTAATTTGGTCATTTAGGGGGTAAAAAAGGGATAAGTCTGTAATTCTATATCTCGGGACCTAATATAAGTAAACAAGAATTCAAAAAGTGCCTGAAAGCCTACTAAAAATAATCGATCAGGTCTCTTGTCAAAAATAATTGCGAGGGCCACAAGTAATTTTTCAAGCAAACGAGTTGGATATTTACATATTAAAAAAGCAAGGGCCAGCAAATAAAAACTTGTGATTCCTTCTGTAATCATAGATTATTATTACTAAAAATGGATTTCGTAGTTAGTTAAGGGCAGCTTAGACTATTTACAAGTATTAATAATTTCATTGCACTATGAGACAACTTGATTGATCAACTTTTCACTTTATCACTGTGTTTTTCTGTTGATTGAAATATGTTTTATATTCTCTCTACTTTAAAAATGTTGATCAATCCAAGTTTATCACAAAAAGATCTTTCTCAATTTTGAGTATTATAGTTTTAAAAAATTTCAAAAAACGATGAAGTCGTTTGGGATGTAAAATTTGTGTCATATTATTTTCCGTTTATATAACGCATTGCATTCACACTATCACTCTTGATCTTATTATTTGAATTTTTGACAAGTGTTAACACATAGTATAATAGTCTGAACTGCCCTTAATGAAATTGTTATAAATAAAATTTTTTTATCATATTTCCTTTGGAAAACATATTTTTCAAAACTCAATTAGCTGTTATAGCATATACCGCCGACATTTCGTTAATGCATCAATGAGAAAGACAGTTCAAATGTTTTCTGTCTTTCTCATTGATGCATATAGACGGCAATTTGCTCTTAAAGTAAATAAATAATTAAGTTCATATTGAATATACTGTTACAAATTTGGTCGTGAACGGGCCGATTGTGATTGTTCTAGAACGTACTGAATCATCGTTATTTTATATGTGCGTATGTTGTCTTGTTATTATTTGTAAATGAACACAGGAGGTATATACACACATACATACATAGAAGCTTGTTGATAAACAAAACGGCAGCACAGCGAGTGTGCACATACTGACACACATGTGTGGATAAATAAGCACAACAGCGAAATAAAAGAAACCACCACTGCACGATATAATATTCGTGTGTGTGTATGTATGTGCTCAGATGTTTGAGTTTCACTGCCGCGTGTATGTATGTCGGTGTGTGTGTATATCTTTTGTTCATGATGAGTCATCGCAAATCACACTCAAGATGTGGCGTGATTAGCTTCTGTAAATGTCTAGCATGTTCTAGTAATGATCATTGGAGGCATAAAAGCAGCGAAGCTTAACGCTGAAAAGTCAGTCGATTTTTAGCTGCGCTAACGTGTAAAGTGTCTTAAGTAATAAAAAGTGATTAAGTGAAAGTGTTCTTACTAAAGTGTTTACAAGTATAGTGTGTTAAAATAAATAAAGTGTTGAACTGTTGATTATTGTAAACTGAAGACTTAAGCGTTTTTAACTTCATTACAATTAAAGAATCTACGGAAAACGTTTTGAAAAGGTTAAAACGTAACAATACTAATTAAGTTCATTTCTGAATGAACAGTAAAATTTTAATTTTTGAATACGTCAGCTTCTGCAAATACACGTGGCCATTATCACAGGTAGTTGTAGTAATCATAAACTAAAAACTTTGTGAGTCGAAAAATTTTGATAGACATAAGCAAAACATGTGACTCGAAGACTTAAAAAAGCACATCGTTTGGATAACTCAGTGAAATAGATAAATACACATGTTGTTTTCCAAACAGCTTTTTTCGGTAGGAAGTGGAAGCTAGAAACTATCGATAGTATTGATTGTGTAACTGAAAATATCAAAACTATCGCATGGCGCAACTATTGATATTTTTCTCGCTCCACTACCAGGCCTTTTCTCTTTTGTTTCTAGCGCAAGTATGTACATATGTACCCATACCTTCACACTTAAAAAATGTGTTGAATGACAAAACACGAATGCATTCATATTTGTGCATGTGAGAAACGTACATATGTGTTATCAAAGAGTTTTATGCGAGACTTACCCCCTAATTCATAAAAATTTCTTATTTCAGCTTATAAGCTGGTAATAGTTATCATACACTAACAGTGTTATAAGCAACTCATAAGAAATTCAATTCATAAACACATTATATGGGTGAAATAACTATTAAACTGTTTTATTAATTTTGTACTTTATTGTTGGCAATACCATGCAATGCTCACTCTCATTTTGTGCCTAGTGCTGCATATATGAGATGTATGTAAGAAACTGATTATTTGGGTAGCTGCGAAAAATGCTAAATATTATTTACTTATATAACATAATTTTGTTCGAATATGAAATAATTTATTGGTTTACCTATTTTTATTGCGAAAAATATGTATACAAGGCTTTGAATTGTAAAAAAATTGTTTCTAAACACATTTGTTTAACGACTGGTACCAAAAGTAGTCGACTACTTACTCTCTAGCATTTGTTTGTGTAGCACTATAATTACTTGCAAATATTTTTCATGAAAACATAATGAAAAGTGGTAAATATTATTTAATTCGCTAATATCTTTTATTAAAATTAATTTATTGATGAATTCTTTCTTCGCAACTCTTCATCAACTCAACAAATGTCTCTTTATCAAACGCGTATAGTTAAGTAGAAGCCAATGCGTGTGTATACATTGTAAATACAGGCAGGATCGCTACTGTTGTTTGTGCGTAGATATGTGTGTGTATGCATGTATGTATGTATGTACATGTCAATTCAAATTTGCAAAAGAGATAGTACTATACATATGTATGTACGTCTGTATTTCTTTGTGTATTGTATCGATATAATTCGTCAAAATATTTGTAATTTATATGAAAACTAAAGAAAAATTTGTTTGATAAAAAAATGAGATGATTTTTGCAGGGTTAAAGTGTCTTTATGACTGTATATTACTGATTCTTAGAATTTCGTAGAATTTAAAGTACATATGTACATATTTTCGAATTTCATAGTTTAATGTGTAATGATAATTTGGTGTAAGAAACAATGAAATGCAATCATATACACATTCAAGAAGCAAAAAATTTGATAAATAGTGTTAAAATAAAAAATCCTCAATTCAACAATTTTCACTATTAAACGCTTATAGTTGGGTAGAGGCCACAATAAAAATATCCAATTTATAAAATGGATATAAAGAGCATAATAAGCTATAAATCGATTATGAATACACTTTTCTGGATTTTTGCTCATAAGTTGTTTATAACACTCTTATAATGTGTTTATGAATTAGGCCGTTAGTGTTTCCAATTCGAACTACGAGCACAGGACAGCTCGGCAATTCTGGAAGACTTGTAAACCCGTTAGATTTTAATTAAACAATTTTACTATTGAGTATAAAGTTTTAATATTTATTTATTAGAACGCCAACTCAGCAACACTTTATTTATTTTGGTTTATGTAAAAGAAAAATATCCAATAATTCTTTGCTCGAATGGAGGAAAATAGAGAAACAGTATCTGGCTTGCAATATTTTTAATAGTTATTTGTGAAGGACCATCACCTGTTTATTCAGAAGCCTTAACAAAGGATTTAGTATATGGTTTAATGCAATGTTTGCTGTACTTCTTCCTTGACACCGCAATCACTTCCCGCAACAACTGGATAACTTTCTCCAATTCTGTGGCTAACTGAACAATGCAGGATGAATATTTCCCACTTTCCAATCGGCAAGTGTATTTCATTTTAAACGATACCTAACAACATTTGAAAAGCCGCTTTAATTCTCATTTCTACTTTAACACAGCCCACTGCCTTCTTATACGGCATGTAGTATTTTCAGTTGAACTCTTTCATAAGTTTCTATGTTTATTACTGCGCAAAATTATGTTTATGTTTGAAGAAACAAACGTATTTATTGTTTTGCAGCAAAGTCTCATATTTTGTTGCTAGTTTTAATTTTTTACATCTGTAGGCTTGTAAGCGTAAAATGTACCAACTGTAGTAAGATTTAAATTTTCATATTATTTTCTTCAAGCGGAGGATTCTGAAATCTAAAGAAATTAAAAATTCAGCCCTGAATTGCCGAAAAACTCTACTGGGAAATGAATGTTTCTAAAAATAAAAACAAATATTGCAAAAGTATGATGGAGTAGATCTCACTGACTAACGCAGTAAACCTGTCAAAATCAATGTCGCCTATTGTAATAGAGTAACGGAGCTTAAACAATGAATTGAAAAAAAATTTTATTTTAGGAACTAAACACGTAAACCAAAAACCATTTGGTAGAACTAACTTGTGTACATGCTCAAGGAATTTCCATTGTGAATGAAACAAGAAATGATGGAAAAAGATTGCAAAAATATAAAAATAAAAGATTGTATAACAATGTACATTCAGAGGAGGCTTAAATCTTTAGAAGCTGTAAAGATTTTATATAAATATTCCGTATTTATCCTAGTCGCACAGATTTTGTTATGGTTTAAAATAGATTTGAACATATTTTTGTGCTGGTTGTAGTTCAAGCTGAAATTAATAAAATAATAGTGGAACATTTTTGGATTACATTGAATTACAATATAAGAAATTACCTTTATTTTAAATTGGTGTTAATGAGATTTGAAAACCGAACAAAAAAGCAAATAAATTTTCATCGCAAATCAATTAAGTTTTATTATTTGAACTTTTTTTATATTATTGGGTCCGATTTTTGATTCCTTTCCTCGACTGCGGAAAGCATTTTTTATGCGGAAACAAAATTTATAATTATTCATTCCGTTGCTGCGGTATCATCTTTATTGTGCGGTATTTCCGTATTAGATATTTTTCCTAGTTTTGCTTACGCTCAAATTTTATAACGAAAAACAAACGGAACGACCAAATTGTGGATTTTTTTTTACAAAAGTTGTTGAATTTTTGGAACGAAGTTCCTTAACGCGGCTTGCTGGTAGTGGAAATTAGTAGAAATCGTCACGAAAGCGTGTAAGCTGTTTATATGTATTGGTGTACTGTTGACAAGCAATTGTGTATGATGGGCGGTGTCTCCGCTGACAGCAGACACCTACCAATAAATAATAATTAGGTGGAAAACGTTCCAAAAATTTAAAGAAACATAAAATTTAAAAATTTCAAAAACAACACAAAATGAAACATACAGATTTCACCTTGTATTACATTCAAAGATGAAAAAAAACGTAAGGAACTTCGTTCCTAACGGGGGTCCCCCGACCGCATTTCTTTTTTTTCTCCTTTCTTTTTGACAAATAATTTAATAAGAATAAAAGGTAAACATATACAAAGAAAATGCCAATCGGAGCAATGGGGGATTAAAAAAAATCCTGTGGTTTTACCCAGCGCCATCCAGCAGACACAAACAAATTTTTGAGAAGACTTGGTGCGAACTTTAAATGGTTCCGGACCACAAATAAAAGATGTCGGTGGCTGCAAAAGGGCACCGCAATACAGTTTCTTAAATTTTGTTTCAGGGAGCTTAACTTGCAGTTTCATTGTAGGTAGTAGGTGTGGACAGATTATAAGAGGAGCGAAAAAAAGATGTTTTAAATGAACATTTATTTAGAAGCCGCAAGAATATTCATAAACTTTTATTTGCCAGCAGAACTACATTTCTTTATTTCAACTTATTCTCTATCGTTCATCTGCAATACGTTTTCAGATTTACTTTTAACGCCAAACTTCTTTCTAACCGGGTGTCCAAGGAATCGCGTTCTTTAACACTTTCAAAACAAAGCAATAATATCAATATTTATTAAACTATACATACATTTCACTGATAACAAATGAGTTAATCTACACGTCTAAAATTACACACACAATTAGTACTTGAAGTGCAGTTTTGTATTTTTGGTATTCTACTTTGAAATTCTTAAAACAGAGACGTTAAATTTACTTCGCAGAAAGCATATACTACAGGAATGAATAATCGAAATTTTCATATCGATCAATATTTATTTCCGTGCGAAATCAATAATACTACCCATTATGTACTTTGTATTAACAACCTAAAGTTCATTCTATATTATTTTTGTGATTGATATTAATTAGGACAGACACAGAAAACATCAAAAACCTTTAGCTGCTTGTCCACCTAACTAGAGGTATTTGATGTTTACTTTGCCTAGTTCAATTAATATTGTTACGTTTTAACCTTTTCAAAACGTTTTCCGTAGATTCTTTAATTGTAATGAAGTCAAAACACTCACGTCTTCAGTTTACAATAATCAACAGTTCAACACTTTATTTATTTTAACACAGTATACTTGTAAACACTTTACTAAGAACACTTTACTAAAAGAACAACACTTTCACTTAATCACTTTTTATTACTTAAGACACTTTACACGTTAGCGCAGCTAAAAATCGACTGACTTTTCAGCGTTAAGCTCAGCTGCTTTTATACCTCTAATGATCATTACTAGAACATTCCAGCCGTTTACAGAAGCTAATCTCGCCACATCTGTAGTGCGATGACTCATCATGAACAAAAGATATACACACACACCGATATACATGCGATGTGCGATGACTCATCATGAACAAAAGATATACACACACACCGGCATACATACACGCGGCAGTAAAACTCAAACATCTGAGTCGCGCACATACATGCACACACGAATATTGTATCGTGCGGTGGTGGTTTCTTTTATTTCGCTGTTGTGCTTATTTATCCACACATGTGTGTCAGTATGTGCACACTCGCTGTGCTGCCGTTTTGTTTATCAACAAGCTTCCATGTATGCATGTGTGTATATACCTCCTGTGTTCATTTACAAATAATAACAAGACAATATACGCACATATAAAATAACGATGATTCAGTACGTTCTAGAACAATCACAATCGGTCCGTTCACGACCAAATTTGTAACAATATCAATCACAAAAATAATATAGAACGAACCTCTGAGCCTTGCATGGCAAAATCAAGAAAAAATAGTTGTTTTTTTATCTATCATTTTATTAACTATATTTTATACATTGATATTATGTCCTAAGATTTTATCTCAAAACCAAAAAAGCTAGTCAAAAATTGTTTTCTCATAATCATTTGTTATTGTTAAATCCCATTTAAGATAAAATCCAGAAATAACAGCTAAAAATATTTGCAAAAGGTGCCGTGAACACAAAACAGCCAGCTGTCCCCCATTAATGATAATAGGCATTCTTAAGCAATTTTTGTACCCTTGCAGCCAATTGTGCCGATTTGTTTAAAAATAATCGTAAGTATATTTTTGCATATTCTAAGCTTTTCTCTTCTCCATTTGGCTTTTTCAAACTGTTGTGGAGCTTAGATATGACATATTTTTTAAGATTTTGGTGACTTTGTTCCAGATTTATTTATTTCTATGCGTTTAAAGCTCTACGAATCATATTATTCTAGATCTAAATTAACCTTTTTAATTCTTTTCTGCCGCCGATCTTCGTTGAAACTTAAAAAAATGTTTGAACCAGTATTATTTATTCTGTTGTTCCCATGAACACAGTGAGAATTACAAATGATTAAGCAAATCTTTGATACAGCAAACAATTTATTTGCATCAGTTTTACTTTTCTGCACAACCTTCACAGAGTGAGCAATGCCGCGATTTGTAGTTTTGAAACTATCGAAAATTAATTTAATAAGCACTAATCAGAAAGTATTTTTCTGGTCAAAATACACCTCAATAATTGTTTTCTGCATTTTTCAGCAGTCTATATTCGTGATTATCATTGCATTCATAGGAATAATAGAATAAGTATTATAGTTTCAAACATTATTTTCAATTTTTTCGAGACTACTAAGAAGTTGAGCAGTATCAGATGTAAGAAACAGAAAGCAACTACTTCGTTCTATTTAGATCTAGAAATATAGAAATACATTGATTTTTGAGTTTTTATAAACTACAAATTGTTTAGATGTTTTATTTTAAGTTTTTTATGTTTTCAAATATCAACAGTTTTTGTGATTGTTTTAAAATAAAAATTTCATGCATTTCATATCGAATGAATTTAACAACAATTTCAAATACAGTCGAACTTCCATAACTCGAACTTCTCTAACTCGAACTAATTGTGTTGGCAGTAGCGTTAAAAGAGACCAAATCACATACAATTTTCCTTCCGTAACTCGAACTGCCATAAGTCTAAGTTCTCCATAACTCGAACAAAAAACATACACATGAACTCTATAACTTGAAGAATTTTGCTTGTTAAATTGGTTTTTTGTTTTTGTTTTAGTTTGATTGTTTTACAGTCTTTGGTTGCTTGAGCTCGTTTGTATACTTTTCATGTTATTTTTGCTCAGTCACTTATTTCAGAATATTTTACTTAACTGTAAATTTTTAAATACATATGTATATGAATACATATGCTCGTTCTTTTATATTCTTAGTTATGTAGTTTTCCATCAGAGGCTATTTTAAATAAAAATACATGATACAAAAACCTTTTATTCTATTTTGACAAAAAATTCTGTAACTCGAAGTCTCCGTAAGTCGAAGTTTTTTTTTGGGATAATAGTGATTCGAGTTATGGAAGTTCGACTGTAAAACGAAAAAAAAAATTTTCATAATTTTTTTTTCGCAAATTACGGTTTCTTTCTCCATCTGGGTGTGTTTTCAAATATAAAAGATGACAACACTGGTGTCGACGAACAGTCAGGTTGAATATTGAAAAATGGCTTACTATGAGCAAAACTCTCTGTTGGATATGTGGAATCAATCACACACTTAGCTCCTCCAAAGTCACCCTTTAGCTAGTTTAAGAGATAAGTTCCCTTAAGGAGGGGGAGACATATAGTTGGTTTTTTTCCGAAAGCGTATTGAGCAAAGAAAGCTAATGGGTCATGAAGCTTGAAAGTGTTGTTATCACGGTTACAATAAAACAAACCCAAAAATCTATTGGAAACCAATTGGATGTAGGTGAGGAAATATAAAAGTTATATATTAATTAATAGAATAACACAGTGATAAAAAGTTGATCAATGAAACTAAGTATAGACAATCAGCATTGAAGAGCTGCTCAAAAAATAGCACACAATCAGTCACGACCTGGGTTCGAACCCAATTTTGTGCTGATGAGCGTCGTGGTGAACGTGATACAGCAATAGTATGTGATCCAGCCAGAAAGACTTCAACTTTAAAAATGTTTATGACTACAGTTTTGTGACAAACAATTCTTTCTCAATGCTGAGGAAGTGTAAATTGAACTCAAACTCAAGAAAAGAATGAACTAATAGAGGTTGTTCATACATTTGACTCCTTTGGAGACACAGTGGGGTGGGGCTAATTAGAGGGAGAAGAGGCAATTATAATTTTTTACTTTTTAGAGGAATGTAACTTTTGTGTGGAAGACTTCTAATACTAGGCTGGTATATTTGGAGAAAGCGTTGGGGAGAAAAATTAATTAGAGGTTGATCTCACATGTTATCGCACTAGAGCAGAATCCACAGCAGTTTTGTGCTGTTTTTCACAATTTATCTCACCTTATGACTGGATGTGGCACGCCATTTTCTAGCACAATCAGTCTTGAATGTCCCACCATGGGTCCATACACATAAGGTGGTCTCTAAAGTACATTCAAATGCAAGATGTGCCTCAACCAATCATTTGTCATGCAACCCATTTTCAACCACAAATATTAATGATCACACTTATCATAAATGTACATATGTAACAAAAATTTACAAAATGTATTTTCTTAATTATTGTACAGTTGCCTTGAATATCAATGGAATTGCAAAAGTTTTCACACAAAAATCTTTAGCATACACGTGTATGTACATACGTTTTTCTTTTTGACACGATTACTTAATTGACAAGAGTCTCCAAGGTGCACTAAAAACAACTCGTCAAAATGAACAATTTGAATTTATAATTTAAACTTAAAAAAAAAAACAACAAAAATATGCTTTCTATGAAACCACAAAACCCATTTGTGTAATGTGCATGTAGTTGTATTGCAAGTATAAATTTTATGTTCAAAAACTCAAACACATGTAACCCCATATGAAATTATGTAGTTGTGACCCTCATTTGTTGGCAACCACAAAAACCAGCAGGGTAAACCAGCAAAGCAGGCGTCATTCACACTTTTATAGTTTCTAGTATTTAATGCCAAAAAAAATTTTAATAACTTTACTAGAATTTACAATTGAGTTGGTGAAGAATTAGTAAAACAATTTAAGCGCTACATCCTTGGAAGTTGGTGTTGTTTTAAGAATTTGGCGGCAAGTTTGCGCGGCATTCAAATGATTCAAAAAAGTGTTTATTACAATTGTCTTCATCAACAATAGGAAAACGTTCAAAAATTTATTCTTCCAGTTATTGTTAAAAATTTAATTTTTAATAATCCATTTCTTCCCGGCAAAAAAAAAGATGAGTTGAAGAAGTCAAGAAATCAGGAACGAACCACTTCAAATTTTGAGGAAAAACAATTTAATCATACATTAACATGTCATCGAAAGCAAGTGCGTAGTTTTTGGCAATCCTTAACTAAATAAAAATCACTTCAGAGATTCTTTGAAGCGATTTTTATTTTGGAAACTTTGAAAAAGGTCAATAAGGAAATAAAAGAAATTATATATCCCACTAAGGATGTGGCAAGAAATGGCTTCTCTCAAAGTCAAATTATTTTTTTTTTTTTTCAACATAATTACAGAATGCACAGGGTTGTCACATAGTCATTAGTCACGGAACAATATAAATGATATAATAAAACTCTTGATAAATTCCCCCTCATAGCTAAGCATAATGTTTAAAATCTTAGCCAACTAATAAAAATTGAGAAACAATTATACATTTTTGTTATCAGGCTGCCAAAAGTAGATAAAAAACATTTGCCAGCTGGTGCAAAAATCTCATTATCCATGACACAATGGTGAAAATTCGCGGAAACCTTTTGAGCCGAATGACTGAAATTCATTAAATTTTCATACGCAAAAACAGACTAGCATCCTGTTTTAAAAATGTTTAGCAATTCGAAAAAATAAAACTGATGCAAAAGCGCAAAAATTCACAAACACTTTTAAAATAAGAAAAAATAGACAAAATTTACTTTTTAAAAACTTTATAGTTTTCACAGAAAACTACCAGAAGGGTAACCGAACTACAAAAATTACACTGTGCTTGAATTTGAAACTTTTTTTTTCCGACAAACGGGGCACCCAGTGACCAAACTTAATTCGGGTGCGCTGAATTCAGTGGTGCTAACCGTTTTTAAATTAGCTCTTGTTTTTAAGGTACACCGTTATTTTAAAAATGGAGGAGGTAGGACAACATATATTCCCTTAACTCAAAAACGATTTAACATCTTGGAAAGAACACAAAAACAAACAAAAAATTTGTCAATAAAAATATCTTTAATAACTGTAAAAATATTTTTAATGAGTTTAGTAGTTTAGAAAATAAAAAATTTTTTCGATGAAAAAAATTAAATTTTTTGCAAAAGTTTGAAATTTGTTGTCCTCTAAAACAGCATAAAAAAATCTAAAACTTAAGTTACGCTAATGAATTTTCACTTGTTCATAACAAATGAAGTTTCAAACAAAAACAAGAAGCCTTAAATGACTAAAATCCGTAGACAACTTTAGAAGTTATTCACAAAAATTCAAAAATTGCAGTTTCAAACAGTCACTAGACGAAACCTCAAAAATTAAAAAAAAAAAAAATTTTTAAATGAAAGTAGTATGAAAGAAACATTTTGTTTGCTTATCAAAATAAAGCAATCTTAACTGACGGATGTAAAAAACAACTTACATATCGATACCCAAAAGGCAAAATTCCATAATTAACAAATTATTCGACATTGCAACCGAATTGTTAGCGCGAAATATTCGCGAAAAACTAACAAAATGAAAATAGAGCTTAAGAAAAAGCTTAAAAATGTGTTTTTTTTAACTATTATAACAGTTACGAGAATTTTTTCAATTCTGCATAAATTTTTTGTTGTTGGAACTGTTTAACATTTTTAAAACCTAGTCTAAGTTTACTTCTGAATTTTAAGCATTGAGTATGAGTTTTCACACGTTTGTTTCAGTGAACTATTCGCAGAAAGTGTTTTCAAGAAAGCATTTGAATATAGTTTTGTTTTTTTTTTTTTCAAAAGTGAACTTAATTATTTATTTGCTTTAAGAGCCAATTGAAATGTATTAATTCAGGTCCAAAAATGAACCTTTTCAAAAAATGTTTGTTGTATTTTTCAGCTGTCTAAAAACTTTTAATTTTTGATACTTTCAAAAATACAAATCGTAGTAAAAAATGGTGACTCGTTGCATAGAAGGTTGCAAAGAAAAGTAGAAGTGTCGCAAAACGAAAAAAGAAATGTTTGCTGTGTTAAAGGTTTGTTTGAACATTTCTGATTCTCATTCTGTTGATGGGAATTATGGAATAAGTAGTTAAGTTTCAAACAGACTTTTAAGAATTTTTCAAGTCCACTGATGAGTTGATTAGCACCAACGAAATGTCTGTCGTCGGCATATAGACAGCTGAAAAATACAACAAACATTTTTTGAAAAGGTTCATTTTTGGACCTGAATTAATACGTTTTGTTTTTTTTTTATAAATTTTTATAGAATTTTCACACTTCCGGTTCATTATCTGCAACTGCTTAAGGTTTTTAAAAACCTTTTGTAAAACCTTTTAGTACTGGACATTTTTCGCGAATTATCATACTTTTCATTCGTTTTGTCGCGTTCGTTACAACAGTATTGCTTTTCAAAAAAAAAAAAAAATAAAAAAAAAATTTTATTTTTTCGCACGTTAAAAAATTTTCGCGAGCTTTCACGATTTTTTTACAATTTTAGTTTATCCTCCTTAAAAACCTTCTCTAGCATGTATTATTTTTTTAATTTTGTAAATTTTTCGTGAACTTTCGTGCTTACGCATCTTTGACATCTTTTCCAATTGTTTATGATTTTTAACAGGCCAACCTAAATTAGCGCGTCAAGCGTATTACTGACATCTAAGCCACCCATTTTGTATGAAAATGGGTGGATTAGACGGCAATAATACGCTTGACGCGCTAATTAAGTTGGCCTGTAAAATAAATTCTTACTCAATTTTTGCTAATAATGCAGTATTACAACATTTAAATTCCTCATATACTTAAAATGATCTAAATGAAAACAAAATAGTAATTGCAAATAATACTTAGTAAGTGATGTGAAAGGGCTTCTTTAAAACTTAAAAATATTCGTTACGTGTTTCCAAAGTACTTCAAATGTGATACATATCAGGCCAACCTAAATGAGCGTCTCAAGCGTATTTTTTGTGCATTGTAAATTGCCCATTTTCATACAAAATGGGTGGCTTAGACGGCAATAATACGCTTGACGCTCTAATTTAGGTTGAACTGTATAGAAGTACTTCTATTAATTTTTGGTGGGTAGTTATAAGTTTTGCAAAATCTTCTTACCTCAGACCGGGTACTTGTGTGGCCATTGTGCCATCGCTGAGTACCCAGGAAACTACCGGTGGCGGATTTCCATGTGCGGTACAGCTAACTTGTGTTCCAGTATCATTGCTAAAGAGTAACCGTGAGATTGGCTCCTGTAAAAAGTTGGGCACACGCAAGCCGCTTGTGGCTTTTATTACAGGCACTGGCAGCAATAATATTATGGTTACTAAAGTAATTTTCAACAACGATAATGTAGTGAGGCAGACATATGCTGAAAAGAGGAAAAAAAGCTTGATTATAATACAAAATTATAACAATTTTACAGCTAAAGCGGTGTATAGAGGTTTGGAAAGTGTTGTAATATTAGTCAGAGTATTGTCAGAATATCTTACAACTGCGTCAATTTGTATTTCGCAACATTATTAGTAAATTCGTTGATCAGCGTTGATTTTAATTTTGAATTTTCCATTCAAACTTTTTTTTCAAAATTCATAATTTGGCCCGAAAAGTTTTAATGTAGACATTTTACCACTCCTGCGTACAATTCAGTTGATGAGTTAAAATAAAATAACTGTGGCTGTATAACATCATTTTAATCAGCATCATGTAGAATAGAAATTATATTTTACATTTTTTGCAGACATATGCTATAAAATACGGGTGTCATGTCACAAATAGTATAATAGCAAAAATGCTTGACATTTTTATCTCTGTTCCCAAAAAAAAAAAAAAAAAAAAAAAAAAAATCAAAAACAAAAACAAAAACAAAAAAAATATGCAACGTTCCTAATTCTTTAGTTTTAACCTTAAACAAAGCTTATTCATAAAAAGCATCTGTGCCACATAATTGTTTCAACATCTCTAAGCGCTTTGTGTCATGGTTAATACAAATTCATATTAAAATTTTGCATTTGGTTTTTACATACAAATGCATTCGTATGCATTTTTAGTAGCAAGAGTGTATGTGTATAGAAAGTACTCTTTTGTTTTAAATGCCACGAGCACTTTTTCCACTGATACTGGTTTCAGTTGGAAGCAAAGGAATTTGGTTCAAGTTGTTACTTAACAGCAATTAGATACTTGTTTTTCAGGCTGCCTGCCTGCGAAAGTGCGGTGCAAATGGGAGAACACAATTTTGTAACACAAGCGCAGATAAATTTAGTTTAAGTGTTAAGAATGTTTTAAACTAATTTCTATATTTCATTGTGTACTTATGTATATGTTCGTATCGTTTACAAAGAGGTTATTTATTTTTTGATATGAAACTTACCTTTTGCTTTGGCAACAGTTACTAATGCACTCATTTCTGTGCATGTGTTGAGTTCTGTGGATATTGTGGCTTTTAAATTGTTTGCGGCTTAAATATTATTTCGTTATTTTTATAATAATGAAGATGGTTGTAGGATGATATTTCATTTATCCTGAGGTCAGCTGAAGTTAGAAGAATTAGATTTAAATTAGTAAATTATTTAAGAAAGTAATAATTTAAGAAAAATAACAAATAGCATTAAAGTGATACACATATATACATATATAAGAATGTGTGCCACCAGTTTTATGATTAGATTATTCGATTATTTAAACTAAGGCCTCATTTGTCTATGCAACGTGATATACCTACATACATACATACATAGTGAATAGAATTTAATTGCAGCTGTAAATTTTAAGCAAGACTTACATAAATATTAAGATTTAAGAGCTTAAACATTATTGAACACTTTCTATTTCGTTTTAAGAGATATAAGGTTTATAAAATACCCCGTCAGTAAAACAGACATTTTTATACTCTTCACAACTATTGTCAAGGAAAAATACACGATTGTGATATGTCGATGGAATGGTCGATGTCCGTCCGTCCATCTGTGGGTGTCATGTATTTGCTATTGAGATATAGAAAAATCTGGTTTAAGAGACAAAAAATTTTAATTTTTCAGAAATTTTTTTTTCTAAAAACTCTATAAAATAGTTCTTACTTCAACAACTGATTACGAATACAGTTTTTAAAAAATTGCTTTTCAAGAGATAAAATCATTTTATTTAAAGAGTTGTTAAAATGCTTATTAAGATTTTATTATGAATACAGCAACTCAGATTAAGGCATATTGAACAAAACAAAGTAAAAAATTCGTCAAGATTCTATTTAATGCCAAAATTCAGAGAAAAGTGCTTAAAAAGGGCAGTTTTAAAGTGAATTGCGTTAATTTTTTTTTTTTTTGAATTTCAGAGCGATTTAATTAATAAATACAAAAAAGAAATGCGGTCGGGGGACCCCGTTAGGAACGAAGTTCCTTACGTTTTTTTTTCATCTTTGAATGTAATACAAGGTGAAATCTGTATGTTTCATTTTGTGTTGTTTTTGAAATTTTTAAATTTTATGATTCTTTAAATTTTTGGAAAGTTTTCCAACTAAATAATATTTATTGGTATGGGTCTCCGCTGCTGTCAGTGGAGTCATCGCCAATCATACACAATTGCTTTTCGACAGTACACCAATACATATAAACAGCTCACACGCTTTCGTGACGATTTCTATTAATTTCCACTACCAGCAAGCCGCGTTAAGGAACTTCGTTCCAAAAATGTTCATATAACCTAAGTTTTCCAAAAACATATGATAGGGAAAAGTCATATAGAAAAACTAATACAACATCTTTATTAGTTTAATCATCATGAACCAACTACAAAGCAATAAAACTACTGAAGAACAACAATGAAATGAATATTTAAAAAACAACAATCAGCAAATTCAGGCTCATCAAATGTCAAACTATTTACAAACATGCAAAACACGTTCACATAAAAGTACATCGAAAACAATTCTTTTTTTTTTAGCCAAATAAAATAGCAAGCGAATAGATATGAATAGAAATACAGAATGTTTTGATAGTTGACAAAAAGTCAGCATTTATCTGCAGACAATAGATAGTCCTAATGACAATATCAAAGTGTAAAAGCGAAACAGAAACAACGCCCCTACAATCGTACAACAGTACAAATATTTATTTCAAAAATTCTTGCCTCTAACTATTTAAAAGGCTTTGGCAGTAGATTAGCAGAATAAAAAAATATCAATATTATTTAAGATTGATCTTTTTTTTTTTGTTTATTAATTTATTTCCATTTCCTGTGCAACAAGATTTCACTTATATTTAAAGTACAGAAATATGTTAAAGGGGGCACAACTGGTTTTAGGCATCACATAAATCAATAAAATATTTGCTCAAACAACAAAGTGTTCTCAAATTTTGTGGAAACTGATAATTTCGCAGATAGTAAGAATAGTGTTTTAGACGAGACAGAACTCCTGCGATCACTTCAATTCTCTAGTATTGAGTTATTTCATTTAATTGTTGTTGCGAACTGAGAACAAAATCCAACAAAAACTCTGACAAATGACTAATAAATAGTATCGATATTAAAATAGCGCTCACACCATTATACCAGCAAACCTGCAGTATTCGCAATACAGTCGAATTTGGATAAGTGCACATCTTTTAAGAGAAACTGCTTACAGGCCAACCTAAATTGGCGCGTCAAGCGTATTATTGACATATAAGCCACCCATTTTGTTTGAAAATGGGTGGCTTTAAGTTGGCCTGTTAAGTAGCTGTACATATCTATTTTCAGTTTAGCTGAGATCTCAAAAAGGCTGACATAAAAATCTGTTTTCTGCTATTTTTTTACAAGCTTCGCTTCTCGGTTTTAGAAAAAATGTCAAAAGTGACAAACCAAGGGTTGAACTTGAGGATGAAAAAGTAATTTAATATACATATGTAAATGTATTAAAATATCATAGTTCAATGCAACTAACATTTTTGCATTGGTTTAAAAACTACCTGCAATCAAGGTCGTACCATGTTAAAATAAACAACACAATATACCATACGATTGCGGAGTACCACAGGGGTCAAAACTTGGACCGATTCTCTTCATATTATATACCAATGAATTGATGAAACATTTAGAAAAAAATACAGCATTTTCTTATGCAGATGACACAGCCATAGTGATAGCAAATAAAAACATAGTAAGAGCAAAAGAAAGAATGCAAAGTCAGTTAGACTTAGCAACAAGATGGTGCCACGATAACGGCCTTGTCATCAATGCAAAGAAAACCAAACTTATGCACATAAAACCACGGCATTTGGAAAACTCACCCGTTCAAATAAAATTTCATGATATGCAATGTTTACACAACATCACAAACAATAATAATCACACTGAAAGCTGCTCAACAATAATAGAAAAGGTGGAAACACACAAATATCTCGGAGTTTTAATTGACAGCAATTTTAAATGGAAAACGCAAATTGAACATCTTCAGAAGAAACTGAGAAAGGCCTCGTACATGCTCTATCACTTAAGTAACTGCTGCAACTACAGTGTACTGCGTCAAGCTTATTTTGCTCTAGCTGAATCATATATTCGACATGGGATAACTGCCTGGGGGAATGTCAAATACAACAGTACATTACAAAAATCGCAAAATCAATTGTTAAAAATATTATGGAAAAGTAAACACTCGTCTCACCCTAATTCGTAACAATAGAACAGCAATTCAAAAATTATCAAATATCATCAACAAACACACAATACAACAACCTGGCTAAAGAATTAAACGTACTAAATATAAAAAACATATACCACATAACTTTAGTCAAAGAATTCTACAATGACAATAAATTTTTAAAACAAATTGATCATTTGCACAACACGCGAACACGAGCAGGTTCAAAATTGATAAATTTACAAACGAATACGGTAGAGGTACACTACCTGTGGTACTGCCAACGGTTTTAAATCGAATACCAACCACAATTATTAATACGACAAATGCGCCAAAAAGGAACAAACTCATTAAGTCACACTTGATTAATTTACAATGAGCCCTTACGCCTAAAAACACCACATTCAATAAAAAAAAAAAAAAAAAAAACTCGAAATCGAAACACAAGCACGTACAGCAACAAACACAACAGCAAGCTTTTCCCATACCTACGTATGAATGTATTTCACGAACAACATCAAAAACAACAACTTCAACTTCTTTCTTTAACTAACAACTCTAAAGCCAAATATAATCACAACAAATACTGGCAACCAAACAAACAACAATAGCACTAGCAACAGAGTCACGAGCAAACATTAACAAAATCAACGTCATCCGCAGATGAAAAAAATGCAACAACAACAACAAAATTAAAACACCAGCATATAGCATCTGAAAAGTTTTCTTAATATGAATACATAAGTTAAGTTTGCATATTACTAGCAGGTAGTTCTCTCCGCAGTCAAGCTCCAAAGCTTTGCGGAACCTAATTGTTAAAAATTGTAAACTAATTGTTAAATTAAATGAATAAATGAATCTAAATTAAAAAAAAAAAATAAAAAAAAAAAAATTCAGTAAAATGTGATGAATTCGTTTAACTGAAACGGATTTGCTTATAGCCATTTTACACCGACTGACATCCGCGTGAAACGCATGGAAGATGTTGAAAATGTGCAACAGTCGTTTACACTGACAACATCTTTCATCTTACGTTTATTTAGATGTCAAAAAAAGAAGACGCAAAATTTTTGTGAAAAATAAAAAAGGAGGACTTTTGGACGTTTTTCTTTTCATAGGTCAAGCAATATGTTCTATATTCTCCATATTGATTGAGCATACGATGGGCTTTCTTTTGCAGTGCAGTTAAAATGAATTTATTTATAATTAATTACAAATTATAACAAAATACATGTTGCGCTCATTTTTTTTTTTTTAATGTTAAATTCGTTTTCTGAAATGTCATTTTGCTAGTGTTGGTACAAAAGCAATCGATTTTCTGCAATTTTTTCAGTGATGGCCCTAAAAAAATCGAAAGATGTAAGATGGAACAAAATGAGAAAGGATCATCTTCTGCTGATGTAGAAAGATGTAGAATTTTCGCCCTGTATAATTCTTATGGAAAGATGTAAACATCTTTGCAAATTGATGAAAGATGTAAGATGTGCGTCAGTGTAAAACGGCTATTATCCGGACTTATTTCAAAAGCAAATTTTGCATAAACGAAACAGAATTCTTTCGATTTTTCATTTTCTCGTTCATTTAAAATATTCTAATTTGTTTAGTTATATTGTTCCATAGAAAAGCTTTCATTAATATTTTCGAATAAATAAGTCTATTTCACAAAGTTTAGGTTCTACGAATAACAAAATCCCTTGAAAAAATTCCGCATTGCCCACATTTGCAACCAAAAATGGGTGGTTATGAAAAAATAATTTTATATCTATGTATAAAATACTAGCGTCCTTTTTTCCTGTAGAAAAGGGGTCAGATTTATAAGAATAAACACCAGTTTGTCATGATTTTACTTTCAGAGAAAAAAGTGAAAAACTAAATGTATTTGGTACATACAAAGATACGTGTACGATTTGGCTTTCAGTTTATTTTACCAGCTTTTGTAATTGTCTGAAAATATCTACAGGCAACATTTTGAACAAAAGACACTAGCTCAACCAGCGCTTAAAAGTCTAAATAGATATTTTTGTAGCACTAACGCAGACACCCATCAAACTGAATAAAACATAGAAACAAATTCTTCTGAATCCTTTTTCTATGGATGAATGTATGCTAAACACATACATACATATATAAAAGTCAAATATGTAAACTAAAGTTGTTTTTCTAAGTTTACTTGCAAGTGGGTGTCAAATTGCAAACACAATACAAAATTCTGACACATAACACCCGCATATTTAACTAAAGCCAAAGGAGAATGAATTCTTAACTAACATACAAACTTTATGAAAATTTTGTGTGACAAGAAGACGCAATGTGACTGCAGCACTACTGTTTGAAAGCGGGAATCTGGAGAAGAAAAAAATGTACATGAAAAAAAGCTGTGTTTAACCAAATAGTTTCTAGCAAACTCTTTTTAAGTTCGTCAAAAATATTTTAAATTTTCAACATAAGTAAGAACTAAGGGTCTATTTTCCACACGCGAACGTTATCGTTCGTTCGAACAATTACATTGAAAGCAAAATAACAGTCAAAATTTTGCTTTTCTTTTCAATACAATTATACGAGCAAAAGTTCATAAATAGATGGGAAATACTCCCTAAGTTACTTGGCCTGGGTCCATGATATTTTTGTACACCTTATTTATAAACACTGGCTGGTATTAAATTTAAGTATGAACAATTAGTTTTTGAGTGGATGTGGGAAAAATCGCCTTTAGGCGGCCAAAAGGGTTTTCGAACGTCAAATTTAGGCTTCGCTTGCGAAAGATTTCTTAATTACTGGCTTTTACAGTTGACTTAAATCCGAGCGGCAGAATTTTAAGCTCTTTGGCATGTCAACTCTTGACTTCTATTACGACAATTTACCAGACTTTCGCCTACTTTGCTTTGTTGAGACTTGGGTTTATTTTATGTGTGTGAAGATAAATTTTAAAATATTTAACCACGGACACAAACCCTCAAAGTTAACAGACCTCTGTTAACGTGATAACATGGCTCTGTTAAGCCCGAAATTCAAATTTTTTAAAAAAATACATTTAAAAACAAAAATTTAGAAAAAACGTATTGTTATTTAACACCAACTAATATCTTCAAATTGAATTTTAATGAAACGGAGTCACAAAAGTGTCAAACGAAGTCGCAAAAGAGGAAATTAAAAAAAAAGGACATTGGTCCTTTTCTCGAAAACGGTAGGAGATTGGGGAAAAAAATTATTGGACATCATTTTAGAGCCCATCTAATATAACGTCCAATAGTCAAAATGTTTGAAAGTGCTTTTTTGTGAAAAATATAAGCATTTTTAAAAAAATCGACCCCTGAAATTTCAAAAAGGAAATTTTTTTTAAAATGCTTATATTTTTCACAAAAATCACGTTATCACGTTAACAGAGGTCTGTTAACTTTGAGGGTTTGTGTCCGTGGTTAAAAATTTTAAAATTTATCTTCACACACATGTATATTAAATTACTTTTTTCAGGCTTAAGTTCAACCCTTGGGTTTTCACTGCTTTTTAATCACACATGTTTATTTTCAATAATGATGGTCGAAAGTGTTGCTTGTATTTTCAGTAAATTAAAAGCCCCTCAGAAATACTTCATAAGCAAAACAAAACATTAGTAAAACGTTCACATATTAGAACACAGTAATCAATAAACTTATGGTCAAAATGTTTGCTGATGAGAAGTGTAGCGATTTCGAGACTTTTTAATACACATAATATTCGTTGGCAGTTTCTACTATTTATTATCAATGTAAAAATTCTGTAAAAATTTTACGTTTTCAACGAAATAAGAATCTGTGTGTTCACACATAAGCTTTGAATTTTATATTTGTGTACCAACCAACTACAATTTTGAAATATATTTTCCTCTTCCGCTATTGTTTTTCACATAAACTCCGGCCTTGCATTGTGAATTATAAAACTAAGGTCTTGAACTAAGGCCTGTCCATAAATATATTAAAAAGTCATAATAGTTAATAACATCACTAATACAAAGTCAATACTAAGAATAATCGCTAGATATAGCAAGATGCTTCAATTTATTAACTCCATATATTTGAAATACTGAAACATAACCATGAAGTAATATGTGTATGACTGAAATGGATGCTGACGAAAATCGTAGCGGCTACGAACCAGCTAGTTGGCTAATGATTTTGCTTTTTATTATTTATAAACAGTTTTTAGTTTTGCTATTTATGTCAGTTATAACCATCGTTTGTACTAAAGCTTTTCTATAAATGCACGAAAAAATATTAAAATATATACTTCATTAATATATAAACATTAGAGTGGGTCAAGTTGTATGGACCACACTATTATTACTACGTTTATACGTAGCCTATTCACAAATAAAAACTATTCGCAAATAAATAACTCACTGTTTATGCGTCAATGCGAATGCAGAAAATTTGTACTTTGTAGTGAAGTCAGATGGTAAAAATGTAACTAATTGGTAACACTGTTATGCACAACATATGTTCAGAGAAAGACGTAAATACTAAAATAATAATGGAAAAACAAAAAATTATGATGTTTCTTACAATTCAATTAATGCAGAAAAGCCACGAAATATTGCAAGAACGGTTCAACAAAAGGCATGCAACTTTTGTAATCGCTAGTGAAAGAAGAAGACGCAGACTTGCTTTCGTGCAATTTTTAGTAAATTATTTTCTTTCTGTCATATGATTGTACGTGTGCCGCAACGAAGAAAACTTTACAACCGATAAAAAAAAAGTGGCAACTTTTTAATCAGTACTTGTTTTCGTGACTTAGCTATTCACAAATAAAAATTTTATTCACTGTTTATACGCCAAATTTTTCAAATCACAATAATTTTATTCGCGAATAAGCAGTACCTATAAACGTAGTATGTGTCGATAATGTGCTATCGATTATTTGATAGCATGAGGAAAAAGTTATATTACGATATATCAAAATAATATTTTCCAGACGCCCGATTTCTTACTTTCTTCATTTTTGCATGAGAGCGTGGTACGCAGCTCGTGTGTTCGAAAAAAGTATTTGGGGAAAAAAAAATGTTTGGTGGTTGGTCTGACTCCTCTACTGCCATCTTGGAGCAAATTAGTGTGATTAGAGACAAATTGCATGCTCATCTCTAATAAATCTCTCTCTACAACATTTTTTTTTCAAACAAAACGACACCGTACCACACCTCGTTTTGCAAAACAAACAACAAACGTTTTCTGTGTTAAATGTTTGTTTGAACACGTGTGATTCTCAATATGTATGTTCGTGGGAGTTAGAGAATAAGCAGTTAGGTTTGAAACATTGCTTTAACTTTTTTCTAGTGATATCAACAAAATGTTGGTGGCATATAGGCGGCTGTAAAAGGCAGAAAACATTAATAAGATTTATTTCTGTAACTGAAATAGTACTTGAAAGACTAATTTAAACTTTACTACTTATTCGTCAGTAGGTTCTGTGTTAAGATATACTACTTATTAACATAAGTAGTAAATCCTTCAAAGAGTCCTTCAAATTGTTTCAACTCTACTGACGACTAGAAAAGCATCAATGAGATGTCGGGGACGGACGGATAGGTGACTTAAAACAAAAAAAAGATCGATTTTTAAACTAAAAACAAAAAATTACCCAAAACAAAAGAAAGACAATAAAAATCGCTTAAATGTTATTTCACCTAAAATAATGTATAAAATCTTGGAAAATATCAGAAAATCATATTCTCAGAATTTGCTGCATGCTCTTATGCATTTGGCTTTGCTTTATTCCATACTTTTAGCTGTGTGATTTCTTATTCCACTGCTGGCAACACTGCATAAAATTCTCTTTGTAAATGTGTCCAAACAAAAGCATACAATACTGACTGGCGTAGTCCCCCTATTCATTTCAGTCCATATTTGTTTCTTATGTCTCTTAGGGCAATATGAGTTTTATAATTTCCTTTGAACGCAGACATATTTACATTGCTTTCTTAGAAGTTAGTGCTGTGAGTGCATAGAATAATAATAATTCTAATACACAGTTGTATATGTAAATGGTTGTTGGACTCGTTTGTTTAAGTTGATGAGTGTCATGATTATATTTGTTTTGTCGCTGTTAAATAACAAAACAAATATGAGGTTTTCTGGGAAAACAAAGTTATACATCAATTAGAAAAAGTTTTAGTTTTATAAATTTAAATTAAAAGAAAAAAAAAACCAGCCAACAACCAACAAACCAGCTTTAGTAAATCTAATCTCCTTTCATTACACTTTTGCTGTTTATTTAAAAGTTGTTGCCTAACATTATAGTTTGCCTTTGAGCAACATTATATGTGGCTCTCAAACTTCCGGTGCATAAATAAGAGGAAACGAATTTGTACACACACATTCTTACAGTAAAGCAAACGCACACTGACAGTAAAACAAACACCAATACGTTCTTTTTTCCACTTTCCGTCATCATAAAATGTTAACTTGTTTCATGCGTTTTCCTATTTTTGTTTGTTTGCAAATTTATCCATCAACACATATTTATACAAACGCTAGTTTCTAGCTTTTAATGGACTTGTGGATAAATAAAACAAAGTTGAAAAAAACGCTAAGAGTATAATGGATTTATAACAATTTTTAGTTATCAGCTTTTGCTACGAAAAGTTTCAGAACAGTTATTTTGGTCTCGTTTGTCTATTCAATAATAGTTTTTAATTGTACATTAAAGTATTATGCAAAGTTTATTTAAAAAAAAAAAATAATGGTTTCAGTGTGATTTCGATTTCTTTAGACTAGAACAAGTTTTGATTCTGCCTTCAGTGGAAGGGAGCTTAAAAGTTTGTTTGAAAAGCTCACATAACACTGTTGCAGCAATTTCATTTCTTACACTCAAAAAACTATCAACAATTCTTGACTGAGACAACTTTTTATTGTTGATGTGGAAGATTTAAAATTATTTTTATTATTATACTCTGTTGAAAGTTATTCTTACTTTTCAAGTTTTAATTTTGAATGATGTTTTAATTTTGAATATTTTATTACGACTCCAAAAATCACGAGAGTACTCCTGGGCCTATAACCTGTTGGAAGTTATTCTTTCTTTTCCTATTTTCCAGGAGCGTAATTAAAATCGAGATGTTTTAATTTTGAATATTTTATTACGACTGACACAGATTTAGAAACTTCTATGATATAAAGAAATTGAAAATTAAAAATTAGGTACTGTATAAAATATGAGTGTTGGAAAAGTCAAACATTCAACACAAATATTTTGTTGGCGATATGTCATGGAATAATTGCATTTATCTTTTAACATTAAATTTTTAATAAGCTGATAATAACAAATTAAATGATGCGGGTTATTTATCGCAGCAGCACCTGTTTATAAGAAATTGGATTAGTGGGGACCCTTAGAACTGGTTAAAGGTCTGATAGATTTTGGTTCACCCGTCGATTATTAGGATACATGCTAATGATCAGCAGAATTCAACTGCAGGAGAGATTATATAGGTCAAAGTCTTTAGTGAAGAGTTGTTGTAGGGGCAAGATAAATGTAGCAATTATTAGCACACGTGCAATAAAACCAACCACTCAGGGGCGGTGATATTTTTTCTTTCTTGCAACACGTGAAATTGATCCCCAGTCAAGTTAAGCCTACTGCAATGGGTATTGATGTAAATCCAATCCGTAATCTGTTGATTGAGGCAACTTACAGTTACCGTATCTAGATTTTTTGAAACATGCCGCTAAGTCCAAGTGCCCATAGGTTGGTATTTAAATTTGTGTTTTCCCTGTTTTTATTAAAATACAAAATGTTTGTTTGCTATTGCTATCGAGCTTATTAATGATTAGTTTTTAAATTGTTTTCGAAATTATACTCATGAATTTTTGATTGAAGCAAAATACTTTTTTCCTAATACAGTTAAACCTCGATTAACCGGCTCGCGCGGGACCGGGACTAGCACAGATAATCGAAATACACGGTTATTAGAGGTTTTATTAAAACGTATAAAATTTCATTATTTTTTTTAATTGTTTTTATTCAAGAATTAAATTTATATATTTATAGATTCAAATATACCACATATGTATTTTAATTTAAAACATACAACTATTCGTTAATTTAAAATATTCTTTTATATTAGTTTGTTTCATTGTTTTTAATTGTTCCTTAAATAAATGATTTTGAATACGATGCATCTGCAGTTTCTGATACAGACAGTTTCTGATATAACAGATCAAATTTCACTTACATAATGAATTAAAATAGAAGCACGTAGAACAATTGTGTCCACACATTAAAAAGGGGAATCACCGGATTCAAATTAACATAATAAAAAATCATATGAATGCTGCAAGGATAATAGAGGTAAAGCACGGTTAATAGAGGTAAAAAACCACAGCACGGATAATAGAGGTAAAAAACCAAAAAGATCTGCATGCCGGTTAATAGAGGCCCGGTTAATAGAGGTTTAACTGTAATAATAAACAACAATAAATCGCTTTTTGCATAGTAAACGGCAGTTTGCTTACATTTATCAAATTGAAAGAAATACTAAGACGGATCTAACACCGCTGATAGATCGAAAACCCAGTCCGAATATAAAATCTATAAGATTCGATTTCATGACACAAGAGCTAAAGGTACTATCATAGTTTAGCAGTCAAGCAACGGGACCGTCGTTCTTTTGTTTTGACCAATATTAAATTTCACATGAGTATATGTTAAGGTTTTGTTTGAGCAACGAAAAGAAACAAAATTTACAGCAAACAATTATTTGGACTTACATAAACTTTGCAGAGGGAAACACAAATTTGCTCAAATTTTATTTATACTCGTTAAATAAATAAAATAATAAAATATACTGGTGTGAAATTTAATATTTTAACGTTTTCTTTTCTGCCTTTTTCTGTTCATTGGTGATTGTTGATATATCTGCATATATGTATGTATAGGCGTTTTTAGTTATTGATAAGTATGTATTTGCCCTAAATGACTGTAAAGAGAAAAGTTGTGGTCCCGTTTTTTAGGCAAAAATGCACAAACAAAAGCTAATGTGTGACCGTGCCTTTAGCTTTTTATAAATTTTTGCTAATTAAACTACTTTTATGTTTTTAGCTTACTGCATTTTATTTTAAGTGAAATAGATAATATATGATGAAATTTACCAAAACAATATTTGGAATTACGTGATGCATTGAATAAATGTTGCTTCGCCTGCCAACATGCATTCGCTTTTCAGGGCATGTTCACTCATATCTGGAAAGTATTAGAGATAAGCACACGAAATTAAGCAATACAGGCATTAAGAAAAATTTCAATCTTAGCTGGTTGAACACAACTTTCATGTCTTTCCAGGTGCCGATGCCATTCTCATTTTCTTTGTTACTGCAATTAAAAATGCTATAAAACAAGTCACACCCTTAATGGGGCCAGAATTGGTGGGGACCAGTATAAACAATTGAAAACATAGGTGATAAATTTAACAATGCACATGTACATCAATTCGATTTTGTTTATAACGGGTTATCCACTTCGTGGTTTGAAAAGTATATAACTGGAATTCGACATTTGTCAAACTAAATTGTTAAACCAATTTTTTTCTTCTCAGTTAAGAGACTGACATTGACGAATATTGATCGCTTAACTATCGCACAACGCATGACAACTATCAAAACATTTTACGAAAATAGTGATTCTGCACCAGCCACTTATCTTGCTTTAAGAGGAGTTTATGATTTCCATAATCGTCCAACTACGCAAGCAGTTGGCAAAATTGTTAAGAAATTTGCAAAGACTGGAGCGCTTACAAATATAAAAAGCCCTGTTGTGCATCATCGTTTGGCTTGTTTCGCTGAAAATATCGCTGCTGTAAGTGAAAGTGTTGCCGAAGACCCGAATGTGTCGATTCCACGTAGTTATCAGGAATTAGGACTATCTTACGGCACATTATGGCGTATTTTGCATTTACATCTACATATAAAGTCTAGCTTACACAACAACTGAAGCCAGCTGACCATTCACAACGTAGTAGATACGTGGAATTGGCTGTTTGAACAACAGGCGGTGGACGGCGATTTTTTGAACAAAATTTTCTTCAGCAATGACGCACATTCCTCACTAGGTGGGTATGTTAATGAATAAAAACTGTCGTATTTGGGATTCTGAGAATCCTCAAGTAATTGAAGAGAGGCCATTGCATCCAGAAAAAGTCACTGTTTGGTGAGCTCTTTGGTCCGAAGGTGTGATTGGACCTGACGACGTTGGAACGACTGTCACCGTCAATTCGGAGCATTATGGTTATATGATAACCAACTTTTTTTGCCTGCTATTGTAGAATACGACTTGGAGAATATGTGGTTTCAACAAGACGGTGTCACCTGCCACACAACTCGAGCAAATGTGACTTTATTGCAAGAGACATTTCTGGCAAGAGACATTTCCTTTCTCGTCATGGCGATATCAACTGGCCACCAAGATCATGCGATTCGATAAAATTAGTTTTTTGTTTGTGGGTCTACCCGTAATACCGTGTTTATGCAGATAAACCCTTAACTCTTGAGCACTTAAACACCAACACTCGTCAAGTTATGCCTAAGATACCGTCCAATATGTGTCAAAAAGTGGTCGAAAATTACCTCAAAAGAATTAATGCTTGCAACACTTCGCGTGGTGGTCATTTAAATGATGTAGCGCTTCACACATAATGCCATCGTTCAAACTTTATAATAAAAAAGAAATATTGTAAAAAATATATTTTATATGTGTTTTATTTACGTCTACTTTTGAAAGCGCAAAGTGGATAACCCGTTATGTTTGCCAAAAGTTCTATGGCACGCATACGTACATAAGTACATAAGGTTTTCATAGGTACAGTGTTTGTGGATATGTAAATATATACACAATGGTTTGTACTTCATAAATGGCATAAGTGCAAATGGTATATTTGTATACCTACATTCATACATACAAAACTCATATTCACTTAAAATTTATTTGGCTGGTGTGAGAAAAATCCAGCCCCAAAAGGAACGGTGTCATTTCTATATAAATGTTGCAAAAACACCACAAATGTATATTACATATAGTACATATACATACATAAATATGTACATCCAAGCATACTTAAATTTGTACATACATATTGGCATGAACACGAGCAAGTCTGTTTTAAGTATAAACTGCTTTAAGCACTCATAGAACATCCTGTATCCGTTATGAGGTCTAAACTCATAAGCAACACATTCCATTCAAGTTGCTGTGGGCTTTTTTATTTTTTGTGTAAGCTTTACCATTTGGTTTAATCGCTTAGCAGATCTTGACACAATTTACAGCTGTTCTAGTAACAACCAAAGTATTTTTTTTTTTACTTCTGGAACTGTAATGCAAAATAGTAAGGATCACTCAAATAAAAACAAAAATGCAGAATGATCTTAGTTTCTACAGATATTTTGTATTATCATTTGTGCACCGACTTTTCACAAAAACTATATGGATGTCCTGTGAATGAAAGGAAACACTTTTCAATGCAAAAAGTCGTTCTGATAAAAAAAAGAGGTTATTTAAAAGTCAAAACCGAAAACCTCCGGTATTGAGCCATACATGTATAAGAAGTGCATTGTATATTACAAGCCGATTTAGGAATATGTCCAATAATCTAACTACTACAATTTGTGGTGGTGTTGGAATTAGAACTGGCAAAACAACGCATACTCAGCAAAAAAGGACTAAGATTAGAAGTACCAATTGGATACAATATTATGCTTACTTTCTCACATGCAGCTACCTAAACAGCATGAAAGTTGAAAGCAATGTTACTCATAAATGAAAAATGTTGTGGCAGCGTTACCCTACTTCAGTCAATCAGCACAGTGAATTTAAAGAAGAAATTAAAATAAAATTCTAGAGTCTATTGCTTCAAGGTGGCTCATTTCAAACAAAAACCATGTCCTATAAAAGCGCGATAGATGCTCTTCAAAATTGTTTCCTGGTAGGAAGTAATATTTTCATGGGTATGAGCGTAACTCTTGTAAAGTGAATTTAAGATTTTAGTCATACGGCTGTGCTGAAGCACTCTTATTTGTTCTTATAGGAGTGCATCTGCTTTGCTGTCAGATCTGGTGATTTATCGCCCAGACTGTCTTTTATTTCCTATGTTCGAATTTTTTAGTTTGTTATTAATATTCTTCAATGGGAGGCTGGCAGAGTCTACAACCAAAGAATAAGAACCAACGAGGAAAAAAGGCGAACTCTCCAGCAGTGGCAGCAAAGATGGAACGAGGAACAAAGGGGAAGGTGGACGGCGAAACTCATCCCAGATATCACTCAATGGGCAGAAAGAACATTCGGCGAAGTTAACTACTATCTAACGCAGCTCCTGTCGGGGCATAGGTATTTCCGAAAGTACCTGCATCGGATGGGTAAATGTGGTAGCCCACATTGCATATACGGAGACGCGGATCTTGATGACGCAGAGCATACCTTCTTCGAGTGGAACCAGGAGAGAGCCCACATTGAGATGAGCTACGGCCCACTGACGGCACAAAGCGTTGTTGGGACCATGCTGAGAAGTGAGGAGAGCTGGAAACGAATAGCGGATTTTGTAGAAAGCATCCTTCGCAGAAAAAAGACGGACATAGATGCACATGAAAATAGAATAAGCTAAAGAGAGCAAAGTGGGCCCGACGGGGAACTAGAAATTGAAAAGCGGCAAATATGGCCATAGAGAAGGGAGCCACACTGAAGTAATGCGAGAGTAGTTCCGGTGTGGCTAATCCCCAGGTGGTTTTAGTTGGTAGTCTTGCGAGGAGTCCAACATCGCCTGTTGCGAAGAGTGACGACCTAGCAGGCATGCGTAAAAGCATTTCCCCTCCCCACCCCACAAAAAAAAAAACAAAAAATTAATATTCTTTTGCCAAGTGCTATATTTCTGCACATCAAATAGACTTTGCAGTTGTTCAGAAGTTTTTTCGACCAAAATGTCGCTCTTGGCATTGATGAAGCACAGTGTGGAAAACTACCTTGTATAAAACACAGTTGTACGGTTGTGATACAAACACATTATATAAAACGTACGAATTAATTTCATGTTTATACATATTTATATTTAACTGAACTTAAAAAAATATTCAGAGGACTGCTTGCATTAACGGGAAGCTATATCAGCGTTTGTTGAGGAGGCTCACCAAAACTGTTGGAGAAAGTAAATGGAATTGTAACATCAAGTTACCTCACCTCTATAACAATTAATATCAAAACTATAAAAAAAATTAAACTGCCCATCGGGTCTTATACAAGCAGACAACTCCAGTTTTGAGAACTAGTAGTAACTTTCGCACCGTATGATATATAAGGACCAGAAGCTTTTACTGGAAGTGTACAACAAAAAATATTAAAAGCATCAAAAATATTAAGTATAAGGAATTGAAATGGGCTAAACCACTGGCAAAGAAGTGCGAAACCTTTCCCGTACAAGCCAGTCTCATACTTAATTAGTCTGTTGTTAAAGCTTACGAATAAATCTATGTGAGTACGTGTAATAACCATAAAATCTTGCAATTTGTAATTATTCATAACAAAAGTTGATAGGATTTATACCTTTATGAAAATCCAAACAGATGTTCTCTCTATTTTATCATAGAAAAGTATAGCAAAGCAAAAGATCGAAATAGATCAGATTGCAAACATAAATTTAAAAATGTTATTGAAAAGGTTAAGCACTTTCAAAGAAGACAACTTGTGCAAAGGGGTTCAAAACAATTTCTAGCAGCTGAAACAGCACAAAAGTTCCAGAATTAAGCAAGTCGGTGTGACAGCTCCCACATAGAGCAATGTTCATCCTGTTCTAGCCGATTAAAAATAAAATCAAACCATAAAGCGTTATGCTAGGAATATAACTGGGATGAACGACGAATTTTTCGCCGCGAATATTCGCCGTCAAAAATAAAACACACTGGTGTATATGAAAATGCACACAGTCACAGCGTCGGTCGAAATTCGTTGTACGCGGTGAACTTGAAATAGATTTATTTCTATTTCTTACGCCGGCGAACGAAGAACAAATCGGTACCATGTGGCCATGTTGTTTTTAGTTTTCAAGTATTTTAGTAAAAAGTTTTTACCATTTTGGTTTTAGTTTTCAAGTGTTTTAGTAAAAACAGTTAATTTTTACTTTTACTTTAATAGTTTTTATTTTAAGCGCTAAGCTATGACTTTTTGCATTTAAAATAAAAAGCCAACATATTAGATCATAAAACGTGTTTGTAGTGTTTAATTTTTTGTTTTTGGTAATGCAAAGTTTTTTAGCAACCAACTTTTTTAATATGGTCAACCCATCAGCTGTTCAACTATAAGAAGATAAAATTAAAAAACTGAGAAAATGAATACAAGTGAAATTATAATGTTTACGTACAGGCAAAAAGGCTTGTACCATAATGAACACGATCTTCATTATTTTAATTATTTTTACAAAATTATGAATTCTTTGATTCATGTAATTTTTTTTTTTTATCTTTGAACAAACAATAAACAACTTTGTCAATTATAACAGACGTTTTTCGTCGTTATTGTGTTTCATACGACGAATTTACACAGCGAATTTTAACCGGCGTATTCGTCGTGTTGGGCGAAATTCGTCGTTCGTCCGGGTTGTGTTCCTAGCATTATTCAAAATCCACAAAATATTCTAGGCTTTCTACACTTGCGCTTTAACAACAAACTTTTCACAACGATTTAAATGGTTTCATAATGTGTCCTTTCATTTATTCCTGTTGGCAACGCACTACACTTTAGTTAAAGTAATAAATGCATGCATGGAGTAGAAAAAAGTCCACGAATTTCTGCTCAGTTACACTTTTATTATAATTTTTTATTCAACTGTGCAACTGTTTTATTTTCATTCTTTAAACACTTTTCTTCGTTCTCGCTTAGTTTTTGCAATTCTCTGCTATTCATCTATAACATTCAGTTAGTCAGAGCCATTCAGCCGTACATTGTACATACAGTTCAAAAGGAGTTGGTTTGCAAACAGTTGCATATTTTCTTCTTGCTTCATTCATTCATTCATAAAAAATTAAAAGTGTATGTGTTAATGCATTAGAATGGGTTAAATGTGCCGCTGTTGCAAGTGCACATTTAAACTGTATGCATTTATGTACATATTAACACGTTTACGAATGCATTCATATGTTTTGCCACAAAATCACAAAAGCTCACAATGCAACAATAAAAATAATAATTTTTCTTTTGAGTTGAGTTGTTGAAACGTTTTAATGGTCGTCACCTTGTTTCGTTAACGCCAGTTTTTGTGGTCGTGGATGGTAAGAAAACAGAAAACACATAAATATTTACGTTAGTCAGTATACATATATATGTATGTTACAAATTGTGTAAACATAACTTAAGAGAAGGGATTTATATAAACGATATTGCTAAATACATTCATTTCGTAATAAGATTGCATCAACTTCAGTATTTTCAGTATTCTATAACATTACGCATTATTGTTGCAAGGAGTGTATTATCGTTTTAAACATACTGGGCCTTAAATAAAGTCAAACACTAAAATCGATTCTTTTTACAAACAACTTAAATTTTAAAAAGTGTTGCTAACTTTTTTCCAACTACAGTCCAAATTAAAATTGACTTGAATCAGCTTTAAATGGGTGCCACATTATTTATCGAAAATGGCAAATTATTTATCATACAACCTCTTACAAATTTAAGTAAAATCCCATCTCTAATGAGATGACTCTCAAAAATTATATAGACATATAAACACATACCTACATAAATGTAAGATTGCATTAGGAAGTAAACAAAAAACATTAAACCGAATTGGACCTAAATTAATACATTTCAATGGGCTCTTAAAGCAAATAAATAATTAAGTTCATATGCGAATTGAATAAAAGCAAAGTTTAAAAAAAATTCTGAATAATAATAGTTATTAAAAAATCTTAAATTTAATTATTTAATAAAAAAAAATGTATATCAAAAGTTTTTACTTATAGAAGTGACATTTGTTTGAGCAAAGCTGTTGCTAAATAAGTTAAAGACAACTTCTGCTGGTTTTAAGTTTAGAGCAAACGCTTACTTTTATTTAGCAGTGACTTAAAATTGCTTAAAGCATACTTTTTCGATTTCTATAGTTATGGGCCACTGTGTCTCTACACACTATGTTACTGTTGTCATATAGATACATATCGTCATATGATAAAAAAAAATCCATCAGTTACATTCAACAAATTTTGCAGCAGGACCAAAACATTGTGAACAGTGGGATCATCTAATTTCTTTCCTGCTAATCGCTTATATTATCATGAAGTGGTCATGAATATTCTTAGCAATTTTTTTTTTTCGTTGACAAATAGACGACTAGAGATTAGGAAAGGCGTCGAAAGACGTAGGTAAGCCGTTTAGAAATTTGTTGATAAAATCGTTGTAATAGTAGGATTTTTAAGTGTAAAATTTTGCAGCAACATGTAACTTGGCACGGTGCATCATAGTCAGTCAAAATTTCGATTTTGATTTTTTTAAACTATTTTTTGTCCCATATTAGAATATTAATTTTAGTGCAAGTAGAAGATCAAGAGTTATCTATAGATTCTTTTCCTAGAAAGTTCGTGATTATTATTCTAATACAAAATAATATGATTATTATTCTAATACAAAATAATATGAGTATGAGCAAAGAACAACATCATCAATGGCATTCAGCTTTATTCTAACTGCTTTGACATAAACAAAGAGATAAGTCAGAAAAGTATTGAAGTCAAGTCTTTTATTTGTCAGTAGCGATTAATAAATAATGTTCAGCGACACAATAAGCCTACGTCGGCTTAAGTATACATATGTCGGAAGACATGAGCTATCCCTCCTATCCCTCCTATCCACCTTACCTAACTGTAAAACTACTCAAACATTCACTTTTACAGTCTTTAGTAAAATAATTAGAACCTAAAAATTCCTGAATCAAATTTTCAATACAGAAAACATTTTTAAAGTCTTCATACTCAATATATAATATTTATTTGATCTTTTTAATTATTTGAAAGACTATTTAATACAGCTTCAGATCGTTTTTATATAAAAATTTTTATTTACAATATTATACAATATTTCGATAACAATTTGTTATCATCTTCAGGATCATATTTGTAATTAAATTGAAAATGTTGAAAAAATTTTTGATTTAAAAAAATTCAAAAATTCAAAAATAAAAACAATATAAATAACAGTAAAAAATAACACAAGTAGAATTCTAATTCTATGTCCAACATTTGCTATGTTAACATTCCCAACATGTTGCATTGCAACATGCTAGAAATGTTAGAGATAATTAAAACACCATTAACACATAGGATGAACTTTAGAGTAGACACAGAGAATTTAGCGCAGAATTATAGATATTTAGTTAATAAAAGATTAGGAACTTGAATGTTTTTAATATTTATTATTATATTAAAATTTTATCATTGTTAGTCTATGGGTAATGTTTGCTGTGTTAACATAACGTTGCAATGCAACATGTTGGGAATGTTAACATAACAAATGTTAGACATAGAATTAGTTTATTTCTACTTGTGTTATTTTTTACTGTTATTTATATTGTTTTTATTTTTCAATTTTTGAATTTTTTTAAATCAAAAATTTTTTTAACATTTTCAATTTAATTACAAATATTATCCTGAAGATGATAACAAATTGTTATCGAAATATTGAATAATATTGTACATAAAAATTTTTAGATAAAAACGATCTGAAGCTGTATTAAATAGTTTTTTAAAAAAAAAAAGTCTTCATACTCATTTCTTGATATTGGCAGTGTGTAGATGGCTATATATATATATATATATATATATATATATATATATATATATATATATATATATATATATATATATATATATATATATATATATATATATATATATATATATATATATATATATATATATATATATATATATATATATATATATATATATATATATATATATATATATATATATATATATATATATATATATATAAATATTTTTTTTTTTTTACTTAATGCTAAAAGTTAATGGTTTTAATTTTATTGCTATTAAAAAATATTGAGAAAGGTATCAATAGATGGCAAAAAACTGTCTTTTGTTTGTGAAAAAAACTAATTACTTTCACGAAAAAAGTAATTTGAAATTATTTTCTCCAGAAAAGAACGGCCGAGAAGGAAGAGTGAGAGTAAAATCTAAAAAGGTCTTTATACTATTTATCTAAAATTATAACTTTGAACCACTGTATAATACAAAATTTTAATATCTAAAAACTGGTTTTGCTGCTCAAGGATTGGTTTATTTATACAAAATATTATTACTTTCTCTATTTTTCCTAATATTTTCAACTTAAATTTTTATTACCAAAAAAAATTGTTTTCTTCCAGACAATCTCTTTGGCATGGCAACATTTCAGAGGAGACATTAAATATTTATAAAGTCATAATTTGTTACATCTGAGATTGAAAAAATATTTACACAACACCTTTAAGAAACATTTTTAAGGGCTTCCTGATTTTGTCACCCACTTGAAAATGTAAAGCACACAAAAGCAAACAAAATAGCACCTCTTCAATGGAACAATGCAAACAAACTGCATTTGCACTCATAAAAATTGAAACAATAACCAGGGCATCATCATCAGCACCAAACTGCTGGTACTAAAACACTTCTTAAATTCGAAAAAAATGCATTAGGAATAAAAATATGCCCGAATGAATGTATGTACGTACGTGCTTAAATATATGCATGTAAATATGTATTTTACTCGAAATTGCAGTTACTTAAAAAATCGACACAATCAAATAAAAAAAATCTTAGAATGTGAGTTGTAAAACAAAGGATTCTTTGTAAGGACTAAGAAAAGAAATCCTTTTTGCAAAAAAACGAAAAATAAGTATAATAAAAATACTAAAAACAAAGCAACATAAAGAGGTGACAAAACAAGTCAAAGAAGTTGTTGAAGGATATTCGTATTTCATGTATTCGACAGTTGCAACCCTTTTAATATAAATATCAACGTCATCAGTTGCTTCGTCAACAACATCAGTGGCAGCCAACATCAACAACAGCATTCATGCTTCCTGTATTATTCAGAAAACAATAGACATAACAATACGAGGGAAAGTAATGATGGACATAAAGTTGACGGTGAGTTAAATAGCAAACTTTTTAGCACTTTGTTTAATTTTTGTTATAGTCTTGTGCAAACAGTCGGTTCATAAAGCAGATATATTAAATAGCAGCCAATGACATTGTCCGAAAGGCGTTGGGTTTTTAATAAAAAGTGTGAATTATATACACATACATATGTATATAGAAAGGGTATGGGACCTTAAGTAAGAGCTGAAAAAGAAATTGAGTTAAAGTAACTAAGAAACAAAATTTGAATGCCATAGTCAGATGCTTCATTCTAGCGAATTAAAACATAGCACCAATTGTTTTAAATGCATAAATTATTTTTTAGGCTAACTTTGTTCTCATTCCACTTTCAAAAATGTATTGAAGTCGAATAGTTGAAACGAATCCTTAACCAGCCTGTAAAAACCTGAAAAATTCAGCCAAACACGAAACTGACTCGTAAAGTAAGGGTTCCGTACTGTTCCGTATGCGTAGCTTAAACCATGTTACTTAAGGTGGGATCACACGATTGCCGTAATGCACCAATTTTACACAATTTTTATTGGGCTGAATTGGAGCATAATAAAAAATTTGTCCCAATCAAATTCTCTGCAATCACATGATTGTGACATTTTACTGAAATTTTATTGTCGCAAATTGCCGCAAAACAAGTTAGTACCAATAATTGCCGCATTATAGTCACACGATTGTTATATTATACGGCAACTGTGAGAAACAGCTGTTGTAGCTGATGACAAACTTTGTTTTCCCAAAAAAAAAAAAAAAAAAAATTAAATGTTAAAAATATGGTTTGTTCATTAAAAAGAAAGAAAATTGCTTCGGCTATTATTATAATGTTGTGCGGGCTGAAAAAAGCAAAAAATTAATAGTAACAACAATTGAATTTTACTGATTGAAAAGCAGAAATCATGTTTGGAAGACGCGTTTAAACAGTTTTGAAACTAAATACATGTATACGTATTGTCTTCTTTGGTTGCCGCATGAGAACACAATAAATATTGGTGCATTTTTATAATTTTTATTGGTGATTAGTTGTATGTCAAGTGTTCACATGGTTGTCGCATCAGGGTTGTATTTGATTGGGACAAATAAGAACAACATTCGTTTTGGTTGCCGCATGAGCCAATAAATTGTGCTATCACACGATTGGCATACAACATATAACAAAAATTGGTGCATTGCGGCCATCGTATGATCCCACCTTTAGCAGACATTTTTTGACTTTTTGTTACGTTTGAAATTTATTGTAGAGGCCTGGCAACTAGATATACTGTGCAAATTTTAAGTCTCTGTCTCTTATGGCTCGAAAGTTTGAGAATGCCCTTAAGCTTCCAACTGTTGTTTGCTATTGTAGCGGCTATATGTCGCGGACTATTTTCTATTCTTTAGCTATTGCCTCGGTAAAAAAAACCTAAAAACTAAAGCTTCTTTCACACAAAGTTGTAAAACTCTTCTGGGCTCAACTCATCCATAAATATTTTTATTTATATTCAGTTTATTCATAACTGTTAAGTAATGCATAGTAATTATAATCATTACTAATTAAATTTTGAGAATCAAATAATGAAACGTAATATGATTGCTTTCGATTTCCCACATAATTTATAAACTACAAGTACAAAAAATATAGAAATAGTCCGGACTACTTTAGATTATTTAAAAAAATCAAAACGAGTCAAAAGTAGTCCAAAACTAGTCCGACTACTTTCAAGGATTATTCTTGCTTATTTTTGAATATTTTTCACATATCTTCATTTCACTTCAGCACATATGTCTAAAGGTCATGCGAAGTGAAAATTGCGAAAATTAATCTGCAGATGGAAATGAACTTTTTATATTGAAAATAACTGAAGAGCATCTGCTACCTGCATTTATAGCGGTCATTATATGGCGTAATGTTGCTCTAGAGGTATTCTTTATTTCATTAATTATTTATTTTCCAACTAATTTAATACTTAACCTAAAGTTATCACACCATTTACAGAGTTTTACTAATTATACTAACTATTCATCTATAAAATAATATTTAGTTTATAAGAGGAAGTTTATTCTAAAGAAATATTTTACTTCAGAAGAAAGTATTATTATAAAACCTTTGGTTCGATATCTTAGACAAATGAATATAAATGGCAAATGTATGTAACAATCATATGCACTTATGCATACATATTTAATTTTATGTCATATATACACATTTAAGTATATACTCAATTGGTATGTATGGTGACACAGTTAAATAAATAAACTGGTCTTCTTTAACAAAGGTCGGAAATTAGTGGGTTACTAGACATGCTACAAGAAACCTTGAAGAGTTCTGTTAAAAAATTTATTTTTTCGATAATTAGTTTTATATTTTTTTTTTTTTTTTTTCGTGAAGATCTTTGGTGGAGAAAGGCCGTGGTAAATTAAGCATCATCTTCAATAGCTTATTTTGACAAATTTGAATTTTTTTGATGTGAGATTTTGGGCAAACTCCCCAAACTGGACAGGCCTACAGGTCTTATGACGACTTAAAAATGATTTACGCCCGATTGCTATTGCTTGAATTAAATTTTTCAATCTGTTTTTTTTTTTTTTTTTTTGATATGTAATTAAATATCAGTTTTTTGTCCAGTAAAATACCTAAATATTTATTATTATCACTCCATCGTCCATTAGTGTCATTGACTTTGATGGATAAAAACATAAATTTCTTCTACTAGTAAAAAACGTTGCATTTGTCTTGCTTTCATTAATTTTGATTTTCCATCTGTGGAAATAGGATACAAGTTGATCCAAAGCTGATTGTAAGTCCATAATAATATTTTGGACATACTGGTGTGATGGATATAAACAAGTGCCATCAGCATAAGTTCCACATTCTACTGCCCTAACTTGCGGCATATCAGAACAGTACAAATTATAGAGCAACTGTCCCAAAACCGAGCCCTGTGGAATTCTAGCTGGAATTTCAATTAGATGCCAACATACATCATTCAGACTTATACTATAAAATCTATTTTAGAGGTATTGAATAAAGTTTTTTCTAAGCTCCTGCTCAAGTATGTATGTGTGCATATCCATAATAATGCATAATCTTTGATGTACATTTTGTGTGTTTAGCCTTAATCTTTCAAAGCCCGGTATAAGTTGAAATTGTAAAAATCATTTGAACAGCCACAAAAAGTATCGGGTTATCCATTTTGTGGTTTCAAAAGTATAGGACTGGAATTCGACATTTGTCAAACTAACCCCCAATTTTTGATTTGGATTTTAAATGTCATTTCAATTTAAATTTGATTTAAATACAAAATTGAGTCAAACAGTTGCTATTGAAATCAAACTTATACGACCTGCCGTGCCCATTTAAAATCGATTTAAGTTTTTCGCACTGCCATATGATTTTGGCAGTTTGGTTTTGTTCTGCAAATTAAGAAAATTGCACATGTTTTTTTTTTTTTGTTCCATAATTTGATTTTTTATTATTTCCAGAAGGTAATCAACTTCTGTGGCAGTGAAATTGGGAGTCCTTTTATCACTTTTGCTACTCATTTCAATAATTTTTACACAACAATTTATTATTTTCTAAACTTTTCACAATTTCACTGGCTTCCAAATTTGTTTAAACAGCTTTTTTTTATTGATTTATCGATAATTTTTTGACACTCACATTGTGCTGGCGTACTTTTATTACAATTAATTACCAAAAATAATTTTAGACTGTAAAACAGAAAGCTATTTTAAATCCAACTTAAATTTTAAGGAAAATTTACTAATTTTGTATTTAAATCCCAAGTCCAAAATCGGGGGTAGTTGTTAAACGAATTTTTTTCTTCTCAGTTGAAAGTCTGAAAATGGATCGCTTAACGCATAAAAGTTATCAAAACATACCACAAACATGCGGCAGATGCACGTGGAAATACGTTTCAGTTATCTGCGATTCAACGTTTTTTGTTAGTTAAATTTTTCACGTGCCTTCTGTATACGCTTATACCCAGCCCACTACTAATAACTAAGTTTTATTTTTTTTTTTAAATGAGCCAAATGTGAAGTGACGATATGCTGAAACATGAGTTAAGAAGAAAATTGTTTTGAGATTAGAATTTCGGTGTTCCTTCCCGTACAAAAATAACGTACTAAATAACGCAATAAAATGTCTCAAACTTTCACTTTAAACATTTTAGAATTTAAAACAAAAGAAATATAACAAAAATAAATAAAAATTAATCTTCCGGAAATTCAATTCGCACTAAAAAAAATTAAATAAAATTTACATGGTACAGTGCCACGAAAAATGTGTGAACATTTTTTCTGCAGGAAATATTCGTAAATAATGTACCAAACAACATTTAAAGTTTCAGTTTCATCGTTTTAAGCAGATATTGCAATACGCAATTTCAGTGGCACATAAAAAAATAAGTTAACTTGATAAAAGATAATGGATGAATATTTTACTCATACACACCTCTCAATGGATGAACCAGGAAAACCAGATGTTACTGATTAAATTTTTCTTAAAGTTTAATGAAGCTAAACGGATATTTTATTATTATTAATTTAAAATTAGTTCTGCTGTAGCATGATTTTTTTTTTTTTGCTTTAACACCATTTTTCAAAGGCATAAATAGAACTTTATAAGTAACGATAATGCTGTAAATACGGCGAAGAGTATAATATAATTTTTTTTTTTTTGTATTTAGTCAGTTGTGTTACTAAACAACGGTCCCTAATATTTTTAAATACAGCATTGTCTGCAAGTTTCTTTAGAAAATTTTGTTTATGGCACGAGAGCAACGTCTGCCTAACAAAAGACCGGAAGTTAAGCCAGAGCATAAAATTGCTGTGTGAGTTTTGTATTATGGCAACGTAAACTACAACAGAAATGGCAGCATCAGCAACAATAGAACGAACACCACCAACAACAAAACGTTAGAATATGATTTTATTTCTTTTTATTTGATATTTATTTAATTTTATATTTTTCAATTTCATACATTTCCATAACATTAGCAGTTGTTTTCAGTAGTAGTGTTGCATAAAACATTAAAGTTATAGATAGTGTTTTATATTAACATTACAGGAAAAAGGAGGTAATTTCACCCACCTAGGATTATAACATGAATATAAATGAAACAACTCTTTAGTGAATTTCAATTAAAACTTGTGTTTTATTTTACAACAAGAAAATAAAACTCCTAAGGCTCCGTATTCATGAAACCGTATTCATGGCGTAAAAACGGAACCTTGTTGCTAAGACAGGATCCATCAGTCTATTTGTCACAGTGCCTATTCTGGTAAAAGTAAGGGACTTTAAATGCTCTAGGCTCTCTTGCTTACAGTAAGAATGTTATATTTGGCAATGACAAATATTATATAACCCTTGTTATTAATACCCATTATTAATATTCCCCAGTTATCTTATAACTGGGCAATGATGTTTGCCAATGAAAATTACACTGTGATAAACTAAGCATATACTCGTATTTATATAAACTTTCACAAATATATTCTTATATGGGTGCACTTTGAATTGAATATAAAAAAATTCTTTGAAAAATAAGAGCATTTTCAATACACTTTGTTGTAAAAATATCAGAGATTTTTCCATTCAAAATTCTGAAACAACAAAGTGCACTAACAACGCCGTCTACAATATATTAAACTTCTCCAAATATTGTATTTTATTTTTACGCAATCAGTTTGTGGTGTTTAAAATTAATAAAACTTAGATACAAATCAATTTTGTTCAATATTTTCATTAAAAGTATCCTTGTGATGCGAATTAAGTTTGTGGGGGTGGTACTGCACAGTTGACTTCAGTATTGCGTTAAGTACAACTTTTACATACCTGACCTGTAAGCAACGCAAATTATAATTCGTATATATACGAATAATAACGACACTCATCAAACTAAATTTTACATGTCCATTCCCTTTCGGACATTGAGCAGTTGACTACTAAAATAGTTAACTTTCATGGACCAGCTTCAATCTAGTTGCAATACAATCGATTTATAATTTACTTTTTGTGGACTGACTGTATGCTAACCGAAAAGTAGTCAGAGTTTAACCAAAATTCAAATAATAACAAACACACACACACACGATTAATTCTCTACTAAAATTGTTTGTTGTCGCGTTCGCACCAACTGTTGCGATGGCTGAGTGGGTATGTTGGTTGAACAACAATCTAGCAAAAGAACCTGGTAATACAAAATGAATATGAAAAGAACATAAAATAGAATTTAATCAAATAAAATATCATCTCTGAAAAATATAAAACTAGTCTTGGTTCGTGCATTTTTTCTGTGGGCACTAACTTTTAAGTAGCTAACTTTAAGTTAGCTAAAAAGTAATGCAGCGTCAGACAATAGACTACTTTTTATGGCATCACCATGTTAAAATCTCATCCAGTACCTGCTGCCAAATAGTTAGCTTTAAGTTAAGTTTAAAGTTAACTTCGTTTCCGGCAGGGTTATTATGAACACACACACACACACATAGTTACCAACGCCAACACATCATAGGCATCTATGTATGTACATACTTATCGACAGACTCAAGCAAGCTGCAGTCAAATCAATATCGAAAAATCAACAACTTGTTTTCATTCGCAGATAAAAGAAACAACCAACGTAAACTGGGCTTAGCAATTTTATTCGCTACCCGAATTTTTCCTTCTCTACTTCCAGATTGTATTAAGTTCAATTGTAGCAAATTTTACACACCTGAACATGCGAAACAAAACCTTAATAAAAGAGGATTAATTCTTACAGCAAAAAACAACATTTAAAAGTAATTTATCTCATCTACATCTCTGTAATTTCAAACCCCATTGTCCATTTTCAATACCGTGAAAAAAGAAGCACTTAAAAACAGAGCTATGCAAAATTATGGTCAGTAAACTGTCTGATCGCTTCAAAAGCAGCTTTTAAAAAGTTTACTTTTCACAAAACAAATCCTTTCTAGAAAGTGCATAAAAAGATCAAAACTAAAGGCTGTCTCTGGTTGAATTTTACAATTAAAAAAATTGTCTTATTTTTCTAACTAAATTAAATTATTACATATATCTTGCTCTGCCTTCAAATTTATTTATGCACTACTTTCAAATGTTGATAAAAAAAAATTCAAAATTCAAAAAAAAGGTTATCTCAACATAGTTTTTCATTGAAATTTGTCTTAAAAATGTTCTACTAGCTGAACAGATCTTATAGTAAACAAAAATATAAAAAACAAAAATATCGCTCAACCTGAAAGCAGGTTTGTAAGAGAGAGAGAGAGATTATATGCTACCACTTATTAACCTGCTTCGGCATCACATGATTTTTATTCGCTATGTCCCGCTTGGTAGATCTGTTTGCTTCGCTAGTTATTATCTTGTCTTAAACTACTCTAGGAGCATAAATATCATATGTATATTGTGGTATATTTATATTAGCGTATTCTCTCTTACCTACGAGGGTGCGGTTGTTTGAGGGAGCAGTTTTCGTTTGTTTTTTTTTTTTGCGGGAGATCACTTAAACGTACAAAATCTGTTATTACAAGAAAAATCTAAATCGCTGTAACAGTTGTACCCTCGTAAAGAAGAAGAAGAAGGATACACAATGTAGCTTGATATGATAAATTTGATTTTCCATTATTACCATCCAGGGATATGCTCCTGTGAGGCAGTTTAGTAGGGCGTGAAAATTTTGTATTGCTTACTAATGTGAAACGTAGTTCTGCTGCGATACTCGTATATTATGGCCACTCACTGATGCAACAAAACTAGAGATTTTCTTAATTGTATATGGCCTATTTTGATAAAAATGCAAATAAGTATGAGTGACAATTTTTTTTTCTTTACACTTCACTTTGTTTCAAAAAATTTGCTATACGAATGCTTTATATACGTATATATATGTATGTTAATTTTTTATGTAAATGAAATCTATACGTCCATACAAAAAGCATATTTAAATTCTGTTTAATTTTTCACAAATACAGAATAACAAAACATATTGTATATAAATCATGTGAAATGATTACCTCGTTATTTTTGGCCATAAACGTATACAAACAAAGTGCCAACATTCATACTCTCATCAGATTAGCAAAATAATAATAAAAAAAAACAAAACCATGCAAACACATCCGATACAATAAATGCAGTTTATGTGTGTATATGAGTGTATGTGTGTGACTATTTGTTTTTTGTGTATAGCTATTAAAAAAATACATACATTCATAAAAAAAGCAAATAAATTTTAACGCTGACTCTCACACATACAAACATAGATATTCTTACGTTCATACTCACTCATATTGTTGGAATAAGCCTACTTTTTTACTTTTGGCGGATGCAATGATACAATAATATTTTGGCTGAATGCCAAAACAATTTGTCTCTTAACTCTAGATGAGTTACATATAAAATGCAAAAAAGGGGCGAAATAAATAGTAAAAACTTTACGGTGTTAAAAAAATAAAAATCTAAATATTACAGCACAAAAAATCATAGAGCATGACTGGCAATAGAAAACTGCATTTAGAACTTCATTATGATTTGTATTTAAATGTGGAAAAATCAACATGCACAAAAAATAAAGACAAATATAAAGTGTCACAAATTCTCAAGCCAAAAGAGTTGTCATACAGGTCACACTGTATCGTAAATTGTTGCGGAGATGCACAAGTACCGTAGTACCCTGCAGGAAATGTTAATAATAAAACACTGGCTATTTGCTAATTCTACTGGCAAAGTTTAACCTAAAATGCCCAGGATATGTGCAATAAGCTCGTCGCTTGTTTGATTTTGTGAGTGCGGTCTTGCTTGTTCGGCTACAAGTACATGCCATCGGCTCTTTTTAAAGCAAAAATCAAAAGTTTTTGATATTTTTATTTTTCCTCACGCGTCTACTATTGTGCGACAGGGAAACCTCAGTTTGATATTTCGTGGTGGACAGATGCATAAGATACATACGGATGGAAAAATAGAACCATAATTTTTGCTTATTTTTGTTTCTTTATGTATACATATGCAAGTATGTAGATACCTATGAAGGTTGGTTTATACCCCAGAAGAAATGTGATGCATTAAACCTTTCGCGACAACACATAAACATTAGAAACAAAGGTTGTAACAAACAAGCTATTAGCACCATAAGGCTGTCAAAATTTGTGCCTATCAGAGGGACATCTCAGCAATCGGGATCTTAGGGCTTCGTACCCATAGAAAAAATTACAGAAATCTATTACTCAGAATAGAAACGTCCGTCACAACGGCCATTCTCTGAAATGGTGGAAGAAAAAGAACAACAATTTTTACTCACGTGGTAGGACGGCTATGCGCTGCTAATTAAAAACAGTATGCAATTAGTCATGGCCTGGGGTCGAAGCAGTTTCGGTGCCATGGTATGTACCCCAGCCAGTAAGACTTTAACTTTACTTTTCTTGACTTCTTTAAAAATATTTATCATTCCAATTTGATCACAAAAAAAATTTTCTCAACACTGGGGGAGGGAAATCGAAACCAAAGCCCCATAAATTCTTTAACATTTAGTTTGATCTCTTTTCTTATGACGTTTTATTTTCTACAATAAGTGCAACATTTTCAATATTGTTTTGCACAAAAAATTTAGATGAAAATAGTTTTTACTATTTTTAAATATTCACAGTATTGACAGCATTTCCTTTTTTATTTATTTATTTATTTATTTTTTAATATTAAAATTGCTTCACTATTAAGAAAAAATTGCAAAAAAAAAAAATAAGGCTACTCACTTTTTTCCAGATAACGGCATTACTATTATTTTTGGGTGGATGTTACTTATTTGAAGCGAAACACACATCATTTACACATGCAACTAACTTGCTGCAAGTTGTGTGTACATATTAACAACCAATACATTGACAGAGACAATAAAAGGTGTTCTTACTTGCTTGATTGTTTACACAGGCAAGCTCATTTTTAAAATGTCTTAAAGAAAATTGCCTTACTTAACAAAATAAAAACATTAAAAGAAGGCAATAATAATAAAACAATTATGCGGTAAAAACTACAAAATGTCTACTCCATTTTTGATATAAATATAAAATCACTATATTTTGCCTTTTTTGTGTATTGTTTATTCTGATTTTGTACGTCTGCATGACTTTTTAGTGGCTAGTTTGCAAAAATGTTGTCATACGAATTATTATAGGGAAGAAAATTATACGACTAGCTTTTTTTTTTTATCAAATACATACTAAAATTATATTACAAATCGATAAGAGCCATATTTTACTTCAACTTTTTTATATTCGATCTTATTTTTCGGTACATAAGATCAAATAATAATGTACTAAAAGTCTTTCGTTGTATTAAAATTAAAATATAATTTTTATAAGGTAACACTATTTTCGCTTTTTGGCATTTTACCGACATGCAAGTAAAAAGAATTACTGGAAATCAAAATCTCTTGCAAATGAGCTCACAACTTGTACAAGTATTTGTAAAAAAAATTTCAATATATTGAGTTACTTGCACTTACGTGTGTAACTGAGGGGTAATTGGAAAACATTTCTGATGGGTGCGCTAACAAGTTAAAAGAATTAACTAAGTTCCGGAGTTTCCGAACCCATCTAACCACCTGATTTTGAATGTATTTCATCATTTTTTAAATCAGCAAAGAAGAAATTTGTGTTTTTATCCATCAAGTCAACTCAAAGTCAATGGCACTAATGTACAATGAAGTGATAATATAAAATATTTAGGTGTTTTACTGGCCAAAAAACTAATATTTGAACTACATATCAAAAACCAGGTTGATAAATTCAACTTAGCAAACACAATGTTATATCCTTCAATCGGACGTACATCATTTTGAAGTCGTGATAGCAAAATAATCTTGGCCAAAGTAATTTTTCAATCTATAATTCTGTATGCCTGTCCAGTTTCGGAAGCTTGCGCAAAATCCCACATAAAAAAAAAATTCAAATTTGTCAAAACAAGATATTGAAGATGATGCTTAATTTAACATGGCATTTCTCCGCCAAAGATCTTCACGAAAAAAATAATATAAAATTAATTATCGAAAAAATAAATTTAATATTTTGTTATTTTGACCCCTTTGTTTCTTATATTTTATATATTTATTTGAGCTCAAGGTCTTTTGGAATTTGAGTAATTATTTTTGTCAATATTTCGCTCTCCTTCGGATAGCTTCTTCAGGACAATAATAATGAAAAATGAGGTGTACATAGGAACAACTAAAAATAAGCTTAAAACTAGATTAGCAGGACATAGATCAGATCAGAAGTATAGGAGGATAAATTTGACGCACAAGACAGCACTGACGGCACATTGTGCAAGATTAGATCATGTTCCAAAGTTTGATGACACTTCAATATTGCGTAGAGAAAGTAATTATAAACGCAGACTTACATTAGAAATGTTACATATTATCAACACACCAGTAGATAGGAGAATAAACTTCAAGGCAGATACAGACAATATAGCACAGATATATAAGTATTTAGTTAAAAATTAGAGGGTTTTTTGTTTTTATGGTTATTGTTATTGTTATTGTTCTTTGTTTACTGTAATGTATAGATTTTTTCATTATTTAATACGGTGTAAGAATGTTAAATATTTTCTATTAAAATCTTTTTTGTAAATTAAATTTCATAAAAGAAAATATTTTTCATTCATATAAGTGTTTGATTAACAATTTGTTTTAATTATTATTGTTCATGTTAATTGTTATTTCATGTATGTCTGTTTATGTATATAAATATATATAAAATTTTGTGATGAGAATTTTCTTAAATACTTATATAATTTTTATGGGTGTATAGAAAGAAAAAACAATAATTTTTAAATTTTGAAATGTGAAAGAAAAAATAGGAAAATATTTATGTTTGTTGTTATGTTTGTTTTTGAAAAAAACCAATCAAAACATTTTTCATTATTATTGTCCTGAAGAAGCTATCCGAAGGAGAGCGAAATATTGACAAAAATAATTACTCAAATTCCAAAAGACCTTGAGCTCAAATAAATGTATAAAATATAAGAAAAAATAAATTTTTTAACAGAACGCTTCAAGGTTTCTTGTAGCAAGTCTAGAACCCACTAATTTCCGCCCTTTATTAAAGAAGACCAATTTATTTAATTGTGTCACCACACATACGTACTATGTGCATTGCGTATATACTTAAATATGTATATATGACTTACAATTATATACATATGTATGTTTGAGTGTATATGATTATTACATACATTTTTCATCTATATAAATTTGTCTAAGATATCCAATCAGAGGTTTTATAATAATACTTTCTTCTGAAGTAAAATATTTTCTTCATAATAAATATCCTCTTAAAAACTAAATATTATTTTATAGATGAATAGTTAGTATGCTGGCTAAAACTCTATAAATTGTGTGATAACTTTAGGTTAAGTGTTGAATATTTTAGCAAATAATAAAAGAAAATCAGCAAAGCTTCATTTTCTGCAAAAGTGTATCTATAACAAGAAATATGATTTTTTTAACATGAAAAGTGATTTTTTTTTTTAAATTAAATATATCCCATAGCAAAAAATGCAAAAGCCTTGCGGATATACAAAAAGAAATGTATTTTCTGTGAGCACAAGTCATATGCAATAAATTTTGCACAATGTCACATACTTCTACAAGTTTTATTTTGCCATAGATAGTTTTTCTTATCCAAAGGAAAGCATATTTGTTTTTAGTTTTTCGTTTTTCATGTGTGGTTCATGTGAGAGCTTCGCAGCTGAAAGCACAGTTAAGGACATTTTATGGTTGCTAGATAATCGCTATAGACTTACTTGATTTGCACAGCAGACGCCATCCCCGAAAATTCAAAAAAAAAAAAAACAAAAACTTTTCTTTAATAGAATTCTATGTGTAGATAAAATTCAATTTCCTTTATTTATTTTTCGTTATTTATTTCAATCTTTGCTGTGCACTTTCCACATAAAACTACTGTTTTCTTATACACCTTTGGCACCATAAATTTTCACACGAAAGTCTTAAGAATTTTTTTTTTTTTTTTTGATTCAAAACTTTTTAATTTAGTATTGTTTGCAGTTGATTTTTATTATATAATTTTCTTTGGGTACTTTGCAAGAATTTGAAACTTTTTTATAACGCTTAAGTTATGTGAAGACTTTTATATGTATGTGCACAAATATTTTTGGAAAAGCAAACACCAAGCGTAGAAATTTTTCTTAAGTTCGGATTGTAAACAGTGTTTATTTTTATTGTTTTTTATTTCGCATTTGATTGATTGATTTTAAATATTTTCCCATTTCATATTTACATTCTGCACTCAATTTCAAGTTGCGTTTCTATTCAGCATTTTATAAAACTATATAAATATGTATGTATGTATGAGGTTTGTACATATACATATATATTTTTTATTATTTCTAGTCATTTAGATTTACATACATTTCAATTTCAATTCATTTCTTTTTTTCTTTTTGTTCACTCAAAATTTTCAACAACATCTATGTTTTCCCAAACATCTTAAGACCTTTTTATTCAATTTCTTTTCCCTGTACTTCAATGACCGTAAACAAATACAAGGGATTTCTTCACACTTTCTGCCCTGAAAAAGGTTTTCTTATTTATTTGTTATTGCCTACTTATAGGCTTAAGTAAATTACATTTTTTTCATGTTGCGTATTTTTAGAAAAACACTTTAGCATACTAATGAAACTTGGGTAAGCCGGCCAACCGACCTGCAGAATAATGAAATACAACAGTCCATTTAATTTCTTTTTATTTTCTTTTATATTCCCTTATTTATTTATTTTAATTTAGTTTGAATTTAGATGCGTTACACTTTCTCAGATGTGAGGTGGTTAAAGTTCAAATAGCAAATGAAATTCTGAAACAAACATTCAGGCTCAATAACCCCTACATATGTACGTACTGTCCACATCTACGAGTCAAGGCACACACACGCAGCGACACATATGTATATAAATGTATGTTAATCCACAAACCATATATGCACACACATGCACACATACACATAAATGCTAATACATATTCAATTATTTATTATGGCAATGTGAGTGAATCTGCTTTATACATCTGTTCCATAAACTTACTATCAAACATGGAATTTATTATCTCTCGTCCTTGCCTCTACCCACTGCAACAACGATTGCCACAATTCGGTACTAAAGACCTTCTGTAGTAGCCAACAACAATAACTTCAGCTGCAAATACTCAAACTTCAACTGATAACAGTATTTTTCTTGTAGCATCACATACACACACGCACAGCCTTTAATCTATCTCTATAAATTTAGTGCTTTACAATCAAATTTTTATATACTCTAAGCCCACTAACTATTTTTTTTTTTTTTTTTTAGTTCTTTGTCAGGCCAAATTACCGTAAAACACGTCCAAACGCTATTAAATGCCGGCTAAGACTGAATTCTAAAATATCTGCCAGTCCTTATTATAACTACCAATATCGCCTTTCCGTGGCAGCAGCTCTGCCAGCAGCAAAACATCAAAATAGCCGGCTTGTAATTGTACATATTTATATATACTTACTTCGTAGATGAATTTCCCATACTCTTCATAAATATAATTTCTCTTAAAATATAAAAAAATACTCTGGCACTCTCTTCATTTTTAATTTGTGTTTTAAACCAATTTTGTGTACATGAAAACTGTGCCGTTATGAGTGCGTATCCTTTTGCATACATATAAAACTTTAAATGGCTGCATCATATAAACAACGTGTTACTTCAACACACACGAACTTATGTTTACAATATTTTGTGTTTTTTTTTTTTTTGCTATTTTTTGTATTTCAGTGTGTTGAGTATGAATGAAATTGTTTTTACTGTTTAAAAAGTTTCCTCATTGTTTCATGTTTGTCTGGCTGTTTGTCTGTGTACGTACGTATACTTTATTGTGGTCTAATATCCTTAAGAGGATTATGTATACGTATGTATGTGCATGTATGCATTGCAAGAGTATATGAGCGTACATGTATCTGATTAAAATCTGTTAATGTAGGTCGTTGTTGAAATCATATTTATGTTATTAAAGCTTTATTGAAATTTTCAATTACGAAGGTTCTTAATTTGATAATTATGGCTGGTATATTTTTAAAGACATAGGAACATGAGAATCTACGTAAACAGATTTACAGATATGCCAAAAGTTATGTGCTTGTGTGGGTATGAGCATTTTCAATCAGTTCTCATTATAGTCTTCAACGTAGAGAGCATTTGACCCAGAAAGCTGGTCAAAATTGTTAAGCTTAAAATTTTTTTTGACAGTCTTAGGTTTGATTTAATGTAAACGATCCAGTGTCGGGGTTTTAGTTCACTGAAGTGGTGACAGGGAGCTCCTCCTTCTCTTTCCTTATCCACTATGATCATTTTACATTCACTCGTACATTGTGTATTATGCTCTAAATTTAAAAAATTGTTTAAATATCACTCCCAAGGTGACAGCTTTCTCTCGAGATAATATGAAAAAATAAAAGAATGGTCAACGATCAGCTAAATCAGTCTCAAAATTCTTAATATGGAGACTACTGCCTAAAACTACCCAAATTAACCAACACTCTTCTCACATTTTTTATCACATATTAAATTTTAATAATATTACCATATTTTCATTAATTTTTATCTGTCGAACATTTTCTTAAAATTATTCTGCATTAAGTTTTTTTTTATCGGGCTCAAGTTCTTGCTATATTATTTTTGTGATTGATATTAATTAAACAAGAAAAAGAAAACATCAAAGATATTTAGCAGAAGGGACAACTAGTTGTTTCGAAGGCGCCACACTTTCTCGTCAGCACCCATCGTAACCCAGTAATACAGTTAGTTGTAATCTAGGAGGCATGGTACGGAGACAGTGTGTTCAAAAATACATTGGGTAGAATAATACAATTTAAAAATATGGAAATTTTAATGTCTGGAAAATAATTATTTTTCTGATATGACGTACCGAAACTTAACAAACATTAAATATTTTCATAAATAAGACCGCTACAGTCGTTGTAACTAAACTCGTAACGGGTATTGTCTTGGCTGTTTGGTAGTCTCTGTTTACCCTCTATATACTGGAAGTTTTGCAGTATTGAAGACGATATGTTAACTACAGTTGACTGGATTGTGTCGAAGGTATATAGACTGGGCACTAAACAGACTAAGTAGCAGCAACTAACTCTGACTAACTCAAATTGGCAAAATTAAATATTCTGTGTTATGTTACAAATTTTTTGCTAGCCAAACGTCCACATACACTATTTCCCCTCTCCTTACATCAGTGCTTCTTTCCTCCTACATATTTTCCTCGTTTCAGTACAATGTAATATACGTGTAGAAGACATACCCTGAGTACTAGTTCAAGATGATAAAAAGAAATATGCGGGCATGTCCATGCAACAATTCACGCGAGTTTTAGACTCCCAATGCCACAAAACTTCACTAGCCAATAAATCAGAAAGTTATTAAGAACCTAAAAAAGGCTCTCGATTGCACTGTAAGCCTAAAGAAATTGTAAAGCAATGCAATGATTCTGCCAAATCATTTTTGAAATCCGAAAATGCTGTAAGCCTTTCATATATTATTAAGTAACGGTGGGAAAAAGCACTCGACACCTATAAGAACTGCTTTGGCTAGTTGGACTTAAAAACGAATTTGAGAATGCCCAACTAAGTGACATTTTTCTGTGCTTTTAAGATTGCTAACAGAATATGAAAAACAGCGTACAAACAGTCAGCTAAGGTTGAAAAGATGCCCATTTGACAAGACCACAGCACTCGTTGCAATAATTGTATAATAAAATCAGTAACTGTAAGTTTTCTACATTAATTTGTGGAAATATTTCATTACGATTTGATTTAGAAAGTTGAGGCAAAAACATTCTTACGGTAGAAAGTCCTTATGATGAATTCATATGTTGCAAAATATAATTTAAAAAAAAAGAAATATCACAAGCGCTTATTTTTTTTTTTTTGTTTTGTATAAGAACAAAGAAAATCTGAACAAACTCGTATGTATGCACGTTTGTATAGCTAAAAAATGTATTGTATGGTAATAATAATATCTCAGGGAAAAACTCCAATTAACACTCTCCATTCACACACATTCTCATGGCTGTCAGCAACCTTGAACATACGAACTTATGTATGCAAATCATTCAAAGAATTTAAGCGCCAAAAATTATACAAACAATAAGCCAGTGCGAGGTGAACACACACTTGCATACATTTGTGGATATACACACATACACATACTCGCATAAATTTTATACATATATTATAAAAAAAAGCATGCTTAAAAATGTACAAACAAAAGCGAAAAAAAATCACTACGCGACATTGAACGTGAAATAATATTTTCTTTTTTATGTTTTTACTTCACATTTTTTGCCATATGTTTCTTCTTTGGATTTCTTTTTTTTTTTTTACTGGCGTATGTCCTGCAAACGCACGTGCTAAAAAAACCAATTTTAAATGCACAGATAAAAATTGCAACTCTTCAAATTTCTAACGCGCCTGCGTGTTATTTTAGTGAAATTCAAATACTCTTAAACGAGTTTGAGTAGCATTTATCTGAAAATAAGAGGTAGACAAACAAACTTGTAGAGCGCGCACTACAAGTTTGAATATACATACATGAATACTAGCATGAACTGCCTTCTTGTTTTGAACATGACCTATGACAATAGATTTTTAATATTGCAATATTTGTTTGTATATCCTTACACTTTGTATATCTTGTATACAAATTTTTAATTAAATTACGTATTATTTAAAATCATTTTAGCAAACAGTTAGTTTTGAAATTGAATTTTCCACAGCAGGGTAAAGGAAGACAATCTGATTAATTTAAATAGAAAATTATTTTTCCAAAAGATTTAAGCTTTTAAGTCTTGTGTGCCTTAAAACATACAGAATAAAGGCAGTAACATTTGAAAGCCTAACATATAAAAGTAGTTATTTATAAACCTTATAAAGATATCATTTAGTTGTGCTGCACACAGGGCCTGTTAGTAAATGCATAACAACTCTGCATATTATGCGCACAACGTTCGAAAATGCAAACGTTGGTAACACTGCGGCAGTAATCTGTTCGTAAATGCAACACTGACGTAGATTAGGCGCAAATAAAAACAAATAACTAATCATAAAAATGCCTGATGCAATGAGTGAGTATTAAATTTCGTTTTTGCAACGAAGTTCCTTAACGCGGCTTGCTGGTAGTGCAAATTAGTAGAAATCGTCACGAAAGCGTGTGAGCTGTTTATATGTATGTATTGGTGTATCTATCGACAAACAATTGTGTTTGATATAAATATTAATTAGTTGTGAAAACGGGCACTATCAGCTGCTAGATGTCGCTAAAGTAAAGTATGTCACAACAAAAAACAGCAATATTAAAAAATTGGCCAATAGATTGACAAAAAAAAAAAATACTGCATGTGTCAAAAGTACAAAATAAAATGTTCCAAAAATTTAAAGAATCATAAAATATAAAAATTTCAAAAACAACACAAAAAAAACATACAAATTTCACCTTGTATTACATTCAAAGATGAAAAAAAACGTAAGGAACTTCTTTTTATTCTTTAATCTCTTTTTTTTTTTAATATGTTACACAAATTTTTATCGTTTTTTATGTCGTCTAATTCACAGATGGAATTAATTAATTATTAATTTTTCCATTTTTACAATTTATTAGAAGAAAAAAAAATGAAGTTCTCCGTTCGTAAATGCAACAATCAAATGTGGAAACAATAACATCAGCAACAGCTGATCAGCAGTGGCATCGCAAAATAATCATATTGTGCAGAGTTGTGATGCATTTACGAACAGGCCCATACACACTCGATCAATTAAACAGGTACTAGGCTTGCCATATTCTAGCACAATCCATCAAAAAAGAGAGCAAAACACAAAAAAGAGCAAATTTTTTACTAACGCCAAATACTTGATTTTATATGAGTATTACATAAAAATTAACCTAAAAATGCCAAACATAACAAAATAGAGGATAAGTACGTATGGGTAAAATGTTGGAAATATAAAACTAATAAAAATCGGTCTAGGGTTGACTATGTGTCAGATACTAAGCATTTTGTGGAGTTTTTCGCCTCTGTCTTGCACCTTGACCCTGATAACTATAATTTACTCTTATCCCATGGATGGCTTAAAAGTACAGTACAAGTGGGCGCGTGAGTGATTTTGGGTTTCAAGTCACGCGTGCTCTCGAGCCAAATTTTTTCAATCACGCATTTTTACTCACGAACTCTTTCACGAACTCTAATTACGTAATTTTACGCGTGTAAAACGAAAAATTTCTTAAGATCAATTACGTTTGTATTGAAACAAAACATAAACGCATACCGTCTAATTCATAAAAATTATAACAGGTTTATAAAGCTCTTATTTGACAGATTTTCCATACAAATATGTCAAATAGCAGTCTTATAAGCCTGTTATAATTTTTATGAATTAGGGGGATAAAATGTTTATTTTACTTATACATGTACATGTGGTCGGAAACGAGAATAGCGTACGTCTTAAAACAAAGTTTTGAGAAAACCGTATTTTAATGTCGAATAATTTTAAAATAGGCAATTTAAAAAAAAGTTTGATTGATTAAAGGTCATAATATTGAAAAATTCACAAACGATATACTAAAAACATGTCTTTTGGGATGTTTTGGCACTTATTGCGTTTATTAAGGAGTATATCAATCATATTTTGTTTGCATCTTTCTAACCAAATCCGCCCTGGTGTCGAAAAACACCTTCACTTGTTGCGAGTAATGTGTGTTCAGAGTGTTTATTACCCGATGTCTATAACTGATAAATTTATATCATGATAAATGCTAAAATCTATATGAAATAATTTTATATATATATATATATTATTTGATCTTTAGATTGTTAAATTAATTTTTTAAGCTTTTGAAATAAACATTTTCCTGAAGATGCCAACAAATTGTTGGCAAAATATTGAAAATAAATAAATAATTGCTGAAAATTATTTTTTATAAAAAAACCAAAGATCAAAAGCTTGAATAATTAATTTAACTATGAAATAATTTTTATTTTCTTCTTTTTTATAATTTCATATAGAATTAGATATTTATCATGTATAGATTTATCAAGTATGGACACGGAGTAAACAAATTTTTTTTATTAAGAATGTTAATCAAATTACATTTGAAGTTGATATTAATTTTTTTAAATCAAGTCAAGCATATTTGTGATCTCTAAGCCACCCATTTTATATGGAACTGTTGTTTAGACAAAAAAAAAACGTTTAACCATCTAATTTAGGTAGGGGCTATAGTCATTTAAATATGTATTAAAGTTTTCCTTAAAATTTATATTTGCTTTCATTAAAATTTTTGCGAAACCTCATTTTGGTTTGCATGGTATGTTATAATGCAGTTAAAATAGAATTGTAATTGTTTGGCTGCCCAGGTTCACTCCTGTGTTCTTTTAAATGAAAAAATTTCTTCACAACTTGTAACCGCACAAAAATAATTTTTGTCCGCTATTTCGTGAAATGGTCTCTTTTTAAACAAATAAAGCATTTTATCAACAAAGAGCCCTTTTGTCTGCTCTATTAGATTTTTTGTTTTTAAATCCCATTTATTAAAAAAAAATACTTGTGCTTTTAAAAATATTACGTTTGGCAAGTCTACTAGGGCCCCTTGAATTTTTTTTTTAAATATATATATTTTAGACAACTAAAATTTCGGTATCATCAGAATATGTATTGTCTTCAGTTCACTCGAATAACAAAAGTTATATTTATTTTTATATTATTTGATCTTTATATTGTTAAATTAATTATTCAAGCTTTTGATCTTTGGTTTTTTATAAAAATAATTTTAAACAATTATTTATTTAATTATTTTTTTTTTCATAACATATGTATGTATTTATAACAATAAACAAATTGATACCTCAGCGCCAAATTGGCAGTTTAGCAATATTTCGCCAACAATTTGTTGGCATCTTTAGGAAAATAATTATAATATTCAAAAAATAAAAAACAAATTATTGGAAAAAATTTTATTAACAAACATTCAAAAAAATATTTTTCATGAATGTTGTTAATACATTTTAAGGCGGGTAAAATATTTATTTTAATATTTTTTTGAATGTTTGTTAATGACATTTTTTCAATAATTTATTTTTTTTGTTTCTTGAATATTATAATTATTTTCCTGAGGATTTTTATACCCTTCACATAAATGTGTAAGGGTATATATAAGTTTGTGATTCCGTTTGTAACGCATTGAAATATCCATCTAAGACCCCATAAAGTATATATATTCTGGATCAGCATCAATAGCGATTACGATTGAGCGATGTCCGTCTGTCCGTCTGTCCGTCTGTCCGTCTGTCCGTCTGTCCGTCGGTCCGTCTGTCCGTCTGTCCGTCTGTCCGTCTGTCCGTCTGTAGTCGTTGAAATACCGTTTCTGAGAAAACGGTTTGAGATAGAAACCTCATTCTTTCGCTAAAACGTGTGAAACCCCGGTAGTGGGTCTGCTATTGAAATTCAGTAAGATAGGTCCGCGGATAGCCGAGATATATTCAAAAAACCGGGTTTTGAGGGATATTTTGTGTAATTTTTGTATTCAGATTTTTGAAAAAAATTTTTTCTTAAAAACTAAACCATATCATTTTTTGTGCTCATTAAATCCTAGAAATGAAGGAATTTTTGAAATCGGCCCATATATATCCGAGATATAGCGTCTCCCGATTTTTAAAGAAATCGGCTTTATTAGCCAAATAAGACAACTTTTGGCACCGAAGATCAATCAAGATGGTATATATAGGCTATTTAGAGGCAAAAGTGGAAAATTTTTCCACATCGGCCCATATACACTCGAGATATAGCGCCTCCCGTTTTCTCAAGAAGTTGGCTCTAAAAGCCAAATAAAACAACTTTTGGTATCAAAAATCGATTAGAATGGAACATATAAGGTGTTTAAAAACAAAATTGGAAAATTTTTGAAATCGGTCCATATATATCTGAGATATAGCGACTCCAGATTTTTCAAGAAATCCGCTCTTTAAGCCAAATAAAGCAATTTTTGGCACTAAAAATCAATCAGAATGGTACATATAGACTATTTAGAGGCAAACGTGGAAAATTTTGGACATCGGCCCATATACACTCGAGATATAGCGCCTCAAGTTTTCTCAAGAAGTCGGCTCTAAAAGCCAAATAAAACAACTTTTGGTACCAAAAATCGATCAGAATGGTACATATAAGGTGTTTAAAAGCAAAATTTGAAAATGTCTGCAATCGGTCTATATATACCTGAGATATAGCGTCTCCCGATTTTTCAAGAAATCGGCTCTATAAGCTAAATAAAACAACTTTTGGCACCAAAAATCAATCAGAATGATACATATAGGTTAGTCAGAAGCAAAACTGGAAATCTTTTTGTCATCGGCCCATATATGTTCGAGAAATAGCGCCTACCGATATCTCAAGAAGTCGGGCCTGGAAGCTAAACGAAACAGTTTTTTGCACTAAAAATTTGTCGGAATGGTACATACAGGCTGTTTAGGGGCAAAATTAGAAAATTTTTGGACATCGGCCCATATGCACCCAACTCTTGGTACCAAAAATCAATCATAATGGTACATACATATGTATATAATATTATATACATATGTATATAATATTTGCGATCATGTATGAATGTATGTATGTATGTATGTATGTATGTATGTATGTATGTATGTATGTATGTATGTATGTATGTATGTATGTATGTATGTATGTATGTATGTATGTATGTATGTATGTATGTATGTATGTATGTATGTATGTATGTATGTATGTATGTATGAATATATGAATGTATGTATGTATGTATGTATGTATGTATGTATGTATGTATGTATGTATGTATGTATGTATGTATGTATGTATGTATGTAGATACGTTTGTATGTATGTAGGTATGTATGTATCTACATATGTATGTATGCATGCAAGTATGTTAGCATAAACAATTTTTTTGCTTTGGTGTAAAAATGTGTATGTATGTACATACATATGTATACACGAGCTTGAAAATGAAAGTGATATAAAGAATTGTTGAAAAAAGGGTACGCAATGAAATTCTTTTGAACAATTGCGTCTTCAAATTCATTCACACAAAAAATCATTTTGGGTTTCCCTACCTACTTACATATGTACATACACACACACATGTGTATGATGATACGCAATAGATCATCAACAACGTGCACAAGAAAAAAATAATTTTGTAAAAGCAAGCAATGTAAATATGTATGTATGTATATATGTATGTATATAATCATTGTTTTATGGAACACACTGAAAATATTCAATAACAAAAAATTTATTTTAGAGTTTTCTATTATAGGTATGTACATACATACATACGTATGCATGTACCCACATACGTAAGTAAATTGAAAAGCAAATCACACTTAATGGCAATGTTTAACATTATAATTCAAAAATAATGCAATTATATGCAATTTTTTGTTAAATAAATTTTACTATAAAGTTAACTGATAAATAATTAAGAAATACATTTTGCTTTTCTTTATTTCATTGATATTAAAAAGAATTGGTGTCACCTAGTGGTTGAACTTGAGCATATTAAGAATTATTTTAATAAAAGTTTTGCAGCCTGTGTTAAATCCCGGTAGTGGATCTGATATTGAAATTCAGAAAAAATCGGTCCATTTAAAAGCCAAATAAAACAACTTATCGCACCAAAAACCAATCAGAATGTATGTACCATTGTGAAGGGTATTTAAGATTCGGCCCAGCCGAATATAGCACTCTTACTTGTTTTGATTTGATTTGATATATTTGAGACTTCTTTCTTTTCATAATTTCCTGAGGATGCCAACAAATTGTTTTCGAAATATTGAAAATAAATAAATAATTGTTTAAAATTATTTTTATAAAAAAAAACAAAGATCAAAAGCTTGAATAATTAATTTAAAAGTTATATTTTTTAATATGTATAGTTTATATGTGATTTTCAAAACTGAAATACATTTTTGTCCATACATATGATTAGAAGCACTTGGCACTAATAAATTTTTATGCAAGTGGTCGTGTTTGATTTATGCATTCAACTATTTGTAGAATGGCACATTTTCGTGTACAGAAAATAGAAATTCTATGCAGAAATTGTCAACCTTATGCACTGCTTTTCCGAAAAAGCAGCACAACTGCTACCAAAATTACTTACAATCATGCTCTTACACTAACTAGCACCTAGAAACTATCAGGCTAAAAATCAAAATATTAAAACAGTTAGCTCTATAAGTATTTTTTATTTGCACTCTACGCTTTTTCCATACTAAGAGTTCTTTGATCATTTGTTTTACCACTAAACATCTAAACTTTAGATATTAAAGTTATATATGACCTTAGAGATTTACGTACACATGTTTGCAGATTCTTATGTCCATACATATGTAGGTTTGTATTTAAGTGCATGCTTTACACAGTAGAGTTTCATTTGTATTTTTAACATTTTGTAATTTGTTCATCATTGTGTGTAAATGAATTTTTCGTCTGTTTCGTCAGCTTCACAGTGGTTTTGCTTCACATACTTTTGTGCTAAACATAAAACTGGTGGTCCGAGATCCCTCAAAGTTGACACATAGCAATATAATGCTATGGTTACGCAAATAATGGAATTTTGTCAAAATCCACGACGCCTGTCGCCCACTATTCATGCAACCCAGATCTATATTTTCAAATAAAATGTTTTCTATCTGAGAAAAAGTCTTCAAATTTAATACATAACTTTTGTAATGACCCAACCGGTCCATAAAGTGTTTAGACTTTGTGCATATGTATGTATATTTTCTAGTATAAATAAAAGTTTCATTGATCTCAGGTACTCCTCCGTGTATATGTAGTTGTAAAAAGTGGGTGTGCTAAATCAAATATTTTATCCACCCACGTATTTTCCCAGCAAAAATACGTTGCACATCAGTTAGCAATAGGCTGCTAATCATATACGCCTTGCACATCAAATCTATTTTACCGATGAATTCTCTTAAGCGAGATATATATGATATAATATAGTAGATAACAGTATACAGTCTTCGGTTACATGAACTCAAATCTTCTTGAACAGAAAATCGATTTTTATTTCAATTCTAATAAATCGTCTGAAAACAATTTGCATACGTTCGATTTTTTTTTAATAAAAAGTAAATTGTATAGCATAGAATATATTTGCAAGTTGGAAAATATACTTCCTCCCCTCAAACGAATTTCCTCCTAAACGGAAAACTTTTCGGAAAATTGTTAGTTTCGATTAAGCTAATTTTTCTTTTAAGAGATGTACTGACTGTATATATGTATTTAATCACTGGGTTTTTCTGGTGATCGAAATACATTTTATATTCTCTCACCAACATCCAATTGATTTCCGATTGATTTTTATGACTATTATATTAGGTATAGCAACGGTTTCAAACTTCTTATCGTGGCCAACGATTTTTAAGCATTAATTTTAACTTTAAGCTTCGACTTTATGATTTGCAATTGTTAATAATTTTATCATGTTTGAGTCCGATTTTACTTCTTCAAAATTGAGAAGAATTGTTTTTGTGATAAAATTGTAGTGATCACCAATTGTAAATCACAAATTTCGACTATAAACTTAAAATTAGGCAAGATTTGCATCAACATAATGCTAGGAACACAACTGGCACGATTGACGAATTTTTCGCTGCGAATATTCGCCGTAAAAAATAAAACACATTGGTGTATATGAAAATGCACCCAGTCGCAGAGACGATAGAAATTTGTTGTAGGCGGCAAACTTGAAATAGATTTATTTCTTACGGCGGCGAACTACGAACAACTCAGTACCATGTGGCCATTTTGGTTTTAGTTTTCAAGTGTTTTAGTAAAAACAGTTAATTTTTACTTTAATAGTTTTTATTTTAAATGCTAAGCTTTGACTTTTGCATTTAAAATAAAAAGCCAACATATTAGATTATAAAATATGTTTGTAGTGTAATTTTTTTTTTTTTTTTTTTTTTTGGTAATGCTAAATTGTTTAGCAACCAATTTTTTTAACATGGCCACCCCATCAGCTGTTCAACTATAATAAGATAAAATTAAAAAAACTGAAAAAATGAATACAAGTGAAATTATAATGTTTACGTACAGGCAAAAAGGCTTGTACCATAATGAACATGATGTTCATTATTTTAATTATTTTTACAAAATTTTAAATTCTTTGATTCATTTAATTGTTTTTTTTTTTATCTTTGAACAAACAATAAATAACTTTGTCAATTATAACAGATGTTTTTGCTTTTTGTCGTTATTGTGCTTCATACGACGAATTTACACATCGAATTTTAACCGGCGTATTCGTCGTTCGTCCCAGTTGTGTTCCTAGCATAAGCAAACATTAGGGTTAACTGTTTTGACGCCACCCATGAAAACTGGAATATGGTAATCTGTAACCAATGTATGATTAGCATTCAGGCAATATTTATGCCTCATTAAATTGTAGCCTCATTAAAAGTTTTTTGACGCAATAAACAAACCATTGTGGTTATCAAAAAAATTTTCGTTGTCCCATTTGACAGCGTATTTTGCATCAGTTGTGGCGATATGAATATTGTTCTTATAACTTTAAAGAAATAAAGAAAATTAAATTATTGAAACAAAAACAACTACATATGTATGTATGTACATATAACGAAATAAGATAATTTGCCATATAGATTCTGTTGTTCATACACTTTGTAAAAGTACGTACATAGACTTGTAAAAGTATGTACATATGTATGTAATATATGTATTGTAGCTGCATACCTACATATTTAGTTTATCAATCGTAGGCACACGAGAAATCTGTTTTCCAAAATGGTGTGGTTTGACATGACAAACTATTATCGTATTTGATAAAAACAACGTGATTTCAAAATTTGAATTTCTTGTAGGTACTCAAATTATGTGGCTGCAGCCGCATAACGTGGTTAAGGCAAAATTATAGTATGGTTCACGTAACCATATAATAAGATTGCAACCTTCGGCAACCATACTATAGAATTTTCTGCAATCGTATATATTAACAATAGTATGTTATTCGAATATTATCTTCTCAACCAGATAGTTTTCCTACATGCAAGGCGATTTATAATAAATAAGTAATTTCAAAGCAAAGAAACCTACCGCATTGATCAGTGTGAATAAAAATTATGTGAAGTTGAAGCAGCTATGAAAACGCTACCTTTCTCTTAGAAAGCTGCTTCCAGGTAGACCAATATCATTAAACTGGGTGATTTAACTACATAATCTATTTAGCTAGTTAATATAATATGGTTTTTAAGGTCTACAATTTTTATCCTAGAACATAGTTTAAAAGAAATTTCGCACAACATTTTGTAACTGATTTATTTTCAAACCGTCACCGGCGTAACGCCATTTTAATGGTATATTACAATATATACAACAACAACAACATACTACTTTTACCTAAATCAATAAAGTTTTCTTTAAAACTTCACCAGCGCCTCGATGGATGAATTGGTAGAGTATCCTACTAAGAGTCCCCGAGGTCGGAGGTTCGATTCCTGCCGAAGGCTTTGGGTGTTTCTACAGACAAGCCAAAAGCTTCGCAGTTTTGTGTTTGTTTTTATAAAAAAAAAAATTATTTTTACAAACTAGCGGTACACCAATGAATTTTCGTTACCGAAATACCACCGTGCGCCTGTTTCTCAGCGGTAAAAATGAACATTTTCCTTAGCCTGGCATTACTAAAGGCCTTCTCAGGCACTTATTTCAGATTCAATCCCAACTATTATATAATTTAATTAATGTTATTTCTTTGTTATTTGATCTTAGTTTCGATCATTAAATAAATTATTTAAGTATTAATTCAGGTCCAAAAATATACCTTTGAGAAAAGTTTTACTTTTTAATACTTTCAAAAATACAAATCGATGGTAATTCGTTGTATAGAAGTTTGCAAAGAAAAGTTAAACAGTTGCAAAACGAAAAAAAAATTGCTTACTGAGTTAAAGTCTTGTTTGAACATTTCTGATTCTCATTTTGCTCATGGGAATTATGGAATAAGTAGTTAAGTTGCTAACATTCGTTTAAGAATTTTTCAAGCCTACTGATGAGTTGATTAGCACCAACGAAATGTCGGCGGCATATAGACAGCTGAAAAAAACAGAAAACATTGCAAAGGTCTATCTTTGGACCTGAATTAATATATTTCAATTGGCTCTTAAAGCAAATAAATAAATAAGTTCATATTTAAGTTATTTAAGTTTAAGATCTCTGTTAAAGAAATAATTATAAACAATTATTTTGATTTATTTTCAGTATTTCATAGTCGGATTTATTTTTTATACTGAGCAATTTCTCATAAAGCCATTTTGAACGTACATAATAATTACCAACAGATTTTACCGATCTAAATGAATTACATATGCAAGATAACTCATGTTTAAAACGAAACCCCATTGCCTAGACTTCTCTTTCCGTCCATCCGTCACAGCGCCCATCCTCTGAAATAGTAAAAGCTAGAGAAATTTTCACAAAATATGTAGTTACTCTGACGTACCCGCTAAATACAACATAAAGTTGAAAACTAAAGTGTGCTGCGACACAAGAAACTGTGAAAATCAGCTGTTACTTTGAACCATAAGAGATAGATACTTCAAATTTGCACAAGATGTAAAGTAACATTAGTTCTACAACCCAAAGTTTAAAAACTACCAACAGCGGAAGACCAAAGGTGCCCCCTTACAATAAAACGAAAATTAACTCTAACTTTTGAACTCTATGCGATAGAAGCTTGAATTTGAATCAAATATCTAATTGCAAAAATAATAACAAAAACTAAAATTATAATGACGCCTTATATGTACAAGGTGACTGAATATATATGTGGTTGCCTGGCCGCAAGAACGAAAAGCCACAAAAACGTAAAAATTAAAACCAAAATTCGTCTGCGAAGTGAAATGGCTCAAGCCTTTTGCACGGTAGTCAGTTTCGGACTTGATTGAATATAATTTGTTTACTTTAATCCGCTTACTGTTGTTATATGAGTTATAAAGAATGACTCTTTAAAATCCCTATCAGAGCCCCTAATAAAGGAAACGAGAGGGGAAGCTCTATCACTCAGCAATAACGTATCGAAGAAACACTTTAGTATGGTATAGAGCAATCAGGCCTAGCACATCCAAAATAAGGAGTACAGAGGCCTTGTGTTTCCCGCTGGGTTACTTTAAATTCTACACACACACACACAAATGCACTAAGAAAAGCATGTGTGTTTTATATCCAATTTGCATAATTTACATACTTGACGTTAACATTTTAAGGACTCTTTACCAGCATATGTTTGGGATAAATTAATAGAACAAAAACAGGGAGTATCTGCATACTTTTACGTAAAAGTTTGTACACACACTCATAATCATTTTATTTTAAAAGCAATGGAAATTTACTTGACTGCACTAATACATTCACATGTTCAAAGATCATCATTTAAATTTATAATTATCTATTTAAGATAGCAAATGTATTTTGATGACATGTAAAAAGAAAAGAAGAATTTATTAAGAGCAAAACGAGGGGAATAAACTTTAAATAGAGGTTCTAGGCTGCTTGAAGAATTAAATAAATTTCTTTAAATTTATGAGCCTCATTTAACTCGTACAAAAAAAAAACAGACAAAATATTGTTCTTGTAGTTAAGCTTTTCTACCTTTGAAAAAAATCAGCTTTTACTGATTTCGATTTCGTTTAATCGTCTATATTTACTATATTAGGCAAAAAGAACTGATTTTATCACCAATAAAACTTTACGAACTTGCTTGGTCCTTAAACAGCTTAATTCTTTGAACACCTCAACAATATCTTTTTCAATTCATAAGCCCAATGACATTGTTTGATCCGTTAATTTACTCAAACACATCGACAATAGCTTTTGCCAAATATTTACAGCATACCAGTCAAGACAGTCACAGTTGGCTCACCAAATCACGTCTCCTCAATTTTTTAAATCCTTTTTACGAAAAATGAGCTGGTTTTGCATTTTCTGCTATTTTGCTTTCACATCAAATGTGTAATGGCACTGGTATGCTATTGCCTATGCTTTGCTCGTCTTCGTTCTTAATTCCTGACTGAACATTAGCATCATTACCAATACAACATCATCATTGCTTACCAGCATTTTTATTAACATCATCATAAATACAATCATTATTAAAATACTATTCTCATGCTTACACTAATGATGAGTAAAAGAATGCATGTAAAGACTTTTCAATAAATTACAAAACTGTAATCGGTTTCTGCTTGGAAAACTACCAGAACAAACGTTTGTTCATACACAGTTACCCAGCAAGCGTAAAGTCACATTTTTTAAAAAAGTGCGATTTTTTTATACATTCCTTGATTTCAAGCATTATTCTAAATAATTTTGTAACGCGAGTTTTGCGAAAAATAAAAAAAAACATGTTCGCAGCTTCAGCGTCGAAAGCGTAATTGCAATAGAACTGAGGAGATATCGTTTACTTTATCGTATACTTTTGATATTTTAACCCTGTATCCCTAAAGGAGTTGTGGCACCACAATATTTTGTTTTACAGCAAAGATTTCTTGTAGTTTAATATAAACTAAAGACATCGAAAAAGTATTCTTTAAGCAGTTTTAAGTCACTGCAAAATAAAAATAAGCTTTTTATCTACTATAGACTACAAAAAGACGACTTTACCCGCAAAAGTCTGCTCTAAACTTCAGATCAACAAAATATGTTTTAAACCTTTTTAGCAACAGCTTTGATCAAATATCATTTTGAAACGTAAAAGCTTTTTAATATATTTTTTTTCATTAAGCTATTAAATTAAAAAATGTTTAAATAACTATTACTAATAAAAATTGTCTGTAAACTTTTACTTGTACTTGTTCGTTTTGATCCCTGCCGGCAACTCAGTTAACTAGTAATGAATTATAAGCTAACTTTTTTACAACTGGTGGTGGTTGACACTTAGATTATTTTCAATGGAGATGACTGACTATTTTAACATTACGATGTCCTAGGAGGTAGTCAATTGTCCGACGCTGCATTACTTTTCAACTAACTTAAAGTTAGCTACTTAAAAGTCAGTACCCACAGAAAAAAATGTACAAATCAAGGCTGATTTTAAATTTCTCGGTGGTAATATTATATTTTATTAAATTAAATTTCATCCTATTTTTTTTTTTTTTTTTTTTTTTTGTTAGCCTCTGCTGGGATTCGAACCACTAAGCCTCAATACTGGTGAGCAGCCAACTTAAACCATTCAGCCATCGCAACATTTAAAACGAATGCGACAATAGGCAATTTAATTCAAGAGTTATTTACCGTGTATGTGTGTATGTTAGTATTTGAATTTTGGGTGAACTCTGCACTACGTTTCATTGTGTTGTAGCTAATTTGAAGCTAGTCCATAAAAGTTAACGTAAAGTTAATTATTTTAGTAGTCGACTACCAATTTGCTGGCAGGGATGTTTTTGCTTACCAATACAATCTTACATATGTGTGTGTTCCCATATACACTAAAGCCCCGATTTGCGTCGTTTCGATTTGCGTCGCTTTTTAAAACTGGAAAAATTCGATTTGCGTCGTTGCGATTTCAATCAAGTTGCGTCGGTTTGAGTTGCGTCGTTTTGACCCCGATTTGCGTCGATTCGATTTGCATCGTTTTGATTTCGATTTGCGTCGATAAACACGGTTACATTTTTTACTGCATCATTGTGGATTACCATTTTTAGCATTTGTAGTGTAGTACATATGCATTTAGCATCTTTAATTCATTAGTTTTTACAACTTCTGGCAACAACGATCGTCACCTGTACGTTAAGAAATTTTCAGATTGCGTGAAATGAGGGGAATCCCATTTTCTTTTTTATATAAGTGGTGCTAAGAGCAGCTGTTTGGTTATGGTAACAATTTAGTGTGTGGTTCACCAGAATATGCCTTATGGACGTAAAACATGAGTCATTTTTATGTTTTCTTTTCCCAATTTATGGTTTTGTTATTTAAAATTAATGAAACTATTTTTTAAAGCTTAAGGTCTTTTATTTATCTTTATTAATTATTTCCGATATTTCGCTAACAATTTGTTAGCATCGTCAGAGATCTTTGATTGTTTTTATTTTTTATTTATTATTTATTATTTATTTATAATATTTGTTTTGTTAATACACATTTGTTAAGTAAATTGAATAAATAAAAACGTACTCATGCTAGTATTTTTTTTTATCAAAAATACAACATTTTTTGATTTGTTTTAAATATTTTCCCCAACAAATTAAATTTCACTGCATTTATATAGAAAAAAGTGATTCGATTTGCGTCGTTTCGATTTGCGTCGCGTTTCTCCGGTCCCCATTAACGACGCAAGTCGGGGCTCCAGTGTATACATAATTTTTGAGGGTTATATCATTTGAGATGGGATTTTATTTAAATTTGTAATTGGTTATATGATAAATAATTCGGCATTTTCGATAAATAATGTGGTACCCATTTAAAGCTGATTCAACATAAGCCCAATTTTATTTTTGGCTATAGTTGAAAAAAAAATTTAAATCTGATATTTTTACTGAAAATTTTTATTTTTCATTGAACTTCTGTATTGTAATACATTTATATTAAATTACTTTTTCAGGATTAAGTTCAATCCTTGGCTTGTCACTATTTTAATTAATATCAATTAAGTAAAGAAAAGTAAAATTTTTCAAAGCTAGGAGGACAACCAGCTGTTTCTGGGTAGCAAACACCCTTCATCAGCACCCTATGAACTTTGGACGTGTCAAATTTCACAATTTTAGCACAGCTGCTTAAACCACTCGGCAATCAAAGCTCACGCAATTTTACTTTCTGTTTATATACTTAACTAACATTAACCAAAGCAATGATGTTTTTTGCAGTCATGGACGATATTTTATCATCGCAGAAAACTGTTATTTTTTGCTCTCTCTTTATATGAAAGCTTTTTTCTATATGTTCTGTTTTTGCATCATTGAGAGCATCTAGATATGATCAGTTTTTGTGGTCTTCGACTCGCTCTAGCATCTACACCGATAAATAAAATAAATTTATTCTCCGTACATCCAAAAATTTACATGAAATCAAATCTGAATCACTCTGTCTTCTGTTTTTAAGCTTTGAAGTGACAAATTTGGAAATGTGGGAATTATGTGGGACATTCCTTTATTTATACGCATTTCAAAAGAACGATTTTTGTTTTTCAAGTCTATAAATTTATTTTTGTCTAATTGATTACAAATTTCTTATCGTAGATGAAAAGCAATTAAGAAAAATTTTTCGTATTTTATATTTTATATTTTTCAATAGTCAGCCCTCTGGTGAACGGCGACGTCCTTTCCCAAATGATAACTTAACATAATGCCTGTTTAGAGAAGAAAAAGGATTTTTAATATTCAGAAAATAATAATAATAATAACAACAAGTAAGAGTGCTATATTCGGCTGGGCCGAATCTTAAATACCCTTCACAATGGTACATACATTCTGATTGGTTTTTGGTGCGATAAGTTGTTTTATTTGGCTTTTAAATGGACCGATTTTTTCTGAATTTCAATATCAGATCCACTACCGGGATTTAACACAGGCTGCAAAACTTTTATTAAAATAATTCTTAATATGCTCAAGTTCAACCACTAGGTGACACCAATTCTTTTTAATATCAATGAAATAAAGAAAAGCAAAATGTATTTCTTAATTATTTATCAGTTAACTTTATAGTAAAATTTATTTAACAAAAAATTGCATATAATTGCATTATTTTTGAATTATAATGTTAAACATTGCCATTAAGTGTGATTTGCTTTTCAATTTACTTACGTATGTGGGTACATGCATACGTATGTATGTATGTACATACCTATAATAGAAAACTCTAAAATAAATTTTTTGTTATTGAATATTTTCAGTGTGTTCCATAAAACAATGATTATATACATACATATATACATACATACATATTTACATTGCTTGCTTTTACAAAATTATTTTTTTCTTGTGCACGTTGTTGATGATCTATTGCGTATCATCATACACATGTGTGTGTGTATGTACATATGTAAGTAGGTAGGGAAACCCAAAATGATTTTTTGTGTGAATGAATTTGAAGACGCAATTGTTCAAAAGAATTTCATTGCGTACCCTTTTTTCAACAATTCTTTATATCACTTTCATTTTCAAGCTCGTGTATACATATGTATGTACATACATACACATTTTTACACCAAAGCAAAAAAATTGTTTATGCTAACATACTTGCATGCATACATACATATGTAGATACATACATACCTACATACATACAAACGTATCTACATACATACATACATACATACATACATACATACATACATACATACATACATACATACATACATACATACATACATACATACATTCATATATTCATACATACATACATACATACATACATACATACATACATACATACATACATACATACATACATACATACATACATACATACATACATACATACATACATACATACATACATACATACATACATACATACATACATACATACATACATACATTCATACATGATCGCAAATATTATATACATATGTATATAATATTATATACATATGTATGTACCATTATGATTGATTTTTGGTACCAAGAGTTGGGTGCATATGGGCCGATGTCCAAAAATTTTCTAATTTTGCCCCTAAACAGCCTGTATGTACCATTCCGACAAATTTTTAGTGCAAAAAACTGTTTCGTTTAGCTTCCAGGCCCGACTTCTTGAGATATCGGTAGGCGCTATTTCTCGAACATATATGGGCCGATGACAAAAAGATTTCCAGTTTTGCTTCTGACTAACCTATATGTATCATTCTGATTGATTTTTGGTGCCAAAAGTTGTTTTATTTAGCTTATAGAGCCGATTTCTTGAAAAATCGGGAGACGCTATATCTCAGGTATATATAGACCGATTGCAGACATTTTCAAATTTTGCTTTTAAACACCTTATATGTACCATTCTGATCGATTTTTGGTACCAAAAGTTGTTTTATTTGGCTTTTAGAGCCGACTTCTTGAGAAAACTTGAGGCGCTATATCTCGAGTGTATATGGGCCGATGTCCAAAATTTTCCACGTTTGCCTCTAAATAGTCTATATGTACCATTCTGATTGATTTTTAGTGCCAAAAATTGCTTTATTTGGCTTAAAGAGCGGATTTCTTGAAAAATCTGGAGTCGCTATATCTCAGATATATATGGACCGATTTCAAAAATTTTCCAATTTTGTTTTTAAACACCTTATATGTTCCATTCTAATCGATTTTTGATACCAAAAGTTGTTTTATTTGGCTTTTAGAGCCAACTTCTTGAGAAAACGGGAGGCGCTATATCTCGAGTGTATATGGGCCGATGTGGAAAAATTTTCCACTTTTGCCTCTAAATAGCCTATATATACCATCTTGATTGATCTTCGGTGCCAAAAGTTGTCTTATTTGGCTAATAAAGCCGATTTCTTTAAAAATCGGGAGACGCTATATCTCGGATATATATGGGCCGATTTCAAAAATTCCTTCATTTCTAGGATTTAATGAGCACAAAAAATGATATGGTTTAGTTTTTAAGAAAAAATTTTTTTCAAAAATCTGAATACAAAAATTACACAAAATATCCCTCAAAACCCGGTTTTTTGAATATATCTCGGCTATCCGCGGACCTATCTTACTGAATTTCAATAGCAGACCCACTACCGGGGTTTCACACGTTTTAGCGAAAGAATGAGGTTTCTATCTCAAACCGTTTTCTCAGAAACGGTATTTCAACGACTACAGACGGACAGACGGACAGACGGACAGACGGACAGACGGACAGACGGACCGACGGACAGACGGACAGACGGACAGACGGACAGACGGACAGACGGACATCGCTCAATCGTAATCGCTATTGATGCTGATCCAGAATATATATACTTTATGGGGTCTTAGATGGATATTTCAATGCGTTACAAACGGAATCACAAACTTATATATACCCTTACACATTTATGTGAAGGGTATAAAAATGAACTTAAAAATTATGCTCGTTCGTCTGTACATAAATATCTACATGATTTTGCACAAATTTTCATACATAATCTGCACATTATGGTATACTGTTGACTCAGCACAAAAATACATTTTTCTTGCTACAAACTCCTACTGGCTCTTCTTCTCCTTTGCTGCTACCATCCATATGTATGTACGTATGCCTGTAAAATGTATATATGTATGTATCTTATCCTTAAACGGTATTGCTCTTGCCAATAGAAATTCGCACAAACATGTTCGTGTGTGGCGACTCCTTAAGCAACACGATATCGTGTGGTGTGGATTTTCAATCTTTATATGAAACAAGTATAAAAATTAGGTGGTAAATTTTGGAGTTTATAAAAATTTACTAAATGTTTGAACATACTTTTTTCCTTCTTTCTTTTTTTTTTGTCCTTATTCCCGTGGTGTTGGGTTCATTGCAAATTTTCTCAACGTATTTCAGTCAGTTTATCTCAGCAATAAATTCTATTTATTATAAACTCATCTTACTGGTGCTGAACGTAACAGTTTCAATTTATTTTTTGCTTCTTAGTCTTTATTATCTCTGTGAATCTTGTGAAATTTAAAATAATGCAATCATTTTTCTTCACCAAATAAACTGTAAAAGATTGACAGTTAACTTTCCATAAAAGCGTAAATCTTGCAGGGCAATCTGAGAACAGTTAGCAAGGCTGAAAAATGATGCTAAAGAAAATTGTAAAAAGTATTCCTTTCAAAACCACAACTGTTTGGAACCAACTCGTCGTATGGAAGCTGTTATGAAAAGTTAGATGCGGAGTATCCCTGCCAGAGATTAAGTAATAGTTGTCCGAAAACTGATGGCACAATTTCTAGTACAGCAAGCACTAGTTCGAAAATTAATAGAAAAGAATTAGTCCGTCAAGTAGTTCATATCTATATTGATTAGTGACTAACTTTAAAACAAGGAACGGTATTCAGTGTACTTTCTTTGTTAATACAATAAATTTAAAATATTGAAAGCAATTAATTGAAGTCCAAAAATGAACCTTTTCAAAAAGGTCTTTTTCAGCTGTCTATATGCCGACGACATTTCGTTGGTGCTAATCAACTCATCAGTGGACTTGAAGAATTTTTAAAAGTTTGTTTGAAACTTAACTACTCCCATGAACAAAATGAGAATCAGAAATTTTCAAACCAACCTTTAAAACAGCAAAACGTTTGTTTGAACATTTCTGATTCTCATTTTGTTCATGGGAATTATGGAGTAAACTTTTAAGAATTGTTCAAGTCTACTTATGAGTTGATTAGCACCAACGAAATGTCATCGGCATATAGACAGCTGAAAAAGATAGTAAAATTTTTGAAAACGTTCATTTTTGGACCTGAATTAATACATTTCAATTGGCTCTTAAAGCAAATAAATAATTAAGTTCATATTTGAATATTGAAAGCAAATTAGAAAGAAATTGTATGAACAATGCACACAACTATTTTAAAACAACTCTAAAAAACTAAATTAATAACTATGCAAGTAAAGTAGCTTGTAATCAAAATCTAAAAAGAAAATATTAAAAGAGTTTTCATGTTTGGAAGAAGACATCCGTGCTGAAGAAATCCTAATGAATAAATTAATAGAAGTACTAAATTATTATTTGAAAGAAAAGTTGAAGACTCTTGTTACCCATTTGATCTAAGGAAGGCATCGATATTTTACTATCTATAGATGGGTTCCTGCAAAACACCATCAAAATCCGAAGAGTTCCAACAAAGAGTTTCTACGATTTTGGAATAGAAAATCTGCTTTAAACGTATGAAATGTTCTAAGAAATTACGACTCAGTAACTTTAAATAAATGTTCACGTCAATTCATTATTTAAACGCTCGTTTGGAATAAACGGTACTAATACACAACTGGAGTCAATTCAACTAATTTGCATCTATTACCAATGTTACTTGTAATTTTTCTAGCACATGCAATGTTTATTTATATGCTTAACGCAGATGGTATAGCAAAGTTCACAGTATTGGTGATTTTGTACTGGAAAAATTTGAGTTTCATACTAATTTCATCTTTTGCAGGGATGAATAACTGTCAAATTGTTTGCTGTGTTGAGGGTTTGTTTTTCTTCGCAACACTGCGTAAAAGTTTGTCCACCAGAAATCGAACCTCTAACCTCGGAGACTTTTAGTAGGGCATACTAAGAATTTATCTATCGATGCACTCAATAGTTACATTCCTAATATTTTCTTAAAAATAATATGACATTAAATAAAGTTTTAACCAGCTTTGTTCGAGTCTACTGAGCAGTTGAGTTGAATTAACGATATGTCAATAATATAAAGACTTTGCAAAAAAAAATATTAGCAAAAACGTGAAAATCCGCAACAAAAAATTTCGAAACTGAAAATAGACCTCTAACATTTCGAAAAATGTTAAGCATTCGCAAAACGTACAGTGGGAAGCAAAATCACGACAATCCGCCAAAAAAAAAAAAAATTGCAAAGTACGATGTTAAAAAAGTTAAACCGTTGCAAAAACACGAATATCCGTAAAAATCTATAAAGTTCAAAAAAGGCTTAAGGTAGATCTTAAAAACGTGGATCCCCTGGGATATTAGAAAAAAAGTATTGGAAGAATTTATAAAAGCCTTAAAAATTCTGTTTTGAATTTTGAATGTATAGCACCCATTCTCTTATAACCTAGACAGACGACAGCGTTAATGCGCATTAGTGACCATTTTGCGCATTTAGTCGTGCATTATCTATATTCGAATGTGAATTTAGCTCCGTCATAAATGCACAAAATCAAACTGCATTTGTACTAAATTCAGTTACATAATATGGCAGCACCGTCAAAATCCGTCAGCTGTTGATATTTTTTTTTACTATTGTCAATAGATAAAATGGAATCACAGACAAAAAAAAGGCAAGCTGTTTTAACTGCTACAACAAATTTAAATTTGTGAATGCTAGTGCACGCTCAATTTTTGTATTATAGAGCAGTTTCATGAAAAAAAATTTTAACTTTCTTGGAAATAAACGTTCATTTTCTATCAACAGCATACCTGCAAATTTTACACTCTGTGTGTAAAAGTAAACTCTAAGTAAATATTTTAAGTCCCAAAACAAAAAATCAATAGCGAACAACAGCTGTTTTTTAAATGCAGCTACATATTTACTAAATGCAGAAACCGTAAATTTTTAATTCAAATTAGTGAGCTCTTAATGCAAATTAACTCTGCCGTCTGCCTAAGCTATTAGAAAGGCAACTTATTCCCGATCACCAATTTGGATTTAGAAACACTCTACTATTTGTTTGCTTATAGTTTACAACATTTTTTTTAAAAACGAACTTAAATCTAAATTGGGGTTTAGAGAAAGTTCGCTAAATGTCGCGTTTTTCAACATTTGTTTGACCTTTCTGCAACTGCCTAACATTTTTTAGAATTATTGTAAGTATTTGTTATTTCTCAAAACTTCTTTTAGTCTATAAATGAAATTTTCTTGTCAATATTAGAAAACAAGGTCGATTTGAGACAGTCCCAGACATATCAAAGCTCATACTCTTTGAAGTATTATTGAAATTAATTAGATATTAATTATTGTTCCTTTAAACATCTGCTTGCATTTCCATTTTGTATTAGTACATTTTGCGTTTTACTAGGCTTGTATTTCTTGTGAACGCTGCATTCCTCTAATATCCGCAATATTTTGCTAATAAATTTATGCTAAAACATAAAAATAAAGAAATTAATTCTCTTTTATAACACGATTATTTTTCTTTTATAAAGGTATGTAAGTATGCGTGTCTGCAAACATTTACATACTTACTAGGGATGCCAAACGTGAAGTCCCCAAACGTGGGATTTTCCCAGATTGACACAAGCAGAGTGCCACGATTTATAAAGTAGATGGTAGGACAATTGTAAATTACTTTATAGGGTTTTAGTTCAACTTTACTATATTAGAATTGAGCAAAATATTTTCTTACGGAAAAATTGTAGTGATCAACATTTTTAAAAAAGAAAAGTAAAGTTACATACTTATTGGCGGCTGTGGAGCATAACATGGCTCTTTCACGTCCATCACGTTGATCATCAGCACCCAAATGGCTTCGAAGCCCAGTCACAACTAATTTCATAACTTTTCTTTCGCTGCTTTCTCTGGCTTTTCAATTTATCAGTTTTCAAATACAAAAGTGAATGTAGCCACGTACTCTGCAGGAGATGGAACTGGTATGAAACCAAAATTTTTCTAATACAAAAATCACCAGTACTGATTCTCAATTGTAAATTTTCCTATACTATCTTAGTGCTCACAATGATATTGGGTATGCTAGAAACATTACTGTAACATTGCTACTAGGAGGACACTCGTACAATTGACTTTAGTAGTTTACCAGCACCGTTTGTTCCATACGGGCGCTAGTACGTCATTTTAAATGTTTAAATAGTGAAATGTCATTAATATTTATTTCAAGCTATTCGGTATTCATTTTTTTTGGAACTAATTTTCTGTTTCTGAGTAGTAGGAACTGACTGGTGGGACTCTTCCAATTTTGATAGTGTTTCCCAATAGCCCCTAGATAAATAGATAATGGAATATCAAGGCCTTCCTGAGATAAATTTTACACAAGCTCTTTATTCTTGGCGTGAATAATTAAACCAAAATTAAATAGTCGTACTCTTAAGGTAAGTACTGTGTTCGAAACTGCGGAAAATGTTGAGCAACATTGATTTTTTCGCACGGAAAATTTGATATGTATCTAATGTTACCTATACCGCGGTTTTACACAATTTAACGAGTTTTTCATTAAAATATGCTACATTGTTTTACGTTTGTAAACAAAACCCATATGTTTTGCAATTTGGATTGTAATGAGAAAAATTTAATTATAGAATAAAAAGTTAATTTTACATCAAAATGAACAAAGAAGTTCCAAATAATTTTCTTTTTCTTCGCGGCTCATAATTTTTTGGTTTTCTTTATTACTTTGCATTTCTTTTTTTTTTTTTTTTTTTTTTGGTTTGTCACTATTTTAATTAATATCAATTAAGTAAAGTAAAATTTTACTTAAACTTTTGCAATTAAAATATAAGCAGTCAGCTGTTGCTAAAATTTTCACGTGGAAGAATTGCCACTTCAATTATTTTGCTGTAAAAAGAAAATGTTGCCAGATACATTTCATATGTTTTTCTCAAAATGAGCAGAGTACTACTTCTGCAACATTTTTTCACGAAAAGTTCATGCGAATTTTTTTTACATGCATTTTGACAACTTTCCGCGTGGAATTTTAATCAGAGTACTTACCTTTATGGTGCGAAGATTTGAAGGTGATCACCTAAGGGGGTTTAGGTGTTAATTGAGTAGAACAGCTCCCCTTCTGACTCAATTTTAATTATATTACCAAAAATAAATAATTATTAATTTCAATACTGGTTACTCACATTATTAATATAATTTATTTAAAAAAAGTGTAATTAGGGGTTACTTAACGATTCTTGGACGCGAGCTTCTTGGGTACTTCTGATCGCGTGAGTGGCCAAAATGGAAGTCAGAAGTCCGCGCTTTTCGGTTGAAAAAATGGTTTTACTTTCGTCAAAAAATCGTCAAGTTGTGTCACAAAAAATCGTTATTACTTCACGAAAATCACAATAGATATAAAATTCAGGGTTATGATTATCAATATACATACATAGATTAATATAAATTTGAATTCATGCAAATATAGTTCAAATAGAGTCACATAAATTTGAATAAAGTAGTCTAAATACAAGCGTTTTGACGCGATGGCACTAAAACAGCTGATTTATTTATATTGTTTTTTTTTATATTTTTTCATTCCTTTTTCCTCAATTTTAGACTCCTTTGCAAACTTTAATAAAAGATTGTGCCACTATGTGAAATGAAATTTAATATAGAAAAGTTAAGAAATAATCGATCAATTTGATAAGCAGCATACACTTCAAGGTCTCAAATTCGTAAAGGAATTCAAGTTATAAAATGTGATTTCAATTCATTAAGCGCTCAAACACGGGTCTCGTCGGTGATAAGTGTTTAATACAATCTTCGCTATTTTGTGTTTATGAATTACCTTTTAAATTTATTGTACGAATAGAAAAAGTACACCGCATGCCATTCTTTGTTTTACTAGTGCTTGCTCTACTCGTAACTGTAGTAGCAGCTTTTGGACAGTTAATACTCAGTCTCTTGCAGAGTTGTGTTACACTCGCTTAATTTGAATGAAAAAAGGAGTGCCCAGAAATACATAAAGAAATTTACAAGAACATAAAAATATAAGTTATTAACGAAAGCTGAACGCGCTAATATTGTTTGATAAAATTCTCGCTCATGAAGGGTAAAAACATTTTGAGAACATAAAGAGGACCTGCAAACTGCAACATGGACGTAAGTGTTCTTGTTGCGAGTTGATTAAATAAGTTGCATAAGTTTTTCTTGGATTATTCAGAAGCTAACAAAGTACATCAATAGAATAAATGTTGTTTTAAGAATATCACAAAGATCACAAAATCGAAAGATCCCGAAAATTTCGCTATCTAGACATTCACGAGAGTCCGATTACCAAATTCCGAATTTTAGCTTCGTTTGGGAAACTTGTACCGAATGGCATCCCCAATACTTACATACGTACGTATGAAGGAATTTTTCCTTAATAAAAACCTGTTGGCTGAGGAAAATTTTCTTATCTTCGTTGGTTGGCTTCGATATGACTTGGTGTTTCTTAAGATTTATGTGTCTGTTTTGTTTTGCGGAATACTTTCATACAAAGATTAATTCAAACGATTTTTCTTTTTTTCTTTGGTTGTTGCAAAACGGGTTTTATAAGCGCATTTTTATAATAGTTCATGCTTTATTTTATGGGTTTTATAATAAATCTGAATTAAAATAGCATCACAGCATATAGTGGCAAGTCAAATACATGAAGATAATCATAAAAGTGACAGTATATTTCCATACATACATAAAATTATTATTAAATTAAAAAGAAATTGCTTGTTAGAGTACAAGAAAATTGTGGGCAAAAACTTTTGAGCTGTTTAAGTTTTAAATTTAAAGAATTGAAAATGGTAAGTTATGGAAATATTTTCTTTTGTGTTGCCTCCCCTTGATACATTAAATAAAACGTCATTTCTTTTTTTAGGGTTCCGTACTCATCAGAGTGAAACGGAACGCTATTACCGAAACTTCTACGTCCGTCCGTCCGTCCGTCCGTCCATCACAGCGTCCATTCTCCGGAACGGTAAGAGCTAAAGAGCTGAAGTTTTTACAGGATATTGTTGTAGCTTGCCGCTACAGTAAAAAATACTAAAAATGACAACAAGTCGAAAACTACCAGGTGTCCCCCTACAATGTAAAGTAACAATTAGCTAGGACTCTCAAGCTGCAAGGGATAGAGAGCTGAAACTTGCTCAGTGTATGTATTTACACATGCCCTACATCAACAAACACTAAAAGCAACAAGTCGAAAACTATCAGGTGTCCCCATACAACGAAAAGTAACAATTAACTATAACTCTCGAACCGTGCGAGATAGAGAGCTACAATTCGCACAATATACATATGTATTTACATATGTCCTACAACAACAAATGCTAAAAATAACAAGTCGAAAACTACCAGGTGTCCCTATGCAATGTAAAGTAACAGTTAGCTATAACTCACGAACTGTAAGAGATAGAGTCGAAATTCGCACAGTGTCTGTATTCACAGATGCCCTACAACAACAAATGACAACAACAACAACAACAACAAGTCGAAAACTACTAGGTATCCCCATACAACGTAAAGCATAGATGCCCAGTAGTGGCTGATATCTGCAAATTAAACTCACACGTATTATTACGCTCTTTTGTTTGATCGTCAATCAACCAATAGGAAATCACCGAATTGAGTGGGAGAGACAAACTACACTTGCAGAAATTCTGTGTCTTATTATTGCGATATATTAATGAGGTCAGCCGAAAAGTATTTTTTGTTACAAAATGCTTTTGATGACATGCAATGTCGTATTTTTCATAAGACATTTAAAAATTCGCCTTCAAAAACTACAAAACAAGGGTATGAGATGTATTCTACGATGTCATAGATTAACACACATTAGTGATATGGTAAACAAGTTGCAGTGGATGACGGTCAACCAAAGACTCATAATGAATGTTTTATTATTTGTTTATAAAATAAAAACTGGAAAGATGCCGAAATATATGCAAACACAGCTAGCTTACGTTGCTGATGTTCAACCCTACAATTTGCGAAATGCTGCAGACTTCAGATTAAATTTTAGAAGAACAAATTTCAGCCAAAATTCATTATTATACAAGGGTCTTAAGCTTTTCAATGAAATTCCTTTAAACTTAAGAAATGAAACCAATTTTTATATTTTCAAAAGAAAGTTAATACAGTATATAAAATGTGAATTTTAATGTAGAAAATCCTTTTAGCCAAATATAATAATTAATGTATTATTTTAATAGCCTTCGTGCTAAATATACAGAATGAAAAAAAAAAATAAGAAAAATAGTTTAAAAGAAACATTTTGAAGATGTTCACAAAGACATGAATAAAATGAATAGCAAATTGTTTTCTTCCAGTGTTATTTCGTCACTCTCACCAATACTACTACTATGGGCATCTATGACGTAAAATAACAATTAATCGTAACTCTCAAGCTGTAAGAGACAGAGAGATGAAATTTATACAATATATGTATGTATTCACATATGCCATTCCATACGTACATTACACATATGTACGTACGTACGGAACCCTAAGTGTGCGTGCCAGTCTCGTACTTGACTGAATTTCTATTTAGATCTATATATGTCGAACCATTTTATAGTTCATCTTCAGAATTTGCATGTTAAAAATTATTTATTAGAAATTTTCCAAAAAATTACAAAAGTATACAATTTTTACTCAAACCTGTTTTTTATGGGTGTTATTAGAGCTCTTTGCCCAAAAGGGGTCTAATTAAATTACAATATGAATTGATATAATATTTCTTATCACTTTTATAATTACATGCAACTTGTTGATATGATATGCTATTTAATTGACTTCATTTATTGGTAACTTTAATTTATTTTGTTCTGCTTCAAGTATTGTTACATGTTGTAAATCAAACTCATGCTTTTTAGATGTAGCATGTTTGGCAAGAGCTGTTGTTTGTTGATTCGATGTTCGACAGTCACATTCATGCTGTTTTAATATTTTCATTAATTTTTGTGTTGTTTCACCAATATATACTGCACTGCAATTTTTACAATTTATTTTGTATACAATATTTGATTAAAACAGCATGAATATGAATGTCAAAAAAAATAAAATAGAAACGACACATAATAGCTCTGTTTCTTTACTTTTTGGGTAAAGTTCGGTAAAATGAGAGTAAACTATAATTTCTCTCAATAAGAGACAAAAATGCACAAAAGTACGGGAACGTATGAAAACAAAAATATTTTACCTCAAAAGAAAACGTCAGGGCTCTGACAGCTCAATTTATAAAACAAAAAATAATGTTTTTTAGTTAATTTGTGTAAAAAAAAACCACCAACTATGTATGCATAAAACTTTTTACGAGCAGAATAGAACTCATAAATTCATATTCATAAATGAATTCGTAAATATAAAACAATCAATAATTTGTCAGAGAATAAATAATTTTTTAGAGACTACTTTAAAATATATTTTCATACTAATTTCCAATTTTTCTTTTAGTTTTCGTAAAACATTTATTTCTTCTGTGTTATTTATTGTTTATTCTTTAAAACAGCTGACAGCTGAACTACTTGCCCAAACAAGCCCGAAGCATGATACAATTAACAAGGTAACCTTTTCCCTACAATAAGAACAACTTCAATAAAAATAACATGCATTTTGTTTTTGTACAACTTCTGTAAACTGTCAAAAAGTCGCCGCTTCTACATTTATCAAAGAGATATGAACAGAGGTTACATTGATTTGCTCCTTTTGGCTGCCTTTCATCTCTGCATTCTTTTGACAACCTAAAGTAGTCAGATGATTAACAGTTTAGTTAATAAGGCTACCTTGTTAGTTGTATCATGGCCCGAAGCAAAAGTACGGGATGATTCATGCAAGAAGAAGAAGAAGAAGAAGCATAATGTTCTCTCATAAATACTCTCATTTGCCCAAATTTAAAGTACGGGAACGCTTTTCGTGCAAATTGGGATCTCAATGTAGAGTAAAGAAACAGAGCTAATATACATATGTACATATGTGATCAGAGTGTCAAAAAATTGAAAAAAAAAAATTGCCAGTTTGCGCGAAAAGCACATTATGATCTAATGGTGAAAGTTCGCGAAAAACACATTTGACTCAGACCTTGTTTGCTGTTTAGTTATGAAAATTTAATAAACACAGAAAAAAACGTTTGATTATTTCATGAGTTTTTTGTTTGAACGCCCCAAAAACAAATTTTTCAATCTATAATAAAATGTTGGGATATTTCGTCATTAAGACACAGTGTGACACCGTTTGAATTCCTCAAATAAATAGTTATGATAGTGGTGAATCAGTGGCAGGTAATAAATACAATATTGGTATAAATGCAACTGTCGTTTTGCGCATTACAAGTCGTTTTCGTTCTAATGGCTTGTCAGCTGATTCAACAGGGCTGCGTAGCACTGGAATGCCACATTCCGAGTACTGTAAAAATTGAGCGAAGTGTAAAAAAACTCCCTTGGATAAAAGATTGTCTCCTATTGAATATGTAAAAATTAACGCTGATACTTGACTTTTTTATTTCTTAAAAAATTATTATTCACTCTACATAAAAACTATCGAAATTTCAAAAATGTAATTCAGCTCCGTCATACATTTTTCGGTATTGTTACACATTTCATCATTATCAATTCTGGCAGTCGTCTTCATATAAAATATTATTTAATATGTTCCTATTTATACAAACTGATAATAATACATGAACAACGCGCAGCCATTAACAAACAAGGACATTGAGAAAAACCGAGTTGTGTAAACATAAAATCAATTAGAAGTATTAGACCAAACGCAGCAGCAATTATTTTAAGTAGCCGCATGCGATAAAAACGGAATGATGATTAGAAAAATAAAAACAGGGCTGAAAATTATTATTATTATTGCACATATCGACAAGACACTGCTGAATAGAGAAAAGACGTATTTTAATTATATTGATCAGGTTCCCTTTGAAGTTTCTTGAGCGTAATCAAAAGAAAAATTAATATATGTATGTTTGAAAGATTTTGTACGAAATATTTGTTTCAGTATAAAGTTAAAATACTTTCATAGATTTTATTTTTAAATCATGATCAAATTCAATTTTCTTAATCATTGAATAAGATTAATTAAAACAGAAAAAAATAAAATTTTAGCTGGGGTACAGCTGGATGATTCGAAGCCGGCTCACTTGTCATCAGCACGCAGATAACATTTCATTTTTTATTCGTTTTTAAATATTAATCTTAAACAATAATAATTGTAGATTTTTCTACCTTTTTAAATTTAAAATGAAAGTGCTAAATTTTTATATTAAATTCCTTTTTCAGGTTAAAGTTCAACCCTTGATTTGTCACTTTTTAATCAATATCAATTAAGTAAAGAATAGTAAAATTTTTCAAAGCTAGGAGGACAACCAGCTGTTTCTGGGTAGCAAACACTCTTCATCCGCACCCTATGAACTATGGTCGAGTCAAATTTCACAATTTCGGCACAGCCGCTTTAACCGCTCGGCAACCAAAGCTCACGCAATTTTAAAGTGACAAACCAAGGGTTAAACTTGAGCCTGAAAAAGTAATTTAATATAAATGTATTACAATACCATAGTTCAATAAAATTAAAAAAATTCTAAATGTTTTTTCAAGCTTGAGGTCCAATTTTATAATTTGTTTTAAAAAAATTTTGCCAATATTTCGCTAACCTCTGGGTTAGCGGATTAAGGGATTAAGGTAGGTTTATTTAGTGGGATCACAAAGGAGAGCTTTTCTCGCGTTGCGCTCTAAGTCCCCTTATATAAACATACTTCAATCCCTAATAATGCTACCCAGAGGTTAGCGAAATATTGGAAAAAAAATTTGTTTTTAAATAAATTATAAAATTGCACCTCAAGCTTGCATAAACATTTAGCATTTTCATTTTAAGCAATAATTTAAAAAAAAACTTAAATTTAGCCTGATTAAAATTTTAAAAAGAAAACTTAAAATCAAATATTTGAGTAATTCAAACGGTGTCATATTATGTTTTGACATTTCATTATGTGATAGTATTCTAATATTTTTTCTTAATTTCTAACAAAAATATTATAAAAAAAAATACAACTTTTTATTCTGTGGTTATTGTTTTATCATAACTAATTTTTTGATTTGATATATTTGAGACTCCTTTCTTTTATCATAACTAATTAGTAAACATCTCAGACGGCTGACAGAAACCCTTTAAACAATTTTTTTAAATAGACCTTATTAATTGTTTTCTGTTTTTTCAGCCGTCTCTAAGCCGCCTACATTTGGGTGATGCTACTCAACTCGTCCGTAGACGCGAAAAATCTTAATAAAAGAACGTTTGGAACCTGACTTCTTTGTATTCTATTATATTCCCATGAACAAAATGAGAATCATAAATATTCCAACGAGTACGAGTACAGAAAACAATTTTATCGTACATGGAAATAATAGAACGTGTTGTCAGGTTCCAAACATTCTTTTAAGTTTTTTGAGTCTACTGACAAGATCTATGTTTAGCAGCTCTTATAGCAAATAAATATTTATGTTCATTTTTCAAATTTTTTTTTTAAATTCGCAATTATAGTAAATATATAGTACATACTTTTATTGATATCTTTTCAGGAAATTAAAAACAGCCCCAGACACATGTTGCTCCATCGGTAAGTGCCGGGAGCAAGCACTGTTTTTCAAAACATATGTAAAATAATTTTTGTAAATTCTGTTAAGTTAAATAAGCCAGATGCTTTGTCGAAAGAAAAATGTTATTAAAATAATACTTATAGTTTTAAGTTTCCTGATCAATTATGTTGGCTAATCTTTTTAATGTAGAAAAAATGAAGTCTCAATAAAAAAACTAACTAACTAACTAACATGTTGCTCCATCTCAACATTTAAATCAAAAACAATTCAAAAGTACCTGTAGAATTAGAAACTTTTCACAAAATCAAATAATTTATTAATTCAATAAGATTTTTATTAAAATGGTTTTTAGCTAGCTCTAAATAAATATTTCTTAAAATTTATATTAAATTACTTTTTCAGGCTTAAGTTCAACCCTTGGGTTTTCACTACTTTTTAATCAATATCAATTAAGTGAAGAAAAGTAAAATTTATTTGCTAGGTGGACAACCGGCTGTTTCTGGGTAGCAAATACCCTTCATCAGCACCCTACGAACTTTGGACGTGTCAAATTTCACAATTTTGGCACAGCCGCTTTAACCACTCGGCAACCAAAGCTCACGCAATTTTACTTCCTGTTTGTATACAAACAGAAAGTTAAAAAAGTAGATTAAAAAGTAGTGAAAAAAACCCAAGGGTTGAACTTAAGCCTGAAAAAGTAATTTAATATAAATTTTAAATTTTACAGAAGTTCGATAAAATTATAAATTTACAGTAAAATTTCTTAAAATTTTTAATATTGTTTGTTGAATTTCTAAAATATAACAAAGAAATAAAATTAAAAATAACCAATATTTTATTTATTATAAAGTTGTTTTTTTCTTTTTCATACTTTTAACTTCATCATGCTTGCATTACGATATAAATCAATATCATCAATCAGTCGTCAGTCAGTCAGTCATTTTATTCAATCTCATTCATCATCATTCCTGTCGCCGGCTTTCGCTTCAATTTTCAAATTGTCCTAAAACACCAGGCGAACAGAATCTACCAGCAGGGTGAATTTTTCAAATTTTATTTTGTCAAATTTTTTGCCTCGCAAAAAGTTCACATACTCTCAGGCGCAAACAAAAAACTACTTTGTAAAACTGGGTAACTCAGATATGTTGAATTATAATTACGCCCTAGGATATGTGAAGGTTTTCGGAAACCAACTTACCATACATTATTTTACTCACGTTCTAAGAACTTCTTATGGAATAAAAAGAAATAACCGCTTTTTAGATTTACAATATATAAAATTTATTATACATGGCATTAAAAAATTAAATAATTTTAATTATAAACAAAATAGTTAGTAAGTATATACTTATACAATATGTTAATTATTTAGTTTACTCGACATTTCTTTAGAATTGTTATATTATTTGAGCTAAAGTTCATTAATTCAATTTTATATATATATATATATATATGTGTGTTTCCTTGTTGTACATATCTCTATCAATGTTAGGCGTTACGTGGTATCAGTTTCTTCACAACAACACTATTTTTATAAATAATTTGTCTTAAACTTAATAAAAATCATTACGTAATATTGACAAATATAATGGCAAAAAAAAGAAAAGGAGAGACATTCTGCTTAAATTGTAGAGCAATATTACAATAATATGTATGTGGCCTTTTTTCAAAAACAACAAAAAATTCTGTTTGAGTATGGCTTAAGAAAATTGCTTTAGTTTTCACTTTATGTCTACTTGATATCTGTAAGTAGGAAGTCAACTAAACAAGTCACATTTTCGAAATACGTGTTATAAATTTCATTGGTTTTTCTGGTGATACTTCAACTTAAATATCCTTCAAGCCATATATATTAGATAGAAGGTAAGGCGATAAGGAAGAGCATAAAGGAAAAATTCTAAGGCCACTAGCATAAAAAACCGTATTTCGAGAAAATGTGATTTGGTGTTGCTTATCTTCTAACTTTAGATATTGCATTTTTATTGCAGCGTGGTCTTATCTCGAAAAATCAAACCCTAACATTTTTAGGAAAAATTGTTCCTTTATATCCAAACTTGATTTTAGTTATTTATTTGCTTTAAGAGGCAATTGACATTTATTATTTTTTTTAAGAAGTTCTTAAGAAAAAGTAGTAGTGTTGCAAGACGAAAAAAAAAAGTAAAAAGTAAAAAGTGACATCACACATAAAACGGCATTTTTTGGAATTATATTAATAATAAACGTTGTAAAAATTATGTTCTGTTTTAATTAGATCAATGAACAAATTCCTATATTTAATGAATGATTTCGTTTAGTTAATGATTTTTTATCTTTTAACCAATGAAATACTTCATTAGCTTAATGACTAAAAATCATATATTTAATGAAACGATTATTAATATAAATTTAATGAATCAGAATTCATTGATTCAATTAGCCAACAACGTTGGTTGAAAAATAATGAAATTTTTCATAAACTTAATGTCGGAAATCATTGGATTTATGAATAAAATTCTTTTAGTGTAGAAATCCAAAAATTATGAGTGGGTCACAAAAAAAAAACTTATTTAAACGTTCTTCTCAATAGCTTCGAAATAATGGTCATACTAAAATTTGATCTTGGAATAGTTGATTTTAATCGTTATTTACCATAAGAGAAAATTGAAGAGTATTTTTCTGGGTCTTAATAGACCTTGTTGTTTTCTGCCATCTATTTCGTTTACGCTACTCACCTCGTCAGTGGACTTACAAAACTTGAAATAATGTTAGAATCTTTACAACGTATTAAATTATTGAAACTGTAAGACTTATACAGGGTCCGCCATCTAACTTTTTTTTCAACTAAAGCTTATTTCGTGAATGGCAACGCTTATCTCATGTCTGATTTGACAGATAATTAGTTTTATCCTTCCGCTGAACGAAAGTGGTTTTGTATACGCTTCGCTAAGTGGACCTACGATCGACTTACAGCAGATGCCGATTTTGCCAAAAAAAAAAAAAAAAAATCATATTTTTAGATGAAGTTCATTTTGATCTTGGCGGGTATGTAAGCAAGCAAAATTGTCGCATTTGGGGCACAAAAAAGCCGACGCACCCAAAACGAGTCACTGTTTGCTGCGGAATTTGGTCCAGAGGCATAATTGGGCTATTTTTCTTCGAAAATGAGCAAGGAGTGGTCGTTACAGTCAATGGCGATCGTTATTGGGCCATGATGAACGAATTTTTGTTCACAAAAACCGAAGAGAAGGATATTAACAACATTTACTTTCAACAGGACGACGCTACGTGCCACACAGCCGAAACTACACTCGATGTTTTGCGCCGTTTTCAAAAAAAAAGTTACTTGGCGAACGCTTTACCAAAAAGTGTTCTCCTCTTCTCTCATACTTAGATTTGTTTTAAAGTGTTTTCTTTATTGTCATGTCAGTCAAGGCTGAATTTGATGAGTAAAAACATATGAGTTACTTGTGTAATATGATTTCCAAAAGGCACAGTTTAGGCTGTGTCTCCAAAAAAAAAATTGCCAGAAAAAAATAATGACACCATTAGCAGACGGTTTAGTGATTTTCGTTACAGAATTTGTTCAATATGTATATCTATCCATTTTCTAGCACTATGTAATTGAGGTTATGATGAAAATTTACACTTGCTTTGAGTTCGAATGAACTAAATATGTAGATGCACATGTAGTCAATAATTTGCTTACTACAGTACATTATATCTTAATATGTATAAATGTAAAATTATAAATGCATGTGTGTATACTTAAATCCAAACCAACAAAAGGAGAGACCTCCCCCAATACGTGCTACAAGCAAGCCAACACTCTGGAGCACGCACGCTTGTCAAAACACACTCACATGCATGCACACTTGTTCAGCTAATTTAAAGTTGGTGTTAATTGTTGTGGGGTTTGCTCCAGCACGTTAATACAGTAGATTTTAAACTTGCACAATAATTTAAAGCTTAGAAAACCAAGTGAACAAACAACAACATTTGTTGCTAATTGTTTGTTCATGCTTTGTTGCACTTAAGCTTTTATATTAGTTTTGTAAAAAGAAAATAATGATTATGTATACATATTTGTGGCTTGTTATTACAACATCCTAAGTCAGAATAAAATAAATAAAACATTTTTGATAATGAACCAAATTAAATAATTTTGCAAAATAACACAAAATTAGTTTTTGGTAGAGAAAATATAATAAAAACTAAATTTGGCTAAATATTTAAAATTCAACTCAAGATGTTAAATTAGTACACCACAGGTAGATATGTATATCTGTATACTACTGGCAAAAGAACTGCCACCGACTGAAAAAAATCCACACAGCTTTTCACAGCTTCTTGTGCTGTGGGAGCAGCCTTTAGTTCCAAATTTTTTGTTGTTTCGGATTTTTGTTGTTGTACAGTCTATATGATTACATATTCTGTAAAAACTTCAGCTTTCTAGCTCTTATGGTTATCACTACGGGACCTTTCTAGGGTCCAAGTGGGCCGGTTTCACTACCGGTGGCCCGCATAACATAGCTCTTATGATTTAGTTACAGCTAATTTTATCTGATTTTGATGGTTTCTTGTATGGGTACCCCCTTTAGTTTCTAATTTGTGTTATTTTTAGTATTTTTTAGTATGTAGCGGCCGGGTAACCACATGTATTGTGCAAATTTCAACTCTCTATCTCTTACCGTTTGGGAGAATGGGCGGACTGATGGACATACGTAGAAGTCTCAGCCATAGGGTTCCGTTTTTACTCTATGACTACGGAACCCTAAAAATCTTTATAAACATAAGGAAAAGCATGTGAGCCGAAGACTTGAAAAACACATGTAAAAAATGTACTTTATTATTAGAAAGAAAGAGAGAATTTGTTTTTATGATGTGCGATCCGCTATGATGTGCTGGAATAAACTACCCGAATATTTGTGTACACCCTATCACCTAAAATGTAGGAGAGTCCACAAGCGCTATTCCCACTCTCCCCTCTAAGCAAGATATCTTGCTTGTTCCAGTACAACACACAGCGTAGATAGTTTATGCAGGTTATGTATGATTTTTTCGTCATTTATCTTCCTACGCCTGTGCAAAAAATAGCAGCTATTTTTAGGCCCTCTTTTTTACAACTACTTGCCACTTAAAAGACAAAATTACCACAAAAATCCCAGAAAATTCACAAGTTTCCAAAACAGACTGAAAATAAATTTAGTGCTAAATAGTTAAAAATCACAACTGGTGTAAAAACGCCAAAATTCGCAATATCCGAAAACTAGAAACAATTGAGAAAACCTTAAGCTCCAAGTATGCGAAAATCTTACACAAGTAAAGACCTGTTCAGATAACTTTAAGCAGTTACAAAGAACACAAATGACACAAGAGTCCACATGTGAAATTCTTGTGAACTTTTACCTGACTTTGTGTCAGTCACACAATACAAGTGTATTTTTTCCTGAACTCATTCACAAGCTTTATTTCATCATGTCGAAGAACAGTGTATTATAAGGTTTTATATATACTTATTTTCTTACAAATCTAACAAACTAAAAGTGTTTGTGGCTATTAAATATTCGGCAACCTCATGGCATATTTTCATGACTGTTTATTTTTATAACTTCACTTCGAATTGGCATACACAACGCTTTTTTCATTTTACTTTATTAATCTATTAAATAAGCAGAGTTTTTTTGTAAGTCAATTAATAAACGATTCCTTCAGCGGGTTTTAAATTGAAATTGTTGTACATGTCTTTAACAAACACGAACACAAAATAAAGTAGAACAAAAAGCGTCAACAGAAAACACATTTAAAATTTGCAGTGTTAAAAGCAAATCGACATAAATTTTATTTTCGTAGTGCTTAAGTTTGTGCAACAACTGCAAACAGCAACAAATGGAGCAGCAAAAATAATTGTACCCCAAAGCTACTACTAGAAAAAAGTGTTGGAAAAGAATAATGAAGAAAGTTAAAGCAAAAAAAAAAAAACAAAAAATTATCCAATAAAATCGTATTATTATTATTACGCTTGTAAATCACGTTTTTGTGAGGGTCAATTGTTTTAAAAGCACCCGTAGTGCAAGAAACAGAAGAAAAATTTTGCCAAATTTAATTTCAACTTGAACGAAATAAGAATTTAATAATTTACTTTTCCACATTTTTTGTATTTGCAAACTCTTTCATTTAATTTTCTTTCGTTTAATTTTCTTTCATTTCCTGTTTTAAGCCCGCTCATCATCTTAGAGTACTGTTTTTTTGTGTTTAAAGTGGCTTTATTTACAGTTAGAATAGTCTCACATCATCATCCTGCTCGTCATCATCATCAGCTTTTTATGTTGGGGCTTTTTTCACCTGACGAACTCACTCAGCCAAGTTTGCAACAAAAAGAATAGACAAAAACAACTTCATGAAACTTAAAATCCTTAACGCAGTGTCTGTAATTTTTTAACAATCTTTTAGTTATTTTGTTTCATTCGCGCTACATTAAAATTGAGGTATTATTAGTTATTAATAGTTATGTTGCACGTCTGAGATATAAGTTCTGTCAAAAAACGGGATTGCATTTTCACAGCATGACAATAGTCCTATGAAAAGAATGTTCTGTCTATAGTAATATTATAAAGAGGAAAGATTTGATTGTATGTTTGTTTGTTGGCATCAAATAGGCTCGGGAACTTTAAAAAATGCTTTGATCATTGGAAAGCTACGCTATTCACGTAAAAAAATGTGGCTGAATTAACCATATTCGACGAGAAACATGCTATTGTTGAATGATATGGTTACAGGCTAAAAAAATTAATTGTTAAGTTAAACATACATTCTGATACGAACTCAAATTTCAGGGATTGAGCTATTGTGGCTACTAATCATTTTATTGCTATATTCAATAATAATTGTCATATTCAACCATAACCTGCCACTTCCAATAATACTATTGCCAATTCTAACTTTATGCTAAGCATACGATTGTCATTTCCAACCATGTTATCGTTCAATCCAACCAAGTTATTGTAAAAAAAGAGATTTATTGTCATTGACAATGACAAAAGTTTGGTTGGGTATAGCAATATTATGACTGAACACAGCAATAACATGGTTATTAGCCCTTAGAGTATTTTCACACAACTACATTCAAGCAAATGTTTATACATAAACACACAAGAACAACTACATTTTGTTTATTATTATGTGGTTACCAGTTTTTAGATCAAAAATAATGGTGGCTATTCTGTAAAACGCGCCGAAGAGGTGAAACTTTCCTTGGCAAACAAAAACAAAATATAAAGAATTGTTTGTGTTTTCCCTACATCGCAAGAATAAAATTAACGATGTAGTTGGCCACGCGTATCTCTTTCACCAGTAAACGGTAAATTTTGTACGAAACATAAAAACAATTTGTTTGTACTCTTGACATTTTGTTCTTGTTTTACATGTACAGATTAATTTCACTAGCACGTTTTCCCGAATAAGCACCAATATGTTTGTCATATACATATATATAGCCTGTTCAAGGGGTCATTATACAATATTTGTAGATCTTGTTTTTTTGTTCTCAAATGAATACAACCAAACTTATTCGACCTAAAAACTAAGAGCATGAAATGAAATGAACGATAACTTAACTAACTTATCCCCTAATTCATAAAAATTGTTTCAGGCCTATAAGTCTCTTATTTGACATATTTGTATAGAAAATTTGTCAAATAAGAGTTTAATAAATCTAAAATATTTATTATGAATAAAAATGCTCATTTATTTCTCACTTTTTGAGAATTTATTAAATAATACATAATTTGTTTCACTATTTTTAGATACCAGAGCACAGGTGTATGTTTGTACGTGTGTTTTGAAATTATTGCGGTATACCCATGCGAAGCAGAGATGGGCCGCTATAACTAAATATAGGCAGAATGTCAAAATTAGTATATGATCGAAATGGATTCAAGCTGAAGATCACATATTTCTGGAAATATCACCGGATACCTCCTTACCCGCCTTACTAGACTTTTTATACTGAAAAGTCTCTATATTTTCTTAAACATAACTTTTATTTCCTACATGACAAAATAAACTCTTTTAATCTTTTAGCTGAAATTAATATCAATAGTTCTAACAGACAACTGAGATCATACGAAACATTACATATCAATTTCAGCAGATCAAGCTGTGTGAATTTTGATCCACTGTGTAGAATTATTGCAGATATACAATATCATTGACATCTCCAACAGCACTTTTCATTTCAAATAGTTTTTTTAAGCTCTAATAATAAAATCCGGCTCGTTATCTTTTTGAGGCTATATATTAATGAACAGTTGCTTGACTTTACAAAATAATATGTCAACGAAAATACCATTATAAAACTTAACAACTTCATACATATGTATGTATATTATTGGCATACATATATATGATTAGATATTTCTTCTCTCCATAAGGATACATTTTGTTATAACTATTAGGGCACTTTTCAATCCAGGTAAACCAATGTCACAATAATCCCAGTTGTTTTTGCAGTGTTTTTTCTTTCCTTTTCAATTGACTTCATTCAGGATTTTGCACTTAAAACACAAGTACTCAAAAAGGAAAAAGTATCAAGATAGACTACAAAATTGAAAGGATACAAACGCATATACAGTGTGCCCCGTTCGCATTCGTACACGTTTTATGTGTATGCAATTAAAGTATGCAGCTTTTTGGAATGTTATTTTATTTATTAACTAAATGTCCGTTTCACAATCTAAATTATAATCCCGTTAAAAAAATAACTAACTAAAAATAGCTCACTGGGACTTTTTAACTGTCGATTACCGATTTCACCAACTTTCAATTAGTTAAGAGAAAAAATGGCACAAAGTATGGCGACAGCTTTGTTTTTTTTTTTTTTTTTTTTTTTGCTTACAAAAAATAATGCAACGGCAGAACACGCGTGAGTTCTTGCAAATAAATTATAAAATTTAACAAAAATTTATAATTTTAAATGTTTTGTTTGGGAAACTATTGTGTGTATAATTTTAAAATAAAATGATGCAAATACATGTGGTAAATTTTAAGAATCATGGGACGACAATCGTTTTTGTCAGTTGGTGCGTCGCAGATATTTTTTTCGGCGGTTCTCGCTTTAAAATTAAAAATTATTCAAAAATAGGTATACCCACACACATACATATGTATACATGTAATTATGTTGATTTTATTTTAATTTTAATTTTATTATATTCTTGATGCTATTTTTTTGACCTTTGTTGTTTAGTATTTTACTAGTTCGAGCTTTAAGGTCACTTGTTGTTTTTATAAATGTTTAATTAAATTGAATTTTATTATTTTGAACTTCTAACTAATATTTTAACCGGCGGATTTTATCGGTTAAATTTAACACCAACTCTTCTGTTCTGTTTTCGATGTATAGAACTTTAAGTTGTAATAAAACAACGATGGATTATTCGATTGATATGAATTTTATTTATCCGACAGATAATCTTGTGGTATTACATTTGAAATACATGATTTCTGGCATATGACCGCCATGGCTGTCGCGGATGTAGTCCAATCTGGACGTCCAATTTTCGATGACTTTTTCCAACATTTGTGGCCGTATATTGGCAATAACACGGCGAATGTTGTCTTGCAAATGGTCAAGCGTAGAGCAATGACTTTACATAGTCCCACAGAAAGTAGTCTAGCGGAGTTAAAGCACAAGATCTTGAAGTCCAATTCACAGGTCCAAAACGTGAAATTAAGCGGTCACCAAACGTGTCTTTCAATAAATCGAATGTGGCACGAGCTGTGTGACATTTTGCGCTGTCTTGTTGAAACCACATCTCCTGGACATCATAGTTATTCAATTCAGGAATGAAAAAGTTAGCAATCATGGCTCTATACCGATCACAATTGAGTGTAACGTTCTGGCCATCATCGTTTTTGAAGAAGTACGGACCAATGATTCCACCAGCCCATAAAGCGCTCACAAACAGTCAGTTTTTCTGGATGTAACGGTGTTTCGACAAAAACTTGAGAATTAGTTTCACTCAAAATCCGGCAGTTTTGTTTGTTGACGTCGACGAGCCATTCAACCAGCAGTGCGCTTCATTGCCAAACAAAATTCGCTTATGAAAATCGGGAACAACGGCAATCTCGTTTTGCACTAAAATTGCACTATTTGCAAGCGTTGTTCAGGCTTGAGTCTACTCATGATGAATTGCCAAACCAAACTGAGAATAAATCAACTGACAGCTGTTAAATCGGTCGCCATCTTAAACAGTAATGCCAACTTAAAGTTTTATACATCGAAAAAAACACCTTTTATAATCAAACATTGTGAAATAGCATGCCTTTGCCACGTCTACACTCCACAAAAATGTGATTTTTACGAACATTTAGCTTTCGCATTACTTTACAAAAATAACAGGCAGATTTGTTTGTTTGGCTAACGTTGAATACTTCTGAAGAGTGTAGCGTGATAGAAAAATGTTATTAAAAAAAAAATAACAAATACTTCAAATGTATTTTAATTCAAATTTTCTGCACAACATTTTCTGAATAAACACTTCAAACACATATTTATGGTATTCAAACGGTCTCATATTGTGTCATAATGTCAGAAAGTACTAACATCTTATGATAGTTTAAAAATGATAAATTAATAGGACTTCATCGACTGTGTTTAGTGATTCGTCATAAGTTAACAGTATCACAGCGTCACCTAAGAAATAAATGCATTGAAATGTATATTTGTTCGTAAATATGAGTATATTTCATTTGAAATTTACTTGAATCAGCTATCAAAACATCTAATAGATAATTATCGCACAAACTGGCTATTATTTTAGTTTTTTCACTTATTTTTGGCATTTTGGCAAAAATATTTCAATTGCTTTCCTTTTCTTTAACAGCTGATTCATATTTGTGAATAGCACACTACTTTATGACAGGTTGCTCACAGCAGTCATATATTTTCGTGCTACTATTTTAAGACTTCTGACTTTAGGACGACCCTTTGAATACCGTAATTATCTGGCGGTTTTTGTAAAACACATAAAAATTTTCCTTCTTGAATTTATATTCAAAACAATAACAAAATATGAAAATTTGTGTTTGTTCTCCACACAAATACAGCAAACAAAATTTATGTACATACATTTCAGATAAAAAAAAAAAGGGTATACTACCTTGAATACACACAAAATTCTTGCTGATAAAGAAATAGTGTGATTACAAAATGAGTATGACAAAATGTTAATTGCAAATCATACTAAATGCATACAAAAGTTTTTACTTATTTAGAATTGACTCTCTACTTAAATTATTCATAATTCGACAAGCAAAAAATTGGTTGACAAATTTTTAACCATCGATAGGCAAATAAAATGAAATTGAAACTCTCCATAAATGTTTGCCGAAAAAAGTACGACCACTATTTTTAATAGCTTTTTTTTTGGCAAAAGTATAACCGAATAGAAGCAAAGTAAACTTTACATATTTCACTAGGATTTAGTTTTTTTTTTTTACCAACATTTTATGCTTTATACATGCAAATAACTTGTTGCAAGTTGTGGGTACATATTAACAACCAATACATTGACAGAGACAATAAAAGCTGTTGCTACTTGTTTACACAGACAAGTGCAAGTTCATTTTCAAAATGTCTTCAAAGAAAATCGTCTACGGTCTCGTAGAAGAAAATTGCTTTCCTTTACAAACTAAAAAAATTAAATGAAAACAGTAATAATAAAACAATTATGCGGAAAAAACTACAAAATCACTGTTTCAATTCTTACATTTAAAAAAAACTATTTGTGTGCCTTTTCTGAGCATTGTTTATTCTGTTTTTGTCTGTCTGCACGACTTTTTAATGTCCGGGTTGACAAAGTGTGGTCATACGAACTGTTATGGTGAAATTATATGAATAGTTTTTTTTTTTATAAAATAAATAGTAAATTTGTATTACAAATTGATAAATGCCATCTTTTACTTCAACTTTTGTATGTTTTATGTTATTTTTCGGTATGTAAGATCAAATAATAATATACGAAAAATCATTCCTTGCAATTTATCTATTCAAATTAAAATATAATCCATTACTTTAGGTCTAAAAAAATAGACCTTAATGCTTTCTGTCTTTCTCAGCCGTCTATATGCTGCCGACATTTCGTTGCTGCTAAACAACTCATCAGTAGACTTGAAAAAGCAAAAAAAAATGTTTGAAGTCCAACTACTTATTCCCGAATTCTCATAAACAAAATGAGAATCAGAAATGCTCAAACAAACTTTTTATACAGAAAGCATTTTACGTCTTGCAACACCTTTACATTTTATAGCACTTCCTTACAACAGGTGACCTTTGGTTACCAACAACTTGTATTCTTGAAAGTATAAAAAAGTAAAAGGTTTTGAATATTCAACAATGAACTTAATTATTTATTCGCTATAAGAGCCAATTGCAATTTATTACTTTAGGTCTAAAAAAATACACCTTAATGCTTTCTGCATATAGACGGCTGAGAAAAACAGAAAGCATTAAGGTCTATTTTTTTAGATCTAAAGTAATAAATTTCAATTGGCTCTTATAGCGATTAAATAATTTAGTTCATTGTTAAAATATAATCTTTATAAAGTATCACTGTTTTTGCTTTTTGTCAATTTACTGAAATGAAAGTAAAAAAAAAATTACCAGCAATTAAAATCTCTTGCAAGTGAGCTCACAACTTGCACAAGTATGATATGTTGGGTTGTTTTTTTAAGTTATTGCTTTCTGATTGGCTGCAAGCGTTGTACGAACACGAACAGGGCACACTGTAAATATACGTACTGTAGTTTTGCTGAACCACTTTACAAATAAAATATATAGAATATGTCTTACTGCATATGTAGAACATATAAAATGATACAGAAATGTACATACATACATAAAATATATGTATATCTGTAATCGCACACAAATACTCTATTTTATCCAACTGCATATCCACAAACGTTAGTTAGGTTTTCTTAGCTTGTGTCATTGAAGATTGGAATACTTTGTCCATTAAAAAGAGAACGAAGAAAAAGGAAACTAAAAATAATAGCAGACCATAAAAGTACTTGCACTTCATATTTTCTTTCAATATTTTTTTTTAGTTGACAATTTCCTTTTGGACAAAGAAAAGACTACTTCACTGCTTGTGCATTGAAACAAAGATGTGTTGTAATTGAAAGTAACTTTCAAGCGCTTCAATTGTTACTTTTATTTTGTCTCTTTTAATTCCTTTTGAAATTTACAAAAGAGACAAAACATTGTTTTTTAACCTAAGCTGGAAAGGTTCTTCCAGCTAGCATTAAATTAGCATTGAAGAAATTATGGGGTTACGGTGAACCATTTAAGTAATTCAAACACATATACCTACAAACAGATATACAGTTCATGGTACTGAAAATCTTTTAAAATGTTTACTTTGCTGTTATCCCTGAAAAAAAAAAAACTTCATTTCTGCAGATTCTATGTAATTCATGATAAGCCGTAGTCACTCCATTATCTAACTCAAAGAGTCATGTAATGGCAGTTAAAAGAAATAACGTAGTTTATCTTTTAAAAGTATTGAACAGATTCGTATTTTGTATCTTTAAATCAGAGCTGTTGAATATAAATTTAAAAACGAAAATTTGCTTATACAAGAATTCTAGAAAAGTGGCAGCTATTCTGTGTTTCAATTCTAATCATAAATTAATTTTCATTTGGCAATTTGTGTATTCTGCATTCCGTTACGTGGCAAATTATTAAGATTGTGCCTAAACTACATTTTAGCCGTAACTACATACGTCTTTTCCAGTTTTCTTATTTATTTTTTTCTTCTAGATATCTACAAATTAAATCGGATTTGATATAAATGGATAACCAAACTTAAGTTTTTAGCTTTAGAAAAATTTTAAATGGTATAATACACAATTGTGCAGCGCGCCCAAAATTTCTCAAAACAGCTGCATCATCGTTGCTTTAATGCACGGGTTAGAACCTCAGCTGCTCAAAATATCCATACTATTGAATAAAAGAGTAGTAAAGAAATAAAAGCCAAGGTACTGAAATTAGTCAAACGACAGCGACCAATAATTTATACGCTTAAGGTAAAAGTAATTGAATTCAAAGCGTAGAAAATGTTGAAATAAATTATTTATTTTCAAATTATTTCAACATTAAGTATGATTTTTCCAATACTTGCAGCCAAAAAAATAAATACAAACTATCGTTTGCTAACGGATTCGTAATAGCCTTTTTACACTGACGCACATCTTACATCTTTCAACAATTTGCAAAGATGTTACATCTTCCCCATAAGAATTATACAGGGCGAAAATTCTACATCTTTCTACATCAGCAGAAGATGATTCTTTCTCATTTTGTTCCATCTTACATCTTTCGATTTTTTTAATGCCATCACTAAAATAATTGCAGAAAATCGATTACTTTTGTACCATCACTAGCAAAATGACATTTCAGAAAACAAATTTAACATAAAAACATGAGCGGAACATGTATTTTCTTATAATTTTTAATCAATTACACACATATAAATAAATTCATTTTAATTGCAGTGCAAAAGAAAACCCATCGTATGGTCAATCAATATGGAGAACATGTTGCTTGACCTATGGAAATAAAACATTTTAATTTTTTTTTTATTTTTCACAAAAATTTTGCGTCTTCTTTTTTTTGACAAATAAATGAAAGATGTTGTCAATGTAAACGACTGTATCACATTTTCAACATCTTCCATGCGTTTCACGTGGATGTCAGTCGGTGTAAAAAGGCTATTAGACAGTGCCGATCCGAAATTATCGATAGTTTAACGTAAGTCTATCGAAACTATCGAATATTTTGCAGCTCTACCTCAGAAAAAACAATAAAGAGAAGAAAAAACAATAAATAAGGAGCCCTCCTGGTGATGGCTGGCTACAACACATGTGCTCAGAGAGGGCAATATTGAAGGGACAAAAATGGGTCTGCTAAGTAAAATAGGTTAAGAAGCCACTTACACGGTATTACGGCATCCTTACTGTTCAAATTAGTCTCGACTTGGCTGAATTTAGTTTTGTTCCATTTCTAATTTAATTTTACTTCTTCTGTCTTATTTTCCTTTTATATTTCGTCAGTTTTATTTTTGCACTGCAACGTCTTTAGTTTACCTCTCGAGTCGGATCTCGAGCCAAAAGCAACCACCACACTCACTCAGTTATAACGGGTTATCCATTTTGCGGTTTCAAAAGTAAACGTAAATAAAACACATATAAAATATTTTTTTGCATGATATTTCTTTTTTATTATTAAATTTGAACGTTGAAATTATATGTGAAGCGCTACATAATTTAAATGACTACCACGCGAAGTGGTAGTGGATGCCTGTATCATTGATTCTTTTGAGCCAATTGAAATTTATAGCGAATAAGTACATTTTTGAATATTCAAATAACTTTTACTTTTTGATACTTTCAAGAATACAAGTCGTTGGTAACCAAGGGTCACCCGTTGTAAGGAAGTGCTAAGAAAAGTAAAGTTGTTGCAAGACGTAAAATGCATTCTGTATTTTTAATTTCGGTTAAAAAAGATGCGTTAAAAATTATTAAATTCATACATCAATTAAAAACGGATAATTTTGGTACTGTTTTATTTTCAAAAGAATCGGAAGACTACAATTTAATTACCAAACGTAAAATACCTGTGTAAAGTAAAAGCAACTGAATGCATATACATTGAGAAAGTCGCCAAACTGTCACAAAGTTATATAATGAGAAAATAAAATACAAGAAGAGAAAAAATATCAATCAGATGTTGACTTGGATACAATTCATATATAGTCTTTGGTCAAACGTTTTTTTATTGTTACTTATTTCTAAATTCCGTTATTTCTTTTTCAATAAAATATCGTGTTCTAATAAGAATTCTTTGAGATATTGTCGTTAGCTGGTCTTATTCATTCGGCAACAAGAGGATGTTTGTCTGATTCCACATTTCAAAAGCTGGTGTTTATGAAAGGAAATAAAAAACTTTTTTGATTAAAAGTATTTTGAATTTTAAATACATATTTTCGTTGCACTGTATTTTGTATTTTGTGTTTCAAATACTTGGTTTTAGAATGCATTATTTTGTATTTTAAATACATACATGAAATAAAAATTATTTGTATTTTGTATTTCAAATACACAACTTTTATGTATTTTGTATTTTAAATACATCAGAATGTATTTTGCCCAGCACTGATTGCATCTGGATGTTGATGGACACAAATTTATCTCTATGTGACAATTGTTGACCTGCAGCCACAGATCTCAAGCCAGGCATAACATTATTATACCTCCTACATGTGCGGGTGGTGTAGAGCTAAAGCTGACAATGACACCAAGATATACATGAATGGAATATATGGCATTTTCAGTGTGAAATATCTGCGATAGCAACAGCCTATAAAATTCGATATGACAGCAATAGGAGTGCTAATATTGGGATAGTAGTGAGCCTTGCACTAAATTTAAATAGTGTATAAGTATGATATTATTTTATGCTGGGTCGCTGCTCAAAGGGGGTACTATGCTAGCGAACAGACAGATAAGCTAGCCTGGATGGGATATACATAATTTTAATATCTGCCACTGGGGAACAAGTAAAATTCTAGTGGAGGATATTAAAAGTTATGTTCTCAGACTCATTCCACGGAATGCCTTCCGCTCAAATGCAGAGTTGTCAAATCTGGCCCACTTTAGACGAAAAACGTGGCACAGAGTTGATAAACTGCAGTAGAAGGGATATATCGAAGTTTATGCATGCCGGCTTAAGCTCTATGTCAATGAACACTTGCGTTGACAGGGAAAAAGAAGAAGCTATCTTAAACCTCCTTTGAGAATGCCCAGCTGTGGTTAAAACGATAATTTCTGGATAGATATGTAAACAATTTCTAGACTTATCTAGACTTATTACCGATCTAGATGTATGTCTGAATATAAAATTATGATTACTCGTACATATGTACATCATGCTGCAAATAAAAATCCCATTCATCAAGTTATGTGGCACTGGGAAAATGTGGCCTTGCGGCTCTGTCTAATAATTTACGAGTAGTAAACTACAAACATAACTAGCTAACCAATTAACTATCCAGCGTTTTCACTTTAATCATTAAAAGTTTTCAATCAGAGTGCATTCCGTTTGGGACTATAAGAATGTTTAACATCGGCGTCAGCTGTCGATACGAAAAACCAAAGACTGAAAACAAAACTTATAAGCCGTCCCTAAATTTTGATAGGCAGGATCATTTACAAATAACACGTAAAGCTGGAAAAGCCACTGTGAAAAGCATAAGGCTAATAGCGCTTGAAGCGGGCCTTTATAAAGAAGGTCTTCTGTGTTTTCTCTTTCAAGTATGTAAAACAACATATGAAAACCGAACGGATGTATGCGTGTATGTATTTCTCACAATTATTTAGTAAATCACATACAAACGTCGTATTGTTCAAGTATATTTACTATCTTCTCAAATTTATTATGTTTACTTTGATGTTAGCAATATATACATAAATGAATGTGTATGCATATGATACTCATTCAACATGTAAATTTGTACATACTTATGTACTTCTAAATGGTAATACGCACATACATATATCACATGCAAATTTCAAATTTATGTACATAGTATGTATGTATACATATTGCAAGCACATCTACAGTGATGGCGAAAAAAACTACTAAATGTTGTTTTAACATATATGTATATAACTTTACGATTCCACTAGTAACTTTCACAACTTTAATTCCAGAATCTATCAGCAGTAATAGAAAAATCAATTACGCACTGTCTGTATGTTTGCATTTCCATCTGTAGGTTGCTGTAATACCGTTTCTGAGAAAACGACTGGACTTGGAAAATTTGTTCCTGAACTAGTCTGTTATAAAGTCGATTCATGTATTTACTATTGACTATTATTAAAACTGACTGAGATATAGGGTCGGCTTTAGGATAATGATACCAACTGCCGTAAAATGAAAAAGTGTGCTGCCAGATGCTTATAGAGGAGAAAATCCCTTAACCCGTCCGAAAGCCGGTTGTCAAGAATAAATTTTGCATACGAATGAAAAAATATATTGATTTAAATATAAAAAATACGATTTTGGATGTTTGAAACCGTTTATGAATTCGCGATTTTGTGTTCTGTGCAAAAACATTCCTCTGGCAGCACTGTTTTACCCACATATTCATATTTTCCTTAGTAAATTCCGCAACTTTACCATCGAATTATTAATAAACTAAAAGCCTCCGGCAGACTTCGACTTCAGTTTTGGGAGGTCCGCGACCCCCTCTACAAACATATAAACCTCATTTCTTTCAAAGCCTGGCTCCTTATTCTAAAGTTTTCCCGAGATCAATCCATGAAATCGGTTTTTAAGAGCATTAGCTTGACAAAATTAAAAATATATTTGTTTGCCTCAAAGTTGGTACACTGAAAGAATTTGCGTTCATAAGTCTAAAAATGAAATAAATTCTTTATTTTCAAATGAAATTTTCCATTGAAAACCTTCATTGTGGCTATCAAATTTTCGTAGATGTAATGAATTATTTTCATCAAATGTGATTCATTTTTTGATTAAAAATGTCATTGGATTATTGCAAAATTTCATTATGCCAATAAATGGTTCGATTATGTCAATAAAAGATTTCAGTAGAGCATTTAGCTCAGTTTGTTTTGAAAGAAAATTATATATATATATATATATATATATATATATATATATATATATATATATATATATATATATATATATATATATATATATATATGTGTGTGTGTGTGTGTGTGTGTGTGTCCTGATTTTATAATTCGCAACGTAACGCCAGAATTGATATGGAATAATAAGTTAAAATTTTTTTCAAAAAGTTTTTATTGCTTTTTACGCAAATTTTCCACGCTACAAAAAATTATGCCGTAAGATATGGAGCTTAAATTTTATGTTTGTGAACAAATCAACAACAAATTTGTAAAATATTTTCAAAATGGTTATTAATTCGAAGCAATTTGGGTGCTGATGGGCATCATGGTGGATGTAAAACAGTCATAGCCTTCTTTAAAAATATTCATCACTACAATTTTATCACTTAAAAATCTTTCTTAATTCTCAGAAATTAAAAATGGAACTAAAGCCCGATTAAAAATAATTAACAATCAAATTAGTTATTGTTTTGCATATAAACTCTGACGTTGCGTTGTGAATTATAAAAGTAGGGCCATAAAGTCAAATATTTTACAAAGAGTTTGGAGTCTACCAGCTAGTAGCATCTATAACCTGTTTTCGACAGTTTTCAAGCATAAATTGGCCGATACTGCTGCAATTTCGCGTTCGATATTCGTACGAAGTTCATCAATCGTCGCTAGCTTGTTGGCATAGACCATAGACTTGACGTAGCCTCACAGGATATAGTCTAACAGCGTCAAATCGCACGACTCAGGCGGACAATCGATTAGACCATTTCGTGAGACAACACGTTCTCCAAACTTGGTTTTCAATAAATTGATTGTGACATTCGCTGTGTGGCTTGTGGCGCCGTCCTGTTGGAACCACATGTCCTCCAAGTCCATATCATCCAATTGGAGCCAAAAATATTCGGTTATCATTGAACGGTAGCAAATCCCATTCACAGTAACGTGCCGGTCATGATCATTGCGGAAGTAGTACAGCCCAATGACGCCGCCGCCCCATAAACCGCGCCAAACCTTAATTTTTTCGGAATGCAAAGATGACTCTTGGAGTACGTGTGGATTGCTGCCTGACCAATAACGCATATTATGTTTATTAACGAAGCCATTCAGGCAGAAATGAGCCTCATCATAAATTGGACGTAGCGCTGTTAACGTTGAGGCCACTGACTCTGAATTTCGGTAGTAAATTTTAATAATTTCGACTCGTTGTTGGCTCGTATATCTCTCCATCATGAAATGGCAAACCTTACTGAAGAGAAATGTCAAAAGAGCAGCAAGAAATATGGCGTCGTCTGCTGTCCCTGTCACTGTACTTTTGTAGCATTCTTGTTGAAAAACGAAATACAGCATACTCCGATATATTATAGAATATGCCATATATACACGCAAGATTGTGACTGCTGTCAATTCCAATTAAGGCAATTTCTACGAAAAGTGCAACATTTTCCATTCTGTTTTGCACAAAAAGGCAAGGCTTTTACTATTTTTTTTTTTTTACTTATTCACAATTTTGACAACATTTTCTTTGATCTTAATCACGCTAAACTAATAAGACTCGCATTTTAAGGAGAGAAAAAAAGGGCACACTTTTGGCCACAAAAGAAATCGGCATTATTTATTGTTTTTCTGACATGGTTGTGATTATTGCCAAGAAACTTAACGAGTCTAAATGCGCCTTTATTGAGATAATCGCAATAAAGTCCATTATTGAGCTGAATATTCCATACAAAAAGTCAATAAAGTTATTGCTTAATAAACGCAAAATTGCTTTGAATATTGAGAAAAAGATGAAACACAACACTGTAAAAGATGTGTTTAATAAGCAAAAGTATACAATGCTCGATGAATGACGAGATAAATGTCAACAAAAGCAAACAAAACAAAATAATAAAAAATAAAAATAAATACAATAAATAATAATTGTTGATTTTTCGACCTTTTTAGTTTTAAAATGAAAATGCTAAATGTTTCTTCAAGCTTGAGGAAATTTTATATATAAAATAACTCAACAAAGAAGAGCTTTTTTTCGTGTGGCTGTAAAGTCATTTTTAATAAACATACCTTAATCCCTGATGATGCTACCCATAGGTTAGCGAAATATTGGAAAGGAAAAAAATCTTTAAAATAAATTATAAAATTGGACCTCAGGCTTGAAGAAACATTTAGCATTTTCATTTTAAATACAATAAAAATAAAAACATTGCAGCATTTCCAAATTTTTATTTCTCTTTCTTTTTATTATTGCCGCTTTGGAGTCATAACATGAACGCACTACTTGTACAAGTTCCATATTTTTATTGTACAACACTAAAATCTTTTTAATAAAACGCAGTTTTTCTTCCATTTTTCCTATTTGAAAATATTTTTCACTTTTTCTTTCTCACTACCAAAACAAAAACAACAACTTTTTTCCAGCTGTCAAATACTAATTGAGTTAGCGCAATATTTGTATGTATGAACGCAAAAAATATTATGTCAATAAACTGAATATTATCTCAATTAGAAATGCATGTATGAACAAGGTATAAAGCTATAAATTTCTTTCCAAACTTTTTAATTTGTATATTAAAAAGTGTAGACTTTAGTTGAGTATATACTACGTACATATATAAAAGTAAATCTTACTTCTTATGGAAGAAAATTCAACGTTTCGTTCGTCACTGTAACATATACATATGCTTTTTTACATACATATATATGTACATATACATACATATGTATGCAAGTGAATGCATATTTCCTACGAACGAGTGAGAAGCTTTTGTTCAAAGTGAGGAGCATCTATTGAGTTATTGAAAACTTAAAATATCTAATATGCAAACAATGAACACTCACACACACACACACATGCTCAGGCCTTTAAGCACAAATCTTGTGCTTGCATTTGATAGCTGGACTAAGTACAGGCTCTTGTTCTGACTTTATTGTTAAGAGTGCTCTTTAGTCAAGTTCATGCGACTACATTTAAACACATGCATATGTTTGTATGTTCTGATGCTTTTTATTTTAGTATTAAAATAATTGAAATTTTCATGTAAAATGCAGAAAGTTTTACTGAAATAATGAAAGAAAACACTTTCGAATTATATAAAACAGGTTTTATAATAGTTGGGCATTGTATTTTTTTTTTCTGGTTTTTTAGAGAAATTTGTTTGAACTTTATAAATTTTGTATTATGAAGAAGTAAAAGTAGTTTTACTTATTTCAACATTTGATTACGGCATTGTGCAGTGTCATCTAGAAAAATATTTTGATTAATGAATGAACATACATACATATTGTATGCAAAGTACTTCAAAGAATTTACAAAGTGACAAAGCAAATACATACAATGTATATAAATATTGTTTTGAATGCTATTTCCTGAAATGTATATACAAACATAGATACCAACTAATTGATAAACGATTGTTTAACAATTAAGTTAAGCCTAATAAGACAATATAAAGTGAAAAGCTTATTTATAAATGCCAACTAGCGAAGATTTTACTTTTTTGATGTATTTGATATATTTAATTGATATTTTTGAAACCAAGTTCTCTAACTCAAAGCTTTCCAGGAATTTGAGACTTGGAAGTGCATGCTCAAGTTGAAGCCTGATTCCGTCTCTACTGTTTCATATTAAATTTTATTTCATACTAGTGGTCCGCCGCAGATTCGCATGAGTTTCTACCCAAGATTTTAAATTTTAGCTCACCCACTCGAAATTATGCAGGTGGTTAACTACTAAAAAGGGGTACATTGTGATGAAACTGTAACTATTGGCTTAATTAATCACTGGACTTTTGATTTAAATTTGATTTAAAAAGTTATTAAACACTACAGAAACATTTAAAACTAACAAAAACATTAATAAAGAAACAAAATAATTTAATCGTTATTTTCGAAATGAAAAAAAGACAAACCAAGCGAATAAAATACAGTCGCTCTTCAATTAAATTATTTGCTGGCTTCAGGAAAATCAATTACTTTTTATAGTTTAATAACATAAAATACTTTCTTTTCTTGTTCCATTTTGCTTAAAAGATAAAATAGAAAAAAACACAATACATTTATTTCGAAACCACTGATATTGAGCAAAATTAACAAATAGTTTTATTTCTCGTCACTAAACGAATGAATTTCTCTTCAATCTTTTGACATAACAAACCGTAAAATGTATGGGCCTTGCCAGAATAAAAACTGAAGTAATCACTACTTTATTAATTTCATATTGTACGTTTATGAACAAAAATTTTTATTAGTAAACAATAAGGCTTGGTTAATTATTTTTAAGAATTAGACGAGTGGTCTTAAGCCCCAGCTAACGGGCGTAAAAGTACTTTAGATAACTTTGTAGTCATTTGGTTTGTTTTCAGTTTTTCTTAGAAGTTGTTTTTCATTGAAAGTTTCACTAAATAGGTTTGTCATATCTGGACATAACATTTCATAATAAAACACTACAGTATGAAGATGTTTTTTAAACAATTTTACGTCAGCCTAGCGTATACCTAATATTTACGAGTAATTAGAAGTCTGCATATTAATCATACGCCATGACTTATTCGTATCGCATTTTTGTCAAACAATACAAATAGAGATAAAACCAAAAAAATAAATATTCTACGAAATGGAAACATTAAAAATATAGTAAAACTGAAATCAAAACTTGTGAAAACTTGTCACGAGAATATTGTTCATCCCATTTGCAAAAACAGAGCAAATTCAAGAGTCAAACTTAGAATAAAACTCAAAAACTGATAAACATATAGGGGCAATAAATAGCCTTTTCGGACGATTAATCTGAAAATAGTATGGCTTTAAAGCAAAACAATCTAAATGGAAAATTACTCATCATACATATAGGCACCAATATTGCATGGCAAAATTATTAATTGACGATTTTTAAAGGTATAAAAAGAGCTTAATTTATAGGAAAGTAAGTTTTTTCTATCCGACTACATTGCTTTCAAAATACCTACGTTTTTCTTTACAAATAAAAGTTTAATTTGTAGAATTGTTATTTGTCTATATATTACCGCTTATATCAGTAATATTATCAAGAGATATATAAAATAAATCGAAAAAAGTAGCTTTGCTCTTAACTAACACACTTTGAATGTATGCTGCTGCGGTAAGAAAAATAGCACTGCCAAGGGCTAAGAATGTTAAAGTCGAAAAATAAATTAACCAAACTAGTAGTTTCATCCAATCAAGATCAGATTATATAAGTTATAGTTAGTTTGAATATGATTTAGAACTGTAAAATTATATTATTTTAATATATTTTTTATTTTAGTTGGCTTTCCAATATTTACATTTCGAATTTCTAATATTCAAAATTAAATGTAATTATTTATCTGCCATAAAAGCCAATTGAAATGCATTAGTTTGAAATAGAACTTATTTCCTGTTTTCTGTTTTTCCAGCCGTCTATATGCAGCCGATATTTCGTCGATGCTACACAACTCCTCAGTCTCCTCGAAAAAACCTAAAGGAACATTTTAAACTTTATTATATATTTTATTTTACCTATGAATAGTTACAACGAGAATCACAAATGTTCCAATAAACCTTCAATACAGAAGACAATTTTATCGTTTTGCAACACTTCAAGACGAGTAAAACTGTTACAAAAAAGTTGCATTTCCACACTCAACCCTTAGCTAAGTTGCCAAGTTCATTGCTGCTGATGACGAGCGTGGTCAGGGTGGACAACTGGATGTCCACCGTGCTATAATTTACCTTTTATCTTAATTGTTCACTATTAACAAAATATATTTAACAATACAAATATTACTTTGTCTAGCCTCCATTTTGGTAAACATTAGAATTGGCGGTTCATATTTGGCAGTAGAAATTAAAGTATTAATATCAATTAATAAATCAATCAAATCATAAAAAAAAAATTAATATTCAATTAAAACAATACGGGTGTATGATTGTATATAATATGAATTAGAGCATTTTTATGTCATAGCATTAATCTATACAATACATAATTTTATTGGCCACGAAGGCTTTCTTGTATTGGCATTGAATAATAAATAAATAATAAATAAATATGGCAAATTTATTGCGAGAAAACATGGAAAAAATAGCCAGGATTGCAATGCAATTACTGCGAGACCTCTTTCCACAACAACTTAGCTCAAGAAATAGTGATGTTGATTGACTCCAGCGGTCACCGGATTTGACTTCTCCGGACCTCTTTTTGTTTAGGATATGCTTTTCAGATACATAAACCTTATACAAACAAATAAGAAATGCTGGAGCAACTCAAACAAAATATGATGAGATTAATGAAATACCGTGTGAAATGTGTTAGAATGCAATGAAAAATGTGCTCAAAAGGGCTCGAATTTGTGAGGGTAACAGAGGCGAACATTTATCTTACATTCCATGCATGATTGAAGACATTAAATAAAACATTTAAATAAAAACAATTAAAGATTCTTGACGATGCTAACAAATTGTTAGCGAAATAACGAATAATAAAGAAAGAAAAATATAAAGACCTAAATAAAGCTTTAAAAAATAATGTTGTCAATTAAAACATTTATCAATACAAAACCCATTCTCTTTCATAAAAATTATAAACAAACATGTATGGGCCTTGCCAGAACAAAAAATGAAGTAATCATTACTTCATTAATTTCATATTCATATGCAAATTTTCAAATTTTTAGTAAACAATAAGGCTTGGTTAATTATTTTTATGAATTGCACAAGTAGTCTTAAGCCCCAGCTAACTGGCGTAAAAGTACTTTAGATAACTTTGTAGTCATTTGATTTGTTTTCAGTTTTTCCTCTGAAGTAGTTTTTCATTGAAAGTTTCACTAAAAATGTTTGTCATATCTGGACACAACATTTCATAATAAAACACTACAGTATGAAGATGTTTTTTAAACAATTTTACGTCAGCCTAGCGTATACCTAATATTTACGAGTAATTAGAAGTCAGCATATTAATCATACGCCATGACTTATGCGTATCGCATTTTTGTCAAACAATACAAATAGAGATAAAACCAAAAAAATAAATATTCCATTTCGTAAGAAACATTAAAAAAAAACGGTAAAACTGAAAGCAAAACTTGTGACGAGAATATTGTTTATCCCATTTGGTACACCTGTATAACCTTGTTTTGGTGAGATGGAAACAAAAGATTTATGAATTACCTGCAAAGCAGTTATTACGATTTGAAAATATTAAATCTCATTTAAAAGATATGTGTTTTTCAATTTCGATATTGAGCTTTCTTAGCCTTTGGTGGTGCTATTTTTCTTACCCCAGCTGTACGTATATGGAAACATAAACGTCTCTCTTATCGAAGTTGTTGGTAAGAGTATGCGTTAGCGTGTATTGTACCATATAGTTATAACGTAAAGTGTAAAATTTACGACATGACATTTGCAATAAATAACCACAAAAAATATACACAAAGGAACTTAATGATCATGTGAGTTCACACATGCAAAACTACGAATTATAAGATTTGTGTGTTCTTTTTGCATTAAACTATCTTACTTTTATTTAAAGCAACAATTTTCCTTTAATATATTTGCTAAACTAAACTTGAGTGTTTTTTATGTAATAAAAAGTTCTCTTTAAACATTGGCTATTCAAAAAGGTTGCCTGAATTTTTTTTTTATAAAACCTGAAACATAAAACAGCTTTAAAATATTGATGATAAAAAGCAAACGAGTTGAATTTAAGTTGACCAAACGCTATAAACCTCCTGCTGTCAGCACAGTTTTAACAAATTATGATCCACGAAATGTAACAAACATTAAAGGCACAAAAAACTACACACTGAATGAAACAATGACTTAACAAACACAACTAAAACAAATCCGCATTATACAATTTATCTACAGCACAAAAACACATTTTCGGAAGAAATCCACTGTCTTTCTTTTTTTGTTAATATTCTTCTTCTTTCTTGCAAATATTATATCCATATTTATGTCTCTTTCAAGCTAAGAAATAATGTCATTTTATATTACTGTTTAAACTGTCTGCTTGCCACTTTATGTTGCCTTCTCTACAATGCTTAGTCTGCAGTATTTTCCTTCCAATTTCATTTTGCAGCTAAATTTTCTAAAAGAAGAAAAAATAATTGAATATAATGCCACTTGATTGCACGGACTGCAGTGTAACTTGGTAGAAATGTTGTTGATAGCATTATACACAGTAGTTATCTACAGTAGCATCGTCATAGCTGATCACTGGTCAGAAGAAAAACAAAATGGAGTGTTGATACACATATAAAAACCCATTATGTCATGCTGCTACTCTTCCTCTTCAGGGAATTAGAATCTTCTTGAATTGCTGTTGCATTATAAAATTTTAAAGTGCATAAATATAAGACCAATTTATTAATTAATAGTCATTGAAGTAAAATTTGTATTTATATACTTTTGCACATTTCGCACAATATTTTCATATCTTTTCGAAGACATCGCATGCAAAATACTGTTGTATTTAAAAAATTTACAGCGCCCTATATAATGAAGAATTTTGATGGCTCTTTTAGGGTTTACAGACTGGCTACGTACTTAACACTTGAGATGCTGGCTCAAGCGCGCAAATATTATGAGTCCACTTTTTTTGAAAATTGAGGTCTTAAGCCCATAATATACAATAAGGAAAAATACATAAGATTATGAAGAGAAATTAAAATTATTTGGTTTTTTGTTCCTAGTTTGCAGTGATGAGCAAAAGCGGTAAGTCCAATTTATCAGAAGTAAGAGCTCTAAGTCCCTATAAAAAGTGCACTTTAACAATTTCTGTAAAAATTAATAATATAATTTAACTATTATCTGCTGTAAGAATCAATTGAAATGTATCACGGTGTGAGATGATCCATAGCGAACGCAATAATAGCTCTGTTTCTTTACTCTACTTAAGGGATCCCGTGGGATCCCCATTTGCAAGAAAAGCGTTCCCGTACTTTAAAATTGGGCAAATGAGAGTATTTGTGAGAGAACATTATGCTTCTTCTTCTTGCACGAAACAGCCCGTACTTTCTCTTCGGGTTAGTTTGGGCAAGTAGTTCAACTGTCAGCTGTTTCAAAGAATAAACAATAACATACAAGAAGTAAATGTTTTTGGGAAACTAAAAGAAAAATTGGAATTTAGTGTGAAAAAATATTTTAAAGCATTGTCTAAAAAATGGTTAATTGTTATATACATATGTACCTATTTATATTTACGAATTCATTTATGTATACGAATTTATGAGTTCTGCTGTGTTCGTAAGAAGTTTTATGCATTTCAATCCTTTTAATTGTTTTGAGAAAAATTTTTTTTACACAAATTAAATAAAACACATATATAAATATTTTTGGAACGAAGTTCCTTAACGCGGCTTGCTGGTAGTGCAAATTAGTAGAAATCGTCACGAAAGCGTGTGAGCTGTTTATATGTATTGGTGTATCTGTCGACAAGCAATTGTGTTGGCGTCTCGGCTGCTGTCAGCGGAGACATCTACCAATAAATATTAATTAGTTGTGAAAACGGACACTATCAGTTGATAGGTATCGCTAAAGTAAAGGATGTCACAACAAAAGCAACAGCAATATTGAAAAATTTTCTTCGTTTTGTAGCAGATTGACAAAAAAATACTGCATGTGTCAAAAGTAAAAAAATAAAACGTTCCAAAAATTTTAAGAAGCATATAAAATTTAAAAATTTCAAAAACAACACAAAATAAAACATACAGATTTCACCTTGTATTACATTCGTTCCTAACGGGGGTCCCCCGACCGCATTTCTTTTTTTTATAAATTGAGCTGTCAGAACCCTGACGTTTTCTTTTGGGGTAAAATATTTGTTTTTATTCGTTCTCGTACTTTTGTGCATTTTTGTCTCTTATGGAGAGAAATTACAGTTTACTCTCATTTTACCGAACTTTGCCCAAAAAGTAAAGAAACAGAACTAATGTGAACTTTCATAAATGTTATTTCAATTTATGTTTAATTTTCTATTTAAGAATGAAATTATTTTAAATATCTTTTAATTTTTTGAAATATGTATGTATATGTATATAAGGTTTTGTATTTATCTTTGTATTTAGACCGTGTTCGTAGAGACCCTTATCACAGTAAAGGCCATTGTTGAGCAAAATTTTCCCTACAAAATGGTAATAAAATTATTACTCAAAATTTGCTTCAAATATTGGGGTAAATTAAAATGCAGCACTGTAAAATGTGAGCTTTTACATACTTTATATAACGTCTGCATCTAACAAAAACTTGTTGAGGCAAACGTCAGGTTCTGTATGAAGGTTTTTCTATCTTTGGTTTTCTTAATTTTTCTACAGAGTTTGACGTATGTCTCAACAAAATTTCGTCAAGTGTAAGCATTAAGTTAGAGAGCTAAAGTGTTCTACGATGGCAACTGACTAATAATAATCATATTCACCCCTATCGTGATTAAAATGTGAAATTTTTAGTCCCATAAAATTTTCATTTCCCAAGTAGGGAAATTTGCTATCATGAATATTATGGGAACGTTTGTTTTGCTATCAATATGCAGTGAGTGTACAATAGGGAAGAAGAAAATATAAATTAATTAATTAATAAATCGGCGTTTTCATGCCTGTTGAATACTCTGACAGATTCTCTACCGCAAACAAAAAAAAATCATTTGGTATTCCGCCCATCGCAAGACTAAGCGTATGCTTACATTTTTTTGCAGAGGGTGTATACCGAAACGGTGTTGGAAGAGATTACGAAGTAGGAATGGCGCAATCCACTTTTTGCGAAGTGCTCTCTAAAGTGTTGGATGCTTTAGAAAAGTCTCTACCCAGAATGGATAAAATTCTATTCATGAACTTTTTTAATAGGAGGGCCAGCACTTTTTAGTTCATTCTGCAAGCGAATACCAAAATTCGGCCATCACATTTATCGGTCGGTTATTTTGCACCCTACTGAGAAGCATTTCATGTTGCACATTATTTATTGATTTAGACCTAAAAATAGTTTTCAGCTAATTTATATATCCATTAAAATGTAGCAACTACTTGCATTTTTTTCTAGTTCCTCAAAGAAAATGAGATGAACAAATTGATACAAAAAATGGGAAAAATGTCTTTGAAAAATCCATTCACAATAAGGGAAAATTTCGAATGGAAACACATTTTATGGGAAAAGTTATTCACGATCGCACTTTTGGGAAATGGGAAAAAAATTTAGGGGAAAAATTATTCATGATAGGGGTGATTTTTATTTTCTTTTTGTATATAAGGTTTATTACATTATATTAGATTTTTGAATAAAAACAACAACAAAACAAAAAAAAACTCCAATACTTTCAGTGTAGTAAATAAAGAATATGCACTCATTTAAACAAAAGTGACCTCCAGCTCAGAATATTTTACCAAAAGAAAAAAAATTAGCAAAAAAAAAAAGGTAGAAAAACTGATATCAAAAATTGGATATTTTTTTGTGAACTTTTCATCAGAGCGGAGTGGTTTTTGTGATGTGCAGTCCTAATAGGTGCTTCTTTTCATTGGCTTATTTAAAAAAAAATATGCTAAGTTTATTTGCCTAATTATGTATAGTTATTTGCCAAATAAGATCTTAATAAACGTGATATATTTTCAAAAATAATTCCGTCAAAGTATATATTGGTAATAGGTCTTAACGTCATTATTGTGTCAACTTTTTGTTCTGTATAGCTAACATTTTGCAACATTGTTGTTAGATGAATTACATTAAATGTTGTTAGATGGATAGTGTCGAAGGTATATACACTGGACACACTAAACAGACAAATTGGCAACAGTTAATCCAGACTTCTCAGCTTTGCAAAAAAATTGTTCTGTTTTTATGTTATAATTTTTTTGCTCACTCAAACGTCCACAAACACTCCCTATTTTCGCTTTAGCACCCACTATTTCCTATTTTCTTAGTTCCAGCACAATGTAATACATGTATAGGAGTCATCCCCTGAATATAGGTCGCAGTCTAAAAAAAATAAAGCTTTGTTCAAGCGAGAGCTTCTGAGATCCCGGCATTTTCAGATTCCTGTCCAGATTTCCCTTGGATAAAGAGAGAGTATGGGAAAAGAAACACCCTAATGTTGATTCTTACTGCGAGTTTGTTTTTTTTTTTTCGTATTAATACATGTTTATGTATTGTGACGTTGCTCGTCATAATATAACAAAGAAAATCTATTCATGATTTCTTTTATTAATCGCTTATTGCAGTTGCTACGGTGTGTGAACGCTGAGGCTGTCATTTATGGGTTTTAAGGTGTCAGGCAAAACGAATGGGAAATAAAGTAAAAATATTGTTTTGCTTTGTTCTTTATTGTCCATAAAAGCTGTCTGTTCTGATAATATAATTTGCAACACAAAAAAATAGGATTATGTCGAATTATGACTTTCAAACCCACAGTCAATACATAATTCCAAATAAAAGAAAAAATAAATAAAAGAAAAAATAGAAAGAGATATATTTACCTAAAAAAGCGACCACAATAAATAAAATATTTCTGAAAATGATTTATTACTTTTCAACGATTAATAAGAAATTGTGATAAGAACCCACCAAAAATAGTTGTAAGTAGTTCAAAAAGCTGGTAATTTTTACGACTTTTAAAATACTACATGAAAGGAAGTCGTTTAAAATGAATTTCTTTATCGAGAAAAGAAAATATGAAACTATTAAAGTGATTGAAAACAGCATTCACGTCATCTATTTAATACTGCTAACTTAGTTATTTTTAAATCGAAAAACAAAATGTCTTTTACCAGGGAAAAATCAGGTTCAAAGTCATGGAAGACATTTTGCTTCAATTCATTCATTTTAACTGAGAGAATTTTCCCTAAATTCTCACACATACACACAACATCCAATGACATACTAATGTAAAAATCCGGCATTTTTCACCTTAACTGAACAAGATCGAATGCACTTGAACCCGTGGTTCAACAGCCTCTTTTGTCAAGTCAGTTTTCGGTGGGAAGAGATTATATGAAGCAGTAGAAATCACACATATGTATATTGTTAGTATTAATATAAACAATAAATCCAAGAGATATTATTTAAGAAATATATTATAAATTTTAGCAAAGCTTTACATTCTTAATTAGTTTTTTCTTAATTAGTTGGCGTGAAAAAGTAGTGTCAATTTGAAACTAATTTTGAAGTGAGATTTAAAAGTAGTTTGGGGTATTCTTTTTCCTCACTTAAATAAGTGCACAATTTACTATTTTGCAGGAGCAGCAAATAACGTTATAAATTTCAAACTACATAGAAAGAAATAACTAAATTTAAGTTTTTTCTACTTTATTTTGGCACCAACGTACTTGAAAATTAAATTATAGCTAAAACACAAGTGTATTTGAAACAATAGAGACTATTAAAGAGAATGAATCCAGTTGAGGTTTAAAATGAGTACGAAATTCTTAGGTATATTTTAGAAATGAGCGGTCCTGAGTGATTCACGGTTAAAGGTTTGTTTGAACATTTCTGATTCTCATTTTGTTGATGGGAATTATGGAATTAATAGTTAAGTTTCAAACACTCGTTTAAGAATTTTTCAAATCTACTGATGAGTTAATTAGCACCAACGAAATGTCGGCGGCATATAGACAGCTGAAAAAGACAGAAAACATTTGATAGGTATATTTTTGGACCTGAATTAATACATTGCAAAGTAAAATTTTAAAGAAAGATGTACTTTGACTTAATCAAATAGTCGATTTTGAATTTTTGTCACTTGCGGCGTTTTTGGGTTTTAAGTGACGATATAAAGAAGTTAGTTCAATGTTTTTTGTCAAAAGTTGTTATTATTTTAGTTGTTGGAAATGGTTGTCATCTTTGCTGTAATACAATTACGGAAATGAATAAGAAACTTCTCAATTGAGTTTTCCGTTATGCCTTCTTTTTCTTTACTCTTAAAATTATCTATAAAAAGGAGACACATTAACTTGGCGGAAACAAACAAATTGCAGCAACTGTTACAAACAGCAGTAGCGGTTGAAGAAATGGAACAAATATTCAAAGATGACGCAAGTGGGAGAAAATGGGTGAAAAAAGCACTAATACACTTTAAAGCAATACTTCGTAGTGGAGACCTTCACAACACGTCGCACAGTATTGAGTCCCATAGATAAAAATTAAAATGGAAAGGTCTTGCGTTGTATATAAAAAAGCGTATAAATCGATAGATAGCAATAAGAGTGAAAAAAATGTCAAAGAAGTTTCTAGATTTAACTCTTTTTTTTAGTGACGCCAAAAGACACGAAAGTTGAGTTTCACATGCTTCAGTAAAAAAGTTATAAAGAAACATTTTGTGTAATTATTTCTGTATTAAGTTTATTAGGCTCAAGTTCTTTCTAAATTATCTTTGTAATTGATATTAATTAAATTAGACAAAGAAAACATCAAAGACATTTAGCAGGGTGGACAACTAGTTGTTTCGAAGCCGCCACACTTTCTCGTCAGCACCCGTCTTTGAACTCAGGGGCTCATGTTTCTAAATCGAGAACCATGCCACTCAGCCACCTAAGTTATTGTATATTTTCTGTCTCAATTTTTAATTGTATCAAACACACCATTCATTTCCATTTTTATTTGTCTATATTTATCATAGCATATAGAGAGAACTTGAGCCCAATAAACTTAATACAGAAATAATTATATAAGAAAAAGTTTGAATAATAGAAATTAATTACCGAAACATTTTGTGGGAATACGAAATTGAATTGAATACGAAATCATATTTTTAATTCGATTTCTACCAAGCACAGCACCAATATGTGTTTAATAAACATAAATTAAACTTTTGCATATACATATGTAAAGAATGGCCATTAGGTAGAGCTGTGTCGTTCGTGAACGAACGGGTTAAATTGAACGGATCACTTAAATGTACGTAGTGATCCGGTCTTTTAAGTGAGCGGATTTCGTTCAATAGTGTACGGTACTGTGTTGATTTTCATGCTCATCTGTTTTAGTTGATTAGTTGCGTTTTTAAGGGTTGATTTAAGTGTACGTAAGTAGAAACTTCATTTGAATGGCATTGTTATCATTCGTTTTTTTATATGAAATATAAATTTTCGCTAAAATACTGATATCGTTGTTGATAAAAATGGTTTAGTAAAAGAGTGTCGGCTTTAAAGAAAAACTAAATTAATTCAAATAAAAGAAAAAAAATGTCATAAAGAAAAAGCAGTGAAATTTGGTTGCATTTTGCATCTTTTTTAATATCCAACTCCTTACCAGAAGCAGTATAGGTTTTTGTTAAACATATGTATAAAATACTAAATTATTCTAGTTATTAGTATAAATACGTATGTATATGTGAACTATAAGAATAAAACACAACTTAATTCGTTTATGATCGCAACTCAACTGTCGCTTTGCTTTTTATTTCACAATCACCAAAGCTAAAAAAACCACCACCAAAAGTAGATGGTAGAAAATACTTAATACTTACTAATACTTAAACAATATCAGTGAGAGAGAGAGACGTAAAAGTGTATGTACAAACTGAAAATGAGCCAGTGCCAAACCAAAAAAATATGTATGTATATAAATAAAGAAATGTATGTTACGTTGTCTGTTCAAAAGAGAAATATGACAATGGTAGCGTGTATATACATATCTACGTGTGAACGTATATAAAGTTTATGATGAGTATACAAAGCAATAGCAAACAGAAATACAACAAAGAAAAACCCGTACATGTATATAAATAAGCGTATACGTTACAAACTCTGTCTAGACGAGACAATATATATATATATGTATATGTATGAATGAATGTAAAGTAAAGTATGTATATGCAACAATGATACCTGTTGGATAGAGGGAAGCATAGCCAAGGCCGAGAAGTATGCCCAAGTGGACAATGCAATATTATTGCTACATATATAAATTTCATTACATTTTTTTTCACCCATTTTGGCTTTTGTTTTTGTGTTCTTGTTGTGTTTACTTTATCTTAACATCTGTTTTGACACAAGACCGGAGATACACAAACAAACAAATTGTTGCCGTACTGTTCGTTCAAAGTGAGCGGTTGAACGAATTGAACGAACGGATCAGTCTGTGCTAATTAACCGGAAAAGAGCGCTCATTAAAACGAACGACCGCGCACAGCTCTACCATTAGGCGTATCCGTTGTATGAATTTTATAAATAGCCTTATATGCAAATTTTATTGTCAGCCTCGTTTCCTCAAATTGCAAAGATGCGCTGAAAAAGTTATTGAGGCCCAACATGTCCTTAAATATTTGCTATATGACTTGCTTCATCTGATGAAAGATAAGAAAATACAGTAAAATATGGTTTAGGATTAAGCACAGTACTACTGAGACTAAATTTTGGCTTCGAACTCAGCTCACGCAGCGATGCTTAAATCTCTCAACTAACTGAGTCTATGATACTATTTCGGTCTATATTTAACTTATTGAGTAGTCACTTCTAAGCTTTATTTTTGGTTTTTGGTTTTTAATGCTCGTTTCTTGAATGGAACTTTCATATCTCTCGGAGCAGCTGGCTATTACTGTTAACTGTGATGTATTATCACAAACATGAAATCGTCCAAGTGCACATCATCCAGAGCGCGTATATGACTGCCCCATTAGGAAGGCATTAAGTCAAATTTTTGTTTTGTATACTAACTTAGCGCAGAGCAAGCGCAATCATAAGTCTCCTCTGCTCTCTGCGCAAAAGCGCCAAACGAGCGAAAAAGAGTGGCTCTGCGCTGCGCATTTTCTTACTCTGATACTAAGCTACACGTGCAGCCTCGTTAATGTTCTACTTTGTTTTAAGCCTCTTGATTAGTAAAATTTATGTGGAAAAATTATTTTTACTCAGATCAAAGGCATCAGCTTGTCATAGGCTAAAATTTTTCATTTACACGAGATGACACTTTAGTATCACGAGGACAACGCTGGCTGTAACTTTTCAACCATAAAAGATAGAGCCTGAAATTTATGCAGCCTGGCAACTTTGCTCATGGGGTACTCCCATTTAAGGGGCATTCTCAACTGTGCTTTTTGCGCTGTGAGATATAAAAACTTGAAATTTTCACAGAATATGGACAGATATAAGCACGTTATCATCAAATGATAAGAAAAAAGTCAAGTTAAAGCCTAAACTGAAACCGTATAGGAATATAGAAGAAACCGTATTTCACGTACATACATGTCTATGTACATGTACATATATAAAAACATTTTGAACTGAGTTCTTACAAATTGCTAAATAAAATGAGTTAAGCCACTTGCACGGTAATTTGGAACCGTTGCTCTGCGCATTAGGGTTGTACTTTCTCTGAATTAATTTTAATATATTTAAATTGTTTTATGACTTGAGGCACTGTCATTTATATATCCTACCTTTTCTCAATATTTTCTAAGCAATTGCCAAACTTCACAAAAACATATTAACAAACAAGAATTTTAATAAACTGGCTCGACTTGGATTTTTTTTATCTTAATTTAAGTCTCTTATTTTTACCACTCACTTCGCCAACTTGATCGAACTTAAAACTAAAAAATAAACTTCAATTATTTAGCCTTTATAAAAAAAAAACAAAACCTCATGATATATTTATTAAAAACACATTATTTTGTGCCATTTTATTCTCATTTGAAACAGTCGGTTGTGATGATAATTTTTATTAAAACTCCTCATCAACACCATAAGATAAACATATTAGTGTTTTACTAAAAAAAAAAGTCAGAGACTAAATACTATTAGGAAGCAACAAAATATTTAAATAAACAAGCAATTTGTACAAGCACAATGTCTTAATCTAAATAGATTCATAACTTTTATTTATGTACATATGTACGTTGAATAAGAAACTAACCAAAATAAACTCAACAAATGAATGGTAATGAAGTTACTTTTTGTTGTATGTATTTACTCTAAAATTTGCAAATGTTTTTTTTTATAACAGTTGTTTTAATACAATTCAATACAGTTTGAAGCTAAAATGACTTTTGGAAAGTTGCAAACAAAAAAGTTGGCAGTTGCAAAGAGTCAAGTATGTTAAAGCTTCCGGAAATCAACATCTTCCGCAACAGTTTATTACTTGTTTGAGCTCCGTAACAACGATAAAGTTTTTACATTAGATTTGCATTTAGTTGAAAAGTTTATGAAGATAGTAAATACATCTGTGGAGTTTGCATGTACATACATACATACTACATACACATGTAAGTACCGAAAAAGTATTATATGTACCCATAACCAGTTGGAGCAGTAATTGCAAGACTATGCTAGCTCAAGAATGTAACAAGCGCCGCCTTCAGTGGGTAGCTCTAATACGTGGGCATTAAGTCCGAAGATTCCAGTACCTAGGAAATGCATTTGTATTTATTTATTTATTTCATTTAAAACAATACAAAAGCCAAATTGGCCAAAAAAATAGTATTGCATCGCAATTTAACAATGCCTGATCTTACATGTTCTTTTATTAAAGCTAAAAAATAAAAAGTTATTACTATAATAACTATAATTAATAAAATATCAAAATCACATACATATATAATTCTCCTACTCTCTTTGGCTCCCCAGCCATGATTAATCAAACATAATAATCAGCCTAAGTATATAGGTAATAAGATAAGATAAATAACGGTAAAGTTAGCGCAGTAACATGAAAACTTTAAAATGTCTTAATAATTATTGCGTTGACGCTAAATGGCGATTAAGTTTCACTCTAAAGACATTATTGGAGTGAGAAAAAATTTTTAAATCAAATGGTAAATAATTCCACCAACGAGCAACTCGTACCAAGAAATATCTTTCTAAAGTTGAACATGTAATCCTTGGAATAAGAATCTGACTGTTTCTAGTAGACCTAGAGAATTGAAAGCGACTACAAAAGTCAATTACACAGGCATTCCGCATTGACTTATAGAAGAATATTAAATTACGGTATTTGATGAAATTCATAAAGGACAAGCTCAAAAACTTGACAACAAAGCTGGATATGTGATCGCGTCTATGAACCGAATAAACATATCTTACAATCGAATTTACAATTCGGTTCAATTTAACCAGGAACATGGAGACAGTACCCGCCACAACTTCCAATCCATATAAAACCAAAGGCATCATCAGAGACCTAGCCACTCTCAGCTTAACAAAAAGTTGCAAATATATGTTCAAAGAATAAATTCTACGTAGAAGAAAATATACCCTCCGATGAATTGAATTAATGTGGGATTCAAATTTCAACTGGGCATCAACAATAGTACCCAAACACTTATGCTGGTCAACAAACTCAATACACTGCCCGGAGGTACTAATATTAAGAGTCTGTACAAATTTGGAAGAAGAGCAACACAGTAAAGCCTTACCGTCTAATTCATAAAAATTATAACAGGTTTATAAAGCTCTTATTTGACAGATTTTCCATACAAATATGTCAAATAACAGTCTTATAAACCTGTAATAATTTTTATGAATTAGGGGGTTAGTCTTTAGGGGATTTATTGAAAGAGAGTTTCTAGTCGTCCAGTTAGAAATGCATTCTAACGAGTCATTAACATTATCCTCCAAGGTACCAACAGAATTTCGCTCACAATTGAATAGCAGAAGGATGTCATCTTTCAAGTTTGCTGCCATTTACTTACATTGTTTACATTGGTACATGTAGCCACAATAAAGCGTCGTGTACTTAAAGGCCCCCCCACACAACTTGTTTATACAAGTTAATTATGCTAACATATTATTTAATAAAAAAAATATTTTTTGTTTATTTTATTTTAATTTTTATTTTGTACTTAATGTTAAAATTTCTTATTACTAAAATTCATTATTATTCTAAAGTTTATTATTTATTAAAGCCATCTCAGGGACCCGCTGTTAGGCTGGTGTGTGATCAGGCTGATCTTAATTGTTATTCTTGACTGACTTTTAATTTGAACTTTTAATTAACAAGAAGCATAATTTTGTCTGCAGTCACGTTGCATTTTTAATAAGAAAAATGCAATCACGTTGTCAAAGTTAAAAACAACGGTTTAGTGTTACAATTTAAAATTTATTAGAATAATTTTCGTTCACACTGCGTCAGCATAAAATATGCTTAAATCGTGAGAAAGTAAATAAATTTGAAAAATAAAAATTAAGGAATGTGACATCATACCTTAACTTACATACATGTGTTTCTTTAAGTCTTCAAGTCACATGTTTTGCTTCATGTCAATCAAAATTTTTCAATTTACATAAGGTTTTCAATTTTTGGTTACAATCGTACCTGTACAATTACATGTGACATTGCAACAGCTGATATGTTCAAAAATTAAAATTTTATTATTTGCTAAAAGTGTTTTCGAAAGCAAGTGCTATAAAAAAAAATTGTATTAATAATAATTTCAATATCAACTATTATTCACAATTTTATTAGCAATAATCTATAATAACATAAAGAATCACAATTTTTATTTGTGTTCTCCAAGTCGTTCGTTTGTAGCATAATATAGCTTGTCTCCGTCGAAACTATTTTAATTCTGTCACTGAAGTACTGGAGATGCAAGCGTTGGTTTTCAATTTTTTGCTTTTCTAATGTACAAATATTATGTTAAATGACTTTTAACTGGCTCAAGCTCAACCCTTGGTTGATCACTTTTTTTTTATCAATGTAAATTAAGTAAAGAAAAGTAAAATTTTATAGCTAGCTGGACACCGGCTGTTTCTGGGTAGCAAGCACCCTATGAACTTTGAACGTGTCAAGTTTCACTCATACTTTTACTCACAGCTCATACAATTTTACTTTCTATTTATGTACTGAACTAACCAAAGCAGTGATCTGTTTGTAGTCTATTTTCTGGATGAATTTTTGTCATCACAACTGCTCCTTTTTTTTTGAGAGCTTTCTCTTATATGTTTTGGTTTACATCCTGGAGATCAAGAGGCTCATTTTATTGACACAATTTTAATTACGTTGAACTACGGTACTGTAATACATTTACATATATGAAATGACTTTCAACTGGCTCACGTTCAACCCTTGGTTGGTCACTTTTTATCAATATTTTGGTGATATCAAAAAATTATATTTTAATATACATAGTTTTTACTTATTTTTATATTATTTGATCTTGAGATTATTTAATTAATTATGCAAGCTTTAGATCTTTTGTTTTTCTGCAGGTTGCCGTGCTGGATAGTCCCATTCTGTGTAGATGTTTCCTAAACTGCAGATTTTGCGGAGAAGAAGAGGAGTCAATGGAACACTTGATTACTGAATGTGTGGCACTTGGCCACAGAAGATACAGGCTGTTGCAGGCCTATACATTGGGTTCACAGGACTTGCAAGGGCTTCCACTGAAGGAGCTAGTACTGTTTCTTGATGTATTAAACTCGTGAGGGAAAGGGGTTGCACAATAGATCATTATTGGTCGCAGTGCAAAGGGCCATCCTGGACCAACCTAGCATAAATAATAATAATAATTGTTTTTTATAAAAAAAAATAATTTGAAACAATTATATTTATTTATTTTCAATATTTCGCCAACAATTTGTTGGCATCTATTGTTGGCATCAGTAGAAATATAATAGTGAACAAAAGTTGCTGCTTTATTGATCTGAGTTGCTGCAATTTTGTGCTAAAACAATTTTTGCTAGATTTGAAGACCTCGAAGTGAGCAAATTATATTGGAGAAGTAGAGAAAAAGAAAAATATTAAACAGGGAATTAGTTTATATTGTTTCCTTTTAGCGTAGGGATTTGATTGAGTAATAATTAGCTTTCAACAATAATGGACGTATGGTAAGAAAGCTTCAGGTAAGTATATTTTTAAAATAGGTAAGTAAAAGCAATAGGTATTGAAGTTGTTCTCTTTGCAGTTATATCGGAATGAATTTTTTTTTTTAACTGACATTTTTTAATTAATTTTTTAGACAGGTAAGACAAAGATTAAAAGGTATGTAAGTATTTTTTCATCAACAAAAATAAAGGAAAAAGTATAAATTTTAGGTAAGTACTAGCAGACCCGTTGCCTGCTTCGCACGGCAAAACAAAATAAGAAAAGAAACACACTTGTAAACCATATATGGGCCACTGCCTACGTAGTGTATAAGTTTGGTTGAAATCGCACGACGCGTTTATAATTAGTTCGGCGACGTACATACATATACGGACTTATTTTTATATATATGTATGTAGATTTAACAATTCATTTTCATTCAAAAATGCATGAGATTAATAAATATAGATTAAAAAAAATGCGGTCGGGGGACCCCCATTAGGAACGAAGCTCCTTACGTTTTTTCTTCATCTTCGAATGTAATACAAGGTGAAATCTGCGTTTGTTTTTGAAATTTTATATACTTATTTAAATTTATGTTTTATTTTTTTACTTTTGACACATGCAGTTTTTTTTTTTGTCAATCTGCTACAAACCAAAGAAAAGCAACTGTTGGTAAATTTTTCAATTTTGCTGTTTTTTGTTGTGACATACTTTACTTTAGCGACATCTAGCAACTGGTAGTGTCAGTTTTCGCAACTAATTAATATTTATTGGCTTGTGTCTCCGCTGACGTCAAATAGTTTCGCTACTTGCCGCCCGTCATACACGATTGTTTGCCGAAAGATACACCAATACATATAAACAGCTCACACGCTTTCGTGACGATTTCTACTAATTTGCCCTACCAGCAAGCCGCGTTAAGGAACTTCGTTCCAAAAAAAATTTAATAATTTATAATTGTCCAAATTAATTTGGACAATAGTTAACACCGCCAAAAATTTGCGGAAAGGGTTCTTACAATTAGCGATGGAAAATTTCATGATAAAAACATTATTAAAAAAAAAGAAATGCGGTCGGGGGACCCCCGTTAGCAACGAAGTTCCTTACGTTTTTTTTCATCTTTGAATGTAATACAAGCTGAAATCTGTATGTTTTATTTTGCGTTGTTTTTAAAATTTTGAAATTTTATGATTCCTTAAATTTTTGGAACGTTTTCAAACTAATTAATATTTATTTGTATGTGTCTCCGCTGCTGTCAGCGGAGACACTGCCAATCATACACAATTTCTTTTCGACAGTACACCAATACATATAAACAGCTCACACGCTTTCGTGACGATTTCTACTAATTTCCACTACCAGCAAGCCGCGTTAAGGAACTTCGTTCCAATTATAAATTTAATGGAAGATAATAATTTTCTTAAGTATTTGACTAGAAAGCTTGTGAAGCAATTTTAGAAATGGGAGATCTCAAAATATGATTAGTGCAAGAGAACCAAAGGTTTTCAAGACTTTCACGTACATACCAGGATTATCAGAAAAATTGGCAAAATCTAATATATATAACAACAAAAAATATAGGATTGCTAATAGAAATTATAACACATTGGATAGAATTTTCAGTAAGACCAAGGATAGAATTGATAAATGGAATATGTTGAATTTGGTGTGTAAGATTCCTTGTCGGGGAAATGATCAAGAGAATTGCAATAACGTTTATATATTTACTACAAAGAATAAGTTAAGGACAAAATTGCAGGGCATAACTCAGACCAAAAGTATAGGCATATTAATTCGCAAAGAAAAGCATTATCTTCTCATTGTTCTACGTTAAATCACTTTCCTCACTTTGAAAATGTTTCCATATTAATAACAGAAAATAATTATAAAAATCGTTACATGTTAGAAATGTTAGAGATTATTAACACACCAGCAACACAGAGAATAAATTTTTATTCAATATTAGAAAATATCAACCAACAATGGAAAATTTGTGTTTAATAAAAATTTGTATTCATAAACGTACCATAGTAAATTAATAAAATTATGATTATTTTATTTTTTGTTCTGGCAGTGTCCATACATTTTTCGGCTTGTTATGTAAAAAGAGCAAAGAGAAATTCATTCGTGTAGTCATGAAAATTACATTTTATAAATTGTAATGCCATGATCAATATTTCTTCGATAATAATTAATAATATTTTTAATTAGTTTTGTCGGGTCTTCCTCAGAAGGGTCTTGAGAAAGATTTTTTTATGATAATATTGTATTCACCAACATTCTTAAAGAAGGCAAGGAACGAAAAGTTGAGTACTTATTTGATTTGTATACCACGGCTGTTTCACGTCCACCACGACGCTAACCATCACCCAGGTCATGACCAATTGCATACCCATTGCATACATAATTGTACAGATAGACATCCATGGACCAGTACTCAGGGTATGACCCTTATACATATGTATATGCATTACATTATACTGCATCTAAGAAAATGGAAAGAAAGAGTGACATGCGGAAAGGGGAAATAGCGAGTGTTTGAGGACATTTGATACACAAAAAGTTTATAACATTTAATTTTGCAAAGTTAAGTAAATCAGAACTAATTAATTAATTAATTCGTCTGTTTAATGTCCTGAGTATATGCCTTCGACAATATCCAGTGAACAGTAGTTAGCGCATTCTCTTCTATACTGCAAAACTTCGAATATACATATAGAGGGAAAACAGAGAAGACAAAATAACCACTACACGACCTATTACGAATTTAGTTACTATAACTTTGACGATCTTATTTAGAAAAATATTTTATGTTTATTTGTTATTTGACAAATATCTCTACAACACTTGTTAAATAGACGTTTATTAGTCATGAAATAATCAAATTAGTCGGTAAGCAAATACGTCTTCACCTATTACGATTCCACACCGTATGTAAGGAACCCCAAAAAAAAAAACACGTCCGCACTCAACAAACATTCACAAACAACTGACTATCTATATATTAAATCTTATTAATCAAATTTCAATTTTATCACTGTGCTTTTCTGTTGATTGAAATATATTTCATAAATTCTCATCAACATCTAATTGATTTCCAACTGACTTTTGAATTTGTTGCAGTGATGACAACGCTTTTCAAACGTCGGGCCCAGCGATTTTTTAAACATTAATTTAATTTTATAGTCGAAGTACGTGATTTACAACTATGCAACGTTTACGAATTAGACGGAATATAAATAAATGTACAAAAAACTAAAAATGTCATAAAACCAAAATGTTGGGAGCTGTTTTTTTTTTAAGCTTGTGTTTATGTGTTTCAAATTGATAAACTTAACATTTTTCCCCACATAAAAAAATGCGAAACGCTAATTGCAGTTTACAGCTTTACGCCTAAACTTGTGATCTTTGGCAAAACTAAGGCATGCAACATTTCTTAAAAATCAGATCGACCTTTAGAAATGTTTTCCAATCACATGCAGCATATGGTCAAAAAATAATGCAGTAACACAGTATTTTATTTGCCTTTCATTTCAATGGGAAAAATATTGAGAACAAGATCAGAAATTCATTTTTATTTAAAAGAGTTTCTTATTTACATATGTATGTATGTATATTAACTTATTGTTTCAAAGATTTAAGTAAATTAATTGCAAAAATTAAGTGCAATCTTTTTTAGAGAAAAAATTCTATAAATTTGTCTCTATTTATCTCTATTTATCAAATTTTTTCTATTTGCAAATATAAAAATAAACTCCCACAAATGTTTCAAACAAATTTATTTATGTCTTAAGTTGTTGCAGCTAAATGTCATTTTAAATTCATACTCTTGCAACAGCAGCAACGTTTTACCAAAACGAAGTTTTATTGAAATAAACACAAATGTAACACGCTCAACAATAATATTTGCCAAAGTACTATATCAAAAAGAAAACGTCTCTGTAATACCAAACACACCGAATATAAATACACTCTACGACGCAAAGGAAACTTTTTACATGATAAATTGTTAAAGTGCATTTATACTGGAGGAAATAAAACAGATTTATAGGTATCTTTAACTTACAGCACTCATAAGAAAGTATTTTTTTTTTTTTATTTTGGACCAATACTGAGGAAAGGACTCTTATGTATGCATCACCGAAGCTCAGGAAATAAGCTAAGTATTTAGAAACGGAAAGAGGAAGAGCGTTCTTGTAAGTTTGATTTGAACATTCCCATATTACAACTGTAGGCAATTTATTCTACCGGCAGGCCACCGTTGAAAAGCAACTTCTGCATAACGAAACATAACTTCTGATTTACTATCTAATTGGACTGAGAATGGATGAGCCCTGGGGCCAAATCGTTGAACGAATTCCGTCACTTATGCTGTGTGTTTGTTTATTTATTTTGTTTTTGTTTTATACTATTTTTGCTCGATAGTTCATCCGATATCGAAAGCGACAATTTGCCCCCTGGACGATGAACATGTATTGCATAAAAATAGACGGGTTTTGAGATCGACATCCCTGAGGATCTTGCAATTTTGTAAAAGTGATTGAGTAAACAATTGGCGTACTCATGGTTGTGGTATGACCATTATATTCGTGATTTGTTTCTTTTTTCCAAAAACAACGGGTATTTTGGTATGTGTTTTATTTTTTTTTTTTTTTTTTTCACAAAACTGAAAAATCAAGTTCATTAAATTTTTCGCACGGACAAACGGAATACAAAATTCCAATGTTTGTGTAAAAATCATAAAAATTTGTTTTTGTCAAATAAATTCTCGTTATTTGTGTGCAAAAAGTAAAAATTAAAGGCAACATATCAGTTATTGTTTTGGTATGAAATAGTCAACACTTTGTATTGTAAAGGTTCCGCCAAAAAACTTTTTGTTATGAAAACGGCGCAAAACATCGAGTGTAGTTTCGGCTGTGTGGCACGTAACGCCGTCCTGTTGAAACCAAATGTTGCCAATATCCTCCTCTTCAATTTTTGTGAACAAAAATTCGTTCAACATGGCCCGATAAGGATCGCCATTGACTGTAACGGCCACTCCTTGCTCATTTTCGAAGAAAAATGGCCCAATTATGCCTCTAGACCAAAATCCGCACCAAACAGTGACTCGTTTTGGGTGCGTCAGCTTTTCTGTGCCCCAAATGCGACAATTTTGCTTATTTACATAACCGCCAAGATCAAAATGAGCTTCATATGAAAAGATGATTTTTTTATCAAAATCGGCATCTTCTGTTAGTCGATCGCAGGCCCACTTAGCGAAGCGTATACACAACCATATTCGTTCAGCTGAAGGAAAAAACTAGTTATCTGTCAAATCAGACATGAGCTAAGTGTTACCATTCACGAAATAAGCACTAGTTGCAAAAAAAACGTTAGATGGCGGACCCTGTATAAAATAAGATGCATATCTTGTTTTATACCATATTGTCATCGGGGATGGTTACGGTTAACAATAAAATCTTTTTTTACATCACCCCTGTGTTATTCCAAGTGCTTTATATCTATACTCACTAAGTATACACAGTCGTCAGCGATTGTTTTGCGCAGTCCTGTGCCATAAATGTATATTCTGTGCACCTGTTTTCTGGATGGCAATATAGATCCCATATATTCGAGCATACTTGTCCAACTAAAGTCTATTACAGGCCGATAGAATTTGATGCCATTTTTAAGTGATGGACGAATACAAGAAAGTCCTACTTTTCAGTACAAATAATTATAGCTTTTAGTGTTTTCATTAGTTTGGCCTCTAAAAACTGTTGTCCATAGATGCAGGACAAATGAAAATAATAAACTGGACGAGGACTTCAAAATGTTGAAAACTTTTTTGTATAAGAACTACCTTAAGGAAGCAAGATTGGGAGTTGGTGTGTTGCCCAAAAACTTTAGAAAGAAACAAATAAATTAATCATTTTGTGTGGGAGCGCCCCTAATGAGCAGAGATAAAGTGTCGATGTTTTGGACTAAATTTGTAAAAATAAAAAAATAATGGGGGTTGATTATACATTTGGATTCCATGGCCAATCTGAAACTAGCTAAGAGAAAAAATTAAAAATGTAAAAAAACTATGGGAGTCCGCTAAGGGACAGAGGTACGGTGTAGTTGTGATCAGAAAAAAAATTTAAGGGCGACCGGTCGTACACTTGACCACCCCAGATGCACCCTACAGCTAATTAAGGCTATGGAGAATGAATTAGAAAATCATTTTTGTATAGAAGCACCACAAGGAGAAAGACTAAAGTGTTGGCATGTTTAAAAAAAAAACATTGAGGAAGAAAAACTAATGCAGGACGGTCATACATTTGACTTCTCTAGCGGCACTGTGTAACGAGGGGCAAATTTTTTATTATTATTTTACTTAGTCTACATAATAACAAATTTTTTAAGACTATTGATTTGCATGGGAGCCCTCCTGTGGAGGGGATATGTTCACACAAATTGTTGACGAGAAAAACTTAGTGGTCGTCAGTCTTATATTTTACCCAAGGACAGTTCTGATGATTTTTGTGAAGAAATTCCCATGTGGTTGAAAGTCACACACAGCATCAACTCTTTTTTAGTCTTAGACCAGTACTCAGGGGATGACCGCTACATTTCCTTGTACTGGAACATGATACAACTAACAAGGTAGCCTTTTCGCTACAATAAGAACAACTTCAATAAAAAATAACATGCATTTTGTTTTTGTACAACTTATGCAAACTGTCAAAAAGACGGCACTTCTACATTTACAGAAGAGAGATGCACTGAGCTTACGCGGATTAGCTATCTCGTTTCGGCTGTCTTTCATCTCTGCAATCTCTTGACAACCTAAAGTAGTCAGTTGATTAACGGTTTAGCTGACGAGGCTACCTTGTTAATTGTATCATGGTACTGGAACTAGGAAAATAGAAAAGGAAGAAGGAGGAAAGAGGGAGTGGCTGATATAAAGAGGAAAATGGGGAGTGCTGATGGACGTTTGATTAACCAAAACATTATAATACAAAAATGATAAACAATTGCATAGCATAAAAAAAAGAATATTTACTATTTCAAATCGGAGTAAAAGTCAGAATTAACTGCTGTTAATTTGTCTGTTCCAGTCAATAACATTTAACGCAATCTCTTCAATATTGCAAAACTTCGACTATACAGAAAGAAAACAGAGACGACAAAATAACCACGACAATGAACTTAATTATTTATTCGCTATAAGAGCCAATTGAAATTTATTACTTTAGGTCTAAAAAAATTTTGGAATAAGTAGTTGGGCTTCAAACATTCTTTTTTGCTTTTTCAAGTCTACTGATGAGTTGTTTAGCAGCAACGAAATGTCGGCGGCATATAGACGGCTGAAAGAGACAGAAAGCATTAAGGTATATTTTTTTAGACCTAAAGTAATATCTGATACTTATTAAAACAAGAGTTTAATGAATATAAAATATGTTTTTAAATAAACCAGTAAACGAACACACATTCACTTATTATCTTATAAAAAGGATCACAAAAAACACGTCCGCTCTCATCAAACATTCACAGCCAACCAATCTGAGACTTGATTATTTGTTACACTATCAACCGTTTAACACAAAATTTCAAATATGCCTTATCATTTAGAAATTTTGTTCAAAATGCCTTATAAAGGTTAGGTTAAAGCTTACAAAAGATAAAGTTTTCCACAGTTGGAACACAATCGGCAATGCAAAGGAAGGGCTGCCTTTTTGTAGCTAAATTTGCAAAAACGACACCATCCAGAAAATAAATAGTCGAAAACTTTCAAACAAGCAAAGCAAAAACAGATAAACGACTCACAAAAAAGTTCAAAGTGAAGACAAAAACATTAACTGTGATATAAAAGAGCAAGAAATAAATAGTCACTCACTATTACTCATGGTGTGCAGATTAAAAGAATAAAAACAAAGTTAAATGCAACAAATGCGTTAAATGGCACAAAAAGAGTGGAACTTCCTTTTAAAACTTTTGATAAATTAAGACACTATTTTATTAAGTGTAGATATTCAATCGCAGAGACTAACATTTATGAAAACGTATTCGGAATTTCAGCAAACTCGCAAGAAGAGAATTTTAAAATATCAATCTACAAAATACATATGTATAATGTGCAGTTTTCATTTAAAAAATTTGTCGGTTTCAGTTAAAAAAGTATGTTCATAAACAAAACGTATGATCGAAGTCGTGTATCACAGATCGATTCACTCACCCATCACTCGTAGTTGTTTCACTGTAAGAGCGAATGCGCGTCTTGTATGAATTTTGATCGGCTCAACATATAATATTGACCACCAATACCAAGACAATAGGTTCTTTGAACTTTCTGCATTGCACTGATGTTGCATTTACATTCCATCTACGCGTATAGCTACCAGTCTATAACAGTATAGTTAATAATTGGCCTTACCGCTCTTTCATAGAGCCAATGTATCGTCTCTGGACTCACTATCTTGAGCCTATGGCTCGTTTATAGAGCGACCATCACACGTAAGTCTAAGTGGTATTTCCATTTCAATTTCCGATCAAGCATAATAGCATGTTTTCACGACATGAGCTTCACTCTCTCGATTTGTGCTTAACACCCTAATCAGGAGCGAAGCAACCTGCTTCGCTACACACAATTTTGAGAGCGAATAAAGTAGCCTCATATTGAAGCTACGTGCGAAAAATGCCTGTCTTCTCTAATTTATATCGAAAATTTATCTGCGCTATTTGTCAAAATCATATATTGTAAGCAAAAAAAAAAAAAAAGAAGAAAATGTACATAATTGTCTCACAAAAATAAAAGTTAAGATCTGGGTTACATTTAATGACCTGCAATGCCAACTCCGAAGATATTTCCATATGAATGTGGTTTTTTTTGCGACAACGCTTTCACTTATTTTTTATCTCTTTAGAAAAATTTTTTATACGAAATTAATGGAAAATTTATGTTGGCTTATTAAAAACAAAACACATAGACGAGTCGTGTAAACAGTGTGATTCCTAAATATGATTGACAGAGCGAACCAGTTGATTCAATTCGTAATGGAAACATACATACTATAACTCTCATAAAATTTGCTCTATCGAAAACCAAGAAACCACCGCTCATCATAAGATGCTATCTATATTCAACCTCCTTCCAAGCAAGCCAATTTTGAGTTTTGTCTGGGCGTATACTTCAATCCCCTGCTGCATCTTCGGCTCTTCACCTTCTAATGATGGGTCCAGAGAATTTGTAATAAAATCCTCCCTTTATGTCGTGTACTCCAATCGCATGTCGCCGGATGACCTAAAACCAATCCCGGGAATGTATAAATAAATGTATTATTAAGCGAAGACTTCTTTTATACTTAAACTCCATTGAATATACTTATAATTGCTTTTAATATTGTAATATAATTTTTGATATGCCAATTCATCCTGTTCTCTACTATATGTACTAATTTCTCAGCTGTTGTATGCATTTAGCTGAAATAAATAAATAAATAAATAAATAAATAAAAGTATACATATCGTTGAAAGTCCCTTTAATTTCAATTGCATCAAGTGATCTTTCTGTAAAATGAGGTGTTGTTGGTTATCCACCACATGTGCTAATTTTCGAATTTTTCTAGTTTATTCCCTTGACTTCCAAATACTCACACATTTGTGTAATGAGACTTCAAAGATTGCTGTTCTTTGAAAACCACCTTGATTTAATTTTTCTAGTCATGTTACTGAGAGAAAAAGATAGATAAAAACTGCAGAGAACAGGCAATATGGTACATATGTAATAATTAAATTGCTTAGCTTGATGCCCATTCACCAGGCTTCCTGTAATTCAGGTAACAAATTACTCTTTTAAATTCCATCTAAAGCGCAGTTAAACTTTTCGGGAGACAGAAAAAATCTTACAAACAAAAACTTTTCTACTCCAAATGAAATTTAAAGCTTTTAGTAACAACACAAAAAAAAGGATAACTTATTGGATTTAAAGTTTTTGTTCGTTTTCGTTTTCGTTTTTTTTTTTTTTTGCAACTGCAAACAGTCAACTTGACAATGTCAACGAAATTGTAGTTTATTACTTTTTACAATTTGTCGTTCTTTGTCTAAGACAATGTAAGTACATATTTATGTATGTATGTATGTATGTATGTATATAAAAATGTGCAAATACAAAAACGTTTATACATATGTATGTATGTATGTACGTACCTGCCGAATGTATGTACAAATATTTAAACAAAATAGTTGTATGTGATATAGGTATATTATATATGCGTGTGTGTATGTAAATAGGTATGCATCAGATACCGATATATCCGTATGAGTTAGGTGTACGTACTTCTTAATTTTTATGAATAATATCAAGGCAGATTGATACCAGGTAATCGCATAACTACAACAAACACTGCATGTATTTTGTTGGTAGAAAAACTGTATAACTGCTATCCGTTTGTTCGCGTATGTGTGTTTGTGTTGTGTATTTTGACAGTTATACATGCTAAAAGCAGTAGTCAGGTGGGCTTGTAAGCCTACCTGGTATCAAGCTGCCTTGATTAATATTAAGTTTGTTCCTGTACTCAAAGTTCGGGCAAGTGAGAGAGCATTTGAGAGAAAAATATTCTTGTTCTTCTTGCAAGAAACAGTCTGCATTTTTTCTAGTTTGGGTAAGTAGTGAAACAGTCAGCTGCTTCAAAAACTAAGCAATAACAAACAAAACGGTTCATCTAAAACAACCAATATAACAGAAATTTTGATTTTTTTGAAACAGTATTTTATATAAAGGTACAGTATTTATCGGATATAAGAAACTTGAAAAATCCACGAAAAAAGTTTCTTATAAGCGTTTCTTTCTTATATACAATTATTTTATATAAGAAACTTACTTCTTATATAAGTAGCTATGGCCATAAGGCATTTGTTTCTTATATGAATATACGAGCTTTTTTACCTTTTTATGTATGTATATACGTAGATGTATGTATGTAAATAGAAAAATAAAGCAAATCAAATTTTATTTTATTAACCCCTTTAGTAAATAGATATAAAAAACTAGACAACTTCAATTTGAAAAAAAAATTATATGTAGTAAATGTAAATGTACATACATACATAATTCCTTTTGTACTATTTATTTATTTATTTACGAGGCAAGAAACAAAAACTTCTTATGAGCACTAAAAGTAAAAAAAAAACTTGTTGTTGTTGTAAAACTGCCAGAAAACAGAGTTGTCCATGCAAACTACATAAATTCAGTGTTGCCCTTGAAAGTTTCTTATATAAATCCTTTTTCTATACATTTTGTGGTTTTGGTGTTCAAGAAAAATGTTCTTTTATCAGTTTTTTTCTTATAAGCGTTTTTCTTATATGAAACTTTTTTGTTAGAAAAAACACTAAAAAGACATGGTGTTTTTGCAAATGTTTCTTATAAGCGTTTTGTTCTTATATCAGATGTTCTTATATCCGATAAATACTGTACCTGGTACCTGCAAAGGGTTTTAAAATATAAATACATACATCTAGAAAAAGATTTCATTTTCCCAATTTCAATTTCCATCACAGCATCAAAACATGTCATATGTATGTATGTATTTATGTATGTATTTTTTTTTTTTTTTTTTTTAATAGAAATGTGGGTTTTAGTGTTCCCGTACTTTTGTGCGTTTTTGTCTATTATTGAGATTATTATTGGCACTTTCTTTAAGACAATTTCTCTTACGACAAGATGAGCGACAAAGAGTTGAAAACATCTTAGGGTAAATAATTACACTGTGCTAGTTGAAAAAACCGACAAACGGGGCACCCAGTGACTAAACATAATTCGGGTACGCTGAATTCAGTGGTGCTATCCGTTTTTCTAGGTTAGCTCGCGTTTTCGAGATTTACCGTTATTTTAAAAATGGAGGAGGTTGCACTACATGTATTGATCTAACTAAAAAAATTTTTCGTTTATTGAACTTTAATAAAAAACCGAAATTCCACAAAAACCGCGCCCTTTTATATGAAAAATTCCCAAATTTTCTTAAAGAAATTGAAAATTGTGTCCTTTCATACCTACATTGAGATGTAAGCAAATAGAAATTCGCGACCTTTAATACCTACATTTTTCTTAAGCAAGCAGAACTAGGGATGCCAATCGGAATATCCCGAAATGCAGGGATTTTGAAATTATATAATACAAACATTTTCTTCAAGTGCACCACTTGTAATTTTAATGAGTATCTGAAACACCGTGTTAATAAGTCAATTACTGGAACAAAAAATTAGCTACTTTTTACGTCATTTGATTTGATGGAATAATTTAAGGTGCTCTTCAAGCGAAGTACAAATTATGCAAAAAGGTTTCATAACACTTTTTTAACACATCTTAATGTTAGATAATTACAAAAAACTTTTTATATGAACATGCAGAAATGTACTTTAATGAACAAAAAAAATTTTTTTTCAATTTTTGAGGCTTCGTCTGGTAACAGGTTGAAACTACAATTTTTCATCTTTTGTGAATAAAATCAAAAGTTGCCCACAGATTTTAGTCATTTAAAGCTCGTTTTGATTCAAACATAATTTTATACATGGGAAAATTTGTTGGCATAGCTTAATTTTTCAATTTTTTATGCAGTTTTAAAGATCACAAAATTTCAAGAATTTGCAAAAAATAATTTTTTTCTTTTTTTTTTTCTAAAAAATGAAATTTCTTTTTAATGAATTATATATCAGATTAAAGGTTATTTTATTGCGGAATTTCGGTTTTTTACTAAAGTTCAATAAATGAAAAATTTTTTTAGTTAATTCAATACATGTAGTGCAACCTCCTCCATTTTTAAAATAACGGTAAATCTCGAAAACGCAAGCTAACCTAGAAAAACGGATAGCACCACTGAATTCAGCGTACCCGAATTAGGTTTAGTCACTGGGTGCCCCGTTTGTCGGCAAAAAAAAGTTTCAAATTCAAGCACAGTGTTATTGAAGGCAATAAGAGAGATATGTATGTCCTTTCATGTTCTCTTCTGTTGCGTATACAATATGGATACTAAGGTGCGGTTTATTTTTGAAAATGCGAATTTGCAATGAATTCAGCTATAGTGGGATAAAACGTGAGACCGACCCGCATTAGTTTTTTTGTCCCCAACCTATGCCTCTAATTACACCAATGTAGCCTCACTGTCCTTTTGGAGTAGTTAAATGTAAGACCAATCCCCATTAGTTTTCCTTTCCCGACATTTCCTCAGAATAAACCATCCTTATATGTCATCTCTTTAGGGGACCCCCATACAGAAATTGTTTTAGAAATTATCCACCATCGTCTCACCTACCCCGAGGGTGGCTCTGAAAGAATCAATTAATGGCTGACGCCTTATTTATTCTACGAAGTAGTTTTTCTAACACATTCAGTAGTTTCAGAAAAATTCCTTAGAATTTTCCTAAAACTTTTCTTCCACCTTCCTAACTATTGCATTGCGTCTCTGGAGGAGTCAAATGTTCTAATCTAACTTGACGAAAAAAAGAGCAAATAAAACCGTTTTTAGAAATGAATAACCATCGTTTTCACGAGATATATACAACCGTAAACGTTGGTTCATTTCTCGAAGAGATTTTGTTTTCTCTTTTTTCGCCAAGATACACAAAGGATTCGTTTTTTCCTAAGAAATGTCGAAAGGGAAAAACTAATTGGGGCCAATCAATCTCTTTAATCCTCCAAAGGCGGCACGGGACTAGGTGGGTAGATGGAAGAAACATTCTTAGGAACATTTTTGTTTGTGTGAGATAACGGAAGGCTGTATTTAAAAAACTATATGAGAGTATGCATTTGATTATTCCAGATGCACCCTGGGGCAACTTAAGACGATGGTAAAGAGTTCTTAAGACTATTTTTGTATTCAAGAATTCTATGGGAGATCCAGAAGAGGAAAAAACAGGGGACTGCTAAGACTTCGCAAGCCCGAATTAAATAGAATAATGGGAGTTATGACAGGTCACCCTCAACTACTGGAAATTAGGGAACTTTTTGAATGACACGGAACTTGTGAATGACCTCTGCGTCAAACATATTGTGATTAAATACACGGAGTGCAAACCAAGCCTATACTGGTATAAGTGTACGTCGCACGACATGGGCAAACAACGCTTCTAATCAACCTAACCTAAACTTTTTTGTATTGGTGCCCACTATGTCCAGAAATGTAATCAGACTTGGTCATACATTTGTCTCCTCAAGAGGCATAGTAGAGCTAGTTAGGACTATGGAGAGAAAATTTATGCAAGTCTTATTTTTGTATGAGAGCCCTTAAGGAGGGTAGGTAGCGGATTAATTTGTTCCGGGGAAATGTCGAAAAAGAGAACTAAGGGTGAGGGTAGTATTCTGTGATGAACACACTAATAATTTCATAGTTAGTATTAAATTTGTTCCCGTACCCAAGGTTCGTGCAAGTGAGAGAATTTTTGAGGGAGAAATATTCTTGTTCTGGTTGCACAAAGCAGCCTGCAATTTTTCTCGTGCTACTTTGGGCAAGTAGTTAAGCAATCAGGTGTTGCAAAAAGTAAGCAATAACAACCAAAGAAGTTCATCTGAATCAACCAACATAACAAAAATGTTGATGTTTTTGAATTAGTATTTCATATAAAAATATATGCAAAGCACCTTAAAATTTAAGTGTGTCCAGTAAAACATTTCATTTACCTAAAATTTACGTGCCAATTTTCATTACAGCACCAAAATATACAATGTTATTTTGTGAGATAGAAATGTGCATTTTTGTCTATTATTGAGAGAAATTCATGATTCTTCTCATTTTACTTTGCCCGAAAAGTACGGGATCAAACCTATTTTATAACCAATACTGTAACGAGTAAAAGAATCGCCACCATTATGGTATCTTTTTATCCCTACATGAGGGGAGTTTCAATTCAGTATTCTGTGGTGGCAATAATGCCTGTTCAAGACTTTTTAAACCATAATGTTTGTTGCATTAAAACCAAAATGCAAAAATCTGGCATTAATTTAATTTTTACAAATACTGTAACAGTCGAATAAAGATGTAATCAAAATGTTGTTTCAATTTACTTTTTTATTCATCAATAGCTACTTAAAATAATTTACAGAATACAAATGTAATTAATATGTATGTATGTATGTATTTTACACAAATAAGCGTTGTTTTATTACAAGTATGTGTACGTTTTTTAATTGTAATGTATTTTGCCTACTATAACCAACGAAACGTTATTTTTACAATTCTTTTTTTCTCTGCGTAAAAGTAAAAATGATAGCAAAATAAGTTGTTGTGTCAGTGTGCTGCTTCAGTGTTTCTGTTTTCTTGATTTATACTAATTTTATTTAATTTAGCATCCCATATGTTATTTAACTCTACATTGTAAAGAAACTCATTAAAAAATCTAGAAGAGGGAGAGTAAAACAAATTAAAATAAAGTATGCGCATTTGTAGCAAGTTAAACTAAACAATTTAAATTAAAAAAAAAGAACGATTTCATTCCTTGGAAACCTCGCCCTCCACAAAAAAAAAAATGGTGTTAAGTTTTTATATCTATAACCACTTAGTAGCTTCTATTCTTGATTAATATTTTTGAAAACATAATTAACCACTAAAACGAAGATAGCAAAACATATTACAATAATTATATTTGATTGCCAGTTCAAGTAGGAGTTTGATAAACTTTTTTGTGAGTTTGCATCTGCCACAACACCACCATTAGCTTGATTTAAATTTGCTGTCCCTCCATTCAGAGCTAACCTTCCTCTTAAGCCACCGACTCCGGCAACACCGTTAGATGTTGCTTTAAGACCATTTGTACCATTGGCACCATTAGCGACAGCATTTAATGCTTTCAACTTTTGCTCCTTTTCAGTTTGAAGTCTTTTATTAATCTCTTCGCAAATCTCAGGAAATAGTTCAACGAAATGCGGATTTTTTAAATTAAATGCAAGCGATCTTTTGGCGAGTTGTTGTTTTTCATAGTTAGTAGTTTCAATTGAACCTAAAGTGGCAGTACTTTCCAACTAAAAAAAAAAAATGTAGGGTTAAGAAAATGTGAAGTTGTCTGAATATGTAATCAAAATATTTTGACAAACCATAAAACTGAGCAGTCCCGTTAGAATTGTACCAACACACCAAGTAGGATTCCACGTATCTGGATGGAAATCTAGTTAAATAAAACAATATAAACAGATTTGTGTAGTAGTCTGTATTATAACACTCAATAAGCCATTTATTACCAGTAATGCAAATTAATAACTAAAGTGAATTTTTTTTTAATTCGGATAACGCAGTGATGTTCCAACGAACAAACGTTTTTTATACTGGTTTTGGTACAAATTAAATAAATATAGAAAAAGTAGTAAACTAAAAGTTTTTGGTGTAAATTAAGATCTGTTATTCAAATCATCTGCAGTGAAGTTTGCACAGTATGTTGTGTATTCTAAAAGAATATGCAACATATAAATTTTGATGAGATTTTTGCTAAATAATAGATTTTACTGAGCCAGATATGTATAGGCTACTTTGGTTCTAGGATTAGAGATTTATACGAAAAACCTGAAATACAGTCAAAGAATACAAAACAGTTTCGTGCGCAAATAGGTAGTTCCCCTAAACTGAATTTTTTTATAACTATTGTACGCAGACAAATGGTACAGCTAGTTAATAATAAACGATTCAATTCAATGAATATATAAATATGGATAATTGTGCGGATTACTTGCCATTTTGCTGGATATTACAAGGCTTGTATCAATATTATTAAACATAATAGATATTAAAGGTATTAAGTGCTGATTCAAAATCTATCAAGTTCATGCGGCCTAATAAAAAGAACAGTAGATACAGAAATATCCAAAAACAAAAATGTTACTGCAAATAAGAATCGAAAAGAACATACATAGATACATATATTTCAATTAATGAAAAAGTATAAAAATAACAATATACAAAAGCTTAGCTTGACTGTAGCTGTTGAAAAACGAACGAATGAAAAGTATACATGAACCATTTTAGAATTGATAACTGTTCGCTTGTTAAACCCTGTTAGTATTAACTATGTATATAACAGTTAACATAATACTAGAACGCTGGTCTGAAATATTGAGAAATAAAGGCTTTCCCACTAAATATCCGACCTACTTATCATAGAGCTACAGTTTGCACGTTCATATAACAATATTTCTATTTAGCAATATTTTAATCTTTATATTTTGTCATCGTCTTAACGGATTCTTAACGAAATCATACCATTTGTTTTGGTGGACAACTAGCTGTATGCACGTACATATGTCCGTACTATTAACGTGTTATTTTTGAGCAGCATTGTAGGTATTTTGCTCTCAAAAATTGCATTTTCATATTAACAAAATAGTATAGATACTACGTACATTAGTTCTTACCTGATATACTTAAACAAAGACGAGTATTCGTCTTAAATCGCCCATTTGGTGTTAACATATATATCGATGGTGGTTTGAAAGGAAATTCTCTGGGAAACAGCAATGTACCATGGTAGTATCCACCATAATATGGGGAATCTTCAGGTCCTTTAACAACATAATGCCATTCTAAAATATTATTGGGTAAGGGTTCCGCGGTGATATAAGGCAAAGGATCACGTTTCAAACGCATATAGTCCTGTTTCATGCGTGATACGGCTGTGGGTTGCTTACGCCCTGCAGACGAGCTGGGTATCTTTTTAACTTCCATTACTCAGTACAAATATAATAGCTGCAAACAATGCAATAAAGTACTAGCTGCTTAACATCAATATTTCAAAAGATTAACAAAAAGAGAAATACACTAAAAAGTACACGTGTCTTTTGGTAAATAAAAGTTTTAATAGGTATCAATTGCCCATTTTTTACAACTATTTGACATTCTTTGAAGTAAACACCAAATTTATTTTATTATGTACAAACGCACACACGTTTGTAAATTCACATTTATTTACGACTCGCATATACATACATACGTATGTACATGCTAGAAAAATTAGAAATATACCTAGTACATTGTCATGAAAATATAATTGCAGTCAGAACTTGCATTTTGTCCAACAAGCAAAGAAATATGTACCTATATTTATAGGTTTTAATAATTTTACTTGGTCCCCGACCTTGACTTTTTGCTTTTCTTTTGTTAATTTCAATTTTCTCTTTTTGTTTTATACTCAACTAAACAATAAAAACATTTACAATACTTACAAAGGGAGCGTCCACTTCGCAAATATTTCTTTATTTACCTTTTTGTATGGGAATTATACTGGATATCCACAAATTATATTTCAACACAACAACCCTCTGCGTTCTATTTACGTGCACTCAATGAATTGAAGTTCTCCAACTTTGGTAAGGATTTGGTACGACCACTTCGGAGCTTGACGATTAGGTTTACGCGTAATAAATTCAACAATTAAAAATTTTTCATCTAATATGTACATACGGATGTATGCACGTATGGATACATGTGTGTAAATTTATGTGTACATACGTTTTTCCATACATGTATGCAATATTACTGAGCAAAGATTTTTACAACTTTTATCAGGTTCTTATTAACGTATTTCCTTTGTTGTTGCCTTATTTTTTTTTTTAATTTATTAATAAGTTTTGTTTATTTTACACTATTTTTTTTACAAAATTTCACTATTGACAAATTTTCTGCATTTTCTTTACAATTCTTAGTGATGTCACACTTTTCAAGAGTTATCGATGAGGTGGTCTCGATATACATGCATATGTGCTTATTGGATAACTGTATTGGGTATAAGGGCGTGTCTACACATCATGTAAACGATAATTTCTAGTTTATTAGCAGTTAATTCTTTAATGTAAAGAATAGTATTTAAAACGTATATTTTTTGTGCAAACCCAAAAATTAACAAAATAAGCTAGTTATAAATAATAAAACAGAAACTTAATAATCTATGTTTAGATATACGTACATACCTACATACATATGTATATGCATACCATGTAGAGCCACATTAAAGATTTGCTGAAGTTTATTCCACATACATATGTATATACATATGTATGTACGTTCCATTGCGCTTATTAAACATACATATATATATATATACGTATTTTAAGCATTTTTAGCTTTTAGACACGATTTCAATTTGTATGCCTTTTTATGATTAAAACTTCAAATTAATGCACTTTAAATTATTCACAATTAATACCATCTTGAACAGGCATATCTGCTGAACAACACAATTGACTATGCATAGAGTTGGCGTTTTGCTTCTTCTCAGTGTTGTTAAATAAGCGGATTAATCTGTACTTTGCAGTTTTTTGAACTGCTTAACAGTCATAGGTTAAATGATCACTTTGCGATATTGAAATGCACATCGAATCATATTAATGTATACATAAATAACACCTTTCAAATCACCTCAAGATAGCTGTATCTCGTTTTGGTATCGACTTTTCATGGTGCTTGTGAAAGAAGTTTATGAATTTGTAAGATATGCTTTCATGTTAGACAACTTGAGAAGTTTAAAGTTTTATTTTTATTCGATACTTCATTCGATATCGAAAGCAGTAAGGACACCCCAAGATTTTACTTCAGAAAGAAATAGTTTTAAATCAATATTTTTAATCTTAAAAGATAAACTTTAATACGAACATACAATTTATAATTATTTTGCATCGTGGCATGCAGATTGTTGGTGAACAATTTAATGATATTACATATTTAAGTATCTTCAATTTTTGATCTTCAATTCATTGATCATAGTAACTATAATAATGAACTTCCTTAATATTTTATTATGTCAATTTCATTCAGATTTTACCACAGTACATTTATTTTTTACTTTTTCATTACTCTCTTGATTATCTTATTTTGCTCATAAGAAGTTTTTGTAAAACTGCAGCAAACATATGCAGAGTGCATATAATAAGCTAATTGCGCATTAATTTAAACTCCAAATTCATAACGATACATTGTTTTTTGCATTTTGTAAACTCCTTTATATAAAAATCATGCCATACTTTATGGGCAGTATATAATTAAACAACTTCTTGTTCAAATCAGAATAAAGCTGATGATATTCAATCAATGCATATCTGCGTGGCTGCAATCTTATGTGAATTATTTAATAATTAAAATTGTTAAATAAAATAGGAACTTTATATAAAATAAATTCAAAAATAAATATTGAAAAAAAAAATTTAGATTTTTATTAAAATATTGATTCTTCAAAGAAAAGGCTCAGGTGCTTTTTCTAACTAGTGAAGTTTCAATTCTCATCTTAAACAAAGATAATTTTCAAAACATTTTTATTTGATTACGAAATTTTTGATTTCAAGAAACCTTTTCCAAAATTAGGAGACTCCGTCTCCCTCACAAAGTTCCTTAATTTCCTCCAGCATATGCCCCGCAATTGGGGTATGTCTGGGGAAACGGATTAAAAGTGGCGTTTTTTTACAAGTTTCAATGCATATTACAACACTGTTTATTTTTTTCAAAATCGGACTCGTATTTGCATCAGCTTGCAGTTAGTTTATAACCTGGTTATAAATGAGTTAGTCAAGAGTTACTTAATAAGCTAGTTAATTCAACAGATTCCTACAGTGCAAATACATGTGCACACACACATGCACACATACATAAACACGTATTGTACGTATACTTACTCCCATGTACATATACGTATTACCATTGAACATAACGTATTTTTTTTATTTTTTATATAAAAATAAATGAAAAATCTTTTGAACAATTTGACACAAAACAACCATATGTGTGTTCTATTCACTGTTGTGATTCCTATGTACCAAATGTCTATAGTTTTGAGCTAATCCATCTGTATCCGTGTTAAAATGTATTCTATATCCGAGTGGTAATTTAACGATATGTAACAATTCTAACATGTATATGTATACCTACATTTACATTAACTTTTCGTGCCCAAAATCAAGGTAGTGATCAAAATCACGACAACGTGTTGACAATGCTGTGTACTTTCCCTATATTTCTGCTCAGATTACTATTACCGAAATTACTGTGGCGAGCATATCTATACATATGTAGTTTAAAACCTATAGCTTTTGACGCTTTATTCAGAAATTGTTGGTATCAGGAAGAGACATAGCACGCTTGCGGGTGTTTACTCAACATCTCGGTTGGTTCAGGAATGCCGGGTATCTCTAAACGAGATAGCGAGACATTCTGATCTGGAGCTTCGCTGGGTACCTGGTCACAATGGTGTGTCCGGAAATGAGATAGCGGATGAACTGGCAAGATCCGGTTCCCGCCTTCATCAGGAGGATATTGACGAATTCGTAGGTATTCCTCTCAATAGCTGCAAGCAGCTAGTACAACGACAGCTGCTAGAAATCGCGCAGGATAGATGGTCGAAGGAGATCACCTGTCGAATATCGGGTCTTACATGGCCCAGGTATGAGCATAGGAGGACTATGGCCTTGCTGGACTTTCCAAGGCATAGGCTCCATACCCTTGTGGCTGTTCTAACAGGACATTGCCACATGGGAGAACACGCGAGAAGACTGAATCTTCCATACAATGATTTCTGCAGAGGTTGCAGAGATGAGGAAGAGGAGGAGAGTGTTGAACACTTCCTCTGCCGATGTCCGGCCCTCTCTAACAGGAGAGCGAATTGCTTGGGCAGACCGACACTAGAGGGATCACCGGAAGTGTTGGAATGCGGATTGGACAGGGTGGAATCCTTCATCCGTTCATCGGGCTGGTTCAGGGTGGAACCGGTGGAGCTTGTGTAGGGAGAACTCCCCACAGTCTTTTTCGGGTAACACAACGGGACCTTTTCTAGGACCCAAGTGAGTCGGTCTCAGGACCGGCGGCCCTCGTAACATAACAGACATAGCATAGGTATAAACTTCGTCTGGCTTTCTGTCTGTTCAGTTACAAGTTGTTTACTATTAATGACATATTTTCTGTAGTTTCACTGAGTCGCGCATTAAAAATTCTTCAAGTGCACTTGAAAACATTCAAAGTAATAACAAGAGAAAGAAAATTAAATTGAGAAATTATTAACTTTAAATTGATATACAAAATGTATGCATGTATTTTATAAAGTTTTTTTTTTATTATAAGAACAAATTTTAACTGATAACAAAATACAACCATCTTTGTCCAAAACATATACATATATGTATGTACATATGTTTATACTGCATGTATGCATGTATGTGTACACAGATCATATATGGACTTGTTTTTTTTACGTTCATATTGGAATTCATAATAGTAGATAGATACTCTTTTGTACAATTTCTATAGAATGAAAATACAAAAGCAAAGGCTTATCTGTAATTGAACATTATTTTCATGAGAACAACAAATACCTTTTTCGCTATCAGCCTCAAGCACAGTCTTAAGCAATGAGTTAGTTCTTAGTCGACTGCTTACATTTGAAGACGTTCGTTACAACTTACAATTTTAAATTACAGACTTCTTTTAAAAATTATAGTGATGAACAGAATTGGAAGAATTGGCTTTTTAGGCGGGGGTAGAATTGCCCAAGCGATGGCCAAAGGTTTTATATCGGCCGGTATTGAAATATATCCATGCATAGCAAAACTTTACAATACTTTAATTCCAAACAATTTGTATTTTTCTCATGTTACAAGGTTTAACGAAGGCAGACTCAATTTTAGCTAGTGTACATCCCACAGATTCTTTATCACTGCAATCATTCAAGGTGATACACATACCTACACACATATGTTCATATCAATTTAATTGAATTATTTAAAAATTAATTAAATATTATATTACACTAATAGAAACTGGGCGTTGATACTATTACAAACAATTACACGGTCATTGAAAGTTCAGATATAATATTCATATCGGTGAAGCCGCAGGTTGTGCCACAAGTTTTAAAAGAAATTAAATCAAAAAGCGACGAAAAACTATTTATCTCGGTAGCCATGGGCATAACAATCAAAACTTTGGAGCAGGTAATTTAACTTTTCTTTGTGTTTGCACACATGCATACATACATATGTGTGTATGTATGTATGCTGCTACTTGCAAGCGTTTGCACTTCAGTTTAAAAGAAAATTCCGAAAATATAAGATTTATCCTGTTTTTTGAGAAAAAGGTACGTGACTTCGTAAATACGAAACAAATTTGCAAAAACGTCCATTTGTTCACATACATACATCTACTCACATATATGTATGTATGTACATTAGGGCAGGTATATTTATTTTATTTATTATTAAATTCAGTAAGAATTGAAGGCCAAATGTAATTCATATTCCACTTAATAAAGCAACAAAGTAAACAAACTTATATAATGGGGTTTACATATAATAAGAAATACCTATTATTAATAATTAAAATAAGTAAAAAAATAGTAAAACACCATCCCTCCGCTAAGGACGGTGGTAGGTGATCACTTTGTTCTAAAAAAAATATTGGGAGAAAGATTATCGGGGGGCCGCTCACACATTTGACTGCTGTACGGGCACGCCGGGGCAAGTTAGTGTGATGGGGGGAAATTTAATTTTCGACGCGTCCAAAGACTGACCTGTCCCGTAAGTAAAAAAACGTTCAACTATGATATGAAAAAACATTTTCGAGGCGTACGATTTTCATTTTTGTATATGAGCTTCGCTAAGGAGACGTGGTATAGTGTTCGAGAAAAATATTGGAGAGAAAATTATTGGGGGTTGGTCACACATTTGACTCCTCTACGGGAACCCTAGGATTAGTATTTGGTAGTATTTGGGCGCATCGAAAATTAAGTTTTCACCCCATCATACTAATTTGCCCCAGCGTGATCGTGGAGGAAACAAATGTATAATCAACCCGCAATCATTTTTTCTCCCCAATACTTTTCGAACACTGAGCACGTACCACGCCGTCTTTATTAGTTGAACTTTTTCTTATATAATTATTTGGTTTATTACCTCACAGACATTAGTCCCTAAGTTCAAGGGCGGTTGCTGAGGAAAAGTGTGACGGCTTTGAAACAGTTAATTTTTCTTTGTTAAAGTTATTTGTTCGAATTCGAAAAAAATGCTTTTTAGAGTCCAACGTAAGCTAGTTCGTCGGGCGTATTATTGCCATCTACGTTAAGCCCCCCATGTTGTATGAAAAAGTGTACTTTAGATAGTAAAAATACGATTGACGCGCTAATTTAGGTTGGCCTCTTAAATACTCAGTTATTTACAAATCGATTTTCAAAATTCTTTTTCCTTTTGAAAATGTTTCCCAGTAAAATGACCACATTTTGATTTTTTCAAAATCAAACTTTTTCTCGAAATCGAGAATATTTTGTAAATCGATTTTGCTTAATGGAAACTGTTTATATCGATAAAATGAGCGAGATCCTTGAGAAATCGAAAACAAACTCGAAAAATTCGTTTTCTAATAGCACGGCCATTTATAAGCCTATTTTTAATATGATTTTTGCTTCTTGAAAGTGTTTGTCGGTAAAATAGACCTTAAGAAAAGTTAGCATTTTCAAATAGACATATTGTTATAGCAGATTTAAGAGCATTATTAATAATTATATTGCTGCTAAGTTTCCTGTGTGTAAATTCCCATAAATGAAAGATATTAAGAAGTTAATTAGCTAATTTTTTATCACCAATACTATAAATTTGTAGGCTTTTATCTTGTGAATTTTAGCTAATTATTGATAAATTAGTGAATCCGGTGTTCAGTCCTATTAAAAAATATATATGTATGTATATATTTGCACCCTTATTCACAAAAAATATTTCAGGCTTATAAGGCTCTTATTTGACATACATATTTGTATGCAAAATTTGTCAAATAAGAGTTGAATAAACCTAAAATATTTATTATGAATAAGACCCTTGATATTTATCAACTTATTTGGCAAATTTCTATAGAATATTTTCAAATAAGCGTTTAATAAACACCAGTTAATTCAAAAATGAACTTAATTATTTAGTTGCTATACGAGCCAATTGAAGTGTTTTGTTTTAGGTCTAAAAATATACCTTATTAACGTTTTCTGTCTTTTTCAGCCGTATGTCGTTGATGCTAATCAACTCATCAGTAGACTCGAAAAATGTTTGAAACCTAACTACATACTTATTCCATAATTCTCATGAACAACATTTTTTTTTCGAGTCTACCGATGATTTGGTTAGCAACAGCGAAATGTCATCGGCATATAGACGGCTGAAAAGGATAGAAACCATTAATAAGGTCTATTTTGAGACTTAAAATAATGTAAGCCAATTAATTTAATTTAATTTAAAACTTGAAAATTTCTTGTATTAAAATGTGGCTTTGAAGCCCAAATTAATCGGCTTTAGTATAATGGTACCAATTGCCGTAAAATGAAAGTTTGCGCTGCGAGATGCTTACAGATTTTGCACGCGAAGCCGGTGTTGGTTGTACCATGGAGGAGAAAACCCCTTAGCCCGGTCGAAAGCCGTCTGCAAAGAGCAAATTTTGCATACCTATGAAAAAATTTATTGAATCAAATGAAAAAAATAGGATTTTGGTGCCGTTTATGAATTCGCAATTTTATGTTCCGTACAAAAACTCTCCTCTGTCAGCACTGTTTTACCAACATTTTCATATTTTCTTAGCAAATTCCTCCGCAACTTCAACATCGAATTGTTAATAAACAAAAAGCCTCCGGCAGACTTTGCCTTCAGTTTTAGGAGGTCCACGGCCCCCTCCATAAACTTATAAAACTCATTTCTTTCAAAGACTGGCTCCTTACTCTAAAGTTTCCCCGCCCAAATATTTAAGATGAGCTTCGTGTTGTCAGTTCCAGTGACTTGAAAAATAATCATTTGTTAAAAAAAAAGAATTTCGAAAAATTTTAAATAAATACTTCTGGAGACGTCGGAAAAAAACCGACGAAATGTTGAGAAAAAGATGAAATTAATAGTTTATTTTTGTATTATTTGGTCTTTAGATTGTTAAATTAATTATTCAAGCAATTCTAAACAATTATTTATTTATTTATTTTCAATATTTCGCCAACAATTTGTTGGCATCTTCAGGAAAATAATAATATAATTTTTTTTCTTTATATTATTTGATCTTTATGTTGTTAAATTAATTATTCAAGCTCTTGATCTTTGTTTTTTTTTTATAAAAAAAAATATAATTTTTATATTATATTTTATAATTATTTTCGGTGAAATTAATGGTTTTTTTTTTTTTTGTTTCAAAGCAAACCAAAAAGGTAAATCTGACCATAAACGGCTTATTAAACATTCATTGAAAAATTGGTCAATAAAAAACATAAAAACAAGTTGATGCGATTCATAGAACAGATAGAGATGAATAAAAAGTTAGCTTCTTCAATAAGATATAAAACGCGAAATCTTCACACAAGAATGAGGATGATTATTTCAAATACTCCATTTACTTTCGGTTAAAAATAAAATATGTGCGTCTATAAAGCCAAATCCATTTTAAAATACATTCATCTGTATATGCATCTTATTTTCAGGGTCTTTCATGTAGTTCTCGAGTCATAAGAGTTATGCCCAATACGCCAGCTCTTGTGCAATCGGGATGTTCTGTATTTGTTCGAGGCTCTAAAGCCACAGATGAAGATGCTCAAAATACTCAAAAGCTTTTGGAAGCTATTGGGACATGCGAAGAAGTTGATGAGTATCTCTTAGATCCTATAACTGCTTTAAGTGGCAGTGGGCCGGCATACGTTTTTGTCATGATCGAAGCATTAGCAGATGGTGCTGTTCGTATGGGTATTCCAAGGGACATGGCTTATCGTTTAGCATCACAAACTGTCATGGGATCCGGACACCTGGTGAGAGATTCCAAAGAGCATCCAGGATTTTTAAAAGATAATGTTACGAGTCCGGCAGGATCAACAGCAGCTGCTTTAAAACATTTGGAAGAGGCTGGATTTCGAGCAGCTGTATCTGGTGCTGTAGAAGCAGCAACGCTAAGATGTCGTGAAATATCAAAAGACGAATAAAAACGATTTTACTTTGCTTTAAGAAACATTTTATTTATTTAAATATAGAAATTTTAATTACTATGTATTAAAAATGTACATTTAATTAATAGCTGGTATTTACAAGTAGTCGCTTAAAATTTTTTCTTCTTCTTTGTTCTGTTCAGAGCATTAAGTTCTCCTTGTTGTAAAGAAGCTTCGGCGTAAATGCGTTTAACCTTTTCGCGTCGTTCTTTGTCGCTGTAAAACGAAATAGTTTTTAAATTAAAATTATTTAAATCATGAAAAATTACGTTGAAAAATTAAAATTACTCAAAAGGAAATTTCTTATTTAAGAATATCTCCAGATTTTTAACCATCTACATACATACATATGTATGTGCTGCCGACATTTCATTGAAGATACTGAACTCGCCAGTAGACTCGAAAGACTATGTTTCCTATTTTATTCACCCTTATTGTGATTGGCCGTTTATGCGGTGCAAATCAGGCGTTTTTGAAATATGATGACCTGATTTGCAATAAATGCAACACTTTTCAAAATCTACTGCAAGAACGCTATCAAATTTCAATCGTGGTTGGCGTATTTGACTGTCAAAAGTGCAAAAAATTGACAGCAAAAACGAAAACTGTCGTTTTTAAACTACACCAAATAAAATATTAATGATTATTAAAATAAAATCAACGCAATGCTCATGGTCGTTTTAATAGCGCAGTTCATTATTTGGTGCAAACGTCTTGCGTAAGTGCGAATGCAAGAAATCGTTGCTTTTTCTTTGCAACCCAACAACAAAATATACAAGGTTGCACTCGCAATATTTTTGCATTTACGCACCGCTAATTACGTGTTGCTTTTTTCGCATGAGTATTGCGTTTGAAACACTGACACTCGAACAGCTGACATTTTAAAACAAAGCAAACAAAAAATTGTAGAGATGGAGCCAACAGCAATTACCAAAAAAAAATAAAATGTGGAAAATTAAAAATTGTGTATTAATTTATCGGCTGTTATTTGGAGTGCAATAAAATTTGCAAAGTAGTTACAAAGGGTGCTCAATATTTGTTGCAATCTAATCGCAAATGCAAATAGTCGCAACCAAAAACGCACCAGACGCTGAGTACCGCTAATTTTTTGCCGCTGCTGTATTAATTATTAAATTAATGCATTAATCATTAAATTAATACAAAGACTTAATATTATTGTAAAACAGTTCTGTTATTTTTAAAAGAAAGCTGTATCAACAAATTAATTAGAAATTATAAAAGCAGTACAGAACGTTCACAAATGTTCTGTCTCAGGGATGGAGAAGTCTGTATTTTCTCATTCCATTTGATTGGCTTTTTTTCAAAAATGCCTAAATTTCTACGCAAAAATGTATTTTCTTTGTTTTAATATAATGCAAGAATGCAAATCTATGAATAAATACAGCAGCGAAATAAATTGAAACGACATCGAAACTGCAATAAAAACGCCAATGGGAATCGGACCGAATAAATATTCTGTTATTTTCTAAAAATAATAAATATGGCAATAACGGCCTTATTTTGCAATTCGCAACACAGTGAGAAATTATATGGAAAACAATAATAAATTTGAAATTTTTCAAAAAATTGTTGCTTCTATAAAAATGTTTAACGTTACAAAAGAGTATGCATTTAGATATGATGTTTGAATTTCAAATTTTTGTACAATCCAACAACGAATTTGTAAAATATTTTCAAATTTGATATTGTTTTTTTTCTTTGCATTTAATCCGGGCATTGCGTTGTGAATTACAAAATTAGGTTCTAAATGTTTGTTCACATTTTCAAACGGGTTTCGAGTCTACTAGCTAGTGCATAAACGAAAACCCAAGGCGAATCTAGTATAGGTGGTCGCAATTCAATTCGCTTCAACATTTTCTCTCGAGACGTCACAAGTATTGTTGTCGTTTTCTATCGGCTTTGACAACTCAGAAGATAAAATCGTGGAAAAATGTTGAAGCGAATTGGTATGCGGGCACCTGTAATGGATTCGCCTTGCGAAAACCGTAGTCATATACTATGTAGATGGCTGAAAAGCTATAATTAAAGAAAATAAAATATTGTGTTAATGAAGTAAGCATACCTTTGCAATTGTTGAGACAAACGTATTTTTTGAATAAATTCGGTATCACGACGTATTTCTCGTATAGCACCTTTAGTTTCTCTCTTAATTTTTGCCATAAGCTTAGCCTTTTCTTCTTTCTCCGCTGACATTTTGGGACGACGTTTATCGTCATATACTGTTTCAAATCGCGGTTCTAAGAGGCGTAAAGCTTTCGGCTTCTTTTCTGGAGGCACCAATTTTATCAGCGGTGTTTTAGCCAGGGTTTCTAATTTCAATTTTGCTTTCTCAAAATTCTGTTTGACATAAGACGGATAAGAGTTGAGTGGTAGTTTTTCTAGCATTTTTAATAGAGGTAAAGCCAAAAAATTGGAGCCTTTATTGTCACTAACTAAATCGACAGCATCGTGTATTAGTTGAAGACACTGGTTCAAAGATCTGATTTTGAAATCATCTGAAAATGTTGTAGTTACTAAATCTTCAGCTTTTAAAGGTTCTTCTTTTATATCCTGAAAGTCCTTCGAATTTTCTGGTATTGCCAGTAGTTTACTGAGTATTCCTTGACTTTGAAAAGGTGGAAGAACTTTATAAACCTCCACCGGTCTCTTTGGTATGCAAAGAAATACAATACCCAAAAGATAATTAAAGGCTGCTGGTAGAAACCTTTTCGATATTTGACCATATTCTAAACACAAAGTAACTAAAAACAGGCCCATTGCAATGTCTTGTCGACTACGCACTCTGGCTTTTGATAAAATGTGATGCATAAATATATAGCAGGGAGTTGCAATTGGGTGTCTGAAGTCGGAAGTTGAATATAAATTTGATACCAATTTAAAATAAATCAATACTTCCAGAGATGGAAACTGTTTCGAGTTTTTCTTGAACTCAGAATATTTTTCTTTAATTACGCTAAGTAGCGTTTTTGACATCTTCTCAGGATTCAAGTGTACCAAATCATAAAAATGAGGCATAACTGATGACAAAAATTGGAAGTGTTCTCGTATATCTTCTTGACTGGCATCTGAGAACTTTTCGTTTAAAAGTTGGATCAAAAAAGCAAAAAGTTTAACAACTATTTCACGATTAACACCATCTAGCTTAGGATGATTATATTTGATAAGCCGTTCTATTATGATTGCTTGATCTTGGATCGTATAACCATTTAAAAGTTTTGCAAACTCTTCATAAGTTTTAGGCATTTCAATGGTAAATGGAAGATCAGTTCTTTCTATCTTAGCTTTTTCTTTTTTACTTTGCTCATTAGCATTTTTAGTTTCATTGTTTCTTTTATCTTTGTTTGCTCCCAAATCGTCGTATTCGTTTTCCGACTCTGTTACTTTCAAATCACTTAAATCGTCTTCTTCCACTTCATCATCTTCCTCCTCTTCACAACTTAAAGATTCGCTGTCATCATTTTCTGCATTTTCCTCTTCACTGAATTCCTCTTCAACACCTCCAGCATCAGGTTGTTTGCTTCCCAGTGTACCTGATAGTATACATATGTATGTGTAAGTGCATATATGCATGCGCAAATTAGCAATTAGCATTTGTTTGCAGAACATTTTTAATAATAAAAAATGTGTATGTATGTAAGAACAGAAAAAATATTACACAATGCTTTTAGTTAAAAACATTTGTTATATTATTTAATCACATAATTTTTTGTAGCAATGTTTAACGAAATAATAAAACCGAAATCATAATTGCAAATACAAAACAACGCAAGTGAATAAGAAAATTTTGTAAGATATCAATATTCTTATACATACTATAATTTTCTAATTAAAAACTCAAGTGTAGTGACAGAATTGTTCACAAAACATACATATATTAAAGGACAGATATATTTTTAAAAACGCATTTCGTTCTGTTCTGAAATCGCTACGATTTGCTGGTTTTCGAAGCTGTATCCAAATAAAAAGATATAAACACAGGAATTTAAAATTAAAATCCAGGGAGCATACGAAAAGCCTCTATTGGCTTAAGTGTATGTTGCAAGACATGGGCAAAGAAGCCTCTCCAATCAACCTAACCTAAAATTAAAATAGCGACAGCGTTCTTACTTTCTATATATTGGCTGTTAAAAAACTACAAAGAAATGAAGTTTTACACCGGTATTCATAAAAAATGTAACATTGTTGAAACACATTTTACAACAAATGTTTCACATAAAATTTGTTCTAAAATGTATTTGAGCAACGTTTTATTTTTTATGAATGCCGGTGTTAATAAATAGTGTTTTGGATTCTTCCAATCCAATACAAATCAAAAGAAATTTTAAAATTTAAATTTTTTTATAAAAGCTAGTTGATTTTACCATTTTTTATTATCCATAAAGTAATCATTTCAGTTTTTTCCTTTGTTAGATAAGTGGAAAAGAAAAAAAAATTACTTTTTGTTTTCAAGAAGCAAATGAGAAAAAAAAATTTAAAAAACGTTTTTCATGTCATTTTTGTCAAAAATCAACACCGGTATTCATAAAAAATAAAGTGTTGCTCAAATACATTTTAGAACAAATTTGATATGAAAAATTTGTTCTAAAATGTATTTTAACAATGTTTTATTTTTTATGAATACCGGTGCAAATGTTTTTTTCCATTTTCCAACAAAGGAAAACCTGTAAGAAAACTTATAAGAAAACTTATAAGATTTCTTTAATGTAAGTGAAAACATAATTTACTGCCGGTTTTTCGAAAACGTGCACGTTTGTTGTTTCGTGTATTTGTGTTGAAAACAAAGAGGGTTGGTTTTTACGATGGGTAGTGCAAACTGAGCAAACGAAGCAAATGCGAGCAAATATGCTCCGCTTTTTTCACACACAACAACAAAATGCATGTATTTGCACTTTGCTTCATTTTTCCTGATTTGCAAAAATAAAAATAAAAATAGAAGAGTGCAAAAATGCTCAATTGAAAATAAGTAATTTAAACAACAACAGATGGCACCACCAGAGGCGAAGCCGACTAACAAAAAGCAGCGGCGGCGAAAAAAAATTTTAATACAATAAAAAACATATTCATCAATGTATTAATTTAGATCCAAAAATGAACCTTTTCAAAAAATATTTGCTGTATTTTTCAGCTGTCTATATGCCGACGACATTTCGTTGGTGCTAATCAACTCATCAGTAGACTTGAAAAATTCATGGGAATTATGAAATAAGTAGTTAAGTTTCAAACAAACTTTTAAGAATTTTTCACATATAGACTGCTGAAAAATACAGCAAATATTTTTTGAAAAGCTTCATTTTTGGACCTAAATTAATACATTTCAATTGGCTCTTAAGGCAAATAAATAATTAAGTTCATATTTGAATATTCAGAAAGCTTTTACTTTGTCCTTAAAAAAATAAATAATTAAGTTCATATTTGCATATTCATCAATTTAATGTAAATGTATTAACATATTCATGTGAATTAAAATTAAGATTTTTCTTTCAACAAATGCAAGCATAAACAAGACAGCTGAAAAAGACAGCAAATATTTTGTAAAAAGGGTTCATTTTTGGACCTGAATTAGTACATTTCAATTGGCTCTTAAAGCAAATAAATAATTAAGTTCATATTTGAATATTCAGAAAGCTTTTACTTTTTCCTTAAAAAAATTTCAAAGTGCCGTTTATCTAATTTATTGCAAATCGCTTCAAAATACAATAAAAGCCGGAAAACGCCAAATTTCTAGCGCTTCCGTATAACTATTTCGCGTTTTTAAACCGTTTTCGATTTAGAATTTAAACAATAGCTATTTTCAGAACACGGACGATAACCTGCGTACCTACCTGCCCTAAGGCTCTAGTTAGTGTGAGGACGATTATGAAATACTATGAACAATATTTAGTTCCATATTAAAAAAGGAGTCAACAAACATTTTCGATTTTTTATATATATCCACATAGCTATTTGGCCTTGAGTTAAAAAACTTCAGTTCAAAAAGTTAAAAAAACACCCTAATACTTATTCCAATGAAAATTCAACTTACCATCCAAATTATAAGCTAAGGTACTTTCTTCTTCGAAATCACCGCTAGCAAAATAGCCATCATCCAAATCATCAGCTGACCTATGATTAGGTCTTACAGATTCTTCGATGTCTTCACCATCTGCTCTCATACGTTTTATGCGTTCCTGCTCCATTTTTTCCAAACGTTCTTTTTCCTTTTTGGCAATGTCTTCCTCTGATAATAGTTTATCGGTTACCACGCCACGGGGTTCAAATATCAGTTCTTTCGCCAAACGATCGTAGTCATCCGATGCCGCTTTTGATTTCATTTCACTTTTTGTCATTTTTCCTACTAGTCCCATCAGATTTTTGTAATTGGCATCTAACCTCTCGGTTAAATCAAAAATTTCATCTTTCTCTTTGGCAATTTCAATCTTACGACGTTTTTGTTCAACAATCATTTCCTCAATAGCAGTTTTGCGGTCTTTAGCGGCATCAATATCACCGCCAAAATGAGCAGCTTCCGTAAATTCAGCTAGAAACCACATAAAATATACCCAAATTTATATATTACATTTCAAATTTGCAATAAATAATACCGTCAAGGCCTTCATCTTCCTCTGCTTCATCGTCGGATCGCTCATCACGAAACTGTTCTATTTCTTCCAATGTTTGACCACGATGTGTAAGTAATTCGTCATCGTTTAAATTAAAGCGAGACTGTTTGGACAGCTTATTCCTTTCCACTTTGTCGGCTACAAATCGTGCGTTCATTATTTGCTCATCGATTTGGTCGGCGGCCAAATGATTTCCAATTCGACGATCTTTAAACTTGTTAGTTTTGTGTTTATCCAAATATTCTTTTCCCAAAGTATCTTGGCGCCTTTTAACAGCCTTGGCCCTGGAGACACCAGGCAAACCTCTGTCATGCTTGCAAGTTCTTCCCAGAATTTGAAATTTTTCCTTGTTTATATGCACTTCAAAGGGATTTAAACGTTTTGAAGTAGCTGGAATAGCTGAGGCAAATGGATTTTCCTTTTTAGTTGCCTTTTTGGCATAAACTGTGTCGGAAGCTGGTTTTTTGCTTTTTTTAACCATAATTTAAATAGCGTTTTTATAATTCAATTGAGTATTCCGTGGTTGCGTTATAGGAAAAAATTAAAATATGTACGAGTGCAATAAGACAAAACAAAACTAAAAAAGAGAACGCACGTGGTAAACATAAGTGACAGCTGTTTTAGCAGCGTTGTAGTTTAGAGGGCTACCAGCGTTATCGTTTTTGCTTTCCCCAAATAGTACACTGGATTACTTTTTCTGTTTTTTATACATACATATATATATATATGTATATATATATATATATATATATATATATATATATATATATATAGGGTCGAATAAAATACTTTGATTTTTCCGAGTTTCCTCTCAAAAACTTATTCAGTTTAATTAAAAACAATTTGTAATTGTCATTTCTAAAAATTTAATTTTGTTCTCAGACATGTTTTTAAATATGTTCTTCTGTGCTGCAGACCTAAATTACTTACCAATGCCTAAAAAATGTTAGTTAGCTTTTAATTTTAATTATAAGCCTAATAGAAAAATAAATAAATAAATAAATTTTTTACCGTATATAAATATTTTCTTCTATAGAATAACAATTCGCAATCAAAAAGGGTAAAAAAGCCATGGGTGGGCAAAAACGAGTCTAGAATCATTTTTCCCGGTTAGCCTATAGCCACCTACGCCAATATTAAGCAGTCTTTGAGCCTTAATATTCTAATTTAGTTCAAAAATAATTATAATTCTCCGAATTTTTATTAAATTTCTAATAATCGTGCATGCAGCACGATTATGAAATTTTGTACCCTTTCGTCGTTCATAACGTGTAAACGTAAAGTTAGATATCCTTATGACAGCAATCCTCTAATTATTTGACTAGTTTTGATTATGTTGTCAGTTATCTTGCAGTAGAGAAGTTTTTGGCGATGTATTTTTAAGGTTTTTAATGATCTTATATAATTTAGTAAATAAATGCCTTGTTTTCTGTTATCGCCTGTGGGTTTTATACATAAATAATGCTAATATTACTTTTATATTGGCCAATAATAAGTTTATAAATATTGTATTTTTAATAAGAAGTAAATAAACAATTTTATTTGACATTTTATTTGCTAGTGCCGTTAGAGAGGTTCTACACCTTGGCAATGTAAGACAGGCATTTTTTTTAAATTTCTTTTGGTATGTTTACAGCTTACACGTTTGAGAAATAAATAGGCAGATAGAAATTTTACACACACACACAACTTTCAGCATTAAAATTACGACGATAATGTGATGTAAAACAACAGAATGGACAGCAAACAAGAAATAAGCAGAAATGCCTTGCACAGATACCGCCGCACATCGGTGCTTACACTGCAGTTACATGACCAAGTTTTGCTATCAAGTTTTTTTCCCATACTGCTTATCAAAATTCAATAAAATTGATAGGTGTGACGTAGGCTGCACGCAATTTCATAACAATTCCTTTTCAAGATGCCGTCAAGAAGATAATCAAAAATAGCTGCTTCATTAAAAGTACTATCTGAAATAAAGAAAACAAAAGAAGAAGAAAAAAACCAGAGGGCAGAAAGGAAATACTGGGTGAAGCCCTTATTAGTAGAAAGGTTGGTAAATATTTAAAAATTACAATGAATGTAGATATGCTCTATAAATCGCAGCACATCATTATATTTGTTGGTTTTGGACGTAAACATTTTTATTTCTATTTTTAAGCTTGAATCTGTTTAATTTTTATCGCTTTTAATTGCAACTTTCAAACAAAACAAAAAAATATTTGCAGACAGAACGAAAAAAAAATGGTGTCAGCTGTTTTGTTGATTGTGACTTGGTGTTCTCTGTGGAAAGCAAAAACTGTCATCAAGTTTGAATCGATTTTCAAAAATGTGTGTGAATTAGTAAAAAAGTGTGAATGTATTAAAACTTGAAAGACAAAAATTGATCGTGTAACCCCCAAGAAACTGCAGTGTTACAAACTTCATTTGTTACCATGATACAATTAACAAGGTAGCCTCGTCAGCTAAACCGTTAATCAACTGACTACTTTAGGTTGTCAAGAGATTGCAGAGATGAAAGGCAGCCGAAACGAGATAGCTAATCCGCGTAAGCTCAGTGCATCTCTCTTCTGTAAATGTAGAAGTGGAGTCTTTTTGGCAGTTTGCATAAGTTGTACAAAAACAAAATGCATGTTATTTTTATTGAAGTTGTTCTTATTGTAGTGAAGAGGCTACCTTGTTAGTTGTATCATGATTTGTTGCCAAAGTGTTAAACTACATCTGGTAACGATCAAATTAGTCAGGCAGCTTCATTTCAGTGTACAGTATGGCATCATAGCAAATCAACTATCGTGCAGACGTCGCCATTTTTCACCACAGATAATTTTTTTTATCTACTCTAGTTTTATAAATTGTCGATAAAGAAAAATTTGGTTCTTGTGAAAAGAAAAGCTGCATAAAGTTTCGGAAAATCTCTTTATATTAATAAGTGTGTTCGACGTACCTTACCGCGGGACCACGAGGGAACACGCGTGTTCCCAAACTAGCCCGAAAAGTGTTCTTTGTCTTGAAAATTGTGTAAATTGGGTAAATGAGAACGCTCATGAGAGAGCAAAATGTGTCTCTCACTTTACCGAACTTTACCCGTACTTTTTTTCCGTGCAAAATGTGGTAAAACTGTCAAATCATTCAATCAGCTGTGTATCATTTACAAAAATTAAAAATTACAACACAGTGTTCATAAAAAAGTTAATATCGACGGCGGCTTAGTAAAACAAGTCTCGCCGCCTCTTCACAAAACAGTGCTACCACGGCGGTAAAGAACACATTATTTATCGACATGCTTGTTAAGCATTTTGAACGTGTCTAGACTGCTTTGATTAATAACCAATTTACATCTACACAAAATCTAGTACTGGGATTTCAATCCAAAAATTTGCTTAAATATATGGTAACTTTGACGAGATTGGCCATACCAAGGTATATTTAATTGTATCATGACCCATACAAAATGAAATCTACCATGATCAAATAATAAGGTCCATGCATTTCTACAAAAACAAAAAAAAAATGATAATGAAAACGTTAAATATTTTGTTAATAAATGCGAACATTAAATAAGCCAATCGCCAAGCACATGTGCATGCAACGGCGACTAAGAAGTTATGAAAACAGTTCGCCGCGGCCAATAGCCCGCAACTAACCAACCGACTTCGCTCTCTTTTGTTTGTGTATACTATTTTGACACTTAATTTCGGGCTTGAAAAGTGGTTTTGTGTGTTCGAGGTAAATTGGGCAAATTTTTATTTTTTTGAGAGTATTTTTCTTTTACTCTCATTTTACCGAACTTTACCCGGAATTACCAAGAACAAACCTAATATTTAATATACAGTAATATGGATTTGACTTCCATGGGAATTGCTGGCAACTTGCCACCTGACTCTTACGACACCGGTGCAAATATGGGGGCTCCATCAGCGATTCCTGAAGAAAGAATATATGAAAATTCGGATGGAAGAAAAATTAAAATTTCGAAAGATGATCGATCACCCTCGAAATCAAAAGATTATGGAAGGGATAAGGAGCGTAGTGATAGAGAAAGAAGTAAAAAGAAAAGGTAAGTTGGAAAAACGTGTACCCTGGTCATACGTCGATATACTACATATGTATAAGTACATACATATCAGCAGTTACGTTAAACACATACCGTCTAATTCATAAAAATTATAACAGATTTATAAAGCTCCTATTTGACAGATTTTCCATACAAATATGTCAAATAACAGTCTTATAAGCCTGTAATAATTTTTATGAATTAGGGGGATATTCCACAAATTGTGCGTTCGCCTTGATATAATTTTGTGTGACACTAAAAATAGCGTATCAACATTTGGTGGAAGATAAATTTAATTTCACAGCAGTCTTTTCAGATCTATGATTACACAAAAACCGAAAAAAATCTATATTCTCCAGTTTTCACAGAACAGAGCTTTACATCCTAACCGTCTAATTCATAAAAATTATAACAGGTTTATAAAGCTCTTATTTGACAGATTTTCCATACAAATATGTCAAATAGCTGTCTTATAAGCCTGTAATAATTTTTATGAATTAGGGGGTAAATATACAATTATTGCCATCAAAATGGCTGCGTTCATATTCTTTTCAGAAATTTCAAGATCATTTCAAAGAAAACCTTTATTTAATCATTTTATGGGCATCTAGCTTAAACATTTATCATGTTTAGCATGAAATTGACTAAATTCTGTGTTTATACAGTTAAGATACTATCGTCTGACTGAATAGCATTTCTTAGAACTTGTTTGCTGTCCATAATGTGCTGGCTTTTTATTTTAAATTTTATGTAAGATGTAGTTGTTAACTTCTTCATTGATTGATGTATTTATTTAGCATTTCTTTTGCTATTATATAAACAATTAAAACTTATTGTAAAATATTAAAATTTTTACATAAAATTATAAGTTAAATTTCGTTTTAATATAATGAATAATTTTACGGTTAAATAAATAAAAATTTGTTTCGTTCTTCAATTCTTGCGGCATGTTATTGAATATCTTCAGGCCTTTATAAAATATCGCATTCTGACAAAAATTCGTTGTTGCGAAGGACAATCTGTAATCTGTAGCATTTCTCAAGTTGTAGGGTTGGACCTCAAATACGTTGACTAAGAAACTTCGCATGTAGTAAGGCAGGTTTCCTGTTTTAATTTTAAAAATGAATAATATAGTATTCATCACCAGGCGCTGGTTGACTGAAAGCCATTGCAGTGAAGATAGCATATCCCTTATATGCCTATTGCATTTAATAATGCAGCGCATGCCTTTGTTTTGTAACTTTTGCAACCTATCTTTCATTTGCTGATTACCAAGAAAAAGTACGGTTGAACAGTATTCGAATTTGTATGTGTTAATGGCGGTAAATGTTGAAATTTTATATCGAATTCTTCTCAAAAACGCAATCTTTTTCGAAATTTTTTTGCACATATTCATAGTGTGACATGAAGTTTAACTTGTCGTCCATTATAATACCCAAATATTTTATTTCTTTTACTTTTTCTATGTTTACATTTTCGATGCTGATATAATTGTCTGAACTTCCGTTTATAAACATTGACTTTGTTTTGCTTGTGTTCAGTTTTATTTTATTCATATTGAGGTATTTTTCAATTTTGTTTAATTCTTCGTTTAAGGTACTGATGCATTCATCTGCATTTTCCCCACATGTATAGATGAGCGTATCATCGGCAAACATACACATTTTACACTTATCCACTATGCTCGACATATTCACATAAATTAGGAATAAGAGTGTTCCAAGAACAGCACCTTGCGGCACTCCCATGTTCATAAGTTTTGGAGACGAGATAGAATTTCCACACCTCGTTCTCTGCGTTCTGTTGCTTAAATAGCTTTTAAACCACTTCAATTCTATTCCCTTAATGCCATATTTTTCCAACTTTTAGTTAGTTAGTAAGACTGTTTTCCGCACTCTTGTCTTTTGCTATCTTGTACTACCGTGCAAGTTCTAGGGAAATGGTAACCGTGATGTACGATTTATTTTTGAAATTTTTGTTGTAGTTGTTGTTGTAGAGGTCGCAGAACTATGTATGTACATGCACCGTGTAAATTTTAAACCTCATCTCATACGGTTTAAACGTTATAGTTGATTTTCAAACTAAAGGGTGTCCCCGTATGTGAACACCAGTGAAATTGTAGCTTTTTGCAACTTTTTAGATATATTTTTGTAGAAGCCAGCGAACTACTTATACTGTGAAAATTTTAAGTCTATCTTTTGCGGCTCAAAAACAAAAGTCAATTTTCAAATTAAATTTAAACTTTTACTTTTTGCTATTTTTTTTTTGTGTAGACTGCATATACTCTTCAAATTTGAAGTCTATCTCTTGTGTGAAAGCAACCTTTATTTCTTAACTTTTTGTTGTTTGTGGTATTTGTTGTTGTAGAGTCTATGTAACCACATATCCTGTGAAAATTTCAGCTCCCTAACACTAATGGTTCAAAAGTTACAGCTTATTTTCAGAGCTTCTTGTATGGGGTCTCCCTTTAGTTTCCAATTCTTTTTTGTTTTTATTATTTGTTGTTGTTGTAGCGGCTGGATAACCACATGTGTTGTGAAAATTTTAGCTATCTAGCTCTTACCGTTTGGAAGAATGAGGCCTGTGACGGACGGACGGACGTAGAAGTCTTAGTAATAAAATAAAATAAATTAAGTCAAGTTCGAGGCTGGCTCGCACACTTAGGGTTCCGTACGTATGTATGTGTAATGTATGTATGGAATGGCGTATGTGAATGCATATGTATGTATATTTTGTAAATTTCATCTCTCTGTTTTTGCAGCTATTTTATGTTGTATGTGGACACCTAGTAATTTTCCACTTGTTGTTGTAATTTGCTGTTGTAAGGAATCTGGGAATACATACACTGTGCGAATTTCGGCTCTATCTCGTACGGTTCGAAAGTTATAGTTATTACTCTACGTTGTAAAGGGACACCTGGTAGTTTTACAGTTGTTGTTGTTTTTAGCAAGTGTTGTTGTGGAGCAAATTTCATCCCTCTGTCTCTCACGGTGCGAGAGTAACGGCTAGTTGTTACTTTACGTTGTATAGGGACACCTGGTAGTTTTCGACTTGTTGTTGTTTTTAGCATTTGTTATTGTAGGCCATATGCGAGTAAATATATTGTGCACATTTCATCTCTTTGTCTCTTATAGTTTAAAAGTTACGGTTAATTGTTACTTTACGTTGTATAAGGACACCTGGTAGTTTTTGACATGTTGCTTTTAGCATTTGTTGTTGTAGCGCATATGTAAATACATATATTGTGCAAATTTCAGCTCTGTATTTTACAGTTTAGCTGCTACGGCTAATAGTTACTTTAGGTTGTATGGGTACACCTGGTAGTTTTCAACTTATTGTTGTCTTTAGCATTTGTTGTTGTAAAGCATCTATAAATACATACACTATGCAAATTTCAGCTTTCTATCTTTTACGGTTCAAGAGTTATAGCTAATTGTAACTTTTCGTTGTATGGGGACACCTGGTAGTTTTCGACTTGTTGTTGTTTTTAGTATTTGTTGTTGTAGCGGCAAGGTACAACAACATCCTGTGAAAATTTCAGCTCTCTAGCTCTTACCGTTTCGGAGAATGGACGCTGTGACGGACGGACGGACGTACTTGTCTCGGTAATAGGGTTCCGCTTCACTCTGATGAGTACGGAACCCAAAAAAAATTAAGGTTTCAGAAGTTGGGTACAGATTGAGGCCAACAATTGTTAAAAAAAAAGTTTTCAATGCAAATAAGCGGTAGTAATTGTTTCATATTTTAATTTTGTTAGATTTTATAAATGAGCTTAAGGTCACTCAATTCTCAATAAATATATTTTTTATTTATTGATAAATTTTTTCGATATTTCGATACTCCTTTGTGTATCTTCTTCAGGAAAATGTGTTTTCTAGTTTTTTTTATAAATGATTTATAAAATCTAACAAATTTAAATAAAAAGGTCGAAGAACGAGTATACAGAACGTTTCATATTTTATATTTTTTCAGAGATCGTTCTAAAGATAGAGATCGTGAGAAGGATAAGGAACGCGATAGAGAGCGCGATCGTGACCGCGATAGAGATCGGGACCGTGAACGCAAGCGCGAGAGTCGAGAACGCAGTGATCGCGATCGCAGTGATCGAAATAGTAGAGATCAAGATGTCGATCGGGATCGACGACGTCGAGACAGGGATAGGGAACGTGAATCGCGTACTCATCGCAGTCGATCTCGAACATATGACGACTATGATTCAAAACGAAATCGCAGACGGTCACGTAGCCATGATAGAGAACGTGAACGGCGAAGAGAGCATCGCGATAGGCAACGAGACCGTTCTCGCAGCCGCGACCGTTCACGAAGACGTTCGAGCCGAGATCGTAGTCGCAGTCGTGAACGCGATCGTACAAGGCGAAGCGCTTCAAAAGAAAGATATTCTAACTTACATTTGGAACCAATTAAAGAGGAGCCACCTCAACCACGTTTCGACTTAACACAAACTATACAAGAACTTATGAACAGCACTTCAAACAACAAACATTTTGCAGCACTGTTTAACTGCAATAATAGCAATGATTCTACATCAAATGGACCAACAGAAATGTCACGTGAGTTTATCACTTTTCTAATACTTTGCAGCATTAGAGAGAGAGAGAGAGAGAGCTATGCTCCACATTTAGATATGTCAATAAAATTGTTGCCTTATTTTGCAGTAGAGGAAGCCGCAGAACGCCGACGCCGCAAGAAATCTCGTTGGGGCGGCACTGAAAATGATAAAACTTTTATACCAGGCATGCCAACGATATTGCCATCTACATTGGACCCAACACAACAAGAAGCCTATTTAGGTAAATTTTTAACACATTTACGATTTATATTAAAATTATAAGTATTATACTAGTATAAATGAAAGTTTTGAATAAAAAAAGTAAGTGTTTTATACATAAAAACATTAAATCTAGATGAGCAAAAACCCGTTTCACCATATACGATATCTTCATTCTGGAAAAGGCACCGGTCATCTCAGTGGGTTTCTAAAAGTTTTAGATAACACAGTGTTTTTAAAAATTCGTATGCAACTAATAAAATTATCCTCGTTCTCTTTTTGAAGGCATTTTTCCAAACGAACGAACATTGTTGAAAACCCTTCTTGGATCATAAGTAGCACGATAATAAAAACACGGGAAAACAACCGAAAGATCCAGCAACAGTTATCAATAATCAATTTTACTAATATGAACTTCTTTTTAGTTTTTCCAGTTTTTATAAACTCTAAATTTACTATAAAATAACTAATTGTTTTAGTGTTTGTAAATATGACCCTTTTTTTAATTTATTTAATATTAATTGTTTATTTTCTCCAGTTGAAATGAACACCTAGTGTACATTGAGAATGTACGTCATTGCCCGTATGTTCGTTTGCCCCCCGATAACTTTTTCACCTCGTATATAAATATGTATCAACATTACATCTCAAATGTTTTTAAAACAAAATTTATATTAAATAAAAAACATTAAATAAAATTATAAATTTACTAATAACGAGGCTTTGCCCTCGCCGTTTCTTTTTCTTTTCTTAATCTGTCATTCTAATTTCAGTTCAGCTACAAATAGAAGAAATAAGCCGAAAGCTGCGTACAGGCGAATTGGGTATACCACAAAATCCGGAAGAAAGGTTTGCATCTATAACCAAATTTCAACTCTATTTAAGCAAGACTGTTTTATTAAGCTTTTAAGCCTTTAAAGCATCGTTCATTTAGCCGAAAGAGGTTTTATCTGTTGCAGCAGAGATCTATACTTTTGGGCAAAGGAAACCGATGTGAAACAGGTTTTTGTGCAATGTTGAAAAAGGAATTTTAATGAAAATGTTTAAATTTATTTTTTTTATATTTAAACGTAGGAGAAAGGTAATAATTAAATTACAGAAACTTTTTTTTTTTTTTTTTGTAAACAAACTTTTTCTGAACTTCATTAAATTTTACATAATCAAAATTTGAAAATTTTCAGAAGGGGCATCGTAACCCATTAACAGATATGAAAAGTGAAGTGCAACGCTATTCGATTTTATTCTTTTCTAATTTTGAGGTGGAATTGCAAACACTTCTCATCAAAATATCTTGCTTAATATGCGTTAACTCAATTTGAAAAAAAAACGTACCTTAGGCCCCTCATATGATGAATCGATGCCAACATTTTCCGCTTGGAATTTCCAGTTGTTAAATTCTGTTTTACTCTAATCGCATTTTAGCACTAATTGGAAGAATAATTCTTTAAAACAAAAATTTGTTGAAGAAAATAGAAAAAAAAAAAAAGAATTCATTTGGTCATATTAATTGGTTTTTTTTTTTTTTTTTTTTTGTTAAGGTACGTTTCCGCGTACGCCATAATTGATGACGAAAGCGAAAAATGAAGCTAAGTGTCATTGGTTACTTAAATTAAATTTCAGTTAAAAAGTTCATATTAAATTTATTTCAGTTTACAAATTTCGCAATACTTTTCAGTTTTGCAATGCCTAGCATCCTTGATGACTTCAATTTTAAAAAGTATTTGAAGTTAGTATTTGTAATTTTCAAATTTTCTGCTAGTTTTTGCACATTGCAATAATCTAATTTTTCATATTTCCTTTTTAGGAAACTGTACAATTTCTTTATTTTTTCTAATTTGGAAAACATTTTCAGGAACTTGCAAAAATGTAAGTAATTGCACATCTAATAAATTCAAAAATATAATCAGAACTGGCCAAGTCTCGTCCATTTACAATTTTGTAGGACGTTCGTTACTATTTTTCAACTTAGAAAAAAGTAGGTAGAAACAGAACTTAATATAGAATATCCAAGTCGAAATATGGAATAAAGGTGAATAAAAAGCACCATCAGCTCGACAAATATAATAGTGATACATATAAAGAATAAAAGGTTGAATAATATAAATTAATTTTTTTGAACTAAACATGAACAATTTGTGCAAATCAAAAAGCAAACATATTATTATTGGGCAATATGTTTCATTTGAGTGGATCGTTCCTTCTTTTTCAGAAAGCTAATGTGAATCAATTCTGTCTTTTAATTCATCTTTCTGAATACACATAATTCAGAATGAAGGAAAATGAAAATGTCTTATTCAAACCAGGGCTTTGTTACTCAAAACTTGCAAATAAAATATAAAAACTGATCCTTTTTTTCGTAATAAAAATCTATATTTTTGAGAACCACGGTCCAGGAGGATATACAGCAATTTTAAATTACAAATTAAAAATGTTACGAATTTTTTTAAAATTGAAAATTAATACACATAAGTCATTTTTATTAAACAAAATTTAATAAAATTGAAAACATCAAAATGTAAGCAAAAAGAAAGTAAACAGAAAGGTGAAATGTGTTGAAAACTAGTAACGAAATATTTCATTCATTCAGTTGAATTAATTCATTCAAGACTAACAAGGCAATTGTAATAATTTTTTATCATTTTTGTAATAGATCTATTTAATTTGGCATATGCGTAACAACTACATACTTTATTTTGAAAGTTGAAAAAAATTAACTTATTAAAAAGATTATATTCTTTAAATTTGGACTTTATTGTCACATAATTTTTGAATTGATATCTTGAATGTGCGGTCACTTCTTTTATAATAAATTATTTTAACACTTTTTTTATACTGAATTTTTCCACACCCGTTTATGTGTCTTCGTCAGCAAATTGTTTTCATTTTCAGGGTTCCGTACTTGCGAGAGTGAAAAAGCAGCTCTACTACTTCAATAAGCTTTAAAATACTTGCGGTTCTCACGCTTCGTATTAAAGTACTATTGTAGATCTTGGAGATATTTGAAATTTAATAAATCTTGATAAATTTAAAACTCGGCAACAATAAATCTCATAAATTTTTAATTTACTAAATTAAAACCTCTGCAATGCCAAAAACCGTAGTAGATTTACTAAATGTAGAAAGTGGATTTATTTACAAGAATGAAACAGCTGACAGATTTGGTGCCACATTGTTTTTTGATTACATATAATAAAATGAATTGTAAACATATCTTAAATTTGCAATGGAAAAGACTTGGCTGTAAAATATCTAAACAAGTCAGCTGTTTTTCAACTGTTTTACAATACCAATCAAAATGTCGCTCACACTTAGAAGTATTATATTTAAAAGTATTTTAAATATAATACGAAGTGTGAAAACCGCTACTAATTTTTTCATTAATTTAATACAAAGCCAGAAGCCCAAAAATAACATATTTAGCATACATATGTTAGAGCTAAGTGCAACTATGTACATACTAAATAATTACATGGTACAAAAATTTTTGTTAAATTTTCAATCAACAAGTTTACTACGACAATATTTATATTATTTTCAGAAAAATAAATAATCAATCAAAAAAAAAACCTTAATGTTTGCTGTCTATATGCCGCCAACATTTCGTTGATACTGATGAGTTGCAGTAGACCCGAAAAATCTAAAAAGAATGTTTGAAACCAAACTACTTATTCCCAAATTCTCGTAAACAAAATGGGAATCAGAAATGTTCAAACATTCTTTTTAGATTTTTCGAGTCTACTGATGAGTTGATTAGCATGAACGAAATGACGGCGGCATATAGACGGCTGAAAAAAACAGAAAACATTAAGGTGTATTTTTAGAACTATAATAATAGATTTTAATTGGCTCTTATAGCGAATAATAATATCGAAATACTGAAAAAACGACGTAAAATACTTTTTCAATCCAAAAGTGAACTTGAGCTCATTAAGAAATCGCATATAAAAAAGGTTCAAAAATCTGCATCAAATTACTTAATTGATTAAAAATCATCGAAATTCAATAAGTATGCCTTCAATACTTTTTTAAGCGGACATTGGCCAATTATTTTCTTTGCAAATGTATGGTAGTTATTTCGTTTTCGAAACCGATTTCGATGTGTGTTAAATAAATAACTTGAACTTTGTTTTCCATATTGTGCTGACATGGATTTATGAAATACTTTCCATTTACGTTTCAATTATTGATTTAGTTTTATTTTCGCAAAAAGCAAAAAATGCTTTCCCCCTAATTCATAAAAATTATAACAGGCTTATAAGACTGTTATTTGACATATTTGTGTGGAAAATCTGTCAAATAAGAGCTTTATAAACCTGTTATAATTTTTATGAATTAGACGGTTTGAATACAAACTTACAGTTTTTATTGCAAGTTCTCCAGCAGAGTGTGTACAATTTTACTTTTTTCTTTTAATATAATATGCTATAGGGTCTTGTGATATGTTTAATTTAAATTGGATTTAGGTTTTGAGTATTTTGATAAAAAAAAAAAATGTTTAGATGCCCATTGCCATTATTAATAGGGGACTATTTATATCCAACATCCTTAAGAGGTTATACGGGTATATCTTGTGCGAAAAATAATCGAAAACTAATGAAAAAGTTATAGAAACTACTACATACATACATTCATATATGCAAAAGTATTTACATACATATATGTATATGAAGGTATGGTTGTGCCCATGCCCTCTTTTTTAGCGTTGTAAATTTATGCCGCTTTATGGATACAATTTCGTCGTTACATACTTTGTACGGAAATTCATCAAGAACTAGTGAAATTTCGTTTCCTGGAAACTACTATAGTATATGGCAATTACAACTATTGTAATAAAGAAAATTACAATTGGCATCCAGTACCGCCTTTTAGCGTTGTACATTTATATCGCTTGAGAGTTTTATGGTTCTCATTCTGTAATTTGAGTGACAAATTTAGGAAGAGTATCAGTTGAATACATACTTTAATTTTACTTGAGGTTTAAAGTTTAACTGAAAGCTGTTAAATGGACGTAAAGAGTTTTCAAATTGGAATGTACAATGCATATACATTAAAAGTGGTAAATATGGAAGTAAAATTCTTTTGAAACTAGTTAAAAATAATGAAAACTAATCAAACAATTTTCCTCCCTATTGGAACTCTAGGTAAACAAAACACAAAATACAAAAAAAAAATAAAAATCCCAGATCAGAAAGGCTAAAAGCAACAACTCCAAATAGCACACGCATGTAAGCAAAATACATGATGTTAAGTTTAAATCAGATAAACAACAATTTATTAATAAAAACAATTTTCTTTTTTTTTCTCAAGGAGAGTTAAATAAGTATTAAAATATTTCATAACCATATGGGGACAGTGCTATACGAGCTAGACAAATCAAGTCATACTGTTGAACACAATTTTCTAATGATATATTAAAACAAAAATAATCAATCTTATTAAAACTAATGATATTAATCAAAACTTTCTTTTTTCCCTCCCAAGATTTTGAGAACAGCAACTTAATATTAATGAATTGAATAATTAAATTTGCAGGAAAACAGAAATTAGGACTTTATGTTTTAACTTAAGCCATTTTTTAATATTACAGCTACTGAAATTCAGGGCTTGTAGGTTATCACTTCTCTAATATTTGTTTTTGTTTTTTTGTTTTCTTTATTAGATCTCCCTCTCCGGAGCCGATTTATAGTTCTGATGGCAAAAGGCTGAACACGCGTGAGTTCCGTTATCGGAAGAAACTGGAAGAGCAAAGACATCAGTTGATACAAAAAATGCAGTCGGTAAATCCTGATTTCAAACCTCCAGCTGATTACAAGTAATTGATAGACATTAAAGTGTCATTCACCTTCTAATAAACTTTTCTCCACCTTCTTCTAGGCCTCCAGTAACTCGCGTTATTGACAAAGTTTTAATACCTCAGGAACAACATCCTGATATTAATTTTGTGGGTCTTTTAATCGGCCCCCGTGGCAATACATTGAAAGCCATGGAAAAAGAAACTGGCGCTAAAATTATTATCAGAGGTAAAGGTTCTGTTAAGGAGGGCAAGGTGGGTCGTAAAGACGGCCAACCGTTGGCTGGTGAAGATGAGCCGCTTCATGCTTTTATTACCGCACCCAATCCAGAAGCAGTCAAGCGAGCAGTTGATAAAATTAAAGATGTTATTAGGCAAGGCATTGAAGTACCTGAGGGTCATAACGATTTGCGTCGCATGCAGTTACGTGAGTTGGCCCAACTTAATGGTACTCTACGTGAAACAGATTGTCCTCGATGTACAAACTGTGGCTCAACTGAACACAAGTCCTGGCTTTGTCCCGACAAACCAAATGTCACAAATAGCATTGTCTGCACTTCATGTGGTGGAGCCGGTCACATTTCTAAAGATTGCCGCAGTAAACGGCCTGGCGCCGGTGTTATTGGCGGGGAACCCGCTACCGAAAATTCTCAAGCAAAAATTGATGAAGAATATTTAAGTCTAATGGCCGAATTGGGCGAAGGTCCTCCACCATCAGCCGTGCAAAAGCCTGCTCCCGATCCCTTAGCACAAGCTCACATTAATCGCGGCTATAGTATTTTTGATAAAAAACCCACAACTATACAAGCTATTCAAGCACCACCACCAGGACCACCAGCTGGCATGCCGCCTGCTGGCTTAAATCTTATAGCTCCCCCTCCTCCAATACCCCCAGCTTGGGGACCATCAACTAGCGCACCGCCGCCCATGGGTATGCCGCCACTTATTCCCCCTCCACCAACTACGCAGCCGCCTCCACCTGCTGCTCCACCAGTAATGCCATGGATGACCGCCGCGCAGCCACCACCACCTGGCGGCGATCCACCACCTCCCCCAGGAACTGGCCCATTACAGCCACCAGGCACAGGCGCAATGCCGCCCTTGCTACCGCCTCCACCGGGTACTGCACTTCCAGGTGGCTTACCACCATGGCCCGGTGCGCCTGGGTTAATGCCTCCAGGTTTTCCAGCTTGGGGAGCAGTACCTGGTGCTTATGCGCCTCCGCCACCGCCACCCCCTTGCGCTCCACCACCACCAGGTCTTGGTGGTTTAGCTCAACCTCCCCCACCACCGCCGCCAGCTAATTAAATGGTGGTGTAAGTTGAAACAAGTCAACGCTAATGACATACGAAAATTAAAACTTTGTCAATCGAGCTGAGAAAAGTGTTGCAATCAGCTACATTTGTATTGAACAAAAGCAGTCAGAGTTACTACTAAATCTCAAATTATTTTAATTTTTTCATCTTAAATTTGTACTATCCTTTGAAGCATAATAATCTTTATAAACACGTACATATATATAAATGAGACACATGTTGAACTTTAATTCATACAATCTTTGAAACATCAGCAAAATGGCATAAACATGTTTTTCTTTCTTACGTAATAAGAAATTGACGTATCAATGTACGCTTTAAGCCATTATTTTACTGGTTAGAAAACGATTGAAGTTTCACCGTCTTTAAGATTGTATTAAAGCGTATTTTTGAACAGCTATAAATGCATACATATAGTATATGCACACCAATGTATCTAAACAAATTTCTAATGATGGATAATTCAGTGTTTCAAATTACAAAACAGTCATTAAATATGTTTAATTCATTGATAGACTACGAAATGTATCAATATGGTCATATGAATATGCCCTAAGTAAAATATAAATATTTTTTTATTTAATTGCGCCTATGTATTCTAGCTTCTCTTTCTTAAATTATAGATATCACAAATAAAAAGTAATGAACACCATTAATGGTGTAGTGGCTTTTCATTTTAACTTTTTAGGCTTTCACAATAAACACAGCCATGATGCAGAAAAGTAAATGAAGTTTATTGCTCAAACTTTCTCTTCAAGCGAGAAAATGTAACGAAAGATACTTGCATTCGCAGAAAATCCGATTAAGTGTTGGACGAGTCGTAGCCACTTCGTGGATAGTGGAATAGAAATAAGCTAACAAGTATAGGTCGGCGGTTTTTAGACAAACAATTACAATACTTTATAGTACATTGTGTTTCACAAATTGTTTGCGTCACTGATTACATTCATATGTATGTACATATGTTATACAGATTTTCAATGTGTAGCTGGAATTTTTATCAGCTTGAGTTTTCGCGACATATTGCCAGGGCTGGGCAGTATTTAAAATACAAATACGTATTATGTATTTGTATTGTAAATACGTCTCATGAATGTTTTTGTATTTTAAATACTAAGCGCTTGAGTATTTTGTATTTCAAATACTCGTGCTCTCAAAATACATTTTAAATTTATGTTAAAATATATACGTTTAAAATTATTCCATTCAAACATCAACTAAAATCGAAAATTTTGCTACTGCCTTATTTCCAAAAAATAGCAATGCCACAATTTAATTACCAAAGTACCTGTGTAAAGAAAACGCAACTGAATGCACATACATTCGAGGAAATCGTCAAGCTATCAGAAAGTTAAATAATGAAAAAAATAAAAAACAAAGAAAAACAGCGTTCGACATTTTAATGTAGAACAAGAGAAAAAATATCAATCAAATTGTTGACTTGGATAGACTATATATAGTTATATAGCATTTGGTAAAACGTTTTTTAATTGTCACTTTTTTCTTAATTCCGTTATATGTATGTCTTTCAATCAAATATAATTCTCTAATAAGAAATCATTGAGATTCTGTCGTTAGCTGGGTTCCCTTATTCGCCATCAAAAGATTGTTTATTTGATATAATTTTTAAAAAACTGGTGTTTATGAAAGGAAATAAAAACTTTTAACTAAAAGTATTTTGTATTTTAAATACATATTTTTGTTACACTGTATTTTGTATTTCAAATACTTGCTTTTGGAATGCAGTATTTTGTATTTTAAATACATGGAAAAAAAATATTTGTATTTTAAATACACAACTTTAAGCTGACCATCCACTTATAACAGAAATACCACCACTTGCTACTGTGATATGTAATGTCCATAAACAACTTCAATTATAACATAAACATCAATGGAGTACTTCAAACAGCTTCTTAAGATCCCACAACAACAGCATATCACGACCAATTTACAACAAATATCTTTCTAGAAAAGATTGCATCATATTAGCCAGAATAAGAGTCGGGACAACAAGATTTACCACACAGCACTATTACGAAAGAACTCGGCCTAGGGAATGTGAAACCTGCGCGGAAGAATTAACCATATACCATATCCTCAAAGGTTGCCCGATAAGCTCAACAAACGAGTCCCTAGAGGAAATCCTAAACTGCAGTGACAAGAATTCAGCAACAAAAATAAAAAACATTCTTTAATCTGCAGATGTATTAAATGAAGTTTAAATTCAATATACATACATATGTGTATAGTGTAATGACCAAGTAGTCCACACTATTTCTAATGTCGTATTTTATAAATTTATCTTTGTAAAATACTTTCAATAAATAAATACATTAGAGCATGTATTTTGCACAACACTGCATATTGCTAAGGCAGAAATAACGTCCCTTTCAGAATATATATTATAAATTTATCTTTGTAAAATACTTTCAATAAATAAATACATTAGAGCATGTATTTTGCACAACACTGCATATTGCTAAGGCAGAAATAACGTCCCTTTCAGAATATATATTATGCTACGCGAGAAAGCCTTGGTTTAGCCAAATAACATTAAAAAGCTCCTAAACACAATATTCTAAGACATACATACATATGTATATATTGTTTTAATCTCTCAGTAGTTGCAAATAGATCGTAAAAGTTTGAGTACACAAAAAATAATTTATAAATTTGTTTAACATTTTTGTTAAAAAAAAAACATATGAACAATAGATCTGTTCTGAAAATCACAGTAAATTGTTTTATTTTTTATTTTTCGAATTTTTCTTTTATAATTATTTTTTTGTATTACGTTGTCGGGCCTAAGTTCATGTATATTATAGCTGTGCTTGATACTAATCACACAAGACAAAGAGCTTTAACTGACGAGATGTGGGGCTGCTAAAAAGCAGCTGGTTTTCCCTCAGCTAAAGGTGTTCGATGGTTTCTCTGTCTTGTTTAATTAATGTTAATCACAACAACAATATAGAATGAACTTAGACCCGATAAACGCAATACAAAATAATTGCATAGTTTTAAGTTGTTGAAGAAATACTAATTTGAATTTCAGAAATTGCGTGATGTGGTGATGTGCAGAAAAAACTTGATATAACCATAACACTAATTACTGGAGTTATTATTTGCAAATACATATATTATGATTAAATTTGATCGATTCATAATTACAGTATGTACTTCCTCTCCGATGCCTAAGTACAAATTTTCCGTTTATAATTTGCCAAATGTAGAAAGTAAATATGAGGGCTCTTTCATTGAGGTATTTTATAGTTGTCTATTCTCAAACAGAAAACTGCGGCTATTGTTTGGAATCGCTCAAAATTTAATGTTGCAATAAGTTTCCATGCAAATTTTTTAGCTAGTAAGTTTAGAGAAATAAAAGGTTCTGAGTCAAAACTCCGAAGTTTTGCTCAAACAAAACGTTTAAACTTGTTACTGATACGTGGTTAAATGCTTTTGCTTGAAAATGCACAGTCTAGTGGCAGTCTATTCGTGTCGGTAAACACTCATCAACTACGACATAAGACATACCTGCCCCAGTGATATATAAACGTATTGCATTTACAAATGCACCAGGAGTAGCTTTGAAGTGTCCACTTGATGGCTCAATAAAGCAATATGGTATTTTTATTTTCTCGAAATTATATGTTAACTTCTTTTTAGTGGTTTTAAATATTGTATTGAAATCAAATAAATAAATAAATATTGGTTGGCATCTTAAGGAATGGAAAAAAACAACATTTGCATATCTTTGTATTTAAACCATATACATATAACGTCAGCAGGTTGCGTTTGCCTTTTATCTAGATTAGAATAATACACATAGTTCTAAGTTGTTATTTTTTTAGCATTTGTTATCTAATTTTGAAGTCTCAATAAATTCAATTCAAATTGGTTGGCTTAAGGAATGGAAAAAACAACGTTTGCACAGTTTTAGACTTATTTTTATTAAAAATATTTCTATCAAAGAGTCAACAGCCATTACCAAATGGGAAAAAAAATGGAGATTGTCGCTTTGCAAGCTAATCGGAAATAAAGTACCATCAAGCAAAAACTTCTTAAGATATACATAAGTATGTATCTTTTTATTTCAATCGCTTTTAATATAACTACTGGGCCTTAAAACATCTTTAACCATGTTTACTAAAATATTCCTTTGACTCTTGAACATCAGGTTTAATGGTAGCCGGATTAGATTCGGGATTCCAATTCGCGGGACAAACTTCACCATGTTTCTCAACGAATTGGAATGCCTTAATTAAACGTAGCACCTCGTCCACCGAGCGGCCAACGGGCAGGTCATTTACAGAGTATTGGCGCAATACACCGTTTGGATCAATAATAAAAGTTCCACGTAGTGATATGCCTTCATTTTCCAACAAAACTCCATAGTCGGAACTTATCTTTTTGGTAATATCAGAAAGAAGAGGATACTTGAGACCACCCAAACCTCCATTCTTGCGATCAACATTTGACCAAACCAAATGGGAGAAATGCGAGTCCACAGAGACACCAACGACTTCAGCGTTTATATCTTTGAATTCTTTAATCCGATCGCTAAATGCAATAATTTCTGTCGGACACACAAATGTGCTGTAATTAAATTCATGAGGCACATGCATGATTAATTACTGAAGTTCAGATACATATCGCTTAAAAATACTTACAAATCCAAGGGATAGAAAAACAGCACCAAATATTTCCCAGCAAAGTCCGACAATTTCAATTCTTGAAAATCATTGCCTACAACTGCAATCCCTTGAAAGTCTGGAGCTGGTTGCTGAACTTTTACGGCTAATAAAGGTGTAGCTAAAAAATAATTTTAAAATACATAATTGCCATTTGCTGCTATAACAGCTTATCTACCATTATACTACCATGTACTCACTTTGGTGCAATAGACGCTTATGTGTGACATTATTCTGATTTATTATCTGTCTGGTCACTTTGGGCAGCTAAAATTTTGTTATTTTAAAGAGAACATAAAAAGGAACATAATAATTACGTAATTTCTGTAATTTATTCGAAATGTTCTATGAACAAATTTATTCTTTACTTACAGCTCGTAAAATATTTCTCGCCAGGAAGGACATTGCTGTTACTTTTCCAAAAATTATAAACTTTTAAAACTTATTATTTATCAGTAGTCAGGTTTTATGAACCGGCGTTAATTTTCACTTTTCACAATGCAAAAAGAAAAACATAAAGGAAAAACAACACGAGTTTGAACACGAACAGAAAAGTGCATTACAATTAGTGTTGTCAACACAAATTAAAAAATATATACATATACGACTGCAATTCAAACATTGAATCCATATATAGTTGTTCACCCTGTAGATCAAATGAGTATTACGTGATGGGATGGATATATTATCGATGCTTTTGATTTTCAGAAAGGTGTACAAAAATACAAGCGAGTTGTTGGTAGAAAAATAGCAGGTTGCTATCAAATTCTTCTCTCATTTGTTTTGTTGAACTGGTTTGTAAGTGTACACAAAAAAAAAAAAAAATCACACAAATTTCATAAAATAAATTTATTAAAACCACTTAAAATTTATCACATTACTTTTTTCTTGAGTAAGAACTTCAAATTATTTTACTTTTTCTTCAATAATAGCAATAACCTGACATTTAGACGGGAAAGTGCTCTCATTAAATTTTTGTATACGTATGTATTATGAATAAAAATTTCAATGATATCTGTGACTTTCATAAAAGAAATTTGTTCAATTTCAAAGGAACGTGAAAGTTCATTTTAAAAATGTCGTCAAAGCGAAAAGTTGCAAGTATTATAGTTTTGTTTATTACTGGAATAGATTCGCCAAGACTACTACAACCATAAATTTCTAGGGCAACATTAGAAAACAATATTAATATAAAATAAACTTTTATTACTTAATTTAATAATTAGCACTATAAATATACTTCATTTGTGTTCTTTATTCATATTTGCTGTAAAAATATTTTCTAATATGCAAAATAATTTAAAATACACAATTATTATTCTACTGCAACCCTGAAAATTTGTATGTGCCGTGTTGTAGGCAACCGTGTTTACTACCTCGTCACTTTACATTCAGTAAATGTCAAAAAATTACTTTCAGGAAAATTTTGCTGAAAGCTTTCAACATGGATACAACCATGATACAGCTAATAAGGGGTAGCCTTATCAGCTATACCGTTAATCATCTGACTACTTTAGGTTGTCAAGAGAATGCAGAGATGAAAGGCATCCAAAACGAGACAGCAAATCAATGTAAGCTCTGTTATCTCTCTTCTATAACAGCTTACAGAAATTGTACAAAAACAAAATGTATGTTATTTTTATTGAAGTTATTCTTATTGTAGTGAAAAGGTTACCTTATTAGTTGTATCTTAGATACAACTATTAGCTGTATCATGGTATAAAGCAAAATGGGCACAAAAACCGCTACACTAGCATTAATTGTGATGACACTTGATTGATACTAGAGATGTGTGCGTGAGTGGTTTTTGGCTCACATCACGCACGTACACGACCAGAATAATTTTCCGCACGTGCTTTCACTCACAACAATTTTTTGGGGCCTCAGTAGTGCAATTCACTAACTTATTTTGCCGATTAATTCAGCGTTAAAAATATTTGACTGCAAAACTTTTGGCTTTCTGATTCATTAGTGATATTTGACCATGATACAATTAACAAGGTAGCCTCGTCAGCTAAACCGTTAATCAACTGACTACTTTAGGTTGTCAAGAGATTGCAGAGATGAAAGGCAGCCAAAACGAGATAGCTAATCCGCGTAAGCTCAGTGCATCTCTCTTCTGTAAATGTAGAAGTGGCATCTTTTTGACAGTTTGCATAAGTTGTACAAAAACAAAATGCATGTTATTTTTATTGAAGTTGTTCTTATTGTAGCGAAAAGGCTACCTTGTTAGTTGTATCATGATATTTGACCACAGTTACTGGTGCTAACTTAACAACTAGAAATTGATTGTGGTTTATTTTAATGACAAAATGTTATAATATTCTAGTATAGTTACAAGCCAATGTTCTACAGCTTAGTCGAGTCATAAGCCAATTAATGTGACTTGACTTTGGGACGACTACTTAATTCAAAATTATTAGTGGTGAGTTTAGTTTGTCATTCTTTTATGTAAGGACGCCACTCGATGCTGAATTTAATAATATGTTGAATATGATAGTTTATGAATCACTGAATCGTCAGTGCAAACACCAAATGCGGGGGTCTTAAAAAGTTTGTGAATTGCACTACAGATCATTCATGTTCAGGAGTAAAATTTTTTCAATCACGCATTTTCACTCACGAAAAACAACAAAAATTCTCGCGATCAATTTCGTTTCTATTTAAACAAATTATAAGCCTAAAAATATTGTACATTATTTATACTACACTTACATCTACACAAAATTTACTTAATGGCAAGAAAATAAAACTTTTCGACATTGGACACCGATGACTAAGCGCAAGTTTTGGTGCCAAAAAGTAGATGATATGTTTTATTATAATCTTTGGTGCCAGGAAGTTGTTGCAATAATAAAATAAAGACAAAACAGAAAAATTTTGATATCGATTTATCAGAGATCACAAGTGTTTAAGCTGTAAACTTAACAAGGATGTCTAAATTTAAGGAACCGTAAGCAGCTTTTAAGTATTACGTAATCTCGATTTAGCGATTTCAAACATCGATTTTTCAACAGTTTTTGGCACGAGAAAAAAAATTCTACTACGACATATAAAAAAAAAACAAACATTTTCGAAGTGCACAATATATTATATTTTTGTTTGGGAGTCCCCCTTAGCAGCCGTGGTACGGGGTCAGTGCGTTCGAAAATAATATTGGAGCGAAAACTGATTGGGGCTGTTCTTAATGTTTCCGTGATTGTTGGTGCACTAGCAACATTTTATGCTGATACCATAAAGTGCAATTAGCCGCTTAAGGCTTTGACCATTTATGATAATTGGTTTTATTTAAATTTTAATGGCTATCGTTGCGATCCAATTGCATGTCAAAGTATACTCACACAAACTTACTTACTACCAATAAAAACAATAACTAGTTGGTGTGAGATTGTAATTACCCACCAAACCAAATGTGCAGATTCAGCTGAGAACTAGTTCCGACTGGTTGGCAAAGTCTTTCGATTTTGAAACGAAATAGTAACGATTTTTATATGAAAGATTGGACACGACTTTATACGGCATCGTAACTTAAAACAACATTTTTTTCAAACAAATTTTACAATTTTCTATGAGAGCCATTTGAAATGTATTTTTCTGTATTTTTCAGCCGTCTATACGCCGCCGACAATCAACTCTTCAGTGGACTCGAAAAAAGTTAAAAGATCGTTTGAAACCCAGCTACTTATTCCGAAATTCCCAGGAACAAAATGAGAATCAGAAATGTTCAAACAAACTTTTATACAGAAAACTTTTATCTTGCAAGACTTTTACTTTTCTTCACAACCCCTACACAACGAGTTATCATTGGTTTCAACGATTTGTATTCTGGAAAGTATCAAACAGTAGGGGTTTTCACACTTCGTATTATATTTAAAACATTTTTAAATATAATACTATTTTAAACTTCTAAGTGTGAGCGGCTTTTTGTTTGGTATTGTAAAAAAGTTGAAACAGCTGATTTTTGTTTAGATATTTTACCGCCAAAACTACACAAAAGAATTTTTCAATTGGCGTTTCGTAAAATATTAAAAGAAATAAAATCTAAAAAAATGTCTAAGGAAAGAGTGAAAGAAAAAATTATTAACTATTTGGTTCAAAATGCCATAGATCAAATAGAAGTTAATGAAATGATGAAGTGCAAAGGTTCATATGTATATTTATTAACAAAAAGTAAATGTATCCATAACCAATCTCTCAGTAGATAGTTACAGGAGCGATATTGTTGAGCATATCTTGGACGAGGTTATCGATGACGTTATTTTAGTCGCATCGTATCATCGCAGAATGTGTAGTTCAGTTCCGAAGTCAATGAAGTGGTTTTTACAAATACTACGAGTGAGCAGAATTTAATTAGATTCTCTTGTTTTAATTTCGGATTAATATTTTCACCTTTTTTGGTCTTTACCATTGCAAATTTAAGAAATGTTTGCAATTCACTTTATTAATATGCAAGCAAAAAACAATGTGGCGACAAATCTGTCAGCTGTTTCATACTTGTAAATAAATCCATTTACTACATTTAGTAAATCTACAACTGTTTTTGGCATTGCAGAAGTTTTAATTTAGTAACTTAAAAATTTATGAGATTTGTTGTTGCCGAGTTTTAAATTTATCATGATTTATTAAATTTAAAATATCTCCAAGATCTACAATAGTACTTTAATACGAAGCGTGAGAACCGCAAGTAAAACATTCAAATAACTTTTACTTTTCAAACATTCTATTAAATTTTTTTCAAGTCTACAGAGGAGTTGACGTGCATTAAAGAAATGTCGGCGGCATATAGACGGCTGGAAAAGACAGAAAGTATACCTTATGTCTACTTTTAGATCCAAAACAAAAAATTTTTTTTAACTTTTCATGCATTTTTATTTACGTTTTAATAGCCACATATCTAGTATTTTATGGATATGTCAGGTAATAAATTTTTGAAATCCAAGCCGGATTAAATTTGAATATTCCTTAAAAATTGTGATTTCAAAAACATGCCCAATGCATTTATTTTAGCGAATTCGTTGCGACAATTCTGACTTCAGGAAGTGTCGAAAATGCTGTTTTACTCCCGACTCTGAACCTATAGGACACTTGGGTTTAGTATAACACTATAAATGTTTAAAAGGGTTTTATATACATATACTATCGATGCATGCAGAAGGATACATACATATATAAACAAGTTTTAGGGTGTGCAATTAATAAAGTTTACATATCTGTTAGGTTAGAAACTTTTTTATTCCGTTTAGGGCATGCTTCTTTCTAGACCAATAAAAAAAATATTTGTTTGTTTGCTTTTAAACAACCTCTTACCCCCAATTGTTGACTTGGATTTTAAATGCCATTTCAATTTAAATTTGATTTAAATACAAAATTGAGTCAAACAGTTGCTATTTAAATCAAACTTAAACGGCCTGCCGTGCCCATTTAAAATCGATTTAAGTTTTTCGTACTGCCATATGATTTTGACAGTTTGGTTTTGTTCTGGAAATAAGAAAATTGCACATGTTTTTTTTGTTTCATAATTTGATTTTTTATTATTTCCAGAAGGTAATTAATTTCTGTGGCAGTGAAATTGGGAGTCCTTTTATCACTTTTGCAACTCATTTTAATAATTTTTACAAAACAATTTATTCTTTTCTAAACTTTTCATTCACAATTTCACTTGCTTCCAAATTTGTTTAAACAGCTGTTTTTTATTGAGTTATCGATAATTTTTTGACACTTACATTGTGTTGCCGTACTTATATTACAATTAATTACCAAAACTAATTTTGGACTGTAAAACAGAAAGCTATTTTAAATCCAACTTAAATTTTAAGGAAAATTTACTAATTTTGTATTTAAATCCCAAGTAAAAAATCGGGGGTTAGTACCAGAAATAGTTTTTCCACCAAAATTGTTTAATATTATTTTATTACTCGAGCTGAATTTATTTGTCGCTATTTCGCACTTCGTATAGCTTTTTGAGGGCAATGATATAATTATTATTTTTTTTATTGCGTTCATCGGGCTCAAGTTTGTTCTATAATACAGAATCTATATTATTTCTGTGATTGATACTAATTAAACAAGACAAAGAAAACAGCAAAGACCTTTGCTAGGGGACAACAACTAGCTAATAATATTTCAAACAAAACAACAAACAGTTTTTACTTTAGGGGCTGTTCACAAATTACGTAACGCAATTTTTGCAGATTTTTCACAGCCTTCTTCCAGAGAAATGATGGCCATTAGCTCGTTTTATCTGTGGGCTGCAATACGTACCGCTCTTGTTTTCCAATAAATAATATTTTTTTGTTACGTATCATCTTGTTACGTATCATTACGATTTTTTATACGATTTGCAATTTTTAAGTATTTTATCGAACTTGAGTTCCACTTTTACTTCCGCAGAATTGAAAAAGTTTTTTTTTTTGAAATAAGACTGTAGCGATAAACATCTTTTAAAGCAGATAAGACAAGTTTCACGTTCACCACGACGCTCATCAGCACCCCAATCGCCTCGCACCCATGTCGTGACTAATTGTATACTGTTTTTAAGCAGCAGCGCATAGCCATCCCACTACGTGAGCTCTTCATTAACTTCCAATTAAAAGAAATATTGGAAATTGATCAATTAGCTGTTATATAGACAGTCAGTAATGCGTAGTAGGAGCTTCAATAACAAAACTTCCTTTAGGTATACTTAGTATACTCTGAAATATTTTAGAGTTAGCAAAAATATCGTCATCTGAAATGCACAAGGACGTACTAAAAACAAAATGGTGTTTTCTACTGATTATGGTAGAGCAAATCAAAATACACGTTTGCATACATTTTTACAGTCCTAATGTTAAAAACCATAACTTTATTAAAGAAATGCAAAAGGGCGTAACACCAAAGGTGTTTTTTTTCTTAATTAAATCAAAACGGCTCAACCCACAGTAAGTTCACTGTAAAAACTCTCAAATTTAAGTACATTTTTCTTGTGTGTTGAATAATAAAAAAAAAATACGATATCCTTCAAAACTAATATAGAAGATGAATATCGAGAACTTCCCCAAAGAACTAAAAAGGATTTCGTCGTTGAGCAGCCTTCGCAACGGAGAGACTAAAATGTTCAAAAAAGAAGTGGCAACATCTTCAAGATCGGAAAAGATTAATACCTGATTAACCCAGTATTCATAAAAACTAACCATAGAAAATTCTTATACTAAGTCCACATTAATTTTTGTGGATGTGCAATGAATTCATCTTTAATTTTTTTTAGCGGTTATATAATGATATGTTATTTTGTTTTTAAATTTTCAGTTACTAAAAAAAATGTAAAACTTTATAAAATGAAATGCATATAAAAGGCATCTCTACTATTTGTATTTCTTATTACTTCAAACTTGACTAGCAAATCATAATCATATACATATTTTTACTTTAAGAAAATTTCTGATGTTACGCCCTTTTGATTTCAGGTCTTTTGAATTCAAAAGGACGCATCCCACACAACTAATAAAAGTAACTTTGAAAGCAAATTTTGTCTTAAGAAATAAATGTATCATCGTATTTTAATGCTATACTGAAAAAAAAAACATAAGGCTAACTTCTATAGTTTCGATTTTATGAAGTTTTTTTGTCTCTCCTGTATGGCGACGATATGGGCCTGATTACACTGTGCTAGTTGAAAAAACCGACAGACGGGGCACCCAGTGACTAAAACTAATTCGGATTTTTTTTTAGGTTAGCTCTTGTTTTTTAGATATACCGTTATGTTAAAAATCGAGGAGGTAGGACAATATATATTCCCTTAACTTAAAAATGGTTAAAAACATTGGAAAAAAAATACAAAAACCGAAATTCCGCAACAAAATTACCTTTCACAAACTTTAAAAATCTTTTTAATCGGCTTAGTAGTTTAGAAAAGAAAAAATATTTGCAAAAGTTCGCAATATTTTTGTTCTTTAAAACAGCATAAAAAATCTAAAAATTAAGTTATGCAGATGAATTTTTATACATTCATAACAAATAAAGTTTCAAACAAAAATAGTTATAAATGACTGAAATCGGTGCTCAAGTTTGGAAGTTATTTACAAAAAATGAAAAATTGCAGTTTCAACCGTCCACCAGACGAAGCCTCAAAAGTTAAAAATTTTTTTAAAATGAATGTAGTATGAAAGAAACATTTTATATGCTTATCAAACTAAAGCAATTGCAACTGACGGAAGTAAGAAACAACTTACATGTCGATACCCAAAAGGCAAAATTCCGTAACTAGCAAATTATTCAACATTGACTTTTCTATAGTTTAGTGTTTCTATACGAAACACGCAGAATTAGAAAAAAAAAAGAAATGCGGCCGGGGGACCCCCGTTAGGAACGAAGTTTTTTCATCTTTGAATGTAACACGAGGTGAAATCTTTATGTTTTATTTTGTGTTGTTTTTGAAATTTTTAAATTTTATGATTCTTTAAATTTTTGGAACGTTTTCCAACTAATTATTATTTATTGGTAGGTGTCTCCGCTGCTGTCAGTGGAGACGATTCGTGACGATTTCTACTAATTTCCACTACCAGCAAGCCGCGTTAAGGAACTTCGTTCCAAAAATATACACGTACATTTTATAGTTTGTTAATAATTGCGTTTGGCAATATATATATTTTGATTTATTATCCGATAGACCGACCGGTCATTTGAAGTGTAAGTGTTTGTTTAGAAAGTTATTCTTCTTAATCCTGCAGATTCCACCATCTACCACCGGAACACACTACATCGTATCTGCTAGCACATACAGACTTTAAACTAACGAAACACAGAACGGATGACTCTCTTAAGACAATAAACGCAAGACTACCTGACATGGGGGAAAAGGTTATTTTATTAACTACCTGACAAAGAAAGAAACCAAAAGTTACTTTAATAACTAAACAACGCTGAAATCAGTCTGTTCAAAAAAGGAAAAGTGGACGGGGGATGATGGATTATCATTGCGAAGTTTAATGTACATATGTGTGTACATATATATGTATAATGAATTCGCCTTGATATTGCCCAATCGAGTAATTTGTGGAACAAAAATTGCCGTTTACGCGTTTTTTTTTTCATTTCGCGTTTTAGAAAAACTTGCAGTTTACAGAATAGACCTGAATAAATCCAGAACGATCTGCTGCTATATTATGAACGACTCAAATTATTAACCAAATACATAGTAATACAAATTTCAAATTTGTTCTCCCACTACACATAGCCTTATGTAATCGAATATTATTCGAAAGAAAAAACAAAAATCGGAGTATCGATTAATAGCTAATCGAACAAATAACCTTATACTTTTGTATGCTCATTATGCATGTGCACATATCATATGTATATAGACACCAAGCGGCAAACTTTTGGAGGCCTTGGAATATCAGGCTTTCTTATGGCCCTCTTGAATGAAAAATTAATTTCCTTTATTTTTATTTTTGACCAATCACAGGATTTGGGTAACCCCAAGTAACTATCCGTGATGTGTGTAGATGGTAGATCATCAATTGTTTTTGCTATTGTATAAAATTTATATTAAATTACTTTTTCAGGCTTAAGTTCAACCCTTGGGTTTTCACTACTTTTTAATCAATATCAATTAAGTAAAGAAAAGTAAAATTTATTTGCTAGGTGGACAAACGGCTGTTTCTGGGTAGCAAACACCTTTCATCAGCACCCAGTATAAAATATCATTTGTTTTTTTTATTTATTATGTTAAAACTTGACAAATGTAATTTAAAATATTAAAATAAAAAATAAAAAACATCTCCTGAAGAAGCCGACAAACATTATCGACGAAACGTTGAGAGAAACCCACGATGAAATAAAATTGTTTTTATTTACATCTTGAGAACAAGGTATGACCATTAGTAGCCTAAAAAGTCAATCTTTTAAATAATATTAATTTATTTTTACAGAACCCCATGACAAAAAAATACCAGGGGATCTACTCCGTCTACAGGAAGTCAACTTTCAGCTGTTTACACTGCAGTTACACGATCAAGTTTTGCTATCAAGTTTTTTTCACACACTGCTTGTCAAAATTCAACAAAATTGATAGCTGTGACGTAGGCTGCACGCAATCTCATAACAATTCGTTTTCAAGATGCCGTCAAGTAGAAAATTTAAAATAGCTTCTTGCATATTCTGCTAAACAAATTAAAGCAAAACCTCCTCTCCTATATTCTACATTAAACCCAGAAACTAATTCAGATTCTAAATCAATATTTTTTTAAACTATTTAAATATAATCATAATATACAAATATCTCTTTTTAAAATTAATAAATTTAATGGAAATCAATGTAAAAATAAAAGTAAAAAATTTGTTGGTTTGCACGTAAACATTTTTATTTCTATTTTTAAGCTTGAATCTGTTTAATTTTTATCACTTTTAATTGCAACTTTCAACCAAAACAAAAAAATATTTGCAGACAGAACGAAAAAAAATTGTTGTGAGCTGTTTTCTTGATTGTAACTTGATGCTCTCTATGGAAAGCAAAAATTGTCATCAAGTTTGCATCAATTTTCAAAATTGTGAGTGTATTAGTAAATAAATTTAGTCAAGTACGAGGCTGGTTCGCACACTTAGTCTTCCGTACGTATGTATGTGTAATGATGTATGGAATGGCATATGTGAATACATACATATATAGTAAAAATTTCATCTCTCTATTTTTACAGCTACTTTATGTTGTATGGGGACACCTAGTAATTTTCGACTTGTTGTTGTTGTAATATCCTGTTGTAAGGCATCTGCGAATACATACATTGTGCGACTTTCGGCTCACTATCTCTTACGGTTCGAGAGTTATAGCTAACTGTTACTTTATGTTGTAAACGGACACCTGGTAGTTTTAGAGTTGTTGTTGTTTTTAGCATTTTATGTTATGGATCATATGTGAATACATACATATATTATGCATTTCCATCCCTCTGTCTCTCACGGTTCGAGAGTAACGGCTAATTGTTACTTTACGTTGTATAAGGACACCTGGTAGTTTTCGACCTGTTGTTGTTTTTAGCATTTGTTATAGTAGGCCATATGCGAGTAAATACATTGTGCACATTTCATTTCTCTGTCTCTTACAGTTTGAAAGTTACGTCTAAAGTTTTCTTACGATGTATAGGGACACCTGGTAGCTTTCGACATGTTGTTCTTTTTAGCATTTGTTGTTGTAGAGCATATGTAAGTACATATATTGTGCAAATTTCAGCTCTCTATATTTTACAGTTTAGCAACGGTCGAGTGATCACATGGATCCCATACTCTGCTTCAGCAGAAAGTATGAGGTCTTCTTTCCTACGAGGGAGGAGTGGTGCTCAAACCCAATATGGTTACAAGATGACTCACAAAAATGGTACACTGATGGATCCAAGTCGATTCAAGGAGTGGGAGCGGGAATAGTGGGGCCTAGGGCACGCAGGGCAGTAACTCTCGGCGGGGACACCACAATTTTCCAGGCGGAATTGTATGCTATACTGGAAGCTGTAGGGATCCTATCCGAAAGGGGACATACAGGAGTCAGAATCAAGATATTCTCCGACAGCCAGTCGGTACTCAAGGCCCTGTGTAGCTTTATGTTCACATCCAGGACAATACTGGAATGTCACGATAAGCTAAATGAACTGGCCACTCACAATCAGATTACTCTGATATGGGTGCCAGGTCATGAGGGGCACAAGGGTAACGAGTTGGCTGACACCTACGCGAAAAGGGGAGCCAATGGGGCTTTTATTGGACCCACTCCATCCTTTGGCTTCAATAAGCTTCTCCTCAGGGGGGAGATCAGGAAATGGACAACATCCATCACAGGAAAACTGTGGAACGACACTAGGGGTCTGGAACACTCGAAGAAATTTCTTAGCTTTGATGCCAAGAGGGCGGACCTCGCTCTAAAATTAAACAGAAGAAATCTAAGGACACTGTGTGGGGCGCTAACAGGACACTATACCTGCAAGAAGCATCTACACAGAATGGGACTATCCAGCACGGCAACCTGCAGATTTTGCGGAGAAGAAGAGGAGACAATGGAACACTTGATTATTGAATGTGTGGCACTTGGCCACAGAAGATACAGGCTGTTGCAGGCCTATACATTGGGTTCACAGGATTTGCAAGGGCTTCCACAGAAGGAGCTAGTACTGTTTCTTGATGTATTAAACTCGTGAGAGAAAAGGGTTGCACAATAGATCATTCATGGTCGCAGTGCGAAGGGCCATTCTGGACCGACCTAGCAATAATAATAATAATAATACAGTTTAGCAGCTACGGCTAATTGTTACTTTAGGTTGTATAGAGACACCTGGTAGTTTTCAACTTGTTGTTGTCTATAGAGCATCTATAAATACATATACTGTGCAAATTTCAGCTTTCTATCTTTTACGGTTCGAGAGTTATAGTTAATTGTACCTTTTCGTTGTATGGAGACACCTGGTAGTTTTCGACTTGCTGTTGTTTTTAGTATTTGTTGTTGTGAAAATTTCAGCTCTCTAGCTCTTGCCGTTTCGGAGAATGGACGCTGTGACGGACGGACGGACGTAGTTGTCTCGGTAAGAGGGTTCCGTTTCACTCTGATGAGTACGGAACCCTAAAAAGTGTGAATGTATTAAAACTTGAAAGGCAAAACTTGATCGTGTAACCCCCATGTGACATGTTTAGAAAATAAAAATGTGGTATTTTGGCACTTTTATATTTTTGATTACTTTGGGCTTGCTACACTCTTCTTAAAAACTCATTGTGCTTTTGATTCTCCTAGAGAAATCAACATTGAGAGAAAGTCCTTTCCATCAATATTGTGTGTAAAAAATATGCCAGTATGGAACGGAGCAAGAATGTCTTGTGCCCGCCACATTAGGCCTTCTATAAGGCCTTCTTCCTCCTTTTTACCGCAGGCTGTTTTTCTACTTAAATGCAAATTGCAATGTCTATGAATTTCAATGCTTTCACAAGTTAATTTTTATTTATTGCAATTGATATTTGTTTTTTGTTTTTTTTTTCTACAAATTTAATTAATGTGAGTATTTATAAATAAAAAAAAAACGTGTATACATGAAACTTAATTACAAAAGCTATTTTTAATTATTGTTATATGGTTTTTGTTTGGATTTAAAATTTAAAATAAATACTGTGTAATATGAGTAACATATTTTATCATTTGTTTATACAAAAATATGTACATATGTATGTAAATGATCAGAGCTTCAGTAGTTGTTGTAAACGGACATAAAGTTTAATTTATTACTTGTTGAGTGTTAATTCAGAAATTCAGTGCAAGAATAGAGCTTGGCTTCCAAGCCAGCCAACAGTATAAAATGTCCGTGATTACTACTTACATACATGTAAAGATTTATTCTTATATCGTTGGCCGCATATAGAAAGGCCTTGACTCGCACTTGTTTCAATCTCGTGTTTCTTGCATAATTTGGGCAATTGAATGAACTTCAAAACCGAAGATTGAAACAATGTGTGCTGGATGGAGCCTTTCCACATAAGGCCAACGATATACTATAGTGCTGTATGAACTTGATTATACAGGGTGTCCCGTAACTCGACATCCAAATAAAAACTGGTTGGTGATAGGTCCAGTGGTGACTGCTCCCAGAAGAATTATAAAAAAAAAATCGATGTCGTGTAGTTTAGAAGTATTGCCATATTGGAAGAAAATCACTCTGTGATGATCTCTTCATTCCCGTGAGCACATACTATGTTAAATTTAAACATTTATTTTTTCTCTAATAGTATCGTTAGTTATCCTTCTTCTGTCTACTTTTAAGAGTTCGCACTGTAATAGCCGAATTCGCAAAGAAATTCTTACATTTTGCGACCGGGTACTAGACACCCTGTACATAGGAACTTGATTTTATGAGAACTTTTGTTATGTTTATCAATGCCGTGATTCAATATCCTATTGAATCGTACGATCTGTTAAAAGTTTGTTCTAAAAGTGTATGTGTATGAAAGACTTTTTGACAAGTCTATGCGATTTGTTAATCTTTTGAAAGTTATCGAAAACTATATTTTTCTATGCGATCAGAGTTGCCTTTTCGAAGTTTTTGTTTTTTCAAAAATTGTAATAGTGTGGCCGTTTTGATGCGGCTTTTTAAAGTAGAACAGAGCTCTATTAGATTTAGCTTGCAATTTTCAGTGAATTGAGTAGGATAGTGTATCATGGCCTTAAAGGGCAGTTCAGACTGTTATGCTATTTATTAATACTCGTTAAAAATTCAACTGATACGATCAAGTATGATAGTGTGAATGCAATGCGTTATATAAAATAGAAATAATGCGATAAATATTTGACATGCCCCATGACTTCGTCGTTTCTAGGGTTCCGTACTCATCAGAGCGAAACGGAACACTATTACCGAGACTTCTACGTCCGCCCGTCCGTCCGTCACAGCGTACATTCTCCGAAACGGCAAGAGCTAGAGAGTTGAAATGATCACAGGATGTTGCTGCAGCTTGCCGCTACAACACCAAATACTAAAAACAGCAACAAGTCGAAAACTACCAGGTGTCCCCATACAACGAAAAGTAACAATTTTTTTTTTTTTTTAAACAAACACAAAACTGCGAAGCTTTTTGCTTGTCTGCTTAGCTATAACTCTCGAATCGTAAGGGATAGAGAGCTGAAATTCGCACAGTGTATGTATTTGCGGACGCTCTACAACAAAAAATGCTAAAAAACAACAAAAATGAGTCGAAAACTACCAGGTGTCCCTATACAACGTAAGGTAACAATTAGCCGTAACTCTCGAACCGTGAGAGACAGAGGGATGAAATTTGCATAATATATGTCTTCACATATGATCCACAACATAAAATGCTAAAAACAACAACAACTATAAAACTACCAGGTGTCCCTTTACAACGTAGAGTAATAGCTATAACTCTCGAACCATAAGAGATAGAGAGCCGAAATTCGCACAGTGTATGTATTCCCAGATGCATTACAGCAACAAATGACAACAACAACAACAACAAGTCGAAAATTACTAGGTGTCCCCACAAGCTGTAAGAAACAGAGAGGTGAGATTTATACAATATATGTATTCACATGTGCCCTACAACAACAAATACTAAAAACAACAACAACAAGTCGAAAGCTATGCGTCCCTATATAACGAAAAGTAACATAACTTTTATGAATACGACCTTGGGGTACGTACGGAGCCCTAAGTGTGCTAGCCAGCCTCGTACTTGACTGAATTTATTTTATTTGAAATTTTTCAAAACGATAATACTTTTCATTGGATCAGAGTTGCGTTTTAGAATAGCACACACAAAATAGCTTCGCTGAGTCTATAGTTTTGCCGCCGATAACGAGCCCTTGGAGAAAGTATTATTCTTCCTTATACGATGGCTTGAAATTTGGATTTTAGCAATTGTATAGAATTATATTTCGTTCGCGCCATTCACAGATAATGAGATTTGGTTATAGACATTTTCGTGCTCTTGAGCAGAACGATTAATTTAGCTGTTGAATATATCCAGTGGACGGCACGATTTCCGTCTACATAAAATGGCTCATATACCGGCAATGAAAATGTTACCATGGCGTGCACTATTTTTCATATTATTTGAAAAGCGATACTGTGAATGGACAATGTATTTTAAGTTAGATCAGACAGATAAGACAGTTGCAAGAAATGTATTTAGACTTTAGTCTCGTAAAGCAGAATGAAAGTATTAATACTTGTATAATAGTCCGAACTGGCCTTAAGTAATATTTACTTGTAAACACAATTTTACCTTTTTAATAAAATCAATTAAATTAATTTAAAATTGTGTTTTAACTTGAATCGTTGGCTCGTAATCTGCTGCTCCTTTTTTCTGGGCCACATTTATCACTTAAATCACCATTTCGGGCAACATTTTGAAATTTCTAAACGGTTACTCTGGTATTAGGCAGATTTGAAAGAAAATAGTGTATGAAATTTTATTTAAATAACAACTGAACGCATTGAAATGCTTTTTGAGCTGCATGGATGCGCTACGTCTAGTATATAATTTTGTATTTGTTATAATTCCTCTGCAGTAAATACAATTTGTTAACGTGTAATTTAATTTGAGAGTCTCTTGCATTTAAATAATCTTTACTTGGCAAAGCTACAGAAGAGAAACATTTTTCTTTGAAGTTATTTATATTTTTATTTATCTTTGCTCACTTTATTGGGGGTAAGATTTCAATAAAATCAAAGTAATTGCTGCTACCTCTCATACTCAATCAAACCAATGAGAAAAGGTGGGGGTATGCAATGTTTTGTAAGCAGCCAAAAATAATACTAAAATTAAATATGTCGTTTAAAATAAGGAACAGAAATACAAGTTAGCCATACGTAGAACACAAGCTGCAATGGAAAAGGAGTCCAAGTTAAAAGTTGATTCCTCAAATAAATATAAAATTGATCTGTACAATTTTATGAATGCCATCGCAAACTTATACGGGCTTGTACAATCAATTCCAATACTTTATTATTTGACAGTCCGTTGGCTGATAGTGCAACAAGCTGTGAAAATAAATATACACTTAATACGACTCAAAAATATTTATTCATATCTATTAATTTCCTGTTTAAGTTGAGGTTAAAGGATTAAATTAAAAATATTAAATTAGTTTATGCAGCGAGATTCGAGACGAGGAAATTCTCGAATCCTTGTGGGTTCGTAGAAATTTGTAATATCGAAAAATTGATGATATATTTCCTTTTGAAATTAGATAATTACTATTATTACGTATGTATGTATCTATTTTGCAAACTTATTTTTCTTGTCATCTTAAAAACTTTTGTTGTGCAATTCTTTTCCTTCCACATCAAAAAGTAATTTCTTTAATGGTTTTCCTTCTCTTTATTTTTTGTTTTATAAATGATTTTCCATTTTGTGTGTGGATGCTGTGTTCCCAGCAGTTTTACCAGGTTTTTGCTTTTTGGCTCAATAAAAGAAAGGTGAATGAATGAATGTGTTCGTTTGGCAAAATGAAATTACAATACACCTGCAAATGTTCACATCCGAACGAACACCTATTTTCATTGAACTTCTTGCTGTTTGTGTGTCAGGTTTTTCATTCAAACAAGTGCAACATTTTCCTGTCGTTTCATTTAATTCATTTAATTTCTTTGGTATTTCTTTTAAAAAGTATTTATTTTATTTTAAAGTTGTCTTCTTTTTTCTAAGAATCAAATAATAAACAGTTATGGTTGCAAACGTTTTTAAAGAGCAATGAAACTGTGGTGAAAAGTTTGAAATAGATCAATTGAGAGTGTTTGGGAAACTCAAGAATATTGCGGATTTTGTTTTTAAATTTTCATATGCATACTAGTGTAGGAAAATTCAAGATTTTACTATTTTTTATTTTATTTATCACGACGACATACATGTATGTATGTATGTACATATGTATATTAGTTTATAAGATTCCATTTGTAATGTACGCAATATTATATACCAAAGGTCCAATTTGTTTGGCTCACAGCCGCCTAATAGCCGCCGCCGACCTTTTTTCGATGATAAGCCGGCCTCCGACGGCTCGCAACGGCTTTAATTTAATCGACTATTTAAGAATTTTTTTCAAATTAGCCTAAAACAGCGTCTGGTTACCTTTCTATACTTCTTCTTTGCCCAATGAAAATGAAGAATATATAAACATAAGAGCACGATCTGCTTTTACTCCTAATTGAGCAGGTAAATTCAATTTGCGCACATGTGGTAGCAACTTAAAAAGTTCCGTTATTCGGACAACTATGTAACAAGTGGAGGCAATGTAACAATTCTACATGCAATGCAGGTTCAAGTAGTGTCAAATTAATTATTAAAAAGTGAGTGCTATTGTATTTTTATGAACTTTATTTGACAGCTGAGAGATCGTTGCTTATCTCGGTAGAAATAGCTACAAATTATAGAGTCCATTGAAAACTTTTAAGAAAAACAAGTAAGAGTGTCATATTCGGCTGGGCCGAATCTTAAATAACCTTCACAATGATATATGTACCATTCTGATTGATTTTTCGTGCCAAAAGTTGTTTTATTTGGCTTTTAATGACGAATTCTTGAGAAATCGGGAGGAGCGTTATCTCGGGTGCATATGGGCGGATGTATAAAAGTAATCTAATTTTGCCTCTGAACAACCTATATGTACCATTCTGACAAATTTTTAGTACAAAAAAATGTTTCGTTTGGCTTCCAGGACCGACTTCTTGAGATATCGAGAGGTGCTATATCTCGAGTGTTTTCCAGTTTTGCCTCTAGATAGCCTATATGTACCATTCTGATTGATTTTTGAAGTTGTTTAATTTGGCTTATATAAAGCCGATTTCTTGAAAAATCGGGAGACGCTATATCTCGGGTATGTATGGGTCGATTTTAAAAATGCTTCTATTTTTGGCATCCAATGGGCATTAAAAATTATATGCTTAACTTTTTAGGAAAACATTTTTTTTCAAAAATCTGACCAGAAAAAAAAATGGCAAAAAATACCCCTCAAAACCCGGTTTTTTGATATCGGTCCACGGCTATCGGTGGACCAATCTTACTGAATTCAATAGCAGACCACTACCGCGACTTAACACATTTTGGCCAAAGAATGAGGTTTCTATCTCAAACCGTTTTCTGAGAAACGGTATTTCAACGACTACAGACGGATATTGGTTAATCGTAATCTCTATTGATTCTGATCCAGAATATACATATGTATATACTTTATGGGGTCTTAGATGGTTATTTCAATGCGTTACACGCGGAATCACAAACTTATATATACCCTTACACATTTTTGTGAAGGGTGTAAAAAAAAGGAAATTGTGCCATAAAAACACCACATTTGCCCAGAATTTTCATCAAACTCTGATGCCGATTAGTTTTAAAAGCCCAATATTAGTGTCGGGTGATGTGGCTTGCTGTTCTATATTTCTTAAGTAAAAGAAGGAAGTGCAAGCAGTCACAAGTATTCGCTGCGAAGGAGGCCTGTCCGAATGCTGGAATTTCCTTGGATATATTCAGGGCACTAGAAAGTTTGAAATTGAGCAAATGAGAGTATTTGTGAGAGAACATAATGCTTCTTCTTCTTGCACGAAACAGCCCGTACTTTTTCTTCGGGCTAGTTTGGGCAAGTAGTTCAGCTGTCAGGTGTTTCAAAGAATAAACAATAATAATATAGAAGAAATAAATGTTTTGTGGAAACTAAAAGATAAATTGGAAATAAGTGTGAAAAAATATTTTAAAGCATTCTCTAAAAAATTGTTAATTGTTATACATATGTATTTATATTTGCGAATTCATTTATGTACATACATGAATTTATGAGTTCCGTTGTGTCCATAAAGTTTTATGCATTTCATTCCTTTTAATTGTTTGGAGAAAACTTTTTTAACACAAATTAAATAAAATACATAAATATTTTTCTTTATAAATTGAGCTGTCAGAACCCCGACGTTTTTTTTTATGGTAAAATATTTGTTTTTATTCATTCCCGTACTTTTGCGCATTTTTGTCCCTTATTGGGAGAAATTATAGTTTACTCTCTTTTTACCGAACTCTGCCCAAAAAGTAAAAAAAACAGAGCTATAAATAAATACAAAATAATAAATCAAACATTTAGAAAGTGCGGAAATTGTCTTTTGAGGCACAGGCAAACTTATGATTTTCTTTCATCCAGCGAACAAGTGAACTATTTAGGAAAACTATATACATACAACCCCTAATTCATAAAAATTATTACAGGCTGTTATTTAACATATTTGTATGGAAAATCTGTCAAATAAGACCTTTATAAACCTGTTATAATTTTTATGAATTAGACGGACAGACGATAATTGTTTAATGTATTTACTAAATAAAATAAAAATGTGTGGATTTTCTAATTTTGTTTCTCAGCTTTTTAATAAATTAATATAAAGTTTTTTTTTATAAAAACACCCACTCGATAGCAAAAAAGCAAGTGCTTGATTTTGACGTTTGTATTTGCAGTGCTGACGACATGATCGTTGTAGAGGAATCGGATTTTGTATGAAAATACTTACGTCTTCTCGACCTGCCTATCGAGTCATCGTTCGCAAAAAAAAACATCATAGAGGAATCGAAAACAAATTTCAGTTGCTTAGAAAGCGAACAATCGCTTAATTTCGACATTGAGAAACAGGCAGTAAAATCGCCGCTCACAAGATTTTTAAAATAACGAAATTTACAGTGCACGTAAAAAGGCGTGGCAAAAAATAAAAATATGTTTTTTTTTGGATTTGTGTTCAACTAATCTTTAATTCAAGAGTGAATAAAAGCCTAAAGAAGAAGCTTTGTTTGAAAACACACAAATTTTTGATAGCTTTTGCTGGTGCAAAATAGTTTGACATTAAAAAACAGCTTCCAGAATTCATTTTCATGGTTTTTGACACGTTCAGGCAGGCATGCTGTAAAATATATTGAATCTATTTTATGCTCGTGTGACGACCACATATCAGGTAAAATATGTAAAGCCGACAAAATGTGTCAATGGCATATTGGAAACTTGATATACATACTTGTCTACAGGTAGTATTTATGTCCATTACTATTTTAACTATTTCATTGTAATTGCGCATTTATGTAGACTTATTTTACAGTCGCCACTATTTTTGAATTGATTAGTTGCAAAAACGCCATGTGATGATGTTGGGAAGAGTTGTTAAGGCGGCCTATTCGAACAATCAAATCAAAAAATTTAGTTACACATTTAAAATAATAAAGAAAGAAGTATATGGCAGATACAATTGCATATACATACATACATACATATATATGCATGTAAGTATGCCCATACATATGTAATTGTGATTACTGAATTTTAAGCTTCCATAAGTATTGTGCAAACACTATTACAACAAACAAGCGATTGTTTTTAATGTTTTACATACACATGTCCTTGCATACATGTTTTTGTCAATAAATCCTTCATGCATCTTTGAAAACAACATTAAATAAATAAAAATCTGCACTAGTTTTTAAGTGGTTCTGAAATTCCCAGAACTTCTTGCATCAAATACACCGCTAGACATTCAGGTGCTACTTTTAAATACAATCACTTGATCTAGATTTTATATCCATAGATCAAAGGTGTTTCTGTTAAAGCCTACTACACATGCGTACAAATATTTCAGGAACTCGTATGTGCACATAACAGGATCAAAAGGTTTTGTCATGTTGATAATTATTGCAGCATGGTTACCAAATGTTGACACATACACCAACCAGTATGCATTCAAACGCACACATGTGCAATTAAGGCTGTGAAATCTACTTATCTGGATTTAAGAGCCAGATCAACACATGCACACACGCACACACGCACACACGCATGCGCACCAAATACGATTGCGCAGCTTTGTTTTGTGTGTTTTTATAACAATGATGACATTACGAACATTATGGTGATTATATATTTTTAAACAATTCTCATGTTTGAACACTCTCCGCTCTTGTTGAAATACAAAACAATTGTCAACCCAACGCAGACAAAGGGAGTTAAGACGCAAAGTACTCGAACTCCAGCACAATAAAAACAAGAAGGTGCGATTTTTGGTATTTAAATTTTCATTTTCTTTTACTTTCACATTTAAGGATTGTAAATACACTAAGTACTATGTACTGTAGTTGTTCTAATTATTGTTCATTTTATACCTAACATTCTATTATTGCCATTCCCATCGCTGTTCGTTGTTGTATATTTGAGGATTTTATCCTGTCTGCAGCCTACGTTACTTGTTTGTTTGCATTGTTCAAGTGTTAAGCGCAGTGCTTAAAAGTAATTTGCCCTCCAGCAGGATTCTCTGTGAGACAAATGAGGCTAATTTGATGTTATCGTGAGAGTGCTGAAAATGAATATCAAAGCATCTTCAAGATGGTCTCTTTGAAGATATTGAATTTCATTTTTACCTTGTGTTACAGCCAGCCAGCCAAGTTAATTAAGTGACAATATTCGAATGCATTGATTTTGGAAAATTCGATCGAAGCGATAAAATTTGTAAAATAGTGTCATATGATCTTAAATTAATATTGCGTGAGAAATTTTCTCTAAATGGCACATAAAAGCCAGATTTGTGATTAGTCTTAAACAAAAAGAGCTACATTTTTAACACAAAAAGTTAAGAAAATGTATGAAAGAAATTTTTCTTGCGGCTCACATTTTCACTATTAAAAAGTTTTGGTAGTGCATTAAATGTTTGCAAAAAATTTTTAACCCGCTGTTCAGCTGAATTATGACATTTATGCTCGAATAAATTAATTTAAAGCAAAAACAAAAAAAGCAACTAACACACATCATACTCTGAAAAACACAATTCTATCCATTTGTACTTAAATCAATCCCAAGCGGAGTACAGATTTCCTCAAATCAAGCGCGTTGCATTTGTTTTAGGTGCGGATTTTTCAAGCGCTAAATCCTTAGTTTTAGCCCTATTCAATCTCAGTTTCAGATTGAACATGGCTGAAATATGTACTTGAAAACAAGCACTCCATACTTCATTTAAGAACATTCACAGTTATCATACTTTTGACACTGATTGTGATTGATTGAAATACTGAAGGATTGAATTTGAATTTTGAGTGTGATAATTATGCATTTGGTTTGATGTTTCCAAAGCCTATTTAGTCCCAAATTCATACATGAAATAATCCGTTGTACTTTCCGGGAACCGAACTACTTCCAGTTCAGCCATTCTACCAATTGCAGATATTGCAGCCATTAAAATAATGAAACCAAATACAGTACTTATACAAACACAATACTTATATAAGCCATAATACTTATATAAGCCATAAAAGGATTGATTCTCTTTAATAATCCCTGTTCGACAAGAAGTTTTAAGTGCACTTGTGTGTTATCTGCGCTTAAATTTTCATGCCCGTTTCGTATTGAAATCGAAACGAAGTCGAAAACATTTTATTTAGCCCAACCTTTTTCTTTCTGTGTACTTGAAGGAACTCATTCGATCCCGAATGCTATAGCCCGGTCTCAGATTTTTTTTTCCATTTTCTACCAAAAGTGCCAGCAAATATGGATGATCCAGCAGGTATTTCAAGCATATTTTCTTAAGAGTTTTCATATACAGATCAATTCTAAACGAAAATTCTTTAAGAGTTTTTTCTCTGTTCAAATTCATGCTATTCTGAATACAAATTAAGCTGGGGGGGAAAAAAAACTCCCGAGGAAAAAGGCATACTATATATTCGCATTTTTTTCTGCAACTTTTCTTATGGGAGATAATGAAAAATTTACTTTCAAAACACTAGACAAGTCAATAAAAACGTATAAATAAATGCCTTTAAGAACATTACGAAATACATAATTATTAAAACAAATTTTTCCTAAAAAAAAAAAATACTAAAAAGTACTAGAAAAATTAAATGACTGCAGCTGGATTCCACAACTTTTATTACGATAATCGCATCGTTAAAATATTTATACCAATATTTTATAGAATTTGCTATTCATTAACATTTTTTTTATAGCGATATTCGGTGTTGACCAAAAACAGCTTTTACTTTTAGTGCCGAGTTGAGTGATCATAGCTGCCAGATTTGACGATTTTTGGTCTAAAAATGACGATTTTTGCTGTTTAAAACGCATGCTAACATACTGTATGTAAAAACATAGCAAGAGTATCATCATGAACACAGCTAGAAATTTTGTAAAAAGAGTTCTCAGGATTAGTGATGAGGAATTTCATAGCAAGAATATTATTAAGATTAAGAATATTTTAGAAGATAATGATTTTCCGGCTGCATTGACTCATAGATTAGTGAATCAGATTAGGAATAGAAGTACTCAGAATATAGTTAGTATACCTGAACCAAAAATTTACAAGCCTTTGACGTATATACCAGGACTATCGGAAAGAATAGCAAGATCTAACATATATAATAGGGAGCAGTATAGAATAGCTCATAAAAGTTATAGGACATTGGATAAATTATTTAGTAAGACAAAAGATAAATTTGATACATTAGATATGGCAAATTTAGTTTATAAAATCCCTTGTATGGGAAATGACCAGGAGAATTGTGATAAAGTATATATAGGGACTACAAAACAGAAACTAAGGGCTAGAATAGCAGGACATAGATCGGACCAAAAGTGTAGACATATAAATGCACAGAAGACAGCATTATCTTCGCACTGCAGTAGTTTAAATCATTATCCTCATTTTGAAAATGCTTCAGTGTTAAAAACAGAAAATAGTTATAAGGAACGTTACATGCTAGAAATGTTAGAGATAATTAAAACACCATTAACACATACATAGGATGAACTTTAGAGTAGACACAGAGAATTTAGCGCAGAATTATAGATATTTAGTTAATAACAGATTAGGAACTTGAATGTTTTTTAATATTTATAATTATATTAAAATATTATCATTGTTAGTCTATGGGTAATGTTTGATGTGTTAACATAACGTTGGGAATGTTAACATAGCAAATGTTAGACATAGAATTAGTTTATTTCTACTTGTATTATTTTTTACTGTTATTCATCGTGTTTTTATTTTTCAATTTTTGAATTTTTTTTAAATCAAAAATTTTTTCAACATTTTCAATTTAAAAACAAATATTATCCTGAAGATAATAACAAATTGTTATCGAAATATTGAATAATATTGTTAATAAAATTTTTATATAAAAACGATCTGAAGCTGTATTAAATAGTTTTTCAAATAATTAAAAAGATCAAATAAATATTATATATATACTGTATATAAAAAACATGGCATCGTTAAATGTTTTGTTATTAATAAAAAAAAAACAATTTTCTTTTAAAAGTTTTTCAGGAATTTCCTCTTTTCATAAATGAAATCGAAAAACAAGATTTTGAGTTCCGCGAATTGTTCTTTTTAGATTTTAAAGCAATTTTTCCAAATCATTTTGATCTTGGCGGGTATGTAAACAAGCAAAATTGAGCCATTTTTCTTCGAAAATGAGCAAGGAGTGGCCGTTACAATCAATGGCGATCGTTATCGAGCCATATAGAACGAATTTTTGTTCACAAAAATTGAAGAGGAGGATATTGACAACATTCGCTTTCAACAGGACGGCGCTACGTGCCACACAGCCGAAGCTACACTCGATGTTTTGCGCCATTTTCAAAAAAAAAAAAAAAAATTTTATGGCGGACCCTTTAGAAGGAACATCCAAATTTCCGTTATAAATTTTTATTTACTTATAAAAATCTAATTTGGATATTGATGAACATATAAAAGAATAACTGCATAAATCGGTGGAGTCTTTTTCCGATTATAGATAAAATAAAAAAGTGGGCATAGCAGAGGGTGTGGTAAAATTTTATATTAATAAAAACCAAAGATAAGACATGAAAAATTTAAACGAAATACTAGTTAAACTTGTCCAGTAGTTCTCAGTTTTAGATGAATTCAAAAAGGTGGGCATAGAAATAAGCGTGGTCTGTTTTTCTATTTGTTAAACCTAACGTGGACAAAATCGGTTCAGCTGGTATCAGTTTTATGTGAACTAAAGAATGTGGGCATAGAAGAAGGTGTGTACTATGATGAATAAAAACTAGCAAAATTAGTCAAGCTGCTCTCCGTTGTATATAAATTAAAAAAAAAAAAAAGAAATGCGGTCGGGGGACCCCCGTTAGGAACGAAGTTCCTTACGTTTTTGTTTCATCTTTGAAATCTGTATGTTTTATTTTGTGTTGTTTTTGAAATTTTGGAACGTTTTATTTTTTACTTTTGACACATGCAGTATTTTTTTTTGTCAATCTGCTATAAAACGAAGAAAATTTTTCAATATTTCTGTTTTTTGTTGTGACATACTTTACTTTAGCGACATCTAGCTGCTTATTGGTAGGTGTCTCCGCTGACAGCAGCAGAGACACCGCCCATCATACACAATTGTTTGTCGACAGATACACTAATACATATAAACAGCTCACACGCTTTCGTGACGATTTCTACTAATTTCCATTGCCAGCAAGCCGCGTTAAGGAACTTCGTTCCAAAAAAAAAAAAAAAAATGGGCATAGAAGTAGGTGTGGTCAGTTTTTTTTTTATCCGTAAAAACCTAGGTTATTGCGAACTGTTAAAAGAAAATTTAAACAATTTGGTCTAGGCATTTTCCGTTCTAGATGGGTTGTGGAAGTGGATATAAAAGTAGGCGTGGTTAAATTTTATATTCTTAAAAACGTATGATGATCACTTGAAAGTTTTGAGTACAATAAAATGTATGGGCGGAAAAGTGGGCGTGGTCCCATTAAACATAGCCTATGCTCACCGTGTGTAGCGTAGTTTTTCAATCGTGAAAGACTTTTCGAAATCAGTCCAGTAGTTTCTCAGCTTATTCGAAGCGGACAAACAAACGATCAAATCTTACTTCTTTATAATATTAGTATAGACATATTAAAAACCAGTTTTTGCTTATGAAGAAAATAATCGCTTTTAACTAATCTAAATTAATGCGATTAGTTTTTTTTTATAGATTTGTTTTCAATATTTTTTTTTTCCTGTGCCCTAAACTATTTTCTCATCATATGACATCGGCTTTTCTTTGTTCGTGGGTAGTTTTTCCCAGTGATGCTTTTCATTTTATTGAGATAAAGTCTGATTTCAACAACTGCTTTATATAAAATTATCCCCCTGACTCTTGATTTCAAATCCATGCCCTTTTGTCGTATTTTGCCACCATGCTATTTGAAATCATGTTTATTTTTGTAATTATTTACACTTATTAAAATCTTATCCATGGAAACCATAAAGTATATAAACTATCACTTTAGTTTAACTATTAATAAACAAACGCCCCTTTCTATATCTCTCGGCAAAATGCAACACACGAACATCATATTTTGAGCCCAAATAAAGACATTCATTCATTCAACTTTTCAGAATTCACTTCAATTATTCACTTATTTGCACAAACACACTCGCACATACAATCCTTAATTGAGGATTTGTAACAAAAGGGTTCCATACAGTTTTATTGAATGTCAGTCAAGCACCACTAAAGTTTTCGCAATGCCTTACAAATACGGAATTCTAAACATGTACAAGTTGGTACAAACATGTTTAGTTTTTCAAAAGATCTTTTCAATCACCCATTCATACTTAAATGTAGCACTTTTCATTTCAAGGATTTGATGGCACCTTTTCAAAAACAAAAAAAAAAAAACTTGCATAAATGTGTGTGTATTTTGGCGTACAGAAAGGTCCTTTTTACACACGTACATACTGTGGATATATTTTTAATGAACCCTTCTCCTTGCCACTGTTTATTAAGTTAAACTGATATTTTTGGGAAAAAGAATTTATTGTGTGCTTTTTTTAAATTTGGTTTGCATTTGAATGCATATGCTTTTAATTCGAAATATGCATGACAATCGTTTTGAAATCGTTCAAAAACCGAACATATTTCGCATATTTAAATGCTGTTATATCCTTCACAACAATTATATAAATTGTTTAATTTCATAATTTTCCATTTCGATATATACATAATAAGGTGATTTGGGAGGCATATAAAATATAAGTAGGGGCAAATCCGTCTCTAGGATTAAAAACAAGTTGAAGATAGCTCCAAAATATTCAAATATGAACTTAATTATTTATTTTCTTTAAGAGAAAAAAGATCTGGATTAATTGAGGTCCAAAAATAGACCTATCAAATGTTTACTGTTTTTTTCAGCTGTCTATATGCCGACGACACCAACGAAATGTCGTCGGCATATGGACAGCTGAATAAGACAAAAAAACATTTGATAGGTCTATTTTTGGACCTGAATTAATACATTCTAAAATATTTTTATGTATTTTTGCCACGCCTTTTAAAGTCGTCTTTTTCGGTTTTTGTGCACTGTGTTGTCAATTGCAGTCTGCTCAATAAATTTGACATAGCGTTAGGGATTTTAATGCCCACATTACTGTGCGGTTATTGGCTTTGATGTCAAATTGAAGTTGTAACTTTTCCATCCCTGTGTTTTACCAAACCAAAAGTACCGTCCCTGCAAGAAATAGCCCAATAAAATAATAAACAACATGAAATTAAATCCAATTTCTCTATTTATGCAAATACCCCAGCAAGAACAGTGTCGGTCTTTTGATGCATCATATGACCGACACTGCTGATGGGTTCATACATCAGGGTTTCTATCATTTTCTTAAGGGCAAAACGAAAAAAACTGATGTAAACATTCGTGTACGTGTGATTTCTTTTTTTTTAAACCAGCGTTACCACCTCAGTAAAGTGATCATTCGAAATCTTTTTTCATAATAACCACAAAATTACATTTAATGTTATTAATTTTTTTATTATTAAATAAAAAACATAGTTTTTCGAAAAATTTAAGACAACAATTCAATTCTAAAATAGAATAAACTATCTTAGAAAAACGTATAAATAAAATTAAGCGATAAACAGTAGTCAGTAGCAATTTCAGCAATAGAAAACTGAATCACAATAAAAAACTTCCGCAGCACCATTTCTTTTTTTTTTCAAAGAAAAGAGGACAAATGACAACATTAAGGCATAGAAGTAGTTCCAAATGAAATTACCAAATTAATAGGGGAAAATTAAAATACTGAAAAATTCAATGTAATGGCAACCCTGAAAGCTATAAAATTGCTTTGCATGTGTTAGTAATAAAGTTGTCAATGCCCTGCCAGCAAATTGGTAGTCGACTACTAAAATAATTAACTTTACGTTAACTTTTATGGACTAGCTTCAAATTAGCTACAATACAATCGAAACGTAGTGTAGAGTTCACCCAAAATTCAACTACTAACATACGCACATACACGGTAAATAACTCTTGAATTAAATTGCCTATTGTCGCATTCGTTTTAAATGTTGCGATGGCTGAGTGGGTTAAGTTGGCTGCTCACCAGTCTTGAGGCTTAGTGGTTCGAATCCCACCAGAGGCTAACAAAAAAAAAAAAAATGGATGAAATTTAATTTAATAAAATATAATATTACCACCCAGAAATGTAAAATCAGCCTTGATTTGTACATTTTTTTCTGTGTCTACTGACTTTAAAGTAGCTAACTTTAAGTTAGTTGAAAAGTAATGCAGCGTCGGACAATTGACTACCTCCTAGGACATCGTAATGTTAAAATAGTCAGTCATCTCCATTGAAAATAATCTAAGTGTCAACCACCACCAGTTGTAAAAAAGTTAGCTTATAATTCATTACTAGTTAACTGAGTTGCCGGCAGGGTGGGTTAGTTTCCATCGGCTATTTCCCTGCCAGCAAATTGGTAGTCGACTACAAATAAAATCGACTTATAGTTCATCCCTGTCGGACATTGATTAGTCGACTGCTAAAATAATTAACTTTACATTAACTATTATGGATTAGCTTCAAATTAGCTACAATACAATCGATTTGTAATTCACTTTTTGTGTACTGGCTATAAGCTGGCTGAAACGTAGTGCAGAGTTAACCAAAAATTCAAATAACAACATACACACATACACGGTAAATAACTCTGTAATTAAATTGCCTATTGTTGCAATCATTTTAAATGTTACGATGGCTGAGTGGGTATGTTGGCTGCTCACCAGTCTTGAGGCTTAGTGGTTCGATTCCCACCAGAGGCTGACAAAAAAAAAAAAAAAAAAAGAAAAAGAAAGTAGGATGAAATTTAAATTAATAAAATATTACCACCCAGAAATGTAAAATCAGCCTTGATTTGTACATTTTTTTCTGTGTCTACTGACTTTAAAGTAGCTAACTTTAAGTTAGTTGAAAAGTAATGCAGCGTCGGACAATTGACTACCTCCTAGGACATCGTAATGTTAAAATAGTCAGTCATCTCCATTAAAAATAATCTAAGTGTCAACCACCACCAGTTGTTAAAAAGTTAGCTTATAATTCATTAGTAGTTAACTGAGTTGCCGGTAGGATTCTTGCAGGGTAGATACCCCTACTCGGCTTGATTTAAGTACACTTGTGTGTTTGTTGTGCGCACTTAAATTATCAAGCAATACTAAAATCAAGTTGGAAAACCTTAACTTTTGAAACTAGCTTTTTTTTCTTTGGAAAAATATTTTTGTGCGCAGCTAGCATTGTACCTATCGCTGGAAACACCCTTTATCATAATAAGTATGGCAGTTTTCAAATTTATCTACCGGTATTTATCGATTCAATTGAAGTTATATATTTTAAATATTATTCACATTTTTTATCTCTTAAATATTTTCTTTCCTTTTTTTTGGTTTTTGTTAAAAATGTTATCTTTTTTATTTTAAGTGAACAATTTTAATTTCAAATGTTCTTTTATTTTTTTATAAAATCTTGACAGAAATCTAAATCTGTTAGTTAAATAGTATTTAATTGCTTTAGTACTCTACTTGCAATTTCTTGAACAGTAGCAAAAATTACCATTTCCTTGTACCACTGGCGCCAGTGTGATCAAGTAAAACCCTTGACTAAATCTCTTACCAGACGGCTTTAAAATGTTTCTCAATTTTATCAGAAATCATATGTTAACACTTTTTTTGTTTAAATTTCGAAATGTTTAAAAAATGCGCATTTTTTCGTTTATAGACATACAAAACTAAAATGAAAGAATTTGGAAAGATGTTAACGTTTGATTTGAGTAAGAAAGAAGAAAAGGGAGTTTTTGTTGGCTTCATTTCGGCTCAAGCTGATCGTGTATGCGCTGGGGTCATTAAAAAAGGATAATAATTTTGTTTACTTGCTGACTTGTTTGCTGTTTGAATTGGATTATAATTAAATTGCATTTTTATTTTGTTCTCTTTTGATTGTTAGTATGCCGACCTTTGTAATCTTTCGCTTCTCATCACAGATTTTTATTGGAAACACAAATTTTTCAATTATCATAATTATTGAGATGTAAAGATAGCGGAAACTTTGTTTTGCAAACATGAGCGGTGTTTCGCAGTACATTTTTCCTTCATCTTTTATTTGGAAAGGAAAAGATGCAAATTTTAGGCATTTTTCCAGCTGTGTTATTGTTTCAATAATAATTATATTCAAATAATGTAGAGCTACGTATTTTACACAGTAGAAAGAAAACATCCTTTGGAGATTATTTGCTTAAAAATTTTATATTTTATGAACTCACTCAACTTAAGACTCAACTTATGAACTCACTCAACTTAAGCGAAAACGTGAACTAATTTTTACCGAGGGTGTTCACGTTTTGGATTTTGTTCACGTTTTAGATTGGATTTTTTTTTACATGAAAATACGTTGAAAGTCAGTATGCAGAACCGTGTAATAGGCTAAATCATATACATATAACAAATTTTATTTAATAAATTTACTGCAATACTTCATTTCAGTTGATGTAAAGCTATGAAAAAGTGGAAAATTTGTTCCGACTTAGCAATCAATTAAATCTACACTGTACTATATCTATATTGTACTTGTTTGACAACCGCGTTACTGACATACCTTTCCTTAAATGGTTCAATAATACCACATTTTCTTGAAGATTTAAAAGTTTTGGTTTTTTGGCAGACAATTTTCTTTGAAACTGAGTTTAAATTCACTTGTTTCTATGTACACTTTATTTGTACTCAAACGAGATGTTTCCACCACAAGCACCACATAAAAACTGAAATTATGTATTACATGTGTGCATATGTGCATACATTTCTAAAAAATGTTTTTGTCACTAATAAATTAAAATACCGCTATTACCAAAATTTATAGAAACTACAGAACTGACTTAAGAATATAAAAAAGCATTAGAAAAAAAGTTCACGTTTTAGAGCCATCATCACTTGTTCACGTTTTAGAGTAGTCAATGTTAAAATAAAAATGTTCACGTTTTCGCGAGTCTACTGTATTTCATATTTGATACCGTCAACTATGACTAATGCTCTCAGTATTGATAGCAAAATTAAAAAATATTTAAATACTTGCGGTCCGCCCCAGCTTCGCGTGGGTGCTTAGAAAAGTTTTGAAAATTATAAGTTTTAGCTCACCCACTCAAAAATTGCTGGAGATGTGCAATTGTCGTGAATCCCGGGTGATCGTGATTAAATTTCAGAAAAGTCACGAATGAGTGCGTGAGCGTGATTTAAAATTAACACTTCGTGCGTGATAGTGCGTGATTACCATTTTGAGGCGGTTCACAAAGTTAAAGCAATTTTAGGGACCCTGGCTTATCAGGTACATTTCATAAAAAACTAGTGTATGCTATATCTGTTTTAATATGGTACATTTTAATGTGTTTTATATTCTTTTTCTCTCATTTTATCGAGCTTTGCTTTAAAAGTTCGGGATCACAGCAATATATAAGCCATTGTCATTTATGACCTTTGGAAGGCGGCTTGTAACAGAATCAGAATTCTTTAGTCGTTTCATGTTTGATGCTCTCAATTTAAGTGATCTGCTACGGTTTATCTATAGCCAGACATTTCACAAATTATAGGAGTCTGGTCTTTGGTGACATCAAGCCAGTATTAAAACACGATTCCATGCAAAGAACTTTATAACGAAGCTAAATCTGTTTTTATTACTTTCTAATAGCTTTTGTAACTTTATTGTTGATATTTGTTTTTAAATTTCCAACAACAAAAATATAATTGAATTTGTTTTTATTACAACAGCAAATCTTCTTTTTCACATTCTTGCAGTGATGCCGAAGTTTTCTAATAAATTCCACAAAAAATCTCTCCTGCTTGAACATTGTGTCGTTAAGCCATAAATTAAGTTGCTGTTGTTGATGTTAAAGCTAAGACACAAGGTAAAAAGAAAACAAAAGCTTCCAGGGCCATAAAAACGCGAAATTGTATTTTCAGCTTAAGCTTTTTATGTGTTATTGAGATTAATACACTCGTGAGAAAATGTTAGTATAAATGGTTTGGCAAATCTTGTAATTCAAATTGTTTTTCCTGATATGTTTTATTATACATTTCTTCTTACAGAACGCAGCAAATTAAAAAAAAAATCCTACCAAAATTCTACCAACTGCGAAAATCGAACACACGTAGCTGACGATATATGAAATAATGGTTATTTTTTGATCAGACCTCGTATATTAATGATCAGCTCAATTATGTACCCTGCAAGAAATAGCTGATGGAAACTAACACATTAACAACTTAGTTACCAACTTGGGGGTTACACGATCAAGTTTTGCCTTTCAAGTTTAAATACATTCACACTCTTTTACTAATGCACTCACAATTTTGAAAATTGATGCAAACTTGATGACAATTCTTGCTTTCCACAGAGAGCATCAAGTCACAATCAACAAAACAGCTGACAACAATTTTTTTTCGTTCTGTCTGCAAATATTTTTTTGTTTTGTTTGAAAGTTGCAATTAAAAGTGATAAAAATTAAACAGATTCAAGCTTAAAAATAGAAATAAAAATGTTTACGTGCAAAACCAACAAATTTTTTACTTTTATTTTTACAATGATTTCCATTAAATTTATTCATTTTAAAAAGGGATATTTGTATATTATGATTATATAGTTTAAAAAAATATTGATTTAGATTCTGAATTAGTTTCTGGGCTTAATGTAGAATATAGGAGAGGAGGTTTAGCTTTAATTTGTTTAGCAGAATATGCAAGAGGCTATTTTTAATTTTCTTCTTGACGGCATCTTGAAAACGAGTTGCTATGAAATTGCGTGCAGCCTATGCCACAGCTATCAATTTTATTGAATTTCGACAAGCAGTATATGAAAAAAACTTGATAGCAAAACTTGATCGTGTAACTGCAGTGCAACACATGCAAAACAACCCTGCAAGAAATAGCTGATGGAAACTAACACATTAACAACTTAATTACTAACACATGCAAAGCAATTTTATAGGTTTCAGCGTTGCCATTACAGTGATTGTTTTAGTATTTTGATTTTCCCTTATTAATTTGGTAATTTCATGTGGAACTACGTTTATGCATTAATGTTTTTATAGGTTCATTTTTTTCTTGGAATTGTTTTTTGAAAATTTTCGAAAAATTCTTTTTTTATTTATCAATAAAGAAATAAATAGCATTACATGTAATTTTGTGTGCATTTTGCAAAAAAGATTTTGAATGATCACTTTGCTGAGGCGGTAACGCTGGTTCAAAAAAGAAATCACACGTACACGAATGTTTACATCAGTTTTTTCATTTTGCCCTTAAGAAAATGATAGAAACGCTGATGTATGAACCCATCAGCAGTCTTGGTCATATGATGGATCATATGACCGACACTGTTCTTGCAGGGAATTTTATAGCTTTCAGCGTTGCCATTACCATGATTTTTTTTAATATTTAGATTCTCCCGTATTAATTTGGTAATTGCATTTGGAAGTACGTTTATGCATTAATGTTTATAAATACTACGTTTATACGTACTGCTTATTGGCGAATAAAATTATTGTGAATAGAAAAATTTGGCGTATAAACAGTAAATAAAATTTTTATTTGTGAATAGCTAAGTCACGAAAACAAGTACTGATTACAAAGCTATTCGCAAATAAAACACAAAAAGTTGCCACTTTTTTTTATCGGTTTTAAAGTTTTCTGCGATGTGGCACACGTACAATCATATGACAGAAAGGGAATAATTTACTAAAAATTTCACGAAAGCAAAAAAATTTTGTAAAACTTGAATGAAAGTGCTGAAAATGTTAAAAATAAAATATGAAAGCGGTCGTTGCAACTGGAGCAAGGCTCTCTAATCAATGTCCAGTAGTGATCACTTCTAGGGCGAGCTTTGAATCGTGTTTTCCTACGTTTCTTGAAAACTGCTTCTGCAACAGATATCAAGTAGTCACTTTTAATCGTTATAAGAATTAACTTCTTCTTCTTTCACTAGCGATTACAAAAGTTGCATGCCTTTTGTTGAACCGTTCTTGCAATATTTCTTGGCTTTTCTGCATTAATCGAATTGTAAGAAACATCATAATTTTTTGTTTCTCCATTATTATTTTAGTGAACACGTCTTTTTCTGAACATATGTTGTGCTAAACAGTGTTACCAATTAGTTACATTTTTACCATCCAGCTTCACTAAAAAATAAAAATTTTCTGCATTCGCATTGACGCATAAACAGTGAGTTATTTATTTGCGAATAGTTTTTATTTGTGAATAGGCTACGTATAAACGAAGTAATTGGAGCTGCGAAAGTTTTTTTTCCATGTGATTCAGTTTTCTACTGTTAAAACTGCTACAGACTTCTGTTTCAGTTAATTTTATCTAAATGTGTCTCAAAAATAGTTTATTCTATTCTCTTTGAATTGTTTTTTGAATTTTTTCGAAAACTTGCACCCAGGAAATGTCGTCGGCATATAGACAGCTGAAAAAGACAGAAAACATTTTTAAAAAACGTCCATATTTTTGGACCTGAATTAATACAAATCAACTGTAATGCTTAAACCGTATGAGATAGAGGTTTAAAATTTACCCGGTACATGTAGTTGTTTGACCTCTACAGCAACAACAACAACTATTAAAAACAATAAAACATTTAAAACTAAAAGCTTCAGCAGGGTTGCCCTAGAACTTGCACAGTAGTACGGTCTCGTACTTGGCTCTTTTTTTATTTTTATTAATTTGCATTTATAGTCTGTGATTTTAATATTTTTCCAGTTCCAGCTAAAAAGGGCACATACACTTTATACCATGCATTTTTTGTGAGCGTTTGCCAAAAAAAAGCATACAACCTTGTCAAAACAAAACTAAGGAGTGAAAATATTTTTCTCTTCGAGCTCTTACCAAAGCTTTATTATTCGCGTTATTGTACGTATTCATTCGCTTCTTGTAAATCAAAAAAAAAAAAAAAAATATACAGCGAAACAGAAAACAAATTATCAAGGATAACAATTTTCTTGTGCAAAATATTTCATTTACTTTGGAGATTAAAGATATCCTTTAGCTTAATTCCGTTTGTTACATCAAGATTGTGGGTAATATTTTGCTTATCTGTGTTGCCGTATGAATGTATGTACATGCATTTCTGCTGAAACAATAATGCAGCATAAGTGTAAAAGATTTTTTTAATAGAAAAACCACAAATTGAAATTTCAAGAGTACAAATTGGTCTGAGCTTCGTTTAAACCCTTCAATTTGCAGTAGCATATATTCCCATGAACATGTTAAGTATTTTAATGACCTTAAAATTAAAGAACGCCTATTTTAGCCACCATGAATCTGTATAAGGGACCACGCCTTAATACATGGTTCTCAAGCGTTTTTAATACTTAATTCACTGCATAATTGAAGGATCTACTTTGTTCGCAAAAAAAAAAAGAAATCCACACACGAAGCGTGTGTGTGAGAGAGATGCGTTCTATTTTAATTTTCCCATTGTAAATATGTAGCAATCTCTCCTAAGCAGATAAATACATACAAGTGTTTAAAAACCGCATCAAACATAACAATGGGAGGTCCTTAAATATCCTTTTTGATTTATTGTTATGTTTGCTAAATAATCTTTATTTTACCGCACGCTGTGCTTTTGTCAGATCAACGAAAACACTGCAAAGTCCCAATAAACAAAACAAACACCACCAAATTTTTTTTTATTGAATTCGTGAATTTGATGAAAAGTTAAAAAAAAAAAACTAACTGAACCTTTCAAAATGACGCGGCTTACATTTAGTTTCTTTTGATTTTGAGACTCCTGGTTACTCTATCTGTTAAAGGTAATTATGGCTGAAAGCAGAGATGGTGAATAAGAAACCTCACATATGTACAAATGTATGCCTGTGCAATTTTTGACAATAGTCACAATAAACACACGTCTTCAACTTTATCTTCTTTCTTGAAATTTTCTAAAAATTTATTGTTCGAATAGACTTTGCAAAAATATCGAATTTATCAAATTCTATTTGCTAAATTTGTTCAAGTAGAAAATAGTATAATTAAATAAATAATAAAAGGAAAATTTCATTCATTTTTATATTCAACCGTTATGTGTGTGTGTGTGTGTGTGTGTGTATGGATGAATGTGGCGGTAATCTTTGAATTTATGGTAACTGATATTTTTATGTGTTCTATTGTGATTTATTAAGAAAATATAACTGAGCATATACACACATATACACATGAATGCATGGATGTACATACCCTGTAGGAATTTATTGAGTTAACTAAGTTATTGAGTGGCTAATTCATTTATAGCTGAGTAAGTTTTTGAAACAAAAAATTAACAGCCTTGTCATATATTCTTTTTGTAAAGTGTAAAATTTCTAAACAGAATCTGTATACGCGATTTTTCTTAACAGCAGAATTGTCGTCACTGTTTTATCGGCATTTTTTAACTTCAAACAAAATAAACATGTGCTGAATTGTGTCAAATACTAACACCCTTATTCATAAAAATTATTTCAAGTTTATAAAACTTTTATATTTTAATTGTTCGAGCCTTAGGTTACTTGTTTTTTTTTTTAAATACATATTTATTAAATTCAATATTTCGATATCACAATGGATATCTTCTTCAGGAATGTTTTGATGTTTTTTCAAGAAAAAAAAAAACATTCCTGAAGAAGATATTCATTGTGATATCGAAATATTGAATTTAATAAATATTTAAAAAAAAAACAAGTGACCTAAGGCTCGAACAATTAAAATATTAAACAACAAAGGCAGAAAAATTAGCATCAAAAACAAAAAATAAAACTTTCATTTGACAAATTTGTATGGAGCATTTGTCAAATAAGAGTTTAATAAAACGATAGTATTTTTTATGAATAAGGCCGTAAATAAATTGTTTTGTGTGTTCATAATGATAATAACGGGTTATCAATTTTGCGGTTTCAAAAGTAAATGTAAATAAAACACATATGAAATATTTTTTTCAATGATATTTCTTTTTTATTACAAAGTTTGAACGTTGACATTATGTGTGCAGCACTACGTCATTTAAATGACCACCATGCGAAGTGTTGCAAGCATTGATTCTTTTGGGGTATTCTTCGACTACTTTTTGACACATATTGGGCGGTATCTCAGCCATAACTAAACGAAGCTTGGTTTTTAAGTGCTCAAGAGTTAAATAGTTATCTGCAAAAACACGGGCTTTCGCGTAGCCCCACAAATAAAGTCTAATGATGTCAAATCGCATGATCTTGGTGGCCAGCTGATATCGCCACGACGAGAAATTACGAGGCCAGGAAATGTCTCTTGCAATAAAGCCATATTCGCTCGAGTTGTTTGGCATGTGGCAGTGTCTTGTTGAAACCACATATTCTAAAAGTCGTTCGTATTCATCAATAGCAGGAAAAATTGAGTGGGTTATCATATGACCATAACGCTCCGAATTGACGGTGACAGTCGTTAAATCATCGTTTTCGAAGCAAGGTCCAATCACACCTTCGGACCAAAGAGCGCACCAAACAGTGACTTTTTCTGTACGTAATGGTCTCTCTTTAAATACTTGAGCATTCTCAGAACGCCAAATACCATAATTTTGTTTATTAACATACCCACCGAGTGACAAATGTGCTTCATCGCTGAAGAAAATTTTGTTTGATGCTGCACTGGCCTTACAATGTTTGTAACCGCTCCAGTCACTTCAAATTTCTTCACAATTTTGCCAATTGCTTGCGTAGTTGGACGATTATGTAAACCATAATCTCCTCTTAAAGCACGATATGTGGCTCCGGCAGAATCGCCATTTTTGTAGTATGTTTTGATAATTTTTATGCGTTGTGTGACAGTTCAGCGATCCATTTTCGTCAATGTCAGACTTTCAGCTGAGAAGAAAAATATTGGTTTAACAACTTAGTTTGACAGATGTCAAATTTCAGTAAAATACTTTTAAAACCACGAAATGGATAACCCATTACTTTGAGTCAAAGAGGTTTTTGTTTCCTTCCATAAACATCAGCGTTTCAAATGTGGTATCAGACAAACAACTTCTTGATGGAGAATGAAGAAAACCCGATAACGACAATATCGCAATGATTTCTTATTAGAAAACAAGTTTTTATGGAAAGAGAAATAACAGAGTTAAGAAATAAGTGCCTAAAAATGTTTGACTATATAAATAAAGTCTATCCAAGTCAACATCTGATTGATATATTTTTCTCATGATACAACTAATAAGGTAACCTTTTCGCTACAATAAGAAAAACTTCAATAAAAATAACATGCATTTTTTTTTGTACAACTTCTGTAAACTGTCAAAAAAATGCCGCTTCTACATTTATAGAAGCGATACCTTGATTTGCTGTTCCGTTTTGGTTGCCTTTCATCTCTTCATTCTCTTGACAAACTAAAGTAGTCAGATGATTAACGGTTTAGCTGAAGAGATTACCTTAGTAATTGTACCATGATTTTTCTCTTCTTGTTTTAGATCAAAATGTCAAACGCTGTTTTTTCCTTGTAATTTGTTTTCTCATTGTGTAACTTTATGACTGCTTGGCTGTTTTCTCAATGTGTATACATTCATATGCTGTTATTTTACACTGGTACTTTGCGTTTGGTAATTAAATTGTAGTATTGCCATTTTTTAGAAATAAAACAGAAGCAATATTTGGCGTTTTTAGTTGATGTATGAATTAAGTAATATTTAGCACATATTTTCTAACATAAATTAAATATGTATTTGGAAAAATGTATATTGAGAGCACAACTATTTGAAATAAAAAATACTCAAGCGCTTAGTATTTAAAGTATAAAATACATTCATGAGATATATTTAAAATACAAACACAAAATACGTATTTGTATTTTAAATAAGTATTTCAAATACATGTAATTCAAATACATGTATTTCAAATACATGTATTTCAAATACATGTATTTCAAATACAGCCCAGCCCTGCTCATATTGAACTGGCTCACGGCTAGGTGATACTGATACACAGTGAGTGAGTACTGACTCATTTGTAGGGCATTACACATAAAAACAGAATGGCCTCAGCAGTGTAAATGAGTTAGCCTTTGAGTGAGAGGATTCTGTCAGATTCTGACTAACCATCAGTAACTTTTCAGCTAACTCCAATTCCGACAGGGTATATACATACATACATATGTATCTTCATGTGCATGTAAATAACGTGCGCTATCCAAAATCAAAGAAAAATATATATATGTATGTATGCAAATGTACAAATTGTGTCCTAAAATTCAAAAAGCTGTAAGAGCCGATTGTTTAAAATTTGTGCTTTTTATGGAGATTCCCGGGAAATTGTTAAGATATGAAATATATCATCATATGAAAATCAACATGTCATATGGACTCAAAATGTTTCATGTTAACTCAAGAATGACAGAATTAAAGATTACAACATGCCGCACACAAAAATTAAACTTTCTGCGCATTTTAAATTGAGGTAAACATAATAATGGTCCGCTTAATTTCCTTTTTTTTCCCTCAAAAAATTTTGTGAGAAAAATTAAAATTGATGTCCAAACTGGTGTTTTTGGGGATAAGTTGTTTTTGCGATAAAAACAGGCTTTTTGTTTTTTTTCATATTTTCCTACAGAAACTGAACTGAACAAAATTTTGTCAGGTGTAGACATTAAGTCAGTGAAGCGTTGGATCCATAACTAGAGGCATATGTTCTTGCAAAGCCAATGTATTTGTTCTACATTTTATGATAATCAATTTAGTTTGTATACGTATGTATGTATATGGTCATATATATGAAACCCTTTAAAATGTTGCATCTAAATTTATCACATACTAAGGAAAATATTTGACTTTTTACCTTGCAGCCTTAAAACTCCTAAGTTAAGCGCATCCAACATAAAACACCTGGGCGAAGGACATTTGACAGCTGAAGATATTGTTTTTATTGGCTCCGAATTTATTCTATCCATTCTACGACAATCATATGCACCATTAAAATGTAAAATATTCTCAATTAATGAAATTAATTACATAAATACGAATTTTTCAGTACAAACACAAGGCTAAATGATTTGGAAATACATGGACTGGGCAACCCTTGCATGGGTTAAACTATGTCATCAAAGAAAAAATCATGAGCATGGCGTAATCCTTACATTTATCCTTCAATTATATAGTTTTATTTTCACATTTGCCAGTTTCAATATATCGCGTGATTGCCTCACATATTTATATGCCGAAAGAAGCAGTTCGTCTATTGATTTGTTTACTTTTGGGAAATAAGATTTTTTTTAGAGATTCTTTACTATATCTTAAAAATAAGAAAAATTGTACATTAAAGATTGACGATCTTATTCATAAAAATTCTTTTGGGTTTATTAGGCTCTTATTGTACAAATTTCTATGCAAAGTTTGTGCAATAAACGTTTAAGTACCTCACACAATGTATAAAGCAAAAAAAAAAACTGCGAAATCGCAAAAATTAAATCAAACGCTCTTTGAAAAGATTAAATTACTGCAAAAAATTAGACTGGTACCAATGTGCGAAAACTTACTTCCATTGGATCTTGAAAACACTTGCAAATAACACTGCAAAATGCAAAAGCGCTAAATATCACAAACAATTTTTGCGAGTTGCAAAAGTAACTCCAAATAGAATCTGAAAACGCTAAATACTTACTATTGCTGCAAAATTGCAAAAATTACCAAAAACTTCCCTGTATTTTCAAGACTTTTTGTCTATTTTTCACCCTCTAACGTTTTTAAAAAACTCTATTATTTTAGGTCTAAAAATATACATTAATGTTTTCGGTCTTTTCAGCCGTCTATATGCCGGCGACATTTCGTTGACGCTAATCAATGGTTTTTCCAGAAAAAATCTTAAAGTTTTATTCAATTAAAATAATGTTTGCTTTAAAATTTAGTTTTATGTGCATCCGCCCATTAAAAATGAACCAAGCAGAACAGTCAAAGGATATAATGTACGACATTTCATTTTATCAATATATATTTAAATAAATTTTTATTTACGATTTGCACATATAGAATTGAAAACGCATACAAAATGTTTATTCAATCGCAATGGAACCAGTTAAATTTTAAAAGCTTTTTACAAAGAATAACGAAAGCACGAAAGTGTTTTAACAGAGTGTTTTATTATGATGTGTTATAGCAAGCTGCACAGACAAATAAGGAGCTGTCTAAACTTATAAAAAAGACATGGGGGCATAATTATGGCCCTCGGAAAAGTATGCTTTAAGCAGTCTTAAAGCTAGGATCATACGATTGCTGCCAACACATCCATCTATCACAGTTTTTATTAGGCTAATTACATGCGAGGATTGCATGCGAGTATCGTATTTTGTATTTTTATGTGACGATATACTGAATATGTATTCGCATGGGTATTTTTATGACCACACTACAATTTTGGGCCAAGCTTTCCATACCCCCTTCCTCAGGCCTGCTAAGGAAGCTCTTCTAGAAAGCCAGCTGAATTAATGCGATTGCTGCACAGACATCAATTTACCGCAGTTTTTATTCTATTGAATCGGTACACAATAATGAAATTGTCACAATGAAATATACTGCAGTCCAATTTTTTTTCTTCTTATTTTATAAAAAATTGATTGCCGCCAAGGCAAATGTATTACAGGTGCCCGCATACCAATTCGCTTCAGCATTTTTACACGATTTTATCTTCTGAGTTGTCAAAGCCGATACAAAACGACAACAAAACTTGTGACGTCTCGAGAGAAAATGTTGAAGTGAATTGAATTGCGACCACCTATACTTGATTCGCCTTGATTACCGCGAAATTATGTAACATAATTTTAAGCATTAAATGTCACACACACACACACATACACACACAAACTAACATATGCTTTTGTGTTAGCTTGTGTGTGTCGGGCCGTAGTTTTTCGAAAATGAGGTCGGCCAAGTAGTTATTCCGAATTGTGTTCATCCCGTGGTATGATAGTGAGCTTCTTGTGAGCAGAAAATGAAAATTTCGATCCGGCCGTTATGCGGTTTAAACATCCAGTGTCACTAGCTACAAAAGAGGCAATGAAACAATGACTCTTTTGCGCAAGAAGTTCAATGGTCCTGTTACCTCAGGTCATGTCAATATTATTTGGCTGACACGATGACGTGATGTTTTGACACCATTCTTTTTTTTTTTGAAAATATTTGATATTAAGAGTGTACCTCAATAAGCCAAGAAACATTCAAAAGCTAAGGGATGAGATAATTTGGCACATTAACATCATTGAATCTTAAGATTCAACTTAACTACTAGGTGTCCCCATACAACGTAAAGTAACACATACGTACGGAACCCTAAGGGTTGGTTGAATTTATTTTCTATTATTGAGTGAACTTCTCGATTGCTTTAATTTTACTGCAATTCGCCCAAACTGTACAGGATTAAGCTTATTTATACCTACTTATTTATATACATATGAACATCCATAAATAAGAACTAGTGCCACAATGGGAAATGAATACTTGTCTGAGCCCTGAAGTTCGCAATCGGGATTGAGAGAACCAACCTGCAGATTCATATAGCCGTCTGAACATATTATCTCGTTTAAAGAAGCATTTATTTACTTTTTAGCGTACCCTGTATTTCAGTAACACTTCTTGCGTCTTCAATACGTCTTGAAAAAAAACTACCACTTTCAAGTTATTCGTTCAAGAGCAGAATGGGGGTTTTTATGAGAGTCTAATATTTATTGAGATTTTATTTATTGGCTTCTAAATACTTTTATGTACAATTGAGCTTTCCTAGATGAGCAAAGTCAGTAGGACTGCAACAACAAAAATATGTACAAATTCAGTTACAAAATGTATTAATTCAGTTAAAAATCAATGTAATTTTTAAGTATGATATGCAAATTGTAATTTCATGCATTACCGATGGTTTGCATGTAATAATCTATTGCAAGATGGATTCTCATTTTATCCTTAAAATGTCGTGAGTTTAAAATAAAATTGATAAACAATGTCAATGAATTGCAAACGGATGTTACTGAAGATATGTACATATGTATGTATAAAACCAACGCTAATTTAGAAATAAAAGTACTCGATTTTTTGTTGCTGCTGATATTTTGTTGTACATTATTTCAAACAACAACATACCATTAATTGTTGGCTATTACAAAACAATACATTTATTTCGTACAATAAAACATTTTCATTATTTGAAGGCTTTTAATGTTTTTGGCATTAAAAGGGATATATTTACAGCTGATACAGCCGTCTGTTTACGAATGTCTTTTGTGAGCTTTGTACCAGTATGTCTGTCTACATTTAACACATCTGAGTGGAGAAACGAAAAAGTTCCACAAATTTTTAATTCATATTGGGGGCAACATACATTTACTAGTACATACTTGGATAGATATTTTAAATACAAATTTATTTTAAGTTTCGATTCTACAATGTAGAATCTACATTCTTAAATAAATATTCTATACATATTTAAGTACAGTTTTGCTGCAGAAATGTATGTTGAAATTCTTATTGTTCTAAGAGTAAAGGGTTATCCGTTTTGCGGTTTCAAAAGTAAACGTAAATAAAACACATATAAAATGTTATTTTTCATGATATTTCTTTTTTATTATATAGTTCGAACGTTGACATTGTGTGTGAAGCGCTACATCATTTAAATGACCACCACGCGAAGTGTTGCAAGCATTGATTCTTTTGAGGTAATTTTCGATCAATTTTTGACACATATTGGGCGGTATCTTAGGCATAACTTGACGAATGTTGGTTTTTAAGTGCTCAAGAGTTAAAGGTTTATCTGCATAAACAAGAAAAAAAAGTCTAATGGTGTCAAATCGCATGATGTTGGTGGCCAGTTGATATCGCCACGACGAGAAATTACGCGGCCAGGAAATGTCTCTTGCAATAGAGCCATATTCGCTCGAGTTGTGTGGCATGTGGCACCACATATTCTCCAAGTCGTATCCTTCAATAGCAGGCAAAAAAAAGTCAGTTACCATAAGACCATAACTCTTCGAATTGACAGTGACATTTGTTCCATCGTCGGTTTCGAAGAAATAAGGGCCAATCACACCTACGGACCAAAGTGCGCACCAAACAGTGACTTTTTTTTTTGGTGTAATGGCCTTTCTTCATTTACTTGAGGATTCTCAGAACCCCAAACACCACAATTTTGGTTATTAACATACCCACCGAGTGAGAAATGAGCTTTATTGCTGAAGAAAATTTTGTTCGAAAAAATCGCCGTCCACTGCCTGTACTTCAAGCACCCATTCCACGTATCGACGACGTTGTGAATGGTCAGCTGGCTTCAGTTAATGTGTGAGCTGGACTTTATATGGATGTAGGTGTATACCTAAATGCAAAATACGCCATAATGTGCCTTAAGAGAGTCCTAATTCCTGAGAAGGACGAGGCATTAAAAATTATTATTATTAAAAATTTAGACATATAACAACTTGTGTGACTTGTATGGCATCTCTATGTAATTTGCACTGGAAAACATCATTTTTTGATTATAAGACAAGAGAAATAATAACGAGTGTCTCCACAATTGCGTTTTGCTATATACCTCGGCAAAGGGTGTATAATAGCCTTTTTACACTGACTAACTAACATCCACGTGAATGGCATGAAAAATGTTGAAAATGTGAAAGAGTCGTTTACATTGACAACATCTTTCATCATTCACTTATTTAGCTGTCGAAAAAAAAGACTTGTGAAAAATGAAAAAAAATTTAAAATGGACTTGGACGAGGAGTTTTTGATTTTCTGCTTTCCATAGGTCAAGCAACATGTTCTCCATATCGCTTGACCATATGATGCGAACACCAGATTAAATTGATTTTAATAGCAGTGCAATTAAAATGAATTTATTTATAATTAATTATTATCTGAAATGTAATTTTGCTGGTGATGGTACAAAAGCAATCGATTTTTCGCAAATGTTTTAGTGATGGCACTAAAAAAATCGAAAGATGTAAGATGAAACAAAATGAGGTTGGCCTGTACATCAGCAGAAGATGTAAATTAGCGCGTCAACCACACATTTTCACACAAAATGCGTGGCTTAGACGCCAATAATACATTTGACGCGCTAATTTAGGTTGGACTGGTAGAAAGATGTGGAATTTTCGCCCTGTATAATTCTTTTGGGAAGATGTAAACATCTTTGTAAATTGATGAAAGCTGTAAGATGAACGTCGGTGTAAAAAGGCTATAAGATTCGACTGGGCAGAATATAATATTCTTTTTCGGTTCTAAAAATTATTGCAGCTTTGTATAGAAAATTTAAAATTTTTAACGTCACAAGAAGACGTTAACATATGAAGTTCAAATTTTGAAACATATTCTTAAATTTGTTTTAGTTTTCCATATAAATTCTGGTGTTGCGTTGTGAATTACAAAATCATGCCCTTAATACTGAGCCAAACGACCACATAAAGTTTGTAGCCCCGGTATCTCCTCATCACATCGACTGAAAACTTTGAAATTCATAATTTAATTCAAAATTAATAAAACTATTTTTTAAAGCTTTAGGTCTTTTGTTTTTCTTTGACTTAGGATTTGATAATACATATTGGAGTGTTTGGAAATTGATCACGAAGAGCATGTATTTTTTTTCCTCACAAAACCACCACTACAAAGTAAAATTAAAACACTGTCCTTAAAGTCACAAAATAAGACATAATTAAATATTGTTTGGCACATTATAAACAGTGAATACTATAAAGTTTTATATTATAAAAAAAAACCATTTAATATACTTTTTAAACATTTCATAAATTTATAATAAAAAAAACTACCACTTTTTCTGTAGAAAATGCTTTTTGTTTTGTTTAAACCATGATACAACTAACAAGGTAACCTTTTCGCTACAATAAGAACAACTTCAATAAAAATAGCATGCATTTTGTTTTTGTACAACTTATGCAAACTGTCAAAAAGACGCCACTTCTACATTTACAGAAGAGAGATGCACTGAGGTTACGCGGATTAGCTATCTCGTTTAGGCTGCCTTTCATCTCTGCAATCTCTTGACAACCTAAAGTAGTCAGTTGATTAACGGTTTAGCTGACGAGGCTACCTTGTTAATTGTATCATGGTTTTCACTACAAGTTATCGAGCGATTGTGAAAACGAGACGTACAGAGCTTTGCGCTGACTTGCTATCTCATTCTGGTCGCGTTTCATCTCTGTGTACTTTGTGGTCCTGGTAAACTTTCTGGGGAAATGCTCTCATAGTTATTTTGAATAATAACAATAATTTTAAACATCTCATAAGTACATATCTATATACGCCATAAAAATGTAGAGAAAAGGTGAGTTGTCTAACAAGTATTTACAAAGGGATTTTCATTAATGTTTCTACCATACATAAAAGAAAAATCTGCCGAACAACCATTGTTTTCACACTAAAGAAACATGTTTTTTTATTTTTTGTAGTAAAATCACCCATTAAATTACAAGAAAAACGACTTAATCAAACAAAAACTACCACACACAATCGAACACATACTCGCATCTACTTATATATACATATGTATGTATGTATGTATATGGTTAAACACATTTACAATTAATAACCTGAAATATCCTTTCGCTTTTAGGAATCGAATCAAATCAAATCAAGGGATTCACCCTGCCACCGCCAACGGTATAAAATTTCCAATTTGCAATAAAAAACGCAAAAACAGAAAAATAACAAAGAAAAACAAATAAAATAGATAATAGTAAATTACAAAAGCGAGCGAGCGAGCGAATGAATGAATGAATAAACGAACATAAAAGCTAGTAAAAATTCTACACATTCTGGACGGATGGACGGACAGACTGGCGGGCAACCAAACAAACAAACCTCAACTAAAAGACAAGTAAACGTTTCTACTTCGATTGCGGTGTTTGTTGTTTGTTGCCCCGGTTGTTATCAAAAGAACAATAATAATGGTGGTCATTCGTACGTTCTCTCCTCATTGATTCGTTCATTCATCTATTTGTTCAATAAATAGTTTCATAAAGGATAATGGAAACTTTGCCATTCGTACAATTGTATTGTGCAGAGAACAAGCACCGTACTTGTTGTGTACACTCGAGCCGTTTTTTTTTTTTTTTTATTAAGTTAACAGTTTGTGAATCCTTCTCCTCATGGATTTTCTTAAAGTAATTAGTCTTTCGTTATTGGCGGTGTTGTATTATTGCTTCTGGGTGAGCAATTAAATTGTTTGATAAGGAATCATCAAAGGCGGCCAGTAAATTTGATATCATTAATAGTTTTCCTTTTCTGCGATTATTTAACGAAGCGTGGTAAAATGAAGGACGGCACTTCAGCGTTAAATTTTTTGAGGCTTTCTTTGGCAGAACAATTAGACACAGGCTTAGTTGTTTTCGGAGGGCTTATACATTTTTAAGGGTATTAACTAGCTTCAGTTTATCCTAAACTAATATTAAGAATTTTTATTAGAACTTTTTGTTTTTGGTTTTTATTGTCATAAATAGTTTTTAACCATAAGTTATTATTTTATATTTATGCCAGTGCCCCGCCTTCTCACAAATACCATCCCGACATCTGGGGAGAGACACCTTACCAGCAGTAACCCAAGTACGGGCCATATGCAGGAGGAAATCAAGGAACTTTGCGAGTGACACTGAGTTTCTATAGACCTATGGGTCCAACTGCTCAGGGTAAAATCCACGGAGAGCACAACAAGTCTATACTGGCTTAGGTATCCCATCAACCTAATCTAATCTACCTTAGTTATTATTTTCTAGCTGAACTTAAGAACTTATAATTGTTAATTAATTGAGAAAACCATAGTGATAAAATTGAAAGTTAATCAATAGTATTTTATATAGACGGAGCACAGAGAACTGTCATCTGGGAGCTGATTATTGTCGTGGTGGCCGTGAAACAGCTGCGGTATGTTTACCAGATAATAATGGTTCCACATTACTTTTCTTGTATTCCTTGAAAATGTTGATCAATTTGTTGAAAAATTTTACCACAAAGATTTTTGCTTAATTCTGTGGAAGCAAAAATTGGACTAAACCCCGAAACATTAATTAACAATTATAAATCTTAAAAAAGTTCATGTAATCAGTTAAATTAATTGAGCTTTAGTTCGGTTTTATATACATATATATATATTAAATTCTAGTAATCAAAGTTTTTTTAAGGAAAATAGAAGAGGAGTAAATTTGAGGAGTTATTAGCTGGGGCACAATCATGTGGTTTCAAAAGTAAATGTAAATAAAACACATAAACAATTTGTATTTTCATGATATTTCTCTTTTATTATAAAGTTTGAACGTTGACATTATGTGTGCAGCACTACGTCATTTAAACGACTACCACGCGAAGTTATGAAAGCATTGATTCTTTTGAGGTAATTTTCAATCACTTTTTGACACATATTGGGCGTTATCTCAGCCATAACTTGACGAATGTTGGTTTTTAAGTGCTCAAGATGGTGTAAAATCGCATGATCTGGGTGGATATATACATTTTGCCTTAACAATTGACAATTAAACTAAAACCTACAAATTGGATTATAAATTTACGTTGTGTAAGAACTGTGAATACGTTTTGAAAGGTGTTTTTTTCGTTGTATAGAACTTCAAGTTGCAATAAAACAACGATGGATTATTCGATTGACCTGAATTTTATTTATCCGAAATATAATTGTATGGCATTACATTTTAAATATGATTTCTGGTATATAACCGCCACGGCTGGCGCGAATGAAGTACAATCTGGACGTTCCATTTTCGATGACTTTTTCCAACATTTGTGGAAGTATATCGGCAATAACACGGCGAATGTTGCCTTCCAAATGGTCAAGCGTTTGTGGCTTATCCACATATGACTTTACATAGCCCCACATAAATTAGTCTAGCGGTGTTATATCACAAGATCTTGGAGGCCAATTCACAGGTCCAAGCCGTGAAATTAGGCGGTCACCAAAGTGTCTTTCAATAAATCGATTGTGGCACGAGCTGTGTGACATGTGGCGCCGTCTTGTTGAAACCACATCTTCTGGACATCATGGTTATTCAATTCAGGAATGAAAAAGATAGTAATCGTGGCTCTATACCGATCACCATTGACTGTAACGTTCTGACCATCATCGTTTTTGAAGAAGTACGGACCAATAAAGCACACCAAACAGTCAGTTGTTCTGGTTGTACCGGTGTTTCAACATACACTTGAGGATTAACTTCACTCCAAATGCCGCAGTTTTGCTTGTTGACACAGCCATTCAACCAGAAGTGCGCTTCATCGCTAAACAAAATTCGCTTATGAAAATCGGGAACAACGGCAATCTCGTTTTGCACTACAATTGCATTATTTGCAAGCGTTGCCTGAATCTATTCATGATGAATTGCCAAACCAAACTGAGAATAAATCACTTGACAGCTGTTAAATCGGTCGCCATCTTGAACAGTAATGCCAACTTAAAGTTCTATACATCGAAAAAAACACTCTTTGCAATAGGGTATGTTGGTTATGCAATCGATATTGTGCCATCGATTTTTCGATAGCTTTTGGCATGGGGAAAAGAGCCAATCCATCACATACCAAAAAATTATTTTGGGGCGTCTGGCTTACAATTTTTTGTACTGTGGTATGGAAGCCTCTTAAGGAGGCGCGTTCACACGAAATATTGGGAGTTGCTTATAAATTTCACTTCTCTACGGGCAACCAGGGACTGATTTTTCCTTGGGGTCCGTATTCAATCGAGCCTAATTTACATACATATATGCCACAAACAAGCTCAGAGTGTATTATTATATCCGCGAATACGGGCTCAAATATTTGTTACCTTACTAGTGTAAACCTACAAACGAAACGAACATTTTCCGCCTTATTTTTGAAAATACAAACTTTGTCGTATGAAAAGCAGTAGATTTTTCTAATGAAAATCCAGCAAAAACAGATCGAAAACAGCAAACGGCCAATAAACACTTTTAAGAACAAAATTTATTGCAATTTTCCTTAATTTTTCTTTTGTATATTCTCGTTTTTATGTTTGTGTATGAAATAGTATCTTATCTGCTAAATGTTTAAGTTAAAAAAGGAAAAATAATAATATCTGTAGAAAAAAGAAATAAGAAAAAAAAAAAAAAATTAAATTGCAAACTAATTGCAGTTAAGTCGAGCAAAAGTATTTAGCTACAAAAAGTCCAGAAAAAAGTGGAAAATAAAAGGCAACCAACAAAAAGTTCAAAATTGCACACAAGTATACGATACGATACGATACGATAAGTAACCGGTATTTCATTTAGGCTTTGATTGACTGAAGCGTGCATACTGACATCTTTGTTTTCCCAAATCTGTAGGTGGGAGTTGAACATTTTTGAAAAATTAAAAAAATTTTTCAAGTCTACTGATGAGTTGATTAGCTAGCACCAACGAAATGTCGTCGGCATATAGACAGCTGAAAAAGACAGCAAACATTTTTTTAAAAAAGGTTCATTTTTGGACCTAAATTAAAACATTTCAATTGGCTTTTAAAGCAAATAAATAATTAAGTTCATATTTGAATAAGTTATTTAAATTTAGAAAAACTTTTTTCAGAACGAAAATCTAGCAAAATCAGATAAATCTGACAGTATGACAACACTGGTGGTCAAAATAAGCTATTGAAGATAATCACCCTTATTCTGAATTTCGATTACGTTTCCGCATTCAGTTACGCTACGATCGTAAATAGGTATTCCAAACAAAAACTGAATCGAAAGAAAAAGAAGAAGACAACAATGTTTACAAAACCAATTGTTTCACCATGGAACATGTGGAAAAGAAACAGAAAAATAAGCAAATTTGTTATCATTTTAATAAACAAAAGTCAGAAAAGTGAAAATAAATAAATATATGTATAAAAAAATTGTGAATTATTATTCACAAAGAACCAGAACGTAGTAAACTTTTTGGTGCCAAAATATTTCAGCGTAAATAATCCTGTAAAAAAAAATGAAGTTTTCTTGTGGTAATTTCAAGGAGACATGGAATCCATAGCAGTGACTTTATTGGTGGAAGAGGAGAACAATGTGGCTCGGAATACGGAGGCAAGGCTTTAATTCACGTTTGTGTCACTTCCTGCCAAAACACCTGCACTTCTTCTTTGCATCGCTTGTAGTATCCACAAGCAATATCTTCTTTAGCTGACATGATATCTGCCAGCTTTTCATATTGCTCGGGAGATGTTGTTTTTGATCTGGAAATGTAAATCATAGTACAAAATTTTATAAATTAAAACAACAAAAAATATCTAAATCATTTATTACCCATTTTCAAAACATTTTATACTTACATTTTTTTAATTAAACACTTTTTTAGCTCGCAAAAAGAAAAATACAAAAAAATTACGCATGTAAAATAACAACGCAGAAAAACGTAGCTACGATCGAAATGCAGAATGCATATAATCGAAAGACGGAGAAAATTTCGATTTGAATCTAAACTCAGAATAAGGGTGAATGCTTAATTTACCACGGCTTTTCTCCACCAAAGATATTCACGAAAAAAATCGTATAAAAATTAATTATCGAAAAAATAAATTTTTTAACACAACGCTTCAAGGTTTCTTGCAGCATGTCTAGTAACCCACTAATTTCCCACCTTTATTAAAGAAGAACGATTTAATTATTTAATTGTGCCACCATACATATATATACGTATTGCGTATATACTTAAATGTGTATGATCTATATCTTTTACGATTCGAAAGTTATAGCTAATTGTTACTTTTCCTTGTATGGGGACACCTGGTAGTTTTCGACTTTTTGTTATTTTTGGCATTTGTAAATGCATACACTGTGCGAATTTCAGCTCTCTATCCCTTACGGCTGGAGAGTTATAGCTAATTCTTACTTTACATTGTAGGGGGACACCTCGTAGTTTTCGCTTTGTTGTTGTTTTTAGTATTTGTTGTTGTAGCGGCAAGGTACAACAACATCCTATGGAAATTTCAGCTCTCTAGCTCTTGCCGTTTCGGAGAATGCACACTGTGACGGACGGACGGACGGGCGTAGAAGGGTTCCGTTTCACTCTGATGAGCACGGAACCCTAAAAAGCAGTAACGATTAGCTTAATATTATCTTAAAAGGTTCCACAACAACAGCTTTCTAATTGCTTTCAGACACGAGGAATATTCTTGATTAAGCAATTGGTCTAATAAAAGGTCACTCAAGACTACAGGCATATCTACGCCCTATGGGATTTTAGAAGGCGAGGAGTGTGCAGTTGGAAAACGTGACATTGGAGAAGCTTTTTTTTTTGCCACAAATACTGTTCTGCTGCCTTAGGAGCTACTTAAGTGGCTGCTGATGGAGAATATTTTGAAGAGTTTTGAGCTTGGCATCGAGTTCCTATAAATCTAAAGGTCACGAATTACAAGTATGTGCGTCGGCTGAATAAATAGTATCTAAATGAAATTATTGCTGTGAGAAAAATGCCACTTTGCAGTTTTGCCATCCTAAAAAAATAATTGCTCCCACGAATCGCCCGTTGCGTTTGTGCACATACAAGTGTACAAGTACTTTAGTGAAGCAATTTTCTCATTCTCAGTGAGTAGATGTTTACTAACTATGTATGTCTGATTTGGTTACTTTTTTTACTCAAAAAAAAAAAAAAGAGAAAAAAAAACCAACGAAAGGATTGTAAAAGTTTTGCACAAATTTTGCTGTTCAGTATTTGTATTTTGTTGTTGAGTAGTTTAGAGACTATAGCAATTTTCGTTAAAAGTGCATAAAACGTGCAGACCATTAAAATAAAATATCCCAGATGTAGACGAAAATAACTACAAAAAATATCAGCCCTGATGAAAGAATGTGTTTTGCTCAGTTAAGGCATTTAAAATAATAGAATTGACAAAAATGAAAGTGAGTAAGTTAATTTTCGTTAATATACGTGAGTACTCAGAGACAAACATAATGTTGGCAAACAAAAAGTATTATTTTTTTAAGGCAGAGAAGGGAATGTTTTCTGTTTCACTAAATGCTCTTTCAAATTTTCTAAACATACTTTTAACGTCACTTAACAGAACAAGATTAAGGTTTAAAGCCAGCATACCTGTTTTTTATTTACTTCATTTCACTGAACAACGCACAGTGGTGTCCATCCAAACAAAAGTGCTAAAAAGTCTGAAACTTTTAAGCTATTTAATGGAGTTTTGTAAAATTTGGAACAGTTGTAGACAAGAAGTTTATCTTTTGGTATCATATTTTCTGCTCCATGCATGGGACTTTTGCTCCTGCGATGTGCATTTTTGTTTCTCACAGTCTTGTTCATTTATTGAATAAGCAGTGCCTGTGAATTTTGTTATTATTTATAGTTCACTTTACCTACGGCATTGCTACACTTTCACTATGCCATTGTTTCGTTTATGATGGGGTGATCTAAGTAGTTAAAATATATTATCAGACATATTTTAGGGCTTTCATCGTAACATTGTCACGTCAAGTGTTTTTCATGTTTTCTAAAACGTCAAACTAGTTGCGAAGTGTTTTCCTTGTCTCTCGAAAGGGCACGTTTGGAAAAAAGGTAGATAATTTTAAATTTGCCCATATAATTCAATTTTATAAAAATTTTTGAATGATATACATATATTTTTTTAAAATGAATAATATAGATAGATATAAACTGTAGTCTTACGAACGTATCGATCAAACTGCAACTGTTTCAAGTATGTTAAAAGATAAACCTAAACACCGGTATTCATAAAAAATAAAACATTGTTGAAACACATTTTACAACAAATTTTTCATATAAAATTTGTTCTAAAATGTATTTGAGCAACGTTTTATTTTTTATGAATACCGGTGAAAATATTTTAACTACTAAGGGAATAGTAAAGTTGTAATTGAAATTCAAAAATTCATTTTATAATTTGAAATATATTTTCTCTTATTTATTTATTTATTTATTTATTTATTTATTTATTAAATATTAAGTTGCACTACTTTTTATATTCTAAGTAAACACATATTGCACAGAAATGGCTTTGCCTTATATCTTAAATATTAATAGGTTTCAAAATAGAAAAGGAGGTAAATGCGTTTATAAATAACTATAATTTTGAAGGAAAACTATTAGCAAAAACCTTCAATGTAAAGAAGAGAAAAAGAAAACAAAAAAGTGTATACATACATGTAACATACAAATAACAAAAAAGAAAAAAACACGTCCTCAACAGTACTTATAACAATGATTACTAATTTTCTAGCAATAAATAAATATTAGTAAAGAGCATTAATAAGGGGGTTTTCAGGAAATTCACATTTTGTTTCAAAACGAGACTTAAAGATCTCAAAACCTTCTGAAACGGTGTTGGTGTTACTTAGCAGATGTAATCTTACGGTAGAGAAATGCCACGGTAAATTTAAAGCCATTTTTAAGATTTTTCTTTGCGCTATTTGAAGGCGCTTAATATGGGTTTTAGCACAGTTACCCCACACTGGGCAACCATAGAATATTATAGCCTGAAATATTGTTTTGATAATCAAAATTTTGTTGCTATTATTCAGAGTGGAACTTCTACTAATAAGTGGGAATAATATAAGCGGAACTCACCCTTCATTGCAAATTACCCTTGCAGACCTTGCAGATATTGCAACCGTAGCATATGTGCCATAGTCTGCAACACTACAAAAACAAAATGTATGAAACCGAGGTTTGCATCACTTAAGCAAATATGCAAAACTAAAAACCATTGCAGATCCGTGTTTGCAAATGTTGCTAAATGCTAAAACAGCTGCTTGTTTTTCTACATTTCAACACGTCAATTCCTGCGCTCAAAAAACTGTATGACGGCAAGGCCGCCACAAAACATGCCTGTGCTGGAATTAAATTAATGCTAACGTTACTCAAAGAATTATTTACAAAGTAGTGAAAGATGAATATTATACCTATTATTAAGCATAATTTTTATTAAATTTTATAAAATAAAGAAAAAATCGGGCGGTTGCTTGACGTGCAAATTTTATCGACGGCGTTGCTTTTCAAATATTGGCTGCGGCTTAGCTTATCTCATGCGGCAAACTCGCTCTATTAAATTTTGTAAACAAATAAATAAAACAGGGAAGGAAATGAAGAAAGTAAAAATAAAATTAAGGCAATTAAACCAAAAGTGAACAATAAAAGACGGCCAACGAAAAGATGAATAATGAAATTTTTGCAATTTGTTTTCTAAACTTCCTTCTCAATTTGCAAAACAAAAATATTTATATTTTCCGTTACTCTAAAATCAGCTGCTACAATTATTTTGCTAAACACTTGAAAAAGACACTCACGCTTTGTAGCAAAAAATCATGCTATATCTGCTAAAATTGCAGATGTGCAACCAAGGGTGATTTCCGCTATTCTTTTATATTTACTGATCTTGTCTATAATATGACATATATGAGGGTTAAAAGTCAGCTTAGTATCTAAACAAATTCCTAAGTATTTTATATTGTTAGACGAGTTAATGCTGTAGACAGAAAGAGTGAGATTAGTACCAGGTAGGTAACAAGATTTTCTTTTCCTTGTGAAAAAGATGGCTTGTGTTTTTTCAGGATTGATTTTTATCTTCCATTTAGAATAATAGTCCTCCAATCGATCCAATGAGCATTGAATTGCTGTCAAAATATTTTGACTGATATCATGCGTATAGTAGATTGCCAAATCATCTGCTTAAGCAGCAAATTTACAAGGACTAATTTTGGGCATATCAGCGTAACAAATATTATATAAAATTGGTCCAAGAACAGACCCCTGTGGCACACCTGCTGGAATGCTGTGCAAATCAGAAAAGGAATTGCCTACATATACACAATAATGTCTAGCATATAAAAAGTTTTATAATTTGAAATGCATTTCTCTTATTGTTCCTCAAAAAAATGATTTTTTAGTAATACCACTCTGGCAACACTTTTTTCTAAGATGCCTAAATATTTCGCAGAAATAATGCCCACTAGCTTACTAACAAAATTTCATTCCAAGATTTTTATTGCACTTACAGCAAAATTTTTCACGCTCTTATTTATTTAGGAAATTTTTTTTAAAATTGTCGATTTCCGACCCCTGCCCACTGTAGCGTACCTGCTCCAAATTTAACAAGCTTACGTTTTTCCATCTTCTTAAAGAGTAATCTTTTGATATTAGTAACAACAAGAATACAGACACATTTTTCTTGAAAAGTTATTGATTTTATAGTAAAAATTAAAAGTATAAATAAAAAGTTTTGAATTACGACCCCTAGTGATAAGACGATCTGACCCAGCTATTTCAACATATTTTAACCTAGTCTTATTTAAAATTTATTATTTGGTTTTTTTCGACCCCTGTTTTTATATTTTATATATGTATTTATTTTCTTGAGCTAAAAGTCTTTTTTTTTAATATTTAATTATTTTTGTCGATATTTCGCTCTCCATCGGAGAGCTTCTTCAGGACAATAATAATGAAAATACCATTTTTTTAAACTATTTTCATTGTTATTGTCCTGAAGAAGCTCTCCGAAGGAGAGCGAAATATCGACAAAAATAATTAAATATTTTTTAAAAAAAGACCTTATTTAAAATTGTTTAAAAAGTTAAACAAACAAGTTACAGGCAAAAAGAAAACACAAAAAAAAAAAAGATTTGAAAAAAAATATTGTAAGGGAAATATCTCTTAAACTATGGCCGATATCATAGTTTCGGGAATATATTTTCGGGAATACATATATTTGCTTTGTCTAAAAAGCTCAAGATCTTTAAAACCTTTCAACAAATACAAAAGTTATTGGCTGCACAATGTTTTGAATACTCGAGGTAGTCAACTTTCAGCCCCTACACCCAGCCTCGGTTTGACCTATAGTCATGTTAATAAAAGCTAATCTCCTTGCTTACGATTGTTCCGAATTTCACAAAAATCCATTTTATAATTTAAAAGTTCCAATTCTGTTACAACTTTTTTTTTTTGGATTGACTGCACTGTGCAACGTCATCAAGAAACTTTTTACACAGCCCATTCAAATTCATGTGGAACATTCGTTTTTCCCCCAAACCCCTTTGAACTTAAACTAAGTTATATTAATCTGAACCTCTTTTGCAATTTTGCTCTGTTTCAATCTAAAATTGGTTTACAGCAACGTGTATCTATCTAACTGGTATAATTGTCTACATCTCTATTAAGTGTATTTGAGAAACTTTTAAGTTTTCACACAAAACAGAGAGCAGGCAATAAAATCCTGTTTACGTGGTTTCATACAAAAGGTATGTAAATACATATTAATTGGGTACAAATATATATAAATATGTACCTACAGTACACTGTTGGAAGCAGAGCACTTGCAGAGCAGAAGTATGCAGGAAAATAAACTCAATGTTAAAATGGTAAATGGCAAACGTTAAAAGTTAGACAAATCAAAAAAAGTTATTAAGAAAACAAAAACTCCCTGAATGCTCGTACATCAATTAAGCTGGATACATTTTACTGGTCATGTGGACTGTGAAGAGGTTTAGTCGATAGAGGGAAACGGATGGGAAAGTTGTCGAGAAAGAGAGGGAGAGCAGCAGAGAGAGGGAAATGTATGTTATTTTTATTGCAAAAGTTTCTAAAAAAATACTTTGTTTTCTTGGTCAATAAGTAGTTAAAGATTTTATAGCTCACATACATACAGATTTCATCTGTGTGTTTTTATTGGTGTGTTACAAAGTTTAACTGGCACAGGCCAATAAAGTTTTGGCCAGTAATCTTGATTACTAAATACCTAGTTTGAAGTGGCCTAATTTTTTTAAAATTGATTGTTTGAATCTTATTAATCAATTTCTCTGTAGGACATGACAGACGAAAAACTCTATGGACTCACTATTGACTTGGTCACTAGTACTACTGATATACATATTATACCGCAAAAAATGATATTGCCTTTGACCCCTATATATGCCTTGCATTGTACGGGAACTAGGTAAATAGGAAAGAGAGATTGATAGGGGAGATAACAAAAATTGAGAGTGTTTGTAGACGTTTGATTAAGCAAAAAAAAAAAAAAAAAAAAAATATATATAATATAATATTTTTAATATTTAGTTATTTGACCCCTTTTTTCCTTATATTTTATATATTTATTTGAGGTTAAGGTCTTTTGGAATTTGAGCGAAATATTGACAAAAATAAATACTCAAATTCCAAAAGACCTTAAGATCAAATAAATATATAAAATATAATATGAAAACAGAACATTATTGTTGTAAATCTGTATAATCAGGATTAAATGTTACTAATGTAGGTAACTTTGATGATGCTGCAAGGTTATCCACCGTTTTAAATTGTTTAAATTAAACACCATAGGTAGATTGAATTCATTTATTATTATTGGAATAAACTTAACACTAGGTATTTATAATTTAATTTAGTTTAAGGTTTTGGTGAACACTATTTATATTTAGGTATAATTAGTTTGAATTGATAGTATAAGCTTTACAATGTTTAGTAAGTAGGTATTCAATTGTCTCTACTTCACATATTTTACTTATACTTCTGTCCGTCTTTACGTCTTAACATAACGACTTCTGCATCTGTTCTCCCTTCTACTCTCACTTCTTTCTATCCCCTCTTGATCGTTCCAGTGTTGTCAATGCTATGCGTCAATTGACCTACTCTGTTCTTCTTTGTCCCTGTTTGTCAGACCTCCTTAGGCCTTGAGGGCCACTTCCTACACTAATTTGTCTGTTTAGAGCCCAGTGTATATACCTTCGACACAATCCAGCTAATAACACTTAACGCAGCCTCTTCAATATTGCAAAACGTTGAATATCTAGAACAAAATGACGACACTATAACCACAATCTATTACGAATATTTACTTTGCCGGAATTATTTTTAAAAATATATCATGTTTATTAAGATCTCATGTGGCCAAATAACTATATATATATAATTTGGCAAATCAACGTTTAATAACATTCACCTATCACAAAAAACACGTCCTCTCTGATCAAAAGTTCACAAACAGCCCCGCCTTGAAAATCAGCTAGTGCCCTAAGAACTAGTGACTGCATGGTTCTAATGGGACCATATGACGACCGTGGTACTAGCGTTTGTCTCATTGGCCTATTAAACTCCATGCAAAAATTGTCTTCACATTTAACTGGAGGTTGTCATTGAAATTCCTCTTCTAGTTACTTTCGAACCAGGCATGGAAAACATGTAAAAAGTATAAATCATTGTTGATGATAAAAGTATATACAGTACGCGGAATAAACTAATTTTAGAGACTGGTGAACGACTGGCAAATTGTGTTAAGATGGAATCATACGATTGCCGCAATGCACCAATTTTTGTTGTATTTTGTATGCCAATCGTGTGATGGCGCAATTTATTGGCTCATGTTGCTCTTATTTGTCCCAAGCAAATACAACCTTGATGCGACATTCGTGTGAACACTTCATATACAACTATTCACCAATAAAAATTCTAAAAATGCACCAATATTTCTTGTGTTCTCATGCGGCAACCAAAGAGGACATTACGCGCCAATAATATACATACATATGTATACATTTATTTAGTTTCAAAATTATTTAAACGCGTCTTTTAAACATAATTTTTGTTTTTCAGAAAGTAAATTTCAATTGTTGTTATTATTATAACAATTCTCTCACCCACGTACATACATACTTCTTTTAGAGTTTATTTTTTCCGCTTTTCACTTTTTGCTTTTTTTAGCCCGCACAACATTATAATAATACCCGGAGCTATTTTCTTTCTTTCTAAGGAACAAACCACATTTTTAACTTTTAACTCCTTTTTTATTTTTGCAAAACAAAGTTTGGCATCAGCTATAACAGCTGTTTCTCAGAGTTGCAGCACAATATAACAATCGTGTGACTATAATGCGGCAATTATTGGTACTGAATTGTTTTGCACCAATTTTGCGACAGTAAAATTTCAGTAAAATGTGACAATCATGTGATTGCAGAGAATTTAATTGGGACTCATTTTTTATTATGCTCCATTTCAGCCCAATGAAAATTGTGTATAATTGGTGCATTGAGACAATCTTATGATCCCACTTTTAGTTGCAAGTGCCTACTTGTTTTTTTTTATTTATTTATTTATTTAGCGTTAATTACATAATAAAATTATAGTAATTAATATTAAGAAAATAGGAATACGAGCTGCCATGGCTATCGACTCCGAGATCTTTATAAAAACTTATATATATTTGTTAGATTTTATATATGAGCTTAAGGTCACTCAATTCTCAATAAATATATTTTTTATTTATTGATAATTTTTTTCGATATTTCGATACTCCTTTGTGTATCTTCTTCAGGAAAATGTGTTTTCTATTATTTTATAAATTTTCAAATTTCAAAACAATGATTACAATTGTAATCATTGAGAATTGAGTGACCTTAAGCTCATATATAAAATCTAACAAATTTAAATAAAAAGGTCGAAGAACGAGTATACAGAACATTTATAAAACTTATATACTTTCTAAAAGATTAGTTTCAATAATAAATTTAAAGATTAATTTTATATTTTTATCACAAATATTTTTTAAAGGTTCTGTGGGTAGCTGGGATCAAAAGGTAATTTTCCTTTGTAAGTGGGGCATTCATCTGGGGTGTGAATTACGTTGCTTTTTTATTTTTTTAAGAAAGAAAGAACATATGTCCGAAGGCTTTATTATCAGTTGGGTTACCGTCGTTGTCTTAAATGCGCACAACACCCTAAGCAGGTTGCTTCGCTCTTGATTAGGGTGTTAATCTCAAATAGAGAGCGAAGCACATGTCGTAGAAACATGCTAAAAGTTTGTTAAAAACCAAAACCGGTATTCATAAAAAATTAGAAGTTGTTGAAATACTTTTTAGAACAAATTCTTCAGACACAATTTGTTCTAAAACGTATTTCAATAACATTTTATTTATTATGGATACCGGTGTATATCATATGCTAAACATTTGCCCTCAGCATTTTTTGACTTTTGGTTTTTTGTATTGTGGTGTAGTCTGTTTTCTGTTTAAATACAGTATTTATCGGATATAAGAAACTTGAAAAATCCACGAAAAAAGTTTCTTATAAGCGTTTCTTTCTTATATACAATTATTTTATATAAGAAACTTATTTCTTCTATAAGTAGCTACGGCCATAAGGCATTTGTTTCTTATATGAATATACGAGCTTTTTTACCTTTTTATGTATATACGTAGATGTATGTATGTAAATAGAAAAATAAAACAAATCAAATTTTATTTTGTTAACCCCTTTAGTAAATAGATATAAAAAAAACTAGACAACTTCAATTTGAAAAAAAAAAAATTATATGTAGTAAATACATGTACATACATAATTCATTTTGTGCTATTTATTTATTTATTTATTTACGAGGCAAGAAACAAAAACTTCTCATGAGCACTAAAAGTAAAAAAAACGTTGTTGTTGTTGTGGTTTTGTAAAATTGTCAGAAAACAGAGTTGTCCATGCAAACTACATAAATTCAGTGTTGCCCTTGAAAGTTTCTTATATAAATTCTTTTTCTATACATTTTGCGGTTTTGGTGTTCAAGAAAAATGTTCTTTTATCAGTTTTTTTTTCTTATAAGCGTTTTTCTTATGTGAAACTTTTTTTGTTAGAAAAAACACTGAAAAGATATGGTGTTTTTGCAAATGTTTCTTATAAGCGTTTTGTTCTTATATGAGATGTTCTTATATCCGATAAATACTGTACAAAATTATTTATTTCAATTAATTTCAAAGCATGCGGTTGTATGTTTTGTGGAGTTATTTTTCTTTTAAACATGCTGCCCTCTATTTTGCACTGAGTCGTATTCCAAACAGTTATTTGTCTGCACAATAGGGTGGAAATTTGTTGGAAAGGCAAAAAAAAAATTGTTGAAGGCTCTTAATGGTCACTCAATGAATTTTGGCTGCTGCAGTTTCTGTTGTTATTTTTTTATATCCGTCTCTGTACGAGAGTGTTTGTGTACTTTTGTGCCAAAGTATGTGTTATTCAAGCCTGTTGTTATTTTAATAGTTATTTTTCTTATTTCCCTTGGTATGTGTGTGCTTTTTTAAAAGCCACTTTATAGAAGATTATGAGAATACAATGACTTATAACTTTATTGTATTTGTACATAAGGATAAATGTCGAAAATTATTTGGGACGTTGTATATCCTTTATTTATTTATTTTTTTCTGTTGTACGAAAAAATGTTGGTACATACTTTTTTTTTGGAGTATGTGAACATTGTTAAAAACTAACAATAATTCATGGTTTTCATTGTTTGAGCAAACCACATACATATGTATGTACAAACTGTAGAACTATCCGGAGGGAGATTGAAAGGTGATTATCCAAAAGCTACTAGACTATTTCTAGCACAGAAAGCACTAGTTGGAAAGTTGCTAGAGACTTTGTAGAAAATAACTAGCAAGAAAAGTAGTTCATACCAAGAATTACTCCTCACTCACTTTCCATTTCAAAGTTTAAAACAAAATAACTGTATGCTGTGTACTTTTTCTATTCAACAAACAACAAATTCAAAGTATTGATGGGTAATTATGAAATGTTTTAAGAGTATATACATATATAAAATGTTTTAAGAGTAAATAGATTAGATATTTTAACACAACACCAAGAAGAGAAATTAGTAGTATGAAATAAGAATGCCTTGTAATCAAAACCGAAATTAAAAGTTTTTTATTTTGTTTTTATATTAAATTATTTTACACTCATTAGAGCGCTCCTCTCCACGGAAATCTTTAGTAAAAGGCGAAAGGTTTATTCGACAATTGAAGTGAATGAAGCCATAACATTTATAGAGAACTGTATAAGAAGACCTAATTGATAGCGGTTTTCACACTTCGTATTATATTTAAAATGCTTTTAAATATAATACTATTTTAAACTTCTAAGTGTGAGCGCGTTTTTGTTTGGTATTGTAAAAAAGTTGAAACAGCTGACTTTTGTTTAGATATTTTACCGCCAAAAGTACACAAAAGAATTTTTCAATTGGTGTTTCGTAAAATATTAAAAGAAATAAAATCTAAAAAAAAAATGCCTAAGGAAACCGTGAAAGAAAAAATTATTAACTATTTGGTTCAAAATGTCATTGATCAAATCGAAGTTAATGAAATGATGAAGTGCAAAGGTACATACTTATATTAATTTATTAACAAAAAAGTATGTGTATCCATAACCAATCTCTCGGTAAATAGTTACAGGAACGATATTGTTGAGTATATCTTGGACGAGATTATCGATAACGTTATTTTAGTCGCATCGTATCGTCGCCGAATGTTTAGTTCAGTTTCGAAGTCAATGAAGTGGTCCTTAGATATTTTAACTGGACTAGATGACAACAGATTTTTATAAAAGCTACGAGTGAGCAGAATTCAATTCCATTCTCTTGTTGTTTTCATTTCGGAGTACACTAAAGCCCCGACTTGCGTCGTTCCGATTTGCGTCGAATCGATTTGCGTCGCTTTTTTAAACTGGAAAAATTCAATTTGCGTCGTTGCGATTTCAAGTTGCGTCATTTTGACCCCGATTTGCGTCGATTCGATTTGCATCGTTGTGATTTCGATTTGCGTCGCTAAACACGGTTACATTTTTTACTGCATCATTGTGGATTACCATTTCTAGCATTTGTAGTGTAGTATGTATTTAGCATCTTTAATTCATTAGTTTTTACAACTTCTGGCAACAACGATCGTCACATGTACGTTAAGAAATTTTCAGATTCCGTGAAAAAAGGAGAATCCCCTTTTCTTTTTTATATAAGTGGTGCTAAGAGCAGCTGTCTGGTTACGGTAACAATTTAGTGTGTGATTCACCAGAATATGCCTTAAGGACGTAAAACATGAGTAATTTTTATGTTTTTTTTTCTTAATTGATGGTTTTGTTATTTCTTTATAATATATATAAACAATTGTTGAGGTAAATTAAATAAATAAAAACGTATTTTTCATCAAAAATACAAAATTTTTTGCTTTGTTTTAAATATTTTCCCCAACAAATTAAATTTCAGTGCATTTATATAGAAGAAAGTGATTCAATTTGCGTCGCGTTTCCCCGGTCCCCATTAACGACGCAAGTCGGGGCTCTAGTGTATTTTGAATTTAACCAACCTCATTCATGTGAACAATTCCCAGTTGGCAATTGTTCTGTACAGCCTTGGATCATCTGGAGAGGGCGCAAGTATTCTAGCAGTGTTTTTACTTCTGCGTCAGTCCATCTTTTGTTCCAACTTTTTTCGCGATTTCTTTTTATAACTTTTTTAATGGTGGTCTTTTTCAATGCAAATTTAAGAAATGTTTACAATTCACTTTACAATGTGGCGCCAAATCTGTCAGCTGTTTCATACTTGTAAATAAATCCACTTACTACATTTAGTAAATCTACAACTGTTTTTGGCATTTCAGAGGTTTTATTTTAGTAAATTAAAAATTTATGAGATTTATTGTTGCCGAGTTTTAAATTTATCAAGATTTATTAAATTTAAAATATCTCCAAGATCTACAATAGTACTTTAATACGAAGCATGAAAACCGCAAATGTTTTGTGTGTGTTTTTCAGCAGTCAATATACCGCCTACATTGCGTTGATGATAATCGACTCATCAGTAGACTCGACAAATATTAAAAGAATGTTTGCAACCTAACCACATATAGACCACTGAAAAAGACAGAAACTATTAATAAGATCTATTTTTTGACCTAATATAATACATGAAATTTTAAATGAAAATAACTTGTTTGCACAAATTTACACATTGTTACAGAGCACATTATGTTGTTATCTCCACCACAGAATACTACCAGAATGGTCACCAGCTCTGCTGAACTACAACAATGATCAATTTTCGATCAAATTTCATGAAAGTGGCAGCCTTGCGGTGCTCGAGCATCCAGTGGAGGACAGCAAACATGAAAATATTTATATAGCTTTCTCTGTTGGTAGACTCTGCATTTGTGTACATTTGATTTTTGGTTAGAAAAATTCAGTGCAAATCTAATGCAAACAAAACAGCTTTACAAGCACACAAATAATAATTATTTGTATTTAATACTTTATTTGCATTGAGTACATCATTAGCTGTACAAGGAATATGTTTAAAACTTAGTTTTCAAAGCTTTTCATTCATGTTTTCTACTTTTTTCGTAAAAATTACAACAAAACCAATGTTTTTCAAAACCAATGTTTTACAACAACATTTGTTCATTGTTTATGTTTGTTTTGTGTACACTAGTTGGTCTCATACACTCATGTTGCTACGATTTTCTGTACTGCTCCCTTCTGACTGGCCCCCAAACAAATGATATGGCCACTTTACAAAAGTCACTTTTGGGATATCTGTGTAGTCTGTGTCGCAATCAGACCTTAAAAGGTTTTTTCTTTTGCTCTGCCTGCAGGTATGTGGTTTTGCGTCTATACACAGCATTCTGCTACTCCTCATTACAGAGTCTGCAGGTATCACTGCTTACCAATTTAATTTTTTTTAAATGTTAATTTATCTTACAGTGTCCCATCATTAGCCCTGTACATAGTATAATATCCTTTCCACCTAGATTCACTCTATCTGCGCAGAACGGTTCAGGGCATATAAAGGAACTTACTGCACCTCTTTTGGCTAAGCCCTCTGTCTTTATCCATATGAGAACTAATCGGTTCCTAAAGTATAGAGCAGAAAAAAGTTCGTAATGGTTTCCAAACTATTCAAAAATTCATTCGGCACTCACATTTTCTCCCTCCAATTTGCAAAAATATTCATTTAATTAAGCATTCTTAAGAAATTTTTCACAACTCTGTCTATTTTGCAAAAATTTTTAAAAATCCTACACGATACCAATTTAAATTCCCTTAAACATCGTTTAGCTATTCTAGCTGACTGTTTACAACATTTCTAAGTCATTGTTAATTTTTCTAAAAATTTCAAGGTCTTTCGAACATTCTCAGAATTACAAGTAATACGGAATAATTCTTACGAAGTATTAGTTAGATTAAAAACTTTCTATAAGTTAAAATATGTACATATGTACTGCAAAATGATTTTTGTTATTTAATGGAGGCAAATTAAAATTGACAATTGCGACATTCTTACAAAATACTCTTTCGTTTGTTATTGTTAACAAAGATTTCTTTATGATGCCATTTGACAACAGGTATTTCATTTTTAATAGGAAAATTTTACATGGACATGTTTTTCAAAAGTTGAGTACAAAACAAACCGATAAAGTGACCGAAAACAATTTGTGAGCTTTTTATAAAACAACTAAAAAAGTAAAATCAAAGTGAATTGCTTGTAAACGAAAAGTATTTTAAGCAGAAGAAAGAAAGCTGTAGAAAATTAATCTCTATCATCAGCTCACAACAGGAAGACCTCTTCCTGCCAGTGGGTGGGAAGAAATCCAAGTACACACTCTTAGATATGTATACATGTAAATCCACACACACACACACACACACACACACATACAAATCTAACAATATTTGCTGTATCTTTTAAGCGAAAATAAGCAGCTATAAAAGCATTTCGGTCGCAAAGAGGAAGCAGGGGAATCAAATTGAGCCAGCCCTTAGCGTCAACACCTTTTGAAACTTTGCGAAATTAGAGCTAAATATAAAATAACTACACCTAAGTCTGTTTTTACACGGTCTTTTTGTACACGGTTTTGATATAACACGGTTTGAAAATTAAATATTTTTAATTTTTTTACACGATATAATTCCATTTAGCACGATTTGAAATTTTATGTACTTAAATTTTTTTTGTCAAATTTAATTTTTGCGAAGTATGTTCATATCACAAAAAAGTATTTATGAAAGAAAAAAGTCTGAAACCATCGATAGTATCGATAGTTTGCGAGCACTAGCTTAAAGATTTAAGTGAATTCCCCTTTAGCGCGTACAAACAATTTTTACTGGTCAAAGCAAATTATTTATTTTTTACCTTAAAAATTGAATAACCTATTCTTTTCGTTCACAACATAGTTTTTTAGTTCCTGAACTTGCCATACATTTAATTTATATTACTTTTAAGATTAGAGTGCATATCTTTTTTATCATTAATTACTATGCTTGTGAAAATAAGCATTATATATTTGATTTAATAAAATAAACATGAATTCTTGTTCTTAAAAATTCTTGTTTTTCACTAATTTTAATAGGTTTTAGAGATTAGGAACAAATCACCCATTTTTGTATAAGATCAATGTCTTTTTTTACACGGTTTTTTTTTACACGGCTTCTTCTGGAACCAATCTACCGTGTAAAAACAGACTTAGGTGTATATTCTTTTTAGAGTAGTATATATACATATATATGTATATATGTATGTAAATCAGTCTTCAAAAAATCTGGTGAATATTTACGCTTAAGCACTTTTGGCTTTTAAACGAACGAAATACACACTAATGTTTGGTGTTGCAAGGACTGAGCTCCCTTCAACTTGTGTCCTTCTTGCAATCTTATATTCAGTCAAACTCGGTACATACGTTTTAAGAACTTCATCTATAATTTGCTTCTGTAATTATTTATTATTGCACAGCCTTTGGGTAGAAGATTATGAACAGCAAATGTCATCATTTTGAATTGGTACACACGGTTGAGATGACACTGTTCTGCAATAATTTTACTATTGTTGCTCTAGATGATTGAAGACAAATGACGTATTTATTTTTCTATTTATTCAAGGCTTGAATTTTATATTTTCCGAGAGAGAATGCTACAAATATTTCTAAAAAGTGCCGATAAAATGGTAATTGTTAAATTACATTTGCAACGTATGCTTTTGTGTGTTTATTTTGGAACTTTTGTTTGCCTCGGACGGGGTTCGAACCGCAACCTGAATCAGCCATCACAACAATTGAGTCGTTTATTTCAGAAAATCAGCTAATGCATTTTTTTAAGTTATTCGAAAACTATAGGCAGCAATTGTGTGATTTGGCTTGACACGTTCCAGCACTAAAAATAAATTTCAGAATACAACATGATGAATGTTTGCATAAAGTGGTGCGACTAAAAAGGCTCATTCATATAAAATAATAATAGAAATTTTTGAAAAAAATTTCTGCAATAAACGATTTGATTGCAATGAAAGGAACAACATGCATTTTAAATAGATGCTTACCATGCCTCACAACACGATTTATTTATTTAACAATCGCCTGTTCTAGAATCCCATTCGGATTGATTTAGCAAAATTTTTTTAATCCGCATAATTCATAAGTTGGTGTTCTCAATTCCCCCCTGGGGCCGGATTCTGACATTCGTGATCGAATATACTCGATAATAAAAACAATGTAGAGCAACAAACACACAGCATTCTATAACGAAATCGTTCAATCACGAGTGCCAGAATTTGGCCCCAGCATGTTTTTAGATATTCGAAGTTACTGTTCGAAAAAAAAAAATTCTAAATGTCAAATACATAAACAACAACAGCGAAGCCGATGACAACAGATAGCTTAACATACAAATAGTAGACGGCGGCAAAGCAAAAACCGACGGTTGACAATCGGCTAAACAACGTTTTTAAAATCACGCAAAAAAAATTTTTAATTTAAGTTAAAATATGACAAAAACTAAAACATTAATAGATTTTTCTGAGAAAACAGCTCTACCGCAAGCAGCAATCAGTCGCTCTTGACCGCGACGGGTATTAGGTTGTGAAATTACCGGCGCGGCAGTTTGCCGGCTATGAGCACATGAGCTACGATCTTTGACAACCATACGTTGTAAAATGAACGTATTGCCGGACTATTACAATGGAATTTTACCCCTAAATATGATCACTTTATTATAAATATTGCTGAAATAAAACTAAATATAGGAAATTAATTATGATTTCCTTTAAAAAGTCAGTTTTTCTTTTTCAATAAATTTTGATTGCATTCCGCATTAGTCCAAAAAACATTGACATATCACACTTTAATATGTAGGGCAACTTCGTGTTTTCGAACATAAGCAAAATTTTTGTATTTTTGTTTAGCGCAAGTGCCATTTGACAAAACATACAAAGTTTTTGGAAAAATTAAAGACAAGGTTTTTTTTTTTATACCCTTCACATAAATGTGTAAGGGTATATATAAGTTTGTGATTCCGTTTGTAACGCATTGAAATATCCATCTAAGACCCCATAAAGTATATATATTCTGGATCAGCATCAATAGCGATTACGATTGAGCGATGTCCGTCTGTCCGTCTGTCCGTCTGTAGTCGTTGAAATACCGTTTCTGAGAAAACGGTTTGAGATAGAAACCTCATTCTTTCGCTAAAACGTGTGAAACCCCGGTAGTGGGTCTGCTATTGAAATTCAGTAAGATAGGTCCGCGGATAGCCGAGATATATTCAAAAAACCGGGTTTTGAGGGATATTTTGTGTAATTTTTGTATTCAGATTTTTGAAAAAAATTTTTTTCTTAAAAACTAAATCATATCATTTTTAGTGCTCATTAAATCCTAGAAATGAAGGAATTTTTGAAATCGGCCCATATATATCCGAGATATAGCGTCTCCCGATTTTTAAAGAAATCGGCTTTATTAGCCAAATAAGACAACTTTTGGCACCGAAGATCAATCAAGATGGTATATATAGGCTATTTAGAGGCAAAAGTGGAAAATTTTTCCACATCGGCCCATATACACTCGAGATATAGCGCCTCCCGTTTTCTCAAGAAGTCGGCTCTAAAAGCCAAATAAAACAACTTTTGGTATCAAAAATCGATTAGAATGGAACATATAAGGTGTTTAAAAGCAAAGTTGGAAAATTTTTGAAATCGGTCCATATATATCTGAGATATAGCGACTCCTGATTTTTCAAGAAATCCGCTCTTTAAGCCAAATAAAGCAATTTTTGGCACTAAAAATCAATCAGAATGGTACATATAGACTATTTAGAGGCAAACGTGGAAAATTTTGGACATCGGCCCATATACACTCGAGATATAGCGCCTCAAGTTTTCTCAAGAAGTCGGCTCTAAAAGCCAAATAAAACAACTTTTGGTACCAAAAATCGATCAGAATGGTACATATAAGGTGTTTAAAAGCAAAATTTGAAAATGTCTGCAATCGGTCTATATATACGTGAGATATAGCGTCTCCCGATTTTTCAAGAAATCGGCTCTATAAGCTAAATAAAACAACTTTTGGCACCAAAAATCAATCAGAATGATACATATAGGTTAGTCAGAAGCAAAACTGGAAATCTTTTTGTCATCGGCCCATATATGTTCGAGATATAGCGCCTCCCGATATCTTAAGAAGTCGGGCCTGGAAGCTAAACGAAACAGTTTTTTTGCACTAAATATTTGTCGGAATGGTACATACAGGCTGTTTAGGGGCAAAATTAGAAAATTTTTGGACATCGGCCCATATGCACCCAACTTTTGGTACCAAAAATCAATCATAATGGTACATACATATGTATATAATATTATATACATATGTATATAATATTTGCGATCATGTATGAATGTATGTATGAATGTATGTATGTATGTATGTATGTATGTATGTATGTATGTATGTATGTATGTATGTATGTATGTATGTATGTATGTATGTATGTATGTATGTATGTATGTATGTATGTATGTATGTATGTATGTATGTATGTATGTATGTATGTATGTATGTATGTATGTATGTTTTTTTTTTTTTTTTTTTTTTTTTAACGAGGTGAAATCATCAAAAGACTGTGTGCGAGACTTAAACACGCTAAAACACCCCAAACGTCTTCCCAATCTGGCGGTACTACCGCGAAGTATTTCCTCACCAGAATGGGTAGGTTGTTAAACCTCCTCTATGGTTGTATAAAACCTCTACGCAGTTCGAGAAGAACTAGTTTAACATAGCCAGCGATATGCCCCCAGTCTGAAACAGACCTCTTCATCAGCTGAATTATGTTGTTTGCCCTTATTTCACTTCTTAACTGTTGCTGAAGATTTTCTCTTTCGAAGTTAAATCGCGGACATAAGAAGAAAGCGTGCTCAGCATCTTCTACCTGATCATGACAACACAGGCAGAAAGGTGAATCGATCAGACCAAAACGGTGCAGGTACTGTCTGTAAGAGCCATGCCCACTTAGGAATTGGGCTACATAATATTCCACGTCTCCATGCTTTCTCTCCAGCCAACTTTTAATGTCAGGGATAAGTGAGTGGGTCCATCGTCCTTTTGTGGTAGATTCCCATCTGCTTTGCCAATTTTCTATTGTTTTAGCCCGCGCTTCTTTTTTTGTATTGCCGTCCTCCTGTATATGTTTGGTTTCCTTTGCCAGAAGGTCCACCGGCACCATTCCTGCTATTACAAACACTGCTTCATCAGATACTGTTCTGTAGGCACAACATACTCTTAATGCAATGAGTCTATATACGGAGTTAAGTCTACCACAATATGTCTTAAACTTCATTGACCCAGCCCATATAGGTGAAGCATAGAGTATAATGCTTTTAACCACTTCTGCCAGTATCATCCTCCTGTGATATTTAGGACCTTTTGTGTTAGGCATTATCTTACAAAGAGATGCAGCCGATGCTCTTGCTTTTTCTTCGATATGTTTTATGTGACTACTAAAACACAACTTGCTGTCAATCATCATCCCCAAGTACTTTAGAGTGTCCTTTGATGTTATTCTGCACTCTCCAACATTTATGTTCATATATTCCCTAGTACGCCTGCTGGATATAACAACAACTTCCGTTTTGTGCTCTGCCAATTCTAGACCCATTGAATTAAGCCACGACTTAACCACGCTAATACTAGAATTTGTCGTTATTCTTACTTCATCTAACTCGGCTCCTACAATTAGAAGTGCAATGTCGTCGGCAAAACCTACTGTCTTAACTCCAGCTGGTAGATTCAGGTGTAGAATTCCGTTGTACATCACATTCCATAATAGCGGACCTAACACCGATCCTTGTATGTATGTATGTAGATACGTTTGTATGCATGTAGGTATGTATGTATCTACATACATATGTATGTATGCATGCAAGTATGTTAACATAAACAATTTTTTTGCTTTGTTGTAAAAATGTGTATGTATGTACATATGTATACACGAGCTTGAAAATGAAAGTGATATAAAGAATTGTTGAAAAAAGGGTACGCAATGAAATTCTTTTAAACAATTGCGTCTTCAAATTCATTCACACAAAAAATCATTTTGGGTTTCCCTACGTACTTACATATGTACATACACACACACATGTGTATGATGATACGCAATAGATCATCAACAACGTGCACAAGAAAAAAATAATTTTGTAAAAGCAAGCAATGTAAATATGTACATATGTATGTATATATGTATGTATATAATCATTGTTTTATGGAACACACTGAAAATATTCAATAATAAAGAATTTATTTTAGAGTTTTCTATTATAGATACATACATACGTATGCATGTACCCACATACATACGTAAGTAAATTGAGAAGCAAATCACACTTAATGGCAATGTTTAGCATTATAATTCAAAAATAATGCAATTATATGCAATTTTTTGTTAAATAAATTTTACTATAAAGTTAACTGATAAATAATTAAGAAATACATTTTGCTTTTCTTTATTTCATTGATATTAAAAAGAATTGGTGTCACCCAGTGGTTGAACTTGAGCATATTAGGAATTATTTAAATAAAAGTTTTGCAGCCTGTGTTAAATCCCGGTAGTGGATCTGATATTGAAATTCAGAAAAAATCGGCCCATCTAAAAGCCAAATAAAACAACTTTTCGCACCAAAAATCAATTGGAATGTATGTACCATTGTGAAGGGTATTTAAGATTCGGCCCAGCCGAATATAGCACTCTTACTTGTTTACTAATAATTTTGTGTAAATTCAAATTTTTTTTTTATTATATTTAATAACACTTTTATTATATTTTAAACACTTCAAATTAAAAGAAAATATTTGGTTTTTATTAAAAATAGTTGTCACTTGCATGAATAAAAGCCGATTCTATTTACTTTCACTCACCCTATAATACTCTAATTGAAAACGAATAAAAACATGGGGATTCGGATTGCAGAACAACAAAAATTCTAAAGTAATCCACTTTAGAGTGAATTCGGATTCTAGAACAGACCCGAATAACTGGTAATGTGAACAGTTGAATTGGTTAAAAATGTCCAAACAACCATAACAATTGTAAGTTATAAACAACCGATTAGAAAGTAAAATTAATGTTTAGCATATAATTTTTGCAGCTACAATAAACTATGATAATAAAATCAACCACGACAAAAATGTGGTTTTGTTAATTTATACTTAGAAAGACCTATTTTGTAATTGTTACTATCAATAATTGTTAGTAAAATCCAATTTACAGTATTTTATTCGGTTATACACTCATCACCAGGGCTGCCTCTGGTTGACTAAAGTCGCAATTTGACGGAGCTTTGCAGCGCTTTGTATTGGAACTAGGAAAATAGATTTGGGTGAGGAGGAGAGAGGCAGTAGTAGTCCTTGTGTACATTTGATTTAAATCTTTTTACATTGTAACTGAAATGAAATACATCTGCAGCCGATTTAATCTACAGACAGACCGTACGGCTGAAGAATGAGTTTTCTATGTAATGTGAGATTCAGTGACCAATCCACCACAAATGGATGAGCCCTGGATGAAGCACGTGTTTTGTGGTGCAAAAAGGTGAGGATGTCAGGAACTATGTCATTGAAGTGCCGATAAAACGCTGCGACAGTGCTCCAGTGAGTCAATAGAGTTGGATTCCCTACTATCACCGATGAGCTTTTTCTCTCTCTCTCTCTCCTGCACACGGTCGAATAACCCCAAAATAGAGTTTCAAGCCAGACCCAAACATGAAAGTTTTATTCCATTTGCAGTCGAATATATGTAGGTGATATAGACCCTTTCAAGAATCAGAGGCACTCAAAAATTTCTTCTGCTACGTGAAAAACTGTTCAGTCCTCTAAGAGCTTTTGTTTCTTGAGTAAAAATGAAGCAGCATCGTCGGCCGTGCGTCGAAGATTATTTGTAGATCGTTACTGAGTGCAATGTACATGTTTAGCCTTTCGGCAACAATCTCTAATTGCCTGGGCCTATCATTAGAAGAGCTACACGTAAAGAAAACATATAGTTGAGGTAACCAAATTCGAAGAGAAACATATTGTTGAAATACATGGCTACAGGCTACCGATATTAACTCTGATATAAAACATTATTACTGATTCCATTTTCAGCGATTAAGCCATTGTGGTCACCAGTGTTGCCAGAAGTAGGACAAAATGCCTATTTGTAGTAGCTACCACCACTAATAGCCTTTTTACACTGACTCACATCTACGTGAAACGTATGGAAGATGTTGAAAATGTGAAACAGTCGTTTACATTGACAACATCTTTCATCTTTCATTTACTTAGCTGTCAAAAAAAAAGACGCAAGAACAAAACCTAATCATAATGCAGTGCGTTGAAATATTGGAGGCTATCATGGAAGATGATGATGAAGAAGAATTTTTGGTGGACATTGGTATGACCCTTCCTCGAAAGGTTTGGATGTTTGTAAGTAAAAATATTATTAATTATGTTTATTTTCTTATATAAGAAATATAAATTATATTTTTAGAATCGCTATGGAACATTTTGGGAAAAAGATGTCGTAAACAATGATGATGAATTTTTCAAAGAAAACTTTCGGGTCAAACGACAACATTTTTCATTATTGGTGGAGAAGCTCTAAATTCTGAAAAAAAAACGACACAAACTTCAGCAGGTCAAGCAGTATGTTCTCCATTTCCACTGACCAAATCATGCGAACACCATTTTTCTTTTCCACTGCAATTAAAATGAATTTATTTATATTTAATAAAAAATTATAGCAAAATACTTACATTTTCCGCTCATTTCTTTATGCTACATTTGCTTTGTTTATTTTCTGAAATGTTATTTTGCTGGTGATGGTACAAAAGCAATCGATTTTCTGCCATTTTTTTAGTGATGGCACTGAAAAAATCGAAAGATGTAAGATGGAACAAAATAAAAAAAGGATCATCTTCTGCTGATGTAGAAAGATGTAGAATTTTCGCCCTGTATAATTCTTATGGGGAAGATGTAACATCTTTGCAAATTGATGAAAGATGTAAGATGTGTGTCAGTGTAAAAAGGCTATAAAGTTGTTGAAGAGAAAACATAGCAAGTGTTTGGTTGTGGAAATTTGATCAAATAAAACGTGCAATTTATAATACAAAATAAGTGAATATTTAAAAAAATGCCACCCAGCCACGTTTGGCAACATGTAAAAATTCAAGTCGTAGTGCGTTTATTATATGTAAAATATATTAATCGACTTCAAAAAAAAAAAAAAACACGATTAATCGATTAAATAATCCGAATGAAAAATGGTTGGTCGAAAAATCGAAAATGAACTTCTACTCTCTGATGCCATTCCCTAGTGTACATATTTCTTCGATCTCAGTCCTCAGTGTTGTTGTTCCTTTGAAATGGTTCCTGTTAGAAATTGAAGATGTTTGATATTTCCACACTTTTCATATGTATTAACAAAACTGATGCGTTTTTTTCTTAAGAATGAATGAGTTGTTGGTGTACTCTACGGTTCTTTTCTTGCTCAGTGATAACATTTGCTTACATACATACATATGTATGTATGTATGTAGCAAGAAACATTATGATAAACAGGCTAAAAGTAATTGCGCATGAATTTCAACGCATTTTTCTACATGACGAAGTTGTGATTGCGATGTTAAAGTTTTTGCTTTTTCTAGTATTTGTATTTGATTTTGTATGTTTGTTTTTGTTAAATCAAAAGAAAAGCAACAATTTGATACACCAACATTCGCATCAATGTACATACATACGTATGTACATACATATGTATGTATGTGCAGATGAGAGTGCAAACATACCGTATTTTTTTCTTCTTTCAAAATAAAAGAAAATTCTTCCGACGGTATGGCTGTGTGAGGAAATTAAAAATAATCACTTAAATGGGTGTCAGTTTTGGACGCTGGTAGCAGAATTGCTTAATTCTCCTTTTGTTCCAACCAAAGATTGGTCAATTTAGCAATAAGCCACTCCCTTTTAATTGTTCGCTGCTGCAAAAAGGTTCTCAAATTTCCATGTTTTGCTGCAAGTTTTTTTTTTTTTTCATTTTAGAACTCATTTATACATATATTTTTTACTCTCCTCTGAACTTTTTTTCAGTCTTTACATTTCGAGTATTATTCTTTTCTTTGGCTTTTTTAAAAAGCGAAAGCATTTGAATGTTTTATTGTCTTTGGAAAATTTATTAAGAAATTGTAGTTGTTGCTCCTTCAACCATTAAATGCTGATTCAACACTGGCACACATCTCGCTCACAGTGCGCAAATGTTTATTTCTGCACAAAAACATACATAATTTCTTTTTCACAGGGATGTGTGTTTTCTCATTCCGTTATCGGAATGAGAAAACATTTAGTGAATTTCAAGTGGTTTTGTGTATAAAAATGGCCGTTTTCAACCCTTAAGTGTTGCAGAAAAATATTTGAGTTTTTCCTGAGTTTACGTGTATGTGATGAGTGGTTTCGTTTCCATAACATTCCCCGCTCAATGCATTCGCCGAAACTCTGCACGTGCTGTCAGACAAGTTAAGTCACATATGTACATACATACGTTTATATGGACATGTGTACAAATATATATATATTTGTGCTTAAGTTTTCAATGGTCAAGAAATCAGTTTCAATCTTACAAGGTAATTTATAGCAAATTTGACTGAATTTAGGAGTTTGAAATAAAATTTGTGCTACAAAGAGTAAATGTACAAGCAAGAGCATATATGTATGTATATAAATCTTGATGGTTAGAGTTTTTTAATTGAATTATTTAATATGTAATATGCTTAAAGTGTTTTACTGTTAAGCCGTATCTGTATCCGCTTTGTTTGATTAATTTTCTAATGAGACAAGGAGAAATAAAATGGAAATGTCGCCTTAAGCTTTACAAATTTACATTGTGTCTTTGATTTTGTTTATGGCCTTTGGCTTATTTTTAAGCCAGAAATTTCATAAATGGGGTGTTTTTGAAACTCAGATGTCCTAATTTTTCCATTAAACCCACTCATCTTCTCCAGAAATTTCATAAATGGAGTGTTTTTAAAAGCCATTTTGTGGGACTCCAAAGATAATTTCAGACATCCCAGGTACCGGAAATCATAGCTAACCCTCCAGGCAACTAGTTCCATATGGTCAGTACCTCGCAGAAGTCCTCATTTTTCCATGAGCCCACTCATCTTCTCCAGAAATTTCATAAATGGAGTGTTTTAAAAGTCATTTTGTGGGACTCCAAAGATAATTTGAGATATCATAGGTACCAGAAGTCATAGCTAACCCTCTAGGCAACTAGTTCCATATGGTCAGTACCTCGCAGAAGTCCTCATTTTTCCATGAGCCCACTCATCTTCTCCAGAAATTTCATAAATGGGGTGTTTTTGAAACTCATTTTGTGGGAGTAAAAAAATTTTTGCAGACATTCTTGGTACCACAAGTCATAGCTAACCCTCCAGACCATCATTTTCATATGGTCAGTACCTCCTAGATGTCCTAATTTTTCCATAAAACCCACTCATCTTCTCCAGAAATTTCATAAATGGAGTGTTTTTAAAAGCCATTTTGTGGGACTCCAAAGATAATTTCAGACATCCCAGGTACCAGAAATCATAGCTAACCCTCCAGGCAACTAGTTCCATATGGTCAATACCTCGCAGAAGTCCTCATTTTTCCATGAGCCAACTCATCTTCTCCAGAAATTTCATAAATGGAGTGTTTTAAAAGTCATTTTGTGGGACTCCAAAGATAATTTGAGATATCCCGGGTACCAGAAGTCATAGCTAACCCTCCAGGCAACTATTTCCATATGGTCAGTACCTTGCAGAATTCCTCATTTTTCCATGAGCCCACTCATCTTCTCCAGAAATTTCATAAATGGGGTGTTTTTGAAAGTCATTTTCTGGGACAAAAAAATTTTTTGCAGACATTCTTGGTACCACAAGTCATAGCTAACCCTCCAGACCACCATTTTCATATGGTCAGTACCTCCTAGGTGTCCTAATTTTTCCATAAAACCCACTCATCTTCTCCACAATTGTCATCTGTTATAAAAATAGCGCTGTTAACTCGTTAACAGTGCTCTGTTACCTTCAAAATGTGGCTTTGCTAAAAATTATGGTTTGAGTCTCGGAACTTAAATACGTATTTATCTTCACACACATTAAGATCCAATCCAAAAATTTCTCATAAAACATATGGTGTGTAGATATAAGGTTTTTAACTATCTTTTCTCTCCTTAAATCCTAATTATATTTTCAATGATCTCTTATCTGTTTATAATAGTTTAATACTTGGTGCAATACTATTTAGTAATATCTCAATATTTATGTTGCATGATGATGGAAAATAAAATGAATGGATGAATGAATGAATGAAAAAACATTTTTGGGTATTCGATTTACAAAAACGTGTCAAGAAAACTCCAAAAGAAATTAGGAGTAGTCTTCTTTCAAAATATCCCAAACACATGAAATATTAAAGTTATTTCCCAAATTAACAATTAAATAGAAAATACATATCATCGATCTCAGAAAGATGTCTTCGCCTTGAAGTCATGCTTTAGCAGTCGTTGTGTTAAAGTTCTGCAAAGAAATACAGAAACCACCGCAATAAATATCTTTCTTCAAAGTGGCAAATCAAGTTATTGTTGCAGTTGTGCAACACTTGACCTTTTGTATACTAGATGATTGATTTAATGCTTAAAAAATAGGGAAACGTTTGAATGGCAGTAACTCTACACACACACACACAAGCACACTCACTCACACTGATAATAAAACAACAGGGAAACGGAAATGTAGACAACCAATCTGTTTATGGAAAAGAAAACAATTTGGAATCGACACAAAGCGGCAGAGTAAACTAAACTGAGTAAAAATGTTTGGCATCATTTCAGAATGAGAGGGGTGAGTTTTTTGTTGTTTGTTTTTGGAAAACAATTTACTCAATTGGAAAAATGGTTTCGCAAAAGTTTTGTGCAAAAACCAACCCCCTTCGAGAAGGGAAGAATGGAAAACAAGGTGGGCAAGAAGAATATTTGTGTTTGTGATTTGAGAACATTTTCCCGTCTGTAAAGTGAGGAAAAAAAGAGGTGGTGGCAGTGGATTTATACAAATGTGTATATGTAAACTGAAGTGAAAAACCATTTTACGCTTAAACGTTTATGTGTGTTTTTGTGTAGGGTTTTTTCTTGTTGTTTATTTTTTTTTTTTGGGTAGTGTTGGCAAAGACTAAAAGAATTTTAAACCAACCACCTTAGATTCAGTTGTGTTTCAAACACAAACAGACAAACACGTCATCAAAAACTCAACTAAAACTTTTCTTGTAAGAATATAAAACAACAACAACAACAACAGCAACAAAATTTAATATAAAACGCTTTTTAACGTTTAACTAAGAAAAAAAAAAAAAGATTTGAATATTAATAGAGAGGGGTTCAATTGATGATTGCAAAAATAAAACAACAATTACTACAAGATATTGAAAGCAAAGAAACACAATACAGATAAACCAATAAAAAAAAATTTATATATAAAACGAAAACTTACAAACAAACAAACAAACACACACACATACACACATACGCAAAAGTTTAGCTTGCTCAATAGAATTTTCACAAAAAGGATACATTTTCAGTGGGGATATTTATTTTATGTACAAACAAGAGTGTGTGTTTAGGTTTTCGGTGAGTTTTTGGTTTTAATGTTTGTCGGTCTGTCAACGCCAAAAAACGTTTGGTAACGGTTACGGATACACGACAAAGGATGTGAACGCTTTAAATGTAAAACATTGATGATCGTGAAAGGACGCATACATTTTTAGTAGCGGATGAAATATTCAAATATTATAAATAAAATAAAGAAACAGTTTAAAGAACAAGCGAAGCGTGAACAATAGCATTGCATTGAAATGGTGACGAAATTAAAATTAGTTTCATATTCAAAGTGCTTGTAAATTGCAATTTTAAAGTGAAGGCAATTAACTTGAGGTTATAAAAAAAAAGAAAAATATATATTAAAACTAAATCATGTCTTCCTCTGAACATGAAGTTGATATAAGTGTGGTGTCTAGTCCCGAACCAAGTCCGTTGGGCTGTGGTGGTCGAGAAGGCCGAGAAACTCCCTTGAGATCCAACTCCCCGGCCCGTTCACAAGGTGCCTCGACGCCCAACTCGAATCATACACCCACAACAGCTGCAGGCACACCCACATCGACCACATCCAATTATCACCAACACCACAGTCCCACAATGGCCACTGCTGTGCCACCAACCGTTCTACATCACCACTTGCAACACCATTTGAATTCTTTAAATGCCGGTCATCCAGTTGCTTTGCATCATGCACTACACAGTTTTGGCCATTTAACGCATCCTGCCCATCAACATTTACTGCATCCCGCCGCTGTTACACCGGCGGCAGCCCATCATTTCTCTAATGCCCTCAATAGCGAACGTCTTAGTCCGCCGGCCATGGCAGCCATGGCGCCCAAATCACCTGAATCCACCACTACCGAGGAATCACAAACAAATAACAATAATAATTCCAAAGTCACAAACAATAATGAAACAAATTCGGCCGGCGGCCAACATCAACAGCATTCCGCCAATTCTGCGGCAGCAGCGGCGGCCGTTCTTAATGGCAATATCAACAAAGTTACGTCGGGCAATGGTTTCACTAGTTTTTCCATATCTTCCATTTTAAGTCGCAATGAGCCCAAAAAGAATGGTACCAATTTAATAACACCGATACCGCAACTACCGCCGGCTACAGTGGGAGGGCCACAAGATGCTGCCATGCTATCAAGGTAAGTTTCTAAACGACCAGTCATGCAAAATGTGCGTAGTGATTTCACTGCTGGCGAGCAACCCTTTAAATGACTAACAAAAGTGCTACACCTTGGTTTAGAGATTTTTGCAGCGTCAGATTTTTTTTATTTTTTTTTATAGAAATTTAAACAACTAAATGGCTTATTATCTAGTGATTTCAAAATAACAAAAATAGATAATTCTGTTATTAAAAGTTTTATAAATCAAACTGAATTTGATTATTGAAGTGCTATTTATTATTAATTTCAATTATAGTAATCATTTAAATTAGTAGCCCGCCTACTATTACGGTCAAAGTCAAAGTAATACGGATACTGTAAAAACAATTCAATCCATTTGTACTGGAGTCAATCGCAAGTTGCATTAGAAATATGTTAAATATGGATTTCTTGAAATCAAGTTCTTTGTGCTTATTTTAAATACAGATTATTCCACCGCTAAATATTTAATTTTAGCCATATTCAATTCCGGTTTTGGTTTGATTTCAGCCATATTCATATTCCTGATTTCGGATTGAATATGGCTAGAATCTGTATTTATCTGTATCTGCACTTGATTTAAAGACATTCATATTTACCATACTTTTGACACGGATTGGGTTTGATTTAAATACGGAAGGATTCAATTTGTCTTTAGTGTGATGATTATGCCTTCAAGTTCACTTGAAGCAGTTTTCAACAGATGACTTTTTCGCATTTCAGCACATCAACAACTTTGAACGTAATTTTGAGCCTTAACACCTCAAATTGAACCGGTCTAAATTAAGGCACTCAAATCTGAATTAATTTTTTTTTAAACTGCAATAGACTACTATAGTATTTCTCTAATTAAATGTAAAATATTTAAATTTTTAAAGGTATACCTCGTATAACCGGAAAAAAACTGACAACACGGTGCTTGTCCGCTTATTGGAGAATTTTTATACCCTTCACATAAATGTGTAAGGGTATATATAAGTTTGTGATTCCGTTTGTAACGCATTGAAATATCCATCTAAGACCCCATAAAGTATATATATTCTGGATCAGCATCAATAGCGATTACGATTGAGCGATGTCCGTCTGTCCGTCTGTCCGTCTGTCCGTCGGTCCGTCTGTCCGTCTGTCCGTCTGTCCGTCTGTCCGTCTGTCCGTCTGTCCGTCTGTCCGTCTGTAGTCGTTGAAATACCGTTTCTGAGAAAACGGTTTGAGATAGAAACCTCATTCTTTCGCTAAAACGTGTGAAACCCCGGTAGTGGGTCTGCTATTGAAATTCAGTAAGATAGGTCCGCGGATAGCCGAGATATATTCAAAAAACCGGGTTTTGAGGGATATTTTGTGTAATTTTTGTATTCAGATTTTTGAAAAAAATTTTTTCTTAAAAACTAAACCATATCATTTTTAGTGCTCATTAAATCCTAGAAATGAAGGAATTTTTGAAATCGGCCCATATATATCCGAGATATAGCGTCTCCCGATTTTTAAAGAAATCGGCTTTATTAGCCAAATAAGACAACTTTTGGCACCGGAGATCAATCAAGATGGTATATATAGGCTATTTAGAGGCAAAAATGGAAAATTTTGCCACATCGGCCCATATACACTCGAGATATAGCGCCTCCCGTTTTCTCAAGAAGTCGGCTCTAAAAGCCAAATAAAACAACTTTTGGTATCAAAAATCGATTAGAATGGAACATATAAGGTGTTTAAAAGCAAAATTGGAAAATTTTTGAAATCGGTCCATATATATCTGAGATATAGCGACTCCTGATTTTTCAAGAAATCCGCTCTTTAAGCCAAATAAAGCAATTTTTGGCACTAAAAATCAATCAGAATGGTACATATAGACTATTTAGAGGCAAACGTGTAAAATTTTGGACATCGGCCCATATACACTCGAGATATAGCGCCTCAAGTTTTCTCAAGAAGTCGGCTCTAAAAGCCAAATAAAACAACTTTTGGTACCAAAAATCGATCAGAATGGTACATATAAGGTGTTTAAAAGCAAAATTTGAAAATGTCTGCAATCGGTCTATATATACCTGAGATATAGCGTCTCCCGATTTTTCAAGAAATCGGCTCTATAAGCTAAATAAAACAACTTTTGGCACCAAAAATCAATCAGAATGATACATATAGGTTAGTCAGAAGCAAAACTGGAAATCTTTTTGTCATCGGCCCATATATGTTCGAGATATAGCGCCTCCCGATATCTCAAGAAGTCGGGCCTGGAAGCTAAACGAAACAGTTTTTTGCACTAAATATTTGTCGGAATGGTACATACAGGCTGTTTAGGGGCAAAATTAGAAAATTTTTGGACATCGGCCCATATGCACCCAACTTTTGGTACCAAAAATCAATCATAATGGTACATACATATGTATATAATATTATATACATATGTATATAATATTTGCGATCATGTATGTATGTATGAATGTATGTATGTATGTATGTATGTATGTATGTATGTATGTATGTATGTATGTATGTATGTATGTATGTATGTATGTATGTAGATACGTTTGTATGCATGTAGGTATGTATGTATCTACATACATATGTATGTATGCATGCAAGTATGTTAGCATAAACAATTTTTTTGCTTTGGTGTAAAAATGTGTATGTATGTACATACATATGTATACACGAGCTTGAAAATGAAAGTGATATAAAGAATTGTTGAAAAAAGGGTACGCAATGAAATTCTTTTAAACAATTGCGTCTTCAAATTCATTCACACAAAAAATCATTTTGGGTTTCCCTACGTACTTACATATGTACATACACACACATGTGTATGATGATACGCAATAGATCATCAACAACGTGCACAAGAAAAAAATAATTTTGTAAAAGCAAGCAATGTAAATATGTATGTATGTATATATGTATGTATATAATCATTGTTTTATGGAACACACTGAAAATATTCAATAATAAAGAATTTATTTTAGAGTTTTCTATTATAGATACATACATACATACATACGTATGCATGTACCCACATACGTAAGTAAATTGAAAAGAAAATCACACTTAATGGCAATGTTTAGCATTATAATTCAAAAATAATGCAATTATATGCAATTTTTTGTTAAATAAATTTTACTATAAAGTTAACTGATAAATAATTAAGAAATACATTTTGCTTTTCTTTATTTCATTGATATTAAAAAGAATTGGTGTCACCCAGTGGTTGAACTTGAGCATATTAGGAATTATTTAAATAAAAGTTTTGCAGACTGTGTTAAATCCCGGTAGTGGATCTGATATTGAAATTCAGAAAAAATCGGCCCATATATACCCCAGATATAGCGTCTCCCGATATTTCAAGAAATCGGCTTTAAAAGCCAAATAAAACAACTTTTCGCACCAAAAATCAATCAGAATGTATGTACCATTGTGAAGGGTATTTAAGATTCGGCCCAGCCGAATATAGCACTCTTACTTGTCTGTAACTCATTTTTGAATATACAAAAAAACATTTTCTTTTTGATACTTTCAAGAATACAAGTCGTAGTAATAAACGGTAGCTCTTTGTATGAACGTTGTGAAGAAAGGTAAAAGTGTTGCGAAACGACAAAATTGTTTTGTGTCTAAAAGATTTGCTTGAACACTTGTGATTCTCATCGTGTTCATGGGAATAATGGAATATATTACTGCCACCAAGAAAATATCGGCCGCATATATACGGCTGGAAATGGCAGAAAACAATTAATAAGGTGTAATTTTGTAGACATACAAAATAAATTTTGCATTGAAAACTGGAAATTTTTTTTCAAATTTATATTTTTTATAAGTTTTTCAAAATCAAAATTTTTTAATTTTTCAAAAAAAATCTTTTTTTTTAATATTTTTTTCCAAAAAACTCCAAAATTATTTATGACAGCAGAAAATGATTTTTCCAATACTTAAAGCTGGCATAATTTATAATTTTTTGACGTATTACATGATAAAATCGGACACCCTGTTTTTGAGTTATAACTAGAGGTCTGGATCAACCTTTACGAAAATCTCATATTTTAGAAAAAAAAAAATCTAAAAAAAACTGATCCATAAAATTGAAAATTTTTATGATTCTTGTACTTAAATAGGAGTAACACATGAAAAAATTATATATGTGTGACCACAGAACCATTGTAGTGAGTTTTGCATATAGTATTTGATTTAGAAAGTGTATTTTATATATTGCAATGCACTGTACTGAATAATACTAACATACATATATTTACTCTTGTTTAATATCATTCATTACATACATATATTTACTCTTGTTTAATATCGTGCATATACATATGTACACTTACTCTTCTTTAATATCATTCTTACATACATATGTTTGCTCATGTTTAATATCACACTTAATTGGAGTACCGTTCTTTTTGATGATATTATTTTTTCTTATTAAATATTGATTAGACATTCATATATACATATACGGGATATTATATGTAAATGTCACTCAAATTGAATGCGCGAGAGAATGTAATTATCACTCAATTAAAATGACTCCTTTCCTTAACATTGTAAATTAGTATTAAGAACTTATGTATCGTATTTTTACTCATCATATTTAGAAATGTAAAATACCGTTATTTTTGTATAAAAGCAGAAGAATTTCAATAAAAATTTTAATCTTGAATTAGCCAAGCTTTCGGCTTATTATTCAATCCCCTTGGGCATATCAAGCTGCCCAGAATAACTTGTTGCTAGTGGCGTTTATTAGCGCCGGCAAAATAAATAGTTTAGTTCAGGGAACACCACATGGCGATCCTGCCGATATACTAATCTGGCATCGGGACAACAAATTAATTACAACGAGAAAAGTATGTCAGATCGTATCACTTCCACTGCTGCAGTTGGTTCAAAGTCTGCAGACGATAGCAAAGTTGGCCTAAGACCCATTTCTTTAGAAGAATATAGGAAGAAGTCTAGCCGACCTCAAAAACAATGTGAATGCAGAACCACCTCTTCCATGGGAAAGAGCTTGTGAGATGTGGAAGGAGATTGAGGCCTTAGAAGAAGAATTAGCGCGCCGTAAACAAAACAAAAAACAACAGAATTAGTGTTTTTTTAACTATATATACATATGTAGTATATAAATTTGCAAAAGCAAAATAGCAGACAATTCAATAAGGTGAAGTCAATAATAATATTTCTATTTTATTTACAAAAAAAAAAGAACAAAAATGTTTAGGACGAAAAACACAAAAACAATAAATATAAAAACAAAAAAAAAATTAAAAAAAAAGGATTAAACTTTATAATTTCACATATGTACATATATTCATTTTCAATACAATTAAATTAAATTAAATTTCATTTTATTTATTTTCGTACAACAAGCTTTACATGAAATAATATTATTTTCTGTATTCTACAAAGAAAAAGAACAAACAAATAGAAGAAATTTTTAAAATAAAGTTATGATTTAAGGGATTCTCATGGAACAAATCCAGGAATATTATTCAGAAATAAAAAAGATACAAGAAAATACAAGAAAGCATAAGGATAGAACCTACTCGAATAAGTACAAGGTAGAAAAGTTAGCACGTTTAGATTTTCTTAAGCTAGAAGTTAAAAGAATATGCGAGACATTGAGGGAAGAAGAATATAGGTCCTTAGCAATAGATTTTGAGAGTCTACATGAGAACGTATACGAGATTGTAGAGAATTTACCAGTAAGGGAGGAACAGAAATTGTTGGAGGTTAAGGAAAAGAAGGAAGAAGAAGAAGTAGGTAATTTGTCAAAAATGGCTCAGTTTGATATCTCGGTTGTAGGAAAAAACCTACAAATTTTTAAAGGCTCTTATGAAGCTCTTGATGATTTTGTAACGCAAACTGAACTTTTACATGATATATTAAGAACGGAAGATAGGGAGATTTTCATAAAGTACGTATATAATTTTAAACTCGCTGCTCATGTCCGAAGTATTTTGGGTCGCTATAATAGACCAAACACATTTGCAGATTTGAGGAAACTACTAATTGAGGCCTATCCTAATCCTAGAAATTTGCAACAGATTTTGACTGAACTAGGGACACTGAAACAGTATAGATTGAACGTATCGGACTTTAGGGAACAGATTTTGAGACTTTCCGATCAGTTGAGTAATTTTGAGATACAGGCACTCGATAATCCTACACAAGAGGCGAAGGATGCAATTTTTAAAATGAGCGAGACAATGGCGCTCAATGTGTTCGTGAAAGGTGTTAACTCTGAATATAAAAGTTTATTATTGGCAAGTGCACCGAAAACGTTTAGGGAGGCAGTAGAGAAGTGCATTACTGCGGAGAAAAGCATACGAAATGACAACAACAATTTGTTCAGAGTTTGGAGAAGAGACAATCGACAGGGCAATAACCCGAGAGTGACTAATGGTAATTTTTCGGGACAGAGAGGAGATATGAATAGAAATGTTAGAGATTACAATAATACATACAACACGAATAATCGCAGAAGTTACGACAATAACAACCGGATCAACACAAATTTTAATAATTATAGTACGGCCCACAATAATGGCAGATTTAATGCAAACAACGCTAATAATATACATCGATACAACAATAACGGGTATAATACCAACAACAACAGATATAACAACAATAACAGGTATAACACCAATAACAACAGATATAGCAATAACAACAATAGTAACAACGGGAGATACAGAGATAGGAATATCAATTCGGGTCAGGGAAACTGACACGGCCGGATAAGCGAAACACTTATCCCAAGGCCCTAAAATTATATGGAACTTCTGAAACAACAAATATTTCGATTATTTTAAAATGTGAAGAGGTGAACAGGGATATGAAATTTTTAATAGACACAGGGGCAGAAATTTCGATCTGCAAATTAGGAAATTTTGATGGCATCAATAGGCTTAGAATTTCAACGCTTAGTGGTATAACGAGCGAAGTAGTAGAAAGTATTGGAACTAAGAATTTGAGTTTGAGATTTGAGAATGGCCGAATCGGTCATGAATTTCATATAATTGAGAATGAGTTTCCGATTCCAACTGATGGAATAATTGGACAGGATATATTAAAGAAATATTTGTGCAAAATTGATTTTGAAACCTTTACGATATCATTTAATGTGGATAATCAAGAATTCGTATTGCCATTAGCTACTAAACGTATATTTAAGACAGATGTTTTTATTCCTGCTCGTTCTGAAACGATTACACCTATAGATATACATAGACATGAAGACAGTATCATTCTGAACAGGGAAATAACTGATGGAGTATTTGTAGGTAATAGTTTGATACCGGCTGAAGGTACGGCTCACGTTAGAATTTTAAATACGACCGATAAAGACATTTCATTCAAATCTTTAGATCTTAAATTGAAAAGTTTATCGAATTATGACATTTACAGCTGCAACACAGGTGTACCTATGAATATGGAAAGAACAGATAGAGTTTTACGAAATTTGCAAATTGGGGCCAACGACCCCTTAGCAGAACAATCCCTACTTACAATAATTAAAGAATTTAGTGATATTTTCCATCTGGACGGTGAGAAATTAACAACAAATAATTTTTATACACAGAGAATCCAGACGACTGATCCAACACCTGTATATATTAAACCTTATAGATTGCCTGAAACTCAGTTGAAAGAAATAGATGACCAAGTAAATAAACTAATGAATGACCATGTGATAGAGCAATCGACTAGCCCGTATAATTCACCACTATTGGTAGTTCCGAAAAGATCTAATGATGATAGACAAAAATGGCGATTAGTAGTTGATTTTAGAAAATTGAACGAGAAAATAGTAAATGATAAATTTCCATTAACGAGAATGGAAGATATTCTTGATAGATTAGGGAGAGCAAAATATTTTTCGACTCTCGATATGACTAGTTCATTCCATCAGATCGATTTGCATAGGGATTCAAGACCACTGACTGCTTTTTCAACGAATAATGGCCATTTTCAGTTCAAGAGACTACCGTTTGGGTTGAAAATATCGTCGAACAGTTTTCAGAGAATGCTCACTATAGCTTTAAGTGGGTTAGGTGCAGAATCATTTCTATATGTCGATGACATTATTGTTTTTGGTTGTAGCCTTCAGAATCATAATGATAATTTGCGTAAAGTTTTTGAAAGATTGCGAAAATATAACATGAAGTTGAATCCCAATAAATGTACCTTTTTAAAATCTGAAGTGGTATATTTAGGTCATTTAATAACAGATAAGGGAGTGAAAACTGATCCCGCAAAGAATTATGTGATAGAAAATTATCCTATTCCTGGGAATGCAGATGAAGTCAGGCGTTTTGTCGCATTCTGTAATTATTATAGACGCTTTATTCCAAATTTTGCACACATAACACGAAATCTTAATGCTCTATTGAAAAAGAATAGACCTTTCATCTGGGACAAGAACTGTCAAGATTCATTTGAGACACTAAAAACAAAATTATTAAATCCACCAATTCTGCAATACCCTGATTTCGAGAAGCCTTTTATTTTGACAACAGACGCTTCTAATTTTGCACTGGGCGCTGTTTTGTCGCAGGGTGAGGTAGGAACAGACTTACCAATATCATATGCAAGCAAAACATTATCCAAACATGACCTGAACAAACCTATCATTGAGAAAGAACTACTGGCAATTCATTGGGCAATTAACTTTTTTCGTCCGTACCTATATGGAAGAAAATTCTACGTTATTACTGATCACAGACCATTAATATCTTTATTTGCACACAAGAATCCATCGTCTAAAATGACACGCATAAGATTAGATCTATGCGATTACGATTTTGAAATACTTTATAAACAAGGAAAAATAAATACGAATGCGGATGCATTATCAAGAATTAGGATAAACTCTGATACACTACGGGCAATGATGCCAAAGGAGATTGATATAGAACCGAGAAAGACTCTCGCGATTACAAGAAATATGAAAAGGAAATTTAATGACATTAACGAAAATGAACAGAATGATGAATTTGAGAATATAAACAGAATTTTTATATGGGAAAGTGCCTCGATATCAGATATAAAGGGAATGAGACAATTAAAGTTTGACGTAAAAAATACATTGAAGGTTCCGAAGATTATAGTGAGAGATACAGAGGTAATAGTTGTATGTAGTGACAATCCAATGAACACACGGCTGTCTTTGGAGAAGCTAATATCAAAAATGCTATCACTTGGAATTTTTGAACTCGCTTTGGACAAAAACGATGATATATTTGATGTGATGACAATTGAACATTTTAAGGATATTTTTAATAGATTGCATAGAATGAATGAAGAAAATTTGAAAATTTTATTATATAAACGGCCAATAAGAATAACTGATAGGAATCTACAGGAAGCACTCATAACGGAATATCATGGGACAGGACATTTAGGTATCAGGAAGACTTTATTGAAACTCAAACAGAGATATATTTGGAAGAACATGAATAGAATGGTTAAAGCTCACGTATTGAATTGCAATGAATGTAAATTGAACAAACAAACGAGACACACAAAGGAAAGACTTATGAAGACAGACACACCTGGAACAAGTTTTGAAACCGTATCAATTGACACGGTTGGCCCTTTAAGGATTTCAAATGGTTTCAGATATATACTAACTATGCAATGTGAACTTACGAAATATGTAATTGCATGCCCGTTGGAAACGAAAGATGCAAAAACTGTTGCAAAGGCTCTAGTTGAAAATTTAATTCTTATATACGGTCATTTTAAGATACTTAAATCGGACAGGGGCACTGAATTTATAAATGAGTTAATGGCAGGAGTGTGTAGTCTACTGAAAATCAGACAAATTTTTAGCACACCATACCATCATGAAACTCTCGGATCTCTGGAAAGGAACCATAGGGTATTAAATGAATTTCTCCTTATTTTTTGTGAAAATGATGAATGGGACTATTGGATCCCTTATTTTTGTTTCGCGTATAACACGACACCACACATTGATACAAACTACACGCCATATGAGTTAGTATTTGGCAAATTACCCTACTTACCAGATGATATTTCGATTAGTAAACCCATTTATAACATTGAGAATTATGTGAATGAATTACGAGCAAGATTGCAGTTTTCTTTAGAAAGAACGAAAAGATTTTTAGAAATAGCGAAGGATAAACGTGTTGACAGACATGACGGGACTAATCCCATTAATATAGATGTAGGGGACATGGTTTTAGTAAAAAATTTCAATAGAAAAAAGAATCAGCCTCCATACCATGGTCCCTATCGAGTTATTGAGGTTAGGGGAGTGAATACTACTTTAGATTTAGGAAATAAGCTGAAAGAATTTCATAAAAATAATTTGAAAAAATATATTTCATAGATATTAGAATATTCATAATTATATTTTTTTTGAAATAAAATCAATTTCATGATTTTATCTTAAGGGTTAGGGTGTAGTGAGTTTTGCATATAGTATTTGATTTAGAAAGTGTATTTTATATATTGCAATGCACTGTACTGAATAATACTAACATACATATATTTACTCTTGTTTAATATCATTCATTACATACATATATTTACTCTTGTTTAATATCGTGCATATACATATGTACACTTACTCTTCTTTAATATCATTCTTACATACATATGTTTGCTCATGTTTAATATCACACTTAATTGGAGTACCGTTCTTTTTGATGATATTATTTTTTCTTATTAAATATTGATTAGACATTCATATATACATATACGGGATATTATATGTAAATGTCACTCAAATTGAATGCGCGAGAGAATGTAATTATCACTCAATTAAAATGACTCCTTTCCTTAACATTGTAAATTAGTATTAAGAACTTATGTATCGTATTTTTACTCATCATATTTAGAAATGTAAAATACCGTTATTTTTGTATAAAAGCAGAAGAATTTCAATAAAAATTTTAATCTTGAATTAGCCAAGCTTTCGGCTTATTATTCAATCCCCTTGGGCATATCAAGCTGCCCAGAATAACTTGTTGCTAGTGGCGTTTATTAGCGCCGGCAAAATAAATAGTTTAGTTCAGGGAACACCACACCATGGTCTGAAATTTTTTTTTCATTTGTTGTGTAGTCTCATTATACAAATATTAATACTTTCATTGCACTTTACGAGGCAAACTACATGTCTAGGGATTGTCAAAAATCTACAATAAATTTCATTTTCCATTCACATTATCACGCTTCAAAGAAAATGAATAATAGTATACGATATGGTAAAATCTTCATCGGCGGTATATGAGCAGTTTTAGTAGGCGGAATTCGTGCCGTCCACTAGAAATATTCAACAGCTAAACTAATCGTTATGCATAAGAGCACGAAAATATCTATAACCAAATCCGATTATATATAAGGCCTGGCGTGAACGAAATATTATACTATATGATTACTAAAATCCAAATTTTGAGTCATTGTATAGGGAAGAATAATATTATCACCCACGGCTCGCTATCGGTGGCAAAACTATCGACTAAGTGAAGTTATTTTGTGTGTGCTATTATAAAACACAACCCTGATCCAATGAAAAGTATTATCGTTTTGAATAATTGCAAAAAAACGATGAAGTCGCATGGGATGTCAAATTTTTATCGTATTATTTTCCTTTGGTATAACGCATTGCATTCACACTATCACACTTGGTCGTATTATTTGCATTATTGGCAAGCAGTAATACAAAGTATAATAGTCTGAACTGAACTTTACGAGCATTTTTTTGACGGCTGTTTAATTTCGATAAATTGAAGTGAGATTGCGGACAGTGAATTGTTATTCGGATGAATAACAATTAACCCGGTAGGGTGAATAAATATATAAAATTTCTTTGCTAAGATTTCTTTGAATGTGTAATTAATTAAGAAATTATTTCTAAGACAATGACACAGCACTAAAATACTTCTCATTTACTTGACAGGGCCCTCAATGGTTTCAGAGATTGTAATCAAATTGCTGCAATTAATGCACATTTCAGTCAAAATATTCCATAAGTGTTTCTTGGAAAAATTAATTTGAAAAGTTCTGCAACAAAAACAATCATGCAATTTGTTCAATTGTGTAAAATATTATTGAGAGCTATTAAATTTCTGGCTTAAAGAAGCGATAAAAATTTTTTCAACAGCTGATAAATACAAATATAAAGTTACAATAAGTAGATCATTCAGAAAACATAACACACCCCTCCCATGACAAAGTGACCTGATAATATGCACATTCGAAAGGTTAATTTTATACATTAATAAAAAACTATTAAGCATGTATTTTATTCAAATGTCTCACAAAAAAAAAAAAAAAAAAAAAAAATATGTTAAAATATAATCAAGGATCGAATTTCGGCCTTTTCAAGTTTTTTTGGTTACATTTTTTTTTGTTTGTTTTTGGAGGGGGAAGAATAAAACAAAAGTTAAAGCTATAATTAAGCCTTCACAGAAAAAAACCCCTTAAAACAATTGCATTTCGTTAAAGTCTGTTAATAATGATCGTATTCATTGTATTAACAGAAATTATGTAAAATTTTCTCCCTTTGCCAGTCGAGAAACAAAAAAAAAAAAGAAGAAATAAAAATTTAGCCAGTCCTGGTGTTGTTAGTTGAGTTAAAAAAGAAACCCTGCTGTGTGTGTTTCTCTGTATTTTATTTTTATTTTTGGCTGATAAAGATCTGGCAAGTGCTAAAGTGATGTACACATAGTCGTTTATTAAAAAAAAAGGTAGAAAAAAAAAACGGAGAAAATAACAACAGTAAAAGAAGCCATCAAGATAAAAGCGGATCCTCCCGCGTTTGTGGCTCGTGAGCGTGCATGCGTAAGTGTGTTTGCCAACCACCAAAAGGACTGAGCGCAACTACGGCTTCCTTAAATTGGCGCTTTATTTGACGTGTGCTTACCTTTTAGATAAATTTATCATTTTAACATCTTTCGCAATGAGACGACACATATCAAAAACTGAAAAAGTGGCTTTCTATAATTGTATTCATTTAGGGGTTTAAACCTAAAATTAAAACAAGTAAGAGTGCTATATTCGGCTGGGCCGAATCTTAAATACCCTTCACAATGGTACATACATTCTGATTGATTTTTGGTGCGAAAAGTTGTTTTATTTGGCTTTTAAAGCCGATTTCTTGAAATATCGGGAGACGCTATATCTGGGGTATATATGGGCCGATTTTTTCTGAATTTCAATATCAGATCCACTACCGGGATTTAACACAGTCTGCAAAACTTTTATTTAAATAATTCCTAATATGCTCAAGTTCAACCACTGGGTGACACCAATTCTTTTTAATATCAATGAAATAAAGAAAAGCAAAATGTATTTCTTAATTATTTATCAGTTAACTTTATAGTAAAATTTATTTAACAAAAAATTGCATATAATTGCATTATTTTTGAATTATAATGCTAAACATTGCCATTAAGTGTGATTTTCTTTTCAATTTACTTACGTATGTGGGTACATGCATACGTATGTATGTATGTATGTATCTATAATAGAAAACTCTAAAATAAATTCTTTATTATTGAATATTTTCAGTGTGTTCCATAAAACAATGATTATATACATACATATATACATACATACATATTTACATTGCTTGCTTTTACAAAATTATTTTTTTCTTGTGCACGTTGTTGATGATCTATTGCGTATCATCATACACATGTGTGTGTATGTACATATGTAAGTACGTAGGGAAACCCAAAATGATTTTTTGTGTGAATGAATTTGAAGACGCAATTGTTTAAAAGAATTTCATTGCGTACCCTTTTTTCAACAATTCTTTATATCACTTTCATTTTCAAGCTCGTGTATACATATGTATGTACATACATACACATTTTTACACCAAAGCAAAAAAATTGTTTATGCTAACATACTTGCATGCATACATACATATGTATGTAGATACATACATACCTACATGCATACAAACGTATCTACATACATACATACATACATACATACATACATACATACATACATACATACATACATACATACATACATACATACATACATTCATACATACATACATGATCGCAAATATTATATACATATGTATATAATATTATATACATATGTATGTACCATTATGATTGATTTTTGGTACCAAAAGTTGGGTGCATATGGGCCGATGTCCAAAAATTTTCTAATTTTGCCCCTAAACAGCCTGTATGTACCATTCCGACAAATATTTAGTGCAAAAAACTGTTTCGTTTAGCTTCCAGGCCCGACTTCTTGAGATATCGGGAGGCGCTATATCTCGAACATATATGGGCCGATGACAAAAAGATTTCCAGTTTTGCTTCTGACTAACCTATATGTATCATTCTGATTGATTTTTGGTGCCAAAAGTTGTTTTATTTAGCTTATAGAGCCGATTTCTTGAAAAATCGGGAGACGCTATATCTCAGGTATATATAGACCGATTGCAGACATTTTCAAATTTTGCTTTTAAACACCTTATATGTACCATTCTGATCGATTTTTGGTACCAAAAGTTGTTTTATTTGGCTTTTAGAGCCGACTTCTTGAGAAAACTTGAGGCGCTATATCTCGAGTGTATATGGGCCGATGTCCAAAATTTTACACGTTTGCCTCTAAATAGTCTATATGTACCATTCTGATTGATTTTTAGTGCCAAAAATTGCTTTATTTGGCTTAAAGAGCGGATTTCTTGAAAAATCAGGAGTCGCTATATCTCAGATATATATGGACCGATTTCAAAAATTTTCCAATTTTGCTTTTAAACACCTTATATGTTCCATTCTAATCGATTTTTGATACCAAAAGTTGTTTTATTTGGCTTTTAGAGCCGACTTCTTGAGAAAACGGGAGGCGCTATATCTCGAGTGTATATGGGCCGATGTGGCAAAATTTTCCATTTTTGCCTCTAAATAGCCTATATATACCATCTTGATTGATCTCCGGTGCCAAAAGTTGTCTTATTTGGCTAATAAAGCCGATTTCTTTAAAAATCGGGAGACGCTATATCTCGGATATATATGGGCCGATTTCAAAAATTCCTTCATTTCTAGGATTTAATGAGCACTAAAAATGATATGGTTTAGTTTTTAAGAAAAAATTTTTTTCAAAAATCTGAATACAAAAATTACACAAAATATCCCTCAAAACCCGGTTTTTTGAATATATCTCGGCTATCCGCGGACCTATCTTACTGAATTTCAATAGCAGACCCACTACCGGGGTTTCACACGTTTTAGCGAAAGAATGAGGTTTCTATCTCAAACCGTTTTCTCAGAAACGGTATTTCAACGACTACAGACGGACAGACGGACAGACGGACAGACGGACAGACGGACAGACGGACAGACGGACAGACGGACCGACGGACAGACGGACAGACGGACAGACGGACATCGCTCAATCGTAATCGCTATTGATGCTGATCCAGAATATATATACTTTATGGGGTCTTAGATGGATATTTCAATGCGTTACAAACGGAATCACAAACTTATATATACCCTTACACATTTATGTGAAGGGTATAATAAAAAAATAAAAAACACAGGAAAACAACGAACCAAAGGCTCATAAAACTAAAAGAGATGAATGATTAATTAAAGCTTAACAAAGTCGTTGAGTAATCATTTAATCATTTAATTTTGTTTTTTATACCCTTCACATAAATGTGTAAGGGTATATATAAGTTTGTGATTCCGTTTGTAACGCATTGAAATATCCATCTAAGACCCCATAAAGTATATATATTCTGGATCAGCATCAATAGCGATTACGATTGAGCGATGTCCGTCTGTCCGTCTGTCCGTCTGTCCGTCTGTCCGTCTGTCCGTCGGTCCGTCTGTCCGTCTGTCCGTCTGTCCGTCTGTCCGTCTGTCCGTCTGTCCGTCGGTCCGTCTGTCCGTCTGTCCGTCTGTCCGTCTGTCCGTCTGTAGTCGTTGAAATACCGTTTCTGAGAAAACGGTTTGAGATAGAAACCTCATTCTTTCGCTAAAACGTGTGAAACCTCGGTAGTGGGTCTGCTATTGAAATTCAGTAAGATAGGTCCACGCATAGCCGAGATATATATTAAAAAAACCGGGTTTTGAGGGATATTTTGTGTAATTTTTGTATTCAGATTTTTGAAAAAAATTTTTTCTTAAAAACTAAACCATATCATTTTTAGTGCTCATTAAATCCTAGAAATGAAGGAATTTTTTAAATCGGCCCATATATATCCGAGATATAGCGTCTCCCGATTTTTAAAGAAATCGGCTTTATTAGCCAAATAAGACAACTTTTGGCACCGAAGATCAATCAAGATGGTATATATAGGCTATTTAGAGGCAAAAGTGGAAAATTTTTCCACATCGGCCCATATACACTCGAGATATAGCGCCTCCCGTTTTCTCAAGAAGTCGGCTCTAAATGCCAAATAAAACAACTTTTGGTATCAAAAATCGATTAGAATGGAACATATAAGGTGTTTAAAAGCAAAATTGGAAAATTTTTGAAATCGGTCCATATATATCTGAGATATAGCGACTCCTGATTTTTCAAGAAATCCGCTCTTTAAGCCAAATAAAGCAATTTTTGGCACTAAAAATCAATCAGAATGGTACATATAGACTATTTAGAGGCAAACGTGGAAAATTTTGGACATCGGCCCATATACACTCGAGATATAGCGCCTCAAGTTTTCTCAAGAAGTCGGCTCTAAAAGCCAAATAAAACAACTTTTGGTACCAAAAATTGATCAGAATGGTACATATAAGGTGTTTAAAAGCAAAATTTGAAAATGTCTACAATCGGTCTATATATACCTGAGATATAGCGTCTCCCGATTTTTCAAGAAATCGGCTCTATAAGCTAAATAAAACAACTTTTGGCACCAAAAATCAATCAGAATGATACATATAGGTTAGTCAGAAGCAAAACTGGAAATCTTTTTGTCATCGGCCCATATATGTTCGAGATATAGCGCCTCCCGATATCTCAAGAAGTCGGGCCTGGAAGCTAAACGAAACAGTTTTTTGCACTAAATATTTGTCGAAATGGTACATACAGGCTGTTTAGGGGCAAAATTAGAAAATTTTTGGACATCGGCCCATATGCACCCAACTTTTGGTACCAAAAATCAATCATAATGGTACATACATATGTATATAATATTATATACATATGTATATAATATTTGCGATCATGTATGAATGTATGTATGTATGTATGTATGTATGTATGTATGTATGTATGTATGTATGTATGTATGTATGTATGTATGTATGTATGTATGTATGTATGTATGTATGTATGTATGTATGTATGTATGTATGTATGTATGTATGTATGTATGTATGTATGTATGTATGTATGTATGTATGTATGTATGTATGTATGTATGTATGTATGTATGTATGTATGTAGATACGTTTGTATGCATGTAGGTATGTATGTATCTACATACATATGTATGTATGCATGCAAGTATGTTAGCATAAACAATTTTTTTGCTTTGTTGTAAAAATGTGTATGTATGTACATATGTATACACGAGCTTGAAAATGAAAGTGATATAAAGAATTGTTGAAAAAAGGGTACGCAATGAAATTCTTTTAAACAATTGCGTCTTCAAATTCATTCACACAAAAAATCATTTTGGGTTTCCCTACGTACTTACATATGTACATACACACACACATGTGTATGATGATACGCAATAGATCATCAACAACGTGCACAAGAAAAAAATAATTTTGTAAAAGCAAGCAATGTAAATATGTATGTATGTATGTATATATGTATGTATATAATCATTGTTTTATGGAACACACTGAAAATATTCAATAATAAAGAATTTATTTTAGAGTTTTCTATTATAGATACATACATACATACGTATGCATGTACCCACATACGTAAGTAAATTGAAAAGAAAATCACACTTAATGGCAATGTTTAGCATTATAATTCAAAAATAATGCAATTATATGCAATTTTTTGTTAAATAAATTTTACTATAAAGTTAACTGATAAATAATTAAGAAATACATTTTGCTTTTCTTTATTTCATTGATATTAAAAAGAATTGGTGTCACCCAGTGGTTGAACTTGAGCATATTAGGAATTATTTAAATAAAAGTTTTGCAGCCTGTGTTAAATCCCGGTAGTGGATCTGATATTGAAATTCAGAAAAAATCGGCCCATTTAAAAGCCAAATAAAACAACTTTTCGCACCAAAAATCAATCGGAATGTATGTACCATTGTGAAGGGTATTTAAGATTCGGCCCAGCCGAATATAGCACTCTTACTTGTTTTTTTTGATATTTTTCAAGAGTTTTCTTGTCAGTTCTAGATAATGAATTTGATTAATAACGTCTGCAAATGTTTAAATATTTTGAGGTAATTTACTCTTCTGTTTTATTTAACCAACAGTTTTTCTGCTTAATTACAATTATGTGTATAAGTATTGATGTAAATTATGATACGAGATAATTTTCAATATTATAAAAAGTGTTATTACCCCATTTTCATAAATTTAAACAGGTTTAAGGCTCGTTTAAGGAACCTGGAAATTTGACAACTTTAAAGAGCTTTCGGATTTGATTGAAAATAAATATGAAAAATTTAGAGAAATGTTCAAATATGAACTTAATTATTTATTTGCTTTAAGAGCCAATTGAAATGTATTAATTTTTTATTTTATTTTATTTTCATAACATATGTACATATGTATTTATAACAATAAAGAAATTGATAACTCAGCGCCAAATTGGCATTTTAGAGGTTCGCTGGTAAAATTAATATCTTTAGAAATGTTAATTCTAAATATATTTATTATAAAACAACAATATTCAGTTTTTTATTTTAAATAAGTTCATTTTGTAATCATTATGTACATACATTATAACAGAAGCTCATCAACGGTTTGAAACAAGAAAGCTTTTGAAGAAGATTTGAACTGTGATAGCCTTGTTGCAAGTGTAATATTAGGGGGTAAATTGTTATATTCCCTACATTCAGAGTAATCCACTCGTTGCTTAGTAGTTTCTGACCGACAGAAAGCTATTCTCAAATTTTCTCTAATCCGTGTATTGAAAGCGCCTTGTTTCCTAGAAAATTGTATGGTGTGATGACCTATACTGTTGAGACATTTAAATACGTGAAATAACAATTGAAACTTATAGAGTCCGTAGATTGGCAAAACGTGAGGAAAAACATGTTTATACAAAACCACCGTTGGAAATCTATTTGGCAAATTTGATACAGTTTTCAAGGCTTAATTTTGTGGTCTCTGAAGCGATCTAAGCTCAACTGATTTTTTAAATCCATATATTAATGCCATGTAGTTAATTTGACTTTGAACTAATGCTTGGTAAATCATAAATTTTGTTTTCTGGTCAAATTTATTTTTAAACTTGAATAATAAACCCACGGCAGAGGAGATTTTCAACTTAAGATCTTTATTATGTTGATCCCAGATCAGATTTCCCTGAAAACAAGCACCAAGATATTTTACAGTTGGTGTTTCCTTTATTATCTTACCATCAACAACTATACTGAATACGCTGTTGCAAGCAAAGTGCGGTTTGAATCTTATTAATTTTGTTTTCTCTGGATTTAAGACAATACTATTTATTCGAATGTATTCTGAAATTAATGAAGCATCTCGTTCCAGATAAGGTTTCAATGCAGTTTCATGTTTATAGTGATAAAATATAGTAATATCATCAGCGTATAGAAACATTTTACCTTTTAGGTTGAGATTTTGTAAATCGTTGATATAAATGGAAAAACAACAAAGGGCCTAAGACACTTCCCTGAGAAACACCGTATGCAATATTTTTCATTTCGCTGACTTTTTCCTTAATCTGGACAAATTGTTTCCTGCCAATTAGATAGATTTTCAAAAGTAAAAGCTCCCTCCCATTGATACCGTAATATCCCAACTTTTGTAACAGAACGTCATGATCTATAAGCTCAAACGCTTTTGACAAATCAAAAAATATACATACCTGCAACAGCAGTTTGACCCTCATCCAAACCTTTACATATATAATTTTGTACATTGACAACGGCTTCCTCGGTACCACAACCCTTTCGAAACCCGAACTGGAAACCGTTTAATAAGTTGTTCTCCAACTCAAACTTAAAAATTTGCGCATGCAAAATACGTTCAAAGATTGAAATAGGACGATATTGTTCTCATGAAGTTGTTCTATTTACTTTAGGGATGGGGACAACCTTGTGCATTTTCAAAATTTCGGGGTAAATTGCCGAATCGACCATGCTGTTAAACATTTTTACAAGAACTGGTGTAATAAAACGTGACCCGCACAAAAATATTTTTGGACCAATACTACTCATTCCATAATAAGTAGTAACCAATGGTGACTCGTTGTATAGAAGGTTGCAAAGAAAAGTAAAGGTGGGATCACACGATTGCCGCAATGCACCAATTTTACACAATTTTTATTGGGCTGAATTGGAGCATAATAAAAAATTTGTCCCAATCAAATTCTCTGCAATCACATGATTGTGACATTTTACTGAAATTTTATTGTCGCAAATTGCCGCAAAACAATTTAGTACCAATAATTGCCGCATTATAGTCACACGATTGTTATATTATACGGCAACTGTGAGAAACAGCTGTTGTAGCTGATGACAAACTATGTTTTCCCGAAAAAAAATAAATAAATTAAAATGTTAAAAATATGGTTTGTTCATTAAAAAGAAAGAAAATTGCTTCGGCTATTATTATAATGTTGTGCGGGCTGAAAAAAGCAAAAAATTAATAGTAACAACAATTGAATTTTACTGATTGAAAAGCAGAAATCATGTTTGGAAGACGCGTTTAAACAGTTTTGAAACTAAATACATGTATACATATGCATATTATTGGCGCGTGTTGTCTTCTTTGGTTGCCGCATGAGAACACAATAAATATTGGTGCATTTTTAGAATTTTTATTGGTGATTAGTTGTATGTCAAGTGTTCACATGATTGTCGCATCAGGGTTGTATTTGATTGGGACAAATAGGAACAACATTCGTTTTGGTTGCCGCATGAGCCAATAAATTGTGCTATCACACGATTGGCACACAAAATGTAACAAAAATTGGTGCATTGCGGCAATCGTATGATCCCACCTTTAGAGTTGGAAAAACGAAAAGAAATGTTTGCTGTGTTAAACGTTTGTTTGAACATTTCTGATTCTCATTTTGTTCATGGGAATTATGGAATAAGCAGTTAAGTTTCAAACAAACTTTTAAGAATTTTTCAAGTCTACTGATGAGTTGATTATCACCAAGGAAATGTCGTCGGCATATAGACAGCTGAAAAAGACAGCAAATATTTTTTAAAAAGATTCATTTTCGGACCTAAATTAATACATTTCAATTGGCTCTTAAAGCAAATAATATTTTACCCATATTTTAATATGGGCTGTAGTAACAATAAATTATGGCATGCAATATTGAAGCGCGGATATTTCTTAAAAGCCAAACAGCTTGGAATTCGAAAAAGTGCTGAGAACGGGGAGGTAACGAACGAGTTTATAATTTTGTTGTTTCATTTTAAACTTTTTTTTTAATATACAATTGTTAATTAGGTTTGTAATATACGTATGTAGAATTTAACTGAAATATCTCGCGTTTTTTCAGCACTATAATCAGGCATTAATATTTGCTAGTCAGTTTTGAACAGTTTTGTGTCAAGGCTAAAGGCCATGATTGACTATCCTACTCAATCGTACGATTCATTAACTTCAAAAATTGCTAGCTAAATCTGATAGCATTCTGTCCTACTTTAAAAAGTTGCATCAAAATGGCCACACTATTATACTTTTGTAACAACTTCATAAAGGCAACCCTGATCGCATAGAATAAGATAAGTTTTTGAAAATTTTCAAAAGATTAGCAAATCGGACAGACTTGTTAAAAAGTCTTTCACACACATACACTTTTAGTCCAGACTATCACACTTTTTGGATACACATGTAATTTTTAACAGATCGTACGATTCCGTAGGATAGTGAATCACGGCCTTAACAAGTAAACAATTAGCGCTGACCATATATTCAGCAGGCTTGACTCCAGTTATGACCAGTTGACACTGACTATTGAACAACATCAGAGTGAACAGTTCCGATATAGTACATAGATTCTATGAACAACAGAATACATCTATCAGAGTAGGATGCAAAATCACACGTACACAAAAGTGACCGGTCAAATTACCGTGATTGTTCGTGTAGGGAGCTAGACAAAAAAAAAAATATTTCTGTGTAATTTTTTACATTTTGTAAATGAGCTTAAACTGAATTTTTGTTGCTGCAAAGCTTTCAGAAATCTAACACCGGTATTCATAAAAAATAAAACGCTGCTCAAATACATTTTAGAACAAATTTTATATGAAAAATTTGTTGTAAAATGTGTTTCAACAATGTTTTATTTTTTATGAATACCGGTGTAAATGTTTATCTATAAAATAAATAAAATATATGTACATATTTTTATCCCCAGCTAGAATGAAAAACTTATTTTCCAACTGTTAAAGTCGTACCACTTTATACATTATGCATTCTCGCTTTATTTAACAAATAGGAATGAATTATATGTCGCTTACGAACAACAACAATAACAACAACCATCAACAATTATTATTTTTCACTAAATGGTTTTTAATGTTTCAAATATAATCATCACATTTCTAAATAACAGTTGTATGAATAACTGAATGAGAAATGGTTTGTAAAGTCACATTTTCACACACATGCACAAAAATACTGGCATTTATTCACATGCATTTGAATGCATTTAATCCTGTTTTTTTTTTGGTTTTGTTTCAAATGGAGGATAATCTTATAAAATTTTGTGCATAAATTTTATGTCATATAGATATGTATATGTGTTTGTATTAGGGCAATCGATTATTCTGTAATTTTTAAGAACCGCATTCTGCGTCAAAGACCCGGTTACGGCTTTTTAAAACTAGAAATAAAATAAAAACAGGATTTTTTTTCATAGAATACCTTAGAAAATACAAGTAAAGATATAACAGTATAACTTAGCGTGATATTTCTAATTAGATTCAACTGTGGTGCAATTCAGTAAACAATTTTAACGCTAATAAAAACTTTTGAATAATTTAACATATAAAAAATTAGCGAACTTTCGGTAGTCAGTAACACTTTGTAAAGACATTAGCAGGCGTTCAAAATCAGCTGTTTTTAAAGGCCAGCTGATTGGCGTTAGCTAAGAGCCAATTTCATTTATGGTGTTAATATTAATTTTTATTGAAATGGCTTTTGAATATTTGGCTTACGATTTACCCGAAGATCAGAATTTGAGAGCTGTTTATTAAATACATATGTACTACAATTAATAAATATTACTTCATTTTACTTACTTGGCCTATGATTAGATGATTTTTGTACTCGATTTTTTTTTTACTCGGCAAGCGTCGTTTAATCATAAGCAAATTTTCATCGTGAAAGCTATTTATCGTGAGATGCACTTTTGCCACACTGTTGCTTGGATTGTTTGAAAATGTCCAGTATAGGTGTGTACGTGTGTGCATCATTTGTTAACTTCTTGCTTATGAAAAAGTTTTTGATGGCAGCAAGTATGCATGGATTTTGGTAAATTTTAAGAAAGTTTTGGTAGAATTTTCGTTGAGGCTGTGGCAGCCCTGCTTCGAAGCATTCATTGAAGTGTAACGCAGACGTTCAGGGATAAACAAGTTGGTACCTACAATTTTTATTTATTTTAAGCATTATTTGAATGATTTAACAATACTCAAAAATTGCTACCATATTCCGCATGGAAAAAATCTATGGACATTTAACATAATAACTAATGAAGTTTACTTCAGTCTCTAGTTTTTTAAATCATATGAGTGAATTTTGAAGACATAATTTCTTAATTTATTTGGCGAAGTTGACAAAACATCTGACCTATTTTGAAAAACACCCATGTTAATTTTTTATTATTTAAATATTACTCCTTAGTAGACGTTCAGAAAAACAAACATCTTCAAAAAAAGTTCGTAATTAATAAAAACTAGTAGGAAATAATCCTCACTGAATGTGTAAGAATATAATTCGGTCAATTTTAGCTTAACTATTATTTGCAGTTTTATTTGCATGATGTAAAAATATTTTTTTTTTCTTAAATTTTATATTATAATAACCTAAAGTCAAACAGTATATATTGTAGTTTTTTGTTTGTTTGTGTATGTGTTAGTTTTTTTGAAATTTGTTATAATAAGAAGGTTGTTTTAAAAATTATTATATATTATAATACCGCCATCATAATAATTATTATCATAGTAAAATGACACGACATATTTTGATATCCACCCGTAACAAAAGTTTCTCTACAATTGCATTTGGCAGTACCTGCTTCTATATGCAATTAATTTATATCATGATGACTGTAGAATTTACACTAGAATGAGAAGTCATTAGGTCTAGATTAAAATTATAAATATTATGTAATTGTAATGATATAATCGTCAGAGCGCTAGTGCAGATTATGGTATGAAATGTCACTTTTCTGTTTGATGTTTATTTATTATGTGCCAGCGAAGGGTTGAATTATTTCCAAAATATTACAAAGTTAGTTTAAATTTATTCTATTTACTATTAGCACAAAATTCCTTGCGTACTAATACTTATCAAGGATTACAAACAAACTTAGTTAACTTATTATGTGCGCATTGTTGATGAGGCATACGTTTTATAATTTTGACTTAATAAATATTATTTGTGGCTAAGAAAAAGAAACCGATAAGAAATGCATATGGGTCATAGCGTTTATACATACATAATTACATGTGGATATTGGCAAGTTTACTTGTCGAAGGAAAACAAAAAGAAAATAAATGATTTATCATATTACAAAAGTAATGGAAGTTGATCAGTTGGTAATATTTGTATTATGAAGTCTTAGTTTGTGTTGGCCAAGGGGAATTTTTTTTTGCCAAAAGCATTGCTGGAGCCAATGTGAAATAAAAATGTTGTACAATTTTCTTAAGCTTCGTAGCAATCCTATTTTATACACATTGATACCAGAAAGTTCTCACATGCATAATAATTTTTTTTCTGTGTATTTTTGATATTCATAGTTTTGACAGAGTTCAATTGTACAAACTTTCACATCTCTGGTTTGTTTAGATAAATGAAAATCAAACCTATAAGAAAAAGGGTAAATTTCTACATGTATAAACCTAAAATGCCAACATCATTAACAAGCGCCGGGGGCTGAATGGTAGTGTAACCTGCTTATCAACCCGCATTTGCTGGTTCGAGTCCGCTTGGTTGGTTTTGCTCTTTTACCTTTTTTTATTTTTATTTTTTTTATAAAACAATAAATGTGTTAAGAAGTTGAGTTATGTTTTTTGTCTATATCTCAGTAATTATAAACCCGATTGTGCTTATTTTCAATCCCCAGGCAGAGGGGATATTTATGAAACGTTTTAAGTAAGATTTAGATCAATAAAGTGTCTGGTGGCTTCACAATCGGTGACCGAAAACTTGTCTTTTGTGACAAATCTATATACATACATATACCCTTTTGGCAACGGTGTATAAAAAGAAGGGTAAATTCTGAAACCAAAACACCTCATTTAGTTGCAATTTATTTTTTCTATATCTCACTTATTTTAGACCCAATGTTGCCCATTTTCAATCTCGCACAACAACAGATAGTTAAGAACCGTGTAGTCCTAAATTAACGGCTTATAAAAAAATGTGTTGTTTCCCGAAACAAAGCTATATATATATACCGTTTTCGCAAAGGGTATAAACAGGTACCAATGGGTAAAAATTCTAATTTTTCATTAAAAAAAAATCGTACTTTTCGACTTTTGCAACATCAACATTTCAAAGAAAACCCACAGTCATGCAGTAAAAAAAAGCGGGTTATTAACCGATTAAAAAATCCGTCCGATCACCCTAGTATGAATGCAAGTATTTATCCTTAAATGTATTTGTTCATGTATGCGCTGCAGAGTTAGAAATGTTAAAGTAGGATTTTCAATTTTATGCATTCATACCTTTACAAAACAGATTTTACCAGGTATGAAGTACATATGTCAAAGGATATACACACGAGCACATAATGGTATGTACACATAAGCAGATATACACACAATCAAAGGTGGTTTGTTCATTTTTTGTGTAATTCTAAATCACTGTAAACACTTATATACTCTTTAAATTATAATTAATACTTTATTGTGTGTAATTGTATTGTAATAATTGTGTATGCTTTGAATGGTAATTACATTTTATTAAAACACTAATGATAATCAAATGAACACAAGCGGACAAATTTTCTAGCATCACACTTATTAACAGTGGAATATTGTAAAATATTGAATAACTTGCGTTAGGACGCAGGACTAGACGAACAATAGCGCACCAAAAGGGCAGAAAAATATTGATAAAAAGACCAGGACTATTCATTACTCTGTTACTAAATGAAAGCATTTAATACATACATTTCAAAAGGGTGTGTTTGAATGGTTTTGTGTTATTTCCCATTTTGCACATACATACATACATATATACTTATCTCCTTTTTGTAATATTATAGATTTGTTAAATCTGTTCAAACACAAGAAGCTTAACTGAAGTTACGAAAAAGTAAAAATAAAAATAAAAAAAACGAACATACATTTATATATTGGCAACAAATTTTGATCCTCTACATTTTCAAACCTATCAAATTTCTTACAGACTTTGTCTGTATTTTCAAGGAGGGTTAATAATTTTTTAAGGATTCCCTTTCAATGAGTTTGTTGTTTTCATCTCTATGCTAAACGTCAATAGCGTACGAAATATACTGCAGTAAAAATATGAATCTTAAGTGTGGGAATTGAGAGGCAAATACGAACAACTAATACAATTAAAATTTTTATTTGTTTGGCCAGAAGATAAAAATCAGCATAAATGTCCCAAGTACAAGGTTAAGGGAATTGATTAATTTTAATGATTAAATTGAAAGAAAATTCATTAAAGCCACAGTCTAGTACGAGTACAATCTGATAACGTTGAAGAGATTTCCCATGCGAAATGAATTCTACGTTGAAACAAAACATTTGAGAAAAATGCTCCAAAATCCACACAGCAACTAGTGATGCAACTGTTCATAAAGTACTTAAAACTACTACGCTGCAATAGCAAAATGCGCCTTAACTATAGTTAAACATTAGCGTGGCTTCTTTTTAGAAACAACATAAATTTTAAAATGTTTTGCTAACTTATTTGTTTTAACTATAGTCAAAATTGATGTTCGCTTGAAGTTGAACCAGCTTTAAAGGGGTGCCACATTATTTAAAGAAAATGGCAAATTATTTATCATACGACCATATAAAAATTTAAGTAAAATTCCATCTCTAATAACGTAGTAAATGCCTGAAAGCTGCAATACTCTCACACTTTTTTACTAACACACTCACAATTTTCTAACTTTTAACTCAGCTTTCAGCAAAATTTTCCTGAAAGTAATTTTTTGACATTTACTGAAAGTAAAGTGACAAGGTAATAAACACGGTTGCCTACTCCACGGCACATACAAATTTTCAGGATTGCTGTAGAATAATAATTGTGAATTTTAAATTATTTTGTACATTGGGAAATATTTAAAACACTTTTACAGCAAATACGAATAAAGAACACAAACGAAGTATAATTATAATGATAATTGTGAAATTAAAAAGTTTAGCAATAAAAATTATTTTCGAATGTTGCCCTAGAAATTAATATTTGTAATAGTCCTGGCAACTCTTTTTCAGTAATAAACCAAACTATAACGAGGGAGGCAAAATTAAATCACCAAAACACATTAAAATGAATTAATTTATATCGTTCATACCCAATTTTGTGGAATATGAATCATACAAACATATAGGCGGAGCGATTTAAAACAAAAGGAATATGAAGCTGTTGCAAAGGAGATGGGTATGAAGCCAGAAATAGTGCAAAAGATAATTCGATCGTTACGCATCACAATTTATTGGCGCTTTGGCGATATTTTTAAAATGAGCTTTCACGTTCCTTTGAAATTGAGCAAGAAATTTTCATGAAAGTCACAGATTTCATTGAAATTTTTATTCTTCATAATACGTATACAAAAATTTAGTGCAAGTACTTTCTCGTCTAAATGCGGTGTGAGATGACTCTCATGACGGGTAAACTCGGTTTTTTTCTTGCCTATGGTAGACAAAAAGTTTAGTGACTTAAAATTGTTTAAAGCATACATTTTCGATGTCTAGAAATATGGCCTTTATTCTATTCCATGGCTTTTTCCATCTAGACAAAACGTGCGCCTCGATTTTTTATACGAGATCAAGCTAAAAGCTCTCAAAAAATGTGTATTTCTTCTTAAAAAAGCAACTGTTATAATTTGGCTACAAAAAGAAAGCAGATGCGTTGTGACAACCGTATATGCTGCCAATCGATTTTTTTTTTCCAAAAATTATTCTACTATCTGGAATTACAAGTTTCTTATATATTTCTTTAAATTTGTTGAGATTTTTAACTTATTTACACTTTTTTACACAATGTACCATTAAAATTAACATGGAGTTTGGCATACAAAAGTTGTCGTTGAAGTAAACGTTAGATTTTAGTCGTACATGGTGAAAGTGGCCATTAACTTAATTTCTTTCCTATTTATTTCTTTGCTATGTTTCCTTTGTTTTATTTTTAATTTTTCCTTCGGCAAGATTCGAACCGCTAAACTCACCATGGCTGCGCAAGCACCATAATCACTCAGCTGGCGCAATAAAAGGAATGAATGCAAAAAAACAGAATAAAGTAGACTTAATTCTACATGACTGAAATGACTTTCCGTTTGCTTTATATTAAATAGTAATGCGAAGCGTTTAATTGATCACGAATATCAATGAAAGCTGAATGTTAAACTTTAATTTGCTGCTATAAAATATGGTAAGAAAATCAACCACTAGTCAGTTCTAATAATTTTGATGCAAAATATAGCTTCTCAATCTTATGAATATTCTTGATGCAAATTTTTCGATCTCAGTTAGTTCAACCGAAAAAAATTCTTAAAGAAGATGGGTATCTTTGAGGTATCAAAATATTGAATTAAACAAGCATTTAAAAAAAAAATCAAGTGACCTCAAGCTGATTCAAGTTTGAGTTAAAAGATCTTAAGAATATTAAAAAAAAATTAAAATAAAAAAATTAGGAGTTTGCCGGCTGGAACCTGATCCATATTAGGACTTTTATAGAAATAAGAAAGAACGCCTTTTTGACAATTTATGTTTAGAAAGACAAATTTTTACTTGCCAATACCAATCACGCTCATGAACTAGTTATGACAACAATAGACAATCGGTTGCTTGAAACAATTTAAGAATTATCGTAGTCTTATATTTAAAATAATTTTGTTTTTATGATAACGAATATAGAGTGCTTTTGAGATTCACAGAAAATTGATTGTAGATAATTAAATTGACAAAAATCGCGAGTTTCATATGTGTGTTTGTGTGTGTGCTGTTCTATTTATTTAATAACTGTATGAAAATCGCGATTTTTGTCAATTTAGTTATCTCAGTAAATCGTTGAGAAAATCAATAGTTGTGCACCGATTTCAATGAAATAAAGCTCATTTGATTCAAAATATATTAAGCTAAATGCCTTAAGACCAACATTATGACTTTAGTTGCATTATTTTTTTTATTGATTAATTTTTAAATAAGAATTTTTTTTTTATATAAAATTGTTATTTTTTTTTTTCAAAACTACAACGATATCTCTGAAACTACTCGTTCAAATTAAAAACAATGTAGGCACGGATTAAAGATAATTTTGTTGACGGATTTCGGTTTTTTTTTTCTAAACTGAATATGGTGAACTTTTTTCAAGTTATTTAAATATTTGTACTGGAAGCGCCTTAATTTTAGACATAACGGTATATCTCAAAAAGTCGAGCTGATACAAAAAACCAAGTGCAGATTTGGATTCAGCGCCCTAAATTACCTTTAAAACAACATTCAGCTCATAAACAACCATTACCTTGTTCCCTTGTGTAATCAAACCAACTAATATTTTATCGATCTAAATATTTTCCTACCAATATTTTTTTTTTTTGGTGTGCTCTGTGTAAGAATTATAAGTATTATAAGTACTATTCTTCTATCTCCTTCTGGAAATGTACTTTAAAAATATAAGATTGTAATGCGAATCCGTGGAATAATAAAATGTTTTTCCCCCATTAAATTGTGGATGCACAAATTACACTCAAGATTTTTTTGTGTGTCAATCTTCAAAGAAACAAAAACTAAATCTCATTTGTTATTTTCCACAAAACATTCAGCTCTTCTACAAAGACAAAAAAAATATTTACTTTACACCTTTTTCGTTTGATATTAAACTAATAGCACAAATGTCATTAAAGTCCTCTAATTCCCGTAAGTGTTTACAATCCAATAAATTCAATACTTGGCTTCATAACAGCCAGCCAGCAACAAATCAATTTGAGTAACTGATTCGTTGGACAACAATTGCAAAAAAAAAAAAACAAAAAAAAAAAACAACACAAAAATAAAATTTTTCTACCTCCATAACAATTCAAAAATCTATTTTCTACACTGTACGCGTATTCTAACTGACTCACTGTTTGACAAACTAATCTTTTACATTTAAGATTAATATATGGCACGCATTCGACACAAATGCTCATTCACAAACTGCGTATGCAATCAGGCGTAATTTGTTATGAACGAAATGATGTAAAGTAATTAATATGAAAAAAAAAGAAAGAAAATATACGGAACCGTGTATGCAAAAACCTACTTAACCAACAAAACTAAAATCGTTTTAAAAATTAAAGCTCTAAACACATAGACGACAGCAGACAGCAAGCAGCAATATGTCAAAAATAAAATGCATGTACGACTACACAACAGCATTTGCTGCTGCTGCCAACTTAGGCTATTTTCTATTTTGACGGGCAGCAAATATAGTGTTGCCATTATTTATATAAATTGGACAAATTAGAACAAAAATTTTTTTTTAATATTAAACACAAAAGAACATTGGAAAAATACAATAAATAAATAAATGTATGTGTTTTTATAGTTCTTTCGTGATATTATTACATTTTTCATCAATATTTTCAATTTTATTCATTATGAAATAAGAAATACGGCATCTCTGAAATTAGCATTGCTAAAATACACAGCTGTTCATTTTCAATATCAAAACAATTTTTTTCGTTTGAGCTAATTTTTTGTGATATTTTATTTAATTTTCATCCTGGTTGCTTTGAAAAAGTGTTCTTCATCTTTTTCCTTGATTTTTCACCAACTGATTATTATGTTGTTGCTGTCTTCAAAATAATTATGAAGCCGACTTCAGAGCAACATTTGAAGCATTTGCAGTCTGCTGTCGTCTATGTGTTTAGAGCTTAACATGTAAAAGGCATGAGTCTCACTAACAAATAAATGCATGAACAAATGAATGAACCGGTGAGTGAGTGAGCGATTGAAGAACTCAAACGGCTGTGTTCAACATACATATTTTTTGTGTGTAATCAGAGTTAATATCTAATAATGGTACTTTGCTACTTACCCAGTCAAAACAGCCGAACATCAAACAATAAATAAATGAATGGTAATTGAAATAATATTTTGCTACTTAGTGGTTCTTCAAGTGACCAATATTCTTACGCCGAGAATGGCGCTGCAAATAAAGAAAATAAAAATAAAAAAATAAGGAATTTATGAATATCCATCATAAAGAGTTTTTGAGTACAAAATGTGAAGAAAAAATTGTAACAGAAATTTTAATTTAATCCTTCGCATACATGAATGATTTTTAAATGCAGGAAACAAAAGGAATTATTTTATTTTCGTGACAGATTTAAATACGTTTTTGTTGGCAGGGGGGATTTTCGCCTGCTCCGTTCATAACTTTTTGTTTATGACAAATTATGAAATCGTATCGTTGGTGTTGAGAGGAAATTATAAGGGTAATTTGCTGATTTTAGGATTTACTCAAGTTTTAATGGTTGGTGAACAATAATATAATGTGTGCCAATGTCAGCAGCGATTAGGCATTTATGATGCAGGAAGGAATGTGGGAAGGGACACTACTTTTTCGGTTTTGGATGTATTCATATCTTCGATATGAAATCACGGTTCGAGCAGTGAAATCGTGTTGTTGGTGATTTCAATGTTCATGGCTCTTACTGGCCTCGAAGATCAAGCCATACAGCTCCAGAAGACCAATATGTTGAGCTAGCAACCACCTAGTGCAACCAAAGCACCTTCAGTGCGTTGATGGGCACCAACAAAACACCCTTGGAGTCAGTATTGGCGCACGAGTTTTCTATGTCAAATGCAAAGACAGGTGCTCAGAAATTTTCACTACGGGAGTTGGAGTACCCTAAGGTAGTGTCTTCTGTTTACATCGGATATTCCAAGTCTAAGTGCGCTATACAAAAGGCGCTATACAAAATCTACAGCAACTGCCATATATAGCACGTTGGAGTGGTTCCATAGTTGGGGAATACAAGTAAATAACGACAAAACAGTGCAGCCTGGGGCACTAAAAGCCCAACCAGCTTAAAAATTATTCAACGAATTCCATCCAAAAAATATTGCGAACTATTGTCAACGCGGAATGGTTCATGAAAGATGAGGACATAATCAAGCTCTAAAAGTCAAAACAGTAAAATAAGTCATCCGCATCAACTAGAGATGTGCGGTTGTAGTGAAAATGTCGTGTCACGCGTTATGGTGACAAAGTTTTAGCATAATAACGCGTGAGTGCGTGGGTGTGATATAAAAATAAAATTTCGTGCTTGATTACCATTCTAAGGCAGTTCACGAAGTTTTACTAAATTGCACGAAAGAGTTAAAATTCTAATGCCGTTTTCGTTTCTACACGAAATGGCAACATTTTCAATTTTTTATGGCAACCAAAATTCTGAAGGGCATTGTTTTATTAAAGTTTTTTAATTACTTATGGTTATGACGACATTTTCTTGTGATCCCTTAAATCTTACAGGTGGTATTTTTACGAAAAAAGTGCAAAATAAATGCGTAATTTTGTGTAGAAACGAAAACGGTTTAAGTTTTCTGGTTTTGAAAAAAACTTTCACACATTTTTTCATGAATTATTTTTCAATGCAGATTTCTATTACACCTGTAGAGTACATTAGCCGGGGCCGAATAACTCCATGATTAATTTTAACTTAAAATCTATGATTATTGTTTTTTTTTTCAAAAACTATGCAACTTTCTGGTATAGGTGATACAGTGAAAGCCCGGCTTAACGAATGATGATAATATTCAGACCTTTCGTTATACCGAGATATTCGTTATATCGAACAGTAATTTTTTATCTTAAAATTTTATAAGAGACGGTTTTAAAAATATCAAAATTTAATAACGTATTAATAACTTACTGTAGAAACAAAACTTTAGTTGATATTTTAACGTTTATTTAAGGATTGTTTTTATTTCTAATATGTAAATTCATTAAAAATCATAAATGTACATAGGTGCATATACTTATATTTGGATGCTATTAACATGTGTAGGTTTATTATTACATTTCATTCATATTATTAATTTCTTAAGAAATAGACATTTCGTTTTCACAATGAACCAAACAAAACTACTGAAATTTTAAGAAAAAATGCAACGCATCACACGCGTTCTTTCAACACAAAGTAGAGAAGCCAAAAACACCCACAATCTTACGATTCTGTAACGATTTTTTAATGTATTTTTCTTTGTCATTTGTTAAATCGAGATTCTTTTTTTTTTTGCCATTATGAGACAGTTAATGTAAAAATTCTGCCATTCGTTATATCGGATATTCGTTAAACTGAGTATTCACTATACCAGGCTTTGACTGCATATACATAAAAAATTTCTTCAGTTCGTTATGATCGAACGTTGAAATTTTTTTTTTTGGAAAATTATTACATTGCAAAGAAAATAGTTCGAAAAATAGTCGTATTGGAAATTAAATTGCATCACATACAAAAATAAAAATGAGTACTGGTAATCTGCGGGTAATGATCCACTTGTGAAGTAATGAGCAGGTATTAAAAGGGAAGCAAAGCTACGTAATTGCCTGTGGTTTACGTAACTAACATATGTCGATAACAACACATGTCGATTTAAGGGGAGTTATATGAGCTACAATATTTTACTAACAGAATTTAATATTGATGGGAATTTCAAGTTGATGTCTCTGACGAAATCTGTTTAAATTATGCAAACAAAACAGAATTGAAGTATGCCTTAATAAAAGTCCTATAAAACTCGCAATAAGGCCCGAAATGTCCTAGAAGACATATTTTTATCAAGTCATATATGAATTGTTTATTTACCATAATCTTTGATACATGAAAAAACAAAATTGTCCATTTTACAGTTTTCAAAGAAATTTTTGTACACTGAAAACACTGCTTTCTCGAAAATATGTTTTAAGACTTACTGCCTGTTTCTCAATGTCGAAGTGGTGCGATTGTGAAAAATGTTTGGAGTTCCTCTGTGACGTTCTTTTATTCGATCGATGACTCGCCTGACAAGTCGAAAAAACGTGAGTGTTTCCATACAAAATCCGATTCCTCTATCTCGATCATGTCGTCAACACTGCGAACACAAATGTCAAAATCAAGCACTTGGGAGTTTTTATAGAAAAAATTTTGTTCCTTTTTTTTTTTTTTTTGATAAAGAACTGGGAAATAAAACTAGAAACCCCACATATTTTTCATTTAAATTTTTATTTTTATTTTTTAATTTCTTTAATAAATATATTAAACAATTATCATGTGTATGTATGCAGTTTTCCTAGAAACAGTTCTTGTTCGCATGGATGGAAGAACATCCTGAGTTTGCCAGAGGAATACCAGTGCTCAGTGCATCAAACTACTCATGCAAATGTCTATGCAAAAAAAAAAAAAAAAAAATTATTTTAAATTTTAAAACACCACAAAAACTATTTCCGCACTTTCATGATGTTTGCTGTTTTTATTTAGTACTTATTTATGTATGTATTTGTTTTGGCTTGTCAGGTACAGTTGACCAGTTTTATGAAAGGTTGTGTTTAAACAAAAACGATTTAGTAGTTTTTTTTTTCAATACTGCAATAAAAAAGCAACCAAAACTTTAATTTACCGGTCTGGTATGTCTGTGAAATAAATAAATGCCCATGCGCACCCAAGCTGTCGACATAGAGGAATCCAAATTGATTCGAAATCGAGCGACTACATTTCGATCATTTACATTTTCTTGCGACATCGAGGAACAGGCAGTTCGGCTGTTATCGCTTCCGACCACTATTTGTCTTATATTTGGTTTCAATTAAAACGTGATTGTTCGTGAGAATTTGTTCCGTTTTTCGTGCGTGAAAATGAGTGATTGAAAAAGTTTTGCTAGTGAGCGAGCGTGACGTGAGCCAAAAACACTCACGCGTGCTTCTCCAGTATCAACAGCCTTAAACATACAACTCGTGTGATACAACATTCCAACAGGGAACTCAGACAGTTGGCAGCGAGTGAAACGTTGACACCCAGAAGTCTGAAGCGATATTCACTAGAAGGGTGAAGTTGCTGTTTGAAAGAATTAATTTTTATATTCACATCACATTTTTAGTAACATACAATATAAGTTCTATTAAGTATGGACTTAAGATAACACCCCCTACTAAGTACATCCAATGGAACACTTGATTATTGAATGTGTGGCACTAGGCCACAGAAGACACAGGCTATTGCAGGCCTATACATTGGGTTAACAGGACTTGCAAGGGCTTCCACAGAAGGAGCTAATACTGTTTCTTGATGTATTAAACTCGTGAGGGAAAAGGGTTGCACAATAGATCATTCTTGGTTGCAGTGCAAAGGGCCATCCTGGACCAATCTAGTAATAATACAATACAATACAAGTACATCCAATTACTTATTGTCACTCAGTGGACAGGTGTAATAAAAAAGGGACAAGAAAAAAAAAATCAAAATATGCTAAGTCACCATTTAACAGTTTATTTCCATACGTTTTACACGATACAAAGCAGGCTTGTTAATGCAGTTTTTAAAAAACTTTAAATAAAAACTTAAATATTTTAAATAATTAATATAACACATTTGAGGTTGTTTCCTTAAAAACAAAAATTCTTCCAGTGCCACCAGCTGCTGTAATTCTGTAAAATTTTCTTGCAATACCTTTCACATTACTGCAGAACTTATTTCGTATATTTGCATTTAAATCATTTGAAACATACTTCCCCTTATTGATTTTTAACAGACATTATGTACAGACGCCAGAATTTTCACACATGCTTTAAGCTTCTTGTAGACACTTGTAATGTTGTTTTATTCTTTTGTCCAGTTTTAAAGGTGATTTTGCAATTTTCTTATTTTAGGCTGGCAACAATTTTGTGTATACAATATTGCGATTTAAAACATTTTCACACACAACAACCCTGCTGTTCATTAACCTTTTGCTACAAACCTTAGACTTTTGTGAAATGAACCGGCTTAAAAACGTCAGTGATTTATATTTGCATGTCTATAGTGTTTTCACAAGACCACAATAACCTCTAAAGACGAACCCTTCCCCACACCAACCCCCCCCCCCCCCCCCCCCCCCCAATTGACACGAATGTTGGCACAATGAGTTGGTTTGCCAAGTTTTGAGCTTGAAGAACAGAAAAATATGGCCGTAGTATGAAATTAATACCGAGTAATTTAAACCTTAAATTAAATCACTTTTCTTCTATAAGTTCCCCTGAAGTAAAAGTGATATTAACATTTCAACCTGACCCGATTTCTTACAGGTCAATCAATATTTTTTTTATTTATTTATTCAACGTTTGCCAGCATTGGTGTATTGAAAATTTTAATTTGTTATAATTTCAGTTATAAAGTTTTTTTTTCCTTTTTCAAAGATTGTCTCTAATATTTTGTTTTCAAATTGTTTTGGTTGATTTGTTGGTTTCTTGTAGGGTTTCTTTTACAAATATTTATCTACTTTATTTTTAGTCGGTGAGTGTTTTGCTGTTCTTGTTGTTGTTGTTGTTGCTGCTGCTGATATTTCAGTCTTTTATGGTTTAATACCAATATTTATTTTTTGTAAAGCTTTTTAAAAAGTCAATTAGAGAAACAACTTAAGTGTGAAAAATAAAACAAGAACTAAATAAAGAAAGAAAAGAACAAAAAAAAAAAAAAAAAAACAAAAAGTGTGACGAACAATTAAATATAAAAGGTGAACAAAATGTCATTTAACCCTAGAAATATTGTCAGTTGAGTTTTTTTTGAGTTATGGATTTTATTTTAGATTTCAAATGTCGACAGAGCAGAGAATTCTCAGGTGCCGTCGGTATTCTTTTTAAGGTGAAAGTTTTGCAAAAGTACAAACGTTTTCAGCCTGTCCGATATTCCTCAAATACTTTGATATTCTAAAGCATGTACCGCTTTGAACTAAAAAAGTGACTCAACTAAATTTTTGTTTATTAAAATTTTAAAAAAATATAAATTTTTTGGATCTATGCTGTTTGGATTTTCTACTAAATGGCCTGTTTTTGTTCGTAACTTCTTCAGTTTAAGCCAAAAACTTCTATTTTTATTATTATTTTTAATAATTGAAATTTTAAGTGGGGTCATTCTTGAGCTGAATTTGCGATATGATACTCAGTTTATCTTACATTAACTGCCAAGACGCGTCGATATCAGGTAGTCGCATAACTACAATAAACACAACACCAGTAAACACTTCATGTATTTTGTTGGTAGAAATTTTTAATATCTGTCACCCAGACAGTGCTGTGTGTTTTGACAGTTCTTCAAGCTAAAAGCAGTAATCAGCAGGGCTTTTCAGGCTACCTGGTATCGAGGTACCCTGTTAACTGCCTTTGAATTGCTAGAAAGAAACAGCAAGTGCTAGAAAGAATTGCATATACAAAACGTAAACAAATCCAGAAACAGCCGGTTGCCCACCTAGCAATTAAATTTTACTTTTCTTTACTTAATTGATATTAATTAAAAAGTAGTGACAAACCAAGGGTTGAACTTAAGCCTGAAAAAGTAATTTAATATAAATGTATTACAATACAAAAGTTCAATAAAATTAAAAAAAAAAAAAAAACATTTACAGTAAAACCAAATGTCTCCTGTCTTTTTAGCGGTGTATTGCTGGCACTCACAGGGGAATAGAGAGAAGTTTGAAAGGGTGAACTGGTTCATAAACAGCTGCTTCAGCAGCACTACTGATATTTCGATTGCAAGATATCAATTTTAAGATGAAAACTGTTTTTGACATAACTTAATTTCTTATCGATATCACATCGGTAAATGCAGACAGTTCGGATTTCCCTCTTACGCCACGTTTAAACTATTTCGCAGATTACTAATGGAGGATCCATTCAAACATCTGAATAGTGTCTGATGATGGCCTTTAAAATTTTTCAAAAATCCATACGACTGTCAAATTTTTATGCAAATTTTTTTTCAATTCTCTCCGTTTCATTACATACTCAGCTGAGACGATTCCTTCCATTCTCTTCCAACAATAATAATATCTTATATCTATAATAATTTTCTTAAGTCTACAATTTAAAAATGTAAAGTCTTTAAAGCAGCTTCAGATAGTTTTTAGGGTTCCGTACTCATCAGAGTGAAACGGAACCCAATTACCGAGACTACTACGTCCGTCCGTCCGCCCCTCCGCCCCAGCGACGATTCTCCGAAACGGTAAGAGCTAAAGAGCTGAAATTTTCTCAGGATGTTTTTGTACCTAGCTGCTACAACAACAAATACTAAAAACAACAACAAAGCGAAAACTACCAGGTGTCCCTATACAACAAAAGGTTACAATTAGCTATAACTCTGAAATTTGCACAGTGTATGTATTTATATTTATATAACATGTCGAAGACTACCAGGTGTCCCCATACAACCTAAAGTAACAATTAGCCGTAGCTGGTAAACTGTAAAAGGCAGAGAGCTGAAATTCGCACAGTATATGTATTTACATATGCCCTACAACAAGAAATGCTAAACACAACAACAAAGCGAAAACTACCAGGTGTCTCCATACAACGAAAAGTTAGAATTAGCTATAACTCTCGAACCGTAAAAGATAGAAAGCTATTATATGTACTTATAGATGTTCTACAACAGCAAATGCTAAAGACAACAACAAGTCGAAAACTACCAGGTGTCCCCATACAACCTAAAGTAACAATTAGCAGTAGCTGCTAAACTGTAAAAGACAGAGAGCTGAAATTCGCACACTATATGTACCTACATATGGCCTACAATAACAAATGATAAAAACAACAACAACAAGTCGAAAACTACCAGGTGTCCCTATACAACGTAAAGTAACAATTAGCCGTTACTCTCGAGCCGTGAGAGACAGAGTGATGGAATTTGAATAATATATGTATTCATATATGCTCCACAGCTACGAAGGCTAAAAACAAAAACAACTGTAAAACTACCAGGTGTCCCTTTACAACGTAGAGTAACAGCCGTAACTCTCGAACCGTAGGAGATAGAGAGCCGAAATACGCACAGTGTATGTATTCCCAGATGCCTTACAACAGCAAATGACAACAACAACAAATCGAAAACTACCAGGTGTCCCCATACAACATAAAGTAGCTATCAAACGTAACTCTCAAGCTGTAAGAGACAGAGAGATGAACTTTATACAATATAAGTATGCCATTCCATACGTACATTACACAAACGTACGGAACGTTAAGTGTGCCAGCCAGCCTCGTACTTGACTGAATTTATTTAATATAAAATTTACTAACAATATTATTCAATATTTCACTAACAGTTTGTTAGTATCTTCAGGATAATATTATCCTTAAGAAAAACAATCTGAAGCTGCATAAATTCGTTTTTTCAAGAATTAGAAAGAATTAAATAAAAACGACATATTTTATAGTCTTTAATTTTTAAAGTAGCTCATGTTTTATAACATAATTTTGTGTTTCACATTTCCCCTTCTCAGCAAAACGAAATCAAATAGTAAAAATCCTAACAAACCCTTGTCATCTTGCAATATATTTTACTTTATATACATACATACATATTTTCTTTTAATTTACCCAAATTAGATCCCTTTAATTTTGCCCATCAAGCTGCAACATCATTCGCTAATTGTTTATAAATGTCGTTTTACATTTCGATCAAAAGAAGTTGAAAACAATGGGGGATGCCTTTGTCTTAAGAGCTTCCTCCCGCCGCTCAATCGCCACTAATGTTGGCTAATTTTGTTTAAGCCTAAAATAAATGAGACTAAGTAATAAAATAATAAATAATGAAACATGTCTCTGCACCAAAATGAAATAAATACGTTCAAATTTAGCCCAAAGTGAAATGTTGTTACAATTTTTTTGTTTCTGCTGAAACGTTAAATGGGTGTCATTTGTGGCGGAAATGCGGTAGATGTAATTTACGTTTTTTATTTCGGTTTCTGCGCTGCTGCTGTTGTTATTTGAAAACTTTGTACTGAAAGGTATCCAATTCAAAATGGATCTCTATGTTTGTTAAAGCTCCCCTAGTTGTTTTAAAATTTGTTAGTTGTTGGTGTGTGTTTGTTGTTGCTGTTGTTGCTGCTGTTTTCGCTGGGTATTAAGGGTAGTTTTAGATTTTTCAGTTTGTTGCCTAAATGTTTTAAAATGTTTTACATTTTGGTACTTATTTTTTTTTATTTTTGGTTGGACAATGAATTTTTAAATAAATTGTTTAGGTTTTTCATTTCTATCTTTGCTTGGCTTTCATTTTTTCAAACAAATGGTCGTCTATTTGTGGTTTTGCTGTAGTGGGGCAGTAAAGGAAAAGCCAGCAGGTAGTGAAGTTTGAAAAATGGACTGAAAGTTAATAAACAAGTTGTTAAACATTATAAGGTTTCTTTTGTTATTAATTTTCGTTTTTTTCTAACGATGATTTAAGGAGATTTGTTTACTTGCTTTAAAAATCAGGATAACGATTTAAGGACTGAAGAAATTAAAAAATAAAAAAAAATCCGCAATTTTGCCTTCAACGAAACATATTGGCAAACAAGATAAAAATATCAATTTAAAAAAAAGCAAAAAACATAAAAATCATTCTTCACGTCCATGTCTGAGAATATTGATATGGGTGGCTCTGTTATTGATTTCATTGGGCCGGAGTTCGATATTAATTTCTGAAAATTGAGAAAGATGTTTTTGTGATAAAATTAGAGTGATCACCACTTCCACGCTGTGGAACGACGACCATCAGCATGCAAAATGCTTCGAAGCGTCGTCAAAAAGCATGTTATTATGTTTTTTGACGACGTTTCATGTCCACCATGACAACCATCAGCATCCAAAATGCTTCGTTATTAATTTTCAGAATATTGACGACTTTTCAGTTACACTTAAATTGAACTACAATATATCTATTAATTCAGGTCCAAAAATATACCTTACAAGTGTTTTCTATCTTTTTCACACAGAAATCATTTGTGTGGCATGTGGCACCGTCTTGTTGCAACCACATATTCTTCAATAGCAGGAAAAAAAGTCGGTTATTATGTGACCATAAAGCTATGAACTGATGGTGACAGTCGTTCCATTGTCGTTTTCGATGAAGTAAGGTCCAATCACACCTTCGGACCAAAGAGCGCACCAAAGAGTGACGTGTTCTTCAATTACTTGAGGATTCTGAGAACCTCAAACACGACAATTTTGTTTATTAACATACCCACTCTTAAAGCCAGATATGTGGCTTTGGCAGAATCACAATTTTTTGGTAGTATGTTTTGATAATCACCCCTATCATGAATAATTTTTCCCCTAACATTTTTTCCCATTTCCCAAAATTGCGATCATTAATAACTTTTCCCATAAAATATGTTCCCAATCGAAATTTCTCCATGTCGTGCATGGATTTTTCAAAGACATTTTTCCCATTTTTTGTGTCAATTTGTTCATTTTATTTTCTTTGGGAAACTAGAAAATATGCACGATATTCATGATAGCAAATTTCCCTACTTGGGAAATGAAAATTTTATGGGAATAAAAAGTTTACATTTTATTCATAATAGGGGTGAATTTTTATGCGTTGTGTGGGAAATAGTTAAGCGATCTATTTTCGTCAATGTCATGACTTTCAACTGAGAAGAAAAAAATTGGCTTAACAAATTAGTTTGACAGATGTCGAATTCTAGTCCACTAAATGGATAACCCGTTATATATCCACACAATTTTTATATTTTCAACTTTGTAAAATAATTTTTTTGATTGTTTTTCAACCATTTTTTTATCTCTTTTCTGTGGTACTTTTTATGACAGCTAAACTGTCAAACAGAAAATGACGTTTCCTGCTTAACTTCATGGCGAACATCGAAGCTCGGGGGCATATGCTCGAGCATGGCCGAAACATGAACATGAGCGGTCCTTATCAGCCATGAGCGGTGTTCGACATCATGTACATACCTCCCCCCGGGGCACAATATGCATCTTGCTGATTGCAACCAGCTGAATGTCGTGTCAACGGGGTAGAAGGTGTGCAGGATACCTCGGCTAACTTGGTGGCCAAAAATGTTAGGCGGGTCCCGAGGGATAGCGGCGTGTCCTGAGGGACTTGCTGAAACCCCTCACCGAGAAGCAATTCAGCAGCACGGGGACCGGAGCCCCGAGATGACTCTATGGAGTCATCTCGCCGGTTATAGGTTGAGGAGCCTTCTTGGCTGAAACGTACTGGCTGTGGTTGCTACCATAAGTTCGCATGGAAGGGAACGTTGGTAGCCATACTGATCATAGATCTTTGGGTCTGTGTAAGGTCGCCCAAATGGGCCCGTAAGACTGTTGCTAAACCATAGACGCTGCTTTGTAAGGAACTTGATTGGCGGGAACATTAGCGTTGGTTCAAGGACTGATGCTCTTCGGGACTTCGGGCTACCACGGTGGTCGTGTATCCCTTGCCGTTTGGGGAATTGCAATGCAGCAGAGGTTAGATAGCTCAACTCCTGAGCAAGGGGTTTTGTTATGGCCAAGTAACGTAGCAAATAAATTGCCACCAGCAGCACGTGGTTTGACCACCGTCAGGTTAAGGCCCATCGGTCAGGTACTGACGTAAATGATTCCACATCATGTTCATACCAAGTTCATGGCTGGTGGATACCCCCCAGTAAGCGACCTACCAAATGGGACATTGCGAATTAAAATCATGTGATGCCGAAGCAGGTTAGTAAGCGGTAGCACATAATCTCTCGCTTACAAACCTGCTTCTAGGTTGACCGATATTTGTGCTGGGTAATTAATTTATTTTTGCTATAACTATTGCAGTAAATCTAAATTTGTCATTTAGCTAAAAGTTGTATAGTTTTCTGGTTATTTTTGATTTTAAAGCAATTACAGCCCTTAAGTGGGAAAAGCAATAACAAGAATCAAACTTTATATATGTATGTATGTATTTGTATGTACCAGTTAAATGTTGTAATGAAAAACACTTTTGTTTTTTCACTTTGCTGTACCAAATATAAAATGTACCAAATTTTAACAGGCAAAAAGTTTTCTAAGTAGAATGCAGACATCTTGTCTGGAAATAGTATACATTTTACACATAAAATATCGACTTTATTTTAAATAAAGATACACACTTACACATTTTACACACACACATACATACATACTTCAATAGAAAATAAATACAAAAAATCGTCGACCTGTAACGATTACCTCTTCTAAGTACGAGTATTTATGTATGTCTGAATACGTTATCTACGTAAAAACATTTAATACCTCCACTTTCCACTACCCTCCATTGCCATGTTTTCGAAAGATTTCATTACCTCCCCCAACCTCTTGATTTCTTTTCTCCTAACAAGCTATTATTTTATTTTTTTTACCCTTCTTAATCATCCATTAAACATCTTAATATTTAACATTTTCTCTGCCACCAGGAAGAGTTGGGGCAACAGAGCAGCAACACAAACTTGTAAGAAAAGAAACAAATCACTTAAGTGCTTTATTTAGTCAAGTAAAAGAACACAACAACAAAAAGTAAATCTTTTATTTTTTGGCGAAAACGAAAAAAAAAAGAAATGAAATCAAGCGCACATGAAAATAAAAGAAGAAACTTCATCCCTTAAAAATGTTTCGATTTTCAGCAAAATTACCTGTTGGAAATGTGTTCCAAGTACGTTACTTGGAACCCTTCAATTACAAAAAAAAAAAGAAAAGATTTAAGATTTCTTTCGTTCATTTGCCATGTTAGTAGTAAAATACACACATACAACATATATGTATGTATGTATGTATGCGATGTTACGAATATCAGTTTTTCATATTCGCGAATACGAATATTCGGTCTGGTATTGAGTTATACTCGAGATTTAAAATTTATTGGAAATATTTACGGTGAAAGTTAACGGTGAAAGTTATAGTGGAAAAAATTTTGATTCGTCAAAGAAAAAATTTATTTTTATGTAAAAAGTTTTAATGCTGAAAGCGAAACTTGTGGACAATTAAACTAGTAAAGAACTTAAGCAATCAATGATATTCTTATGCTCGAATCATTAGTGGAAGATAATCTGTTTTTTCACCTAAAATATGCTTAGCCCGGCATTTAGACGGGAAAGTACTTTCATTAAATTTTTGTAGACGTATTATGAATAAAACTTTCAATGAAATCTGTGACTTTCATGAACATTTCTTGCTCAATTTCAAAGGAACGTGAAAGTTCATTTGAAAAATGTCGTCAAAATTTATACATGTGATGCCCAACGATCGAATTATAGTTTGCACTATATCTGGCTTCATACCCATCTCCTTCACTTCCTTTTGTTTCAAATCGCTTCGCCTATATATGATTTATGATTCATATTCCACAAAATTCGGTATGAACGATATAAATTTTAATGTGTTTTGGTGATTTAATTTTTCTGCCCTCGTTATAGTTCGATTTATTACTGAAGGAGAGTTGCCAGGACTACTACAAACATTAATTTACAGGGCAACATTCGAAAATAATTTTTATTGCTAAGCTTTTAGTTATATCATTATAAATATACTTCATTTGTGTTCTTTATTCACATTTACTGTAAACATGTTTTAAATTTTTTCTAATGTACAAAATAATTTAAAATGCACAATTATTATTCTACTACAATCCTGAAAATTTGTATGTGCCGTGGAGTAGGCAACCGTGCTTACTACCTTGTCACTTTACTTTCAGTAAATGTCAAAAAATTACTTTCAGGAAAATTTTACTGAAAGCTGAGTTGAAAGTTAGAAAATTGTGAGTATGTTGATAAAAAAGTGTGAGTGTATTGCAACTTTCAAGCATTTACTTTCCCGTCTAAATGCCGGGTAAACTAGTGATTCTGTAAAATAGTCATAACACTGTGGAACAAATTCAAATTAGCAAAAGGTAGGTCGATTCTGTGAGTGAGTAATGAAAATAGAGGCTAAATTAAAAGATCCATATTGAAGCGTTTATTTATGTTATTACGAATTTTTTTTTAATCGACCTTCGGATTTTGCAATCAAATGCCGAGAATGGAGACGGACGTAGAACTCTCATTAATAGGTTTACGTTTTTTTTTTTTCAATATTTATTTGTTCCAGCGAATCGCAGGGGTCGAATCACGGCATTCGTGATCGTATGAATTCCGTTGTGACTTAATTCATTCGATCATTAATGCTGTAATTCGTCTCCAGGTTACGAAAAAAAAATTTTTTACTACCAAACTTTCTATAAATGCAATACACACAGAAAAAAAGCAAGTCAAAAACGAAGAAAACAGGCTGAGTACATGTTTTGCAATGATGGTAATGGACCATCGCATTTTCATTTAACCTGATTTTGTATTCAAGAACCAAAATTAACAAAATATTTTTTACTTTAGGTCTAAAAAATAGACCTTAATGCTTTCTGTCTTTTAGCAGCCGTCTATATGTCGCCGACATTTCGTTGCTGCTAAACAACTCATCAGTAAACTTGAAAAATCTAAAAATAATGTTTGAAGCTCAACTACTTATTCCAAAATTCTCATGAACAAAATGAGAATAAGAAATGCTCAAATAAACTTTTTATACAGAAAGCATTTTACGTCTTGAAACACCTTTACTTTTGAAGTAATTAAGCCGTAAGGTCTATTTTTTAGACCTAAAGTAATAAATTTACTTAGTTTTTTGCCTTCTTATTTAATTGTATTCTTTTCATATCCAATTTTCCTTTTTTCTGCTTCGTTTACTTTATTTTTGTACTGTAGATTCTTTCATTTATATCTGACGGGACTCGAACCACAGTCTTACGACAACTGATCAGTCTTCACACTCACTCAGACATCGCAGCAATTGGAATGAACAGAACAGTAACAATTTAAGTACAGAGTTATTTGGTTGGGACATTAATTTTTTTCTAGAGATTTAACATGATTTGAAATCAAGTTGTTTGTGGTTTGAACTCAAGCAAGCGATCATTATATTTTCTTTGCTTTTTACATGCTCGCTAATTTGGTTTTAAGCCCCAAATTTTTTTTTAGTAAGTACATGCATGTACAAAAACCTGCCTATTCGCCAACTATGCGCTTGAATTTCTCAGATGTGAATGTCATAGATCATGTGAATATTCGGCAAGTCGAATACGATTATGAATACAAGTACTTGTGTCATCACTAGTACATACATTGTAGTTATATGTTGAGCAGAGATTTTCTGGATTTTAAGGGGGTTGAGAAAAGTTAAACTTCAAAGTAAATCTTATAAATTTTTAACAGCTTCTTATAGGTATTTGGTGTCTAATTAAGTGCTTAAAAGCTTTTAAGTCAATTGTATTCTTTCATATTGAACAAAATAAGCAACAAAGTTTTTTTTTATAGAAAATTAACTGTCTGTTCCTCTGAATGCGAACGGAGCTCGCAACAAAAAAATTTTTGTTTTTATTGTTTTCAATACAACAGAACTTCGATTGTATTCGCAGGAGCAGAGTGCAAGTTTTGCAGTAACGAGAAGTATTGATTTGTTTCCAGTGAAAAACTCATGTTGTACACAGAAGCTTCATACATTTGTACAAACAAAAATATGCTGTATTAAATTAAAAGGAATATTCTAGTCACAAAACTATTTCAATATGTTCTGTAAACCGAACGTTTTTCACAAACCGAACAAATTGTTGTTGGGTGTTGTACAAATCGCCGGATTTGTCCGCTTATAAAATGCAACGCATACAATAAATCCAAGAGCAAAAGCCAGCCTTAACACAATAAGCTACTACATATATGGAACTAGTAATACAAAAATAAATTCGTTTTTAAAACGGGAAATTTACTCGGATTCAGTGAAAATAACCAACATGATTAGATTGTACTCCAACTTTTGCTCACTGATGATGTTGTAAAAAACCAATAAAATTAGCTAGTTACATATATGTATCTGTCAAAAGTAAATAAAATTGACTTCAAAGTGGTTTACAATCATCACAACGGACTCAAACATGATTTAAACCCACCAAAAAAATGCCTTCCGTGAACAAAATCAGCAATAACCTAAATGTTAAAAATTTCGCAGCCACATAAATGCCTGAACATTAATTTTCGTTTAAGTTGACCGAAAAAAGTCTCCAGTAATAACTAGAGCAATCTAGGAATTTACCAACGTGAAATTCCGTGAGTTTTTTTTGGCACATGGTATGTAAATACTCTTAAGACCTCCGTATGGGAATGTACGAGTATTATTCATAAAGTTTTCATAAGTTAATATTAACCTCAGAAACTTCATAGTCTGAACCCGATATGTTAAAATCGTTATGATTGTAGAAGGAAACCCCTAGCTGGATTTTGAATTATTAGCTAAGGTTTTTTTTTAAGTGGAGTGGATTTTAGTACAATTTTCAAAAAAGCTAACGGACGTTGATGTTAAGACCTCGATACATCGTAACCATCAAGCGGAATTTCAAACGTTGTACAGCGTTAACGACGAAAACTCTTACACCTACTGCAACAACATAAAAGGATTAGCCAATGAAATGGGCTTAGAATATATCGCTGAAGACTGGCGACTGTTCATCTATAGCTCAGTCACTAGCTTAAAAGCGGTGTTACTGCATAAAGCGAACCTGAAGCCCTCAATACTTTTAGCATTTAGCAGAGACTTAAAGGAATGCCGTGCAACAGTGGAAATTTTGCTAAGAGACCTTAAATACGCAGATCATTATGGAAAATCTGTTGCAACCTTAAAGTTGTCAATATTTTGCAAGGCATAAAGGGTGGATGGCCAAAGTATTATTGCTGTCTGTGCTGTTGGAACACACGAGCAAAAGTCGATCACTACTCGCACACTTGGGAAAAACGAAGCCGAGAGTGAAAGATGCCACTTTAGATATGACAGCAGAGCCACTAATAAAAAATATAAGTGACATATTGTTGCCACCGCTGCATATTAACATATTAAGTTGGGCATAACGAAGAAGTTTATAGAGATGGTAACGAAAAATAAGGACAACGTATTTCACTGCCTTAAGAAAATTTTTCCAATACTCAATGATCCACCCCACAGCCTTAAACTTCATAAATTAATTTGAAAAAAAAACTTTAGCTAATAATTCAAAACCCAGCTAGGGGTTTCCTTCTACCATCATAAGCTTTCAGATTTTGGGGGTCTCAATTGGTTCAAGATTTTGAAGTTGAAAAATGTGGTACTGTGTTAACGAACATAAAATATAAATATTTTTTACCCTTAATATATTATTATATTTCTCTTAATAGATCTTTAAAAGAAAGTCTTGTTTTCTTTTATTTCAGATTGGGATTTATATCACAGTGGGGTGCTTTGGCCGGTCGCTATGCTGCATTATGTCCGCCAGGCTGGCCCTGGGCGCCACAGCGTATGCCTTTCCATAGTCCCACACATGGTGAGTTTCGATTTTTTCTTTTCAATAAAAGATAAATAAAATTCATATTCATAAAATTCATAATAGAATGATTCGAAAAGGTATAGTGTAAAGATCAGACAGATGGTGCATCCTAGTCCATGTTATCATGACACTATAAACTAGTCTAGCAGATCATGTCGGAAAGACTTTTGAAAAAAAAAGTATTTGATATTTGATTTCAGTATTATAAAGGGTCCGCCAAATAATTTTTTTTTTTGAAAATGCTATAAAAAAACCACTCAATATTATCTCAACATACTTTTTTTATTTGAAAGTACAATCCTTTCGGTTAATAATGAAAAATAATTTCATTCAAATGGCTGCCTTGGCTGGCCATTCAGTAGCCTACACGATCGGTTAAATTTTTATACACTTTATCGATTGTTTGCAGCTGTATTTCACCAATGGCTTCACGAATATTGTCCTTTAAAGCGGCAATTGTCTCTGGCTTGTCGGCGTAACACTTATCTTTGATGGCATCCCACAAATAATAGTCCATCGGTGTCAAATCGCAGCTCGAGGTGGCTAAGCTACATCAGCTCTGCGGCTGATAATGCTATCTTCAAAAACTGGGCGCAAAACATCGAGTGTAGCTGTGGCATGTAACGCCGTCCTGTTGAAACCAAATGTTGCTAATACCCTCCTCTTAAATTTTTGGAACAAAAATTCGTTCAACATGGCCCAATAACGATCGCCATTGACCGTAACGGCCACTCCTTGCTCATTTTCGAAGAACAATGGCCCAATTATGCCTCTGGACCAAAATCCGCACCAAACAGTGACTAGTTTTGGGTGCGTCCGCTTTTCGATGTATGCGTGCGGGTTTTCTGTGCCCCAAATACGACAATTTCGCTTGTTTACATACCCGCCAAGATCAAAATGAGCTTCATCTGAAAAGATGATTTTTTTCTTTTTTGGCAAAATCGGCATCTTCTGTAAGTCGATCGAAGGCCCACTTAGCGAAGCGTGAACACAACCATATTCGTTCAGCGGAAGGATAAAACTAATTATTTGGCAAATCAGACATGAGCTAAGTGTTACCATGCACGAAATAAGCACTAGTTGAAAAAAAAAACGTTAGATGGTGGACCCTGTTAAATTTATAGTCGAACTGTATGATTTACATATCCACTCAACAGAAAAACATAAAATGATAAAATGAAAAGTTTATCAAAAAGATAAAATATAAGCAAACAGTAGTGAAGAGCTCAAATGGTAGCATGGCTATGCTTAGTCATGGCCTGTCTTCCAAGCAAATTTGGGTGCTAATGAGCAACGTGGTGGCCGTGAAACAGCTGTGGTATGTACCCCAGTCAGTAAATCCTCAACTTTACTTATCTTGCCTTCTTTAAAAATGTTGATCACTTCAATTTTATTACAAAAAAATCTTTCTCAACTCTGAGGAAATTAAAATCAAACTCAAGGCCGATAAAATTATTAACAATTGTAAATCATATAGTTCGGCGATAAATTAAAATAAAAAAAAGTTATATTCATATTTTACTTACATATATATTATGATGACACTGTAACAAATAAGCACTGCAAAGTTGCTAAACAATATAATCGTAATCTCAAGCTCTTGATTACATACACATTTTAACAAAGTACATATTTGAAATTAGTTTACACGTTTATTTGCCAAATGCCTTTAAACAGCACATTCTTGAGTGAATTAATATTACAGACATAAAAATAACGAAGAAACAAACACTTCACTTGTTACTTAAGGCCAATTTACATGATCAAATTCAATTGCAGTTAGTAAGGTTTTAATGCAAGAGGCCAATTAAATGGGCTTAAGCCCACAACTGAAATACCAATCCAAAAGTAAACGCTACTCAACTGCAAATACTTGCACACACTGGCAAAACCACTCCGCCTATATTTACCCTGCAGATAAAATGTGTATCATGTGTAGTGGTTGCAAACATTTTAGTTTCTACTATCGGCTGGTTGCTCGTGAGTTTTTTCACATATTGATTTTGATATTAGATTGCTGTAGGAGCCAGACTAGTTGGCATACTAGTATTTTATATACCACTTGTATTGTTTACGAGTGAGTAATATAAAGAACTTTTTTCAGCAGTTTTTTTTATTTATTTCTTGTTTTATGCACTCATTTATTTATTTTTATGCCATACTTCAAGACTTTTTTCCTGTTTGACTTGCTTAAGCGGAAACGAGGTGGAACAGCTAACCTACTCAGCCATCGCTGCTGCTCCGCAATTGGCTATCGTGGTAATTCGCAATGCACAATTAGTTAAGTGAAGTGGAAAATACTCTATCTTGTTAATACCATGCCATTACATAGAGTGTGATATAAATACCAGGGACCGGAAATAAGAGTTATTTTTCAATTTTTGAAGAAATAAATCATACATAAATGAACAACGTAGAAAATTTTTAATTACACCATCATGATTTTTAGACGAAATGCATCCAATATGTTGCATGATTTTTAAATTTTTGATTTTTATTTTTTTAAATGAAAAATAAGAGTTATTTTTGATTTTTATATTTTTAAATGAAAAATAAAAGTTATTTTTGATTTTTATATCAATAATAAAAGTCAATTTAAAACTCTTATTTATTTGTTGATGCCGTATGTATTATAGTATGCTGCTTCATTAAAATTTCTATATGAATATAATATATTATGTGACATATCCCAGCTATAAAAACATGAATGCATAGAAATAGTTTATAAGTTTTTGGCTGCCATTCAAGTCATTGTTAAGAGGTCATTTTCAGGTGTTAAATTTTACCATCATAATTGATTTTAAATGTTCCGCAGATAAATTATATCTCAAATCTCCCAATATTAATCTGAGTGCTGAAAATTACCTTTCTACACTGACTTGAGTGGCAGGTACAGAATGAACAATTAAAGCTAATTTTCGAAGCCATGGAAACACAAATATTTTGCTCTCCCAATATTCCAATAAATTAGCAGAAGTATCGAAACGCTTTTCGTTGTAATTGTCTATTTCAAAATAAGCTTTGCGGACATATTACGTATGTCACGAATGTTGAATTGATTTTTGTTATTGATATAAAAATATAAAACTCAAAAATAACTTTTACTATTGATATAAATATATAAAAATCAAAAATAACTTTTATTTTTATTTAAAAATATAAAAATCAAAAATAACTTTTATTTTTCATTTAAAAATATAAAAATCAAATATAACTTTTATTATTGATATGAAAATAAGACAATCGAAAATAACTTTCACTTTTCATTTAAAAATATAAAAATCAAAAATAACTTTTATTTTTTATTTAAAAAAATAAATATCAAAAGCAGCTCTTATTTTCTATCTAAAAATATAAAAATCAAAAATAACTCTTATTTCTTGATGTTTTTCATAAAAGTCATAAGAGTTACGGTCTCTGGTAAATATCCATGTTGTTAGATCTAGCCGGCAACCGAGAAACATCTCAATATGTCATTAAGTGTAGAGCTAGATTGCCAGCCAGGGCTGGAAGTTATGTAGCTGTTCAGAAAATATCAGATATTTGAAAAGAAGTTGGTCATTTTCCTCATTCACCCTGTCATTGTAACTGCTGCAGTTTTTATTGCAGAGGAGTCCAATTACATGACTGCTTATATCCCAATTTGTGGGTATTACTATGAACAGCATTGATATACTGCTTCTGCTGCTAAATATAATCTGCAAAGTACTCGTACACTATTCGTTAAATGTGGGATACTTTGCAGGTAACTAAACTACGCCACATATTACCGACCTTCGATAGCGAAGCCTGAAAATATTACATTTAATCATTTCCAGTAGAATTTCGACTGATTTCGTGTTGAATATATATAAAGCAGATCTTGTCGATTCAACGGAGGGTTTATAAAATAATTTTAGCGACACAGAAACCCTAATTGTATTTGTTAGAGGGAGAGAAGTCACAGCGGGCTTAGAACCAGTCGACATAGTTTGTTAAGTTTGGGCAAGTTCAGCAACTGTAGCGGTGGGTTTTTGATTTTTTTTGCTTTTTAGACTTTACTTTCGGGCCCCACAACTTGTTTCGTTTTTTTAGGCTCTTGTAGTAGGTCATTTTAGTCAGGCTGGCCAGCAAGAACTCAGCCTACCCGCCGAGCGGCAGCCGGCGCAACCGCAGTCTCGCCAGCAAAGCCGGCAGTCTGGCAGCCCCCACTTCTGTTTATTCGTTTTCTTGCTTTCTGCCCTTGGCATTCCCCAAAAAAAATTATGAACCAAACTAAATTAAAGTCTGTCAGAATACCCTGCCCTACAACTTATACTATTTAGGCAGCAGTGATGTAGTCGTGTATGAGTTAAATGCGGAAAGGGCCACCGTATACAAGATACTCAATATTAGAGCGACTACTGTAGTCATATGGTACCTAGCAGCAGTCATGACCACGAAAAACGTGGCCCTCAAAACACTAATCGTAAGGAAAAGCATGAGAATTGTACATCCTTAATTAGCAACAGAAAACACATAGTTTTCACAGCAGCCTTATGTATCCTGATGTCATACTTTTCACTTCATTGCCACCACTCTCCCCTACAGGGAGTCTTGACCTTGACTATTCTTTCACTGTCCGTATGAGAACTGATATATTCTGATGCCTGATTTGAGATCGGTGGCAGTAGGTTCCAGATCCTTGCATGTCTACAAACATTTGATCTTCAATAACCAGATGCATTAAGACTCACTGTGCTGCAGGCAGAGATGGCCATGGTAGAAAGGTCAATTTGTATACTCTACACTATAGTGGTTAGTGCGTCTGAAGCTGTAGTTTTTTGGTGTGTAACAAGCTGATCTCTGAAGGCCTTACAGTCAGTCCGCGATCTTCTTAATAGTAATCCTCTATACCAGAGGTATACATGTATGTAGAAACGGAAGGTAACACAGCACCATATTGAAACTGGCAGTGTTGAAACATGCTGCGGCAGCATTGCTTGCTCGACTCTCAACATTCAGTCATCGAAATAGAGAGACTAACATGCCACTCAGAGCGCTCTAAAGCAGTCAGTGTTTCGTCATTTGTTGTATTTTTGTCTCGTCGGTACTAGTATTATGGTTGCCATAAAATTTAACTTTTTACAAAGAAGTTTAACTGCAGGGTTACAAGCACCCCTGTAGACATGCATACACACACACACACATGTGCAATCTTGCTTTTACAACAAAAGCCATCTTATATGACTTCCGTTATTTCAATGCTATTCAATTAACTTATACCAGTGCAACTTGTACATATACACACACACACTCCCACACACACAAACACATACAGAGCGTTTTCATTCCATTTCAATACAAGTGGAATGTGTTATTGCAGCCGTTAAACTATTTTGAAATGCAATACCTTTTTAATGAAACTATTTGTACAAATTGTTTAGGCCATTTAATTGAAAAGTTTGCACGGAATGTCTGCAACTGTCTGCGTGTGAGTGTTCGTGCCTTTATTTAAATAAATTTACAATTGCTTTATTACACTTGCATGCAATTGCTGGATTTGCACTGTATTTTTTTAAAGGAATTTGAGTTAAGTTGTTGGTAGGCTGATTACAATTAAAAAAAACAAAAACAAAAGAAAAAAAACATTTCTTTTAGGAAAGAAAAAAAAAAACACTTCTTTAAGTAGCAGTTGCAGTAGTTAAGAAAACATTCTTTTCTAACACTTCCAAAAGGAACCTTAATAGCGTTGAGAATTTATTGGAATTTTTTAATTGAAATTGATTGACAAAAAGATTAAACGTTTGCCATGTAAATAAATAAGTACAAAAGAATTTTGTTGATTAAGTGGATTCTTGGGCTTATTATTTCTTATGCAAATAAATTACGGAGAAATAGATTAAGAAATTAAAATAGTTTGTTGAGAATTACATTCACAGATACATACATTATAATGTATATATTTATTTAGTCGCATGTAATAAAGAGAATTGTAAATTTACTGGATGTGTATTTCTTTTAAATTGAACAAGCTCCCTATATCAATTTCACTTCTTTGTGCATTTAAGAATTAAAATTAAAATAAGGTCTGTGTAAAAAAATCACTTTCCTAGGAGAGATTCAAATTGTAATAGATTATATTTTTTGCTGATAACTTTATGCTTCTAACGCTGCAAATAAGCGAGTGCTCAGCCACTCGACTAATATGAGGTTTTTAAGTTCCACTATTAAGAAATGTATGGCTGGCTCAGTTACCCAGGGCTCAAAATGAAGCCATTAGATAAATATTGTTACGACTGTTAGAAATCATGATGTTTTTATAAACTCTCAGTTAACCTCACTTCTGTTATGAAATGCCTAAAAGTAGGTTTGCTCTAATCAGTAATTTAAATAGCTAGTGGTATTGTAATAGAGACGAAGTCAATAGAACTGTCATACCGTAAGGTAATGGATATAGAAAAATCTAAATTAATACAAAAGATATTGCAATTAAAAAGGTGATAGTTTTGGCATCAGGCGTAGCTGGTCCTCGACTTGAAGATCTCTGGCAGCTAAGTTGGAGTATGACTAGTGGTACGCATTTACGCGAGTTTGAGGTTGGTATTGTCTTAACTGCGCTACAATCTGCGAAAAGCTTATAAAACCATTCTGGTTCAAAGGTGTTAAAATTGTTCAAGTAAAGTGTTTTTAGCTGGACTGTTTAGCTGGATGTGTTTCATTTACAATTAAAGGATCCGCAATATCGTTTTTATTAAAGAGTAAAAACCTAATAATATGTTTTATGAAAGAAAATAAAAGAAGAATAAAAAAAACCAGAGGGCAGAAAGGAAATACTGGGTGAAGCCCTTATTAGTAAGAAGGTTGGTAAATATTTAAAAATTACAATGAATGTAGATATGCTCTATAAATCGCAGCACATCATTATATTTGTTGGTTTTTGCACTTAAACATTTTTATTTCTATTTTTAAGCTTGAATCTGTTTAATTTTTATCGCTTTTAATTGCAACTTTCAAACAAAACAAAAAAATATTTGCAGACAGAGCGAAAAAAAATTGTTGTCAGCTGTTTTCTGGATTGTAACTTGATGCTCTCTATGGAAAGCAAAAATTGTCATCAAGTTTGCATCAATTTTCAAAATTGTGAGTGTATTAGTAAAAAAGTGTGAATGTATTAAAACTTGAAAGGCAAAACTTGATCGTGTAACCCCCAAGTTAAATAAATCAAGCGTTAACATTTCTGGGAGTAGCATGTACCACTACTTCTGCAAGTCATCCTGTTACAGCCTTGGACTTTCGTCCCATTTTTTCCTCTCTGGAAGCACAATCTTATACCGTTCAATGAAACTGCATACATGATGCGGGAGCTTGTGTCGCTGTCGCTCATACGAGACTTGCATAATAAGTGCTCTATACGTGGCAAAATTCCATTATAAGCAGTGATTATGAATAAAACCTGTAAAAGATTGACACCAAAAGACTAAACCTGGGTGTTATATTTTTAAACAACTTTCATACAAGTGGTATCGCCATAATTTTCGAGATGAAAGTTTTAAGAGCTTGTTATGCTTTTGGGGGGGCCCACCATATGATGACAAAGATTTCACATGCTAAAATTAATGCAAATAATGAAGTGGAATAGTGTGGATTGAATAGGCAACATTGGGATGGAAATTCTTAAAATTCGCCATTGATAAGTAATCATAGCTGCAGAAAGTTCAATTTGTACAATTCGGTTCTCAAGTGGGAAGGTATTGCGAAAGTATGTATGTACTTGGGTTGTAAACTATGTGCGAGGAAACTCCAGAAAACTCTTTCAATATTTTTTTGTTGAACGTAACAAAACCGAATAAAAATATTATTTTACGTAGTCATAAATACTTTATCCTGTTTTTTTGTTTTCTTTAAAAATATTGATCGAACTCAAGCTCGATGAAACAATTAACAATTATAGTCAGGCTGAGCTACTTTGCAAGAATTTGTGGTTGAAAGGAAAATGAAAGTTTTCTTTAATTAATCAAGCAATTAAATATTGTAGTGATGAAACTAGTTCTTTCTGCACCAGCATAAGTCTACAATTCACTACAATTCAGCATAAGTTAATGAAACATGTGCCATTGAACACCTATAAAGCAGAATTCTTACAATAGATTCGTTTTAAAAGTGCTGCAACTTTGTAAATTTTTGTTAGAAATAGTTTTAAATGTTGTTTTATTTGAAGCATTAAAAAAGTGTGCTAAAAAATTTATAAAACAATTTTTGTTGATTATATGTACGAATATCTTTATACAAAAATATATACTTATACATATACAAATACTTATACATACATAAATGTTTCTTTGTTTGCAAACTCGTATAAAAAGTCAAGTGCCTGTTAAAATTTTCTTATGATTTCTGCAAATTGCTGACATTTATGACTAAGTTGTGAGAAAACAAAAGATTTAACTTAAACGCCATTTTTAAATGTAAAAAGCAGGCAATTGTTATAGTTATCTTTGGAGCATATGTTAGCATATTGCACACCCATACACTCATACACTCACACACGGACATAAACACATAAAAAGCAACTGTGACAAGAAAAACCACCTATTTTGCAGGAATTTTTTTTGAAGGGAAACTTAAAACTACCACCAAAAATATCAAATCTCTTGTTTACGAGAGACAAAGAGAACAAGAAGTTCTCTTGGCACAGGCGTGCAAAATCCAAAAATGTGCACTAGAGACTAGAGGGAGTGTGGCAGAATACAGATGTATTCTAAAACAGAACATATGTTTTGTTTGTTTTCATATTCATTTGCAAAAACAATTCAAGTATTTTTTTTTTGTTATTGTTTATCTTTGCAGATAGTTCTTCTACAAATACAACAGAGAATCCCCCATCGCCACCCTCTCCACAACATAATGGCTCTCTGAACAATAGCAACAACAATAATAATAACAATGGCACAAAATCGCCCTCCCCCCACTTATCATATTCAACTCATCACAGCCACCACCATCATCTCTCACAACAACCCCATCAGTCCTCTACACCCACCAGCTCCAGCGCAGGTCTCAATCATCATTCCTCACACTCCAATTCCAGTTACTTACTGCCCACCAGTTCGAATGAATCGGATGAGGAAGGTGAGGAAATCATAGAAGAAGATGATGGCACCGATGGTCCCTCAGATGGTTCTTCCCCCCAGGGGGACTCGAACCAAACAAAGCGCAAGAAAAAGACACGTACTGTATTTTCGAGGGCTCAAGTATTTCAGTTAGAATCAACATTTGACTTGAAACGCTATCTGAGCTCTTCAGAACGTGCGGGCTTGGCGGCCTCTTTGCGCCTAACGGAGACCCAAGTAAAAATATGGTTTCAAAATCGCCGCAATAAATGGAAACGTCAATTGGCAGCCGAGTTGGAGGCTGCTAACATGGCGAATATGGCCCATGCCGCTCAACGTTTAGTACGAGTGCCAGTTCTGTATCACGATGGCACAACATCTGGCTTTGTGCCACCACCACCGCCTCACCCACATGCCATGCAGTACTATGCTGCTGCGGCTGCACGCAATAACAGTCCACCACGACCACCCTTATCATCACTCGTATAGGGGGTGGGGTGTTTAACTGCAGCCGCTGTAGCGGCGGCTGCAGCTAGTGCTTCCTCAACTGCAACATCCTCGTCTACCACAACAGCTTCCACTACTTACGGACGACCCACAACACCCCTCTCACCACATCAGCAGCAACAACTCAATCATCATCATCACCATCATCATCCACATCCACATCATTTGGCCCACCAGGCTCATCATCACCATCACGCTCAGCACTTGCAGCATTTAATGCGTAATTCAACTCAATCTCCTTATCATCAACATCATGCCAACCAGTCCTCGTTAGTGGCAGCTCTAACACCTCTTTCTCAACACTCACATGACGAGTCTGAAGCAGATGAAACAGCCATAGATGTAGAAAACGAAGACGAGGAACAACAAAACTCAAATGCCCATGCGGAGGAAATAATGTCGGCAAAGTTTTCACAAGCAAACGGTCACTCTACCACTGCTGCTGCCCAGACAACACATGCAGCAGAACTGCTGATACCCAAAACCCAACATCAGCTGGCATTGGAAAGGCATCTTGTTAATGGTGTACACAAGCAATTGCTGGATATCGGCGAGGAGAAGCTGAATGGCAATTTGACTCACAACAGTATGACAGAACAAATAAAAAATCATAAAATTTATTGAGAACCAAAATAATGCTGTCATTAAAACTTGTCAGCTTTAAAGGCATACACTCAAAGAAAACATGAGTTAAACCTTTAAAATTAATGAAAGTAAAGTGAAGTATTTGATATTAAAAGAAAAAGAAGTTAAACGATTACAAACTAAGAGTAATCCATTCTGTTTCTGTTCCAAATAAATTGTCACTCTGTGGGTTCTTTTTTCACACTTGTGTTTTTGATTTCACAAATAAATATAAAATATATAAGAAAAACAAAAAATGGTTTCATGAAAAACGAAAAAAATCTGAACTATAATTCATTACTATAAATCCTTAACAAAAAAAAAAAAAAAAAAAAAAAACCCCCCCAAACATATTTATTGTTCCTATTTTATTTCTGTACATAAAAAACTACTTATAAATCGTAATTAATTTTAAGAAATGTATAATAATTCCAACTGTCACATCTTTTGTATGTATTTGTCTTATTGCTCAATATTTAATTCATATGTATATGCTGTACGTGAATTAAGTAAAATATATTAAAGTCATATCATGTAAATTACTAAAGAGTCGCATAAAAATATCTTAAAAACGCTATATTGTAATTAGCTTCCCTTAAAAACATGTATAAAAATTAAACAAAATTAAACAAAAATAGACCTCTAAGTTGTATTGACATTTTTTTTTTTAAATAACAATAAGTTGTACATATTTTCAATATTTAAATGTAGACATATTTTTTATTAGTTAAATTATAATATACACTCAACGTATAAAATGTTAATAATAAAATTATTGCTATTATAACAACAGAGAAAATAAATAAAAACATATTTGCTTATAAACCAATTGAAACGTTTTAATTTTTTATACAAGAATAAGTTTAATGTGAGTTGCCGAGACGCTCGACACTTCAGCTGAAGTTACATAGCCCGCTTTGGACACGTCGACGCTTTTCATGCTTTTTATGCGTTTTACGCGTTCGATGCGTTTCACACTACAAGTTACATACAACGCTTCGTGCGCGCCATACTTTCTTTTTTGTTTAGATCAGCTGTTGTGCAAATATTTTTAACATACAAACTCAATTTTAACCAAATCGAAAGTGAAACTGAAATTTTAAAAGAATTAATGGAATTCATAGAGTTCATAAACATTGTGTTGTTTGTGCAATAAGCGCTTACGAAATGCTCCAAAATAAAACTGGGTAGTTTTGGGTGTGTCCCTTGTATTTGGAACGGGAAGTGAGTGGTATCTTTGCAGCAACTTATAAAAAATTAAAAAACGAAGTCCATGAGCAGTTTCGTATTGCAACGAGAATGTCTCTTCCATATCACTTGTTTTAATAAATTGAAAATATTTGTAAACATAACAATGATGATACTCAGGAGGCAAACGCAATCGATAAATCGAATCCAAATTTGGTTAATGAAAAAAGTGTTGTAAAAAACAATTACGATTTGTTTTATTCGCGATAATGTTTATAAAATTTGTAACAAAACTTTTCTTTTTTATTAAAAATGTTTTTTTTTTGGAAAAAATTTTATAAATTATTTTACGACATAAAACTTATTTATCGATAATGTTGAGAGTAGGCACATCATTGGATATTAAAAACAGCTGACATTTTCTCATGATGCGTATAAAAGTAGAAAGTAGATCTACTTTATGCGTTCTACGCGTTCTACGCTTTGTGCTCTGTAACTTGTCACATACAAATGTACTGCTCCTACTTTTTTGACAACCGCGTAAAACGCGTCGACGCGTAGAAAGCGAACTAATTTTTTTCTCTCAAAATTCAAAAAAGGGATGATAAGTTGGTGGATAGAAAACAGTACAACTCAAAAAAAAAAAAATTTAAGCAAATTTAACTTTTTTAGCTCTTTCACATCTCACCAGAGGTCGGCAAAGTCAGTTAAATTTAAGAAAAAATTAGTACACAAAAAAGTTAACTGCCTCAGAAAATCAGGTGTCAAAAATTTATTTTTTAAACAGATTATATAGTTTAGTTGGTATATTTTTTGGTATATTCCAAACTTGGCAATATAAAAATTTGTGTTAAATATTACAGGTAAATCCAATTTTCTTCGCAAAAATTTTCGAGGCGCCCCAATTTCCATTTTTTCTTCTTCTTGGTGTTTTTAAATGGAATTCTACCTGAAGAAATGTGGTATGGGATTGGTGCCTTGAAAAAGCAAATACCGGCGAGAAAAAATTAATCGGTTTGATCATACATTTGACTCTTCTCATGGTTCAATTATGAACCAAAAAATGTTGTGATTCACTTACGAAGAATGTCCCATATAAAATAAGCTTATGATAAATATTCGCCATATGAGGACCAGTACCTCAAATTTATTTTATGCTGTTCAGAGCTTGGAGGACCTAATCCGAATTGCAAAAGATTTTTTGTGATAAAATTGTAGTGATCAACTAAGGCGGGCTGACTTAGCATTGTGGCATTGATTTTTAGATAGTTTTTGGCTTGGCGAAAAAAGTTTCACTATGAATCATCAAAAATACTTCCTCACCTGGAATATAGACTTTGGAACTTAGTCATGCTTTAACCCACTGAGCACCGCCATCATGACATTCGAAACAGCCACATGTTTGTATGTTAGAAAAACTTTGGACTCTTTCTGATGTTTTATGGGTAATAGCAGACTGCTCGATGAATCGGTTGTTATGTTTTATTTTATGAATTTCTAATTTATTTTTTATTGAAGAATTATCCTGGAGGGTCCCTTAGGAATAGCAGGATACTCTTTATTTTAATTATACTGGCTGGAGGGCTCCGTAGTGATCGCAGGCAGTCTCTTATTTAGTTATAGTTACATTATTATTTGAGCCGTTCAGGGACCCTGTGCTTGGTGTATGGCAGGCTCTTTTTTGTATTACACTGTACAACACATGATTTCGGGACTCAATTCTGATAATTGTTTATGAAAGAAGCCCCGAAAAGAAGAACTTCTGCATCATTCGTTTGGTCTTGGTATCTCAAATAATAATTTAAAAATAAATTTCAACTTAGTAAGTATCGTGTAGGGGAGTTTGTCACGTTTTAGGCTCTTTTGTTTGTCATAACTCGAGAACCACTTGTTCGATTAAGTTGAAATAAATTTTAAAAAATTAGGAACTACAATTCCTTTAATTTTCTTATACAACGTTTCGCTACATAAGCAAAAGTTTCGCAGTTATAAATAAATGTATGCAGAAAAAAAATATTTTTTGTCTAAAAAAATGAATTTTTTTAAATTTTTAATTTATAAAAAATCCAAAATGGTAAAAAAGTGTCAAGTTCTATTACTTTCACGTAGAGTCGCATAACCTATGAACAAAATGAGACATAAATCATAAAAATCGATGGACGCGTTTCGCTTTTATTAGAGTTATGACAAACAAAAGAGCTTAAGACGTGACAAACTCCCCTACACTATACTTACTAACTTCAAATTAATTTTTAAATTATTATTTGAGCTACCAAGACCAAACGAATGATGCAGAAGTTCTTCTTCATTTTGGGGCTACTTTCATAAACAATTATCAGAATTGAGTCCCGAATCAATCACCTGAAAAATGTTGTACTGTATAGTATGTACTTATAGTATGAGGAAAAGACTGGAGGACGTTAGTTTAACAACCTTCAGGTTTTATTGGTATCAATCAATTCCTTCTTATTTTAAAATCTTAACTCTATTTATACTAAACTAATTGTACTGGTTCTGTTTGCCCTTGCTGCTGTTTGCCGTTGCTGCTGTCTGCTGCTTTAGTGTTGTTTTGCCCATTATTACTAATCATACCGTCAGCATATTTTGCAATCAATTATTTCTGTGACAATTAAATCTGATTATTGCATACGCTGCAATATCAGTTCATTGACCTATCTCCATCTTGACTCTGTTTTTTTTGCAATATTAGCCAATTGTGCTGTTGGTAAACTTTCGCTTGTTGTTGTTCCGTTGTTATTGTTAAGATTAGTAACTCACAGCACGGTAATAATATAATGAGTAGTTGAAACCCTTCCCACGATATTTTCATGGCTTTAAAATGTATGCAATGTGTACAAAATATTGATAAATAATAGACTAGACTTACGTTTTTTTTTTTTTACCATTCAAAATATTTCATATATTACTTAGACATTAAGAAATGACCTGCAAAAAACTTCAACGGCCTGTGTTATGTACATGTACCTCACCATAAACATTGACAGCCACATTTTTGCTGTTCAACAAATGAAAAATTTTAAACGTATACAGTTTTGTTTGCTGGGTTATTAGTTGTATATATTAAACAAAACACAAAAACACTCACAATCCGTAAACAATTAGCAATTTATGTACGCGAAAGTATTTTATAAAATGTATGAAATTTCGTACAATTCAACACGTCAACCAACACGACTGACAACAATTAAATGTGCAACAAAATGCTGCGATTTAAATAAATACTTTGTGCAAATGTGTGTGTGTGTGTGTGTAAGTATTGTATTGTTTTAATTTTAACATGTTAAAATGTGTGAGTGTATTTTATATTATAGTACTTAAACCAACAATTGTTAACAATTGTTGCAACAATATTTTATGTTTAGTTGCGCTGGCAATTAATTGTAAATGTGTGCTCTTTTATTCTGCTCCATTGTTTAGCATTTGCTAAAAAAATACAAATGTTTTACAATTAGACGCTGCCTCTTTTTTAATTGCAGACATATTTTTTTTTGCTGCTGTTGTTGTTGTTGTTGTTGTTGTTGTTATTATGTTAATGCCACAATAAATACCACAAACAATGCAACCAAATTTAAGTCATTGTGCTAAGGACGTTTCAAAAACTTTCATCAACAGCAGACGATTTTAAAAATCTCTTTCATAAATTCCAACACTTTTCACTTTATTGTGGCAGTTGTTAGATGCATTTAAGGTGAATGCACAAAAATAAACTAAACATTTCCACAACTTATTTATTATTCTTAAATAAAAAAAAAAATTCATATTCTAATCAATATTTTAAATATTAAGCTTTTTTCAAAATTATAACTTCGTATAAATATTTTGTATGTTTTACGAAAAACAAGACATTTTTTTCTCCAAGTCTGCAAAAGTTAGTTTTCATTTTAATGTAATTTAAGCAAATAATACATGACCGCCAGCTAGAGACATTTAAACATTTTTCTTAAAAAGTATTGATGTATATACGGAGTGGCAGAATTTTATTGTCGAAATCGTAATCTACGACGACTAATGCTAAGAAGGTTTGCTAGAGAAAAAAAAACACGGGTCTAAAATTTGCTTTTGCGTCTGCTAGTGAATTCTAAAAATTTTTCGTTACCCAATGATACTCGACACTTTGCATTTGATCACCCAGTACTATTCAATACTTTTAACGGTTATTTGAATATTCAAAAAACTAAAAGTTAAAGATCTGTTTTCCGCCCTTAAGTTTCCAGCATGCCACAATGCTGCCGACACATCATTGGTGTCAATCAAGTTGTCACTAGATTTGAAATCTCTTGAGAAAATATAGAAAAGTTTCTGTAGCAATACGATTGAGCTGTATTCTTTTTTCTGTAAAATTGTGTTCTTGGTTTTCTGGAATGATTACACTGTGCTAGTTGAAAAAACCGTCAGACGGGGCACCCAGTGGGTAAATCTAATTCAGTGGTGCTAACCGCTTTTTAGGTTAGCTCTTGTTTTTTTTAGATATACGGTTATTTTAAAAATGGAGGAAGTAGGACAAAGGGTTTAAAATATTAAAAAAAAAAAAAAAAAAAAAAAAACCAAAATTCTGCAACAAAATTATCTTTAAAGCGGCTGTGCCAAAATTGTGAAATTTGACATGTCCAAAGTTCATAGGGTGCTGATGAAGGGTGTTTCCTACCCAGAAACAGCCGGTTGTCCACCTGGCTATAAATATTCTACTTTTCAAATATGAACTTAATTATTTGTTTGCTTTAAGAGCCAATTGAAATGTATTAATTTAGGTCCAAAAATATATTTTAAAAAAGGTTCATTTTTGGACCTAAATTAATATATTTTACTTTTTTTTACTTAATTGATATTGATTAAAAAATGACAAACCAAGGATTAAACTTGAGCTTGAAAAAGTAATTTAATATAAAAGTATTTCTTTGAAAAACTATTTAATACAGCTTCAGATCGTTTTTATATAAAAATTTTTATTTACAATATTATTCAATATTTCGATAACAATTTGTTATCATCTTCACGATAATATTTGTAATTAAATTGAAAATGTTGAAAAAATTTTTGATTTAAAAAATTTTTTTTAATCAAAAATTTTTTCAACATTTTCAATTTAATTACAAATATTATCGTGAAGATGATAACAAATTGTTATCGAAATATAGAATAATATTGTAAATAAAAATTTTTATATAAAAACGATCTGAAGCTGTATTAAATAGTTTTTCAAATAATTAAAAAGATCAAATAAATATTATATATTTAATAAATGTATTTCAATATCATAGTTTGATAAAATTAAAATTTCAGTAAAAATTTAAGAAAATTATTTTTCATTAAAAATCTTTTTAATCGGTTTAGTAGTTTAGAAATACAATTCTTTTTTCGATGAAAAAAATTAAAATTTTTGCATAAGTTTGAAATTTTTTGTTCAACAGCATAAAAAATCTAAAAATAAAGTTATGCTGATGAATTTTGCTACATTCATAAAAAATAAAGTTTTAAACCAAAAAAGCCTTAATTGTTTAAAATCGATGCACAACTTTGTAATTTATGCACAAAAAATCAAAAACTGCAGTTTCAAACGGTCACCAGACCAAGCCTCAAAAATTAAAAAAAAATTTTTTTTTACTTTAGGTCTTATAATAGACCTTAATGCTTTCTGCATTTTTTCAGCCGTCTATATGCCGCCGACATTTCATTGTTGCTAAACAACGCAGAAGTAGACTCAAAAAGTCTAAAAAGAATGTTGGAAGCCCAAATTCCAAAATTCTCGTGAACAAAATGAGAATCAGAAATATTCAAACAAACTTTTTATACACAAAGCATTTTACGTCTTGCAACACCTTTACTTTTCTTAGCACTTTCTTACAACAGGTGACCCTCAGTTTTGATTATTCCAAAAAATTTTTTTACCGGTAAGTTGTAATAATCAAAATTGTTTACCATCCAGTTTATTCTTCACTTTTATTAAAACTAACCTTTAGTTAACGCTAACCTTAACGCCACGTCGTAATAATGGCCCTTACCCCCGATTTTTGACTTGGGATTTAAATAAAAATTAGTAAATTTTCCTTAAAATTCAAGTTGGATTTAAAATAGCTTTCTGTTTTACAGTCTAAAATTATTTTTGGTAATTAATGGTAATAAAAGTACGGCAGCACAATGTAGGTGTCAAAAAATTATCGATAACTCAATAAAAAACAGCTGTTCAAACAAATTTGGAAGCATGTGAAATTGTGAAAAGTTTAGAAAATAACAAATTGTTTTGTAAAAATTATAAAAATGAGTAGCAAAAATGATAAAAGGACTCCCAATTTCACTGCCACAGAAGTTGATTATCTTCTGGAAATAATAAAAAATCAAATTATGCAAGAAAAAAAAACATGTGCAATTTTCTTAATTTGCAGAACAAAACCAAACTGTCTAAATCATATGTCAATACGAAAAACTCAAATCGATTTTAAATGGGCACGGCAGGCCGTTTAAGTTTGATTTAAATAGCAACTGTTTGACTTAATTTTGTATTTAAGTCAAATTTAAATTGAAATGTCATTTAAAATCCAAGTCAAAAATTGGGGGTTAGAGTTAAAACTCTAGTCTACCAAAACTATTCTGCACTCAGCAAACTTTGTAAGTAAAATTAACTGGAAACATGTTTTAAAATAAATGAAACTTTATTTAAAAACCGTTCTACTTATTTTTTATTTAAATTTTCTAATTGTTTGATATGAATTTAAATGTTAAGAAACTTACGGAGCCTAATCGGTAAAAATAATAGTTTTTCCTTTATAGTATGTTTGAAAAACTAATTTCTGCAGTTTCAGTCGTTTTTTATATAAAATTTATTAACAATAATAATAAATATTTCGCTAGCAAACTGTTGCAGAAATTAAATTTTCAAAAATTAAGCTGATTAAATGAAATTTATATATTTATAGTATGTTTCCATTACGAGTTGAATCACCCGTTTCGCTTTCTCAATTATATTTATGAATCACACTGTTTACACGACTCGTCTATGTGCTTCGACTTGACTTTTATTCTAATAAGACAGCATACATTTTTCATTAATTTTGTGAAACAAATTTTTCTAAATGGACAAAAATAGTAAGTGAAAGTGTGTTGCAATAAAACCACATTCACAAGGAGTTGGCATTATAGGGCCTTAAATACAACCCGGAACTTAATCTTTATTTTTATGGCACAATTACGTGTTCTTTGTTTTTTTTATTGTTTACAATATTCGATTTTGACAGATAGTGCAGACAAACTTGAGATATAAATTAGAGAAGACAGGAATTATTCGAGCTTCGCGTGTGGCTTCAATATTAAGCTACTTTATTTGCTCTCAAAACTTTGTATAGCGAAGCGCGTTGCTTTGCTCCTGATTAGGGTGTTAAGCACAAATAGAGAGCGAAGTACATGTTGTGGAAACATTCTATTATTTTATCGGCCAAATAATTAATGCCTAATCAACTTGTAAAACAGTTTTATGTTTTCTTCGGTGGTGATTTTTTACTTCATCTTATTTCATTATACAGTGAAAGTTCGATATTACGAACTTCCTTATAATGAAAAACTCAATATGGCTTGAAAAAAACCTTTTTTATTGCAAAGTTTTTCATACAAAAATGCTTTGTAGCTATAACGAAAAAATCATGAGCTATAAAGCCTCTATATAGCGAAGTATTTTTTCAAAATCCTCTATACAACTACAGCCTCATCACAGCAAAAACAGAATAACGAATAAAGCAAAATTAAATTTTAAGCAAAATGAGGAAGTCCCTTCTTAAAACAACGAAAGTTAAATAAATGTCTTTGCAGGTTAATATATAAAGTGCCACAAAATTGCGTCAACAAACAAAAATAACACAATATTTTACCAAAATGTAATAAAATAAAAAAATAAAAAACATACACCCATATTCATAAAAACTATCGAAGTTTTATTACACGTTTATTTGACAAATATTTTGTAGAAATACGTCAAATAAGAGCTTAATAAACTTACAATAATTATTATGAATATGGCCTATAATTTTTTATTTACCTCTTAAATAGTGAATTTTTTTTAGCTAGTATTTTCGTGTAAAATAGAAATTGGACAAAAAAAAAACTGTAGTTGTAACGAATTTCTTTTGTATTTCTTAAAATTTCGTTATACTAAGGTTTCACAGTGCATATGTATAACGAATCGATAGCTATAACAAAGTATTTTTCGATCCCCTTTAGATTCGTTATATCGAAGTTCCACTGTAGTTTTCCTTCTATCTGTATTATCTCCGTTTTCGATTCACCAATTTAATTTTTGTACTGCAAAGCCTCTGCTGAGACTCGAACATGCAACATCCATCGCAGCCATCTCAACAATCAGAACAAATTCAACAACAATAAATTTAAGTAAAGACAAGGTATGCTACAAATGTATGTAAAAAAAAAAATTATAAATATTTACATACATATTAACAGTTTGGGGTCTTCATATATGTATAACATAAGTTACTACTGTCATTATTAACTGTGACCGAAAATCCGTATTTATCTGTTGTTAGTTTTTTAAAAAACTGTAGAAATCAGTTAAAATTCGAATTTTATTCGTTTCTAACGTTTTGTCATTTAAAAATAACGCACTGATTACTTCTGTAATAAACTGCGGTCAGTTACTGCACAGATATTCTGAGTGTTTATCATTTATAATTTAGTAGCGGTACTCAGCGTTTGGTGCGTTTTTAGTTGCGACTATTTGCGTTTGCGATTATATTGCAACTGATATTGAGCACCCTTTTTAACAACTTTGCAAATTTTATTGCACTCCAAATAACAGCTGATAAATTAATACACAATTCTTAATTTTTCACGTTTTATTTTTTTGGTAATTACTGCTGGCTCCATCTCTACTATTTTTTGTTTGCTTTGTTTTAAAATGTCAGCTGTTCGAGTGTCAGTGTTGCAAACACAATACTCATGCGAAAAAAGCAACACGTAAGTAGCGGTGCGTAAATGCAAAAATATTGCGAGTGCAACCTTGTATATTTTGTTGTTGGGTTGCAAAGAAAAAGCAACGATTTCTTGCACTCGCACTTACGCAAGACATTTGCACCAAATAATGAACTGCGCTAGTGTTTTTTGGCAACGCTGCAAAAAATATCAAACAACTGATGTCTTGTAGCGTTTGATGGTTGAAACGCGGAATTTTCTTGCTTTAAATGTCTTAAATCATATTTAAATGAAGAAAATTTAGCGTTTAATCTTCACTTATGCAATGATTTACTAGTTTAAACCTAAACTAACTTAATGAAATTTGAAGATAAACTTTTTGGGCGCTGGAGTCTAGTACAAAAAGTTAAATAAAAAAAAATTAGCAGCTACTTATAATAAACCATTAGTCATAAATTTTCCCCACCAAATTAGCCAATTGCAAAATTATACATTCCACTTCGTTCAAACATTTCACAATTTGGTAAAAAAAAAAGTCCTCAATTTTCACAACAATGGGGACTCCTCATCCTTAACAAATGTTTTGTACAATAAATATGATATGAATAGAAGCAAACGACCACAGGACTTGTCTGTCGCAGTTTAATCAAATGTGTTTAGCTGTTTTTTTTTTGTTCTTACGATTTGATTGATGAGAATTACTTTACAATGACTGTCATTGTATTTCGTATTTTATTTTAAGTCATTTTTCGTTTACCATCCATTTATTTATTCACTCATTTGCTTAAATGTACTTGTCGTATTCGCGTAAATGATAAAAATAGAGTTTGAATGTTCATTGTTTTAATTCAGTTTTATTTAGTTCACTTAAAAGAGAGATAAAATAAAATTGTATGGAATAGAAACGAATGCAACTGAAAATGACGAAATATGTATTCCTTTTCACCATCCAAATCATCAACAACATTAATTCATCTTTATGACAAACAGTTCTATTTGAATATTGTTTTATGTTTTTTTCCCAGTCTCTCCCTTTGTTTTTCTTTCGTTTGAAAAAAAAGTTAGATGAATATAAAGGGTGTTTTTTTTCCGATGTATAGAACTTTAAGTTGCAATAAAACAACGAATAACATGAATTTTATTTATCCGAAAGATAATCTTGTGGCATTACATCTTAAAAATGATTTCTGGCATATGACCGCCATGGCTGGCGCGGATGTAGTCCAAACTGGACGTCCAATTTTCGATGACTTTTTCCAACATTTGTGGCCGTATACCGGCAATAGCACGGCGAATGTTGTCATCCAAATGGCCAAGCGTTTGTGGCTTATCCAAATAGACCAATGACTTTACATAGCCCCACAGAAAGTAGTATAGCGGTGTTAAATCACAAGATCTTGGAGGCCAATTCACAGGTCCAAAACGTGAAATTAGACGGTCATCAAACCTGTCTTTCAATAAATCGATTGTGGCACGAGCTATGTGACATCTTGTTGCGCCGTCTTGTTGAAACCACATCTCCTGGACATCATGGTTATTCAATTCCAGGAATGAAAAAGTAAGTAATCATGGCTCTATACCGATCACCATTGACTGTAACGTTTTGGCAATCATCGTTTTTGAAGAAGTACGGACCAATGATTCCACCAGCCCATAAAGTGCATCAAACAATCGGTTTTTCTGGATGTAACGGTGTTTCGATATACACTTGAGGATTAGCTTCACTCCAAATGCGGCAGTTTTGCTTGTTGACACAGCCATTCAACCGGAAGTGCGCTTGATCGCTAAGCAAAATTCTCTCATGAAAATCGGGAACAAGGGCAATCTCGTTATGTTGTAAAATTGCACTATTTCAAGCGTTGTTCAGGCGTAAGTCTATTCATGATGAACAGTAATGCCAACTTAAAGTTCTATACATCGAAAAAAACCACCCTTTATATTCATGCTCTGGCTTTTGCCAAGCCAACGATTTTCTATAGTTCGGCATGTCGGAACTTTGGTTTGACTTTCATAATATTCCAAATAACCGGTATTTGACCAGTCTTTGTACTCTGTGACACATTTATTTTTGCTGGGCGTACGGTAGTTTTCCGGGAGAAGGGAGTTTTTTTATGAATGTCAAATTCTGGCTTACAACACTTTTCGAAATAACCGGGTGGAGGCATTTCTTACTATATGATATGCAGAGTTCAGGCCTAGCTTAGAACAGTTTCGCAAGCAAGGACATGACTATAAGCATTACGTTGCTTATCCATATTAAAAAGAACTTAATAGTCAGCGATATTATGACATTTTGCAAAGCCACATTATCCACATGGACCTTATGTTACAAAATTTTTGTTTTTGGTACCGCTTCCTAACCTGCATTGTAGAATTTTAATGAACATTTTATTACAACAAAAACATTTTGCAAGCGCTCAACGAAAAAATGTACATGTTATAGTGGGAGAGGTGTCTATCTCCGTCGCAATGTCGAATCGACTTAAATGTCTTCTCTGAATTTTGCTCTACTGCCTTACAGAGAGCTCTGAAGGGAAATTCAACAGACCAGGTAACTGCATACCAGTGTTGCCAGTTTATTTATTTTATAGATTTAGGGGTTTTTTTCTTTTAGGGGTGTTAAGTTCTTTCGGGAAAAATTTAGGGGGAACAATTTATTTTTCTGATATTTTTAGGGGATTTCTGTGTTTGGTTGAACGGTAAAATGGAATTAGAAGATTTTTCATCCGATTCATTTGAAGACTTTAACAAGTAAAATTAAATGAGATATTTTATGTTCAGCTGGTAGCTTCAAGTACATAATTTTGCAACTGGTAATTTTAAGCACTTTTTTGTGTTGAGTTGAATGAGTTTTTTCCTTATGGGTCGTTTCTTTGAATTTTTTCCGAAAACTTAGAAACTCTTAATATTTTTGGAGAAACCTAAATTTTTCTAGATACGCAGATAACAATTTCCAGCTGCCTATAAATATGTACTTAGATCTTAAAATATGTGAATACAAATAAATCGAAAATTTATAATAAATATACATACATATAATCAGTTAATTTTTACTTCTTTTTAATTGGGTTAAGTTTAACAATTTTATGCATTTTCCACATCGTTAATGCATTAATATTGGTGATTCGCAAACTAAAGCAGAATGTTCACCAACATTTTTTAGGGGGATTTTGTAGAAAAACATTGAATTTTAGGGGGTTTTAAAACTTTTCTGGCGGGAAGAAATACATTAACCTGGGAACACTGCTACATACGAGGTCTGATAAAAAAATAACTGTTAATTTTAATTTTTTCAAAAAGTATTTATTTATTCATCAATAACTAGCTTGTCCCCTTGAAAGTAATCCCCCTCAGATATAGCGCACTTACACCAGCTTTTTTTTGAATCCTCGAAACACTTCTGAAATGCGCTTTTTGGCATTATCAACAGCTCCTGTTTCGATTTTTCTTTTATCTCCTCAATCGTAGCAAAACGTTGTCCTCTCATCGATGTTTTCAGTTTTGGGAAGAGAAAAAAATCAGTCACTTGCTGTTTTGCTATCGAGTGGGTGTTTTTAAAGAAAAAATTTTATATTTATTTGTTAAGAAACTGGAACTAGAAAGTCCACATATTTTTAATTTTTATTTTATTTAGTAAATATATTAAACAATAATCATTTGTATGCAGGTAGTGTTCCTAAGCAATTCCCTGGTGCGCTGGATGGTAGGAAATCCTGGGGCCAAATCGTCACATACGTGATCGAATGAATTTTTGGCCTTGTGGTTGTTGTTCATTTTGTTTTTGTTTTATATTATTTTTACTCGATAGTTCATTCGACATCGAATGCAACGATTTGGCCCCTGAGTTTGCCGGAGGAATACCAGTGTTCACTGCTTCAAAGTACTCATGCAAATGTCTATGCAAAAAAATACTTTTAAATTTTAAAACACTCCAAAAACTATTTCCGCACTTTCAAAATGTTTGCTTTTTTATTTTGTATTTATTTATGTATGTATTTGCTTTGGCTTGTCAGAGGCAGCTGACCAGTTTTAAGAAGGGCTGTATTTAGACAAGAACGATTTAAAAGGCCACTATTTTGCTTTTGTGAATTAAATACTTGTTATTTTGTTTAAAATAAATAAAACCGTACGTTTTATAACGTTGTCTGAAAAAAAAGAACGCCACGTGTTCTAATGTACGACTCTGGACTAGGTTGAGCTACCCCAGCAACCAGCGGAAACGTATCGTTTTCAAGACTGCAATAAAAAACCAACCAAAACTTTATTTTCCCAACCTGGTATGTCTGTGACATAAATAGCAAATATTTCATGACGTAAGCCCATGCGAGCGCTAGCTGTCGATATAGAGGAATCCAAATTGATTCGAAATCGAACGACTACATCTCGATCGCCTACATTTTCTTGTGACATTGAGGAACAGCCAGTAAGAAAGAAATAAGAAATAGAGTAGGAGTAAGACCGGAACCTTGAGGTACCCTCGAATTTATCTTGAACTCATTTGGCGATAACCCATTTGCAACACCACGTATAGTGCATTCTCTGCGGAAATTCGATATGAATCGAGAGGAGTCGTTACTGACACCGCCAAAATTATTAAGTTCTTGGCGTTACCTAATGTTGATGGACGCCATGGCAGGTCATCGTATCAATATATTATTTTATTTATTTTTAAATTGGCAAATCAATTTATTTCTATTTTCAGATACAGCTCAATACTTTTGAGAACTTGCTCTAAAATGGGGCCTGTGTTCATTTTTTACTTTCGTTTTTAGGGGCCTTATTTCATATGAATCAACTTCTCGATTTTGGGCACTTGACCTCTTTTTTAAAAACTAGCTCCCTGTATGCTGATCGAAAAGTTTGTACTAAGAAAACGCTTGTTGCCACAATTCTGTTTAATATTTAAACAATTTCATTGAAGTGTTATTTAATTTTGTAATTTTTCTTAACATCAGACAATATTAACATGCTGAGTGGATTTGATGTAACAATAAAAACTGTCTATTTGTTGGCTTCTTTCCATATTATCCACTTAACGTAATAAGAAATTTCTTTAAAAAAACTAAAAATCATCAAAAATGAACAATTTTTTTGCATTTATTTTTCGTTGTTATAAAAGATACTTAAATAATAAAAAAAAAAATAACAAATAAAAAGCCAAACGTTAGAAGCTACAAATTAATTCGAATCTGAAAAACGTTGAGTGGCACTCAAACCACTGCAGCAGAAAACGAAGAATGGAAATTCAACTTTATTTGGTTGAAATTTTCCATTTTTGGCTAAAAAGGGTTCAGCTTTTTTTGTGCCATTATTGTAGAGTTATTATTATTTTGAAACTTTTTTTTAGGAAATATTTATTTGGCAAAACATATTCGTACGAGTACAGGCCTTAATTTTTTATATGGATGCAGTCAAGTGGCTTGAGCATTTTATTTAAGCGCATGAATGGATATTTTATTTTTCTATATGGTCTTGAATATAATTTTTTATTTTAGTTTTTTTCTGTTTTTTTTTTTTGCTTTTTGTTGCTTATTTTTAAATGATATAACAAAATCTAGAGTAAAAACGAAAAAAAAGAGATAAAATTTCAATTCATTTGTAGAAAATGTAAAGAAAATTGTTGCAAAATTAAAAAGAGATTGGACTAAAAGCTACAATTAAAAATAGGCAGCATAGGCGTGAGGCAAAGTTTTGTAACACTGAACAAATTTTGTGTAAATTTTGAACAGATATTTAAAACGCCACAAACTGTTTATATACCATATATATATATATGTATATATATATATATATATATATATATATATATATATATATATATATATATATATATATATATATATATATATATATATATATATATATATATATATATATATATATATATATATATTGTTAAAAATTCACACGGACTATAACCAATTAAAAATAAAATATTTTTAATAGAATTTTTTTTGGACTCGAGTTCGAATCCAAAATAAATCGGACATTTACAAGCCAATTCAAAATAATTTTTTTTTTGGGACATTGTGAACAAAAATATGTACTTATGTAATTAGAAATTTCAGTATTTGCTATTACGTTCTCTGATCACCAAGCACGTCATTTGGTAAGCGAAATTTTCATTGGTATACATATGTGTCAAATAACAAATATTGCATAAAAGAGATGTATTTTGTACTCCATGCTAACTGCTTTTAAAGCAGACACAATGTTCTTAATTTCATATACAGAGGACTTTTTGTATAAATCTATATATTTTGGTCGATTTTTTACCTCACTGACCGTTTTCCGGAGGACAACGAAATATCCACACAAAAATTTCGAATATATACTCAAGATATACTGCCTGTTCCTCAATGTCAATTTGAATTCCTCTATGTCGACAGCTTGCGTTCGCATGGACTTACGTCAAGAAATTTTGGGCATTTACTTCACAGAGATGCCAGATTGGTAAATTAAAATTTGGTTGATTTTTTATTGTAGTATTGCAAAAAACGACTAAATTGTTCTTGTGTGGCTGTTCTGGTGTTATTTATTTTTGTTAAAAAACTGGGAGTTTTCTATAAAAACTCCCATGTGATAGCAAAACAACAAGTGCTTGATTTTGACATTCGTGTTCACAGTGCTGACGATATGATCGATATTGGGGATTCGGATTTTGTATGAATACACTTACGTTTTTTCAACTTGTCGATCGAGTCATCGTTCGAATAAAAGAGCGTCATAGAGGAACCCAAAGAAAATTTTCTTTCGTTTAGAAAGCGAACAATCCCACAACTACGACATTGAGGAACAGGCAGATATGCCATAAAAGTACCTGCAGCTCAAAAAAGTAATAATTTAATAATGGTATTAAAGCAACACGAAACTTAGAGGTTAAATACAAAATGAATGTTTTAAAAAGTATGATTTCTGTTGGAGAATATTTAAATCTTAGCAGCTGAAGTTGTGTTGGTGGGGATATTAAAACTGATTTAATAAAAATGTTAAACACAAATGCTAAATACATATGTTCAGATGCATAAAAATTTAAGAAAAAACTAATTTTTTCAGCAGTTAGCGTGAGCTACTAAATGTTATTAAAAGAAATTAGCCTAAAGTACAAACTACAATCTTTAGTATAAAATTTTTTATTATTATAGTTATTAGTTATTAATATTAAATAGATATTTTAATGTATTAATTCAGGTCCAAAAATTAACCTTTTCAAAAAATATTTGCTGTATTTTTCAGCTGTCTATATGCCGACGACATTTCGTTGGTGCTAATCAACTCATCAGTAGACTTGAAAAATTCCTAAAAGTTTCTTTAAGTTTTTTTCCACAAAATAAACAGGCTTTTATCATCAAATAAATTTATTTTCTAACTTTCAATTTCCAATTTACCCATTATTTCCTAAAAATTAAGTTTTTGAGCAAAATTAATTGGCATCACTGTTTACATCACATACACACCTGATACCCATCGTTTGTATCTTGCCAGAGACAAGTTTTACGTTTTATGAAAAATCAAACCTATGAGAAAAATTATACATTTTTAAAATTAAACTTCATGAATACGCCTAAAATGCCATGTTCATCAATCAGCGGGGATGGCTGGATGGTAGTGTAGCCTGCCATCAACCTGCACGTCTATGGTTCGATCCCGCTGGGTTCCTTTTGTGTTTTTCTGTTTGTTTATAAAACAATTAATGCGGTAAAAAATTTTCTCCATATCTCAAGCAAAGCGGACATTTATAAAACGATTCAATTAAGATTAAGATCACTAAATTGTCTGGTGGCTTCACAATCGGTGCCCGAAAATCGATGTTTTATGACAAATCTATACACATATAACCTTTTGGCAAAGGCTATAAATAAAAAAGAAATATAATAAAAAAAAATATTTTATATGTGTTTTATTTACGTTCACTTTTGAAACACCAAAATGGATAACCCATTATATACCCTTTTGATAAAGGATATAAAAAGAGTCGTCTTGAAGAAAGAGCCAGTAAGTCTTCAACTTTACTCTTCTTGTCTTGTTTAAATATGTTGATCACTCCAATTTTATTACAAAAATTTTTTTTTTCTAAATATTGGGGAAGAGGAAATCGAACTACAACCCCGCTAAAATCATTAACAAAAAGATATCATCAATTCAATTCTTTTTATTCAAAAAGTAGTTCAATAATACCCGTATGTTTTTGGTGACTTTCAAGAACATTTTGATGGAAAAATGTCAGTTCAAATATGAATTTAATTATTTATTTGCTTTAAGAGCCAATTGAAATGTATTAAAGCAGGTCCAAAAAAACAAACACACTTTTATGAATTTTTCAAGTCTACTGATGAGTTGATTAGCACCAAGGAAATGTCGTCGGCATATAGACAGCTGAAAAAGACAGCAAACATTTTTTAAAAGGGCTCATTTTGGACCTGAATTAATGAAAAATGTTAGTATTCGTAGCAGTTCTGGTTGTGAAGATCTTATTCTTTCCACCAAAAACTGAGTGACCCGGTGCCCGACGCAGGCAGTAGGATGGCTGGGCTTTGCTGCTTAAAAACATTATGCAAAGTTTTGGCCTCTTAGCAATTGGGGTGCTGATGAGCGTTGTGGTGTAGGTGAAACAGGTAACGATCCCAGCCATAAATCTTCAACTTTACATTACTTGTCTTCTTTAAAAATGTTGCTCACTACAATATGACCATAAAAAAAAACTTTCTCAATTCTGAGGAAGTAAAATCGAACTAAAGTCCGATAAATTAAGTCACAAAAGGTTATTTTATTAGATCCGTCTCGCCAAAAAGGGAGACAATTCTTCTGGCCATCACGCACGCTTTCAAGTTTTATTTATTGGTAAGCTTGATTTTTTGCTGCCCACTAAAGTCTGCCAAGATCCACTTTAATGTAAATTTTTTTCGCTTTCTTTTGACTACCAAAAAATAAATAAAAATGAAGTGCCCCCAACTTATTTTGTATGAGAACAATATATACTGACGTTTTTTTCTCTCTAGAAAACTGCATGAAAAAAAGGATTTTTTGGTTATTTTATGAGCAGCTTTTCTGTGATTTTTTTTACCCTGCCATTATTTTGGTAATTTTCCCCTACTTGTGTTTATGAATGCCAGGATAAACACATACATGTTCGCAAGTACGTGCATGTGTCAGTACGTATGTATGGTCTTATAATGCATATATGTATGAAATTTACCATCACATGTGCCCTACAGAATCTTTGGTAAAAGTATCAAAAGGAAAAAAAAAATGTTTCATAGACATTTTAGGATGAGTCTTATTGAATGCCTGCAGTAATTTCTTAATTAGCTTCAATAAGCATAATTGTTTAAAATGTATTTTCTGGCTGTATTTAAAGCATACCCTGGCAATTTGAACAAAGTTATTTAGTTGGTTTTAAGTAGTAAAGTGTAGTCAATGTTTAATGCCAGACCACGTTAAATGTTTCCAATTATCAAATTTAAGTACATAAATTCGTTTCAGTAATTCCTGGGAGATGGACACGATATTAAAGCTGCTTTCCAACAAAGGAATGGAAAGAGTAAGAAACGGACTCGACAAAACTAGAAGTTCTTACTTTGTGGGTGCCATAATTATTATACCAGCTTGGTGACTCGCTGGCGGGGTATATAGATGTAGTATGTCTAGATTATTTGACTGATACTAATTAAACAGGACAAAGAAAACATCAAATACCTCTGGCTAGGAGCTCATCAGCACCAGTCGTTTAACTTAGGGGCTGATGTTTCTTAAGCGACACTCATGCCACTCGGCCATCCAGGGCGTGCTGGAAAAAAATAATGAGAAGAAAAATCATTGGGGGAGGATCTTATATTGAGATCCTCGAAAATACAAATTTCCCTAACCCCAGGGTGCCTGCAGGGGAGTCTAATTTTTCTTAATATTTTTTGAACACAACGACCCCATACCATGTTTCCTTATAGCGGATTTACATTTACTCACATCTTTGAGATGTGTGTTGAAGATGTTGAAAATTGAAAAGAGCTGTTTACATTACATTTTCAACACAACACGAAGTATTTTATTCTTTGTAAGATGTGAGTAAGTATAAAAAGCCTAATAGGGAGCCATCCACACACAAAAAGAGCCATCATGCCAAAAGCTATAGAAAAGCCGATGGCACAATATCGACAAATTTTCGTCAATACAAATCGAGCCGGCCGAACATTTATCTTGAAAATTATTTAAGATGTCTTTCTAATATGAATTACTTGTTCTTCTCTGTATCTAATTTTCTAGTGAAACAATTCTTTTGAACTTAGTCCTGCTGCAAAATCAAGGCAACAACAATAATATCTACACTCAGAAAAAGTTGTCAGTAAAACTAACTGAGAACACTCTTTAAAATAAATGAAACTTCATTTAAAAACCGTCCTACTTATTTTTCATTTAAATTTACTTATTACTTCATTTGACTTTAAATGTTAAAAAATCGGGATTTTTTCCTTTATTCTAATTGTCAAATAATTCATGCCTAATCGACTTGTAAATTTTTTTTTGTTTTTCTTAGGTGATCATTTTATTTAATTATAAAGGGTGTTTTTTTCGATGTATAGAACTTTAAGTTGGCATTACTGTTCAAGATGGCGACCGATCTCACAGCTGTCAAGTGATTTATTCTCAGTGTGGCTTGGCAAATCATCATGATAATACTTGCAAATAGTGCAATTTTTAGTGCAAAACGAGATTGCCGTTGTTCTCGATTTTCATAAGCGAATTTTGTTTAGCGATGAAGCGCACTTCTGGTTGAATGGCTGTGTCCACAAACAAAACTGCCGCATTTGGAGTGAAGCTAATCCTCAAGTGTGAGTCGAAACACCGTTACATACATCCAGATAAACTGACTGTTTGGTGCGCTTTATGGGCTGGTGGAATCATTGGTCGGTACTTCCTCAAAAACGATGATGGCCAGAACGTTACAGTCGATGGTGATCGGTATAGAGCCATGATTACTAACTTTTTCATTTCTGGAGTTGAATAACCAAGATGTCCAGGAGATGTGGTTTCAACAAGACAGCGCAACATGTCACACAGCTCGTGCCACAATCGATTTATTGAAAGACACGTTTGGTGACCGCCTAGTTTCACGTTTTGGACCTGTGAATTGGGCTTCAAGATCTTGTGATTTAGCACCGCTAGACTACTTTCTGTGGGACTATGTAAAGTCATTATTCTGCGCTTGACCATTTGGAAGACAACATTCGCCGTGCTATTGCCGGTATACGGCCACAAATGTTGGAAAAGTCATCGAAAATTGAACGTCCAGATTGGACTACATCCGCGCCAGCCGTGGCGGTCATATGCCAGAAATCATATTTAAAATGTAATGCCACAATATTATCTTTCGGATATATAAAATTCATGTCAATCGAATAATCCATCGTTTTTTTTTATTGCAACTTAAAGTTCTATACATCGAAAAAAAACACCCTTTAGTTTTCTATCTTTATTATCTCCTTTTTCAAGTCTCTAATTTAATTCTTGTACTGCAAGGCCTCTGCTGAGATTCGAACATGCAGCATCTCGACTTGAAAGCAGCTGCCACACCCACTCAGCCATTGCAACAATCAGAACAAATTTAACAATAATCAATTTAAGTAAAGAGAATGTATGATACATACATATGTATGTATGTAAGAACCAACTTATAAATATCTATATACGTATTAACAGCTTGGTTCTTTCAGGTATGTGTAACATAAATTACTACTGTCATTATTAACGCGAAAAATCGTCAGCGAAAATTCGTATTTATCTGTAGTTAGTTTTTAAAGTAACTGTACAAATCAGTTAAAATTAAAAATTCATTATTTTTTAAACGTTTCGTTATATAAAAATAACTGCACCGATTACTTCTAGAATAAACTACAGTCGGTTACTGCAAAAATATTCTGAGTGTAGTTACCCTTAAAATCAATAAAACGAAGAAGAAAAAAATCGATTGAATAAATGAGCAGTTGGCATCAAAAATGTAGAGATTTTTGAATTAAAAATCTTTTGTCTTTTCAACAAGTAGATATAGTCATACGTATGTATATGCCATTTACACGTTTATATGTATAATAAATTGCTATTTGTTTGGTGTTGGCTGCTCTCTGGATAAATGGTACTCTTTAATTCTGTTCACTTTAATGTGAACTTCGGCCGCATTTGTCCATACAGAGAGTAGACTTCCAAGTGAAATGACACATTGACAAGTCTATTAGGGCAATAAATTAAAACAATATAAAAAAATAAGCATTTTAAAAGATTTCCAAATAAAAAACCTGACAACTGGCAAAAATATATGATTGCGGCTGGCCAGTAATGGGATGTTTATTTATGTCATAAAAAATAGATTGTGTTACATTTTTTATTATAAACATTTTACTGGATAGACAACAATTACCAGCAATAATCGTTAAATGTGCTTTTTGCAGTTGGTTTGAAGAGGGTTGTATTTGTTTTATATTTTGCAAAAAGCATCGGGCGTATCAAGCAATATTTTTGCAATGGTCTTTATTGCTGATGGTATATTGTTGTTTTTTATACCTGATGCAGTGCTGACGTTTTTTTGTTGTTGTTGTTGGTAAGAATATTAAAAAAACAGATTTCATCCAAAATATTTGTGGTGCATAATAATTTGGACATATTGATAATTTTGTCGTCTTTTTATCATCAAACCTATTGATATGAATTGGATGCGCAAACAAACGGCCACTGAAAAATGGGAAATGGGAAAGTGGTCAACGATGATCCAGATATCCTCAAAAAGCTCATAACTGGTAACGAATCAAGGGTGTATTCGTATGGCTATGACATTAACACCAAATCCTAATCATCCCAATGGAAGCGTCCAGAATAGCCAAGACCGCAAAAAGCGCGTCAAGTTCGATCAAATGTGAAGGTTTTGCTCACTGTTTTCTTCGACTGCAATGGCGTGGTGCAGCATGAATTCTTGCCACAAGGTCGTACAGTCAATAAGCAATACTACAATAATGCTAAACAGCTGATGTTTTGCATTGTGTGCTGACTAAAGTTGGAACCTTAAATATTCTTCGTTTAAATGTCCATCTCATTATTAGATGATAGTGAAGAAACCAGAAGATTAAAAAGAGTTCATGTTTTAGATCTGCGGTTTTTAGATCATAAATTGTTGCATCTTGAGCTAATTTTTTTGTTTTATAAACAAAGTTAACATTAAGTGTAATTACTAATTAATTATGAATATATTGTAAATGTTAATTTTAGAAACATAATAATTTGTAGATAATAATATTGATTTTACTGAAAATCAATATGTATGTCACTATTTAATTTTTGAGCACACTTGCTTAATATCTTAAGATAGATTGCAAATAAAGACTACAAGTATTCACTGATTTAAATATTTACTAGCTTAAACGTAAATTAAACCCAATTGGCATTATTTACCAGGTTGGACAAAAAAAGAATGTTTTAAAATCCCTGCCTTATTGCGGGCTTTTTTTTAACACACCCCCTTATTATTCCAGCAACATTTCCTGAACATCACCAACGACTTTATTGTCAATAACTGGAATCTAATATTTACCGACGGATCGAAAAAAAATCATTACACAACATTTGCACCGGTTGACTCAAATAGAAATGCATTAAGTTGCGGTCATATAGAAAATTTTTGTTCAAACTTCACCGCCCAAGCCTTAGCAATATTTTATGCAGTTGAGTTTACTTCTAAATCCGAATTAAAATATGTATATCATTTGCACAGATAGCCTCGCATCAATAAAAGGTTTACAAAACCCTAGTAACGACTCTCCTCTTATAAATCAAATAAGAAATATTTATATAGAACACTCTGATAAAATAAAAATAATCTGGGTTCCCTCCCACGTTGGAATAACCGGTAATGAACATGCCGACGCAGCTGCCACCGAAGCGAAACAACGTCCACTGCTGACGTTTCCAACTTGAGAAGCACACGATATTATAAACGCTGTATCACTTCACATACAAAATTCAAACACTCAACAATGGTCAACATATAACCACGATTACAAGAATATCAACCCGTTAGGAACAATAACCAACTTTCCGAAAAACTGTCCCAGAAAGACAACATCTGTTATAACTCGGCTAAGAATAGGTCACTGTAAATTTTCCCACAAGCACTTACTAGAAAAAAATCCTCCTCCGCGATGCCTGACCAACGATGCAAACAAAGCAACGTACAGTCAAAGCCCGGTATAGCGAATACTCAGTTTAACGAAAATCCGATATAACGAATGGCGAAATTTTTACATTAACTGCCTTATATAGCGAATGTCAAAAAAAAAAAAAGAATCTCGATTTAACGAATAAAAAAGCAAAATACATTAAAAAATCGTTACATAATCGTAAGATTGTGAGTGTTTTTGGCTTCTTTGCTTTGTATTGCAAGAACGCGAGTGATGCGTTGCTTTTTTTCTTAAAATTTCAGTAGTTTTGATTGGTTCATTGTGAAAACGAAATGTCTATTTCTTAAGAAATTAATAATATGAATGAAATGTAATAATAAACCTACACATGTTAATAGCATCCCAATATGAGTAAATATGTATATGCACCTATGTACATTTATGATTTTTAATGAATTTACATATTAGAAATAAAATCAATTCTTAAATAAACGTTAAAATATCAATTAATTTCTACACTAAGTTATCAATACAATTAAATTTTTTTTAAAACTGCGGACCACCGTCTTTTATACAATTTTAAGATAAAAAATTGCTGTTCGATATAACGAATATCTCGGTATAACGAAAGGTCTGAACATTATATCATTCGTTAAACCGGGCTTTGACTGTAATTCACACCCTAGATGAATGCACCACTTACAACATATAGGAGAAAATTACCTTTTGATCCCAGCTATCCACAGATCTCTTAAAAAATATTTGTGATAAAAATATAAAATGAATCGTTATATTTATTGTTGAAACTAATCTTTTAGAAAGTATATAAGTTTTTATAAAGATCTCGGAGTCGATAGCCATGGCAGCTCGTACTCCTATTTTTTTCCTATTAATTACTATAATTTTATTATGTAATTAATGCTAAATAAATAAAAAAATAATAAACCCAACAAGATTAAATTTCACTGATTTTTCGGCCATCAATCGCCTATTTGAAATCAGCGACTTTAAATTAATAAAATCAAGAAAATCTTGTATGGAGAATTTCAAATCAAAACACATTTCAAGGGGACTTAAAACTCTTTTTTCAACAGTTATCGAACGAAGTCTTTATAAACTTAGCACTTGTTGTGAAGGGTATAAAAATTGTCATGTTGTTTTTTTTTTTAATTAATACAAAATTTACAAATGATATGATCACATTTGTGTTGTTTTTGTTTTTATCTTCACAAAAAGAAATTTGATATTTTCCTTTACATTATTGTCCTAAATGAATGCAATTGTGACAGATATCAGACAGAAACTTAACACATTTGTTTTTGTTTACCAAATATGTATGTATATGAATTGTTAAACAATGAGCATGAAAATTGCGAATAATGGATTAATTTTTATGAGATAAACGTTAAATAATAAAAGTAGACATTTTTTGTGTGTCTTCATCTGCCAACTGATACTCCATAAAAATGACACGGAAGTATTTTTTCTATTTTTTTTTTTTTAATAAATACTTGTCAGTTTGTGCTTCTTTTTTCAGAGCGCAATTTGAAACCTTTTAAATGTTACATATTACGAGGAGAGCTGTGCACGAATGAGGCCTGTTACATGGATATAAAAAATAGAATAAATGGCCATCGTTGCCATTAAATATGTTTGTATGTGTGTGTAAGTGTATGCTCCGACAAAAAAAAAAAGAACAGACTTTAATTATCATATAAAACAGGACATTTTTGTGCATTTTGTGTCATGTTTGTGGTTGTTTTTTTTTTTTTATTTTTTTTTTATTTTTTTAAGAGGAGGCTGTAAAATGTGGCGTTGTCTGTCGTAAAATAGTGTTTTATGAACGTTTACTTGATTTTGTGGTCATGTTTTTTTTTTTTTGTCGTTTTTGGTAGGTGCATTTTTCAAGTGCGGTCAACGGTGGTTGTTTGACCAACAGTAGTCGTAAAATCTATTTTGATTGCTAATGGCTTCATTAACGTCGTGTTTTTTTATATTTAAGGACCGAAAGTGATTGCCCACAACTGCTTAAGTTTATTGTACTTCTCTAAAAAAAAAAAACTACGATGTGAATATGTTACAGCATGTGGCATCAAAATATCGTGACTAAATGGAAACAATAATACACATACATATATGCAAGTATATGTACGTGCGCAGACATAAAGGAGTTAAAGATAAAACTTAAATTACGAGATTTGCCTCTTATATTTCGGAATTTGTCAACTGTGGTGATGTCATCTCGGAACTGAGAGCTCTACTGGAAAGTTGCACATTACGTACTCAGAACATTTTGACAAACAAGCGCTATTTCTGTTGTAACTCTGCCCAAAAATGGTAATAAATCGTGAACATTTTTCTCAGATAATTTTTTACAACTTTCGACTTGGATAAACTTAATTAAATTTTTGACGATGAAGCTCCTCAGTGTTTATCAGTGGTATGGTGAATTCATGCCAAGACGTATTTAGTGAAGATCGTCTGAAATCAGCTGTTGTTCCGAAAACTAATGTGACGTCATGTGACCCATCGTGAGATTGAGACAACCTTAGTTGTGCTGACATTAGTGGCATCAGCATACATTCAATATTACTATCCAAAAAAATTTGTTCGCGTTGAATCCCACATAATTTGTCAATCTTTCAAAAAAAAAAAGGATCGTGTCGTTTGGTCGAAAGAAATGCTCAAAAAAATAAAATCGTGGTGCTTCAAAACATGTGTATAAGATCGTGACAGGTGATGAATCGTGGATTTTTTTTATTAGCCCGAAAGTAAACAGCAGACGGCTGTATGGGTGTTTGCAACAAAAGCAAATGATCTCGTGTTTTTTCAGAAAAACTGGGCATGTCGCAAGCTTAGCACTAGAACAACGCAGAACAGTCAATTTACAAAGATTTTTTTGCCAGTCGTCTTCCAAGAAATCAGGAAATGCAACCGCCGAAGATGGATCACTCTTCACCACGACAAGGCAAGCTCTCACACATCCCCATTTTGGAGCGCCCAACACCTCGATTTGATGAGTCATCTGCTTTATAATCCTGATTTGACACCGAATGACTTCTTTTTATGGCCGCATGTAAACAACAAACTGGGCGGTTAACGTTTCTCCAGCCTTGACGAAACGTTTGATGCATCCAGAATGCATGTTTTGGAGAGGCCTCAGTCAGAGTGGCAAAAAATAATTCGACAATTGGTTCAAAAGCAAGCAAAAGTGAATAGAACTTCATGGGGAATATTTTGAAAAACAATAAGGTGATTTTCGATGATTAATATTTTTTTTAAGTGTCATCTAATGCCTTAACATAAAAGGCAGCCCTCGTATTACTTGCTATGGCCTTTCCGAAAAAACAATTTATCGGAAACAACAGTTCTCGTTGAAATGTAGGAAGAAGTTGAAAATGTTTGTTTTAAGTTGTTTCGAGTCTACTGATGAGTCGAGGAGCATCAACGAAATGTCGGCGACATATAGACGACTGAAAAAGGCTTAGTTTTGCACACTAAGTTGTTGACCAAAAAGCCTTTACGTTTTTAAAATTAGTTTTAGTAGCTGCAGAGGTATCGCGACAGATATGTTTCATACAATATATCAAAAGTTTTAATGTCATTTGGTAAAAAAAGATTTAAAATAATTTTCAAGTCTATTTTAATTATGTTTAGTATTGGTTGTTGTGGAGGTATCGAGACAGATATTTTTCATATAATATTTAAAAACTTTGATGCCATACAGTAAAATAGAGTTCAAACAAGCAAGAGTTTATCGACAGTACCGAATATTATATACCCTTTACTAATTCAGGTCCAAAAATAGACCTAAAAAAGTAGAAAGTTAAAGACCGACCAGTCCAAAATTTGTGCGAATAAGTTATCTGGTGTCTCTAGTGCAAACGTTCCAAAATAGTTGGTTACGAAACTAATCTATATAAATTTTTTGGTAAAGTGTTTACACCCTTTACAAAAAAGGGTATGTGTAACAGTTGATATTATGATAAATGTATATATATATATGAACGTAATGCATATAACTTTATAATACTTCTGCTAATGGGAAACGTCCACAATTCTCATATTATCGAAGTATAAACCTAAATTCCCTTACACTTGAACAGTTATATACCTCCAGAGATGTAAAACTTCTTTGAATATTTCGTAAGAAATACGTGTAATTTAGTGGTAAATGCTTCTTTTGGTTTTATATCCATGTGAATGTATACGAGGGGTCGTATATTGGGGTCTCTCGATTCAGCAGTCAGTATTGTGCCAGAGATTTTATGGTTGCATTTGACATAGAGAAAGAACAGTTCCACTTCAACATATGTATCAAAAACAAAATTTTCGAAGCATTGTACTCCTAATTTTTTTTTATTTTAGCAAAAGAGAGCCCTTTGAATTCTTCGAAAAAAATATTGAGGAAAAAAGTTATTGGAAACTGGTAATACATTTCGTTCGCAACATTTCCGCATTTGGTTGCCTTCAAAATACAATTTTCCCGACATCATTCTAACTTGCACCAGGGTGCCCATAGAGGAGTCAAATGTATATCATTCTCCCATAATTTTTGCTCCCCAATATTTTGTCAAACACACCGAACCCATAACATGCCTCTTTGGAGGGGATCAAATTGAAAATATTAAAAACATTAAGACCAGACGTCTCGATAATTTCTTTCGTATGTCGTAGTGGAGCCTAATATATCAAAAAATCGATGGCACAAATTCATACAAATCGACCGGGCCTAGAATATATCTGTTATTTTCATATGTAAAATAAGTATTCAAAATGTAATGTATACTTACACATGCATATTCTTTTGATATAACCCTAGTACATTCATTTATTCTTTTCCTTATGGAAACAGCCCAGCACAGTGGGTACAGTGGGTAGCAAAATTATGACGTTTCCAAAATAACATAAACAAATATAGCAGTAAAATACTTCACGATTTTAACAAATAAGCTTTAGAATAAAATCTAAGGGTGTATATCACTTAGTCCACAGAAAAATTTACATTTTGTAGCGAGTGCGTGATGCTACATTTTGCTCTATATTAACAATTCTAACCCATAAGTTTTCAATTTCATTTGCCTTCTCTCTTTAAAAATGCTGATCACTACAATTTGGCCACAAAAAACTCTTTTTCAATACTAAAAATCGAGGAAGCTCGATGAAGTAATTAATAATTGTAAATCATACAGTAACAATATAATTTACTATGTTAAAGTTCGTCTATAAAGTTAAATTAATATTCAAAAATTAACCTTTTTATTTAAAAAAATGAACTTAGTTATTTATTCGCTATAAGAGCCAATTGAAATGTATAAATAGACCTGAAGCTTACTTTATTGTCATTTTTGCAACTCTTACTTTTCTTTGCAACCTTCTATACAACGAGTCACCATTGGTTACTACATTGTTTGGTTTACACTGTTGCTGTTTACATTGTTTGCTGACTCGTTGTATATATACTATAGAATAGTATATATACAATACATATACTATGTATATATTCTATAGAAGGTTGCAAAGAAAAGTAAAGAAATGCAAAAACGAAAAGAAATGTTTGCTGTGTTAAACGTTTGTTTGAACATTTCTGATTCTCATTTTGTTCATGGGAGTTATGGAATAAGTGGCTAGGTTTCAAACAAATTTTTAAGAATTTTTCAAGTCTACTGATGAGTTGATTAGCACCAACGAAATGTCGTTGGCAGCTGAAAAAGACAGCAATTTTTTTTAAATGGTTCATTTTTGGACCTAAATTAATACATTTCAATTGGCTCTGAAAGCAAATAAATAATTAAATTCATATTTATTTATTTATTTATTTTTGTCTAAGAAGACAAGAAAAATAAAGTTATAGACTTACTGGGTGCGGTACACACCATGTCTGTTTTACGACCAATGCGTCCCTTATCAGCACCCAAATTTGGTTCGAATCCAGGCCGTGACTAATTGTTATTACTTACTAGGATTTAAAGTTAATTAATTTCTATTATTCGAACTATTTTTATCAAGCTCAAGTTCTTTCTATATTAGCCTTGTGATTGATATTAATTAAATTAGACAAAGAAGACATCAAAGACATTTAGCAGGGTGGACAACTAGTTGTTTCGAAGCCGCCACACTTTCTCGTCAGCACCCGTCTTTGAACTCTTTGTCTAATTTAATTAATATCAATCACAAGGATAATATAGAAAGAACTTGAGCCTGATAAAAACTTATTACAGAAATAATTTACAAGGATTTAATTCGGTTTTACTACCTCTAAATTGTAAAAGTTTTTTTTTTTTTTTTGATGTAAAATTGTAGTCACAGAATACAACCAGAAGGGTCACCAGCTCTGCCGGACTACAAAAATTACCAATTTTCTGTAAAATTTCATGAAAGTGGCATCCTAGCGGTGCTCGAGCATAAAGTGAAGGACAGCAAACATGAAAATATTTATATAAGCGCAACTCACCCTTCATTGCAAATTACCCTTGCAGACCTTGCAGATATTGCAACCGTAGCATATGTGCCATAGTCTGCAACACTACAAAAACAAAATGTATGAAACCGATGTTTGCATCACTTAAGCAAATATGCAAAACTAAAAACCATTGCAGAACCGTATTTGCAAATGTTGCTAAATGCTAAAACAGCTGCTTGTTTTTCTACATTTCAACACGTAAACTCCTGCGCTCAAAAAACTGTATGACGGCAAGGCCGCCACAAAACATGCCTGTGCTGGAATTAAATTAATGCTAACGTTGCTCAAAGAAGCATTTACAAAATAGCAAAAAGTGAATATTATATCTATTATTATGCATCATTTTTATTAAATTTTATAAAATAAGCAAAAAATCGGGCGGTTGCTTCACGTGCAAATTTTATCGACGGCGTTGCTTTTCAAATATTAGCTGCGGCTTAGCTTATCGCATGCGGCAAACTTGCTTTATTAAATTTTGTAAACAAATAAATAAAACAGCGAAGGAAATGAAGAAAGTAAAAATAAAATTTAGGCAATTAAACAAAAAGTCAACAATAAAAGACGGCCAACGAAAAGATGAATAATGAAATTTTTGCAATTTGTTTTCTAAACTTCCTTCTCAATTTGCAAAACAAAAATATTTATATTTTCCGTTACTCTAAAATCAGCTGATATAATTATTTTGCTAAGCACTTAAAAAAGACACTCACGCTTTGTAGCAAAAAATTATGCTATATCTGCTAAAATTGCAGATGTACAACCAAGGGTGATTTCCGCTATAGCTTTTTCTGTTGGTAGACTCTGCATTTGTTTACATTTGATTTTTGGTTAGAAAAATTCAGTGCAAATCTAATGCAAACAAAACAGCTTTACAAGCACACAAATAATAATTATTTGTATTTAATATATTATTTGCATTGAGTACATCACTAGCTGTACAAGGAATATGTTTAAAACTTAGTTTTCAAAGCTTTTTATTCACGTTTTCTACTTTTTTCGTAAAAATTACAGCAAAACCAATATATTTCAAAACACTTTACAACCATTTTCTTATTCATTGCTTATGTTTGTTTTTGTGTACACTAGTTGGTCTCATACACTCATGTTGCTACGATTTTCTGTACTGCTCACTTCTGACTGGCCGCCAAACAAATGATATGACCACTTTTCAAACGTCACTTTTGGGATATCTGTGTAGTCTGTGATTGTAGTGATCAATATTTTGAAAAAAATACCATGGCTGTTTCACGTCCGCCACAATGACCATCAGCTGCGAAATTGCTTCGAACTCTGGTCATAACTAAGTTGCATACTGACTGTTTAAAGCAACAGCATATATGGAAATATCTTTTATATTGTAATGAATTACATACTATTTATTTTCAAATATGCTGGAACACATAGAAGTTGTTTTTATTTGTTTATTAAAACTGCAATAGAAATCAATTTCTGGTAATATTATTTCAAGTTCCAATTCTTGGTTTCATAGAGCAATAACCAAAGTGATGAGTTTGTTTAACCATAATGTTTTGGCTTTATAGAATTGGTTTGAAGAAAAATCTGCCCTAAGCGAAACAGATTTCTTCCAATTCTTGTTTTTTTTGCCAACCGATTTCGATTGTACAGCAACTATTACCCTCTACTGTACACATTTTCTTTTCAAAGTGTGTATGTCTGTATGTATGTAAGTATGTACTCATATTACAAAATCAAAGCACCTTCCCAGCACCCAGTTGAGTGCAACAAAAGGGACGTTTATTTGGCCGCAGGCTAAATGACATTAAATTATACACTGTAAAGTGTCGTAGTGAACACAGCCCTATTTTAACAGCGGGAACTGTATTGACGAACAAAAGAGGGAAAGAGCAGCGCAGCATTAACGATATTGTAATATTGTACTGAGGATGGCAAAAGCTGTTGTAGTATATGAAAGCGTTTGACAACAAATTACAGAGTAACATCCTTAACATATCCTGGGAGCGTTATTAACAATTTCCTGCAGACGAGTTATTGTACTTTATGCCAGTTGGTTTTATTATAAATATTCTTTATTAAAATAATTTGTAGTTAAACGAGAGTAAATGCGTCATTATTGCGACAGTTAAGTTAAAAACCTTTAGTTGTATGTACATACATATGTATTCATTCATTTATTTGAAAACCATCTCCTGTTTGTTGTTTTTGTTTGTTAAAGTAGACTTTATAATGAAAATATAATAGCAGGCCTCAAATGACAGCAAACACAATTCAGAAATGTTCTGGCTCCTTGTATTACAATATTAAACATTTATTTATTGCTATTCAATTGCATTTTAAAGTAATAATAATTTTTTTTTTTTTTTGCTTTGTACGAATATTAACCCTGCATTGTAATTGTGTATCGGTGTGTGTGTGTGTGTGTGTGTGTAAAGTTAGACGAGTGTGCATAAATGTCGTTATACGAACAGGAAATTGAATTTCTGTTTGCTTTACTTAACGTCATTGATGTTGCTTGCTGTTGCTGTTGTTGTTGTTCTACTTATTTAACCTTCATTATGTAATTTGAAGACCTTGTTATACAAAATTAGCCTTAAATCTTTATAAAATGCAAACGATTCTCCAAAAATAAAACAAAAGTGTTGAATTTAATTGCATTAAATTACGCTTAATGCCCTACTCGATGGCGAGTTTAAGGGGTCATGCAGACTTGGTCAAGTGTTTGTTACATCCTAAAAGGAGCACAAAATTAGATTAAGAACGCAACAATTTTGCGTGGTTTCTTTTGACATTATACTGCCCGAGCCGGCGCTTAGAAGAATGCGTTGCGGAAAATAATACCTCTCACCCAGTAAGAACAGTACCGGCCAAATAATGCGTTAAATAACAAGTACTCATTACCAAAGTATAGACTAGAAAGAAATTCTAAAACTTTCAGTTATTTTGTACAGCCCTTTGGCGAAAAAACTAACCTATTCTCTTCTGTACGTGTGAACTGATATCTCTTTCTTTTACATTATTGTTTAGAACAGAGAACATTATAGTGGTCTCGCTCGCACACATCAGTGCTAATGTTTCTATAACCGGTTAGTTAACGGTAGCGATAACCGATAGTATTATACTATAAATAACTTGTTAGTTAACCATTGCTAATGTTGGTTAGTGCTACTGAATACTACCAGTTATTGTATTCCTAAAAATTGATTATTGCTACTTTATTAAGAAAAGCTTGTTTTAATGTTTTTAGTTTATTTTATTTTAAGATAAAAACAATATCTTAAAGGAATACTTACTTATTTATATTAAATATAATAAAAGCAATTAATTCAAACTATTTAAAAATGTAATAAAAATAAAAAAGCTGACTGAAAACTCTCTACACTTTCCGCTCTATCAATAATTGGAAATTTTATTATTTCTGTATATCAGGTTCAAGTTCTTTCTATATTATCTTTGTGATTGATATTAATTAAATCAGACAAAGAAAACATCAAAGACACTTAGCAGGGTGGACAACTAGTTGTTTCGAAGCCGCCACACTTTCTCGTCAGCACCCGTCTTTGAACTCAGGGGCTCTCATGTTTCTAAAGCGACAACCATGCCACTCAGCCACCCAAGTTGTTGTATATTTTCTGTCTAAATTTTTAATTATATTTAGACAGAAAATATGCAACAACTTTTGTTTGTTGATGTTTTCTTTGTCTGATTTAATTAATATCAATCACAAAGATAATATAGAAAGAACTTGAGCCTGATAAAAAATAATATTCTTTTATCACTTCTTGTGCATATCTTTGCAAAAAAAAAAAAAAATTTAAAAAAATATTGAAACATCTCGGTTGGTTCAGGAATGCCGGGTTTCTCTAAACGAGATAGCGAGACATTCTGACCTGGAGCTTCGCTGGGTACCTGGACACAATGGTGTGTCCGGAGATGAGATAGCGGATAAACTGGCAAGATCCGGTAGCCGCCTTCATCAGGAGGACATAGACGAATTCGTAGGTATTTCTCTTAATAGTTGCAAGCAGCTAGTACAACGACAGCTGCTAGGAATCGCACAGGAGAGGTGGTCGAACGAAATCACCTGTCGAGTCTTACATGGCCCAGGTATGAGCATAGGAGGACTATGGCCTTGTTGGACTTTCCGAGGCATAGGCTCCATACCCTTGTGGGTGTTATAACAGGACATTGTCACATGGGAGCACATGCGAGAAGACTGAATCTTCCATATAATGATTTCTGCAGAGGTTACACAGATGAGGAAGAGGAGGAGAGTGTCGAACACTTTCTCTGTAGATGCCCGGCCCTCTCTAACAAGAGAGCAAATTGCTTGGGCAGACCGACACTAGATGGATTACCGGAAGTGTCGGAATGCGGACTGGACAGGGTGGACTCCTTCATCCGTTCATCGGGCTGGTTCAGGGCGGAACCGGCGGAGCATGTGTAGGGACATCTCCCTACAGCCTATTCGCGTAACACAACGGGACCTTTCTAGGACCCAAGTGAGCCCGCGTAACATAACATAATATAACATAGAGCTACGGAAGAAATCGGAATATGCAAAACAAAAAAATAAAAAGCGAAAATCGGAAATATTTCTTTATTTAATGTCAATCATATGGAATCGTCTAGAGGCTGAACTTGGGTCTGACTAAGATATTAGAGCAAAGTTAAGCATTTATTTTAGCTTAATAATTTGAGCTTGAGGTCACGGGCCTGTTCGTAAATGCATAACAACTCTGCATGTTATGCGCACAACGTTCGAAAATGCAAACGTTGGCAATACTGCAGCAGTAATCTGTTCGTAAATGCAACACTGACGTAAATTAGGCGCAAATAAAAACAAAAAACTAATCATGAAATTGGCTGATGCAATGAATGAGTGAGTATAAAAATTGTTTGCTTTATAATGTGTATTTCTTATTTAACATTTTTTATTTATTTTCAGACTCGTCTGAAAATATAATGTACTGCAGACATATTTACTTCTTTTTTTTTTAAAACCTTGATAACTACAATTTTATCACAAAAAATCTTTCTCAATTCTGAGTAAGTAAAATCGAAATAAACGCCTGATAAACTAATTATTAATTTAAAGTTTTTTTTTCTTGTTACCTCTTTAACATACAACCAACAAACCGTACTTTTGCTGTAGAGTAATTGCGAGAAAGTAATTTTCTAATAAATAGAAAAGGGACATAAATGGTATGCAGCAGTGGCTGCTGATCAAAATGAAATTTGAATCGAGTGTTTGTGTCCTTCTTGTAAAAAACGAGTCTTTTTGATTTATTTTTGTCATTCCGTTTGACAAAAACAAAATCTTTTTCAATTTTCTTTAATACACAGACCAACACATATACATACAAATATATCTAGGTGCATGTACGTGTGTATGTATTAAATTATCGGTAATTTGATTATTCCCCTTAATTTTTAAACAGTACACGTTTGTGTAACTTAAGTATAATTATAGCCAATACAATTTATTGTTAAAAAGTGTTTAGTTTTTCGCCGTTCTATTAGTGACAATTCAATTTAAGCTCAAGTGCTAATTGAGAACGCATAAACTCTACAAATTTTATATCATTCAAAGTACTGTGAGTTTGCATATTTAGCATTTAAAAAGATTAGTTTCACGTTACAGTTTTAATCACTAATTGCCGTTGACAACCTTTAACTAAACTAAATGTATTTGTGAGATGGCATTCTCATCTAATCGTATCAAGTGATTATCATTTTGATTGATTGCAATTGTAAGAGCTTGATATTCGTAATGTGAATTTAAATGACTATGAGCTAATTTTCGAGTCTAAATTAGAAACACTGAATTTTTTGTAGAAAATAATACGTATGGAAAATATAATCAATAATACGGAAATAGTTTGTTTGTTGAGCAAAAGTCTCTTACGAAGTAAAGTTCACTCGATACACAGAGCCAAATCTAGCTAATGGAATCAATGAGATGTTCTCTATAAAGCGTTTTTGGATTGAGGGATATTCCCAGCAGAAAGAAACGAAGATAATCTAGTGTAGTATAGTGGTTAATATTTTTAATTTTATCAATTAGGGAAAGCATAAAAAGATTTGTACTGTCTCCGTTAGTTTTGGCATAAGAAAATTAATGAAAAAAACTTATTGATACCACTAGACTTTCTAGCACAAGGTGGACCAAAAAAAAAAAAAAAATTACCCAATTGAAAGTTGCTCTTATTTTTGCAAATGGCGGCCAATGTCAAATCTGTACTTACATCTGTGAACTAGACAGCTGTAGCATACAAGTGAACAAACCATGAAGCTCTAGAACGTGGAATAATTGTATCTATTTTTTGCCGAGAATATCGCCACTGTGGCCGAAGATGTTGAGCTGTCGCCAAAAACATTGATTAGAGGCCCTGCCTCGCAATTAGCCTTCAGCTGCTCGTCTCTAAGGTGAATACGCATGTTTCCGTACAAAACCAATTCCGTACATCAGCTGCTGCCTATCGACTGCCAAAAGCGTGAAAGCTATGCCCAAGCCATTCTCAATCTGAAAGACGTAGTGGATAGATTTTCGACCAACTTAATAATGAGCTATGAGGCTCATTTCCACCTCAGCTGGTTACTGGTGAACAAGTAAAACTATTGCTTCTGGGGTACCGAAAATCCATGAGTAATACACGATGAGCCATTGCACCAGCTAAAATATACTGCTTGCTGCGCTGTTCATGATGGAGAAGGCATCGGACCATTTTTTTTTTCGAGGACGCTGCTGGCCAAACGACAACGCTCTATAGGGCCATATTAACTGAGTTTTTTCTGCCGCAATTGAACGAATTAGGTCTGGAGGACATGTGACAGGGTAGAGCAACGGCACACACTACGCGAATCACAACCTATATTCTAAAAGCCAAACAACGTCGGATGTCTTAATTTGGCCCACCTGTTACATTGTGTGCAATAAGGATTTCTTATTGATTTCCTTAGGCTACCTTGTTCAATGTTTTTTTAAAAGTATTCTTTATTGATTTCAGTAAGTTTTTAATGATCATGTGCACATCACGTACTGTGCTTCCTTAAACTTGTTTGATTGTCGGAGTTGAATATGGCGGAGTTGGAGGCCGCCTAACAAGCTCATGCTTGTTAGAAATAAATCTATTTCAAGTTCGCCGCGTATAACGAATTTCGACCGACGCTGTGACTGTGTGTATTTTTCATATACACCAATATGTTTTATTTTTGAGGATGAATATTCACGGCAAAAAATTCGTCGTTCCTCCATGCTTACGTTATAAAATACTGGTATCAAAACATACCTTTACCCGTCTGTCGGCAGGTCCCAGTGTAAAATAGAATCACGACAAAGGTAAAATAGAATTACAAAAGTAACGTTGATTACTTCAGCATGTTAAACTTTTTCTATTTTTGAATATTACGAATATAATAAAAGCTAATAAACGAATAAAGCGATCAGCCGGCCTAGAAGTTCTAGACATAGAAAAGGCATTTGACACCGTGTGTCAGACTAATATATCTTGGTATATATGCAAGATCGTTTTAAATTTTCTTATCGAGAGAACATTTACTGTTGCAGTTAATGGTACATTATCTGCTCCGAAAAAAGCTACAACTGCCCTTCCCCTTCAATCAGTCTTATCACCTTTATTGTACTCTATTTATACCTCGGACTTTTCCCCTCCCTCGTACTTGTCAGTTGCATACTATGCAGACGACGCCGCTTTAATTACGTCTTACAAAGTCGTTACTAAAGAAAATTAAAAAAGAATTTGCTGCCTGTAATAAGTATTTTTACACATGGAAAATTAAAATAAACCCTAAAGCTAGGTATAGACAATTGTAAGATCTTACAATATTGTCAGAAAATTTATAGAATATTTTTAACCAATCCTGAGAACTTATAATTTCTTCCTGAAAATATTGAAAGCAAAAGCATTTACAGACCACCGTCCTAACAATTAATTGTCAGTTAACTGTCAATCCACTGAACACTTTAGTTTCATCATTGCTAGTACATTGTCAGGCATTGGCATATTATAAGATGCATAAATTCTCAACACCTTACCATGGCGTCATTGTCTCAGAGTAAAGAATATTAAAGAAAAATGTGTTTATACGAAGGGGAGAGAAAAAACAAGAGAATAGTAAAAATGTGAGTACTAGATGTAAAAAGTTGCAGAAAAGAGAATAAAAAAATTAGAACCATGGTTATTGAGCGAGAAAAATAGAGAATGCATAATGGCATGTGGGTGTAAGTGTGTATTTTGATAATGACAATTGGCTGACAATTTATGATACGTAGAAAATCTTTTATCCGTGTAAGCTGACAATATGCGTTGGTAGCTAAATTTATTGTCAGGCAATTGTCTGTCAATGAAATTGTAAGATTTTCTTGCAATTGTTTGAACTGATAATTTTCTTAATGCAGACAATTTTGTATTTCTAGTAGATTGCCAGCACGTTGTTAGGTCTTATAATATTGTAAGATCTGCCAGCCGTCTATACGAAGCTTAACAAAACTCATATCCCTAATATTTCCCTGCAACAACTCACCTAAACGATTACCAAACCGTCAGTTAGGTTTTGAAAAAGAAAGTATACCAATTCAAAATGATATTAAATATTTAGGTATGTTTTTGGACAAGAAGCTGACTTTCTCAAGACATATTAAAAGAAAGCTTTAAGAATTACCAGAGCCCTGTGGCCCATGCTGAACAAACGTTCTTCGTTAAGCTTAGAAAACAAAAATTTAATATATAAAAGTGTGGTAAGACCGATTTTATTATATGCGTGTCCATTTTGGTATAAGCCGGCAAAAACGCATTTGAAGAAACTTCAAATTATTCAAAACAAATGCCTTAAGATCATCCACAACAAGCACTGGAGACACCCTACACAGCTGCTTTACCACCAAACTGGATATGAACGAGTCAATGACTTCATAAAGAGGCTCAATAAGAAATACTACGATAAAGTAGGAAATTCTCCTAATCAACTGATAAGAGAATGTATAGAATAGGATAGCTAAAAATAAAAATCATCAAATTGAAAATGTTATGTATGTAATGCACTATTGCCTCAGATAGTACAACTGTATACATGTATGTATATTTTCTAACTGTGTTTGAATATATTTCTTTTGTTGTCGTATAAAGGTTCTCCTATTTTTCCTGTAAGAATATAAGAATATAAAATAACTCAATATCCTTGATTAAAAATGTAATTCGTTTTAATGTCTATAAGATAAAATTGGGAAAAATGTAGGCATGTGGTTTACTAATAATTTAATAAAGATGAAATGAATGAACAGCTTTTTTATAATTTTGTTTTCTATTAAACTTAGCGAAACTAATACTAACTTCATTCTTTAATACCTAGAGTATTAGACCGGCAATAAAAATCATGCTTGAACTAAGTCGGCAATCCGTTGTTAAGGAAAAAGCGCCCCTTTTTTTACCCAGTTAAGCTCTAAACACATAGACGACAGCAGACTGCAAATGCTGCCAACTTCAAATGCTGCTCTGAAGTCGGCTTCATAATTATTTTGAAGACAGCAACAACATAACAATCAATTTCAAGTTCTTATTCAAAGTTTAAAAAAATATAAAAAATGAGCGAAGAAAATTTAGTGAATTTTATCACAACAATTGCTAAAATAGCCCAGACTACAGCTGAAGTGTATGAAGCCCATGAGACGAATAGTACAAGAAACCGAAGATGGTGGGTTCGCCCAGAACAGCTGTGTATTTTAGCAATGCAAATTTCAGGGATGCCGCATTTTTTATTTCATAATGAATAAAATTGAAGTTATTGATGAAAAATGTAATAATATCACGAAAAAACTATAAAAACACATACATTTATTTGTTTATTGCATTTCTGCAATGTTCTTTTGTGTTTAATATTAAAAAAAAAGTTTTTGTTCTAATTTGTCCAATTTATATATATAATGGCAACACTATATTTGCTTTTTTGCTGCCCATCAAAATAGAAAATAGCCTAAGTTGGCAGCAGCAGCAAATGCTGTCGTGCAGTCGTGCTGCTCTGCTGCCGCCAAAATAATCGATTTCATTTAAACACATGCATTTTATTTTTGACGTATTGCTGCTTGCTGTCTGCTGTCGTCTATGTGTTTAGGGCATTAGTGTTACTTTTTAAGAAGTGGTCATTGAACTGGCCCGTCATAATGTCCTCCAACATAATGCCTATAAGCAAGCACTTGAAAAGTCCCCAATACCCAAAGTCCTGATCACGAAATATCAATCAGTATAAACTTGTGCCCATAATTTGAGAGCCAAGAATGAACATTTTAAATATGGTTGCATTTAGCTACTTTACTTTTTATTGAAAATTCTTATTACTGGTTATTGTACAATTTGCTAAAAATTTTAATTAGAGTTTTAGTGTATTACATACTTTGAACAATATACTGATGACTAAGAAAATTCTTTCCCACATTCAGAAACAGTTCGCCACTGTGTTCTTCTACCATGTATTATGAACAAGCTTTCAATGGTGCTGGCAACTGCTTTTAGAATTTTTTGTTTTATGTTTTTTTTTTTTTTTTTTTGTTTGCCTTATTGGTTTACAACAAATTGAGTATCATGACAAAATAAAAGTTTAACAATATTTTTGTTACCTTTGACATCATCGACACTGTGAATAAATGTTTAATGTTGCACATTCGTTACACAATACTCAACCAGGTTGCTAAAATATTTTTTAACGCTTCAAAGCTGCCTGCAGCAAAAAAATACGCCCCAAAATGGTTTGTTGTTTTGTTCACGCTGTTTTAATGTTTTTTGCTGCCGCTTGATTGTTTAATACTTTCGTAATATCAATTTAATGGGAATTGCAAATGAAGTGACAAATAAAGACGGGGAAGAAAAATATTCAATGTTCAACAAACATTTTAGACCGACATTATGCGATGTAAATGAATTGTGGACATTGGACGAAAAAGGATATTGGTGTGAAAATTACAGGTTACAACAGAAACATAAATAAATAAACAATGCAAATTGTAAAAAACACACACAGCGTAAAAAACACACACAAAAAAATATGTAAGCTGTGTTCAAAAATACAAAAATACAAAAAAATAATCAAACAATAGAATTTGTTGGGAATTGTTTAAAATAAATTGCAAAAGTTAAATATAAAACGTTTATTTCATTTGACAAAACAAAAAGGGATCGTTAACTCTATTAAGGGTTATTTGCTTTATTGTAAAATATTAAAAAAAAAATGTTGATTGTTAAGAAAGTCAGCAAAAGATACAGGCGTAATTGAAATTTTACTAAATGAAACAAAAAGTCGGGGAAATTCACTATCAAACTAGAAAGAAAAATTATTTTTAAACATGATAGCCATAACAATGTTTGATTTTCTATAACAATATAATATAGTACGGTTGTAGAATACAAGTTATTATACCCTTGGCCAAGATTTGTCAATAAAACCCTTGTTTTCGGGCACCGATTGTGAGGCCACCAGACCAGGGCTGGGCAGTATTTGAAATACATGTATTTGAAATACGTATTTAAAATACAAATACGTATTTTGTATTTGTATTTTAAATACATCTCATGAATGTATTTGTATTTTGTGTTTTAAATACTAAGCGCTTGAGTAATTTTTATTTCAAATACTCGTGTTCTCAAAATACATTTTTCGAAATACATTTTAAATTTATGTTAAAAAATATGCACTAAAAATTATTCCATTCATACATCAACTAAAATCCGAAAATTTTGCTTCTGTTTTACTTTCAAATAATTACAATAGCACAATTTATTTATCAAAGTACTTGTGTAAAGTAAACGCAACTGAATGCACATACATACATTGAGAAAGTCGCCAAGCTGTCAGAAATAATGAAAAAATAAAATACAAGTAAAAACAGCGTTCGACATTTTAATCTAAAACAAGAGAAAAAAATATCAATCAAATGTTGACTTGGATAGACTATATATAGTTATATAGCTTTTGGTGAAGCTTTTTTTAGTTGTTATTTATTTCTTATTTCCGTTATAGGTTTTTCAATAAAATATCGCTTCCTAATAAGAAATCAATAAGTCGATTGCTAGTTTTCTTTATTCGCCATCAAGAGATTGTTTTTCTTATATCACTTTTGAAAAACTGGTGTTCATGAAAGAAAATAAAAACTTTTTTGATAAAATTATTTTGTATTTTAAATACATATTTTTGTTACATTGTATTTTGTATTTCAAATAGTTGCTTTTGAAATGCAGTATTTTGTATTTTCAATACATGGAAAAAAAGTATTTGTATTTTGTATTTTAAATACACAACTTTCGTGTATTTTGTATTTTAAATACATCAGAGCATGTATCTTGCCCAACACTGCACCAGATAGCTTTATTGATCTAAATCTGCTTGGAGATTGAAAATTAGCAAAATCGGGCTTATAATTACTGAGATTTAGACGAAAAAAAAAACATTTTAATTTTTTTTTTTTTTTTTTTTGGAAAAAATAAACTTCTTTGTTGATGAAAGCCTGTGTATTTATTTGAAAAAAAAACTTAAAATATCTATTTATTACTTATAACTAATGTTTATAATATAAGTATAAAATAATAAAAATTGTATACAAAAGATACAATCTTTGTACTTTGGGGTAATTTCTTTTAATAACTTTTAGTAGCTCTTGCTAACTGCTTTCGAAACTGAAAAAATACGTTTTTTCTAAATTTTTTATGCAAATAAGCCAGTGTTCCCAGGTCAATTTACTTCTTTCCCCCCAGAAAATTTTTAAAACCCCCTAAACTTCAATGTTTTTCTACTAAAAAATGTTGGTGAACATTCTGCTTTAGTTGGCGAATCACCAACATTAATGCACTGACAATGCGGAAAATGCATAAAATTGTTAAACTTCCCCCCAACTAAAAAGAAGTAAAAATTAACTGATTATATGTATTATAAATTTTCGATTTATTTGTATGCACATATTTTGAGATCTAAGTACATATGTATTTATAGGCAGCTGGAAATTGTTATCTAAGTATCTAGAAAAAATTAAGTGTCTCCAAAAATATTAAGAGTCTTCTTCGCTCTTTACGTTCTTTTGACATTTTCAATAACAGAACAGCTTGCTGTTATGCTGATAAATTCCTTAGGAAATTATGTTTTAGCCTTCCCCGTTTTAGGCTCATCCAAGGTGAAAAATAGTCGGCGGAGGCAAAAATAGGTATTTTAAAAACATATGTTTTTTGTTGTTTCCTATAAAAAATTTCGATATTACCAACTTTTATTGTTTTGTTTCTCAGGTAATTTATGATTAGAGGAATTTTTTCTCGAGAAACTTATTTTCCTTAGGAACAAAATTCCTTGAGAATATTCATGATTGGGCTGAGAGAATTGAAAAAGCTAGGAAAAGAAAATTTGGATTAACAGTATAAGAAATTTTTTAATAATACAAAATAAAAACTATATCTAAAGCAGTCCGTTTTCTGGTCTTTACACCGACTGAAGATTATCCAACATCTGCTGTCCATCATTTAAGGCCGCAGTTATAATTCCTTCCAGAAAACTTATCGGTCTATTTAAGAAGAATGGTCCACAGCCATTTGTGGCACAAGTAAATACTACCAGAGCGTTAAAATAAGAAAAATAAAAAGTAAAGGGAAACAGAGGAGGAAAAGCGATAAAAATTTTCATTTTGATTTTTGTGCTTTCTGTGTCAGAAAACAATTTTAAATCAATTGAACATTCTTCATTAATAGAATAAAATGCTTCGTTTGCTCGTTATTAATCAAAAAAATTCATTCACAGAATAATGAAAATCGTGACAGGAAAAAAACCTTTTCTTTTAGTGTATGGTTGTGAAACAAACCCATCTCAAAAAATATTATTGCTTCTTCTGATATGAAGTTGAATAGCCATATAATTAACTTCATCTTTCCATTTGCTCATAAGCAAATTTCTTGTGCTCGTGCAATGCATTGTGCGAAAAAGAACCATATTTCTACAAATCCGAAACCACTGTAAAAACTCAAACCACAAACCACCAAACCAATTAGTCAACTGCTCAGTAGCTTAAACACAGTAAGACATCAATTTAAACAGATTGTTCGTTGCTACAATGCAAAAATATAACATCTAATCCAACGACCAACGAAGCGCGTTGAGGTGTGAAATTGAAAGTTTTACCAATTGCAAGTCTCGTATAAAAAATGAGAGAAAGATGAACAGAACAGAGAAGTAAAATTGTCACCAGCTCTTAATTTAAAATGCAAACAGTTATGAAATCTTGAATTCAAATGCATTTATGATAAAGTGATTGATAAACCTGACACATATTTGTCGAATTACCACAGCAACACTTTTCCTGCACTCACAGATTTCTTCTATTTTGAAAATTATTACCCTCAAGATAAAAATCTGCAGCCAAATGGTTTAAATTTTTGATTATAAATACGCATGTACCCAAATACGTACATATGTATGTATGTATGTATGTATGTATGTATGTATGTATGTATGTACTGACGAATTTATGTATGAAATGCCAAAACATATTAAAATGTTGGTTTTATAGCAAATGTTTCCAATTTTATATGATTTGAAAATTTTGATATTTTTTATCAATCCAATCATATCTTTATGGTTTTAAATTACCAGGATATTTGCACAAGAATAGAGAGAACATTTTATTGTTGCAATAAAGGTTTTCTGCTCGGTGGCCCATTAATATAAAAATCAACTTATCTGTGACAACAATAAGCATTGGGGTAGAGAAAAGGCCATTTCTTTTGGAAAAGCAAATCACCTTTTAGTCTGTTCTTGTATATGCCAGATAAAAATAGTTTTGAGAGTTTCGTACTTATAGAATGAAAAGAGAACCCTATTGTTGAGACTTCGCTGTCCGCCCGGGCGTACCGCCATACAAACGGTAAGAGCTAGAGAGCTGAAACTTTGACAGGATGATGTTGTTGTGCCCTGCCGCTTCAATAACATACTTTAAAACCTACCAAAAATTAATTAAAGGGTGGCCTCATACCAGAAACTGTAAATTTTCTAGGAAGCTGAAATTTGCACAGTATGCTCTACAACAAATACAAAAAAATAACAAGAACTTAATATGTGCGAAGCTCTTGGCTTGTCTGCAGAAACACCCAAAACCTTCGGCAATAATCGAACCTTCGACCACGGGGACTCTTAGTAGGACACTCTACCAATTCATCCATCGGGTTGGAAAATTAGGTATAACTTTGGCACTGTAAGAGATGGAAACTCGAAGTTTGAACAGTATATCTGATTGTCTGGCCTCTACAAAAACAAGTGCCAAAAATAAGAAAAAGTTGAAATTCAAATGGTGTCCAAAACATGAGGGCACCCTTTAGTTTAAGAATTACCTGCAACTTTCGAACTTTTGAAGGCAGAAATTTGAAACTTCTACAGCATATCTAATAGCCTATTCCTTACAATAAAAAATAACAAAAAGTTAAAATTCAAATAATGACCAATCCAGGAGGGCACTTTTTATTTTGAAAACTGGCTGTAATTTTCGTACCGTAAGTGACAGAAACTTGCAATTTGCTGCCTGGCCTCAATGGCAGCAAATACCAAAAAATAAAAATTGAAATATTGCAAAATATATGAGGCAGTCGTTTAGTTGAAAACTATGAGTAATTTTTGAAACGCAAGAAATAAAAAATTTAAATTTGCATATTATATCTAGTTGCCTGGCGTCTTCAACAACACCCCTTAGTTTGACAATTGGATGTAACCTTCGAACCTCAAACTTTATAAACAACAGAAATGCAAAAACTAAACAGTGCCACACACAAGGAGCATTCTGCGTCTGCTAAATGGAATGGAATGATAGAATGATAGTGCGGAGCCGTTGCCATACGAGTCAGTCGCATACTTGCCTGAACATATGACATTTAAGGGTTCCACAGTCAGGGGTGCAACTAAATTTTCGGAATTAGTTTTTAAATGAAACATGAGAGTGGTTGCAACTTGACAAAACAAAAGTTGGAAAAAATCAAGTTCTATGGACATAAGAAATTTTGTTCAGTGTATATTTTATATGCAGATTTATAATATCATTCTCGACATTTAAAAAATTTTTTTTTGTTGAAAAATAAAATTAGTTTGGTTGGACAAGCAGCCGCAAAGTGATATATAAAGTTGTCCGTGTTACGACAACGATCCTTTTGTGATAACCATAGAAACCCATAGTATTAAATGACGACAGTGGAAAAAGTTAAGAATACTGTAGAAAAAAATAGTCAAATGAAAAGGCAGCAGCCTAGAATGGAGAATAGCGTTGATTAGTGCAATGCGATATAGCCTGCCATCCGCTGCTTTTAATAAAGGAAAGAATCGCACGCAGATGTAACGTTGACATTTCCGACAGGTAACTGATAATTCTTCCATGCCAACACTTATGATGAAGGTTACCCAGTGCAGAGTAAGTTCAAGGACAGTGTAGTACTTCCTGTTCATCTTAACAACTACTACAGCAATTGTCGAAGTTGTCAACAACTTTTATTTTTGGATACTTTCAAAATTACAAATCGCAGTAACCAACGGTAACTCGTTGCATAAAAGTTGTTAAGAAAAGTAAAAATGTTGCAAGATGAAAAAATGTTTTCCGTTTTAAAAGTTTGTTTGAACATTTCTGATTCTCACTTCGTTCATGGGAATTTTGGAATACGTAGTATGTAGTTGAGTTTCAAACATTATTTTGTAAGTTTTTAAGTCTACTGATGCATTGATTATCATCAACAAAATGTCGGCAGCATATAGATGGCTGAAAAATACAGAAAACATTAACAAGGTCTGTTTTTACACCTAAAATAATACGAGAACATTAGTTCTCTTAGGTGAAACATGTGTATTCTGAAAACCATTTTTTCTGGGCCTGTTCAAAATATCGAAAGGGAAAGTCCGCAGAATTCTACTATGTGCTCAATCTGAAGAGACCTCCCTGGTTTAGTAAGCTTATCGACGACCGTGGTGTATTGACTTGGAGCACATTCACGGATTGTAATTTCACGCTATCTAATTCAAAGTAGCCCGGCACTGTTGAACAGACCTTCATTTTATAGCAACTTTTTCGAGCTCTGTCTATTATATTTTTACCTGATAAATGTTCACTTTTCAAGTATATAAGGCTAAAAACCATTTTGCGATTTAATATGTATGTAGTATTCAAATTTATTTCAACGAACATAATTTTGAAAATCATTTGAAATTTATTTTTGTTTTATCACTTTCCTACATTAATGAATAAATCAAGTAGTTTTAGATGAAACTCCACTTGATGTCGTATCATTCTTTCATCAATCCATTCATCTAACTATTAACAATTTGTACTGAACAAAAGCTTTAAGTAATTTTATGGAGTTTGTTGTTGTTGGCGCTGTTGTTTTGATAAGGAAATAAAGATTCATTCTATTAAATTGAACCGTATGTTGTTTTTGTTGTCATTGTATAGTAATGAAATCGGGTGGTGGCGGGGGGTAGATTTATTTATCTCAGCAGGTTGGCTGTCATGTCATGAAGCATAAAATCGAAATGGTAAAAACGTAAATGGCAATAGGAGTAGTAGTAGTAGTAGTAGTAGTAGTAGTAGTAATAGTGGTAGTAGTGAGTATTGATGTAGAACGGAAGGAAGGTAATATCACAGAATGGTGTCGATTAAATGAATAGAAATGAATGCATAAAAATTACACATAAGCATACATATATTTTTATATAGTGCATACCAAACAACATTTTGTAAAGCGATTGCAAACTGCAGTTTTTAGAGGCTTTAATATAATATGCATATGTACATATGGAAACCAGTTGGGAACAAGTAAGAAGGTAGTATTTACTTTCAGTATGTACATATGTATTCCGTCCAGCCGTTTTGTACTATGGTCGATTTCAGAGATTTTAGTTTTCAGCCTTTTCATATCCTCTTTGTATCATCAGATCTACTTTCAGCCAACAAAAACCGTTTGAACAGGCTTAAAGCGCAAACTTCTTGAAAGATCAGTTTCCGTTACATCTAGTTTTTGAGCTAAAACTGCATCCTCTGCACTAAAATTACGTTTCAAAATTATTAAAACTACTTTTTGACAGCACAAATTACTTTAGCTTTTAAGTGAAATTTCTATTCGCTATTTATTGAGTACATGTGGACCGACATCAAGAAAATAATTTAATTGACTCCTACATCGATATTTATGCAGTATATGTGAACCCATACCAGAAAATAATTCCTATGACTCCTAAATTACCATAATATTCCCCTTTAACCATCAAAGCTGCCTGGGCTAGCTTCTAACTAAAATTTCATTAAAATACCAGTTTTCCTATGCATTGCGACCGATGTGATGAGACATTTCTTCGATTAATAATAAATATAACTTTTAATAAATATACAATTATTATCAATAAATACACATAATAACAAGAAGACCATCAAAAAACAAAAAAAATAAATATTTGGGACGTGCTCGTGAGTGACGTGACTCATGCTCATGATCAAACAAATTTTGTCTTCTAGGACACTTCGGCGCTTGTTGTGAGTTTTATAGAACTTTTATTAATGATTACTTTAATTCTGTTTTGTTTGTATAATTTTAGCAAATATTGTCAGTTCACATGTTTTTAGCTAAATTAAATAGCATCGAAAAATAATTCATGAACAAATGTGTAAGAAAAAAAGCCAGAAAAAATTGTGTTTTAAGTTTTTCGTAAAACTTCATGAACTGCCTTCAAATAGTAATCACGCACTATCTTGCACAAAATATTACTTTCAAATCACTCTCACGCCATCACACTTGATTTTTCTAAAGCTTGAGCACACTCTCGCATAAATCACGCGTGACACGACATTTTCACCACAACCGCACATTTTTAGTTGAAATAACAGGACAACATTTCTTTCAATTTTTATTTGCCAACAACTCAGTATTTTCCGAATTTGATGTTTCCAATATACCTATAGTAACTAGCAGCTTTCCTGCCAAGTTTCTTTTAGTAATTATTATTCATTTTCACCACAACCGCACATTTTTAGTTGAAATAACAGGACAACATTTCTTTCAATTTTTATTTGTCAACAACTCAGTATTTTCCGAATTTGATGTTTCCAATATACCTATAGTAACTACCTATGGTAACTAGCTTTCCTGCCAAGTTTCTTTTAGTAATTATTATTCATTTTATAATTAACCATCAAGTTTCTTTTCATAGCAAATAATTTATAATAATATTAGATAAAATTATTTTTATAACTAATAATTATTGAACTCCTAAGATGGAAAAATTTTCTTCGACCCTTTTCCAACCTTTTGTTATCGTCAGACTCACTGCCTGGTATAAAATATTGTTTTAACTGGAGTTTAATTGAAATTTCCAAAAAAAAAAAAAAAATCTATTTTCTATAAAAAAACTAATTTAACATAATTACAGTCAGCTACATATCAGTTATATATGTAGACAGATATCGGAAATTGTTATGTTTTGGCTACTTATCATCGTAGAAAACAGTATTTGTGACTAAAATTGTATAGCCTTTTTGGGCCCTGATATTTTGTTGATATATCTCGCCATTTCGAAGAGTTTCAAACACAGAAATAAGACACGATATACCAGTAACCAAACAACCTTTTTCAGCTTATTAGTTTTCACAGAAACAGTATTTCACCAAACCACAGACTATCATCGCTTAATCGACTTTTCTGTTGATACTGATTCAGAAAATATAGACTTAATTGGGGAAAAAAATTAAGTTGTAGAGAGTGCAAAAGGAGTCGCAAATTAGGATAGAATTGTTTGCTGGGTAATTGTATTTCGCAAAATCGTTATCTTCTGTTACACACAAAATTATGTATCATCTCGTTTATGGGTACACATACGACACTGGCAAATTGTAACCAGCAGCAGCGGCAGCAGCAGGGGTGGGGGACAAATTTTGTAAATTATGGCAACCCCTAAAGAGCACATAATTGGTCTGTAATCTATTTTTGACAGATTGAATTTCGTATTTTATCTTGATTTTTGTTTTGACTGACTCGGTTTACAAACTTTTAACAACCAACTGCTGCATTTAAACCAACTCATTCATGAGTGGCAAGATGAACTTGATGATGATGATGATGATGATGAAGAAGATGTGGTGGTTGTTACAATTCCATGTTCAGTTGATAGACAAATAATAATAGCTGGTACTTAGCTTATATTTCTAACTATAAAAGCTAAAAATATGTTCCGTTTTTGAGGAGGGTGGTGCTGTTATTGTTGTAATTATTTATAAATGTTGTTAATTGGGGATAAGATTAGTGAAGGGTAAAAGTAGTTGTCCTTTAACTGCTCAAACCACCTTTAGGTTGAAAAAAATTATTTTAGTTTACTTATACATACATTTCTTGAAAATTCGGTTTACGCTATATTTTGGTCATATTAAAAACGATTTTTTTGCGTTTTAGTATTATTTTTAAACAATAAATATTACAAAAATTGAGGCAAGCAATATGTTAAAAAAAAAATAATAATAGTAGTTTGTTGCTTTTCTGCAGTTGGGTTAATCGTGAAATTATTGTTCTGAAGTTATTTTTTTTACCTTAAAAATCCTTCTCTAACTCTTAGTACTACATATTGTTTAAAAAATTAGTTTAGCTCGCTTAAATTGCAAACTAAAAAATTACAAGTTATTGTGCTATATTCGGCTGGTCTGAATAGTCGATGTCGATTTTTGGATTGTAACAAACATGCCAAGTAATAGAGGTAATATTTTAATCATAAAGCAAAAAAATATATTTTCAAAATTTTCATACAAAAATTTAAATTTTTTTGTTACCTCTAGCCAATATTTCCGATTGTTCAAGAGCCGATATTGTTGAAATTCGAAAGCAAATACATAGTAAGATATATGACATCAAAAAACTTCTACAGAGTTAAATATTCTTCTCAGAAACGGTATTTCAACGGTCTACAGACGGACATTTTCAAACTGACTTCTATATGAGACCAACGGTCTTTTATAGAAAGTCCATAACTCGCATTTCTTTTCGTTTTCGAGTATTTTGCATGTGTAAATGTATTAACGCATCTTGGTTTTTTTTTTAATTATATGCAAAAAAATCGACACTGAGAAAAATTTTATTTCACATGACACCAACGATAGATATAACAAATAAAAATAGTTCGAACAAGGGGTATATAGCTTTTAAAAATGCTATAATATTAAATAGATAATAACTCAACTTTAATATAACTGCATATATACGCACATGTACATGCATTTATGTGACTGCAACATTTTTCAATGCTTAGCTCTAAAAATCTAAAAAGAATTTATACTATTTTCTGAATAAAAATTTCCAATAGATTAAATCAAAATAAATCCAATTCACTGTGAACTTTGAAACAACTGCCACAGTCTTGCTGCAATGAAACGTAAAACTTTTTCATTAAAACAATAAAACAAGTGAAATGTTTTAAGCAGCAATTCAATGCAAAAGCCAACGCAACCGAAATTGTCTCTCGTTCGTTTGCCACCCAGCAAACATGTTTGTGATGTTTGTGAGTGCGAAAATACTATTGATTTTAATAGGCCACATCAAAGAGGGCTTAAAAGGTTTTAAATCTTTTGCTAAGAGGATGCTTTGCCTTTGTGACAATTTTAGGCGTCGTACCATCATATCGAGACGTTCTTGCGATATTTCGTTGTGATTACATGGAGTGAACGTATTTGCTCTTCAAGCGAAGTACAAATTATGCAAAAAGGTTTCATAACACTTTTTTAACACATCTTAATGTTAGATAATTACAAAAAAACTTTTTATATGAACATGCAGAAATGTACTTTAATTAACAAGAAAATATTTTTTTAAATTTTTGAGGCTTCGTCTGGTAACAGGTTGAAACTACAATTTTTCATCTTTTGTAAATAAAATCAAAAGTTGCCCACAGATTTTGGTCATTTAAAGCTCGTTTTGTTTCAAACATAATTTTTTATATATACGGGAAAATTTATTGGCATAGCTCAATTTTTCAATTTTTTATGCAGTTTTAAAGATCACAAAATTTCAACAATTTGCAAAAAATAATTTTTTTTTCAAAAAAAAAAATTTTTTTTCTAAGAACAAAAATATTTTTTTTTTTGAATTATATATCGAATTAAAGGTTATTTTATTGCGGAGTTTCGGTTTTTTACTAAAGTTCCATAAACGAAAATTTTTTTTAGTTAGTTCAACACATGTAGTGCAACCTACTCCATTTTTAAAATAACGGTAAATCTCGAAAATGGGAGCTAACCTAGAAAAACGGATAGCACCACTGAATTCAGCGTACCCGAATTAGGTTTAGTCACTGGGTGCCCCGTTTGTCGGCAAAAAAAAGTTCCAAATTCAAGCACAGTGTTATTATTAAATTAAGGAAGTAGAGCGGAATATTTCAGATACGAATTTGGGATTAAATAGACTTCAGAAACATCGCATCAATCCAATCGTCACACTCAAAATAAATACAATTAAATCCTTCCGTACTTAAATCAATCCCAAACGGTGCCAGAAGTACGGTAAGTACCAATGTTCTTAAATCAAGAACAGCGTTCTTCTTTTTAATCACGGATTTGAGCTATATTCAATCCGAAACTAGGATTGAATATGTCTAAAATTAAATCTTTAGCGCTTGAAAAATCCATTTATAATTCTGACACCGCTTGGGATTGATTTAAGTTCAAATGGATTGAATTGTTTTTTTGAGTGTAAGTAATTTATTATACATAAATCAAAGTCTGTATGGAATTGAAAGCGAATATGAATAATAACTTTAAAGCGAACAAATAACTACAAATCGGAAACTTTACCCAGTTACTTGTACGTTTTCTAGCTTCTTATATGTCGATATTTCGTTGGTGCCAACCAACTTGGCAGTAGACTTGAAAACTCTTGGAAAAATGCTTAAACACTCGACTCGATATTTCAGTGTCTATAAAAAGACAATGGAAATTAAACGCAACAAAAATTTCCAGTTACAGAAAATGCTCCTCTATTTTCTGCATTGAATGTTTTGTCTGAAGTTATATTTTCTTTCGCTTTTTTTTTTTTTGCTTTTTATAAATGAAAATGTTTAAAGTCTGCCACTTTATTTTTCTAAAACGTCGGATTGTGCCACTTTTCTAAATTTCCCGAAGATAACTCTGGTTAAAAGGCTCACAAAGATCTAATCCGGCCAATATCTAAAAGATTTTGATGGTAAAAATTTTATCAAAATGTACATAGAGAATATTTTGTTCAGAAAAGCTACAGAAATGAAAGTTGGATTAAAATCTAAATGTTAGAAATTAACATCTCTAGCTACAAAATAAAAATATAAATACAGGCTGTTAACTCTTAATTGGAATGAGCTCCGGCTCAATATAATATTAACACCACATTTCCACACGTGTATTTCGTTAAAAGAGTTAATTATGAAAATAGAGCAAAAAGTAAAAATATTCAAGCTAAAGACATAAAGAATTGTTAACTGGGTTGTAGTCGGTCACATTGAAGCCAAAGGTAAAGTGAAAATTAATATTGAACTGTTTAAAGTAGAGGAGAAGAGTAGTAGATTAAAAGTGCACTTAATAATAACGTTCAAAAGTTGAATAAAAAGCAGCAAGAATCTCAACAAAAGCTGCAGCAGTTGTGGCAGTTAAAACAACAATACCAAAAAAGAAAGTCATAAATTGAATACTTGAAGTACAAAGTGAGTGATAATGTGCACACATACATACATACATACATACGTACACACCACAACTGAATTTAATATGAAATGTTGCCCTCGGGGATTGTTTTAATATTCCTATTAAGTGAAGTTGAAAATTTTAGATTTTAGCAAGAGCTTAAGAGCAAACGGGGGTTCAATTGTTTTGGAGGTAAACGATGGCAGTGATATAAAGAACGCCTTAACATGTAATGTGGTTCCACTCTCAAGTGCTGCTGCAGTAAAAAGGGTGGAATTTTCACATGTTTAACCATATTTTAACTTAAAATTACAGATTGCTATCAATATAATGATGAAAAAATTTTATCATTTGAATGACCACAATTATTTTGCAATAATTATTTTTGTTTTCAAACGTGGTGAAGTATGCGCACCTGTTTAGTTTCAGAACGTAAAATATGTTTAATAAATCACAAACACAATTTTATGCCACTGTTATCTGTCTAGATTCTTTAGCCGTCTATGTGCCAGCGAGATTTCATTGATGCTACGCAACTACTCAGTAGACTCCAAAGCATTTGCTCTTTAAATATCTCTGCTAATCAGCAGAATTGCCATCGATAGACGGAACACAATGTTTTAAAGACTTTGCCGACCAGTGATGATATTTTATTGCTTTTTGGTTATTTTTCCATTTTATGAAATCGAAACTTTCATGAATAACCGCTTTAAAAAAAAAAGAATGCTTAAGTTGATGAACGCGCTTAAAGAAAAAAATTGGAATTCGTCTCTCCTCAAATTCAGCAAATGTACTTCGCCATTAAACATTTTATTATTATTCCTTCTTATTACACCTGTCAACAAAGTGACATTAAGTAATTGCATGTGCTTAATTGGGATGTTAGATATTTTGAATCTATACTTAAGATAACATACTCTTAGAATAATGGAAAGTATGGTTAGCTACGGTCTTCTGAGCCATCTGGAATGATACAATTTACTGAGTGGCCAATATGGATTTAGCTCCTGACATACACCTCTGAAAAATGGTGCCATTCGATCCATTGCCTTGGTGACTACAAAGTGATGAATCTAAATGTCTCCAAGGACTTTGACAGAGTGTGGCAGGGTGCACTACTCTCAAAACTTAATGAGTTCTCTCGACTTACATCAAGTTTCTTCACAGAACGCAGTATACGGATTGCTATCGTCGGAGTGTCATTAAATGAGTTTAAGATTCACTTAGGGGTACCGCGAGGATTCATTCTTTGTCCTTTGTTTATCTTATTTTTCTTTATCACCTTCTGTTTAAAACTTTAATCTTATCCATTCTTTTGCAGATGATAGCACCAGTTGCCATTCGTACTCATTTAGTCATACATCTAGGCTATCAGAGATTGATGTGTAAAGGCTAAGCATGGACGTTACACTTGGTAACGATCTACGAATAATATCCGAACAGGTTCGTAAAAATGGGGTAAATTTTAACTCCCGTCAGTTTCGATACTATTTATTAACGCCTAGATGTACGGTCAAGGGTGCTGCCTCATCTTTACTCATGAATGGTATAGAGACTATACCAACCATGAGTACACAGTACGCAGAGCACTGTTTTCTGTGTTTACCTCTGTTAGCCGAAAGACCACTATAGAGATCAACTGACCCTTAAAAAACTGACCCAATGACTTCCACCAAGTGCAGTTGATTACCTTATAGTGTCTGTTGCTGGGCAACATCATCTCAATGTTTTTTTTATATTTTTCCAAGCGATTTAGTGGTGTTAACCATCAAGCGCTAATTTTCAGAAAGACATTTAGTAGTGAAGTAGGGACGATTAACGTTTAATGCAGGGCGATTATGGTCACTTAACCGCAGGGAAAAACATTTCAAAGTATGACAGCAATACAAGTGAAATTGTGATTGAAAATGTTAAACTACATGAATGTTTCTACAATCTGCGATCATGTTCATTATTTTAATTATTTTTATTATTTGATTCAGTTAATTTTTTTTATCGTTGAACAAACAATACACAACTTTAGCAATTATAACAGATGTTTTTGTTTGTCGTCGTTATTGTGCTTCGTAGGACGAATTTACACAGCGAATTTTAACCGGCGTATTCGTCATGTTGGGCGAAATTCGTCGTTTGTCTCAGTTGTGTTCCTAGCATATGTGTGAAACACTACATCATTTAAATGACCACCACGCGAAGTGTTACAAGCATTGCTTATTTTGAGGTAATTTTGGACCACTTTTTGATACATATGGGGCGGTATCTCAACCATAACATGACGAATGTTGGTTTTTAAGTGCTCAAGAGTTAAAGCTTTATCTGCATAAGCACGGACTTTCGTGTAGCCCCACAAAAAAAGTCTAATCTTGTCAAATTGCATGATCGTGGTGGCCAGTTGATATTGCCACGACGAGAAATTACGCGGCCAGGAAATGTCTCTATATTCGGTCGAGTTGTGTGGCATGTGGCATCGTCTTGTTGCAAACATATATACTCCAAGTCGTTCGTATTCTTCAATAGCAGAAAAAAAATCGGTTATCATATGACCATAGCACTGCGAAGGGTGAGAGTTGTTTTCGAAGAAGTTAGGTCCAATCACACCTTTGGACCAAAAAGCGCCTCAAACACTGACTTTTTCTGGATGTAATGGTCTGTCTTCAATTACTTGAGGATTCTCAGAACCCCAAATAAGACAATTATGTTTATTAACAGACCCACCAAGTGAGAAATTTGCTTCATCGCTGAAGAAAATTTTGTTCGAAAAATTGCCGTCTGCCGCCTGTTGTTCAAGCACCCATTCCACGTGTCTACGACGTTGTGAATGGTCAGCTGGCTTCAGGTGTCATATGAGCTGGACTTTATAGGGATGTAGGTGTAGATCTAAATGCAAAATACGCCATAATGTGTCGTAAGATAGTCCTAATTCCTGAGAGCGACGAGGAATCGCCACTTTCTGGTTTTCTGCAACACTTTCACTTACTTACAGCAGCGATATTTTCAGCGGAACGAGCGAAACGATGATACAATATTTGTAACAGCTCCAGTCTCTTCAAATTTCTTCACAATTTTGCCAATTGCTTGCGTAGTTGGACGATTATGTAAACCATAATCTCCTGTTAAAGCACGGCATGTGGGTGTGGCAGAAACACCATTTTTTGGTATGGTATGTTTTGACAATTTTTATGCGTTGTGTGATAGTTAAGCGAGCCATTTTTGTCAATGCCAGACTTTCAACTACAAAACAAGCAGAAGGGTCACCAGCTCTGCCGGACTACGAAAATTACCAATTTTCTGTCAAATTTCATGAAAGTGGCAGCCTTGCGGTGCTGGAGCATCCAGTGAAGGACAGCAAACAGGAAAATATTTATATAGCTGTCTCTGTTGGTTGACTCCGCATTTGTTTACATTTGATTTTTGGTTAGAAAAATTCAGTGCAAATCTGATGCAAAAAAAAGCAGCTTTGCAAGCAAACAAATAATAATTATTTGTATTTAACATTTTATTTACATTGAGTACATCACTAGCAGTACATCGAATAAATTTAAAAATTAGATTTCAAAGCTTTTCCTTCGTGTTTTCTACTTTTTTCGGAAAAACTACGACAAAACCAATATTTTTCCAAACACTTTACAACAATATTTTTTCATTGCTATGTTTGTTTTTGTGTACACTAGTTGGTCTCACACTCTCATATTGCTACGATTTCCTGCATTGCTCACTTCTGACTGGCCCCCAAACAAATGATATGGCCACTTTTCAAGCGTCACTTTTGGGATATCTGTGTAGTCTGTGCTTTTAACTGAGAAAAAAAAATATTGGTTTAACAACTTAGTTTGACAGATGTCAAATTCCAGTTCTATAATCTTGAGACCACGAAATGGATAACCCGCCATAGTAGGAAATGACAATAGTTTTGTGGCATGCAGCAATAATATGGTGGAAAATGATTGATGAGGTACTGATTGAATATGGCTTTAACATAATCACAGAAAGTGGAATCAGTAACAATGTGCATATTTTATTTAAAAATTAATATTATTAGCCAATCTCTTCCAATATGGTTACGTCAACCATATTTTTTCTCTACGTGTAGATGTCTGAGGCATCCTGTTCCTCTTTACCTTGGAAAGCAGAGCTTTAGAGCTCTAAGCGCAATACAAAACCAATTGCTGCTTCGTTTTTATCTATTTGTAAAATTTTTCGTTTCACGTTGCAGTTTTTTATATTTTCACCAAACGCCATGTGTTTAGACATGCATTCGCTGTATCTGAACATGCCAGCAGATTAAGACTGCCAAATGACGGTTGTCAAGGGTGCAGAGCACTTCGTTTTGTTGAAATGACTTATGCCAATATAACGTGTAAAATTGTTATAATTCTTGTGGTTTAATCTAAAGCTAAAAAAACAAACGTCACAAAAAGTAAATCACTCGTAAAAAATAAAGGAAAAAGTGAGAGCAAATAAATGCTTACAAATGGGTGTTCGGTAATAAATTTCATTTTATTAAAATGCATTGGTTTTAACTCCTCTTCAATGTTACATTTGCTTTAGATGATTTTATGCACTTCGTTTTGACTTCATTACAAATGAACGTGGGTGGACGGGTGGGTGGTGGTTGACTGGAGTTTCAATTCAATGCTGTTTTGTGTGATTCCCCGTTGCCTTTGAAGTTTAATAGGGGGAGGGGGAGTGGTTGAGAGGCAAATGAAATGGGTGGTGGTAAGAGGGCTAATGTTTTGACCATTAATTACTTTATTTCAATGATTGAATGTTTTCTCTGATATGATTACACATTGCATTAACATTGAATGGACTCGTGAAAGTACAAGTATATTCTAAGTTCAGAGAAAACGTTAGCGACACAAACAAAAGTAACAAGCAATTCAGTTGGATTTTTTTTTTTTGTATAAAGAAAAGCAATTAGTAAAATGTTTTCTTAATTGTCTTGTTGTTCAAGTGCTTTTAGCGTTTAGAGTGATGGTTGCCAGTTGTTTAGTACACCTTGTTTGCAATAAATGATGCATAATAATGAGAGGTTTTTAAGTTGTTTTTTTTTTTGTTCTAGAAGCGTTTAAATTTTATTTCAAAGAAAATTAAAATAAACACAACAAATTCGAACGCAAAACTATCCGAAGTAGCGATGTGCTCTAATCAAACACTAACATGTTTTATAAAACACAAAAGTAAAATTGACTTTTTATTTAATTTATTTTGATTTCACTCAAAGAGAAGAGATAAAGAAGATTGGTGATAAAAACATGTGTGTGCGTGCTTAAAATCGAACGATTTGAAATAATAGGTGATTCTAAAATCTTATTATCGCTATCCTGTTGCTTTAAAGATTTTGGCTACTGGAAATGAGCACCGAACCAGAAATCATAAAAACAAACGATCACATGTTCAATACGTAATGCTCTAAATTAATGAAAATGCTGCAATCGAACGCTTCTTTTTGATTTACTTTTTCTTGGGATCGTTGGGACAACATATCGGTATCTAAGGGCTTAGTACCGATCAAAGTAGCCGATAAGCTCTCTTCTATAACGATAACCTCCTTTCTTTAGCTTTTACTGCATCGCATCGTATTCAAGTAGGGAGTACTTCATCCTCGATTTTTGTATAACAATTATTTCTGTATAACAATTTTTATCTCTTAGGAAGTAATGAACTTCGGCCAGCAGCATCACAAACTTAGGCTCTAAGGCCCTGAAAATGCTGCAAGTTGAACGCTTCTTTTTGATTTACTTTTTCTTGCGCTGATTGGGACAACCTATCGATTTCTAAGGGCTTAGTACTGATCAAAGTAGCCGATAAGCTAACGAGAATAACGTCCGATCTTTAGCTTTTACTGTATCGTATCGTATTCAAGTAGGAAGTATGTATTTCATCCTCGATTTTTATGTAACAATTATTTCCGACTTTTTATCTATTTTTTTCTGCGATTGTTCTTTGTTTAAATTTCCTACTGTAGGAATATATTTTCAGTACATTTCTACGCTACAAGTGCTGTCACTATCTTTTTATAGGCCGGCAACTTGCTTTATTTATGCATTAACTTTGATTGGCTGATATGCAACTCTGTGATGCGGTTTTAGCTCTTCTACCAAAATGTATCGATATCGATTCGAAGTTGCCGTATGAAATACAGATGTGTATTTTCTGTAGTTACCTTGAGTGTATATTTTGTAGAGGTGATTTTTTTAGCAACTTCCTTTTTGCCAACACTAATTTTGACGGCTCAGCTGTTTTTTTTTTTTTTTTTTTTTTTTTTTTTGTAACATGTTACTGTTGAAAACTATGAATCGAGCTACAAAGCAACAATTTTTGCAGGTATTGAATTTCACTACATAATTATCTCATTTCTTGCTGAACTGATACCTCAGCGAGAAAATTGCCATATTTTATGTGAAGCGAAGGAAGGTAATTAATTGTAGTAAAAGTACGGCAGTACAATGTAAGTGTCAAAAAATTATCGATAACTCAATAAAAAACAGCTGTTTAAACAAATTTGGAAGCGAGTGAAATTGCGAAAAGTTTAGAAAATAATAAATTGTTGTGTAAAAATTATTAAAATGAGTAGCAAAAGTGATAAAAGGACTCCCAATTTCACTGCCACAGAAGTTGATTACCTTCTGGAAATAATAAAAAATCAAATTATGAAACAAAAAAAAAACATGTGCAATTTTCTTAATTTGCAGAACAAAACCAAACTGTCAAAATCATATGGCAGTACGAAAAACTTAAATCGATTTTAAATGGGCACGGCAGGCCGTTTAAGTTTGATTTAAATAGCAACTGTTTGACTCAATTTTGTATTTAAATCAAATTTAACTTGAAATGGCATTTAAAATTCAAGTCGAAAATTGGGGGTAAGTTAAAATTTATGAAATGTTCAAAAGCATGCTTCAACTTGCGGATGGAATGAAACAAGAAGCATTCCCAGTTTTTGGAGCAGCTGCATCTAATTTATTGAAATCTGTATGTTTGCTTATTGAAAACAAAAGTCAAATCGAAGCACATAGGCGAGTCGTGTAAACGGTATGATTCATAAATACAATTGAGAGAGCGAAGCGGGTGATTCAACTCGTAATGGAAACATGCTATGAGGTGTATGTCGCCAGACATTGGCAAACAAACCTCGCCAATCTCAATCTCCAAAATCAATAACATCAAATAACAATACCTGAACGTACCCTCTATTATTGTGAGGCTCATGGGTATGTCATAATAATACCTTGAACAAATTTCCAAATGAAATTTCCGGTAAATTTGGTAGTAGAACCTGCTGATTTGGGCTAAGAAAACTACATACATACATACTTGAATATTTTTTGCTACATGTGTGCGGGGAAATTACGCCCCTTGCTACCACCATACCTTTAAGGACTGCTCAATTCATTGTAGGTATATGTGAATCTATGGATACAAAAGAACTCCACACATCTTTAGCACACGTCATAAAATCTTTTGAATACAAAAAAAAACAGCCTTTACAATATCAGTGAACAATTCCAAAAACGAAATTCGAAAAAAGACGTTCAGATACAACCAAACGAACAACAATGGAATTTTAATTTCACTTTTTTTCTTGATTGATGGCAAGAAAAATAGCGGGGCCCATACTGCTGAAATCAACAACAACAACAACAACAACTACAAAAGGGAAGAATAATCATAAGCACTTGAATTACAGCAAACTTTGATTATGATGTGTGCGAGCGAGCCTTTTGAAAAGCAAACGGCAAAAATTAAAAGATTTTCGGAAAGGCGAGGCAGTGAAGAGACTGGCAGTGAAGGAAGACAAGGTTGTTGCCACATTCGAACAATCGAACGTTAAAAGCAATAGTCTGTTAAGGACTACAGGGAAGGAAAAAAAATAATAATAAAGAAAGTATATACATATGTATAAAAAAGACAGAAAGATATGAACAATAGATGCTTTTTTACGTATTTTATTTTTGAATGTTCTGCATGCGTTCATGAAAGGAACTCTGAATAAAACAGCTGGTGTAAAACTAAAAGTAATTGTCAAAAGGACTTAAAACGCTGTAGTGAAGACAGCAGCAGCAAGGAACTAAATCTTATTGCAGCTGATGGATAAGCTGTGTTTTTTTTAATGAAATTTGCTTAGCAATGAACTTCATTATTTTTCGCTATAAGAGCCAATTGAAATTTATTACTTTAGGTCTAAAAGTAGACCTTAACGCTTTCTGTTTTTTTTTTCAGCCGATTCGGACGATTATGTAAACCATAATCTTCTCTTAAAGCACGATATGTTGTTGGCTGTGGCAAGATCACCACGTAATTTTTATGCGTTGTATGATAATTAAGCGATCCATTTTCGTCAATGTCTGACTTGCAACTGAGAAGAAAAAAATTGGTTTCACAACTTAGTTGGACAGATGTCGAATTCCAGTGAGAATTCCTTTGGATACCACGAAATGGATAACCCGTTATATTGACCATCTAAAATATCTAATACGTTGTATTTTGTAACAATCTCGGATATAAATTTTGCCAGCAATTCGTATGACTTTGAAAATATTCCTTCAGAGTTCTGCTGTTGCACGAGTTTTTGTCTCCCAAAAACACAAACGCAATCATTCAAATTAACTTTTGTGGGATGTTAACTCGTGTATGAGTCCTTTAAATTCTATGCAAATAAATAGCAGCTTTCAATTGATTTTGGAAAGCAATCCAAAATGAAATTGTTGTCGTTGTTTTTTTCTTTCTTTCGTTTTTGCGAAATCATGTGCCACATGGGTAACAGCTACAAAACTATTGTTCTCTAAAGTGAAAAAAAAGTATTTCCAAGGAATATGCTTTCTTAATTTACGCCCTAATAAAGTTCAATCAAGTTAAAAGCTTTATGCCTTGTGAAAGACAAGGCATGATGTCCTTTTTGGTGTGTATTTCTTTAAATGGCAACGTTGATGGCTTAAGTGCTGCCTTCAGTGCAAAGGTGCTCTAGTGGAAATGTTTAATGTAGTATGTTGTTGCCATCTACGCCTACATATACACAATTTGCAATCGCTGAACAACAGACATCCTTCTGCAGAAGCTCCTCTTAGAGCCTCCTTAAAAAAAATTCTGTTTAGTTAACCACTCTGGTAAGTGATTAAAAATAAATCTTATGGCTCTTTATTTATACGCATATACATATGCATTATTTTTCAAATGGCCATGTTTCTTGATAAAAATGGGCATTTACATGTGTATGTTTGTATGTATGTATATTTTTTTTCAACAATATTTCCTTTAAGAATTATACACTAAACATTTTGATTTCTTCTAGCCATTTTAACTCGTAATATGTTTGTATTGTTGGGGATTTTTCTTTTAATTTTTGTATTAGGTAAAACACGCGAAAAACCACTTTGGCCAAATTGACAAACAGACAAAACGGCATCGTAAACATTTGTTAACTTGTGTTTTTATTATTTCCGCTTTTCATTCATGTCTTTTGTTAAACACCTTCACTTTGTGCCCTGTTTACGTTTCCTGCATTTTCACGAACGACATTAATCCCCAGTGCAGGTTTGTTAAGTTTTAGCTTTGGAGGGGCGAAAAGAAAAAATCTCAACAATAAACTGCCGACGGGCTGCTAAATATAAAAATAACCACTTTGCTTCCTTCCATCAGCAGCAATTTAATCATCATACACTTTATCTTCAGTATCAACGTCATTGCTGCTGTGCCATCATCGTGATCATCATCCTTGTTGCAGCAGAAAATAACAATGCAGTAGAAGCGAAAAAAGAAAGACGGAAAGAACATTTGCCTGAATACGCTGAGTGCGAATTCTTCACTTTTATATAAACGAAAAAAAAAAAAAACGGAGAAAAATAGCTGTACAGAATTAAATGTTTGTCACTAATTACTTTTAGTGGAACGGGCATCGTTTCAAGGAAATGAACAAAGTCTCCCAAAGTAAGCAAAATATTTCAATGTTCGATTGTTGAAATGTACGCTGAAACTGTTCATATTAAGTTATATTTACTCGTGCTTGGGAGTATTAGTATTTATGAGACTTGTCATACATACGATCTGTAATAAGCGGAGTTGTCCAGTTTTCTTCAGTCTTGTCCAGGGTTCCAGCAAAGAGTCCTTAAAATTTACTTTTATTGATGCAGTACTTTTAGACAATCGCTAGACTATTCCTAAGGCACTCTCACTGCTATGAAACATTATGCTAGGAACACAGCTGGGACGAATGACGAATTTTTCGCCGCGAATATTCGCCGTTTTTGGTGTATATGAAAATGCACACAAACACAGCGTCGGTCGAAATTCTTGAAATAGATTTATTTCTATTTCTTAAGCCTTTAGTTTAAAAATCAGCTCTAACTTTTGAATCGTGAGAGAAAAAAGCTTGATATTTTATATGGCGCGTGTGGTTGTCTGGCCTCTACCACAGCAAGTACTAAAAAAAATAAAAAGTGAAAAAGATACCAGGGGTAGCCTTTGTCTACCACCTGGATGGTAGTGTGTAACCCTCGCTGTGCGACTGTGTCGCGTACTTGCCCGCAATTTATTTATTTCGCTGGATATTTGCAGAAAACTGAGCTGTTGCCAAGTAGCAAATTTGTCAAAGTAGTTTTACCTGTATGGGAGCCAAAGCAAATATAAAATAGAGTTGTACAACTGACTGTTCCTCAATGTCGAGGTGGTGCGATTGTTTGCTTTCAAAGCGAAAGAAAATTGTTTTGGGTTCCTCTATGATGTTCTCTTATTCGAACGATGACTCGATCGACAGGTTGTAAAGAAGTAATTATTTTCATACAAAATCCGATTCCTCTATATCGATAATGTCGTCAGCACTGCGAATACATTTGTCAAAATCAATCATTTGCTGTTTTGCTATCGAGTGGGTGTTTTTATAGAAAAAACTTTATATTTATTTGTTAAAAAAAGTGGGCTAGAAAATCCACATATTTTTAACTTTTATTTTGTTGAGTAAATATATTTGTTCAAAAGTTAACATTATCGAAATTAACATTTTGAACAATTATGAAATATTGAATTCCCTTGAAACTTAACTTAACTTCTATTTTGAATTTATAAACATGTACATATATTGAAATTATAAATATATTGAATATTATATTATATACATATATAAATTAGCAATGAGCGGTAGTAATAATGAAGTAGTTCCGGCTCTGCAAATTCACAATTGTGAATTGTTTTATGTCGATTAGCCAAATTGAACGAAGCTTGTGGTTTGATTGCGCCTTTTTGAATTATAAAGAGCATTAGCGTACGAAACCTCCAGAAGGACGAATCAACACCAGGAGCTTCAGTCAACCCCATTTGTTTCCCGCAATAAACACTTATGTAAGTTAATCTAAGCACGAAAACCAACTCAGTGTGTCAGTCACTTAGAACATTCTTCCCACACGTAAGTTTGTTATAACACTGGGCAAATCCCAGCCCTATAATTCATTTCCTTATTAGGCTCTAGCAAATTGGTGATCTCCCATCATTTTTGCTTTAATTTTCATTTCCTTCGATTTCTTATTAAAGAAACCGAACGAATTTGTTCAATATTAAACAATTATCTTATATGGATGCATGTAATTTTCCTAAACAGTTCACTTGTTCGCTGGATGCAAAAAATCCTGAGCTTGCCAGAGGAATACCAGTGTCCAGTGCTTCAAAATTCTTACAAAATATAATAATTCGAAATTTTAAAACAGCACAAAAACTATTTTTGCGCTCTTTAAAATTTTTTGGTTTTTTATTTTGTACTTATTTATGCATGTCAGATACAGTTGACCAGTTTTAAGAAGGGTTGTATTTACGCAAGAACAATTTAGCAGGTTTTGTGAATACTTCAATAAAAAACCAACCAAACTTTAATTTGCCGATCTGGTATGTCTGGTATGTAAAGTTAATGAAAAAAATTTCATGACGTAAGCCCATGCGAGCGCAAGCTGTCGACATAGAGGAATCGACATTGTTTCGAAATTGAGCGACTACATTTCGATCGCTTACAATTCGCTCAGCGATCGCTGAGGAACAGACAAATGCTTGTTCAGCTGTAATGCCACCCAACACTAATTACTATTAAGAACCCAACACTGGAAAATACCATTTCAAATCAACCATTTATTAATGTTACCTTTTTAGACAACTACGAACAAATGAAAGCAAATGATGAACTGAAATAAAAGTAGCAGTTGTAAGTTGATGGCAAAATGAAGATGACGTGTTTTAATCAGGTTACATGTATGCGGGTAAAAGTATAGAAAGTACAATATGGCGACCGAGGAAGACTGTTCTTTAAATAAAATTGGAATGATCAACATTTTTAAAGAAGACCAGAAAAGTAAAGTTGAAGACTTATTGGCTGGGATACATACCATGACTGTTCTAGGTCCACCATGATGTTCATCAGCAACTAAATTGCTTCGAACCCATGATATCATTTAGTTTTTGGTTCATTGGATGCAACCAATTTTATACGTTTTCTATTGGTTTGCTCAATAATTCCTCTTCTTACACTTTTTCGACCCTTTTTTTCTAATTTCATTAAAAACTTTTAGCTTTTGCTTGTTGATTACTTGAATAAAGGATTTTAGTTGTTAAGGAATCTTTATAGAAACTTACTTTAAACGTAAGTTTGTTTATAAGCCGAAAAAAAACTTTACACATAAAAACAAAAAATAGTGCAAAAACCAAAAATCAGTAACCCATTCGAATGGGAAAAGATAATTTTAAAATAATTGTGGCATGATGAAAAAAAAATCGAATTTTCTTGTTTAAGCATGAATGCCAGATTTGGATTACATAACAATACTTCGTTTAAAAACAGATAAAAAAAAACCTCAGTTTGAAAGAAGCGAAACTTTGTGAATTTTAAAAATCTAGATATTTTTTTTATCGCACAATATTTTCACTTTGTGACAGGCAAAACTTATAAATCATATTCATGTATTAGATAGACTCCACCTTCTAAAACTTTTTCCGTTTTGTTCTTTTTTTTATCTCTTGCTTATGATTACTGGTGAAAACATAGATGTGTTCTGTCAGCCTCTATCATTCAAAAATTAAGAAAAAAAGAGCTGTGATGTAGAATTTTTTTGGCATGTCCTAATTTGAAATGAAATATGAAATGAATGTATGATGGTGTCCTTTTTTTATTAGAAAATTTGTGCACGTATGCGCAAGTATAGGTGTGTGTGTGTGTGTGTGTGTGTGTGTTGTACTGCAGCATATGAAATTTATACTGACTGTTTTTTTTTTTTTTTATTATTAAGGTTTGCTTAGTTTTGTTATGTTTTCATCATATTAGTATTCATCAATTTTAATGAGTGCCACTGAAATAAAAGTAAAAAACAAAAATCTGAGCCGGATGACTAAAAAATGAATATTTTACATCAGCATGCAAATGTCTTTTGCACTAGGGCTGGTCGATTTAACTATGGATATTGCGTCATAGATTTTTCGATGGCATTTCAAGCGGCATATCCAAAAATTCATTTTCGAAGCATTCGCTTTTCAGGTATTTTTTTTTTTTTGCATTTTTGTATGGAAGCACCCTAAAGGAGGCCGATATGCTGGAAATAATTATTTTTAGCCAAAAAATTATTGAAGAGTGAGTGCTCATGTATTTGGCAAGTGTTTGGGCGCTTTGAAAAATAAATTAACCCTACCTTACCGCAGAGTGCCCACACAGGGGTCAAATGTAGGACCAACCATCAATAATTTTCTACCAAATATTTTTTTTCCCAGCACACTTACCCGGTACCACAACTTATTGGCGTTCTCCCATTAAAAATAAAAAATCAATTGAAAATCGGACTGCTCAAAAATTATGGACACTTTCATACAAATAAACAACAAAATCATCTTCGAATGTAATACAAGGTGAAATCTGTATGTATTTTTTTTTTTGTCAATCTGCTACAAAACGAAAAAAAGCAACTGTTGGTAAATTTTTTAATATTGCTGTTTTTTGTTGTGACATACTTTACTTTAGCGACATCTAGCAACTGATAGTGTCCGTTTTCACAACTAATTAATATTTATTGCTAGGTGTCTCCGCTGACAACAGCGGAGACAACTACCTACACAATTGTTTGTCGATATACACCAACACATATAAACAGCTCACACGCTTTCGTGACGATTTCTACTAATTTGCACTACCAGCAAGCCGCGTTGAGGATCTTCGTTCCAAAAACAAATTTTAAATCGAACGCCTCGAATATGATTTTCTGTTTCTTTTGATATGTCGATAAGTGGTACTGTTTTTCTCTTGCCAAAAGCGGTAGATAAATCGTTGGCCCAATATTGACATAGTTTTATAGCCACAAATCGACCCACCGTAATGTATACATATACCTTGCCAACATCTAATACAGGTGCTGCCTGCAAAATTTTTCGGCTTGTGTAAAAAATTCAATTTCCATCCGCCTCTTTGTTCGTGACTATTTTTTATTTGTTAATCGCGTACGGTTTTGAATGGGAAAAATGAAATATAATGTTTTGTTTTTTTAAGTTGAACATATTTTACATTAAATTGGAATTGTAATGTATGCCTTTTGTAAATGTAATACTCATGTTTAGTTGCTTTTTTTTGTATGGCATTTTTTTTTTTAGTTTTTTTTGTCAACCACATCTAATTTTTAATATTTTCAAGTTGATTTTTATACAGGCTCTAAATTTTAAGCCGCAATGAGAATGTGGTTGATTTAAAAGGAAAATTTTAATTTTTTTTTTTAGTAAAAAGTGCTCATACGGGGGTTGCCTTTTATATTTCTGGATTAGAGAATAACAACAAATATTTCAAATATTGTTTTTCAAAATATTTCCCATGAAGATGTGCACATTTTGGAAGGCGTTTGAACCAATTGTCGAAGCAATTTTGCCACTCTACTTGAGGTATCTAAAAAAATGTATTCTAAATGCAGCAAACTTTTATTCAGGTATCGAAAAACATTGATCTCTCAGTTTGCATTTTACTCACGGGTATAAAGAAGAAGTCAACCAGTCAAGACTATAGGGTGGATGACTCATCATATCTTTTTTTTAACAAACACAAAACTGCGAAGCTTTTGGTTTGTCTGCAGAAACACTCAAAGCCTACGGCAGGAATGGAACCTGCGACCTCAGGAACTCTTAGTAGGACTCTCTACCAATTCATCCATCGAGGCGCTTAATCGACGTTTTGGGTGCTAAAAGAAAACTGTTGATTAGGTCGATGTGTGAGAACCCACACTGTAGTGGTGAAAAGTGATGCGGTTGCTCTTCCTTTTTTTTTTTTAACTGGCAAATAAATCATTGTGTGCCACTCAGAATTGACTGTTCTAGTGATACGGCTAAGACATATTTTTATTTTTTTTTTTGCAATATAGGCGACCATTTGCTTGGAAGTGCTTGTTGCAGTTTGCCATCTTGAAACACAAATATAATCGACTGCTGCTTACTTTCGATATCATACGAGCAATTCCACGATTCATCACCTGTCGTGATGTCATAGACGTGTTTCGAAGCAATGCGATCGTAATTTTTGAGCTTTTCTTTTGACCAATCGACATGAACTTTTTTTTAAGGGATTGATAGATTGTGCGGGAACCAACGCGAACAAATGTTCTTGCCAATCAAATGTTTATGCAATATTGAATGTCTGCTGGTACCACTAATCCCACGATCGGTCACACGACGATCTCGCAATATCAGTTCGAGCACAGCATTAACTGATTTTGGACGAAATTCGTCTTGGAGTGAACGATGTTCACGATTGAATTCACCATACCATAGATAAACACTGGTCCTTGCTTCAGCTTCATTGCCAAACATTTGATCAAGTTTATCCATGCACTGTTGCTGAGTTAAACCACGTCGTAAGTTGTAACAAATATTTTATTCATTTATGTATTTATTTTCTTGAGCTAAAGGTCTTTAATTATTCTTGACGATGTTTCGCTCTCCCTCGGAAAATAAATATATAAATAATAAAAACAGGGATCGAACAAAACTAACTAATAAATTTTATTTATTTATTTATTTATTTATTTATATATTAATACGTTTAATCTTATGAATAAATTCTAAGACAAAGAGAGTTCTTCAGACCACTAAAGGCTGAGGCAATCGGCTTGTGTAAAAAATAAAAGCACAGAAATGTTCAAGATTTGATTCCATTTATGGGTCGAGATGAATGTTTTGAGTTGCTGTAAGCCACACAAACGGAGGTCGTATGTCAAAACTTCAATAATGTCCAACTTTCCGATAAAGCTGTCAGATGACAGATAGCAACACTAGTGTTGCCAGACCCTGAAACATTAAAAAGGCAACCCTCGCACATGCTGCTGACTGAACAGCTAAGCAGAAAACCTTTCAATAGGTCTTTTAGGTCCTTAGGTTAATATATCAAATAATAACAAAAATTTTTTTTTTTTTTTTAATATCAAATGTAATATTTCGCGGAGTACGAGAAATTGATATATGTATATGAAATTTCATAGTTAAAATCAGTCGAAAAATTTATGTGACTCGATGTCTTCACTTCTCTCCATGTCTACACATGTTTTCCATAAAAATTAAGCACCACTTACATACATATGTAAAGAAAACAGAACATGTAGGCCATCATAAAGTCGACCCCATTCAACTCTGATTTCTAAGCTTTTATTTAGAATTTTGTTTCATCTCATTTACATACAACGTATTTTATTTTCATTCTTTATTTTATTAACACAGTTTCACATGCAAAACCACGCAAATATTTCAAACTGAATATTGGATTTAAAAATGCATGGGTATGTGTTTGAATTTTTTAATTAATGTGACATCTGTATGAATTCTTGTGATTGTGCATTAGATTGGCATTCTGTAAGCAGTACAATAAATCATTTTTACTCAGAAATCACTATAAAAAATATTTTTATGAAATTAAAACAAAAAATGAATAAAATGTGTCGGAACAAAGAACAGTTCAATAATGCGCTTAAATATCAAATATTATATTGTGCTTTTTAGGATTCATTTTAAAATGTGTAATGCAAGATTTGAGTAGGAGACATATGTATTTAGTAATCATAATTAAAAATTTTTAATTAGAAAATAAAAAGTTTCATAGGGATATAGAATTTATTATTTATTAAGGGGTTGTCATGAATAAACATCTCTGTTTAATACTATAGAGTTTGGGCTGATGACCTTTGTAGCTAATAATAATAATACTAGAGTGAGCGATTATTCGATAATTTTTACACTCGACTTTCGAATGTTTGAACTATTTAAAAACCGGTTTAGATTTTCTAAATTTGGCGAAAAAGAAATATCTATATATTTTATCAATTTAATACAAGCATTATTTTGCTTTACATTTATCGGATTCAATTTCTGAGCCTTTTATGCCAAGGATGAGAAGTGTGGCGGCTTCGAAACAGTTAGTTATACACCTAGCTAGAAATCTTTGACGTTTTTATTTTCTATTATTTTATTAAATTCAATCACAAAAATAGTGCATAATGAACTTGAGCTCGATTATACAAAGTAGTAGAAGAAACAGTTCGAATAATACAAAATAAATGAATAATGTCACTTAAGATAAAAAAAAAACATATAAGGCCCCGCAGGCACACATCAAACTCTTTGATAATATCTTTGTACATATGCATACTCAGGTTAGTAGGATTCATGTGAAGTTTCCACAACACAAGCAAGCAACTTGTCTAGAAATTTTCTAGGGCCAGTACTTAATTCTTGATAGATTTACAAACAACATCTTCAGACAAGTCGCTTGACAGAGGAGTGGCGGCAACACAATGGTTTCTTTTCGCCCAACGACACATAACGGGATTTGTGTCGTTTTGAAACCTCTAAATGGATAACCACATTATTAAAATCAATTATTTTACGCTTCAAACAAAAATAAGTAAGAATAATGATTACTGTTAATACTTAGCAGCTATGTTATAACGGGTCATCCATTTTGTGGTTTCAAAAGTATAGGACTGGAATACGACATCTGTCAAACTAAGTTTGTTGAAAGTTGAAAGTCTGTCAGTGACGAAAATGGATCGCTTAACTATCACACAACGCGTAAAAATTATCAAAACATACTACCAAAAAAATGGTGGTTCTGCCACAGCCACATGTCGTGCTTTAGGATGAGATTATGGTTTACATAATCGTCCCACTATACAAGCAATTGGCAAAATTGTGAAGAAATTTGAAGAGACTGGAGCGGCTACAAATATTGTACGGACTGTGCATCAACGTTTCACTCGTTCCGCAAAAAATAGCGCCGTTGTAAGTGAAAGTGTTGCCGCAGATCCGAATGTGTTGATTCTTCGTCGTTCTCAGGAATTAAGATATGATAAGCGACTTATTTATGCCTGCTATTGAAGAATACGACTTGGAAAATATGTGGTTTCAACAAGACGGTGCCACATGCTAGACAACTCGAGCGTATATGGCTTTATTGCAAGATACATTTCCTGGCAGCGTGATTTCTCTTCGTGGCGATATCAACTGGCCACCAAGATCATGCGATTTGACACCATTAGATTTTTTGTTGTGGGGCTACGCGAAAGACCGTGTTTATGCAGATAAACCTGTAACTCTTGAGCACTTAAAAACCAACATTCGGTCAAGTTATGGCTGAGATACCGCCCCATATGTGTCAAAAAGTGGTCGTAAATTACCTCAAAAGTATCAATTCTTGCAACACTTCGCGTCTTGGTGGTCATTTAAATGATGTAGGATTTCACCCATAATGTCAACGTTTAAGCTTTAAAATAAATAGGAAATGTTATGCAAAAAAAATATTTTATGTGTTTTATTTACGTTCACTTTTGAAGTCACAAAATGGATAACCCTTTATATTTTCATATATCCTTGAGCTAAATGGATCAATGCTGTTAAATATAAAATATTCAATGTATTTAAACGAGTTCAAGATCCTGTTCTTTCTCTCACTCTATTTCTTATATATCCTTACCACTCTTTTGTAGATGACAGCAGTATTCGCTATTCGTATTCATTCCACCATAGACCCAGCCAATTGGAGATTGAGGCAAAAATTTAGAACATGAATGTTACACTCAGTTAATATCCACATATAATCTCCGAATGGGAACGTAAGGCCAGGGTCGATTTCAAAGCACTCAAGATGCAATGCTTTTTACTAACACATAGATGAATAACGGCGAATGCTGCTCCATCCACACGGATGGCATAAATATTGGGAAATCAGAAACTCTTAATATTCAAGCAATGAAAATTCCAAGTGATGAATTGGACTGAACATATTTTTCATATTACAAAAAAAATCGTTTAAGTGCCACGGTCATTTGAAACAGTCCAAGACATACTTCACTCCATGTGATCTCCTCACTATTTATACTGCCTATATTCGACCAAAAATGGAATACAACTCTCTTGTTTGGGCCGGCACCTCAAAATCTACCTTATGGTTAACCGACCGTGAACAGGAGGGGACGAGGAAACCCATTGGCAACAGAAATGTATTCAACTCTATTGACTCACTGCAGCATCGTTGTAGTGCGGGATGCGCTAGTATAAAGGCTTCTGCTTCTGTTCCCGAAAGCCGCATATTTCTACGCAATACTAGTAGGGCACATCCATTTGTAGTTAATTGGCCAGTAAATCGCGCAACGTATTTCAGAGAGAATTTTTTCTTCAGCAGCAGGGTTCGTTTATCTGTGGAATAAACTGCCTGCAGTTGTGTTTCCTGCCACTGGCAGCTTGCAGGGTTTGAAATCAAATGTTTCTTTTATTCTCCCTCCTATAACCATTTTTTTTAGTTACAGCCCAGAGCACTGCATATGTATCCAATTCAACCTACAACAGTTTAGTCAGAGTTTTATTCACTTATTATCCCCAGAGAAAAAAAACTGCTATTTAAAATTAATATGACAAAATATTGATTGAAGATCATGTTAAATTTGTCTAAAGATGGCATGGCTGAGTTGGTGTGGTATCAGATTAAGAGCTCACACGGGGGGCCCAAACGAAGAAAAGGGTAATAAATGTGTATCTTCGAAACCTGCAATCTGATCATAAAACAATGTGCGGATTTTTCAACAAGAGCGCTACAAAAGTTTTTTTTTTTAATAAAACAAAAACGGTTTCGGATATTAATGGATTATTCCTGTAAAATCACGTTTGATGCCATTATGTATGGAATTCGATTTCTTTGGCATGGCCACGACGGCCACGCTTGCAAAAGTCCAGACGCTGAACCCAATTTTCGACGGTTTTCAAGCATGAATTGGCCGATGCTGCTGCAATTTCACGTTCGATATTCGTACGAAGTTCATCAATCTTTCGCTGGCTTGTTGGCATAGGCCATAGACTTGACGCAGCCTCACAAAAAGCGTCCCTGTTGAGAAACCCCTTTTAAAGGATTCACAGAGAAGCACTCAGTACTTAAGAGTAATGAAATTCGAACCAATCTGTTGTATCAGACATTGACCTACAAGGTGTTAAAGTGGACTAACTCGGGTATAAAAAATTTATTCGATTCATGACATTTGTAAACATAATTTGATTTTTACATATTTACATTTTTTGAAAAGTAAAGAAGTAAATAAATAAAAAGCATTTGATTTTGAATTTATATTTGATTTTGAATTTTTAAATTCCTGTGTTTGGCCTTGACTTTGTTTCTTATTTTGTAAATATCTCCGGCATATCAGCATATCGAAAGTCCTAAGAACATTATCAAACTCTTTCTTAGATATTTTTTAATGTTACATAAAAGAAAATTTTGATTACCTTAAGGCGAGTGCTCGTAAAAAGACATCCAAGTGAAGTCTTTGAAAACTTAGTGAAAAATGGCCAAATTTTGAGAAAAATGTAGTTAAATTGTTTGACATGTTTCGAAAGAAAAAAAGCTGTAATCAACACTAAAATTTTTACATACTGTCAAAGTACAGGCCTTGAATTTTTCTGTATTCATAATTTTGAGCTGAAAAAAGATCTTATATTTTATTTTTGGACCTGACTTAATACACATCAATTGGCTCTTAAAGCAAATAAATAATTAAGTTCATATTTGAATATTCAAAAAACTTTAAACTTTTTGATACTTTTAAGAAAATACAAATCGTAGTAACCCATGCTAACCCGTTGTATAGAAGGTTGCAAAGAAAAGTAAAAGAGTTGCAAAACGAAAAAAAATACGTGTACTGTGTTAGAGGTTCAATTGAACATTTCTGATTCTCATATTGTTTATGGGAATTATGGAATAAGTAGTTAAAATTCAAACAAACTTTTAAGAATTTTTCAAGCCTACTGATGAGTTGATTAGCACCAACGAAATGTCGACGGCATATAGACGGCTGAAAAAGGCAGAAAACATTTATAAATTCTATTTTTCGAACTGAATTAATACCTTTCAATTGGCTCTTAAAGCAAATAAATAATTAAGTTCATATTTGAATTTTCCTGCTCTACAATATTTCCATAAATTCAGCAGCAAGTTAATTTATCATGATATTTATTAATTTAAATTTATTATTCAGCCCTGAGATATTCCATGCTCAATTAAGTAAAACCAACTTGTTTTGGAAATCTTGGTCTCTGTGAAGGTTCCAATTTTGTGACGCTATACCCTATTCTGGAGTAAACAGTTAATTACTGAAGAATTACGAGAAGCTTTTAAATGATTTACTAATTATAAAAATGTGTGGAAAAAAAAGTAATGGCATGTAATGAACTTAAACTCAAAACTAAAACGCAATTACACATTCGTGGCAGCAAAAGAACTACTCAACCAATTACTGGCACTCATTTAATACAAAACTCTGAAGACGATTATAAGCTGGTAAAGCTTTAGTTGTATCAGCAGAAGATGTACTATACCAATTTAGCAATCTCTGTTTGTGCATTAAAGATACTCCATTACAATTCTTTCCCCATTGCAGGCAACTAAGCATTTGCTATGAAACCACGAACAACTAAATAAAGCTGGCTGGTTGGCACATTGTACCCCAGGGAGTTGCTTTTAGCAAAAAAGGGCAAAACACACAAAGCCAAATAGAATTCTCTAAACGCAATTTCAATAAATTTATTTTTGCATTAAAGAATGAAACGAAGAAAGAAAATGGCTAAATTGGAAAATTGCTTTCAATGTTTTGTTATGCGCTTTTGACGACTCTTGGAATATGGACGGCGAACCCAGCAAAATGTTTTAACTGATGAAGACTTTCGGAAATAGAGAGCAGTTTAGAAAAATGTAATTTGAATTATGAATTTTTTTATTTTTTGTGTAATTTTAAGAAACTTACATTATATTAGTGGTTTTCACACCAAGCTTGTTAGTTTCTTAATCGTTAATAGCTACATTTTTATACGTATTTTGTTTTTGTATATTTATCGCTCTACCGGATTAAAATTTAACAAATTAACGACACGGCATCCCTGATAAAATAGTTGTTAGTTGATAACTCACAATCAGCTGTTGCAGTTTCTAAATAATAGAAGCCATTTGTGATACATTTCTAAAAATATATTTGTGTTTTTTTTTTTTTTTTGCCAATTTTCGTGTATATTGAGAGTAAGTATTTTATTTAATTGATTTTTTAGTTTATTTTAATAAAACATAAAATCTTCTAATAGTGGATAACCAAAAGAAAAAGCTCATTCGAACAAAAATGCAAAAAAAAAAGGGAGTGAATTGGAGCATATATTGCTGTTGGAAGTGTGTCACAGTCACCGCAAAAAATGTAGCAATTTTAGCAATTGACGCGCTTTCTCCAGAGGATCCCAATCTAGACAAAACTATAGCGAGTTGTAAGTCTATTGGAAACTGCATGCCGGTACATTTGGTAAAAACTTTTTCGCTACATTTTCATTCATTGAAGACAAAACAGCTTTGCGCCAATGAATTGATTTTAGAACTTCATACACAACTACTCTGCAACACTTCATGACAGCAATTTCTGCATTAATAAATAGCGGTTCTCACTCTTGATACTAACTTTACAACTCTGCTATATTCACTACGATTTTTACCCCAAAGCTCGAGTGACTTTCTTACCTCAAAGTCTGCATGCAAGAACATGAACAAATATTCTAAAACTTGCTGAATTTCTTTATCTGTCCACCTTTTGTTGTGAATTTTGTCACGTTTGCTCTTCACCAGTATATTTTTATTTGTTTTTTCCATATTTTTTATTTTCTCAACACAAAATTAAGTTTTGCCGGCAAAACGATTCACAGCACAGAATATCTGTGATTCCCAGTAATTTACAATGTTTACTAAAACTTTTTGTTTGATTTTTTAATCACAGCGTTGAAAATAAAAGTTCAGTACATTTTGTTGCTGCGGTGATGTAAACACTAGTACTTTAATCAAATCTGCTACTTTAACCAAATGTGCAACCGAGTTTACTATCAAGAGTGAGAACCGCTAATTATTTGTAATTAAACTATTAAACTTCGATAAATCTTGTCTACTTACCGTCAGCAAACGTTATTTGTGTCAAAGCATGAGTAATTAAATGGCTTACAATTGTTTTTTTACACTTTCTCGTGGCATGCTAAATTTTTTCAGAATAATAAATTGTGTCAGAACAATAAATCAGCTGGTTTACTACGAAAGTTACCAGACTAACAAAGTTTGAAAAAGGGGGTCGTTACCAACAGTTGCCAACTTTAACAAATTAACAAACTACCGAGCAACAAATTAACAAGTTCGGTGTGAATACCGCTATTGTTTTACTTTTTCGAGCTTTAGGTCTGCTTTATTTATTAGTTATATTTCTTGACATTTCGCTCTACTTCGGAAAGCTTCTTTAGGGCGATTATGGTAACATCTCAAGAAAAAAATTTTGTTTGAAAAAATTTCTTGGAAATATTACATTATTGCTCTACAGAAGCTATCCGATGCAGAGCCAAATATCAGCAAATAAAACTAATAGGACGAAACCTAAAGCTCGAAAAAATAAAATAACATTAAACTAGGAAAGGGCCAAATAAACTTCATCACAAATAAAATTTATATTATTTTTTTACAGATCTACTTACATGTACGTGTGTATTTATATAACTTACCTGAAAAGAGAAAAAAAAAACAAAATTTGAAATTGATAAGAAGAAAAATTTTTTTTTTTTATATTTTAATTTGTTAATTAAAAATATATCTTCTGATACGAGGATTTGGCTTATATCTTATTGTAGTAAATTTTAGCAATTATGTTTTTTGTAAATAAAAAAATTTACAATTGTTAATAACTCTATCGGTCTTGATTGGCTTTGATTTATGGTTTCTCAAAAGTGAGAAAGATTTTTTGTGATAAAATTGGAGTGATCAACATTTTTAGCGAAAACAAGAAAAGTAAAGATGAAGACTTACTGCATGGGTACTCAATTTTGAGAAAGCAAAGGTGGCAGCACCGCAATGCAGCAATTTCACACAATTTTTATTGGGCTGAATTGGAGCACAATAAACAATTTGTCCCAATCAAATTCTCTACAATCACATTTTGCTGAAATTTTATAGTCGCAAAATTGGCGCCAAACAATAATTGCCGCATTATAGTCCCACGATTGCAATATGATACGGCAACTCTGAGCAACAGCTGTTGTAGCTGATGACAAACTTTGTTGTGCAAAAATAAAAAAGGCGTTAATAGTTAAAAATATGGTTTGTTCTTTAAAATGAAAGAAAATTGCTTCGTCTATTATTATAATGTTGATCGGGTTGGCCGTTTTCTGCCTCCCCCCTGACCAGACTTTGTTTTTATTTTCTTTTTTACATTTTGAAATGCAGTTTTAACATTGATCCATTTGGCTTTACAGTCTTCCACCGTATGCCCCAGACAAATATTTTTTGGATTCCTCGCCATGCGCTTATTAAATATTTTGCTGGGATATAAAGCTGTAAAGCAGTTGTACAGACAGACATACACAAATGTTTGGTCTATTATCTTTATTATTGTTATTGCTGTCCTTGTACTCGTAGTAAGTAGGTATGTTTACCAGCATGAATATATGTATGTATCTATACAAGCGCAATAACACACAACTATACACACATATTTCAATGAGCACTTATAAGTACAAACTTTAATAACTGTACGAAGTAAAAACATCTATAAATTGAGTATGATCCAGCAAATAGCTCTGTTACCACAAATAGCTTTGTTGGTTTATTTGTAGCGCTTTGAGTTTTGCGCTGGCTGTTGCCCCTTCGATACACCAGTTTGTGTCCTTGGGTGTATGCGAAACAAAATTAAGTGTTGGACATTAGAAATGGATGCGTCGCGGCGCCGTTGGTGGTTGGTTGCACAAAAAAAGACAGCAAATCAGTGGCTGAAAGATATTTTTATAATCACACATAAAGAGATGTACATATGTATATGTATATGCGGTATTATTTGAACCATTAACGACTCTGGCAAAAACAAGCATATCAAAATATCTACATACATATGTATATAAATTTAAAGTAATGAAACTCTGTGGCAGCACCGCAATCCATATGTTATTAACTCCAGTGTCCTGGCTCAATTTAAGAATATGTAATCACGCTTAACGGGGGCCATTTTGAATACGACATTTAAATAAATATTCCAGTCACTCTTGCTTGCTTCGTTTTTATAGTGCTGTCATTTCTTTTCTTTTCTGAGGGGGGTGCTTTTGTACCAATCACTGAACAATTACAATGTTATTTATTTCATAAACACAAAAAAAAGAAGTTAAATCTGTAGAAAACCAGGTTGATTTCATATTTTTCGATGGCGATTTTGCAATATAGGATTTTCATTTCAACTCTGCCTGATCTTGTGTTCAAGAGTTATTATAGAAATTTATAGTTATCCCCGATTTTTTTAATCTTTAATTTTATTTATTTGTATTTCTATCTTATATACTTTTATTTCAATTCTTTATAATATAGGAAAAGTATTTGAAATGATGTTAGGCATCAAAATGGATTTAAGTACACTCAGAAAATTTGGTCAGTAAAATTAACTGAAACCACTCTTTAAAATAAATGAAACTTCATTTAAAAACCATCCTACTTATTTTTCATTTAAATTTACTTATTACTTCATTTAAATTTAAATGTTGAAACATCTACGCAATCCAATTGGTAAAAATATTAATTTTTCCTTTATTCCAACTGTCAAATAATTCATGCGTAATCAACTTGTAAAAATTTTTTTTTTTTTTTTCTGAGGTGGTCATTTTATGTAATTATAGTTTTCTATCTGCATTATCTCCTTTTTCAATTCGCTAATTTAATTTTTGTACTGCAAAGCCTCTGCTGAGATTCGAACATGCAGCATTTCGACTTAAAAGCAGCTGCCATTTCTGCTCAGCCATCGCAGCAATCAGAAGAAATTCAATAACAATCAATTTAAGTAAAGATTATCCATGCTACATATGTATGTATGTAGAAACCAACTTATAAATATACGTATTAACAGCTTGGTTCGTTCATACACATATGTGTAACATAAGTTACTACTGTCATTATTAGCTGTCAGCAAAAATCCGTATTTATATGTAGTTAGTTTTTTAAGTAACTGTACAAATCAGCTAAAATTTAAATTTCATTATTTTGTGAACGTTTTGTCATTTAAAAATAACTGCACTGATTACTTCTAGAATAAACTACGGTTGGTTACTGCAAAAATATTCTGAGTGTATTAAAAGAAATTATATTCCTGATTTGCCATTTGTATTTAAGTGCGCTCACTATACTATGGATGCGTTATTAAAATTCCAGCATGATGTTGTTGAAGGTCTGCGAAGACAGTGCTGCTGCACTGAAGCCATTTCATTGGATATAGACAGTATTGGGTAAAATACATGCTCTAATGCAGGGATGCCCACGGCCTATACGCTTGGTACGCTTTTGTTTTTGTAGAAGCGCGAAGCATTGGCTGAGCATTCTAATATGTATACACAACTTTTTGTATGAAATACACACATACACACATACCCCAAGCTCAAAGCAACAACACTTTCATATGCACAGCAATAAGAACGCAAGCTTTGTTGGTACACATTGGTGCCAAGCGTAAATTTTGTTGTTTTTTGTTTTTTTGTTTTAATGATTTCGTGAGTATGAAACACTTGAAGAAATCATTTTTTGTTATGAGTTTATTTCTGTTTTTCTTTGTGTGCGTCAATAAAGTGTATACGTATTGGTGTTTGCGCTTCCATAAGAAGATTTTGGGCACCCCTGCTCTAATGTATTTAAAATACAAAATACAAATACTTTTTTTCCATGTATTTAAAATACAAAATACAAAACACTTTTAGTCAAAAAAGTTTTTATTTTCTTTCATAAACTCAAAAGTGATATCAAACAAACAACCTCTTGATGGCGAATAAAGAAATCCAGCTAACGACAAAATCTCAATGATTTCTTATTAAAAAACGATATTTTATTGAAAGACATATGTATAACGGAATTAAGAAAAAAGTGAAAATTAAAAAACGTTTCACTAAATGCTATCACCGGTATTCATAAAAAATAAAACATTGTTGAAATACATTTTAGAAAAAATTTTTCATATAAAATTTGTTCTAAAATGTATTTGAGCAACATTTTATTTTTTATCAATACTGGTGTATATATGTAACTATATATAGTCTATCCAAGTCAACATTTGATTGATATTTTTTTCTCTTGTTCTACATTAAAATGTCGAACGCTGCTTTTCTTTTTATTTTATATTTTCATTATTTAACTTTCTGGCAGCTTGACGACTTTCTCAATGTATGTGCATTCAGTTGCGTTTTCTTTACACAGGTACTTTGGTAATTAAATTGTGATATTGCTATTTTTTGGCGATAAAACAGTACCAAAATTTTCGGATTTTAGTTGATGTATGAATGGAATAATTTTTAGTGCATATTTTTTTAACATAAATTTAAAATGTATTTTGAGAGCACGAGTATTTGAAATACAAAATACTCAAGCGCATAGTATTTAAAATTCAAAATACAAATACATTCATGAGACGTATTTACAATACAAATACAAAATACGTATTTGTATTTTAAATACGTATTTCAAATACATGTATTTCAAATACTGCCCAGCCCTGGATATAGAGAAAGCCTTTGATCAAGCTTATCATAATGGAGTTCAGTCTAAAATGATTCAAATTGGCTTCGGTGCTGATTTGTTAAAATTATTTAGATGCTATTTCGCCAATAGGTCTTTTCGAGCTCTTATTCGTGGTAACTTATCTGATCAAGGGGATGTGAAATGTGGAGTCGCACAAGGTTCTAAAGGATGTTTTTTTTTTCGATGTATAGAAATCTAAGTTGCAATAAAACAACGATGGATTATTAGATTGACATGAATTTTATTTATCTAAAAGATTATCTTGTGGCATTACATTTTAAATATCATTTCTGGTATATGACCGCCACGGCTGGCGCGGATGTCGTCCAATTTTCGATTACTTTTTCCAACATTTGTGGCCGTATATCGGCAATAACATGGCGAATGTTGTCTTCCAAATGGTCAAGCGTTTGTGGCTTATCCGCATAGACCAATGACTTTACAAAGCCCCACAGAAAGTAGTATAGCGGTGTTAAATCACAAGATCTTGGAGGGCAATTCACAGGTCCAAAACGTGAAATTAGACGGTCACCAAACCTGTCTTTCAATAAATCGATTGTGGCACGAGCTGTGTGACATGTTGCGCCGTCTTGTTGAAACGACATCTGCTGGACCTCATGGTTATTCAATTCAGGAATGATAAAGTTAGTAATCATGGCTCTATACCGATCACCATTGACTGTAACGTTTTGGCCATCATCGTTTTTGAAGAAGTACTGACCAATGATTCCACCAGCCCATAAAGCGCAACAAACAGTCAGTTTTTATGGATGTAACGGTGTTTCGATATACACTTGAGTATTAGCTTCACTCCAAATGCGGCAGTTTTGTTTGTTGACGTAGCGATTCAACCAAAAGTGCGCTTCATCGCTAAACAAAATTCGCTTATGAAAATCGGGAACAACTGCAATCTTGTTTTGCACTAAAAATTGCACTATTTGCAAGCGTTGTTCAGGCGTGAGTCTATTCATGATGAATTGCCAAACCAAACTGAGAATGAATCACTTGACAGCGCTTAAATCGGTCGCCATATTGAACAGTAATGACAACTTAAAGTTATATACATCGAAAAAAAAACCTCCTTTAGAAATCAGTTTTCACTGTGAAGACTATTTTAAACAATTATAAATAAATAAAATTATTAGCCTACTATGACCTAAGCATCCCTCCTGGTGAAGTAAAACTAAATTCACCCATCAAGAGCCTTATTATTTCCTTTCATAATCCTGCATTTCTACAGGGCCCGGCAGGATTGATAAAAGAACCTCTTAACATGAGCTCGTTTGTAGAATACATGTGAACTTGTCAATATACAGTCTAAAAAGAGCCAAAATTCCTTCTTCCAGCTTCACACTGTGACAAGTTCATTTGCTATTTGTCCAGTTCCCACACTTTATTTACTTAAGTGAATTTACTGTTCCAAAAGAAAAAAAGGGCAAATGTTTATAGCTCTTGAAAAAAGGTGCAAACTTCATCAAACACTGCTCTTATGGGAAAATAAATCAACAAAATAATGAACCTTATTAAAATGCATAAACAAGTGGGTACTTAATTTGGCACTTGAGACTTTTTCAAAAACAAACGAAAACATACTGTTTCCACTGAACGAACCCCTTCAAAAATCAATAAATGAAAAATTAAGCAAACATTTTTCACAATAAATCTGAGAAATAACCACCGCAGCCCTGCACTCACAATTAGTATGTAGGTAAGTCCGCGATAACATTAAAATGCGGAAATTGATACTTGTAGAAGATGTTTTAAATATTGTTGCAACATTGATGAAGTCAGCACGTGGCGTGTATAGGAAAAATAATTATCACACGCTATAATAAATATGTTTTCGTAGGCGCGTGCTTGTTTGGCAGGAACTACCCCAGTGTTTGTATTTGAGCAGCACAAGTCTTTAGTTCTGGTTCGTTTAGCTGGAAAACCTTCTAGAGTTTGTTGCATTAGGCTGCACGCACAATCTCTTAACGAAACCGAGTTCTGTATGTGGTAACAATAACATTTAGCAACAATGAATAATGTTTGCTGCTTTTAATTTAATATTTGGTTAAATTAATTGTTGATAAGTGGGCGTGTCAATGAATGGTTTTGGTCTGTAAGCAGCCTTTATTTATGTTTGTCGCTGGTGCTCTCAACTCCATTAACCACTTCAATATGTATTGCTGTTCATGCAGCCAGCCATTAGTGTTGCTACTCCCCTTCAATCTGGTTCACAAATTGAATAAAATATCCTTTAATTTTATGGCAAAAACTTTTCAACAACTTCATTTTATTATGACAACAAGGGAGAACAAGACACACGTCTCATGTCAAAAAGCCGATGATTATACACATACATACTACGTACGCACATACCCATAGAAATGTACAAAGTTTTTGATTTTATTTGTAAATGGTTTCTGTAAACATTTACCTAAATAATTTTGTTCATTTATCTGTGAAAATTATAGGCTTTTAAAATCATTTCGCTTTCAAGTTTGAAGGATGTTTGCTGTTTTTTGGTTTCATCAATTGTTTTCTTTACATTCACTATAATGAGATAATGACACTTCATGTAACACGTGGGCCCAGCTCTGTTCTGTTGTAGTGCTTACAAACCAAAACGGTTCAAAGTTTAAAGTGGGAAATTTATAGTTTTGAAAATAATATTAATATGTTTTTCTTAGGATTTGGTGTTGACTGCTTTTTTTCAGACAATTATTTGGGGTAACTGCGGTTCAACAGGGATTATAGTAAGAGCTGTGCATTTCCAGCTGGGACGATAACAGCTCAAAGAAAATGTAGCTAAAGGAATTATTTCAAACCAGTTCTAGCTTTCTTCGCGCATTGGTAGCCAAGAGAAGCGGAAGTCTTCCTGCCGTTGCCTCAATGTCGAAGTTGTTCGATTGTTCGCTTTCTAAGCGAAAGAAAATTGTTTTGGATTCATTTATATTAAATTACTTTTTCAGGCTCAAGTTCAACCCTTGGGTTTTCACTACTTTTTAATCAATATCAATTAAGTAAAGAAAAGTAAAATTTATTTGCTAGGTGGACAACCGGCTGTTTCTGGGTAGCAAACACCCTTCATCAGCACCCTATGAACTTTGGACGTGTCAAATTTCACAATTTTGGCACAGCCGCTTTAACCACTCGGCAACCAAAGCTCACGCAATTCTACTTTCTGTTTGTATACTTAATTAACATTAACCAAAGCAATGATATTTTTGCAGTCTTGGACGATATTTGTCGTCTCAGTTTTGGATTCCTCTATGATGTTCTGTTATTCAAACGATGACTCGATCGATAAATCGAAAATGACGTACATAAGTGTTTTTATACAAAATCGAACTCCTCAGTATCGATCATGTCGTCAGCACTGCGAACACAAATGTCAAAATCAAGCACTTATTGTTTTGCTATCGAGTGGGAGTTTTTAGAGAAAATAATTTTTTTTTTGTTAAAAAACTGCGAAATATAACTAGAAACCCCACATATTTTCATTTGATTATTTATGTTTGTGTTTGCTTTAGCTTGTCAGATACTGCTGATCAGTTTTAAGAAGGGTCGTATTTACACGAGAACAATTTAGTAATATTTTCAATGCTGCAATAAAAAATCAACCAAAACTTTAATTTACCGATCTGGCATTTCTGTGAAGTAAATGGCAAAAATTTCATGACGTAATCCCATGACGTAATCGCAAATTGATTCGAAATCGAACGACTATATTACGATCGCTTACATTTTCTTGCGATATTGAAGAGCAGGCAGTTACTTGTTCAGCATTGAGTAAGATTTTGTTTTTTTAATAAAATTGTAGTGATCAACATTTTTAAAGAAGACCAGGGGCCAAATCGTCTCATTCGATATCGAACGAATGCCGTCACTTATGCTGTGTGTTTGTTGTTTATTTTGTTTTTGTTTTACATTGTTTTCATTCGAAATCGAATGCGACGATTTGGCCCCAGAAAAGTAAAGTGGAAGATTTATAGGCTGGGGTACATACCATGGCTGTTCTACGTCCACCATGATATTCAACAGCAACCAAATTGCTTCGAACCCAGATCGTGAGTTATTGCATACTGTTCTTAGCCAGCACCGCTTAAATATCCTACTACCTGAGCTCTTCATTACTAACTGTCTCTGTTTAATCTATTGATATACTTTTGATTTTATCACTGTCTTCTTTTGTTGGCTGGAATAAATTTTTTTCCGACTAACTTCCAATTGATTTCCACAATTCTGTGGAAGCAAAAGTCATACTCTGTAAGAAAAGTAAAAATGTTAAGCAAATGTTGTTTGGTGTAGAGCCTGGCGTTGGAGTCAACAACATTTTTTCAGGTAAAGTATTGAAAAGTTTGTTAAGTGCCCGCCACGTGACATGTTTTTATATGTGTTTTTTTAATCTTCGACTCGCACGGGAACCCGAACAAGTTCTGGTACCGAAAATTGGAAGCCATAAGAAAATGTAGTTGCTCAAAGACGAACACTAGAGGGTTAATGCACTGCTGAAAATATAGCTGAGGTATAGGAAAAACCGATTTCTCAAGAGGTTAGAAATGTATGTGAACTTAAACAACTGGTGATGGCTGCTAAGAAGCAAACTTTCTTATTTTGTTATAATTTTTGGTGCCAGGTGGTTGGTGCAATTATAAAATGACTGTACAAAACACAAAAGCTCTGGGTAACGATTTGTATACATCGGATCTGAGAATCACAAGTGCTGATTGCCAAGGATATTTAAGATGCGGTCCAGCCGAATATAACACTCTTACGTGTTTCAATTTATGTTCTAGGAGGCTGAAAGAAATAACATTGGATTCGAAAAATGCTATCGGTGCAGTAAACTGTTCTATTCCCAAGCAGAGTTGCCGTTTTTGGTAGTTTCCCACCAAATTTTTTTTTTTTTTTTTGAAATGAGTTGAAAGGTTGGTAGGTCGTGAATTTGGTATTTTTTTTTTCAATTTTAATTTTTTTTCACGCTAATCAGCTTTCATCCATCAAATCATGCAATCCATCAATGACAAATCAATTCTGCCTTTGTTATCAGAGTTCGATAAATTATTAGGTTGTGATAGCGATAAAATTGTATCGCAGTGGCATTTACTAAGAGTTAGTGACCACAACTTGAATGATGAAATGGAGATTATTGTTTTTTGGGAAAAGGTTGGCAAAATTAAAAATGGGCTTAATGAAAATATGTTTAGCGATCTAGTTAATTTTGTTTTCAATTTATTGTCTTTACCAAATAGTTCAGCAGCTGCAGAAAGAAAATTTTCAACACTTGCGTTAGCAAAAAACCAAACTTCGAAATAGACTCGAACTATGTTCCTTAAATAATATTATGATGTACAGGGAAATGATAAATAAGACTGATTCGCACTATATATGGTCAGCAAAAAGAGACTTTAAAAAATAAACCTTTTTCCAAATAAACCCTTAAGATTTTTACTTTTACAAATGAAGTCTTATTTATTTTTTACTTAAAATTTTGTTTCTTTTACAAATGAATTGTTATTTATTTTTATAAAGATACATATTAACATTGTTATGTATAAACTTGTTTTGTTTTTTTTTTAATAAATTTTTTTTTTTTTATAACTGATTATTTTATTTTTTTGTATTTAAACATGCCATTTGGTAGTTTTTGAAATTAAATTCTTGAGTGGCAACCCTGTTGCCAAGGTGTATTTTAATACACCAAACACCATGCAAGCTCGCTTGTGAACTGGCAATATCCATTATTTTAAGCTCCATAGTTTTATTTTTCGAACTCTGCATTCAATTTTTAAGGGCCTTTTTCCAACAACAATTTTTCTTAGCGCAGCAAAATATTCCTTTGGTCTCGCTTGAAGCGGCAGTGCTTAGATTGTGAAATTTAGCACTGATAAAGGGAAACAGGTAGTCGCCCACCTGACTATAAGGTTTTAATGTTTTTTACTTTTAATTAATATTAATAAAAACAGGGATCACATTGAGGTTGAGCTTGAGCCAATTAAGAGTTACACAAATAAAATACTTCTTCTTCTTCTCCTTGCGCTGCGAGCCTAATCTAAAATATTTCACTACTTGGATGTTGCTTTCTTGTTCCATTAATTTTTGATTGTTGACTGTTTGTTATTCGAACTTGAATAGAAACAGCCTTATGTGCCCCAGTAAAGAGTAAAATAAAGAAAAATCCTCAAAACACAATCAGGCTGCATTTTTCTTATGGGAATAATTTTTTAAACGTTTTGCGAGTGTAACCAATAAGTGGCGCACTCACACTCTTAAACAATTGCTTGTCTTGTACACAGCCTAACACATCCCTAAATAAACCAAGTTTTTTTTCTGTTTTTTGAGACAGAACTCCTTCCTTATAAATGCAAGCTGTTTCAAAATTGCAAGATTAAAAAGAAGAGGATGTGTGTGTGTGTGTGTGTGTGTGTGTGTAAAATGAATTTGCTGTTGTAGTATACATATATCGAACTTTGCGTTTTACTACGTTGGTATGCAGCACTTGATTGTTTTCTAGTTTCTTGTTATCCTTTCATTTTTATTCACCATAAGTCTAGTTCTATCGTTGGGTATTGTCTTCTATTTCTTTCATAAGTAAAGCAATCAAGAACACGAACAAGTTGCTTGTTAATACATGTGTGTGTGCGTGTGTGTATTTGACTGCAATGCATGCATTTGAAAATATTGTTCATGTGTTTGTGTAATTTGTTTGTTTTCTAGTGTCGATTGTTTCTTGATTGCGGTGCATTTAAAAAAAAATTACTCTCACACCCACTTGTTAATGCACTTACACAGTCATAAAAATACAAACAGACACACACACACACATGTGCTTGCATTTACATTGATTTCGTAGAAAGGAGTCTTTAGAGAATTTTTATATTATTTCCTTCAAGCATATTCCATTGTTTTTTGCTTTTTTTTTTGTTTGTTTAAATGATTGCCTGACGATTTTGTTTTTGAATTGCAGAATTTGAAAAGTGTGAGTTTGATGTTCGTTTCAATTCTGCTTTAAGCTTTTCTTTTGTCCTTTTTCCCCTGAAAAATAAAGTTATTAATGAATCGTCTCATGTGAAAAATATTGGTTTCCATTTGTTTGCATTTTAAGCTGTAATTGCGCTTTTTATACTTTAAAATTAAAATCAAGTCTCATGGAGCAAACAAATTTTTAGATAATTAAAAAGTGCTCGTTTCTTCTAATCAGGTACGTGCGTTTGTGTAAAATTAGTTTGTTTTCAGATAAAAATACTGACAATGGTAAAGGATTTATCGAGCTTAAGTTCGATTTTTACTTCCTCAAAATTGAGAAAGATTTTTTGTGATAAAATTGGATGAAAAATTGAAGACTTACTGGCTGGGGTACATGCCATGGCTGTTCTACGTCCACCATAATGTTCATCAGCACCCAAATAGCTTCGAACCCAGGCAATGACCAATCGTATACTGTTTTTTTAAGCAGCATTGCATACACATTCTACCACCTGAGCTCTTCATTTCTGAATGTAAATATTTAATCTTATTGATCAACTTTCCGTTTTATCACTGCGCTTTTCTATTGATTGGAATATATTATTGGAATTATCTCACAAACATGCAATTGATTTTTAAGTTTGTTGTTATTGTATTGCAAGAATGAATTGGAAATAAATTAAATGTTGGTAAGAGACTATAAAACACATTCCAGTCAATAGAAAAACACAGCGATAGAACGAAAAGTTGATGAGTAGGATTGAATATATACATTCAGAAATGATTACATTGTAAGGCCTGTGCATTATCGTTTCGCGAGTACCGCTGAAAATATCGCTGCTGTAATTGAAAGTGTTGCCGAAGACCCGAATGTGTCGATTCTTCGTCGTTCTCACATAATAACTGAAGCCAGCTGACCATTCACAACGTCGTAGATACGTGGAATGGGTGTTTGAACAACAGGCGGTGAACGGCGATTTTCCGAACAAAATTTTCTTCAGCGCTGAAGCACATTTGTCACTCGGTGGGTATGTTAATAAAAAAAAATTGTCGTATTTGGGGCTCTGATAATCCTCAAGTAATTGAAGAGAGGCCCATACATCAAGAAAAAGTCCCTGTTTGGTCCAAAGTTGTGATTGGAACTTACTTCTCCGTTAACTCGGAGCGTTATGGTCAAATGATAACCGATTTTTTTTGCCTGCTATTGAAGAATACGAATGACTTGGAGAATATGTGGTTTCAACAAAACGGTGCCACATGGCACACGCCACACAACTCAAGCGAATACGGCTTTATTGCAAGAGACATTTGCTGGCCGCGTAATTTCTCGTTGTGGCGATATCGTCGTGGCGATATACACTGGCCACCAAGATCATGCGATTTGACACCATTACTTTTTTGTGGGGCTACACGAAAGACCGTGTTTAGGTAGATAAACCTTTAACTCTCAAGTATTTAAACACCAACACTTGTCAAGTAATGGCTGAGATACCGCCCAATATGTGTCAAAAAGTGGTCGAAAATTATCTCAAAAGAATCAAGGCTTGCAACACTTTGCGTGGTGGTCATTTAAAGGATGCAGAGCTTCACATATAATGTCAACGTTCAAACCTTATAATAAACCAGTAAGAGTGCTATATTCGGCTGGGCCAAATCTTAAATACCCTTCACAATGATACCTTCACATTCTGATTGATTTTTGGTGCCAAAAGTTGTTTTATTTGGCTTTCAATGCCGACTTCTTGAGAAATCGGGAGGAGCGTTATCTGGGGTGCATATGGGCCGATGTATAAAAGTAATCTAATTTTGCCTCTAAACAACCTATATGTACCATTTTGACAAATTTTTGGTGCAAAAAATTGTTTCGTTTGGTTTCCAGGGCCGACTTCTTGAGATATCGGGAGACGCCGTATCTCGAGTGTAAATGGGCCGTTCTCAAAAACTGTTCAAGTGTTGCCTCTAAATAGCCTATATGTACCTTTCTGATTGATTTTTGGTGCCAAAAGTTGTTTTATTTAGGTTATAAAGCCGATTTCTTGAAAAACCGGGAGACGCTATATCTCGGGTATGTATAAGCCGATTTAAAAAATTTTGAGTTTTGGGATCTTATGGGTATTAAAAATGATATGGCTAACTTTTTATGAAAATTTTTTTTTTCAAAAACCTGTTAAAAAAAATGGCAAAAAATACCTCTCAAAACCCCAGTTTTTTGGATATATCTCAGCTATCCGTGGACCGATCTTACTGAATTTCAATAGCAGACCCACTACCGGTATTTAACACATTTTAGCTAAAGAATGAGGTTTCTATCTCAAACTGTTTTTTCAGAAACGATATTTCAACGACTACAGACGGACAGGCGGACAGACGGACATCGCTTAATCGGAATCTCTATTGATTCTGATATAGAATATACATATATACTTTATGAGGTCTTAGATGGTCATTTCAATGCGTTACACACGGAATCGCAAACTTTTATTTATCCTTACACATTTTTGTGAAGGGTATAAAAAGAAATGTCATGAAAAAAATATTTCATATGTATTTTATTTACGTTTACTTTTGAAACCGCAAAATGGATAACCCGTTAGTTAACTCTATTCGAATAAACTGTTTAGCATCACAATTTGGTTATCTTTCATATGCAAAAACTTGTCTAGCATCTTTAACCAATGGATAAACAAAACCTTGGCACCATCATCCAGCCTTCATGGCAGACGTTCAAAAATAAACTTAAAAGCTTTCTTTTAGAAATTCAAAAGAAATTGACACGTATTGATTTGTAAACCTGTAAAAATTTTTATTTCTGTCAATTAAAATGTAGAAAACTACAAGATTTTGCACGCTAAAGAAAACAAAAAATAGACTTCGTGAAATTAACTTTAAGGACTGTTGGATGAACGAAAGTAACTCATATATTGGGGATTAAATAGTATTCTGCGGTTTTCTTTTAATTTGCAATCAGACTTTATCGTCATAGTAATTTTGGAAAGCAGTACGTTGTTTTTAGCATCGAATAAAAAACCAAGCTAGATATATAAAATATTTCTTGAATATTCTCTCTAAATATAAATGACAATCGAAAATGGCAATTCAGGGTGTATTAAAAATGTACAGATACACGAACTCCTTCCTACCAGCATCTGAGCGCAATGTGACATTTTAATTTATTAATTCAATTTATGCAGAGTAAGAAACCTCCATTTAAACACTACTAAATATCCTTAAATAAAATCCTGTAAAACCAGCTTAATTTTTGGGAAATTTATTCAAAAATCATATACATAAAATACAATAAGCTATAAAAATGTGAAATAAAAAAAACACGGGCAATATAAATATTTACAACTAAAAAAAATATGACACAAATATGACAAAGAATAAAAAAAAACAACTCAATTAAGCAAACAAGAGACATTATTTACCCCAAAAACGGGTTGAAATAAATAAAATGAACAGGTAAAAAAAAGAGGGAAAAACTCACGCACATTTACAAGAATTAAACGTACACACACTCTTATGCAGCCACTGTAATTAAAAGTCACAATAAATAATTACACAGTGTATAAATAGACATTAATTTATAGACAAAGAACAGAACAAAGTTGCCTTCACTGGCCGTCTCCAGTAAAATTCTCACACACAGTTCTCATTAACGCATTTACTCCCGTTCATTCCAGCAATCACTTACTCCTCTCCACACACACACACAAAGGCTGGCAACAATTACAAATTAAAACACAAAACGAGTTTAAGACCAGAAAATTAACCCTTTTTTCCAAAAACAAAAGGGGGAATGAGGAAAGGATAAACTGGTGTGTAATAAAAAAAAGATTTACTGCCAAAACCCTCTTCGAAAGAGATTTTTCAAACCAAATCATAATAATTTTATTAATAAAATAACTTAAAAATAAGATGTCAACAATTTGGGCAGCAACACAGTAGTTTGCTGTTTAGAAATTTAAAAATAAATATTTTTTTTATGAAGGATACAGTGTGGTCAACATTGAATTTCTTAAACAAAATTTGTTTTCTACCCATTTGTAATTTTCACAAAGTCTAAATAGAAAATTCGATTAGGCGATGTCCATTTTGCAGGTAGTTGAAATCAAGTTTCTGAGCAAACTACTTGACTTCAGGTACATTCAGGCACTCAAACATTAGTTGTGAAATGACAGGACCACTACCCTCTTGTTTACCTTCTAAAAATACATGCACATACCTATGGATTCAACAATAAACGCCAACGAAAAGAAAACAAGGGGAAAAAACTTGAAAATTTTATTTATTTTATTTTATTTTATTTTATTTTTTTTTTTTAATTTATTTCCGTTTCCTGTACAACAAGATTTCACTTATAGTTAAAGTACAGAAATGTGTTAAAGGGGCACAACTGGTCCTAGGCATCACTGGAGAAAAATATTTTTATTATATAAATTAAAACAAACGTTAAAAAAATAAATATAAATAAATAAAAAAAAATACAATATAATAAAAAAATAAAAAAAAATTAAATTAAGTGAAGTTATTAAACAAAAACCTTTTGAGACTTTTTACGTTGCTGTTGAATTGCTGAGTAGCTGGTAGAAGGTTCCAAAGACGAGCTGCATTTATAAATAAATTACGTGAAGTACGAGACTGGCTCGCACAATTAGGGTTCCGTACGTATGCATGTGTAATGTATGTATGGAATGGCGTATGTGAATACATATGTATATTTTATAAATTTCATCTCTCTGTTTTTACAGCTACTTTATGTTGTATGTGGACACCTAATAATTTTCCACTTGTTGTTGTTGTTGTTGTAATTTGCTGTTGTAACGCTTCTGGGAATACATACACTGTGCGAATTTCGGCTCTCTATCTCTTACGGTACGAGAGTTATAGTTATTACTCTACGTTGTAAAGGGACACCTGGTAGTTTTACAGTTGTTGTTGTTTTTAGCAAGTGTTGTTGTGGAGCATGTGTGAATACACAGATTTTTTGCAGTGCTTTCAACTTTAACGCATTCTCCATTTACTTGTATGTCGTATGTATTTCTCTTGTAAATGGTTAAGGACGTAGACTTTAACGGACAACACGCCATTGGCAGTGGAAATATGAAACAAAAACAAAATTTTGCAATAAACAATTATTTGATCTTACAAAAACTCTTGCGAGAGCAACCATAAATTTGTTTTAAATTTAATTTTCATTCATTGAGTTAACAAAACAATTCAATATGCTTAATGTTTTTTTTTTAATATTTTTTCCTTCTGTTGTTTTTTGTTGAGGTTTCCATCTGCATTATTATCGTTTATATTTATGTATTTGTCTAAAATAACAGCAAATAAGAAAGTTGTGGTCCCGTTTTTTAGGCGATATTTGACTATCAAAAGTTTAAGTGTGAACGCAGCTTTAGAAACATTTTTTCGCAACCAAACTGTTTGTATTTGATATTGAAATTCAGTAAAATCGGTTTACGAATGGCCGATATATATAGACAAAAAACCGCTTTTGAGGAGCAAATATTATAATTTTTTCATAAAATTTTTGAAAGAGTTTTTTTTCGCGCTAGAGTAAATAGTATTTTAACATCTCTGCCGAGATATAGCGAAAATCGGTTCCTTAGGAAATTTCAATTATAAACGAATTAAAACAATATTGATACCATTAAACCGGTAATAAAAGAAGTATATTTCTAATGAAAAAATTATATTTCCGACATCGATCCATATAGAACAGATATATAGAAAGGATGCCAAAATAAGATTGTATGTCAAAAACTGAATCTGGTAACAAGATAAGGTTATTAAAACTAGAAAAAAAGTTTTCCCGAAATCGGTCGATTCCTACTGGAATGGAATTGGGGAAAAAGGCGAGCTTCAACAATATTTTAATTGAAAAAATGAAACTAGTGACAAAACAAAGTTATTGAGTGTGAACAAAAATGTTTCCCTCATCGACCCATATGAACCCCATACTCAGGGAAAACAGGGTATTGAACAAATTTCAGCCAAAATCAATGATAAAAAATCTAATGATAAGAACTAGGCTATCAATGGGCAAAAAAAAAAAAAAATGTTTTCGACATCAGTCCACATCTGTAGACCCACATATAGCTAAAATCGGTTTTAGTGGCAAAGTCAACAAAACACAAGCTAAAACAGTTTCTATTGCATGCCAAAATATAAGTCTTGTGATACAGTGAGGTTAAAATAAATCGAAAAAATTGTTTGCTGATATCGGTTCAATATTCCGGATATGTAGCGAAAGCTGGTTTTTAAGGAAATGTCAACAAAAAGCCAGCTAACCCCATGTTTTAAACAAAAAAGTGAAACTGGTGATAAAAAATAAATAAATAAGTAAATAAAATAATGAAAAATTAATATACACAAAAATTAAATAATAAAGTCTATTTTTAAATCTAAAATAATTGTTAACAATTTTATTAGGCTTGACTTCGATTTTGCTTCCTCAAATCTGAGAAATACTTTTTAGGGTTCCGTACTCCTCAGAGTGAAACGGAACCCTATTACCGAGACAAGTACGTCCGTCCGTCCGTCCGTCACAGCGTCCATTCTCCGAAACGGTAAGAGCTAAAGAGCTGAAATTTTCACAGGATGTTGTTGTATCTTGCCGCTACAACAACAAATACAAAAACCAACAACAAAATGAAAACTACCAGGTGTCCCCATACAACGAAAAGTTACAATAAGCTATAACTCTCGAACCGTAAAAGATAGAAAGCTGAAATTCGCACAGTGTATGTATTTATAGATGCTCTACAACAGCAAATGCTAAAGACAACAACAAGTTGAAAACTACCAGGTGTCCCTATACAAAATAAAGTAACAATTAGCCGTAGCTGCTAAACTGTAACAGATAGAGAGCTGAAATTCGCACAATATATGTATTTACATATGTCCTACAACAACAAATACTAAAAACAACAACATGTCAAACACTACCAGGTGTCCCTATACAATGTAAAGTAAATATTAGCCGTAACTCCAAAACTGTAAAAGACAGAGAGATGAAATTTGCACAATATATTTACTCGCATATGGCCTACAATAACAAATGCTAAAAACAACAACAAGTCGAAAACTACCAGGTGTCCCTATACAACGTAAAGTAACAATTAGCCGTTACTCTCGAACCGTGAGAGAAAGAGGGATGAAATTTGCATAATATATGTATTCACATATGCTCCACAACAACAAATGCTAAGAACAACAACAATTGTAAAACTATCAGGTGTCCCTTTACAACGTAGAGTAACAGCGCTAACTCTCGAACCGTAAAAGACAATATCTCAATGATTTCTTATTAGAAAGCGATATTTTACTGAAAGAGAAACAACGGAAGTACGAAATAAGTGCCAATAAGAAAACGTCTGACCAAAGACTATAAAGTCTATCCAAGTCAACATCTGATTGATTTTTTTCTCTTCTTCTTTTAGATTAAAATGTCAAAAGTTTTTTTTTGTATTTTGTTTTTTCATTGTTTTTAGGTTTTAACAGTTTGGCGACTTTCTCAACGTATGTATGTATGTATATGCATTCAGTTGCGTTTACTTTACATAGGTATTTTACGTTTGCTAATTAAATTGTAGTTTCCCATTTACGTTTTTAATTGATGTATGAATTTCATAATTTTTAGAGCATTTTTTAACATAAATTAAAAACGTTCATTTATAAAATCTAACAAAGATAAATTAAAAACTTACTTGGAAAATTGTATTTTGAGAGCACAAGTATGTGAAATACAAAATACTCTTGGTATTTGAAGTACAAATACTAAATGCATTCATGCAAAATACGTATTCAAAAATTCAAATATTTGTATTTCAAATACTGCCCAGGCCTGGCTACACTTTTGGTTACACAAGTAACAATTGTATCTACTTTTTCTAATAGGTTCTAGCTCAGAAAATATTTGTTTCGATTCTAATACCATCCAAACCACTGTCTGCTAAAAGTTATCCTTTAAATCTCGTTTTAGCATAAACGTTTCATATGTGTAATTAAAAGACGACTTTGTTGTTGCTTTTTCCATATGTGGTAATCACCACAAGTTTTGGGTTAAGAAGATAAGAGCTTAAATTAAAAACCAGTCTGAAATGATGATCATATTTAATACAGTCCTCAAGGATTTACTAGATGTAATTACCACAATTAAACCATCTGTGACAATTGTCAACAGCCAACCGAAAAATATTCTTTTAATATGTTTGAAAAAAAAACAAAAATAAACACACAAACATCCTCGTTACAGCCTGGAAACACGAAAACCGCCTCATGACCCCATCAAAACTGTTATTAAAAACATGAATTTCAACTTTGCTCATCTCTCATATATATTTTTTAACACACATTAGCAGCAAAACAAAGCGAAAAATTCCCTCAAGACTTTTAAGTGCTTTGAAACACATTAGAAAACAAAATAAACAACAAGGACTATTAACCGCATCTTAGATGATAATTTAGCAGTGAAAGCAAACGCATTTCGCAGCCCGCAACAACCCTGTCTTTCCGTTTTCTTCCATTTTCCTTGCCATCGTACTTTTATTTTAATATCAAGGAAACATTATGCCTTTTAAAAAATGCAGAATGAGAAGCAAAAAAAAACAGGTCTTAAGTAGGTTGTTATTTTTCACATTTTAAGCAAACTGCTTCTTGACTGCCTGCCTCGGCAGTTTGAGCAACTTTTTCAGAAATGATTTGTGGCATATCAAGTGTCATAATCGCTACTTAAGAAAAACGCTTCTCTTTAATATCTATCATTTGCATTTGGCATACATTTCCTTCGCAGCTTTTCATTTTCTCTGTGCTCATTGCAATTTTTGTTGAATTTTAAGATTTATTTTAAATTTTATATGCTAATCCCTCGTTATCAGACAATATTTTACTTTCACATTTTCCATTCCGTTTATATTTATTTGTGAGCTTAAAGAATTTATTAGTATCTCATTTAAGGATTTTTATGACAGCAAAAAAGATGTTTATTTAAGGAATTTGCGCCAGATTGATATCATTTGACAATTCTGAGTAAACGGATAAAAAATATGTACATATGTAATGGCTGCCATCAAATGGTGGAAATTATTAAAAGAACTTTTTATTTGCAATTGTGAAATAAAAAAAAAGTAATTGAACAAAATTTTTTTTTATTGGCCATTAGAGCAAATTGAAATGTATTATATTAATACTCTGTTCATACATGCAGCAATATTCAAATTATAACAATTAAGGCCATTATTGAGACTAAATTTTCATAAAAAAGTTACAATTAACTTATTGGCAACAAAGATATAATTATTTTAATAATGAATAAAATTTATAATGCAACACTGTTAGATTTGTATTAACAGTACTAAATGAACAATCTTTAACAACAACAGTACCTATTGAACACACCTTGTGCAAAATTTGACTAATCAAACGTCAACAAAATAAATAAACAAACAAAAAAAACCAAATGTTTACAGAAAAATTTAAGCAATAATTTCTTCACCTGTCAAATGCTAATTTTCGTAGCAATATTAAGTATGTATGAACACCAAAAAGATATAGTCAATTAACTGAATATTGTTTCAATTAAAAACGCATATGTGAACCCCCAATTTTTGACTTGGATATTAAATGCCGTTTCAATTTTAATGTGATTTAAATACAAAATTGAATCAAACAGTTGCTATTTAAATCAAACTTAAACGGCCTGCCGTGCCCATTTAAAATCGATTTAAGTTTTTCGTATTGACATATGATTTTGCCAATTTTGATTTTGTTCTGCAAATTAAGAAAATTGCACATGTTTTTTTTTTTTTGTTTCATAATTTGATTTTTTATTATTTCCAGAAGGTAATCAACTTCTGTGGCAGTGAAATTGGGAGTCCTTTTATCACTTTTGCTACTCATTTTAATAATTTTTACAAAACAATTTATTATTTTCTAAACTTTTCACAATTTCACTTGATCCAAATTTGTTTAAACAGCTGTTTTTTATTGAGTTATCGATAATGTTTTGACACTTACATTGTGCTGCCGTACTTTTGTTACAATTAATTACCAAAAATAATTTTAGACTGTAAGACAGAAAGCTATTTTAAATCCAACTTAAATTTTAAGGAAACTTTACTTATTTTGTACTTAAGTCCCAAGTCAAAAATGGGGGGTAAATCTAAAAATAGAAAAAAAAGAAGTAAATGTGCTGTGAAACAATAAAACTCTGTTGTGAATTAAAGGTTTCTTTGATTATTTGTAATTCTCATTGTGTTCATGGAAGAAATAGAATATGTCGTCATATGGTGTCAAGCATTGCTTAAAATTCTCTCGACTCTACTGACGAGCTGAGTAGCATCAACGAAATGCCGGCGGCATACAGACGGCCGAGAAAAATGTAAAACAATTAATAACGTCTATTATTAGACCTAAACGAAAATGACTTTTATCTAAATTAGATTTTTATTTACAATCTATTTTATAGTATACGAGTATAGAAAATTCGATACTTTCAATAAAATTATTACATGTGTTATTAGACTACAATAAGTTTAATAAACTATATGTATATAATCTTTTACGAGTGTTAAATAAGCATAAAAAGTTTAGTCCTCTCAAATCTTAATTATGTACGTGCTTCATTTTCTATATTGGGGACGACCCCGTTCAGGGGTCCTAATCTCATCTGTTTCATCTAATAAAGAAATCGCAAACATGGTTTGGTGGTTGCTCCTGCCGATTTACATATCTACAGCTAAATCTGTTTATTTCGCTTAAAATAAAGGATACTTTTAGATCCCTATTAATTTGGATGTTGGTGAGAGACCCTGGAGTACTGGATACATAACTCAATATTTGGATTACTGGTCATTTCCCAAAACCCAACGCCATATAAACATGTGGGCTTTAAACTATCTTCACATAATAGTTGTGATCCCATACTGTACAATACCTACTTTATTTTTGTTTTGTATTATTTTAATTCGATAGTTCATTCGATCACGATCGTAAGTAATTCGACAACTGGTCTAATATTTTCAAAAGCTGGAATTCAGTCGTGTAGAAACACATTTTTCTAACTGCCACAATATTGGCTATTTTCCACTTGCGTGGAGAGTAGCCCCTGTTGTGCCAATATTAAAGCCAAGATCGGATCCTCGCGAGAGTGTAAGCTGTCGACCTTTGGAAAGCTGTTCAAGTTTTTTCTTCTGCGAAAGATAAACAACATGATTGTTGACAGAAATATTTTTGGGGGCCTTTCAATTTGGGCTTGACAGTGCGTGCTTTGTTGAAAGGTACTTACTGACTATGTTTCAAGGAGATTGAACAGGCGATGCTCGACCATAAAAGCCTTTGACACAGTATGGTATGATGGATTGGTATGTAAAATGATGAGTCTTTGGTTCGGACATTTGTTGAATGGTAAATAGCTTTTTAAAGGAGCGGTCGTTTAAGATTCGTGTTGCTGATGTCTTCTCTCGGGAGAACTCGATAATTGCCGGTGTTCCTCAGGGATCCGTTTGTTCAGCATTTTCATATCAGATATACCTCAGACTTCTCAGGATGATCTACTTTTAATGTATGCTGATGACGTTCTGATTGTATCATCGGGCAGGTTGAATCATTTGGAGTTCTGGAGAACTATTTTGCGTAATGGGGATTGAGTCTGAACATTCAAAAGCCTGTGACCAGGATGTTTAAGGGGAAACGGAAATATAGTTATAAGAACTGTAGGAGGTATGTGGTTATCGGTGGCGAATTAATTAGGGTATCAGACACATAATGAAGTACCTCGGTGTCACCTTCCATGAAAAATTGGAGTGTTACCGGCACATTGGCAATATTCTCTGCAGAACAAAGCGCATCTATTCATTCTACCAAGGGATTTTGAAGCGTAGGGTTGGTCTTGAGCGTAGGGTTGGTCGCCATTCGACCTATCATTTGTTATGCCTTTCCAGTCTGGTTCGGGATTTCCTCAGTCCAGATGCAGAGGCTCAAGAAATGGAAGAGAAGGATTTTGGGGTCATGTCTTGGCCTAAATATGGTGCAGATCGTTCTGTTAATCCGTTTATGACGGAATAGAGTTTGGGCTCATAGATGTTTTTATGATGGGAAATTCGATTAGATTCTGGGAATATGCACGATCTTTTGACAATCCATTGGTTCGTCAGTGTGTCTCATTGGCCGCTGATTTGGAGACCCTGCGGATCAGAAAGTATTTCTTTCCTGTCGATTTTTTGTTTCGTGGGAGTAGTGGTCTGGTTTTTGATGGTGCAGGGTTTTTTTTTTATTACAGACGAATTAGGACGTTGGATCTCAGCAATATTGTGTATAACACTGATCAATAAATTTGTGTTTTGTTTTTTTTTCTTGTTGCTTTTGCTTAGTTTATTATAATTTTGTTCTAGTATTAAGACTTGGTGTATAATAGTTTTAAGTTTTGAAGTATAGCTTTATTGGTCTCCCTTTTTTTAATGAGATTTTTTGGGGGATATTTTTAAATTTTAATTCATATAATTTCAAGGGATGTATAATTTAAATATACTTTCAACTAATTTCTCATAATCCCTGAATAACATTAGTGCGTAAGGAATGTTATCTTAATTTTAAATAGCTTAAATTAAAACTAAATTGAAAATTTTTGGAAACAATAAAATCAAATCAAAAATAACAACTACCAACAACAAAAACCATTTTTTATAATTGAATGATTATACCGCTCTTACCTTGTTTTTTCGAGCTTGTGAATTGAAAGAGTGATTATTTAAGTCAAGTTATTATATCCGGCGGAAATGGCGTTAAACAGTTGAGTTGAATATTTACCAACGAGAATATCATTTTGTAAAGTAATCTACATGCCAAGTCCGCATCGGAAATGTTTTAAAGCTAAATTATTTAATAACTTCTTAAGTTAATTCATGAATAAAGAAAAACGAAATGACAGCGGTAACGACCTTAGCACGCATACCTTTAATTAAGGGTGTGAACAAATAAAACCAACACACACTCTCGTGCCGTCATGGGCTTTTATAACCACATACTCGTACAAACATACAATCATAAATATTAAAATAAACCACATTGTAAAATATTTTAATACACGCACGTCAACGCTTTCAATAAAAAAAATATGGGGTATTTGAAAAATCCAAAAATGTTTAAGGTTCCTAAAAATTGGTAATTAAGAATTAGTGGGGATGTGGTGCGAGCATCAACAAAGTACTTTTTTTTTTGTTGGATAGATATGGTGGGTCCAACGCTGCTATTGAAAAGTCATTACAGAATGAATTTTTACAATAAAAAAAAACATATTTATTAAAATGTGTTGTCAGTAGGGTTTGGGAATTCCCGGACTTTTTCCCTTCCCGGGATTCCCGGGGAAATTTATAAATTTCCCGGGAATTCCCGGGAATATATGTATATCTTCTTCAAAATTTGCCAACGAGCACACATGTAATGAAATGAAATTCAATGAATTAATTGCTCTTAAATTAAAAAACAATAAATAATTCAAGGCGAATTCATACCAGGTGGGTGCAAGGCAATTTGCTGCAAAATGAAAGAAAATATATGTATTTCATTACATATACATTTCAAAGAGAAATATATGACTTGAAACACAGGAGTATGTGTTTCAAATCCAGCTGGTATGAATTCTGCTTGAAATAGTTCGAATAATCAACAATCAACGGCAAGGCGTTGATTACATGCATACATCCAGATTTCAAGCGCCGCCGCACTTTTATTTTCAGCGGCTGCCAAGAAGAAAATCAATTGGCACAGATCTTCGAACGTCTTCTAATTCTTTGTATATTTTGCACAAAAACCTTCTTCGGCCCGCCGTTCTACTCATTTCGTTTTCCAAACTCGGCTTCTTTTTCCTTTTACTTCACTTTCATCACTATCAAAAACAAGGACTGCTCAAGCAATAGCAAGCGATATTTCTTCCGAAGACATTTTTTTTTTAACTATATTAAAAACACGAATTTTCTGCAATAACGCATTGTATAAATAGAAAGTAGTCTCAAACTTATTTTACAAGCAAATGTTCATACGATTCAGCATACATATCACCATGTAATTATCAACATATCGTATAAACACAAAAATTGCATGCTAACTCTTATGTTGACATTCTGAAATATGCTGAAATATGTTGAATTAAAAAATTTGGTAGTTTCAGCATGTAGTGCAAACACCTAGCATATGATATGTGATGCAATATGCATTTGATGTTATTTTTAATCATACAGTTGTTAGCATATTGTCTAAACTAAGCTTAACACTGCCCTGCCAGCAAATTGGTAGTCGACTACAAATAAAATCGACTTATAGTTCATCCCTGTCGGACATTGAGTAGTCGACTACTAAAATAATTAACTTTACGTTAACTTTTATGGACTAGCTTCAAATTAGCTACAATACAATCGATTTGTAATTCACTTTTTGTGTACTGGCTATAACCCAGCTGAAACGTAGTGCAGAGTTCACCCAAAATTCAAATACTAACATACACACATACACGGTAAATAACTCTTGAATTAAATTGCCTATTGTCGCATTCGTTTTAAATGTTGCGATAGCTGAGTGGGTATGTTGGCTGCTCTCCAGTCTTGAGGCTTAGTGGTTCGATACCCACCAGAGACTAACAAAAAAAAAAAAGTAGGATGAAATTTAATTTAATAAAATAAAATATTACCACCGAAAAATGTAAAATCAGCCTTGATGTGTACATTTTTTTCTGTATGTAGTGACTTTTAAGTAGCTAACTTTAAGTTAGTTGAAAAGTAATGCACAGTCGGACAATTGACTACCTCCTAGGACATCGTAATGTTAAAATAGTCAGTCATCTGCATTAAAAATAATCTAAGTGTCAACCACCACCAGCTGTAAAAAAATTAGCTTATAATTCATTATTAGTTAACTGAGTTGCCGGCAGGGTGCTGTTTGAATTTGCCATTTATATCACCGGAAGCAAACAATGTATTTATTTGCTGACTCAAAGCATTGCGTTGTTGAGTATTAAAAACAATTTTCTCTGCGAAATTAAATGCCACAAATATTATAAATTAGTTTTAGAAAAGTAATCTTTTCTCTATAAATATCCAAATCAACTTGTTCCTAAGATAATAACATGCAGCAATGAATTTACAGCAACAATGTAGACTTTTATGACCATCATAAAAACCATTCGGGTTATTAAAAAAAAAAAATTCATAAATGTAGTCTTAATAATTTCGCTTCTCAGGCAAATGTCGGTAGTTAAATAGTTAAACTTTAAAATGTATGCTTTACAAAATTACCAACTCATTAAGTAAAGGAAAACATAAAATAATTCTTTGTTAAACATCTTTAAATGCTTAATCACATGTTCGGAGCATAAATTTTTAACAATATACTTGCTTTACTTTCCCCGCTATAATTTTTTTTTCTTTTAAGAAATTGTACGCTAAGCTTTTATCAGCCAGTTACAATCTTGTTAATTTAAAGACAGCAACAAAATAACAAAATATTGGCTTGTAATTTGCAACATTTATCACCTTTACAACGCAAATTCCCAAAAAGTACTAAAGAAATATTTAATGAATTTCCCAAACAAAACTGTTTTTACATGCGCGTGCTTGTGTGTATAGAAATTGGGCTTAAAATTGAAAAAACTTCAAATTAAAAGCGTAGTAACGAACAACTTGCGCAAAAAAAAAATGCTGCATTCATTAGGCAGCTCTTGTTTACCACATTTAGCACTTAACGGCTCGTAAAAAAAAACTGTCTAAATGTGGTAAAACAATTGTTTATTTATGCAAACATACCGAGCAAGGGGTTACTTGCTGCCTCCCCTCCATGAAACATGACTAAAACGATAAAACAAATGCAACTTAGGGAAACGTACCGGCTCAAACAACAAACCCTGCTTCTGCTGAAAGTCATTCATTAAGTTCGCAGACAATTAATGGAGAAATATTGCATTTTAATGACATGTGCGTTTTTCACAAAAAATGTGCAAAACTATTTTGTTAACAGTGCGATTGTCGAACGTGTTGACAGCTAAAGTCAAAGAAAAACATAAAATTATTGGTTCAATTTTTTTCAAATACTTTTCGATAATGCAGAAAAATATGATCAACAACAACAACAACCACATATTGCTAAAGTAAATCAGTTGTTCAGTTTAACTTTACAACTGGAAAAATTCTTAAGTACTGGAAAAATTCAAAACGGTCCTAAAAGGCTACTCAAAGTAATCGGACAGGTACCAGGTACATTTTTGGAGTCCTGAATTTTAGGGGGATAAAAGGGGTAAAATCAGTGTTTTGGTACTTTTTGAATTTTAAAGTGAAATGGGAGCAGGAAAGAAGTAAAACAAGAATTACACCCCTAAGAACAAAATCTCGAGTAGACAATACAAGTCTTTACTTTCTTAACATTGAGCGGGGAAAAACTGTAGAAAAGGACAAAATCGGTAATTCTGTATTTCCGCGTTTCATACAAGTGCCGGAAAAATTCAAAACGGTCCTAAAAGCCTACTCAAAGTAATCGGACAGGTACCAGGTACTTTTTTAAAATTCAGAATTTTAGGGGGATAAAAGGGGTAAAAACAGAATCTTAGTACTTTTTTGAATTGTAAATACTGGTGGGAGCAGGAAAAAAGTAAAACAAGATTTAGACTCCTAAGAAAAAAGTCTTAAAAATGCTATGGCATTTTTTGAATTTTCAAACATTCAGGCGACAAAAAGGTTTAACTGCCCGATGGCAGTCACCAGCGATTGAAGCCTGACGCCATCTCTGCTCTGGCACAAAAAGTTTATTTCCCATTTTTAGTTGCAAAAAGTTATTAAGCCTTGCAAAGTAATCTAAAATTAAGCGAAAATGTATGAGAAAACTAAAAAAAAGCAGAAAAATTTAATCAATTATCCTAGTGATGTCGCAGTCAAACCCAATGTATAAAATATGATTGCTGTTCTAACAAAATATTGGTTTTTTTTTAATTTGAACCGACGCAGTCAGGGAAAAAATGAAAAAGGTGGTTATAGGGAGGAGGAATTAAGGGAGTAGTGCTTAAGAGCATTTGATTTGAACACTCCCACGCTGTAAGTGGCAAGAAATACGACTGAAGGCAGTTTATTCAACGGAGGGGCCATACGGCTGAAGAACTCTCTCTCTCTCTCTCTATTGCACTGTGCGATTTATTGATTAATCAACTGCAAATAGATGAGTTCTGTATAAGGCGGGTCTTGGGAGCAAGATCACTGCTGTAGTCAGAGCAGAGGCCATTATAGTAGCGATAAGACAGTGTGACGAACCCCACACAGCGACGATGCTCCAGTGAGTCATTAGAATGGGATGCCCTACTGTAACCGATGGGCTACTTCGCCTCCTCCTGTATACAGTCGAATAAACCCAAAATAGACTTTAAGACACCCAGGCCCAAACATGAGAGTTGTATTCTATTTTTCGTCGCATATAAATAGTGAGGAGAGCCAGTGGAATGCAGTATATTTTACACCGTTTCCAAAAACCTAAGCACTCAAATGTCTCTTTTGCAAGGCGAAAAATGTCTTCAGTCCAGCGAACGTCACACTGATTTTTCATTCCATGAATACTACGAGTTTCCGATTCCTTAATGTGGTTACAAATTTTAGCTAGTGGTGCTTCATAGGTTAATCCAATATTGTAATATTGCTTTAAAGGCCGTGTTACACTATCCTACTCAATCGTACGATTCATTTACTGAAAATTGCTAGCTAAATCTGATAGAATTCTGTCCTACTTTAAAAAGTCGCATCAAAACGGCCACACTATTATACTTTTGTAAACAACTTCAAAAAGGCAACTCTGATCTCATAGAAAAATATAGTTTTTTTAAATTTTCAAAAGATTAACAAATCGGACAGACTTGTCAAAAAGTCTTTCACACACATCCACTTTTAGTCCAGACTATCACACTTTTTGAACACACATGTCATTTTTAACAGATCGTACGATTCAATAGGATAGTGAATCACGGCCTTAAGCAACATCTCTAGTTGTAATGAAGAAAATGGGTCTGCCCATCTGTCAGTTTTTAAAAATTTTTTTTTCCATCAAAATTTTTCATTTACAGTTATGGTAGTTGCCAAAAAAAAAACATTTTTTTCCGGAAAAATACTTTTAAACCAAAATTTTTTGTACAAAATTTTTTTCATGAAAAAAAAAAAAAATAATTGGAGGTCACTAGTGGAGTGTATAAAAAAGCCATATAATGAAAACTAGAGCTGATAGAGACAAGCTGATTACAGATTTGAATTCAACGCACCGAAATTAACTACAAACAGTTAATGAATTCAAAGAAGCAAAAATCTTTTTTAATTTTGGTCGGGCTGTGTAATCAATTGTTTCTATTCAACTGTGTGAATGATGCCCAAAAAATCAGTGCAAGTGCTTCTACGAGTTTGATTAAACTTACGTTCAAGCTAGTTATCTAGTTGATCTCTAAATCAGTGATATATATAAACCACATTTAAATGCAGAAAACTTGGCATTTTAACTTCATTCGTGAAACAATGCAAACATCAGCTGCTTGTCACTTTTTTTTAGCTTACCAAATTGCCATTCCGAAAAGCAACGAAAACAAATGATTCACTGATTGACTACAGTCAAGTTTTAGGTGCAATTAAATTACAAAAAAAAAAAAAGTTTTGCAAAACATGAATTTCAACTTTAACTGATTTTTCACGTATTGCAGGGTATTGTGCAATAAATTTTTTCATATTTATTAAACGTGAACTGTACAAATATTACTTAGAAATACACATACTAAGAGCTTAATAAGGCTAAAGTAATTTTTTATAAATTAAACCATGATATTCGTATATAATTTAATTAGATATCATGAAAATAAAGAGCACGCTGTTTAATACAAAAATATTCTTAATCCCAGAAATATTGAAATTTTCAGAACCAGGTTTGTCTAGCTCTCATGTTTCTTCAGTCCATCATTTTATCAAACAACTTTATTTTATTTACCTTTATAAACGAATGCAAATTAATTTATATTTCTTTTTATGTATGCTTGTATAAAACAGACTAATTAAGTTAAATGACCCAAACATTTCAAAGATTACTAATGTACCTACATATACATATGTATTTTAGTCAATTCGTTTTAGTTTTTTTTTTTAACGTGATATTATCAAATTAGTTACATATTTGAATTAATATATTTTTTTTATTCCAAATGACCTTTTAACTTTTACTGAGTTCAAACAATATCATCCCTATTGCAGGGTATAAATAATGTTCTTCTGCCATAGAGACTGAATTTTGTTCAAAATTAAGGCTTATCTAACAATTTTTTGATGTTTCATTTTAATTGTCGCTCATAGTGACTAAAAAAAACACACGCGCCAACAGCAGTCAAATAAACGACATATTATATACCCAATTGACCAAGTCGTCCATGTTAACGAGAACTGGGGGTCAATTTTAGTTCGACGATAAAGTGAAATGAAAAAAAAATATTCGTACAGTTTTCCATAAGTACTTTTTATATCCGTCTTTCATGATCACTTAATTTCTGATCTTGGTTTGCAATATGAAATAAGCATTTCATCCCCAGTGTTGTTGCGAAACTTTTGCAGCTGTGATACACAAAGAGGCTTTAGTTGTTGAGTCTAGTGCACCTCGAAAGCGTGTAAATACAAGTCTTTATGCATAATGCACATCTATGACGAACGTGAGAGGCACAATTGTTGGTTACGTCGACGAAATCAGCCACACTATCGCGAACAGTTACAATATTTTCTGCAGTACGAGCGATAACTGGTGTTTTCACTTCTACTACAGACCCGGTTCACTCAATTTTTAGCAAGATTTTTCCGATTGTACGGAAATTTGGATGATTAAATCGACTGAAAAAAATCACGAAGTGCACGATATTCATTTTGATTTGAACGGCCATTTTCATAATCAGCCTTTGAACTTTCCATGGTTCAAATGGATTTAGTATAAAATTGAGAAATGTCAAATAAAACGCATAAGAAAACTTGACGTTTAGATGTGGTTTACAATCGACATTGGCCCTTTACATGCATGTGCATGCAGCTATGTATTTATGTATTTATGTATTTATGTTTAAGAATACTTCAAGAGAGCCACAAGTCGAGTGTAAACAACACATTTTTGATAAGAACAAAGTTTCAACAAAGTGTATGGGAATTATTTGAAATGCAATAATAAATTCTTGATGCTAATTTTTCGACCTTTGTTATTTACTATTTTAATTTAATAATTCGAGCTTCAGGTCACTTGTTTTTTTTTTTAAACAAAATGCTTGTTTAATTCAATATTTTGATGCCTGAATGGGTATCTTCTTCAGGTATATTTTTCGGTTTGATGTTTTTCCAAAAAAATTTTTTCACAATTTCAAAAAACAAAAAGCATTTTGTCAGTACAAATTGTTTTTTGAAATTGTTCAAAATTTTTTTTAAAAAACATCAGACCGAAAAAAATCCTTGAAGAAGATACCCATCGAGGTATCGAAATATTGAATTAAACAAGCATTTTATAAAAAAAAAAACACTGACTTCAAGCTCGAATTATTAAATTCAAATAGCAATAATAAATTATTATACACATTGGATTTTTTTATATATTTATTAGAGCTAAATATACCACCTCTAATGATAGTGAAACAAATTTTTTAATTTAATTTTGCCTGAATTAAACCAATTACACAAAATGCTCTGTCTTTTGTTGCATTTTGAGTGCCGTTCACTTTTTAATTGTAAAGCAATGAGGAGATGACAAAAATTTCAAAATGACAAGTTTTTCATCCCTGACTCGCTGATTAAGTAACACTTTCAGGACTTTAAAGGATATTGTATTTGTTTGTTTTGATTGTTGTCAAAAATCAAGAATCGCTACGGTAGTGAAGCGATGCAAGAATTTCGTTTCATTTCAATGTCTGTTTTCATATGAAAATGTTTTGAAGATTCTTTTCACTTTTTCACTGACCAATAATCGAAACTTATATGAAAACACGAAAAATCCTTTCATTTCAGCTCTTCAGAGAGCGAAATTTTACCCCTTGAACGAAATTGTGGCACTAGTGTGCGGCTTTAAAAATCAAACAAAAATACAAGGTTTTTCAATATGAATGCTACAAAAGTTTTTTTGAATAAAACAAAAACGGTTTTGGATATTAATAAAATTCTTTATTCGTGTAAAAGTTCGATTAATGCCAATATGTATGGAATTCGATTTCCTTTGCATGACCACCACGGGCACGTGGTTTTCAAGCATAATTTGGCAGATACTGCTGCAATTTCACGTTCGATATTCGTAGGAAGCTCATCAATCGTCGCTGGCTTGTTGGCATAGACCATAGACTTGACGTAGCCTCACAGGAAATAGTCTAACGGCGTCAAATCGCACGACCGAGGCGGATAATCGACTGAACCATTTCGTAAGATAACACGTTCTCCAAACTTGGTTTTCAATAAGTTGATTGTGACATTCACTGTGTGACTTGTGACGCCGTCCTGTTCGAGCTACATGTCCTCCAAGTCCATATCATCCAATTGGGGCCAAAAATATTCGGTTATAATGGAACGGTAGCGATTCCCATTCACAGCAACGTGCCGGTCATGATGATCACGGAAGTAGTACGGCCTATAAAACACACCAAACCGTAATTTTTTCGGGATGCAATGATGACTCATGGAGAACATGTGGACTGCTGCCTGACCAATAACGCATATTATGTTTATTGACGAAGACATTCAGGCAGAAATGTGCCTCATCATAAATTGGACGTTGCGCTCTTAATGTTAAGGACACTGGCTCCGAATTTCGGTAGTAAATTTTAATAATTTCGAATGGCTGTTGGCTTGTATATCTCTCCATAATGAAATGGCGAACCTTACTGTAGAGAAAAGTCAAATAAGCAGCAAGAAATATGGCATCGTCTGCTGTCCCTGCCACTGTACTTTTGCAGCGTGCCTGTTGAAAAACCCGTTATGTGTCTACATTATGTTCCCCAGGCTAAAAACGACCAGCATGGTATTGATATGGCAGATTATCTAGCCAGAAGGCATCTACCTCAAATATCAAGCAACGAAATTAGTAAGAGCTCAAATGGGCAGACCAGAAGAATACCCTACCGCTTTAGGGGATACATCGGGGTTGGCATCAGCAGCTGATATGATCGGATGTAGCGATTCCCGGTGAATGCGAACGTTGGCTGCAAAAAGAAACACATTTGGGCACAACTTTCGACCTGGGAGAACTATTTTGGTATAAACTTAATGCACTACTGAGAAACCTCATGACAACAGGCTGGTTCTAGTTACATACACTACGACTTAAGAGGAAACTACTCTCACTGAGTGCAGTAGAGTCTAGTAAAAAAATACTTCTAATGACTCTAGTTGATTATGTTGGCATAGTAAACTGTCACGTTAACCAACCAATCATACCCAAGTCATAAGATTGACTTGGCTGACTGAAAATAGTATTTTATTCTCCACTCACATTATTTTTACACGGTACGTCCCCCAATATAAAATTCGAAAACAAAATAATATACAAAATCTGGTTCTTGATTAGTATTGAAGCAGATTTATAAACAGATTATCATACAGACATGGTTGAGGGCAACCTGGCTGTTTGGGTTACGACAACACACATGCATACTCATGTATGAGTTAGTTTATATATGTATGTATGTACATACATGTGACAACGTGCGCCTTATCTTAATTCGTTTTCATTTTGAGTTTATTTATTTCTTCTTCATTTGGATATTATTGCTTTTTAGTGGTGGCATTTTTAATTAATTGTATCATTTTAATTCATTAAAATGAATGTTAGAAAATATTTTAATATCCTTTTTTATGGCCCTAATACATGTGCCATCCTTTTAGAATGTGATAATTTTTGGTTGTTGTTTTCACCTTTATTAGCATACAAAACCTTTTTTTCTTGTTTTTATTTTTTTTATTTTTTTGTTTGTTTTTGTGACCAATAATGCGTCATTTTTATCGTTTGTTTTATTTAAAGCATTTCATTTTAATTATGTCCTTTGATAGACATTTAAAATTATCGGTTGCCGCGAAACGTTTTGGTGCATTTAAATAAACTTTTATCGGGGTCTCAAAGAGAATCCTTGAAGTAAATTTTTTTTTGCTTGACCAGTAATGAAAAAATGTAACTTTTCTTTTTTAGCTAAAATTTTACCCGAAAATATAAATTTTGTTCTTAAAAATGTTACGTAACAAAAAATATTATTTATTGGAAAATGTTGTAATGTAAACCTGTTCGGAAAAATATTTTTGTAATTTATATTTGTCCTAACATAAAAATAGTTCATTGATTTTGTTTTTTAAAATAATTTTGAATAAACTTTTTTTCATAAAAGAAATAAATAGTCAGTTCTGTTATTCGATATTGTGTAACACACACATAAAACTTTTTAATAAAGACTCCTGTTATTTGTAATACTGCTGCACAATTATTTAAATAACTATAGAAAACAAGAGCGGTACGTATTGCAGCCCAGAGACAAAATGAGCTAATGGCCATCATTTCTCTGGAAGAAGGCCGTGAAGCTGTTGAATAGATTGATGATGAGCAGCACATGTGAATTATGGCTAAAAAAATTAAATATGTATATACAATTATTTAATTATTTCTGTATTAAGTTTATCAGGCTCAAGTTCTTTCTAAATTATCTTTGTGATTGATATTAATTAAATTAGACAAAGAAGACATCAAAGACATTTAGCAGGGTGGACAACTAGTTGTTTCGAAGCCGCCACACTTTATCGTCAGCACCCGTCTTTGAACTCTTTGTCTAATTTAATTAATATCAATTACAAAGATAATATAGAAAGAACTTGAGCCTGATAAACTTAATACAGAAATAATTATATAAGAAAAAGTTCAAATAATAGAAATTAATTATATACAATTATTAATAATTTTATTGGGTTTGAGTTCGGTTTCACTTCCTCAAATTGAGAAAGATATGTTTGTGATGAAATTGGAGTGAGTAACAATTGTATAGAAGACAAAAAAAAAAATAAAGTTGAAAACTTTCTGCCTGTTTCTCAATCTCGAAGTTGTGCGATTGTTCGCTTTGAAAACGAAAGAAAACTGTTTTGGGTTTCTCTATGATGTTCTTTTATTCGAACGATGATTCGATCGACAGGTCGTAAAGACGTAAGTGTTTTCGTACAAAATCCAATTCCTCTATATCGATCATGTGGTCAGCACTGCGAGCACAAATGTCAAAATCAATCACTTGCTGTTTCGCTATCGAGTGGGTGTTTTTATAGAAAAAATTTATAATTGTTTGCTAAAAAAACTGGAAAATAAAACAAGAAAAATACTGTATAAAATACTCGTTTTATTGATATTACATGCAGTTATATGAATAAAGAAAAAACTGGAAAAAAAATTGCAATTTTTTTTGTTTTTTGATTAATTTTGCAATAAGAATTTAGCAACTTTTAAAAAAAAAAAAATTTTTTTTGAAAAATTTATTTTTTATTTTTTCCTAATAACTCTAAAATTAATAACGACACCAAAAAATGATTTTTGCAAAACTTAAGGCTGCCGTAATTTATAATTTTTTGACGCATTACATGATAAAAGCGGACACGCCGTTTTTTAGTTATGACTAGAGGTCTGGATCAACCTTTATGAAAATCTCATATTTTAGAAAAAAAAAAATTCTAAAGAAAAACTGATCTGTAGAATTTGAAGTTTTTATGCTTTTTTGTACTTAGATAGGCATAACACATCAAAAACATATAAAGGTCATCCATGTTTTTGTTTTGCTGTTGTGTAGTGTTATTTAACCTCAATATTTTTATTTCCCCTCTTCGGCCGTTCTCTTCTAAATATTTTGTGAACACTTTCAATTTTTTTAAAACTTTAATGGAACAAGATTCAATCAGTGATAATGGTAGCTCTATCAATTTCATATAAAACAACCTCAATTCCATATGCTGTGTATGCCCATGCAAATCTTTCACCATAGTTCATAATATTGGACTTTGCCTGGGCCAATGCCCAGATATTGGATATCTTTGTTATGAAATCTAAAAACAAGAGTGTAAAACAAATTTCGATAACCCATAATAACTTGCATCAAGGAGAACTCATAATCGCTCATGTAGAAAAATGCAAAAAGAAAAATCAAAACAGTAAAAATCAAACACAGAAAAAAATGGGCGCTATAACGCAGCTTTTGTTGTATTGTATTCCATTCTAGATTTTTGTTGCCATTCTCACAATGCAACTGAAGTGAGAATTTTTATTTTAAATCCAAATCGACTACAAAGGAAAGTCATCATTTACGATTAAAATTTTCTGCAAAAAAAAAAAAAAAGAAACGCAACAGCTTCCACAACGACAAAAAACGTTAATAAAAAATCAAACATCAAAAAGGCAAAACTTAGCAAAAGAATGAATGAAAGAAATTACTTTTCAAACGAATGAATAAATATGGATAAAAAAGTGATCAATATTTTACTTCTGTTTCTTTTTTCTTTTTGTTGATTTGTTTTTTTTTTTTTTTATTATTTTTGCAATTGCAACATGCAAATGATGAAAGAAAAATCAAATGATACAAACAAAACAAAAATTTTCAAATGAATGAACAAAAAGCAATTGAAAAAAATCTAGAAAAATTATCATCTAAAATGAAATATTCTTTTTGAATACTTGATACTTGAAGAGTGTTAAAAGAAACAGTTCAATTAATTGCTGAATGGATGAAAAACAAAGAACTTCTAAATTACAACATGATAAAGCAAAATCATTTTCATTTTAAGTTTCACTAGAAAAGTTTTTGAAAAACGTGTAATGTTGGAGGTAGATTTAGAAAAATTTTGTTTTGAAAACGTAAATTGAGGACAAATTGTAGGTCCTTTTGGGAAATTTATTTCAAAATCCATATGAGAGAAATGATATCTTGCGCTGTCAAGACATTTGTTTGGTATTCAAAAGGCATATTGACCCAATGGAATGCAGAGAATGACAGCAGTACTTTAACCAATTTATCTCTAATAAGGATTACTCCAGATATAAATTGAATTAAAATGATTTTAGTTTTTTGGAAACATTTGGGTACTCACCCAAGTTAACAATAAGAATTTATTTATCGGTTGTTGGAAGTATATAGTGATCAATTTGATTATCATAGTTTTTCAGCAGCAAATCAAAGCTCATATTATTAATTATGCTCAAATAAATAAATACGAAATACAGCATACGCTATCGAATTATCCGTCGAAATATAACAATGTAAAACAGAAACAAAATAACTGCCTGTTCCTCAATGTCGAAGTTGTGCGATTGTTCGCTTTTAAAGCGAAATAGAATGGTTTTGGGTTCCTCTATGATGTTCTTTTATTCGAACGATGATTCGATTGACGGCTCGTAAAGACGTAAGTGTTTTCATACAAAATCCGATTCCTCTATATCAATCATGTCTTCAGCACTGCGAACACAAATGTCAAAATCAATCACTTGCTATTTTGCTATCGTAAAGGTGTGTTTTTATAGACAAAATTTTATATTTATTTGTTAAAAAACTGGGAAATAAAACTCATTTTTATTTTATTTAGTAAATATATATACATACATACTTATTACGAGCCTCCGATGGAATTTCATCGTAAAAATACTATCATGAATTCCGACGTAGCTACGAAATTTTCGAAATTCGGGAGATTGGTATTATGTATTCCGAATGAAACGTAATTTTAGCGCTTTTTTATCTTCTTACTGTCGGCAAAATACAAAAATAGCTAAAAATAAGAACAATCTGAAAAGAAGTTCTTAAATTGAATAAAAATAATATTTACGTGGTTATAAAATTATATTTCTTTAATAATTAATTGGTTTTGCCCTGATTTGAAACAAAAAAGTAACACAAACTAACTGCTGATTTTATGTGTTGAAAAAATCGCTTCATATACATTATTTGCAACAGCTGATAGATAGCTTGGAAAATAATTAACAATATAAACAAATAAAAAAGCAAAAACCGTCTTTTATGTATAGAATTAAATTTGTATACGAAAAAGCCATTGCAGCAGCCACATCTTTTCCAACACCAGGCAGATTCAATTAGAAATCGAATTGTGCAGATTTGTTCAGCCGGAAGTTTTTAATTAAACTAAACGAAAAATTGGAAAACACATACATACATATGTACATATTTTCATAATTTGTGATTTATTTTAACAACTTACTTACGCCTTGTAATCCAAATCAAGGGAATTCGGACCATTCCTCAAGACTTTGCGCGCTATTCGCTAACAGCTTTTGTTCCTCTTCCGTCACTGAAAAGGCTGCAGCAATCAAATTTATTGTATTTCCTTTTTATTTTTTAAAAAATATTTTTAACAATTCTTCGAATGTAAACAAAACACATCTGTTTTTCATTTAAAAAGTTGGTTGTACTAATTCGAATTTAGGTCAAGAGGTTGGCAACACTGACTTCGAATCCGTCGGAATTCATAACACATTTTTGTACGAATTCGTGATGGAGATTTTCCATTACGAGTGATGTTCACTCGGAATTCATAATAAGGCTGATAACAATTATCATATACAGGGTCCGCGATCTAACGTTTTTTTGTTTTCAACTAGTGCTCATTTCGTGACTGGTAACACTTAGCTCATGTCTGATTTGACAGATAATTAGTTTTATCCTTCCGCTGAACGAATATGGTTGTATATACGCTTCACTAAGTGGGCCTGCGATCGACTTACAGAAGAAGCTCATTTTGATCTTGGCGGATATGTAAATAAGCAAAATTGTCGCATTTGGGGCACAGAAAAGCCAACGCACCCAAAACGAGTCACTGTTTTGTGCGGATTTTGGTCCAGAGGCATAATTGGGCAAATTTTTCTTCGAAAATGAGCAAGCAGTGGCCATTACAGTCAATGGCGATCGTTATCGGGCCATATTGAACGAATTTTTGTTCACAAAAACTAAAGAGGAGGATATTGGCAACATTTGGTTTGAACAGAACGGCGCTACGTGCTACACAGCCGAAGCTAAACTCGATGTTTTGTGCCGTTTTCCGAAAAAAGTTATTTGGCGGACCCTGTATATTTTTAAAAATAAGTCCGCCAAAGTAAAACTTTGTAACAGGTCTTAGCGTGATTATTGTGTCGTCTTTTTGCACATTTTGTTATATTGAAAAGGCTGCGTTAAATGTTATTAACTGGATGGTGTCGTATATACACTGGACACCAAACAGACAAATTAGTAATATTTAATGCTGACTTATTCAGATTTGCAAAAATCAATGCTCTGTTTGTATGTTATCATCTTTTTGCTTATTTAAACGTTTACAAACAATAATAAAAAAATTGAATTGTCTACCAACTCACAAAATACTAAACAGTGTTGCCGACGTTGTTCTCCTCGAGGATTCTTCCGCTCACCTTCTTGAAATTAACTTGTTTAATGAAAGAAAAAAAACAAAACATCTGTAGCTGGTTTTTATTGTGTGGCAGGTAATTTACGCACCAGGCTGTTTCAATTTGTTGCAACGAAAACAGAACTTCCAAAGGGTGTATTAACACAATTTCAAACGCGTATGTTGCATCATAAAATCGTAATAAAATGGAAATATACAACTCGCACACAATTTCAGGAGATCGTTATTTTATTAAATGGAAAAATGTGTGTTTAATAATCTATGACGAATGTGGGTTCGCTTAAAAAGCAGCAGGAATAGTTTAGACAAATTCTTTTAATTTTAAAAGTGGAAAACAGTTGAGCCGCGCAGGCCATCGAAGCAGCCAGGACAAATTTACGATTCCGTTTTTGAAAATATTATTTCATAAAATAGTTTAATTAAAAAAACGCCACCAGCTTGGTGAAGAATGTATAACAAATTTTCTTTTTTGTTTTGGTTTTATGAAGCCATAATTTTTGTTTGACAAACATGAAGTCTTATTTTGTGTTTGTGGTTGCTGATACCTTTGAAATTTTCCTTCTTCCAGATCAACGGTTCTTACAATGATTAGAAATGTGAATACTGCAACTCATAAATCATGGACTTTACAATATTTATTTGACATTTCTTTTGGTTTGAAGGAGGGTTTGAAAAAATTGTAAATGTTGTTATTGCTGCTTTTAAAATTCTCAAGACCTAGAACTTAATTTCTGGGGATATATTTTTTGTATCACAATTATTATTATTTTTATGTCATACAATTTTGGTTCATCTTCTTCATGTGTAATTTGTTAATTACACACATTGCATTTCATTCCACTTAAGTTGGCGTTTAAATTTATTTTAGTGTTCTATTTTTCGAGCTCTGTGTTTTGTTAGTTGTGCATCATTTGGAGTGGTTGCGCTTTTAGCAGTCCTTTTGCCTGGTACTTAAAGCAGTAATATGCTAAGTATAGTTTTTTTTATTTTTGTGAAAACAGTAGTTGTTGGATTTTTGCGTTGACGCATGTCATTAAATTGTTTGCAAAAGTTGAAATGTTAATTGGCTTAAATACATTTTGCATGCACAAATGTAGAGAGTTTGAGCCAGTTTTAGCAACATTCTGCGTTCGTTTTATTGTGGCTGAGTTGTTTAAATGTAATTTTTGTTTGGCAGAGTAATTAAATAATTATATTTTAATTGAGTTATTATTATGGTGTCCGAATTTTTGCATTGCGTTGACGGTGATAAGTGCTCAGATGTTAAATGTAATGATCACTGTTTGTCAAGTCATTAGGAATTTTCATTAAATGTGTTGCATGTTACCACACACAAGCGCTCAGTGAGGGGTTTAATTTATAGAATTTGTTTGGTATATGGAGTGCTTACAAATGGGCATTTCCATGCTAATGTACGTCACATTTGTAGATATGTATATAATTAACCCTGGCCTACTAACATGAATTTTTTCTTTATTAATACTAAGTATTAGTCAAATCGGCTAACATGAATATAAATCCGATTTCTTGTGTTCGCTTCACATGAAATAATTTTCAACAATGAACTTAATTATTTATTCGCTATAAGAGCCAATTGAAATTTATAACTTTAGGTCTAAGAAATATACCTTAATGCTTTCTGTCTTTTTTCAGCCATCTATATGCCGCCGACATTTCGTTGCTGCTAAACAACTCATCAGTAGACTTGAAAAAACTAAAAAGAATGTTTGAAGCCCAACTACTTATTCCAAAATTCTCATTGGCTTCGCGTACGATAGTGATAACCTGAATGAGTTCTCAACATTGTATTGTTTTGATGCTTTTATTACCATTCGTTTTGAATAGAGAGGCGTAAAATGCAATTCAGACTTAAATTATTTTGTTTTTGCTTTTTTTATAATTTTTTAACCGTTGGGCGATTTTTAATTTTTTTTGACGATTTGGTTTTGGGCGATTTTTCATAGTGCCAATAATATTCACTTTTTACTATTTTGTAAATATTTCTTTAAGCAACGTTAGCATTAGTTTAATTCCAGCACAGGCATATTTTATGGCGGCCTTGCCGTCGTAACGTTTTTTGAGCGCAAGAATTTACATGTTGGATTGTAAAAAACAAACAGCTGTGTTAGCATTTAGCAACAATTGCAAATACTGATCTGCAAAGCCATTGCTATGCATATTTGTTTAATTGATGCAAATCTCGGTTTCATACATTTTGTTCTTGTAGTCTTGCAGACTTTGGCACCCATGCTACGGTTGCAATATCTGCAATGGTAATTTGCAATGAACCGTATGTTCGGCTATTTAAAAAACTACTGCAAATTCCACTGAAGGTGACTTCACAGATAAAACAGCACCTAATAAACACCTAATAAAATAGAACAAAATCAATAAGATATCTCTAAGTTTTTTTTTTTCAAGAATAAATCCTTATTATTTTAATTGGGAAAACCTTATTGAAAAAATCAATGGGGAAGCTTAGAGTTTTTATTAGGTATAACTATTGATTTTTTTAAAAATAGTTCCACGTCGATTTTATTAGGATGTCATATTGATTTTGTAAGAAGCCTTTCTTCTTAATTTCATTAGGTTATCTTATTGATTTTTCCAGTTCAGGTATACAGTGTTTAAAATGTAAATAGTATAGTGCACTGCAATATCAACTTTACATGAGCATTGAGTCTTCATCAAGAGCCATGCTCCCCTTGCGGTCGGTAACTACGGTGACGGCCATACACTCAGAATATTTTTGCAGTAACTGATCGTAGTTTATTTTAGAAGTAATCAGTGCAGCTATTTTTAAATAACAAAACGTTTAAAAAAGAATGAAATTTTAATTTTCACTGATTTGTACAGTTACTTCAAAAACTAAAGACAGATAAATACGGATTTTCGCTGACAGTAGTAACTTATATTACACATACATGAAGGAACCAAGCTGTTAGTACGTATGTACATATTTATAATACGTACATTTGTAGCATACATACATACATACATACATACATACTGTTTACTTAAATTTATTGATAATTGTTGCAATGGCTGAGCAGCTGCTTTACATATGCGATTTTGGCTGTTCAAAACAAAAATTAAATAAGCGAATTGAAAAGGGAGATAATACAGATAGAAAACTATAATTAAGTAAAATGACCATCTACGAAAAAATAAAAAATTTTACAAGTTGATTACGCATGAATTATTTGACAGTTATAGAATAAAGGGAAATCACTATTTTTACCGATTGGGTTTCGTAGATTTTTTAACATTAAAATTCAAATGAAATAATTAGTAAATTTAAATGAAAACTAAGTAGGACGGTTTTTAAATGAAGTTTCATTTACATTAAAGAGTGTTTTCAGTTGATTTTACTGACAACGTTTTCTGAGTGTGTGTTGAATGTTTGATTTTTCCAACACTCATATTTTATACAGTAGTTCATTTTTAATTTTCAATTTCTTTATATCATAATAGTTTCTAAATGTTTGTCAGTCGTAATAAAATATTCAAAATTAAAACAGCTTGATTTTAATTTTGCTCCTGGAAAATAGGAAAAGTAAGAATAGCTTCCAACAGTGTGCTTCATTACTGACTCTTCATTACTAACTGTCTATATATCTATAAACGTTAATTATAATTATAAAATAAATAAACAATAATTGATCTTTTTGATAAATTTTCCACTTTATCACTGTGTTTTTGTGTTGATTGGAATATTTTCTATATTCTCTCACCAACATCCAGCTGATCTCCAATTGATGTTTGTGTTTGTACAAGGTAACTCAGGTAGCCGCATAACCGCAACAAACACTTCAGCTGTTTTGTTGGCAGAAATCTTTTGAGTTCTGTCACCATTTTGTTCGCCTTTGAGTGGTGAATTTTGACAGTTCTTCAGGCTAAAAGCAGTAGTCAAGTCAGTTGAGCTTGTAAGGATGACAGGTAGCGAGGTACCTTGTATTTGCTGCTATTATATCAGTGATGACAGCGGTTTAAAACTTTTCGCCGGGGCCAGCGTTTTTTTAGCATTAATTTTAGCTTTATAGTCGAACTGTATAATTTACAATTGTTACTAAGTTAATCGGGCTTTCTGTTCCGACTTTTATTGCCCCCATATTGATTTAACTGTAGGGAAATGTTCAAAAATTAATTTAATATATGATAAAGAATTTATGGACCCATACATTACTAAACTTCTATTTACGTCACTTGTTCGACCTATTCTTGAGTATGGATCTGTTGTACGGGATCCTTGCTATTCTATTCATATTAACCGCATTGAATCTGTTCAAAAACAATTTTTAATTTTCTGCCTTCGTGGTCTGGGGTGGAATTCGTATATCCTGCTTCCGTATCAAAGCAGGCTGGCTTTAATTAAATTGCCAACACTAAAAAGTCGACGCACGATGCTGAGCGCGTTATTTGTTCTGGGCCTGTTAAGAGATGATGTTGATTCCGAGTTCCTGCTTAGTCAAATAAACTTCAACATTCCAGTAAGACCAACCAGTAATTTTACATTCTTGGCTTTGAATCTGTTTATGCCAATAACGATTCTTTCCATCGTGCCTGCGGGAACTTCAACGAATGCTACCATATAATTGATTTTTCTGATAATATTGAAATTCTAAAGAAAAAGCTAATAGTTTATGTTAATATCTGAATAATTTATTTTTGTAATTTATGTTTTTCACTGCATATGTACGTATATAGTCAGTAAGGAAGTAATAATCTATTGACTTAATAAATAAATAAATAAATAAATAAATAAAAAATAAACAAGCCAACTGAAAGCAAATCAAATATGTCGTTTTATATGTATAATACTTAATTGGCTCAAGTTCAACATCGGTTAAAACAATAACAAATGTGAACTCAAAAATGTTATGCAAAAATGGTTTTGCATTACAAAAACGTTTCTATTTTATTTTGACATTTATGTGGATATTTCAGTAAATTGTTTTGACGATTTTTTCCGCTGGCTTAGACGATTTTCATCCCCTTTTATGTGGCAGTTATGACTATTACAAAGTATCTGTGTATTACATCCACCGCCAGTTAGGAGCGCGTTAGCCAGGTACGGCTGAATATAAATCAAACCACATCTGTACTTGAGTAAAATGCCGCACATAATTTCGTTCAATTATGATGAAGTTATGTGCAAAATTTATGCAAATTACTGTCATAAATCATCATAAAAATTGCCAACTCAAATCACAAAACTTATGCCAAAAATATAAATAGATATAATTGTTAAACTATTTTTCCAATCACAAACAAGTACTGCAAAATTAATAGTGCCGAAAATTTATGCAAGAAATACCATAAACTGCTACCAGATAAAATAAAATCCTTTTTCTGTTTTCTGACATATACAAAAACACACATACGCAGAGAGAGAGATTGAATAAAAGCCCCTAATGACAGTTAAGTCATTAAATCAGTTAACATACAAAACATAAAATTGATGCAAATTTTATGCTCATTAATATCAATCAATTGATTGATAATGTAGACATAAAACAACAAATGTTTTGGAATAAACTAATTTTGCATTTATATAATTTGAAAGCCATAGAAAAAAGAAAAGAACAGGAATACAACTGCTCAAAAACATTTGATGAACTCCAAAGAGATACATCTAAATCCTTTTTTTTTTTTTTTTGCTTTTTTGATAAATTAGAGAAAAAAGTTTCATTAAACTTCGAGCCAACACTCAAACTCTGCTGGCAGCCACTTCTGCCACCCCTAATCATTTGTAATGACGTGTACAAAGTCGTTGTTGATGCTGAAGCGACATTAATAAATAAATCCTTTGACAATTGTTACATTTAATGTCAATAAGCAACCACAATAGAAACACACTTACATTTCGTTTACCAAATGCGATGAGTATTTAGATATTCATTTCAACTTTACAATAATAGTAATAATGGTGTGTATAAAATTATTTGTTTATTTTGTGTTTTTGATGTTTGTTGGGTTTTAATATCAAATCGGCATTCTATGCACCCTTTTGTTTTCATATCCTTGTGTGTGTATGTCACTCACTCACTCACTCACTTCCAATGGCTAGAGAGTTGTGAAGATGATGACGCTGATAAAAATAATTTGGTTGTTACTTGCTTGATCCTGCTGAGTTTGAAGTGTTTAATTTTAATGTCATACTACTTTTTCTCTGCAGTTAACAAATAATTGAAAGCAGGAAGTAGTTACAAGCGTGCAGCAATAATATTAAAAAAAAACACGTTTAATTGTCCTTTGTTACACGCTACAGCAAGGACTTTTGAATTCAGGACTAAAAACAGACAAGCAATGTCTTAGAAGTATTCACAAAAAGTGATCAGACTAATTTGGAGTTCAAACAGTTATGGCCAATTTTTGAGTAGATGATCAAATGCCAGGTAGCTTTAATTTTTTTTATTTAAGAACAAAACTTATTTTTTTCAGCACTTATTTGATCGCAATCAATTAAATGAACAACTCTGCACATTTAAAGCTCATTTATTAAGGCCGCTCGATACCAGGTAGTCACATAACTACAACAAACCCAACAACAACACATGTACTATTTTGTTGGTAGAAATCTTGAACTACTGTCACCCATTTCTTAGCGTATGTGTGTTTGTGTTGTGTATTTTGACAGTTCTACAGGCAAAAACCAGTAGTCAGCTGGTCTTGTAAGGCTACCTGGTATCTAGCTGCCTTGCTCATTTATGTTTTATAGATTAGTCATATGGTTCTTGTTGCCGATGAGCCTTAAAAAGTAAACAAAGCACACATGCAGACGCATGCAAGAGATTTTGCCTCAAGCAGCATCTCGCAAACAATAGCATGACATGAAATACTAATACAGTTATTTCCACTTATTTGAGTTTCTAAAAACGCACGGCTTTTGACGCAATTAAACGGGAACTCAATTAAGCAATACTCGGTTAATTGAATCGCCAGCGCAATTAAACAAAAATCGCTTAATTGAGCAATATGTGCAATAAAGCGAAACACCCATGCGTAGGTGGAAAATAAAACTCATTTCTTTAGTTACATGTTAAGTGGAAAAATTGTTTAGGTTTATTAAAACAAACTGAAAGTCAGGTACGTTCATCGTACAATGTTTATAAAGGAACAGAACCATGACCTTTCTGACGCAAAATAATTGTTCTTGCGTTCGTGGAGCGAAAAAAATTAAGTAAAGTAAAAGCGAAATATTTTCTCTTGTTTTTCACAATGCGGTCTCGATTTGCGAAACAATTAAGCGGGTGGAGCAATTAAATGGAACTCAATTAAACGGTTATGTTAACATTGACAGGTATCTATACTGATTGATTTCGTTACTTGATTTTTAGTGCAATAAAGCGGAAAACTCAATTAAGCGCAGCTTATTAAACGGCTTTATTTACACAAATAAATTATTTTCATCAGAAATAATATCTTTCCTCCAATAAAAAAAACATCTGTTGTATGGAAAGATTTCCATAACATTGGGATATGAAAAGATGCTGGCATACTTTCAATGTAGTAAAATGCGAACACTTATTTACGGACTGAAAACCTGACACTGCATTTAAATGCAACTTAAATGGAAATGAAAATTAACTAATTTCACATTCAAATATCAAGTCAAAAATTGAACATTAAAGCGCACCATGACAGTCGGCTTAAGCCATCCATTGCAATGCTCGCTCATCATTTCATTAGAGCCATCTTCAGCATTACACACAGTCTTAGTGTTATTGTTACATATAAATATATTTGTCATATGTTTCAAAAGTTAAAGGATACTTGGCAATATGTTGTCATTTTATACAACCATAAGCAGCAAAGCAACCAACCAGTCAATCGGCAAGTGACTGAATAGCAGACTGCCTGCCTGTTTTGCAGGCTGGCTGGCTGGATGGCTGGTTGGCTTTAGTTGGACTTGCCCTATAAAGTCGTTTAACAAACGACAAATGTACGTATACCAATTTAACAACAATAATCTGTCAAAGTTAAAATCACCCATAAACTTCACACACTTTATGCGAATACATTCGTGTGCTCCTGTCTGATGGTTGTTTGTTAGACAGCGATTGTGGGTTATCAATCAATTTAATTTACTTTGTCATAATCAACTGACATTCTGGCAAAATGGAAAAGTTGTTTCAAATTGTTTATAATGAACTAAGTACTTAAAATTAAATGTTAATTTTATTTTTCGTAAATCATGAAAGGAATCATTATCCCATTTCACACAGACGACACCCGTAAATTTCGAAAAAAAATGCTTTGAATAAACATGTTTTTTATATATATTTTTATTTGAAATAATGATGCATTTTCTGGAGTAATTAGACAAAATGGAAGAGTTTCAATCTTGTGCAGGGCACCTTTTTTCATACTTGGTTCAGTACTCCGTACATGACCCTTGTGCATGCTGTGTATCGTGCCGGAACTATGTAGAAAAAAAAGAGGTTATATGGTAAGGCAAAATGGTCGTAGTGCTTGTAAATCTTTGATTTGAATACTTTTACATTGTAACTGGTAGGGAATATATCTGTATTCCATAGACATACCGTACAGTATGGAATTCACAAAGCAATCAACTACAGTTATTTCCGCTTAATTGAGCCCAGATTTATTGCACTAATAATCATGGAACGAAATCATTCAGTATACCTGTCGGTGTTAAAATACCCGTTTAATTGAGTTCCGTTTAATTGCGTCACCCGCTTAATTGTTTCGCAAATTAAGACCGCATGGCGAAAAACAAGAGCAAATGTTTCGCTTAATTGATTTCGTCTACTAAATTTTTTTTGCTCCACAAACGTGAAACAAATTATTTTGCGGCAAAAAAAGGTCATGGTTCTGTTCCTTTATAAACATTTTACGATGAACGTATCTGATTTTTATTTTGTTTTAATAAACCTAAACAATTTTTCCACTTAATATGTAACTAAAGAAATGAGTTTTATGTTCCATCTACACATGGGTGTTTCGCTTTATTGCACATACTGCTCAATTAAGCGATTTTCGTTTGATTACGTCAGCGACTCAATTAACTGAGGTTTGCTTGATTGAGTTCCCGTTTAATTGCATCAAAAACGGTGTATTTTTAGAAGCTCAATTAAGCGGAAATAACTGTACAACTTTTTTAACCCTAGCTGATGCACATGCATTGCGCAAAAATATGCATATTTTGGTAACAAGATCCTTGAACTACATCACAGTCGATATAATAGCGATAAGGCAGTGCACTACACCCCATACTGCGACGATGCTTCAATGAGTCAATAGAATTGGATACCCAACTGTTACAGTCTTCTTTGCTCTCTCCTGCACACAGTCGGCTAACCCCGATATAGACTTTGAGTCATCTGCCCAAACATTAAACTTGCGTTTCACATTTGTTCGGATAAGTAAGTATTACACTGTTGCTGTAAATCACCACAAACTTAAATGCTTCTTTTGCAATTTGTAAAAAAAAAGTTCATTTCAGTGAACATATTCCTGAATACTTAAACCTAGACTATTAAAAACTTTGATAGAGAGCCGAAATTCGCACAGTGTATGTGTAACAAGAACAACAACAACATATCCCTTAGGATATGTAAGTTTTCCATACGTACATTGCACATACATACGTACGGAACCGTAAATGTGCGAGCCAGCCTCGTACTTGACTGAATTTATTTATAATTTTGTATAACTTTCGAAGCAGCATAATTCTTTGGAAACTTTTTAAAGCAAATCATCAAACACTTTTCTTAAACAATTTTCACAAGTAATTTGGAAAACTCATTAAAATACTTTCTATTTGTGCTTTTAAAATTCATTTTCCTTAATTTATTTTGGATATTTTGTTTCTCTTTGTCTTGTTTATTATATTTATTTATTTTTGCAGGTTACAAGATACTCTAGAAAAGTAAATTGAAAAAGTAAAGTTTTCTTCTTCGTTTCTACACAAATGACAGACAAATGTAAATACTCGGTGGTAGTTGTTATATTCAATTTAAAATAAAATGCAACAAATTTTATGGTGATGATTCTTTTTTCACTTTTTCTCTTTTTCCAGCAATGGAAATAAAAACTAATAAGATGCATGCGAACTCTGAAATGTATTCTTTATATTATGCTTTTATTCAAATTCATGTAAATCGCATGTAGCAACGATGTGTTGAAATGGAAATTGCAAATAAACTGTAACAAGAAAATTTCACAACATAAACCCAAAAGAATACAAATTATCCAGTAAACAGCCACAAAATGGAGTTTCCCCACACCCGCACATACACACACACACACACACACACACACACACGTACACTGATATTGCTGCACAGTATGTATCACACACACATCCTGGCAGTATATTAGAAGACACTTTGCCATAAACTTTTATTTCGATTGGAACAAAAAAAGAAACATTGCAAACTTAAAATCTTTCATATATATGTAGGAACGTTTGCAGTGTATAAACTCTTAAATTTAGTTTAGTAAAAACAATTGATTTTAGACTGAGAATTACAAAACTTATTGCTTAGTTTAATACCGCCTTGTGACTTGTCACAGAGCTGGATAAAAATCGTTAATATTTACTTTTAAGTCTCGAACTTTATAGCTTGAAATTGTTAGTTGCTTTTGTTTTTTAATGTTTATTTAAAAAAAAACATCAACGGCTGTATTCATAATAAAATCTTCATAAGCATTTTAACAACTTATTAGTTAAAATGATTTTATCTCTTAAAAAGCAGTTTTTAAAAAACTGCATTCATTATCAGTTGTTTAACTAAAAACTATTTCATCGAATTTATCCAGTATGATCCGTCAGCACTATTATTTTTAATTGTCATTTTAGTGTTAATGATGCCACTAGGGTTTGGGAATTCCTGGAGTTTTTCTCTTCCCGGGATTCCCGGGAAAATTTATAAAGTTCCCGGGAATTCGGAATCTTGTTAAATTTTCTTCTACTACAAACAAGTAATTTTTAGTAATAAACTTTTTTTAATTGGTTTTATTTAAAATTATATAATAAAGTGCATGCACATATATACATTTAAATTTAAAATTAACATAATTAAATAGAACACGCTAATTCAATTTGTGCAATAAAAAGAGACAAATAACTGTAAGGAAATAATTTGAGATCATGTTTAAATAAAAAAAAAACATAACAGAATTCATACCATCATTTCGATAAAAAAAAAAAAGAAGTTTTTAGTACGACTAAAGCATTAAGTAACTCGCTTGATGTTCGGTTTCGTACTTTTGTGGCAAAATACCCAGCAACGGAGAAAACCCATTCGCTAAACACCGATGTTGGTTTTATTCTTCGTAAAGCATTAAAAAAATTATCTAAGTTTTTAACACGAATATTGCTCGCCTCATATAGAGCAAATTGTTTTCTTAGAAAATTAGTCTGAGGAAGTTTGGGCACTTTTGGATTAGCCCTTGCATTTTCCATAGCATTTTTCAATTTCATTTTAAAACATTCATTAATTTTGTTGTCAGATATATCAGAATCGCTGCTGGACAATTCAGAAAATGATTGATCAAACAGCCGTTTATATAGCGGTTCAGCACATAATTTTAAAGAATTTTTTAATAATTTCGTATTGACATCAGACATTTTTAAATAATTTTGTAATGCCATCATTTTTTCATTACGTCTTTGGCCAACTTTATCTCGAATTGACTCAGCTTTGTTTTGAGGAAATGGTGTTTCGATTATTATTAGCTGTGCAAAAAGAGTATCGATTATAGCATCAGCTACTAAGGGGTTACATTCTCGGCGTCTGAGCGGTGTTTTGTAAAAGTGATGTTTATGTACAAACAGCGTATTTTTAGAATGAAATTCCATTATTTTTGAAATTAATTTAACAAAAGTTTTTTTTTATTGCATGAAATATTTAATTTTAAGAAAATAAAAATGTGGAGAAATAAAATATTACCGTTATAAAATCAAATTTAAACATTTTCCGTTTTCCCGGGAATTTTCAAAACTTTTCTCGCCCGGGGATTTCCGAACCCCAAACCCTAGATGCGACACAATAACTACTCTTTTTTAACAATAACCGAATACGCAATAATGCTTATGTTACCTTTAAGAAAAATATTTCTTAAATGATTTAAAGAATTTCTTAAACTCGTGATTTAATAAATCAAAAAATAAAAAACATATTAAAAGTTAAATGGCAGTAAATTGTTCACACAATTTTCATGAGATAAAAAAATTAAGTCGAATAACGAGTTTTAGTTTATTTGCTTTGATGTGTTTTTATATCACTATTGCATTAGCTAAAAAAAATTTAAGAGAGACAAATTTTGAACATTTAAATATAATTAAAAATGGCAAACAAGGCAAGTGCAAATCGCAAACGTTCCGAAAACTGGAATGAAGAAGATAATTAATTGCAAAAAGTTTTTCAATTAGATTCAATTTTTCACAATATCAAATGTAAACAGACAGACAACAAATAACACAAACGTCATTTTAAAATTGCCTTAAACAGTTGATTTAAACAGAAGTTAAAATGAACATTTTAGCTTAAAATTCATTTATGAATACAGTTTTTTCAAAAATTCCCCAAAATGTGTTTCAAATGTTGTTCTATGTTTTTCCCATGAATACCACTGTATTATGTAAGAATAATAACCAAATAACCAAATAATCAAAAAGTATAACGATTCATCGTTTTTATACCCTTCACATAAATGTGTAAGGGTATATATAAGTTTGTGATTCCGTTTGTAACGCATTGAAATATCCATCTAAGACCCCATAAAGTATATATATTCTGGATCAGCATCAATAGCGATTACGATTGAGCGATGTCCGTCTGTCCGTCTGTCCGTCTGTCCGTCTGTCCGTCTGTCCGTCTGTCCGTCTGTCCGTCTGTCCGTCGGTCCGTCTGTCCGTCTGTCCGTCTGTCCGTCTGTCCGTCTGTAGTCGTTGAAATACCGTTTCTGAGAAAACGGTTTGAGATAGAAACCTCATTCTTTCGCTAAAACGTGTGAAACCCCGGTAGTGGGTCTGCTATTGAAATTCAGTAAGATAGGTCCACGTATAGCCGAGATATATTCAAAAAACCGGGTTTTGAGGGATATTTTGTGTAATTTTTGTATTCAGATTTTTGAAAAAAATTTTTTCTTAAAAACTAAACCATATCATTTTTTGTGCTCATTAAATCCTAGAAATGAAGGAATTTTTGAAATCGGCCCATATATATCCGAGATATAGCGTCTCCCGATTTTTAAAGAAATCGGCTTTATTAGCCAAATAAGACAACTTTTGGCACCGAAGATCAATCAAGATGGTATATATAGGCTATTTAGAGGCAAAAGTGGAAAATTTTTCCACATCGGCCCATATACACTCGAGATATAGCGCCTCCCGTTTTCTCAAGAAGTTGGCTCTAAAAGCCAAATAAAACAACTTTTGGTATCAAAAATCGATTAGAATGGAACATATAAGGTGTTTAAAAACAAAATTGGAAAATTTTTGAAATCGGTCCATATATATCTGAGATATAGCGACTCCAGATTTTTCAAGAAATCCGCTCTTTAAGCCAAATAAAGCAATTTTTGGCACTAAAAATCAATCAGAATGGTACATATAGACTATTTAGAGGCAAACGTGGAAAATTTTGGACATCGGCCCATATACACTCGAGATATAGCGCCTCAAGTTTTCTCAAGAAGTCGGCTCTAAAAGCCAAATAAAACAACTTTTGGTACCAAAAATCGATCAGAATGGTACATATAAGGTGTTTAAAAGCAAAATTTGAAAATGTCTGCAATCGGTCTATATATACCTGAGATATAGCGTCTCCCGATTTTTCAAGAAATCGGCTCTATAAGCTAAATAAAACAACTTTTGGCACCAAAAATCAATCAGAATGATACATATAGGTTAGTCAGAAGCAAAACTGGAAATCTTTTTGTCATCGGCCCATATATGTTCGAGAAATAGCGCCTACCGATATCTCAAGAAGTCGGGCCTGGAAGCTAAACGAAACAGTTTTTTGCACTAAAAATTTGTCGGAATGGTACATACAGGCTGTTTAGGGGCAAAATTAGAAAATTTTTGGACATCGGCCCATATGCACCCAACTCTTGGTACCAAAAATCAATCATAATGGTACATACATATGTATATAATATTATATACATATGTATATAATATTTGCGATCATGTATGAATGTATGTATGTATGTATGTATGTATGTATGTATGTATGTATGTATGTATGTATGTATGTATGTATGTATGTATGTATGTATGTATGTATGTATGTATGTATGTATGTATGTATGTATGTATGTATGTATGTATGTATGTATGTATGTATGTATGTATGTATGTATGAATATATGAATGTATGTATGTATGTATGTATGTATGTATGTATGTATGTATGTATGTATGTATGTATGTATGTATGTATGTATGTATGTATGTATGTATGTATGTATGTATGTATGTATGTATGTATGTAGATACGTTTGTATGTATGTAGGTATGTATGTATCTACATATGTATGTATGCATGCAAGTATGTTAGCATAAACAATTTTTTTGCTTTGGTGTAAAAATGTGTATGTATGTACATACATATGTATACACGAGCTTGAAAATGAAAGTGATATAAAGAATTGTTGAAAAAAGGGTACGCAATGAAATTCTTTTGAACAATTGCGTCTTCAAATTCATTCACACAAAAAATCATTTTGGGTTTCCCTACGTACTTACATATGTACATACACACACACATGTGTATGATGATACGCAATAGATCATCAACAACGTGCACAAGAAAAAAATAATTTTGTAAAAGCAAGCAATGTAAATATGTATGTATGTATATATGTATGTATATAATCATTGTTTTATGGAACACACTGAAAATATTCAATAATAAAGAATTTATTTTAGCGTTTTCTATTATAGATACATACATACGTATGCATGTACCCACATACGTAAGTAAATTGAAAAGCAAATCACACTTAATGGCAATGTTTAACATTATAATTCAAAAATAATGCAATTATATGCAATTTTTTGTTAAATAAATTTTACTATAAAGTTAACTGATAAATAATTAAGAAATACATTTTGCTTTTCTTTATTTCATTGATATTAAAAAGAATTGGTGTCACCTAGTGGTTGAACTTGAGCATATTAAGAATTATTTTAATAAAAGTTTTGCAGCCTGTGTTAAATCCCGGTAGTGGATCTGATATTGAAATTCAGAAAAAATCGGTCCATTTAAAAGCCAAATAAAACAACTTATCGCACCAAAAACCAATCAGAATGTATGTACCATTGTGAAGGGTATTTAAGATTCGGCCCAGCCGAATATAGCACTCTTACTTGTTTAATATACAAAGTCGCATATTGAACAGCTCTCAGTTACAATGTTTTGGCACAGTCCATTGATCGTTTAGATCGTGCAACTTAACGCTTCTAGACAAGCTGATTTAAGTGAAGCTACGTTAAGTTTCATGCCGATAGGCAGACAGGTCTGCATTGATTGATTAGTGCACTGGAAGCCAACATTAAAGAACATATTCCTCAGATACTGACTGATATGTCGGAGAGAGTATTTCATAATAAAACCCATCGTACAAATCACTTGTGGCTTAGCAGTGGCCAACATTTGTATGAGATCGTCCTTAGAAATTGCTTAACAAAGATCAATTTCGATTGAGGTAAAAATCGAACTGGAAAGCCCGATAAAATTGTTAACAGTTATAAATCATATAGTTTGACCATAAGATTAAATTTAATATTTATTTTTGTTGTTTCACTTTTGTTGATTATTATGTTTCTAGATCCCCAGAAGATGATCAACGAAGTTGGTCGAAATATTGGGCTTAAGTAATGAAATTAAAGAAAAGGAAATAAAATATATTGACCTCAAGCCGAACGAAAAATTTCTTTTAAATTTAAATTTACAAAAGGTCAACTAAAACACAATAATTAATGTTTAAAGTTAAAATTGATGAGCTAAATTCATTTCTTTTCTACCAAAACCTCAATTTGGTGACGGAGAAAGTCTAATTAGAGTGAAACACTTTTTCCGATAGCGGTCTATATAGCACCGATGCCAAAAGGGGCGCAGTAGGTTCTTTTATAGGTCCTGAACCATTCTGCTGGGCTAACAACAGTTTTAAGGACAGTGTAGTGCCATCACTGTTGTTACTGTTTTGATACAACGCTGGCACTCAGCCTCCGTCACACAACACTGTAATTTAAGTTTAAAGAAATGAGAATAATAAAACAAGTGGCAGTTGCCGCTCAACCATTCCTAAATCAACATCGTCTTTTTCATTATTTATGCCTCTTGTGCGATAACAGCACTCGACGGCAAAGGGAGGATTAAGGCCTTAGTGACTACTGAAGAGCCCTAAAGGGCATGCAGCGGAAAGGTTATTAGATCCGACAAAAGGGCTAATAGATCCCGGCAGACTGAGGTCCGGCGGTATTGTGAACCTTGGTTCAAGAGCTATTATACTATACACAAGGCTAACGATGAGGCAGCCAAATCACCATTTCAAAAAACTTAAAATGGTAAGCACTGATTCCTGCGGACTCTGCAATGGGCCGAAGGAACACATCCTTTGCGTATAGACGCAGAAACATACACGTCGTTGCTGGGTTGTTGGCTCCCAAGGGGAAGCAAGGGCTGCACAAAATAAGAATTGGCTCCAACTAATAATAAACAAAATAATATAGACTCAATATATAGCAAAACCTTGATTCTCATCCAATTTCTCCTGTAAACACCCTGAGACAACTAAGACCGAAAGTAAATTTGGTGATAAAAAAATTTATTTAGCGTGAAATTTGTTTCAGATATCGGTACATGTACGGTTTTTTTTAATTTCTGCTAGATAATTATTTATTTTTAAGTTTATCGGGCTCAAGTTTTTTTTTATATTATTTTTGGGATTGCTATTAATTTAAAAATAATATAGAAAGAACTTGAGCCCGATAAACTCAATAATTATAAAGAAAAAGTTACCTTTGTGTACTGACAAACTTTCAACCGGTACATATGCAATGACTCACATGAAATCAAAAAGCAACAATGGGTGTGTTTGATATAATTAAAAATTTTAGACAGAAAACATACAACAACTTGGCTGGCTGAATGGCACGAGTGTCGCTTTAGAAACATGAGCCTCTGAGTTCAAGGACGGGCGTTGAGGAGAAATGTGGTGGCTTCGAAACAGCTAGTTGTCCACCCTGCTAAATGTCTTTGATGTTTTTATATGTCTTACTTTAATTAATTCCCAATCCACTTGCAAGGGACTTGCTTTTATTTGTGGGACATAGGCGTCTCAAACGGGTGCATACCTTTGATTTGGCAACATAAATTTTTACTCTTCTCCTAACTAAACGTTGAGTACTGCATTGGCAGTACCAACTTAAATATTTTTCTTTTTTTTTAGGTTAAGATTTTAACACTTATTGTGAATGTCGAACTGACAGATTCAATAAAGAAAAAAAAACTTTAATTAAAATCGATCTCAAAATAATATGAAAAGAACTTGGGCTCGATAAATTTAAAACTGAAAACTTTTCGTTTCCAAAAAGCAAATTTGGGTGTTAAAGCCGTAATTTGTGGCAGAAATACCAAGAAAACTACGGGAACCCTCGGTGCTAAAGAGCAAAGTTGGTGGTAAAAGAATGCCATTAAAATGTAGTGTAATGTAAGAATGCTCGATATCGGTCCATACATATATATTCCAAACTGACCAAATAGTAGACATACACGTCTGAACGTGACTTCTGGGAAGATCTGGTTCAGGCCAGCTTATCCATCCCTGCAGTGCATATAAGAAGTAGTCTACAATGTGCTATTATATAACTTAATGCAATGGAAAATGTTAGCTGGTGTAATGCGACCATTTCCCCTGTGGTCACTGTTGATCTACTGCAAACGCTACCAGTTTATTTAATGGGAGTTAACCCTCCTGTCTATACAATTATAGGCCTGTAGAAGCCTAGTAACTGTTCTGAATTCAAATTTGGCAATTTGTTGCAAAGTTTTTAGTTCAGTTCGAGCGTTTCCCTTTGAGATTGTTTGCCAGCCCGTTTCACATGGTCATATCATAAATTAAATGTCATTATTTATTGACACTAATTCAGTTATTGCCCTTCTGCAGGGAGGCAAAACGATGCAATATTTTTCTTGAGTGTAACGAACAACACAGTGTCACACACTTTACTTGCACATTATGTGGGTACAAGGCAGTGCTGCAAGAATTGTATTGTGAGAAAGAATATTTGAATTTTTTAAATTAGTTTTGTTAACTTTTTGCACATGCAAACGGACACACATACACATGTATATACTTATTGCATTTTTCTATTATTCGGTTAAAATATTGCAAAAAAAAAAAGTATGTAGAAGTGAATGCAAAGCAGGGCTCGTGTAGGTGGCAGAAGTCTATCGGAATGTTAAAATAAATTTTATATCCTTGAATATGCAAGAGGAAAAATAATATTGTTTGTTTATAAAATTTATAAGAATACATTTCTTGAATAGAAATATCATATGATTTTTAGGAATATAATAAAAAATAAAGAAACATAAATGAAATCTAAATGTCTGAATTGCATACACATCATATACTTTCATACGTATATATTGTAAGAAGTTTAGTTTCAAGTTATTGCAAATGCCTTCGTTGTAGAAAATGTTTTAAGCCCATTCAATAATGTAAATTAAAAATATTTTTGAAGTTTAAAAGGTGCTCTTAGGAATAAATATACGGTTAGGCTTATTTTTTTTTTTTTTTTGTAGAACGGAAAGGATTTTTGTAGGAGCTTTAGTTTTAGGGATACCTAGATACCGAGAAGGTTCTTCAATAAACATAGTGAATTGTGCTCTTTTAGCGGAGCTTTACTTTAAAAGTGGGACACCTGAAATAATATTCAAAAGAGAAAGGATAAATAGGGACCTGTTCTGGATTAATTCTTTTTTAAGGACATGGCCATTTGTTTTAGTTTACGCAACAATCAGCTTGTGTGCGCAAATCTTTTTATGACAGATTGCTAAAGTTGCGTTCTTTATGTAGACTATTAGCTATAGAAGCAATGACAAAAATTGTCTTTTTATTTCTTTTAAAAGGGTCCATATTACCCGAAATTCTCCTACTTAATAGAGCATAACTCCTCACAGTCAGAGCTAGTCAAAAATATCTTCCGCCACATTGTAGTACAAACACTTTCCTATACGGCTATATCAAATTGTATATCCGTCAGGTTCTGCCTCAGTGCATCAGAGCAATATTTTAACCCCAAGTTCAGAAATTTTAGTTCCAAATTTTCGAAGCCAAAACTTTAACCAAATTTTTTTCTGCAAGTTTATTTTCTTTTCTGAAGTTCGAAATGAAGTTCGTATTCATAGAGAAGTTGCTTACCCCCACACTGTATTGAACAAAAAAATTAATATGTTTAGCACCTATTATACCCTTTACAAAAATGTGTAAGAGTATATACATATAACTTTGTGATTCCGTGTGTAACGCATTGAAATAACCATCTAAGACCACATAAAGTATATACATATATTCTGGATCAGAATCAATAGAGATTACGATTAAGCGATGTCCGTCTGTAGTCGTTGCAATACCGTTTCTCAGAAAACAGTTTGAGATTCAGTAAGATCAGTTCACGGATAGCCGAGATATATCCAAAAAAAACCGGGTTTGGAGGGGTATTTTTGGCCATTTTTTTTGTGAGATTTTTGAAAACAAATGTTTTCCAAAAAAGTTAGCTATATCATTTCTAATGTCCATTAGATCATAAAAATCGAAGAATTTTTTAACTAGGCCCATATATACCCAAAATATAGCGTTTCCCGATTTCTTAAGAAATCGGCTTTATAAGCAAATAAAATAAGTTTTGGCACCAAAACTCAATCAAAATGGTACATATAGGCTATTAAGGGGCAAAACTGGAAAATCTTTTGACATCGGCCCATATACATATCGATATATAGCACCTCCCGATATCTCAAGAAGTCGGTCCTGGAAGGCAAACGAAACAATTTTTTGCACTAAAAATATGTCAGAAAGTTTTTGAAATCGGTTCATATATACCCGAGATACAGCGTTTCCCGATTTTGTAAGAAACCGGCTCTATAAGCCAAATACAACAACTATTGGCACCAAAAATTAACCAGAATGGTACATATATCATTGTGAAGGGTATTTAAAATTCGGCCCAGCGGAATATAGCACTCTTACTTGTTTTTATACTGAAATTCGGCAAAAACTTAATATGTATTTTATTCTCTGTATAATGTTTTTTTATTACCGGCCGATTTTTACCTTGTATATGTGGAATTTAAGCTAAAAGTCTCAGCTGCTAAACAAACATTCCAATCCGATCAAAAGTTATAGATTACGGACTAGTGGTGCTCGAGTTATGACAAACAAAAGAATCTAAAACGTAACAAATTCTCGTGTAGGGGAGTTTACTAACTTCAAATTAATTTTTAAATTATTATTTGAGGTGTCAAGACCAAACGAATGATGCAGAAGTTCTTCTTTTCAGGGCTACTTTCATAAACAATTATCAGGATTGAGTCCCAAAATCATGTGTTGTACAGTGTTATTTTCTTATTTTCTTCTCTCTCCCTTTTTTATATTAAATCAAAACTGTTGAGAACGTTTTTGTTTTCTTAATTTATACATAGTTATATAATATAAAATTTGAAATTACCAACTTGCCCCAATCATGTCTTCAAGGCACTGTGGCAATACTTTAATGTAAAAACCATAATAAATAGGTTCTTGAATTATATTAAAAACAAGTAAGAGTGCTATATTCGGCTGGGCCGAATCTTAAATACCCTTCACAATGGTACATACATTCTGATTGGTTTTTGGTGCGATAAGTTGTTTTATTTGGCTTTTAAATGGACCGATTTTTTCTGAATTTCAATATCAGATCCACTACCGGGATTTAACACAGGCTGCAAAACTTTTATTAAAATAATTCTTAATATGCTCAAGTTCAACCACTAGGTGACACCAATTCTTTTTAATATCAATGAAATAAAGAAAAGCAAAATGTATTTCTTAATTATTTATCAGTTAACTTTATAGTAAAATTTATTTAACAAAAAATTGCATATAATTGCATTATTTTTGAATTATAATGTTAAACATTGCCATTAAGTGTGATTTGCTTTTCAATTTACTTACGTATGTGGGTACATGCATACGTATGTATGTATCTATAATAGAAAACGCTAAAATAAATTCTTTATTATTGAATATTTTCAGTGTGTTCCATAAAACAATGATTATATACATACATATATACATACATACATATTTACATTGCTTGCTTTTACAAAATTATTTTTTTCTTGTGCACGTTGTTGATGATCTATTGCGTATCATCATACACATGTGTGTGTGTATGTACATATGTAAGTACGTAGGGAAACCCAAAATGATTTTTTGTGTGAATGAATTTGAAGACGCAATTGTTCAAAAGAATTTCATTGCGTACCCTTTTTTCAACAATTCTTTATATCACTTTCATTTTCAAGCTCGTGTATACATATGTATGTACATACATACACATTTTTACACCAAAGCAAAAAAATTGTTTATGCTAACATACTTGCATGCATACATACATATGTAGATACATACATACCTACATACATACAAACGTATCTACATACATACATACATACATACATACATACATACATACATACATACATACATACATACATACATACATACATACATACATACATACATACATACATACATACATACATACATACATACATACATACATACATACATTCATATATTCATACATACATACATACATACATACATACATACATACATACATACATACATACATACATACATACATACATACATACATACATACATACATACATACATACATACATACATACATACATACATACATACATACATACATACATACATACATACATACATACATACATACATACATACATTCATACATGATCGCAAATATTATATACATATGTATATAATATTATATACATATGTATGTACCATTATGATTGATTTTTGGTACCAAGAGTTGGGTGCATATGGGCCGATGTCCAAAAATTTTCTAATTTTGCCCCTAAACAGCCTGTATGTACCATTCCGACAAATTTTTAGTGCAAAAAACTGTTTCGTTTAGCTTCCAGGCCCGACTTCTTGAGATATCGGTAGGCGCTATTTCTCGAACATATATGGGCCGATGACAAAAAGATTTCCAGTTTTGCTTCTGACTAACCTATATGTATCATTCTGATTGATTTTTGGTGCCAAAAGTTGTTTTATTTAGCTTATAGAGCCGATTTCTTGAAAAATCGGGAGACGCTATATCTCAGGTATATATAGACCGATTGCAGACATTTTCAAATTTTGCTTTTAAACACCTTATATGTACCATTCTGATCGATTTTTGGTACCAAAAGTTGTTTTATTTGGCTTTTAGAGCCGACTTCTTGAGAAAACTTGAGGCGCTATATCTCGAGTGTATATGGGCCGATGTCCAAAATTTTCCACGTTTGCCTCTAAATAGTCTATATGTACCATTCTGATTGATTTTTAGTGCCAAAAATTGCTTTATTTGGCTTAAAGAGCGGATTTCTTGAAAAATCTGGAGTCGCTATATCTCAGATATATATGGACCGATTTCAAAAATTTTCCAATTTTGTTTTTAAACACCTTATATGTTCCATTCTAATCGATTTTTGATACCAAAAGTTGTTTTATTTGGCTTTTAGAGCCAACTTCTTGAGAAAACGGGAGGCGCTATATCTCGAGTGTATATGGGCCGATGTGGAAAAATTTTCCACTTTTGCCTCTAAATAGCCTATATATACCATCTTGATTGATCTTCGGTGCCAAAAGTTGTCTTATTTGGCTAATAAAGCCGATTTCTTTAAAAATCGGGAGACGCTATATCTCGGATATATATGGGCCGATTTCAAAAATTCCTTCATTTCTAGGATTTAATGAGCACAAAAAATGATATGGTTTAGTTTTTAAGAAAAAATTTTTTTCAAAAATCTGAATACAAAAATTACACAAAATATCCCTCAAAACCCGGTTTTTTGAATATATCTCGGCTATACGTGGACCTATCTTACTGAATTTCAATAGCAGACCCACTACCGGGGTTTCACACGTTTTAGCGAAAGAATGAGGTTTCTATCTCAAACCGTTTTCTCAGAAACGGTATTTCAACGACTACAGACGGACAGACGGACAGACGGACAGACGGACAGACGGACAGACGGACCGACGGACAGACGGACAGACGGACAGACGGACAGACGGACAGACGGACAGACGGACAGACGGACATCGCTCAATCGTAATCGCTATTGATGCTGATCCAGAATATATATACTTTATGGGGTCTTAGATGGATATTTCAATGCGTTACAAACGGAATCACAAACTTATATATACCCTTACACATTTATGTGAAGGGTATAAAAAAAAAAAAAAAAAAGAAATGCGGTCGGGGGGCCCACGTTAGGAACGAAGTTCTTTACGTTTTTTCTTCATCTTCGAATGTAACACAAGGTGAAATATGTATATTTAATTTTGTGTTGTTTTTGAAATTTTTAAATTTTATATGATTCTTAAAATTTTTGACACGTTTTATTTTTTTTACTTTTGACACATGCAGTATTTTTTTGTCAATCTGCTACAAAACGAAGAAAATTTTTCAATATTGCTTATTTCTGTTTTGACATACTTTACTTTAGCGACATCTATCAACTGATAGTGTCCGTTTTCACAACTAATTAATATTTATTGGTAGGTGTCGCCGCTGACAGCAGCGGAGACACCTGCACAATTGTTTATCGACAGATACATATAAACAGCTCACACGCTTTCGTGACGATTTCTACTAATTTGCACTACCAGCCAGGCGCGTTAAGGAACTTCGTTCCAAAAACAAAAAACAATTTTTCATGAATTTGAAATCAAAGTTAAATTTCAATTATGTGTTTTTTATTAAATTAAAAAAGAAAAAATTCGATTTGGGCATTCTTGAAATTCTTAAACGATTACAGTGGAAAAGCAAAAGTTTTGTAGCCTTGAAGCAACTAGTTGCCTACCAGCATAAGTATTTTGTTTTAGGTTTTCTTGTCCTCTTTAGAGGTGCTGGTGAAAAGTGTAGCAACCTCAAAATAGTTTTTGTCCAACTATTTTTACAATTTAGCGTCGAAAAAAAGTGATTGTCCAAAGCTTGAACTTGAGCCAATGAAATAATATAACAATAAAATCTCTTTGGTAAATGTTAAACTTAGTACTAATCTAAAACTTCTACTGAAAAGTCATTTAAATAACTGAAAAGGAAAAATTGCCATTTGATAGCATTTCGTTGTTTTAGAGCAAAAGCGTAACGTTACGCTACAAAATATCACCATTTTTAGAGGATTTAACAATTTAAAGAAATTCATCAAACAAAATTAGTGTCAGGGAACTCACAATTCAGAATTATCGTATACTTCTTGATGTTTTCTAGGTCATGTACCTACATATGTATAAGAAAGTATTAAGTTCGTCAACACACATGCAAATGTACTAAATACTCAGATCTGAACATCAAAGCCATGGGTTCTTGTCATCTCAAAAGGGCAAATTTGTAGAAATTTTCATAAAAAATCGCAAATTAAAATGTGTAAAAAATATGCATGTGAGTGCATTCCTCAAATGAAGACTGTCACTTTTGTACTTCCTTTTGTATGTCACAACACATCATGCAACAAAAATTATTAGTACTTGTAAAATATGTATAATTTATTAGCCGCAGGACTTGCTTGCACAAAAAAAATATATATATATAATATATAAATGTAAATTTTACATCCCAACAAAACCATTAAAAAAAAAGCAAACTGTCTCATTCTTACGGCATCATACAACACCACATTCGGTCAAAGTCGAATGCGCTTGTTTTTGCTGCTGTGACTGGCAGCTTCTGTTCAAAAAGGAATTACAACAAAATTATCATGCCAATCATGCAAAGATTAGAAAAGACACACATTGAAATATTAAATAAAGTTGAAACAAATTTTAAATGTGATGAAAACTTTGTGCAAGTGTAAGGACAATAGAGTAGCGCCAGCGTCATCAGCCTCATCTCTTAAACAGTTTCTTGTCACGGAAAATATTAAAATTAACTGTAATTTCTTTTTATATTCATTAGATGAAAGCGATTCACCCACCATCAAGATAATACAAAAAAACAAGTAAGAGTGCTATATTCGGCTGGGCCGAATCTTAAATACCCTTCACAATGGTACATACATTCTGATTGGTTTTTGGTGCGATAAGTTGTTTTATTTGGCTTTTAAATGGACCGATTTTTTCTGAATTTCAATATCAGATCCACTACCGGGATTTAACACAGGCTGCAAAACTTTTATTAAAATAATTCTTAATATGCTCAAGTTCAACCACTAGGTGACACCAATTCTTTTTAATATCAATGAAATAAAGAAAAGCAAAATGTATTTCTTAATTATTTATCAGTTAACTTTATAGTAAAATTTATTTAACAAAAAATTGCATATAATTGCATTATTTTTGAATTATAATGTTAAACATTGCCATTAAGTGTGATTTGCTTTTCAATTTACTTACGTATGTGGGTACATGCATACGTATGTATGTATCTATAATAGAAAACGCTAAAATAAATTCTTTATTATTGAATATTTTCAGTGTGTTCCATAAAACAATGATTATATACATACATATATACATACATACATATTTACATTGCTTGCTTTTACAAAATTATTTTTTTCTTGTGCACGTTGTTGATGATCTATTGCGTATCATCATACACATGTGTGTGTGTATGTACATATGTAAGTACGTAGGGAAACCCAAAATGATTTTTTGTGTGAATGAATTTGAAGACGCAATTGTTCAAAAGAATTTCATTGCGTACCCTTTTTTCAACAATTCTTTATATCACTTTCATTTTCAAGCTCGTGTATACATATGTATGTACATACATACACATTTTTACACCAAAGCAAAAAAATTGTTTATGCTAACATACTTGCATGCATACATACATATGTAGATACATACATACCTACATACATACAAACGTATCTACATACATACATACATACATACATACATACATACATACATACATACATACATACATACATACATACATACATACATACATACATACATACATACATACATACATACATTCATATATTCATACATACATACATACATACATACATACATACATACATACATACATACATACATACATACATACATACATACATACATACATACATACATACATACATACATACATACATACATACATACATACATACATACATACATACATACATACATACATACATACATACATACATACATACATACATTCATACATGATCGCAAATATTATATACATATGTATATAATATTATATACATATGTATGTACCATTATGATTGATTTTTGGTACCAAGAGTTGGGTGCATATGGGCCGATGTCCAAAAATTTTCTAATTTTGCCCCTAAACAGCCTGTATGTACCATTCCGACAAATTTTTAGTGCAAAAAACTGTTTCGTTTAGCTTCCAGGCCCGACTTCTTGAGATATCGGTAGGCGCTATTTCTCGAACATATATGGGCCGATGACAAAAAGATTTCCAGTTTTGCTTCTGACTAACCTATATGTATCATTCTGATTGATTTTTGGTGCCAAAAGTTGTTTTATTTAGCTTATAGAGCCGATTTCTTGAAAAATCGGGAGACGCTATATCTCAGGTATATATAGACCGATTGCAGACATTTTCAAATTTTGCTTTTAAACACCTTATATGTACCATTCTGATCGATTTTTGGTACCAAAAGTTGTTTTATTTGGCTTTTAGAGCCGACTTCTTGAGAAAACTTGAGGCGCTATATCTCGAGTGTATATGGGCCGATGTCCAAAATTTTCCACGTTTGCCTCTAAATAGTCTATATGTACCATTCTGATTGATTTTTAGTGCCAAAAATTGCTTTATTTGGCTTAAAGAGCGGATTTCTTGAAAAATCTGGAGTCGCTATATCTCAGATATATATGGACCGATTTCAAAAATTTTCCAATTTTGTTTTTAAACACCTTATATGTTCCATTCTAATCGATTTTTGATACCAAAAGTTGTTTTATTTGGCTTTTAGAGCCAACTTCTTGAGAAAACGGGAGGCGCTATATCTCGAGTGTATATGGGCCGATGTGGAAAAATTTTCCACTTTTGCCTCTAAATAGCCTATATATACCATCTTGATTGATCTTCGGTGCCAAAAGTTGTCTTATTTGGCTAATAAAGCCGATTTCTTTAAAAATCGGGAGACGCTATATCTCGGATATATATGGGCCGATTTCAAAAATTCCTTCATTTCTAGGATTTAATGAGCACAAAAAATGATATGGTTTAGTTTTTAAGAAAAAATTTTTTTCAAAAATCTGAATACAAAAATTACACAAAATATCCCTCAAAACCCGGTTTTTTGAATATATCTCGGCTATACGTGGACCTATCTTACTGAATTTCAATAGCAGACCCACTACCGGGGTTTCACACGTTTTAGCGAAAGAATGAGGTTTCTATCTCAAACCGTTTTCTCAGAAACGGTATTTCAACGACTACAGACGGACAGACGGACAGACGGACAGACGGACAGACGGACAGACGGACCGACGGACAGACGGACAGACGGACAGACGGACAGACGGACAGACGGACAGACGGACAGACGGACATCGCTCAATCGTAATCGCTATTGATGCTGATCCAGAATATATATACTTTATGGGGTCTTAGATGGATATTTCAATGCGTTACAAACGGAATCACAAACTTATATATACCCTTACACATTTATGTGAAGGGTATAAAAAAAAAAAATTGCAAGAGGAGTAGCTTACCAAGTCATGCTTTTGGGTGAGAAAATGAAGAAAGAACAAAAAAAATCATTAGAAATGTTGTCAGAAACAAAAAGATGTGTCAAACACTCAGTATTAAAAAATGATAAGGAATGGAAGGGAAGAAAGAAGCATAACAAATTCTGTGCAGGAAAGTAATAATGAGTTGTTGTAAAAGGGCCTATTCATGTATATATGAGTCCAATTAGCTATATTGAAACTGATGCAGCAGTAATGGTAGAAACACAACTGGCACGAACGACGTATTTTTCGCCGCGAATATTCGCCGTCAAAAATAAAACACATTGGTGTATATGAAAATGCACACAGTCACAGCGTCGGTCGGCTAAATTTTTTAGCAACCAATTTTTTTTAATATGGTTACCCCATCAGCTGTTCAACGATTATAAGATAAAATTGAAAAACTGAGAAAATGGATACAATTGAAAATTTTAAACTTCATTAATGTTTATATAATCTGGGATCATGTTCATTATTTTAATTATTTTTAGAAAATTGGAAATTCTTTGATTCATTTAATTTTTTTTATCTTTGAACAAACAATAAACAACTTTATCAATTATAACAGATGTTTTTCGTCGTTATTGTGCTTCATACGACGAATTTACACAGCGAATTTTAACCGGCGTATTCGTCGGGTTGGGCGAAATTCGTCGTTAGTCCCAGTTGTGTTCCGAACATAATAGCTCTTATCATTTATTTTTGTAAATAGCTTCCTGAAACATTTTTGTAAAGAGCTGCTCTGAAACAGAGCTGTTATAGGGGTTACGCCAAAAGCGGCTTTCTTAAGTCCTAATTTTTGATTTGGAGACATGGCGACTTATCTACATTAAACAATAACATTGGAAAACGGCATTCGAAACCAGTTAGCTAAGCTTTGTCGATTTTAAAGACCGTCCAGTTTCGAATATTTTTCAATTTCGAATAATTTTAACAATCGGTTTTCTTCTTTCGGTTAACCGGCTCTCAAAATCGATTTTGAAAATTCTTATGTAAAGGGTGCTATTTTTTTCGATATATAGAACTTTAAGTTGGCTTACGTCTGTTCAAGATGGCGATCGATTTAACAGCTGTCAAGACATTTATTCTCAGTTTGGTTTGGCAATTCATCATGAATAGACTCATGCCTGAACAACGCTTGCAAATAGTGCAATATTATTTCGAAAATAATGGTTCTGTGCGGAATACTTATCGCGCACAATTTTGTTTAGCGATGAAGCGCACTTCTGGTTGAATGGCTTCGTCAACAAACAAAACTGCCGGATTTTGAGTGAAACTAATTCTCAAGTTTTTGTCGAAACACCGTTACATCCAGAAAAACTGACTATTTGGTGCGGTTTATGGGCTGGTGGAATCATTGGTCCGTACTTCTTCAAAAACCATGATGGCCAGAACGTTACAGTCAGTGGTGATCGGTATAGAGCCATGATTACTAAGTTCTTCATTCGTGAATTGAATAACCATGATGTCCAGAAGATGTGGTTTCAACAAGACGGCGCAACATGTGACACAGCTCGTGCCACAATCGATTTATTGAAAGACAGGTTTGGTGACCGTATAATTTCACGTTTTGGACCTGTGAATTGGCCTCCAAGATCTTGTGATTTAACACCGCTAGACTACTTTCTGTGGGGCTTTGTAAAGTCATTGGTCTATGCGGATAAGCCACAAACGCTTGAGCATTTGGAAGACAACATCTGCCGTGTTATTGCCGATATACGGCCACAAATGTTGGAAAAAGTCATCGAAAATTGGATGTCTAGATTGGACTACATCCGCGCCAGCCGTGGCGGTCATATGCCGGAAATCATATTTAAAATGTAATGCCACAAGATTATATTTCGGATAAATAAAATTCATGTCAATTGAATAATCTATCGTTGTTTTATGGCAACTTAAAGTTCTATACATCGAAAAAAAAACACTTCGTAATTGGTAAAAACTGATTAAAAACCGATTTGGCGACTTTGGAGATTTTTAACCTGGAGTTTGGCTATAAAGGACGAAATAAATCTGAGAGCACTGCTTTCAAATTGTATATAAAACTCTGACAACCAATAAAGGATCAGAAGAGGATAGATAAATAATCAAGTTCCCAGAGGGAACTTGATGTTTTGTCTATTTGTTCTAAAACACAGACATATTTTATGAGGCCCTTAGAAAGGCTGACTTAGTACTCGCATGTAAATCGTGAGTTTTCTTATTGGTTATATTATTGTCATGCTTAAATTTCCATAGATTGAGTTGGTCTGTGGGTGTGTATGTGTGTGTGTGTCGTTTAAGCGAATGGTATTTATATTTATTAGCGCATGTTGGAACAGAATAGATAAAAGAACGTGCAAAACAATAATAATCTGGAAAATTAAATAGATGCATTACAACCGGTCAGTGTAGAATGTCTTTAAGGTGGTAACTAAAAATAATGCCGCAAAAAAATAGATGGAAATCAGACCGTCACGACCAGAGTTGCCTCTTGTCGATCAAAGTCGAAGTTTGACCCGCTCTTGCGGTCTGCAAATCGCACAGTTTATAAGTTCACAACGACATTTCTCTATATGTACGTAATTGATACAGCTCTTAGACACTTTCAGTTGTTTACTTAATTTGGTTTCCAGAAATTTGCTTATTTTATTATGCAGTATAAGCCAGTGTAGGGCATTCACTTGGCCAACCCAGTGAGCAGCATACTGCACTTAAAAGCTGCCCTCATGTTTGTAGTTGAGGGTACAAAGAATCTTGGGTTGTGCTAGAAACCAGCAAAAAAGAAAATAATGAAAAAGATAAGCAAAAGAAAGAAGAAAAAAACAGATCTTAAAATGTCACAACAAATAAAGAAAGCGTTAGAAATGTTTGTTGTCAGACAATTTTGTACATTCCACATCATAAAAATTATGATTGGCTTTTTGTTTCTTCTCTCAGCCATCGCAACCATTCAACCCAACAACCGCCCACAGAATGAACCCCACAATCATTTTCTTTTCAGACAACTTTTGTTTGAAGTCTGCGTTTGTAAATGTAGGTGATGTTGCAATTTTCTGCTGTGAATGTATGTGTATGTGAGGAGGTGTGGGTGGGTGGGTGGCTGTACGCTTTGACTTTGTTTCTGCCCCGTTTTTCGGCCAACATTCCCTTCATTTGCCTTCATTTTTTTGTAGCAAAAAGAAAAAAAAAGGAAAATTAGCATGTTTATGAGTTGGTATTTGCTTTTGGCATTTATGTGTTGTTTTTACAAATGAGGTGAAATAAAAAAGTCTGTAAGTTTTTTAAATTTTTTTCTGCTCGGTTTTCTTAATCATAATTCTATTTGTTTTTAGTATATCATTTCTTGCGAAACTTATGTTTTATGCATATTCTTTTTCTTTCTTGAGCAAACTTTTTTTTTGCACTACAGGAGTAGAAGTTTACGTTTCTCAGTTACGTGAGTTCTTTTTGTTTGCCGTTTTTTTTTTTTTTTTTTTTGGGGAAAGAAAAAAATATTTATATTAGATTTTTGATTTGTTTTTTGAGTTTATAATTTGTCATGTTTTGTTGAGTTTTTCTTTCAACTTGATTTGAATTTTGATAATGATGTGATGCATACTTTCAAGAAAAAATTTTATAATTCAAAAAGTTGTTCAGCGGAATTCACATGAAAAGAAAAGTGTACCGGTGACTTTGTAATTGGTTATGAACTACTAAAGCTTTTGATTTGCTTTTCAATTTTAAATTGAAATGTGAAAAGCAGTTTAATTACATTTCTATGGAAACTTCCAAAATAACACAACCAAAAACTGCCAGATAACAGGTGGGCCAAGACAAGTTATCCGCTGTTGTTGGGCTTTCAGAATATCAATTGTGGCTCCGTCTTGTTGGAACCAACATATCCTGCACACCTAATTCTTTCAATTGCGATAGAAAAAACTCGGTTAACATGGCCCTATAGCGCGTTGTCGTTTGAGTAGCAGCGTCCTGGCAGAAAATGGCCCGATGACTCGGGAACCAAGCACCATGCAGTCAATTTGAGCCAGTATAATGGCTCCTCGCACATCGTTCGGTCATTTTCGATGCTCCCGAAGCGATAGTCTGGCGTGTTCACGTTTTCATCGCACTCACATACTGTTCACAGCCTTATCTCTCATTATGGCTTTTGGTCGAAAAATCATCCACTACGTCATAGACACAATTATTCCGCGTTGTTGGGGAGTGTACCGCTCCAATGGCTTATTCACTTGTACTCTACAGCTGGCTAGTTCACAAATGTAAAATTTTATTTGAGTAACTTCCAGTAGGGTGATTTCTTTTGGCCCACGTTGCAAGCTGGTGTTTATGAAAGGATATAAAATTTTTTTTTGATTAAAAGTATTTGGTATTTTAAATGTGGCTGAAAAGTAATCCTCCTAACAGAAAATGCTATAAATTTTACGATTGGCCCCTGATGTCAGTTCTGTTTTGACATTTGTGTAGTAAACACATGCGAAATACACGTTAATAAACAATGTTACGCTACACTGCTCCAGAACATATTGGCATATTGGTGACTATTTATTTGACTTTGGCACAACGTGAATTTCGTCGCAGATTTCCTGGCCGTCCAACGCCTACTGGTGAAACACTGCGACGTTTAGCCGCTCGCCTCGAAGAGACTGGCACAACACGAGATGCTGCCAGGCGTGGCCGACGCCGCAGTAGCCGTTCTGCAGAGAATATTGCAGCTGTAGCCGAGGATGTGATGGAAGCGCCGTCGACATCGACCAGATGTCGACGGCTGCTGACCGCCAATCGCGTCTAACATACGCTCAAGCGTATCTTTGATCAGCACCAAGAGGAAGTTAATTTTTCATCAAAAATAATCATGAGTGATGATTCCATCTTAGCGGGTACGTAAATAAGCAAAATTTACGCTTCTGGGGTACTGCAAATCCGCGTGTAATCCGCTCAAAGTCACTGTATGGGGTGCTGTTTTCGCTGGACCTTCTTTCTTCGAAGACGTCGCGGGCCAAACGGTTACTGTGAATGGTGAGCGCTACAGAGCAATGATCAACGAGTTCTTTTTGCCGCAACTTGATGAATTGGGATTGGAAAACATGTGGTTCCAACAGGACGGTGCTACGGCACACACTGCACGTGCCACAACCGATATGCTGAAGGATGCATGTCCTGGGCGCCTAATCTCCCGTTTTTGCTCCGATTTGAACTGGCCAGCAAGATCGCCTGATTTGGCCGCTGCACACTTCTTTTTGTGGAGCTTTTTGAAGTCGCGGGGTCATGTCAACAGGCCTCAGACTCTTGCAGCTCTGAAAGACAATATCCGTCAAGAATGTGAGCACCTATCGCCGGAAGTTTTGACCAATGTGGTGGAAAATGCTATAAAAAAGGGCTCAAAGGGCAATCAACTGTGGCGGTGGCCATTTATAAGACATCATACTCTAGACTGGATGTAAAAAAATTAAAAGACCAAATAAAAATAATCCACAAGAAGAATCAAAGTTTTTAATTTTTTTTTAATTACAGCCAAAAAACATTTTTGCCCTACCCTGTACATATTTTGATTTAATTTTATTTTGTATTTTAAATACCTGGTTTTAGAATGCAGTATTTTGTATTTTAAATATATGGAATTAAAAGTATTTGCATTTTGTATTTTAAATACACAACTTTCAAGCATTTTTTAATTTGTATTTTAAATGCACATGTATTTGGCAAATCACTGGATACGATGAAAATAACTAGTAATTTATGGGAAAAACATTTTCGTAGGTCGAACTACAATACCGTAATTATCGTATTTTAATAACTTCTTCTTTACGGGTGATTACATACGATTTTTTCAATCGCCACTTGCCGTCCTCTGGCTTACACTTTTATATGTAAGTACACACACACACACACATACACACACACTTGCATTTGAGGCATTTGAGTATGTAAATGTTTAAACATACACTTCATTTAGTCTGTTTTTTAAATATTTCATTTGCAATTAGTGCCATAAACGCTGCAAATAAATTTTATTGCTTCAAATCTACACATACCATCATTTCCATTTTCATTTCTGTGGTGTAAAATCGTCCTGTGCGAGTTTTTGTTTTTGTTTTTGTTTCTGTTTTTTTTTTTTTGGGTTGGGCCAGTTAAAACATAATGACATGTCATTTAATATTCATACTTGAAATTTTAGTGGTTACTTCTTTTATAATTTTTGTAATTCTGCTATCACAGTTTATTTTTTGGTTGGTGGTTAAGTTTCTATTTGTTTTGAGGTCTTATCTTAAGTCAAAACAATTTTCATATATTTTTTTCTAGTTGCCATTTCCTGATAATCATACAAGCACCAAGACAGCACACGCCGATAGTGAAGCCAACTTTGAGTAGGCTATTTTTAGTTACGGAGTATTGGAAGAGTAGGCTGTTGTTTGTATTGAAGTTTATTGTTGTGTAACATGCTAAAGAACAATTAGCAGTACACAAAGTAATTTGCATCCTGGGATACAATTCGTTTCTATTTCTAGGATGGGTTTGTTAACGCTTTTTTCACAACTACACACACACACACACACACACACACACACACACACACATGAAGGTGCTATATTATATAAATTGATTCACATACGACTCATGTACGCATATGGTTATTCGTGTTGACTTTTTACTTTTACTTTTAATTTGAATTTTATTTAACAACATTTCAGTATGAACTTTTGCAAACAGGACACTTGGCCGCTTCTTAATTTTTAGTTGGCCCACAATTATGCTAATTTATTAAACGTTAATGTCACTGGGCAGAGTATAATCCTAAATTGGTTTCCTTTTAGCATGACAACTGCTTTTTTATATGCCACCGGAGGCCGTTGGCCACTTTTTAGCTGAATTTATTTTAATTACCTGTAAAAGCGAATTATTTTCCATACTAAGTAAACTAATTATTCATTACACTTATCTATCCTTCTTACGCTCAACTCTCAACGTATTTAAATTTTGTTGAAACAAGTTAAAGTAAAATGTACATGAGATCGAGCCGATTTGTAAGAACGAAAATAGGCCGATAAAAAAAAATCATTTTCAATATATACTATTTTAAAAGTGCTTCGGATAATTTTATGTTTTTGTTATTTATTCTCTTTTATTCAATGATCTCGGTCTACCCTTTACTGTTCAAGAGCCACATAAAAGTGTTTAAAGCTATTTTTGTGTGGGAGTATAGCCAGCGAGGCGGGGTCGCATAACCCCTATACGCGACGATGTTGCGTGAAAAACTTGAAAAAGCAATATTAATGGGATATGTTCATACATTTGACCCCTTTATAGGCACTAAGTTACTAGCTGGGCGAGAAAGTTTATAAAAATCTTGTTTTTGTATGGGAGAACCCTAAACATGGACGATAGAGGCTTAATTTGATTCGGGGAAATATCGATAAAGAAAAGAGAGCATTTCACTCCTCCAGAGGCTCCCTGGAGCTTGTTGAGACGATGACAGATAATTTCTAAAACCATTATTATATACATAGTTTATTTCGGGGAATTATCTAAAGAGGGAAAATGTAGAAAGGTGAGATTACATTTTACTTCTCTAGGGTGGCACAGTGGGACGACGACGAGAAAATTTATAAAAATAAGCAGTCTTATTCTTATGAATTCCGAGTGAACAGCACTCGTAATGGAAAATCTCCGTCACGAATTCGTACAAAAAGGTATTATGAATTCCGACGGATTGGAAGTTAGTGTTGCCATTCTCTTGACCTAAGTTCGAATTAGTACAACCAACTTTTTAAACGAAAAACAGATGTGTTTTGTTTACATTCTAAGGATTGTTATAAATATTTAAAAAAAAAAAAGAAATGCGGTCGTTTCTAACCCCCGTTAGGAATGAAGTTCCTTACGTATTTTTTTTTTTTTTTTTCTTTGAATGTAATACAAGGTGAAATCTGTATGTTTTATTTTATGTTGTTTTTGAAATTTTATGATTCTTTACATTTTTGGAACGTTTTCCAACTAATTAATATTTATTGGTAGGTGTCCGCTGCTGTCAGTGGAGACACCGCCAATCATACACAATTGCTTTTCGACAGTACACCAATACATATAAACAGCTCACACGCTTTCGTGACGATTTCTACTAATTTCCACTACCAGCAAGCCGCGTTAAGGAACTTCGTTCCAATAAAAAGGAATTTGATTGCCGCAGCCGTTTCAGTGACGAAAGAGGAACAAAAGCTGTTAGCGAATAGAGCGCAAAGTCTTGAGGAATGGTCAGAATTCCTTTGATTTGAATTACAAGGCGTAAGTTGTTAAAACAAATCACAAATTATGAAAATATGTATGTACATGTGTTTTCCAATTTTTCGTTTAGTTTTATTAAAAACTTCCGGCTGAACAAATCTGCACAATTCGATTTCTAATTGAATCTGTCTGGTGTTGGAAAAGATGTGGATGCTGCAATGGCTTTTTCGTACCACTTTTTTGTACAGACATTTAATTCTATATATAATTTTTTATATACGTTTTTTTTTTGTTTGTTTATATGGTTAATTATTTTTCAAGCAATCTATCAGCTGTTGCAAATGGTGTATATGAAGCGATTTTTTCAACACATAAAATCAGCAGTTACTTTTTTGTTTCAAATCAGGGCAAAACCAATAAGTATTTTAAAATATAGCAAATAAATATTGAAGCAGTTCATATACATACATATGTATATTTTATTAATATTTGAATATGTTCGATAGGTTATCAAATTTTATTTGTTTTGTTTATTTGTTGTAGTACTTGTTTAATTAATTTGTTTGATTTTCCTAACAACCAAAATAGTATACAAACAAACTGAATTGTTTGAATAAAATCACTTTTATTCCTGCTTCCAACAAACGAGTATCTCTATTCAGTATTAATTTACCGGACGAGTAGAAAGTTTTTTTTTTTTTTTGAAAGCAGTCAAGGAAACAAGTCCGAAAACAACAACGGCTTGTTTCCTAAATGAATAAAATATATAATCTTAGAAATAAGATTATTTTAATATTAAACAAGTAAGAGTGCTATATTCGGCTGGGCCGAATCTTAAATACCCTTCACAATGGTACATACATTCTGATTGATTTTTGGTGCGAAAAGTTGTTTTATTTGGCTTTTAAAGCCGATTTCTTGAAATATCGGGAGACGCTATATCTCGGGTATATATGGGCCGATTTTTTCTGAATTTCAATATCAGATCCACTACCGGGATTTAACACAGGCTTTTATTTTATTTAAATAATTCTTAATATGCTCAAGTTCAACCACTGGGTGACACCAATTCTTTTTAATATCAATGAAATAAAGAAAAGAAAAATGTATTTCTTAATTATTTATCAGTTAACTTTATAGTAAAATTTATTTAACAAAAAATTGCATATAATTGCATTATTTTTGAATTATAATGCTAAACATTGCCATTAAGTGTGATTTTCTTTTCAATTTACTTACGTATGTGGGTACATGCATACGTATGTATGTATCTATAATAGAAAACTCTAAAATAAATTCTTTATTATTGAATATTTTCAGTGTGTTCCATAAAACAATGATTATATACATACATATATACATACATACATATTTACATTGCTTGCTTTTACAAAATTATTTTTTTCTTGTGCACGTTGTTGATGATCTGCTGCGTATCATCATACACATGTAAGTGTGTATGTACATACATGTGTAAGTACGTAGGGAAACCCAAAATGATTTTTTGTGTGAATGAATTTGAAGACGCAATTGTTTAAAAGAATTTCATTGCGTACCCTTTTTTCAACAATTCTTTATATCACTTTCATTTTCAAGCTCGTGTATATATACATACACATTTTTACACCAAAGCAAAAAAATTGTTTACGCTAACATACTTGCATGCATACATACATATGTAGATACATACATACCTACATACATACAAACGTATCTACATACATACATACATACATACATACATACATTCATACATGATCGCAAATATTTTCAAATTTTGCTTTTAAACATTATATACATATGTATGTATGTACCATTATGATAGATTTTTGGTACCAAAAGTTGGGTGCATATGGGCCGATGTCCAAAAATTTTCTAATTTTGCCCCTAAACAGCCTGTATGTACCATTCCGACAAATTTTTAGTGCAAAAAACTGTTTCGTTTAGCTTCCAGGCCCGACTTCTTGAGATATCGGGAGGCGCTATATCTCGAACATACATATATGGGCCGATGACAAAAAGATTTCCAGTTTTGCTTCTGACTAACCTATATGTATCATTCTGATTGATTTTTGGTGCCAAAAGTTGTTTTATTTAGCTTATAGAGCCGATTTCTTGAAAAATCGGGAGACGCTATATCTCAGGTATATATAGACCGCTTGCAGACATTTTCAAATTTTGCTTTTAAACACCTTATATGTACCATTCTGATAGATTTTTGGTACCAAAAGTTGTTTTATTTGGCTTTTAGAGCCGACTTCTTGAGAAAACTTGAGGCGCTATATCTCGAGTGTATATGGGCCGATGTCCAGAATTTTCCACGTTTGCCTCTAAATGGTCTATATGTACCATTCTGATTGATTTTTAGTGCCAAAAATTGCTTTATTTGGCTTAAAGAGCGGATTTCTTGAAAAATCAGGAGTCGCTATATCTCAGATATATATGGACCGATTTTAAATATTTTCCAATTTTGCTTTTAAACACCTTATATGTTCCATTCTAATCGATTTTTGATACCAAAAGTTGTTTTATTTGGGTTTTAGAGCCGACTTCTTGAGAAAACGGGAGGCGCTATATCTCGAGTGTATATGGGCCGATGTAGAAAAATTTTCCACTTTTGCCTCTAAATAGCCTATATATACCATTTTGATTGATCTTCGGTGCCAAAAGTTGTCTTATTTGCCTTATAAAGCCGATTTCTTTAAAAATCGGGAGACGCTATATCTCGGATATATATGGGCCGATTTCAAAAATTCCTTCATTTCTAGGATTTAATGGGCACTAAAAATGATATGGTTTAGTTTTTAAGAAAAATTTTTTTTTCAAAAATCTGAATACAAAAATTGCACAAAATACCCCTCAAAACCCGGTTTTTTGAATATATCTCGGCTATCCGTGGACTTACTGAATTTCAATAGCAGACCCACTACCGGGGTTTAACACGTTTTAGCGAAAGAATGAGGTTTCTATCTCAAACCGTTTTCTCAGAAACGGTATTTCAACGACTACAGACGGACAGACGGACCGACGGACAGACGGACATCGCTCAATCGTAATCGCTATTGATGCTGATCCAGAATATATATACTTTATGGGGTCTTAGATGGATATTTCAATGCGTAACAAACGGAATAACAAACTTATATATACCCTTACACATTTATGTGAAGGGTATAAAAATCATAAAAATTAAATTCATTTACATACATATGTATATATGTATACTATTCATAAAAAGTATATGCATTAATAAATTCTCAATAAATAATTGCAATTTCATCTAATTGATTTATTTTATCACTGTCTCTGTTGCAAATTGTTCTTACTGTTGCAGGTGCTAGTCCAAGAGCTCTTCCCATATTAGCAGCCTTTCCTCCCGATTTAAAACGTTTTATTACGTCCAATTTTAATTCCAGACTTATTACTTTCTTTTACTTTGACATATGTTTTACGTCCTTAAGGCATATTCTGGTGAATCACACACTAAATTGTTACCATAACCAGACAGCTGCTGTTAGCACCATTTATATAAATCTGAAAACTTCTTAACGTACAGGTGACGATCGTTGTTGCCAGAAGTTGTAAAAACTAGTGAACTACGATCAGTTACTGCAAAAATATTCTGAGTGTAAGTAAAGGACAAAATTTACAGTCATTTCGGTTTTTGTTTTTTTTTCATGTTCTTCTTTTTTCAGAAATACAAAGTTTTGAATTTTTTTTGTTAATTTTTAATAACACCCAGACTCTTCGGCAAGAAAAGAAGCTGCGTCCGGCCCCGGGACTGTTGATAGGTCACTCTACCAAGACATCTATTAGAGCTCTGAGCACTTGGATATAGTACGTTTTGACTCACACTATCTTACTGCAAAAATGTTCTTCATAAATTGTTTAGACTTTGTTATTAATTTCAGGCTATATCTTTTAATATGTAGTATCACTATGCAGAAATGGCAGGATAGGTGCAATAATGAAATACGCGGTATATGGACAGCTAGACTGATCCTGGAGCTTGACAAGTGGGTAAACAGGAAGCACGGTGAGATGAGCTACTATTTGACAGAGATGTTGTCTGGCCATGGATACTTCCTGAAATACCTCCATCAGATGGGAAAGGTGGACACAAGATTGTATATTTATGAAGACAATTGCGAAGATGACGCAGAACATACATTTTTCAGATGCGAGAGATGGAGACTGGAACGCCATACGCTAGAACAAAACGTTGGCGAAATAACTCCTGCAAATATAAAGCAAATTATGCTGGGAAGTGAGTCCAAATGGAGACATGTAGCGGTCTTCATTGAAAAGACGTTGAGACACAAGAAGCGGGACCTGGACGTAGGCATAACAGCAGCGGTTCGATGAGAACAAAAGGGGAGTCCCACCCCGAAGCAATGCGAGAGCGGTCCCAGGGTGGAATGACTGGCTCAAATAAAAAGGGAGGGTTTTTAGTGGATGCAAGCTCCACATATCAGAACTGTGGGGACAGTTCTGAATGCGTTAGGCATTTTCCCTTCCTTCCAGAAAAAAATAAAAATTTGTAGTATCACAAATAGTTAATGGCATTGCTAAACAAAACTATAACTTTGCGAAAAGATAAGTACTTGCTTCTGAGCATAGAAAGGCTGTCCATTTTGAATTTACCCATTTTACTGTGACTTGTTATCTGCCACTTCTGTTGCTTATTTCTTGAATGAATCGTAATTAAATTACTTTGTCTTTTTTAAGTCACAGTCCAAATGTCATTAAATACTTGACATTGCATGCTTTTTTTAGATGATAGTTTGCCTTGTACACATGCATAAGTATATATGTATACACAAGCGATATTTAGAACTCATTGTAGTTAAAAGCCACTCCTGTTTACGTTTATAGACCATTTGATGATTTGGCATTTGGTTTAATGTAACGCGCATGTTATCAATGTTGTTTGACACCAACATTAATTTGTTTCTTGTCTCAGAGTGTTGCTTTGTTTTAGCTGACGTCTAGTGTACAAATAAATTTTATAACCATTTATTTAGTTTTAAGAGTGTCCTTAATAAAACAATTATTTTAATGATTTGAAAAACGGCTCTTCATATGGCAAATATCTAACAGACAGAAGGAAAATGCCAAAGATAAATAAATACAAACAGATGTGTGTGTGTGTGTGTGTGTATATGCTTTAACTTTTTAACTTAAAAAAGTATTCAGCTGTAGCGCAAGATAATGGGGAAATTAGATTTCAAAAAATTGGCTCTGGCTTTGATCGACTGCCATGTGTGTTTGTCTGTAAGTAGTTGTGTAAAGCTTGGTATAGACGGTTGTCAGATCTCACAATATTGTACGACCTAGCCCCCCATTTGCACACGCAAGTACAAGTGCAAATAACACAATCCATTAAAATTTTTTTATCAATACCATCATACTTCTGCAAGATGTGAGCTCACTTGCAAGAGATTTTGATTGCCAGTAATTTTTTTACTTCCATGTCGGTGAAATGCCAAAAGGCAAAAAGAGTGTTACCTCATAAAGTTAATATTTTGATTTTAATAGATAACTTACAAGGAATAATTTTTTTCTTGATCTTACATACCGAAAAATAAGATAAAATATAAAAGTTGAAGTAAAATATGGCCTATTATATAAATTTACTATTTATTTGATAAAAAAAAGCTATTCGTATAATTTTCTTCCCCATAACAGGTCGTATGACCAGACTTTCGCAGCCCAGTCATTAAAAAGTCATGTAGACGGCCAAAAACAGAACACAGAGCGAAAACTTCCTAATAGATTCAATAAGATTTTCTCTCTGAAACGTTTTTAGGCTGAGGGGTATCCCAGCAGAGAGAAAAGAAGATTTTTCTATTATTTCCATGTTGCAAATCTTATTAATTGTCTCAACAAGAAAAACACATAAAACCAAGAAGAAAACTTGTTACTCACGTTTGTTTTTACTCAGTTTCCGATTTGCATGGTACCAAAAAAAATTCTATAGAGAAGAACTTATTGAGTCTATTAGGTTTTCTTGTAAATTGTATACAATAAGGATTTCTTATTGATTTTATTAGGTTATCCTATTAATTTTTCCCTATTGGTTTTATTAGTGTCCTGTATAAACACACGTAAATCATATTTTTAATTTCATTAATTGTTGTTTTTTCAATAAGGTTTTCCCATTTAAAATAATAAGGAATCCTTCTTGAAAAAAAACCATAGAGATATCTTATTGATTTTGTTCTACTTTATTAGGTGCTTTTTTCTTTATGAATAAACACTACACAAAAAAGGTAAAAATAGTGATTTTTAAATATAAAAAATTGGACAGTGATTTTGCAGTTTTTTCCGCATAATTGTTTTATTATTATTGCTTTCATTTAATTCTTTTATTTTGAAAGTAAAGCAATTTTCTTTAAGACTATTTTCTTTGGCGACATTTGAGCTTGCCCTTGCCTGCGTAAACAATCGAGCAAGTAGCAACAGCTTTCATTGTCTCTGTCAGTGTATTGGTTGATAATATATACACACAACTTGCAACAAGTTACTTGCATGTGTAAATGGGGGGGTAACAACGTGCTGGCAATCTACTAGAAATACAAAATTGTCAGTATTAAAAAAATTATCAGCAAGAAAATCTTACAATTTCATTGCCAGACAATTGTCTGACAATAAATTTAGCTACCAACGAAAATTGTCAGCTTACACGGATGTATGACGTATCAAAAATTGCCAGCCAATTGCCATTATCAAAATACACACACACACACTATTTTCTCTTTTCTACAACTTTTTACCTCTCGTACTCACATTTTTACTATTCTCTTGTTTTTTCTCTCCATTTCGCACACACGCATTTTTCTTTAGTATTCTGACAATGACGTCATTGTAATGTGTTGAGAATTTATGCATCTTACAATATGCCAATGCCTGACAATGATGATGCTAAAGTGTTCAGACGAGTGACAATTAATTGTTGTGTGGGTGGCCTGCCAATGCTTTTGCTTACAATATTATCAGCAAAAATTGTAAGTTCTCACGATTCGTTAAAAATATTCTATACATTTTCTGACAATATTGTAAGATCTTACAATCGTCTGTACCCAGCTTTACAGTCAAAAAGTTTTTTAGCAGAGGGCATTAACAGAGTTGAATAATTAATAAAGGGGGAACGGAAGTGAAAGTGCTGTATATAAAATAGCTGAGTGTGTTTTATATAGTTTGCACTCAAAGAATCTGTGAAAAATGGTATTTATTAAAGTGTTAATTAATCTGAATAATTTAAGAAATAATTTCGGTGACGAAAAATATTCGAATAAACGACTAAGTACTGCACCGCACAGAGCTTTTAACAAAAGCATTGAAGACAAAAACTAACCAATGTAAAGCACAATAACTATGCAAAACTGTATTAAGTTCAACAACCAGTAAAGCTTTAAGCTTACAGCATTCATGCGCCACAAAATGTGTAAAACGTAAAACACTCATACCAAAAACTATATGTGTATGTGTTCATTCAAGTGCGTTTTGCCCACGCATATCCAAAGGTATTCGCCGCTCCTTTGCACACATGAACACTCTCATATGAATATTTTACAGAAAGTAGAATATTTGTATGCGTAGCACTTTATTCTTTCGCTGATAAAAAAAACTGTATGTGTAAGCGCTAGCAACAGCATCCTTGTGCAAACTTATGTTATCCTTGTAAAAAATCTACTAATGCAGAGTATGTGTATACAAAAGTGTAAGCATGTGTGTAAAAAATTCCACAATATCATCTTTCTTTCTGGTTGAAGGAGAGAACACTAGATGACGTTGTTGTTGTTGTTTGTGTACTTGTCCTAACAAAATAACAATTGTTTTCTATGAAAACAAAGTGTGTCTACCTACAAACATACACACATACATTCACATGAAATTGCTACACAAGAGCGTGTGGCCAAACAAATGACAATTCTACACACAAATTAATACAATACGAGATTTTCTATACATACACCAGTTTAAGGACTTTTTTTTTTGTTAATGAAGCGGTGGTGTTTAAACATTTTTGTACGGCCCTTTAAACATGTAGGGGAGTTTTCTTTCATAGTTTTTTGTTTTCGTTGTTGTTCTGCTTGTCTCTGTTGCCTCCTCTTGCTGCATGCAGCAAAAGGGTGTTTTCAGCGCAACCCTTAGTCAGGTCAGCAGCCCACATTTTCGCTGTTTAGACAATGTAACCAGTACAGTAATACGACCGCTACAGAATTTGCTGTTCGCCTATTCTACTAAGGTTGTTCTTAGTTACGACGGAATGTAATGCAGCCAATCAACACTGTTACATGAAGGCCATTCGTTGTTTGATGTTGCATAAGAAATTCAAAACCCCATTCATTAGTGAGTGAACAACGTCATTATTGTAAAAAATAATATAAATGAAAAACCTTTTGACTCATTAACATGATTTGCCTCTCAGTAAAAGTTAGTGTGAGTGAATTCACCCTCTATTCACCGAAAGTGAAAAAATGAGTAAGGAGGTAAGGACAGTTTTGAAGGGCCTTTAGCGGGTACATTTTAACAACTTACAAATACATTATTTTTGTCTAATTGGACTTTGTAATTGATTCAACTTTACAGTCGATCTGTGTATGTGATTTACAATTTCTAATTATTTTATCGGGCTTGAGTACGATTTTGACTTCCTCAGAACTGAGAAAGACTTTTTGTGATAAAATTGTTGTGACCAACCAACATTTTTAAAGAAGACAAAAAAAAAGAAAAAGAAAACACCACGGCATTCATTTGACCACATCGTAGTTCGGTTTTTGGCTGGGGTACTACATGCCATGGCTGTTTCACATCCATCACGACGCTCATCAGCACCCCACTCACATCGAACTCTAAAATTTGTATTTATTTTCTGTATTTTTCCGCAGAAATTTCATTGAGACTGCAAAAAATCTTAACAACATGTTCATAGAAAACGAGGCGTTTTAAAAATGTCAAGAAGCATTGATGGGTTTCTTATTTGGGGTAGTGCAGCACGAATGTCAAGCTTTTCATGCAAAAAACGTCATAACTGACATCTATTTTTTTATATGCGTCGCTCTTTTAAATATAAAACATTTAAGAGCCACACTGAAGGCAACAGACCAAAGAAAAGGTAAAATTTCTAAATTTGGAGACAAACAACTAAAAACGAAAACAAACAAGTAAGAGTGCTAGATTCCGCTGTGCCAAATCTTATATACCCCTTACCAAAGTGTAATTAAAAGCTTTTTCTATATAAATGTCTAATATCAGGTTATATGCAGGCTTTGCTATATCCTAGTTTATTTAAAAAAAAAGCACTTATATGTATTAAAATGGTATGATAATGAGTTTTAAGCAAGCATAAGCAAAAATCAGAAGCTATAAATGCATTTTTAGATAAAATAGAATACTTTTCTGTAAATACTTAAAACAACAATCTATTTTTAGTAACTAATATTTGTAGCATACCACCAAAAACTTCACTTACAACTTATAGAGCCAGTGCTTATTGCCTGCATTATATTGTAACTACAGTCGAACTTCCATAACTCGAATCACCATTATCCCAAAAGATAAACTTCGACTTACAGAATTTTTCGTCAAAATAGAATAAAAGGTTTTTGTATCATGTATTTTTATTTAAAATAGCCTCTAATGGAAAACTACATACTTAAGATTATAAAAGAACAAGCATATGTACTCATATACATATGTATTTAAAAATTTAAAGTTAAGTAAAATATTTTGAAATAAGTGACTGAGCAAAAATAGCATGTAAAGTATACAAACCAGCTCAAGCAACCAAAGGGAGTAATACCATGTTCATACATGCGCCTTTATTGGGATAATCGCTATAAAGTCCATTATTGAGCTCAATATTCCATACAAAAAGTCAATAAAGTTATTGCTTAATAAACTCAAAATTGCTTTGAATATTGAGAAAAAGGTGAAACACAACACTGTAAAAGATGTGTTTAATAAGCAAAAGTATACAATTCGAGATGAATGACGAGATAAATGTAAACAAAAGCAAACAAAACAAAATAATAAGAGATAAAAATAAAAAAATTAAAAAATATTTTTCATTTTTTCTTCCTCACTACCAAAACAAAAACAACAACATTTTTCCAGCTGTCAAATACTAGTTGATTTAGCGCAATATTTGTATGTATGAACGCAAAAAATATTATGTCAATAATCTGAATATTATCTCAATTATAAATGCATGTATGAACAAGGTATAAAACAAACAAACCAAAACTAAAACAAAAACAAAAAACCAATTTAACAAGCAAAATTTTTCGAGTTATAGAGTTCATGTGTATGTTTTTTGTTCGAGTTATGGCGAACTTCGACTAATGGCAGTTCGAGTTACGGAAGGAAAATTGTGTGTGATTTGTTCTTTTAACGCTACTGCCAACAAAATTAGTTCGAGTTAGAGAAGTTCGAGTTATGGAAGTTCGACTGTATATTTATAAATCTGACACTTTTTGCATTACATTGTATGTATTTTAAAACGCATTCCTTTTTTGTGTATTATATAACTTATTATTATACAGCGCCAACTATTAAGCCAAGAAGTCCGAGTTCGATTCCCAGATGGGCCGATATGTAAAATTATTTTTTTTTTTTTTGTTTAAAGGATGTTTCTTAACTAAAATTGGCAAGAGCAAAATTTGATTAAAAATCATGCTAAATTCGTACAGAAATAACAACTTGATTCAATATCATAGTGTAACACAACATCTATTTAAATTGCTTGTTGTACCTTTTTATTGCCAGGACGATTTGAATCCTACCAGAGGTAAACGGAAAACTTTGCAACACAAAAGAAAATAAGGTAGAAGATATAAAAAATTAATAAAAAAAAAAAATTACTTTAAAAAATTTTTTTTGGAAGTTTTTTTATATTCTACGAGAGTAATGACTCCGAGTACTTTTGTAAGCATAAAACTATGGATTTTTATGTTAATTACACATTTAACAAGTGTAATGCATTACTTTTGGGATATATTGTAGTTATCTAAATAATTTTGTCGATGTTTCGCTTCATTGTCCTGCAGAAACTATTCGAAGAAGAGCGAAATATCGGCAAAAATATTCGAATAAATAAACAAAATATATACACTACAAATAATCTTCAGGTTAAGAAAATAATAATATTAAATCACTGAAGCAATATGAAACTCAGAGGCTCATTACAAAATGAATCTATTAAAAAGTATTATTTCTCTTAAAGCCCTGCCAGCAAATTGGTAATGGACTACAAATAAAATCGACTTATAGTTCATCCCTGTCGGACATTGAGTTGTCGACTACCAAAATAATTAACTTTACGTTAACTTTTATGGACTAGCTTCAAATTAGCTACAATACAATCGATTTGTAATTCACTTTTTGTGTACTGGCTATAACCTAGCTGAAACGTAGCGCAGAGTTAACCCAACCCTGCCGGCAACTCAGTTAACTAGTAATGAATTATAAGCTAACTTTTTTACAGCTGGTGGTGGTTGACACTTAGATTATTTTTAATGGAGATGACTGACTATTTTAACATTACGATGTCCTAATAGGTAGTCAATTGTCCGACTGTGCATTACTTTTCAACTAACTTAAAGTTAGCTACTTAAAAGTCAGTACCCACAGAAACAAATGTACAAATCAAGGCTGATTTTACATTTTTCGGTGGTAATATTTTATTTTATTATATTAAATTTCATCTTACTTTTTTTTTTTTTTGTCAGCCTCTGGTGGGTATCGAACCACTAAGCCTCAAGACTGGTGAGCAGCCAACATACTCACTCAGCCATCGCAACATTTAAAACGATTGCGGCAATAGGCAATTTAATTAAAGAATTATTTACCGTGTATGTGTGTGTTATTATTTTAATTTTGGGTTAACTCTGCACTAGTTTCAGCTAGGTTATAGCCAGTACGCAAAAAGTGAATTACAAATCGATTGTATTGTAGCTAATTTGAAGCTAGTCCATAAAAGTTAACGTAAAATTAATTATTTTAGTAGTCGACTACTCAATGTCCAACAGGGATGAACTATAAGTCGATTTTATTTGTAGTCGACTACAAATTTGCTGGCAGGGCAACGTCTCAGGTGTTTATGTGTTTTATGACAAGTCAAACCTATAAGAAAAAGGGTAAAATTCTGACATAAAACTATATGTATACATCTAAAATGTCATCTACGTTAAAAACCAGCGATGGCTCAGTGGTAGTGTTAGCTGCTTATCAACTTGCATGATGGTGGTTCGAGCCCTTGTTGTTCCTTTTGCTTATATAATAAATATGGTTAAAATATTTAAAATGTTTTTTTGTCTATATCTCAGTTATTATAAATGCGATTTCGCTTATTTTCAATCCCCTAGCAGAGGGGACATTTAAAAACGATTAAAGTGAGATTTAGATCAATAGGCTGTCTAGTGGCTTCGCAATCGGTGCCCGAAAACAGGTATTTTATGACAAATCTATATATACCCTTTTGGTAAAGGGTATAAAAACAGTTGTCTTTTCTGTGCTACAATAAACAAAAAGCTTATAAAGTAAATCAGATTTGCACAGCAGTGGTGTAACAGTCTGAAAAGTGTTCCAGCATAGTATTTTAACAGAGTGGAATAATTAATAAAGGTTGAACTGAACTGAAAAGAATTCGTAAAACCCCTTTTTTATTAAAGGCTAAAAACGTAATAATACGTACATATGTATGTATGTATGTAGTGTATGTAAAGTTCAATTTACTGAAAATGTTCAATGTTTTAAAATAGTTTTTTTATACATCAATTAATACATTTTTATACATCAAATTTTATATATCAATTAAGCGGAAATTAATTGAACCCCGTTTAATTGAGTTTCCCGCCTTATTGCACTAAAAATCATGGAACGAAATCATTCAGTATACCTGTCGGTGTTAAAATACCCGTTCAATTGAGTTCCGTTTAATTGCCTCACCCGCTTAATTGTTTCGCAAATCGAGACCGCATTGTGACAAACAAAAGAGAAAATGTTTTGCTTAATTCATTCCATCTACTTAATTCTTTTTTTTGCTCCACAAACGTAAAAAAAATTATTTTGCGGCAAAAAGATCATGGTTCTGTTCCTTTATAAACATTGTACGATGAACGTATCTGACTTTCATTTTGTAAAACCTAAACAAATTTTCAACTTAATATGTAACTAAAGAAATGAGTTTAATGTTCCATCTACACATGGGTGTTTTGCTTTATTGCACATATTGCTCAATTAAGCGATTTTCGTTCCATTGCGTCGGCGACTCAATTAACCGAGTATTGCTTAATTGAATTCCCGTTTAATTGCGCCAAAAGTCGTGCAGTTTTAGAAACTCAATTAAGCGGAAATAACTGCAGTGGCAACAAAATGATTCAACTGTAACAAACACTGTGTTTATGATGACCAAAAACTGTTTACGAATTTTTAAATGAAAATACATATTTTATTTGCGACATATTTACTGAAAAAGTTCAATGTTTTAAAATGGCTTTTTAATATTTGCTTAGCAATGCGATAAAAGAAAACAAGTAGCAGAAAAAGATACATCATGTTCTAAATAAAATATAGTAAAAAAATTAAAAAAAGAAGTTTCTAAAGCAATAGGTTTTTTGTCTTACTCTGATCATAATATAATTTAAATGAATTAAGAAGGCCCCTTTGCCACAGTGGCCACGATATAGTAAAATTTTCCCTTTTTTGCTTGTGCAGGAAAGGTAATAAGAACCCTCAATGAATACATTCTACTACACACAAACCAGAGAATGAGAGAGACACACCCTTATCTGGGTTAAAGCGTAATTGTAGTAAAGGCCGCAGTGAAAGCAAAATTGTAGACAGTTCTTTTAATGCTGTTTGCCTGGCAATCCTTGGGCGTTACCTTAAGAAGGGTTAAGATTATGATGGACACGTGTCTGTTTAATAACAACATCAGTATTTTTATAAACTGCCTTTTTCTATTTATGCAACAGATTTTTGCTTCGCATATTTTATTTTAAAGTGAAACAAATTTAAATTTATCGCTTAAGCAGGGTTCGTTCTGTTTTATTTGTTCATGGACAAAAATAATTTCAAGTGGCTGTTTTGCTATTAGAATTGAAAGAAAAACCATCCAATAAGTGTTAATACAAATTAATCCAGTTCTTTGTTGATAATTGTACCCAAGTATCTTTTATAACATTAATAAATAAAATTTGGAAGCAACCACCCAGTGGGAGGAGGGTTTAGTCAAACGACTGCAACCGACAACTGTACGCAAAATGAGCTGCCTGGGAGTAATTTAAAAACGTTGCCTACTGTCTGTCGGAAAAAAAACTTACCCCGCATACAAACTCTCATTTTAATCTCTTCCCTGTGAGAGTTATTGTGTGATTATGTTCACAAGTGCATGTGTTTGTGGGAATGTATGTATTCAGGGTTGTTTATGCGCATTTGTCTTTTGTTCAAAATTATAACAACTACTCTGTAGAGTTTTTGGAAATGACTCATGTTCAAAAAATTTGGATACATGTTGTTTAACCTGCTTGATTTGCTGCTGGCCTGGTATGACGCTTTGCTAGGAATTTCCTTTAGTTTTACCTAAGCGAAAGGAATGAATGAACTTGCTACAAATACGGCTGGCTGGATGGATGATGATGGTATACCATGTATTTTTTTCAACAAATTTCTTGGTTTTCAAAACCCTCACACACACATCCTGTTTGACTTTGTTTGTCCCATAAAAACTACCTCTGTTGTCGACTAGCAGTATAAATTATAACGTTAATGTCGCACTTGCCCTGAAGGGTACGCGGTAGACATTGTATTCGTCTAAGGTTGGTTTCTGCCTCTACTTCTAGCATCAAGTTTATTGTGAATGGACAGTGATGGAATCATTAAAAATTTTATGGTTGCAACCCCTACTGCATAGTAAAATGTTTTCACATCACCAGTGGCACAGTCGTTATAAAATATATACATAAGTTGGTGTGTGTATGGAAGACACAAACCTTTGCTGCAATTCCTCATTTCATTGCCGAGCCCCCCATTTATACATGCAAGTAACTTGTTGCAAGTTGTGTGTACATATTAAAAACCGATACACTGAAGCTTCGTATAGACGGTTGTCCAGTAGTGCAATTCAGTAACTTTTAAAGACAATCCAATCGTTGAACTAAACACCCGCATTTGGTGTTTGCACTAACGATTCAGTGATTCATAAACTATCATATTCAACATATTATTAAATTCAGAATCAAGTGGTGTCCTTACTTAAAAGAATGACAAACCAAACTCACCACTTATAATTTTGAATTAAGTAGTCGACCCAAAGTCAAGTCACATTAATTGGCTTATGACTCGACTAAGCTATAGAACATTGGCTTGCAACTATACTAGAATACTTTAACATTTTGTGATTAAAATAAACCACAATCAATTTCTATTTGTTAAGTTAGCACCAGTAACTGTGGTCAATATCACTAATGAATCAGAAAGCCAAACATTTTGCAGTTAAATATATTTAACGCTGAATTAATCGATAAAATAAGTTAGTGAATTGCACTACAGAAAGCCAAACATTTTGCAGTTAATTATTTTTAACGCTAGACTTATCGGTAAAATAAATTAGTGAATTGCGCTACAGATCTTACAATATTGTAAGACTTAACAACGTGCTGGCAATCTACTAGAAATACAAAATTGTAAGCATTAAGAAAATTATCAGTTCAGACAATTGCAAGAAAATCTTACAGTTTCATTGCCTGACAATCATTTTAGCTACCAACGAAAATTGTCAGTTTACACGGATGTAAGATTTTCTACGTGAGCCAATTGTCATTACCCTGTCGGACATTGAGTAGTCGACTACTAAAATAGTTAACTTTAAGTTAACTTTTAAGGACTAGCTTCAAATTAGCTACAATACAATCGATTTGTAATTCACTTTATGTGTACTGGCTATAAGCTAGCTGAAACGTAGTGCAGAGTTAACCCAAAACTCAAATAACAACATACACACACACACACGGTAAATAACTCTTTAATTAAATTGCCTATTGTCGCATTCGTCTTAAATGTTGCGATGACTGAGTGGGTTAAATTGGCTGCTCACCGGTCTTGAGGCTTAGTGGTTCGATTCCCACCAGAGGCTGACAAAAAAAAAAAGGAAGTAGAATGAAATTTAATTTAATAAAATATAATATTACCACCGAAAAATATAAAATCAGCCTTGATTTGTACATTTTTTTCTGTGGGTACTGACTTTTAAGTAGCTAACTTTAAGTCAGTTGAAAAGTAATGCAGCGTCGTACAATTGATTACTTCCTAGAACATCACCATGTTAAAATAGTCAGTTGTTTGCATTGAGAAGTAATCCAGGCCTCAACCAGTACCTGTTGTGAAATAGTTAGCCGTAAGTTGGCTTAAAGCATAGATGCCCAGTAGTGGCTGATATCAGCAAATTAAACTCACACGTATATTTAAGCTCTTTTGTTTGATCGTCAATCAACCAATAGGAAATCAACATGTTAAGTGCGAGAGACAAACTACACTTGAAGAACTTCTGTGTGTTATTTTACATTTTAATCGTCATCGAGACTGCTGTCAGTGAACATGTTTATGATTCATGAACATGTATATGATTATGTTTAAAATTCTTTCGGATTTTAAAACTCAGCTATTTTTACTTGCAGCTCAAATTGATTCTGCACACTTTTTGGACTTTCCGCAAACTTCTGTTATTTATGACAAGGATTTTGATAATATTAAGCATTTACTGGATATTTTTCAAAACCCTTTTAAATGCGATATATTAAAGTACGAATTTCCAATCCAAACAGAACTTATTATTCTTCGAAGTGAATTAGATTTCCCTGATAATTTTATCAATATAGAAAACCTCTGGAAAAATCTGGATGGTACAATATATCCCGAAATAAAGAAGATTTCATTGAAATATTTATCCTTATTTCCCTCAACGTATATTTGCGAACGCAATAAGCTGAATTCTTCTAGTTTGAGAAATATACTTTTGTTGCGTAACTGCAATAAGAGTATTCATAGAAGATTTCATTACTTTTTAATTGCAAGATCAACAATGATTAATTGAGGGAAAATTTATAAACACTTCGAAGAAAATTTTTATTTCAAAATATTTCAGACTACCAAGAGTATTACTAAAATATGCACAACACGCGCCACACATGTGTCACAATCTCGTTGACGACTAAATAAAATGAATAGCAAATTGTTTTCTTCCAGTGTTATTTTGTCACTCTCACCAATACTACTAAATTGGGCATCTATGGCTTAAAGTTAGCTTGGTTTCCGACAGGGTATCGAAATACACACACACACATGACATTATTCATTCTTTATTTTTCTCGCTCAATAACCATGCTTTTAATTTTTTATTCTCTTTTCTGCAACTTTTTACCTCTCGTACTCACATTTTTACTATTCTCTTGTTTTTTCTCTCCCTTTCGTACAAACAGATTTTTCTTTAATATTCTTTGTCATTACTCTGAGACAATGACGCCATTGTAAGGTGTCTTGGCCAACTTGGGCATTCGGGTCTTGGGCAACACTTTCACTTGCAGCAGTGATATTTTCAGCGGTACCAGCGAAACGATGATGCCACAGGCCTCACAATATTTATAACCGCTCCAGTCGCTTCAAATTTGTTCACAATTTTGTAATTATGTAAACCACAATCTCCTTTTAAAGCACGATATGTGGCTGTGGCAGAATCACAATTTTTCTTTTTTTTTTGGTGTGTTTTGATAATTTTTATGCGTTGTGTGATAGTTAAGCGATCCCATTTTGTCAATGTCAGACTTTCAACTGAGAAGAAAAAAATTGGTTTAACGACGAAATGTATAACCCAGTATAAGTAAACAGTGTTTTTTATCGTCCATGACTGTACTTGCATTTTTTGTATTGCAGTGATATGTACACTGCCCACCGAGACACTTTCTGCTCTTCTAATGATACAACAATTAGTGACAGATATTCTGCCTTTTTCGTTATTTAGAAGTTTAATTCATCATTAATTGTGCGTTTTAACTTCAATTATTATAACACTGCAATAACGCGAGCGAGTTGACTTTTGTGAAACTGTTGCAATTCATAGTTAAAAAAGAAATGCGGTCGGGGGACCTACGTTAGGAACGAAGCTCCTTACGGTTTTTTTTTTTTTGTTCATCTTTGAATGTAATACAAGGTGAAATCTGTATGTTTTATTTTGTGTTGTTTTCGAAATTTTGAAATTTTATATGCTTCTTAAAATTTTTGGAACGTTTTATTTTTTTACTTTGGACACATGCAGTATTTGTTTTTGTCAATCTGCTACAAAACGAAGGAAAGCAACTGTTGGCCAATTTTTTAATATTGCTGTTTATTGTTGTGACATACTTTACTTTAGCGACATCTAGCAGCTGATAGTGTCCATTTCCACAACTAATTAATATTTATAGGTAGGTGTCTCCGCTGCTGTCAGCAGAGACGCCGCCCATCATACACAATTGCTTGTCGACAGATACACCAATACATATACACAGCTCACACGCTTTCGTGACGATTTCTACTAATTTCCACTACCAGCAAGCCGCGTTAAGGAACTTCGTTCCAAAAAAAAAAAAAAATTAGAGAAAGTAGGACAATTTGTATTTATACAAAATAACACTTTTGCTAAGCTAGAGTTTTAGCGCCTAGTGATTTGTGGGACATAAATGCAAGACTTTTTCCTTGACAAACAACAAATTGTATTAGATTTTCAATGAAATGGTTTTCTTCAAAGACAATTCATTTTTATTTCACCTCTCACTAAATGGACATTAATCTTAATGTTAATATAAATATTCAATTATTTTCTTAATATACAATGTTTACATGTAATTTGAAAATCTAATTAAAATCCAACTCGCCCCTTTTATGTCCGCATCACTCAATTTATAACAATTCCAAACGAGTTGAGTTCTTGCCTGAACACACATGTATCCAGTCAACACCAAAACACTCGCACTACTTAAAAGTTAATAAGAAAAATGTCAACGATTTCAACAAAGCATCAAATGACTTAAGACTTTTCCTTTGCCGGTTTCTGGCCTACCGTTTGTTATTGCAGAGCAGGGAGAGGGGTGAACATCACAGATGTAACATGCGGCAGCAACCAACGGTGGTTTATTTGAAACAAAAATTTATTTCCACACAAATAAGTTGATATAAATATCGCCACTCAAATTGACAAATAATCTAATTAGCTGCCAGCGATGAGTGCCAAGCGTCAAACGGCGGATGGACCCTTATCGTTTGCTGATGGAGAATGAGGAAAAATATGGAAGCTTTGGAAGAAGAAACAATTTGTTGTTTGTTGTAAAGATACACAAAATTAAAACCATAAAACAAATCTACTGCAAATCTTTTATAGAACATGTAGAAAACACACAACTGTATGTCAAAATGTCAAACAGTGAAGAAGGTAATAAATTGTTTCATCTCTGTGAAAATTTGAAATCACACCATTTCTATGCAATAAATGAAATAGTATTGAATATAATATGAGTATTTACGAACTCAGTTTATTATTTTAGGATACGCTATTTAACAAATAGAAAATGTAAATTGTTTATTTTTTTTTTCTTACTTATATTTTTAATTATATTGAACTACACTCCAGCACTCAAGCCAATTATGAGTACATAAATTTTTTTTTTAATAAAACAAACACAAAACTGCTAAGCTTTTTGGGTTGTCTGCAGAAACACCCAAAGCCTTCGGCAGGAATCGAACCTGCGACCTCGGGGACTCTTAGTAGGACCCTCTACCAATTCATCCATCGAGGCGCTCCTCCATGGATGAATTGATGAACTCGTAATTGGCTCGAGTTCGTTCCCTACCCAGCGTTTCTGTCAGCAAACCCATTCCGCTTAATCCCACAGTGGCCTGGTGTCCAAATAAGTACTATGTCAGGGCTCCATTTAATCAGGGTATCTCTTATAGCTGAGGAGTAAATGTTGTTGTTGGAGATGTTGGAAATTGCTTTTAGGGAAGAAAGCGAGTCGGTGCAAATTGCAAATAAGCCCTTTCTATTTCCTACAATGTTTATTGCCTCCATTATTTCCTCTCGACTTATTTCCGCAGTAAATATTGAAGTATAGTCAGGAAGGGCTTTGATTAGTAGTAATTCCTCTTTTTTTGTAATACTGTAACTAAGACGATCATTTATTTTAGAGGGGTTTGTGAATATAAAGTGGTGGTTATACCGAGATTGCAATTCCTCGAATAGCTGTCTTAATATCGAAGGGCTCGTATTCGCTTTTATTAATTCATGCAGAGAAAGGTCACAAGTTTCGTTATTTACGTACCAATATGGTCTTCTGCCCTCCTTGTGATATTTCAGTTCGTTAAAATGAGTAATTTGGAGCTCAAAGCAATTCATCAGAATTCGCTGTAGTACTGAAAGTATTCTTGGTTTTTTCTTAGGTCTTTTGATATTTTCGAATGAGGGAAAACAATGGGGTGTCGCGAAACATTGATTAAACCAGATCCCCATGTGGCTTCATTGTTACACGGATGGATCAGGGGCGAGGAAAAAAAGGACTTGGTGATTTTATAGAACACCTTAAGGAACTGTTATTCCATCTGGCCAACTATTGCACACATTTTCAGGCTGAAGTTCACGCAATTACGGAGTGTATAAGGCAGCTCAGTAAAATGGGAAGGCCAGAACCAGCGAATATATTCACGAATAGTAAAATGGGCTTTAGAGCGATCTCACCTGAACCCATTAAATCATAAACAATTTGGCATTACAAAAACGATATTAACAATTACTTCACTCATGGACTACGGTACATCATATGGGTGATAGAGCATACGGAAGTACGTGCTGCCAATCAAAGAGCAAAACTCACTTACTTCCAGAGCAACGCTTGGTATGCGTTAAAGCTTTCGACGCATTTGAATCTGAGCTACAAAATTAATTACATAGAGTCCATTTAACACTCTGGAATAACGAAACCAAACTATCAACCCAAAATAAACTTCTCATATACAACACAATTATAGCGCCCATCTGAAAGTACGGCGTAGAAATCTGGGGCACTGCAAGCACAACTAATTTAAAAATTATTCAAAGAATCCAATCTAAAATACTGCGAATGATACATTAGAGATGACGACATATGTATTTACATCGAGATATTAATGTCAAAACTATACAAGAAATCATCCGCAATAGCAGCCTCTAACATACAAGTCGCTTAACACAATATGCCAACGCGGAACTCAGACAGTTGCCGGCAAAAGAAACCCTAGCACCCAGAAGACTTAAACGGTATGCACTTGCAGAGCTGGTTTACCGCTTATATAAGTTTTATAAAGGGTGTTTTTTTCGATGTATAGAATTTTAAGTTGCAATAAAACAACGATGGAATATTAAATTGACATGAATTTTATTTATGCGAAAGATATTCTTGTGGCTTTACATTTTAAATATGATTTCTGGCATATGACCGCCGCGGCTGGCGCGGATGTAGTCCAATCTAGACGTCCAATTTTCGATGAATTTTTTCAACATTTGAGGCCGTATATCGGTAATAAAAAGGCGAATGTTGTCATCCAAATGGCCAAGCGTTTGTGGCTTATCCGCATAGACCAATGACTTTACATAGCCGCACAAAAAGTAGTCCAGCGGTGTTAAATCACAAGATCTCGGAGCCAATTCACACAGGTTAAAAACGTGAAATTAGGCGGTCACCAAACATGTCTTTCAATAAATCGATTGTGGCACGAGCTGTGTGACATGTTGCGCTGTCTTGTTGAAACCACATCTCCTGGACATCATGGTTATTCAATTCAGGAATGAAAAAGTTAGTAATCATGGCTCTATACCGATCACCAGTGACTGTAATGTTCTGGCCATCATCGTTTTTGAAGAAGTACGGACCAATAAAGTACACCAAACAGTCAGTTGTTCTGGTTGTACCGGTGTTTCGACATACACTTGAGAATTAGCTTCACTCCAAATGCGGCAGTTTTGTTTGTTGACACAGCCATTCAACCAGAAGTGCGCTTCATCGCTAAACAAATTTCGCTTATGAATCGAATCGGGAACAACGACAATCTCGTTTTGCACTAAAATTGCACTATTTGCAAGCGTTGTTCAGGCGTGAGTCTATTCATGATGAATTGCCAAACCAAACTGAGAATAAATCACTTGTTAGCTGTTAAATCGGTCGCCATCTTGAACAGACATAAGCCAACTTAAAGTTCTATACATCGAAAAAAACACCCTTTATATGTTTATGTATTATTTTTCATTCAACATAAGTTATCTTATTTATTGATTTAAGATAATTAGCACCCAACTATGTAAATTTAATTACTTATTGTCACATGGTGACAGGTGTAATAAAAATGGGTTACCAAAAAAAAAAATAACGAAACCGTGGGAACTAGTACGAGAATTCTATGGGGGGATCCAGACGAGAAAATAACAGGAGCAGCTGCTAAGACTTAGCCAGCCCAAACTAAGTAGTTTATTGCGAGTTATGACAGGTCACTTTCAACTACTGGCACATCTTAACCACATGGGAATAGCGGGAGGAGATGAATGCAGGGCATGATGAGAAGAGGGCAAGACAGTAGATCATTATTTATGCCAGCGCTCCACCTTCTCACAGCTGCAGTCCCGATATCTTGGGATAGACACCTCCCCAGACATAAACCAATTACGAAGCATACGCTGGAGGAAATTAAGGAACTTTATGAGTAACAAAGAGTTCAAATACTAGACGAGACTTAATTGTCAAAACTTATTTTATTCTGTTTATAAAAATATGAAGGTAGACATGAATTCCCATTGGAAATGATGTTCTAAATCTAGTATACCATTACCGCTAATTTTACCACTCACATACATATGTATATTATTTGATAATTTTTTCGATTTCAATAAAGCATCTGTTTGTTTCTCCAGTGTCATGTGGTATTTATAGTTTTGGCTTCTTCCACATGCATCTACGTACTATATACTTTCATACATGTTTGTATTGCATGCCAGTCCAGGCGAGGGGCTTGAAAAATTAAATTCTATTTATTCCATAAAATATTTTCTGTTTACCGCCACAACCACAACCACGACAAATTCAACAAATAAATACGATTTGTAAAGTAGCAAAAGCTGTCATTCATTACATTTTCCATCCAGTATATGAGCAAAAAGAGACATACATACATACATACATATAAAGTCAAACAAGACAATATCTAATTAGTTACATTCTTCATTAACCACCAAGCACAATAAAATAAAAACAAAAAAATCAAAAAAAGAAAAGAAAATCTGTTCTGGTTTACGAAAAAGGAATAAATAATTAAGTTTCCCCCAGGAGCTGAAGCAACGCACTCAAGGAAGCAGTTGATGTTCCTTCTAGGCGTCATATTTACTTGTCGCAGTTCTTCTTAAATTGAGCCTCGGTTAATATTTCATAATTGAGCAATTTATTTACGCCTTTTTTGACAAGATCAAAGACGCTTTGCCGCTACACACAATTCGTAGCATGATTGTGCCTCCAAATGTTTCTCTTTTTCCTGGCGTCTGTTTGTTGTGTGTCTCGTTCTGTGCGTTTTGTAAAATGTTTTGTAAGTAAATGCACGAATGTGCAAATTTAATGCTCCGTTAAGTTTTTGAATAATTTGTTTTGTCAAGAAAACTATTTTAATGATTGAATGAAATTGACAAATGATATAAATGGTAATAAAAGTATGGCTGAATGAAAATTTTTCGAGTTAAAAAAAATTTTATTTTGCAAATAAAAGGTTACATTTTTATATATTGACTCAAATGAGTTAATTATTTTATCGGGCTCGAGTTCGATTTTTACTTCCTCAGAATTGAGAAAGATATTTTTTTGGTGAGATAAAGCTGTAGTGTCTTAAAGAAGACAAGAACAAGAAAGTATTATAGTTTCCCAGCAATATAACTTAATGGGTACACAGAGCGAAAACTTCCTAACAGATTCAATAAGATTTTCTCTTTGAAACGTTTTTAGGCTGAGGGGTATCCCAGCAGAGAGAAAAGAAGATTTTTCTATGGGTATTTCCTATTATTTCCATGTTGCAAATCTTATTGATTGTCTCAACAAGAAAAACACATAAACCCGAGAAGAAAACTTGTTCCTCACGTTTGTTTTTACTCAGTTTCCGATCTGAATGGTACAAAAAAAAAAAAAATTCTATAGAGAAGAACTTATTGATTCTATTAGGTTTTCTTGTAAATTGTATACAATAAGGATTTCGTATTGATTTTATTGGGTTATCCTATTAATTTTTAACTATTGGTTTTATTAGTTTCCTATATAAACACACGTAAATCATCTTTTTAATTTCATTAATTGTTGTTTTTTCAATAAGGTGTTCCCATTTAAAATAATAAGGAATCCTTCATGAAAAAAAACCATAGAGATATCTTATTGATTTTGTTCTACTTTATTAGGTGCTTTTTTCTCTGTGTTCTTTTACTCATATTATTATGACGTCCATGAGAATTTTAACAAAGTTTTAATGCAGAAAGGATTTTAATCTGTCGGACATTGAGTAATCGACTACAAAAATAATTATCTTTAAGTTAACTACTATGCAGTCGATTTGTGGTTCATCTTTTATGGGCTGACCTTAAGCTAACTGAATTCCAATGCAGAGTTGACCTAAAATTCAAATAATTGAAGAGAAGACATTACACCCAGAAAAAGTCACTCTTTGGTCCGAAGATGTGATTGGACCTTATTTCTTCGAAAACGACGATGGAACGACTGTCGTCGTCAACTCGGAGCGTTATGGTCATATGATAACCGACTTTTTTTTGCCTGCTATTGAAGAATACGAACGACTTGGAGAATATGTGGTTTCAACAAAACGGTGCCACACAACTCGAGCGAATATGGCTTGATTGCAAGAGACATTTTCTTCGTATACACATGTATACGATTAAGTCCCTATTTAAGGGCAGTTCAGACTATTACACAATTATTAATACTCTACGAGGCAAATAACTAAATACATTTATTGCGGCTTGACAAAAAATCTAGCGTAATTTACATTTTGCATTCACACTGTCACTCTTCAAATAAAATGAAAAACAGTACACGCCCTGATAAAATAAGCCATGGTAAAATGGACGGCTTATGAGCAGTTTTATGTAGACGGAAAACGTGTTGCCCGCTAGAAAAATTCAACAGCTAATGCCAGGAACACAACTGGGACGAACGATGAGTTTCGCCCAATACGACGAATACGCCGGTTAAAATTCGCTGTGTAAGTTCGTCGTATGAAGCACAATAGCGATGAAAAACAAAAACATCTGTTTTAATTGATAAAGTTGTTTATTGTTTGTTCAAAGTTAAAAAAAACAATTAAATGAATCAAAGAATTTAAAATTTTGTAAAAATGATTAAAATAATAAACATCAATCATGTTCATTTTGAACCCAGATTATATAAACATTCAGGAAGTTTAACGTTTTCAGTTATATTAATTCAGGTCTAAAAATGAATCTTTTCAAAATATTTACTTTTTTTCAGCTGAAAAATACAGTAAATATTTTGCAAAGGTTCATTTTTAGACCTGAATTAATACATTTCAATTGGCTCTTAAAGCAAATAAATAATTAAGTTCATATTTGAGTTTTCAATTATAATTTCGCTTGCATTCATTTTCTCAGTTTTTTTAATTTTATCTTATTATAGTTGAACAGCTGATGGGGTGACCATATCAAAAAAAAAATTGGTTCTTAAAAAATTTAGCATTACCAAAAACAAAAAATTAAACACTACAAACATGTTTTATAATCTAATATGTTGGCTTTTTATTTTAAATGCAAAAATTCAAAGCTTATCACTCATAAAGTAAAAATTAGCTGTTTTTAATAGAACACTTGAAAACGAAAACTAAAACGGCCATATGGCACTGATTTTTTCGACGTTCGCCGGCTTAAGAAATAGAAATAAATCTATTTTAAGTTCGCCGCGTACAGTGACTGTGTGCATTTTCGTATACACCAATGAGTTTTATTTTTGACGGCGAATATTCGCGGCGGAAAATTTGTCATTCGTACCAGTTGTGTTCCTAGCATAAAGTTATATTTTTTGTTTTGTGGTACAGCTGTTAGACAATGCTAGCGGTAAAGAGAAAAGTTATTCACAGCTTAAGATTGACGAGTTAAAGAGTTTTAAAGTAATTTGTTAACTATTTTTCCGTGTTATTTATATAAGAATAACACTACACAACAAATGGAAAAATATTTCTGACCATGGGTGACCACTATTTTTTTTTTTTTTTTTTTGATGTGTTATGCCAATTAAAGTACAAAAATCATAAAAATTTAAAATTCTATGGATTAATTTTTTTTTACAATTTTTTTCTTCTGAAATATGAGATTTTCGTAAAGGTTGATCCAGACCTCTAGTCATAACTTAAAAACGGCATTGCTGATTTTATCAGGGTAATACATCATTTGAAAAATTGATTATTTAGTGATTGGCAAACATTTAATACTTATAGAAGACGACTTCCAGACATAATGTCCAGCTAATTTTAAAACAAACTTGATAGAACTGAATCTGTTGCTGCACACTTTCGAATATAAAAACAAAAAATCAGTTCATAAACTGCTGAGTTATTCAAAACTTGGATTACTCCCTTGACGAAACCTTTTAAAAGGTAAAACAAAATTTTGAAAATCAGTTCCTAAGTGATTTCCAAAAAAAAAAACAAAAATTCTGAGACCCAAGTAGAAGCAGCACTTTTCAAACGCGAAAAGAATTTTTGAAATTGGTTCTCAAACAGCAGAGTAATATTGGAATATTACGCGAAGTCATATAAAAAACATATGACTCTCGTGAAGTCATGTAAAAAACAAGTAAGAGTGCTATAGTCGACTGGGACGTGATTGTATAGAGGGTAACTTCACAATAGTGATATCCGTGTACATAAGTATGAATACGCTCTGCTAGGGTCGGTTACAATTTCAGCATCATTGGTATTGTTTTAGCTCAATTATTGGATGTATTACTCAAAACCTTTAGATATTCACCCCTATCATAAAAAAATTTTCCCCTAAATTTTTTTTCCATTTCCCAAAAGTGCGATCATGAATAACTTTTCCCATAAAATGTGTTCCCATTCGAAATTTCCCCTTATCGTAAATGGATTTTTCAAAGACATTTTTCCCATTTTTTTGTATCAATTTGTTCATTTAATTTTCTTTGGGGAACTAGAAAATAAATGCAAGTAGTTGCTACATTTGAATGGATATATAAGTTAGGTGAAAACTATTTTTTAGGTCTAAATCAATAAAAAATGCGCAACATGGTATGCTTCTCAATAGGGTGCAAAATGACCGACCCATTGCATGTGGTTTTGTGAAGGTTTCTAAAGATGTGGTGGCCGAATTTTGGTATTCGCTTACAGAAGAACTAAAAAATGCTGGCCCTCCTATTAAAAAAGATCATGAATGGAATTTTATCCTTGGATATTTTATCCATTCTGCACAGAGACTTTTCTAAAGCATCCAACACTTTAGAAAGCACTTCGCAAAAAGTGGACTGCGCCATTCCTACTTCGTAATCTCTTCCAAGACTTTTTTGGTGTACACCCTCTGCCAAAAACGTAAGCATGCGCTTAGTTTTACGATGGGCGGAAAATCAAATGATTTTTGTTTCCAACAGAGAATCTGTCAAAATATTCAACAGGCATGAAAACTCCGATTTATTCACCCTTTTTACCTTTTAAGCTGCAAATTTCTGTTTATTAGTTATAAAACATAAATTTAATTACTTTTTACATCACTCACCCACAAATTTATATTTTCTTCTTCCCTATTGCACACTCACTACATACTGATAGCAAAACGAACGTTCCCATAATATTCATGATAGCAAATTTCCCTACTTGGGAAATGAAAATTTTATGGGAATAAAAATTTCACATTTTACTCACGATAGGGGTGATTATATTTTTTTTCCATTGCTCCGATATCAAAGTTTTTTTGTAGCCTAATAAACGTCCCTTATTATCAAAACTACTTAAAAGCCAAATTTTCTGAAAAATGGTGATTTTAAAACGGTGTATTAGCTGCACTTATATGTGTTCAAGTAAACAAAGGTTAACGTAAATAAAAATTGTCATGTTTGTAAAAACAATTTATTGAATTACATTCGTAGGCCATCTATAACTTTTTCGTATTCAGAATAGTATTTAATTTGAGGAAAACATATTTCCACCCCTGAAACTTTTTGTTTGCTTTTAATATAACATCTGTTTCAAAAACCTGCAAATTTTGGCTGAGTAAACGTTCTCAGTCATTCAAATTATAATTTTCTGACTCTCTTTCTCTATATTTACATAGATAAATTTATTTGCTGGAAAAAATATTGAAACACTTTCGATAACATTTTGTGCAATTTGTTACAAAATATCATGTAAAGAAAAACACCTAATTATTGTCGCTTACGAGTGTAGGGTCTGCCGAAATTAATGTTTGACATAAATTCCAACTTTTTTTCCTATTATTATTTTATATTACGTTCGTTCTATACTATTTTTGTGATTTTTGGGTAGTACTTGAGCCCGTTAAATATAACATAAAATAATGAAAATAATTTAATATAAATGTAATAAAATAATGATGTTTGATACTTTTTTTTTTAGACTGGGACTAGTACTAAGGGGATGATTCCTATATATGCATTGCATTGTACTGGAACTGGGAAAATAGGAAAAAGGGATTGGTGGGTGGAAAAACGACAATGGGGAGTGTTTGTGAACGTTTTATTAAGCACAAAAATTATAACATAAAAACAGATAATTTATTTTTGCAAATCTAAATAAGTCAGGATTAAATATTGCTAATTTGTCTGTTTAGTGTCCAGTGTATATATGTACCGTCAACACTATTCAGTTAAAAACTTTTAACGAAACCTCTTCAGTATTGCAAACCGTTAGACTATACAAAAAAAAAAAACAAACAAAAGATATACATACATACATATTTTTTTTTAACAAACACAAAACTGCGAAGCCGTTTGCTTGTCTGCAGAAACACCCAGAGCCTTCGGCAGGAATCGAACCTGCGACCTCGGAGACTCTTGGCAGAGCACTCTACCAATTCAACCATCGAGGCGCTCTTTTTTATTTATTGAAGTCCTTGATGGGGAGCTGTGTGTAGCAACGTGAGCCTCAACATTGTTTTGAAAATAAACCATCGATAAAAATGCAATATATGGCGATAATATCAAAATATGCTAAATCTACTTTGCTCAATTGATGACGATGCTGCTACGCCATGTGTAGTTTGTCTTCTCAACAGGTAAATCGTCTAATAGGCACAAAAACAAAACACACAGATTAACAAATAATTTCTGTCTACATTGAGGATTAAGAACGAAACATAAACTAAAATTTACAAACCCACCCTGACAACAACAATATACACATTGGCTGTAACAGAACTTAAGATCTTCTGATCTTGTTTCCAGTAAATCTTTCAAATTGTAGATCGAATGATGTTTTCATTTCACTATACTTTTTTTATGGCCTCAGAAATATGTTAAGTATGTTTGGGCAAGATTTATACCGTCATGAGAGCACAAAAATGTCCACCAATTTCCATTGGCTGTGTGCACCATCACTTGGGGAAAAAAGTGGGAGTTTGATGAACAATTTGGCTTTTGTAGTGACTTATTTTTCTGTACAAAAAAGACAACAACATTAATTTGTGCATCAATGAGGCGTTTACATCATTAAAAGGAAATTGATTTTGTGGTTGAAACCCCCCAAAGTGGTGATAAATTAATTAAAATGAACTTGCAACCAACAAAAAAAAAAAAAAAAAAACTATTTCTTGTTTGTACAATATAAAAAATGCATTGAAAAAAGAGCAAAATAAAGAAAAATGCAATTAATTCACGCTTCCTTAAAAAGTGGCATAAAACTGCTCATAAAATGTAAGACATTAATGACAATTCTTAAGGGGGAAACGGTTTGATTTTATTACAACTTGCTGGCATCGTATAAAATAAACGCTTATTGGGCCAGCAGCAGCCAATTCCCACCGGGGTAGGAACATTCACACACACACACACTAGATAAATGTGTACATATGTGTTATGCAATGAGCCTTAACGAGTACAGCATCTTATTTGGTATTTTGTTTGCCTTTTCTTGCTCATGTTTTTTTGTTTTCATCATTATGGATAATAACAAGAAGTCTAAATAATTAATTTGTACTAAATGTTGTAAATATTTGATGCTGCCATTAATTAAAATATTGCTTGGTTGGGCATTTCTGAATGAATCAACGAATGCAGAAATAATTTATTTTACAACTGCTGCTCACAGGGGAATTTAAGTGATTTAATTGGGTTTGCTTGGCAATGAGGTGTGAAGAGGTTAAGCAAGTTTACTTATTCATACTGTGGAAGGCGAGGAGAAGTTGATAAATGTTTGATGATGGATTAGAAACGGGGATGTATTGTTGCCTTACTTTTTTTTTAAGTTTTTATAACTGAGAGTAAATGATGGTAAATTTGATATTTTTCTCTATCGCAAAGCTGCTGGATAAATATTGTGGAAAAGTAAAGAAACACACCTATTGTTAACGAGAATTCATTGGCAATTATTGCAGCTATATGAGTTTGACGTCTACCGCCATCCCTCATCAAATGCTAAGCATTGCTCTTGGTGATGAGAGATTGGGAAATTCGCAATCTCTTTTTTTTATGAGCTTGAATATACATATATTCACATTTATTGACGAGACTGTGTCAGTAATAAATAGAAACCTAAAAAATAAAAGAAAACATATTTATATGCAGGCTTAGACGGCTACGAAGGTTGCAAGCCTCTCAATTTTACTTTAAATTTATGATCTTTATCGTTCATTTGGGATCGTTTTTGTCTTCTCGGCAGCCTGTAATTTTTGCTTACAAGTTATGTATGTAAATTTCAATTGCAAAAACTTTTTGCTGCCTTTATTAACACAGCTTAAACATTTGCGAAATTTATTTGCAAGAAATTGTTCACCAAATTGTGGTGACTTAACGTTATGACCAAATTGTCCAATCATTGGGGCACACAATCTGGAAGGACTCACTTTATTAACACTTGATAGTTGCATATCGTTAGGCAGTTTATCTTTCGAAGAAAGTGTTCCCTGACTACCACTTCTAGGGGTTAGAAGCTGTAAGTTGGACAAAATATTTGCTAAAAATTTCAATCAGAGAATATTTTTCAATCCATTTTATTCTCGATCGTCACTACTGTCTTTAAATAAAAAGGCAACTCTATTCATATTTCACTTATACATACATATATATTTCGTGTAGTTTGTTGATATATTATACCCCACCAAAAAACTAATTCCCGGCCGTGTGCTGAAAGCTGCCACTGGCCAAAAGTGATAATGTAGCGCCAAGCTGCAATACGGGTGGTACGCTCGTCGACATGTGACCAGATATATTTATTTCCGTTAAAACGTATTCAAAAGCTTCCTTAAAGAGCCGAAAACGTCTTTTGAATCTACATATGTACAAACGATGAAACATTTAGTTCTAATCTTTTGCTTTAAGCTCACAACTTACTCAGCTTCTGGCAATGAAAAAGGATTGCCTTTGTCACGAATGTTCCTACTTATAATGGCAATATTGGACTCATCCTCCGATTCCGAAAATGAGAAACATAGAAACACATTTGGATTCATTTATCTTGAAGTTTTTCACCAATTTATTTATATTTTGTTTTCCTTTTTCGCTTTGTTTCTTTATTGTCAAATGCGTACTGCGATGTGAAAAATAGTAGTAGACAATATTAATTGCTATCGAATACTGTGATCGAAAAAAATTGCAGCAGTCGAAATATTTGTACACACGACAGAAGACTCGATTTCGAATGCGGTGATTTGCCCCCTGATTAGAAGTGAGTAACATGTGTTAATCGATAATATGCCTTATTTACCTACACCTGACACAAAATTGCTTAAAACAAGAACATCAAATTGAGCAGGAATAAATAATTGTAATTTCCGTTCATTTTTCCGATCCAACAATCGAAAATCCTTTCATTTGTGTATAAAAGAATTTTTCATTTCTATATTGTTCACTGTGTAGGCAACACTTTCCAGTCAACCTTTACATATTTTTTAAAAAGAATACACAGTTTTATTGCATTTCAAACGGAAGTAGTTTAAATTAAAAATTCATTTAAGATTTTCTCCACATCAAACAGTCAAGAAGAAACCCGCACCGCGTACACTTTGAAAAGATTTTGTGATCTGCTCGCCTGCCTGCCTGCCTGCCTGCCTGGCTGTCATGTGTGGCAGTGTGTTTGATTGTCAATTTACGAGCAGCATATCTACACTTGCAACAACTGAAATAAACGTTTTGTTTCAAAACTATACAAACAGTTCTGAATAAAAAATAAATTAATGAGCTCTTAAGTGTTGAGTTATGTATGTTTTAATAATTTTATATTAAAGGTGCTTGCCAAAAAGCTGTTTCTTTTTTCTGTCTTGTGGCTTTTGAAAATATTCAAGCAATTATGTGAATGACATTTTATGATTGTCGTTACATATTTCTCAATTAATATATAAAATGTTTCTTGTTGTTGCTAATGAGCATATAGTTTTTGTGGTATCTCCACAGAGAAAAAAGCACCTAATAAAGTAGAACAAAATCAATAAGATATCTCTATGGTTTTTTTTCAAGAAGGATTCCTTATTATTTTAAATGGGAAAACCTTATTGAAAAAACAACAATTAATGAAATTAAAAAGATGATTTACGTGTGTTTATATAGGAAACTAATAAAACCAATAGGGAAAAATTAATAGGATAACCTAATAAAATCAATAAGAAATCCTTATTGTATACAATTTACAAGAAAACCTAATTGAATCCATGCAAATCGGAAACTGAGTAAAAACAAACGTGAGTAACAAGTTTTCTTCTTGGTTTTATGTGTTTTTCTTGTTGAGACAATTAATAAGATTTGCAAAATGGAAATAATAAGAAATACCCATAGAAAAATCTTCTTTTTTCTCTGCTGGGATACCCCTCAGCCTAAAAACGTTTCAAAGAGAAAATCTTATTGAATCTATTAGGAAGTTTTCGCTCTGTGTATTTATTCTTAATGAATATTAAGGTTAATTAGAATATATTATTAAATTAACAAATTTCATCAATTTGTGATGTGAATGAAATCTGAAATATGTATTTGACGAAAATTCTGAAACTTCCTTTATACGCCAAGTGTATGAAAATAGTAGTTATTATACCGGGTGTCTCGTAACTAAATGTACAAACGAAATCGGGTGAAAAAAAAAATCACTTCAAAAATTGCTTTTTCTCTAATAATAGCGTCAGTTATCCCTCATTTATCTACATCTAGGAATTCGGACTGCAATTGCTGAATTCATCAAGAAAATCCCACATTCTGCCACTTTTTGTACTCAGAAATTAAAACAACACCCAACAATGAATTTGTATATTTGCTTTAAAATAATACAACAACCAACTTTAACCAGCCCTATTGAATAAAATTGTACTAGTTACCTTTGGCGAGTTTCATCAAAAGTTGGCGCGATTTGTCCCAAATTCAAAAATGTATATAATTTGGTGCATTTTTGTTGGCCAGAAACATGCGTTTCTTTTAGTTTTTAATCACAACTACAATTGCATGAGTTACAAATTTAAACATTCTGTACTTATTACAAACGATTGTTGTTCTTAATTTTACGGCAAAATGATGAGAGAGACGGATAGTGAACATGTTTTCCATGAGCGAGCGAGACAAATAGTGACACCACTTTTACCAAAGTCAACAAAGGCAAGTAAAATTAATGAAACATCTTGACCTAGTTCAGTTTAGGTCCGTTGAAATAAAAGTATGATAAGGATTCCAAGATTCCACAAACAACGTGAACTTATTTTTAAACAAAATCCTGATATTTATTTATTTATTTGAATTTAATTATATAATACAATTATAGTAACTAAATGAAAAAAAGAAGGAGTAAGAGCTGCTTGGGCTTTCAACTCCGGATGTAGCTTATATTCGATTTTTTAAGTTATTTTCTAACAGGAATTTATATATAAGATTAATGTTGATGTTTTGATGTATTCTTCAATAAATCAGATGGCAAGTTAGATCCAAAGATTTTTTCTCTGGAATGCTTATACTTTGAGCATTCGTTTAATATGTGGCTAATATTAAGTTATGTGTTACAGTTTAGACATTGCGGGGCAGCTTCATTTTCAAAGAGATGTTGATGTGATAGTCTACTGTGGCCTATTCTGAGTCTTGTCATTAAGTTCGTTTTGATTTTTGGACAGGAATTCGGGTATATTGGTTTGATTCCAAGGGGGTTAGTGTTCTTATAGTAGTGTTGATATTCATCCCATCTTAATTTACAACATTTATCCAAATGTGAGTGGATTGAGTTGATGATATCTTTTGGCTCCCAAGTGTAAAAGTTTACTAATGGTCTGTTTCCTGATATTATATCCCTCTTTTATTTCGAATCCTAACACTCAGAACTGCACCCAAATCTTAGCATTTTTAAATGAAACCAATATACATATGTATATCATTTAATCATAATGTAAAGCAAAATTAATGAGCCTAAGGCCTCGAAGCCATGACCTGATATACATATATACATTAGTTTATAATTTGTAATTATTCTCTAATGCTTTAAATAAAATCGTCGCTACTACCGATTGAATTATTTAGTGAGGTCTTCGGACGTGATCACTGCAACGCCTTGCGTGTTGCGGATGTTTCGCAGAAGTTGACCGAACTTGATTATTTATTTTATATAAAAACGATCTGAAGCTGTATAAAATAGTTTTTCAAATAATTAAAAAGATCAAATAAATATTATCCCCCTAATTCATAAAAATTTCTTATTTCAGCTTATAAGCTGGTAATAGTTATCATACACTAACAGTGTTATAAGCAACTCATAAGAAATTCAATTCATAAACACATTATATGCGTGAAATAACTAATAAACTCTTTTATTAATTTTGTACTTTATTGTTGGCAATGCCATGCAATGTTCACTCTCATTTTGTGCCTAGTGCTGCATATATGAGATGTATGTAAGAAACTGATTGTCTGAGTAGCTTTGAAAAATGCAAAATATTATTTACTTATATAACATAATTTTGTTCGAATATGAAATAATTTATTGGTTTACATATTTTTATTACGAAAAATATGTACATACAAGACTTCGAATCGTAAAAAATTTGTTTCTAAACACATTTGTTTAACGACTGGTACCAAAAGTAGTCGACTACTTACTCTCTAGCATTTGTTTGTGTATCACTATAATTATTTGCAAATATTTTTCATGAAAACATAATGAAAAGTGGTAAATATTATTTAATTCGCTAATATCTTTTATTAAAATTATGTATTTTATTGATGAATTCTTTCTTCGCAACTCTTCATCAACTCAATGAATGTCTCTTTATCAAACGCTTATAGTTAGGTAGAGGCCAATGCGTGTGTATACATTGTAAATACAGGCAGGATCGCTACTGTTGTTTGTGCGTAGATATGTATGTGTATGCATGCATACATACATATGTACATGTCAATTCAAATTTGCAATAGAGATAGTATTATACATATGTATGTATGTATGTACGTCTGTATTTCTTTGCGTATTGTATCGACATAATTCGTCAAAATATTTGTAATTTATATGAAAACTAAAGAAAAATTTGTTTGATAAAAAAATGAAATGATTTTTGCAGGGTTAAAGTGTCTTTATGACTGTATATTACGGATTCTTAGAATTTCGTAGAATTTAAAGTACATATTTTCGAATTTCATAGTTTAATGTGTAATGATAATTTGGTGTAAGAAACAATGAAATGCAATCATATACACATTCAAGAAGCAAAAAATTTGATAAATAGTGTTAAAATAAAAAATCCTCAATTCAACAATTTTCACTATTAAACGCTTATAGTTGGGTAGAGGCCACAATAAAAATATCCAATTTATAAAATGGTTATAAACAGCATAATAAGCTATAAATCGATTATGAATACACTTTTCTGGATTTTTGCTCATAAGTTGTTTATAACACTCTTATAATGTGTTTATGAATTAGGCCGTATATATTTAAAACCAAGTTATTTATTCTAAATGCTTTATACAATTGAATTGAAATTAGGCTTTATTTAAGAAAGTCGATGGGTAAATACTACATTACTAATTACTCCCAAAAGCCTCAGAAAAATTCCTAGCACCAAAAACAAAAAAAAAGAAACAAACAAAAAATCGGCAAATTCGAAAACTCTAATTCATCTGTATACGATAATATTTTAAGTGATGTAAACTACAAACCGCTTCAGCAACAGTTGTATTTCTTTCAACATTCTGCAAACAAAATAATTATATATTAAAAAAAAGACAAGTTTAATGATGTAGAAATTGTGAAAAATGCAATTTAATTGTATGCTGTGCATAAGAAAAGTAAAAAAGAAAAGAAAAAAAAGAGAAGAAAAGAATTTACAAATGAATGAACGAAACAAACTTTCAATAGCGGAATTTTATGCACACTAATTTATTAAAATAATTTCAAACAGTGACATTTTGAGGGGAGTGCAAATGAATATCGCAAATTATATTTATTATGAAGAAAAATTTTTTATTTGTGATAAAATTTTAACATTTAATAAAACGATTGAAAGAAATAGAATTTCAAGTTTTCCGATTTTGTATATTTTCATATAAAAAGTTGGTGGAAATATTGTGGCAAGAAAACGTGTTGCTTTTTTACATAAAGCTTAACACTTTTTCGAGCACACCGATTCAGTACCACGACTCGTCAATGGATTCCTCTACAAAAATTTTAAACTGCGAAAAGACTTTTTTCCTTATTGATAAAGCTATTGAAAAATCACTTGTACAATATTAAGTGCTAAATCGACCCACCCTAATTAATCCAAGTCTGTACTTGAAATAAAACGCCTTAATTCGTTAATTCAATGATAATTTATAAATTATTTTGACTCTTTCCGGATTCCGAGCCTGGAACCTCACTGTAAGGCCCAAGGTGAATTTCATGCCCTTCACTTTTTCTCTTTGTTCTATACCAATAATGTGTTTCCCTGCTGATAAGACATCTCTTCTCTGCTCTGAGAAGGAGCGAGTTATCAAGGCGAATTTAGGTTTTGTTTTTGAGCAACTGTCCAGGATACGCGCAACAAGCTCTTCTTGATGATGTGTGTGTGTGTGTCGCTTATTTTAATAGTTTTGCGCAGACATACGATAAAAGACATCAAACAAAGACCAAGGAAGATTCATTACCAGGCAGGTGCATTAGAATTCGCCGCGCAACACACACAAACAAACACATGCTTTTGTTGGTGTTAAGTGATTTCAGTTATGAACGTACTGAGCTGAAACCACAAATCTATTATTAGCAACTCGCATTCTATCTGCATATCTTCAATCAAAGATGCTGAAGTCGGCAATAATGAACAAATTATGAATAAATAAAATAATAATTTTTTATTCGGTACGTATGCAAAAGCACTCATTATCTCTGCTTACAACTTGAGGTTTAATTTCATAGAGATATTTCCTAAATACGTATATTAAATAAATATAAATCAATTTAAATTCAACGCACTGTTTTTGGGCATAAATAAAAATTTGTCTTTTTTAAATACACGCTCATCTATTATTTCCACAATAATCTTGTTGCATGTGCCTGGGCATCTTTTCTCAAAAAAAATCTTTTTTCAACATTTATTAATCCACTTTATGACAGTGGCACTTATGGGATGTGCATGTGTGTGTGTAAATGTGTGGCTGGGAGTGAACACCCTCCAGCCGCTGCCATCATTACTTACAATGATAAATGTCTTTAGTTAAAAATCAACTTGTAAATCTGTCACGCGTCGTTGTAAATCATCACAGCACTAAACCGCACCAAATAAGAAAACAAAAAAAAAACAAATTTTAATTTTAAACTGCAGAGAGTCCGCCATAATCTCATATTCCATGCAGTGACACTTATTTGCTTTCAAAATTGTTTCTTATGCAGATGTTCTTTCTTTTAATATTCCCTGCTAATGAATGAAGGCACATAAATGTTTCAGGTTCAGAGTCGGCAGTCGGCAGTAGCAAGCAGAAAGAAATTGTCATCGTTAACTCTCATGATGCAATTTCCTTGAATTTCCCTTTTTGAATAGAAGTACTTGAGAAATTGTTTGCAATGAATGGGTGTTCCCTTAACAAATCTATTACCAATAACATACTCAAGAATGAATTCTTGAGAGCGGGGTGTAGGTGTGAATGATTTAAGATGTTAAATAAGGTTTCAAAAAAGAGGTGTTGGTTACAAGAAGACGGTGTGTAGTTAATTAAAAGGTTGGGCAACTCCAATCGCTGAGTTCACAAGCCAAGTTGTATGGTTGTATGCAAAGAGATTGTCTCTAAGCGAAAACAATTTACAAATAAAGGGTGTTCTTTTTCGATATATAGAACTTTAAGTTGGCATTACTGTTCAAGATGGCGACCGATTTAACAACTGTCAAGTGATGTATTCTCAGTTTGAAGTAGTGGATTTTGAGCGATAAAATGCCTGAATATATCAAGAACGAGTTGATGTCATTATGTATAAAATTCGCAGACAGTTTTTATGAACAGAAACTGAGAATTAAGGACAAGAAACCGGTTTATGTAAAGAATTACCGCCTACCGTACACTTCAAGGGAAGAGATAACACGTCAAGTACAGAAATTACTGGATAACGATTTAATCGAACCCAATACTTCCGAAAACAATAGTCCATTGATCATCGTACCCAAGAAAGATTCGAGTAATGTGAAGTCATATCGCATGTGCATTGATTTTAGGATCATAAATAAAAAGTTAACTGCGGATAAATTTCCGCTACCCAGAATTGATGACATACTTGACAATCTGGGGAGAGCCAAGTACTTCTCTGTGATTGACCGCTTTTCGGGATTCCATCAAATCCCTCTTCACGAAGACTCACGGGACTTGACCTCTTTTAGCACTAATCCGGGTGCATTTCGCTGGAAGGTTTTACCATTTGGTTTAAATGTGGCTCCCAACTCTTTTTCGCGCATGATGTCCCTAGCATTTTTGGGACTGGAATCCAATAAAGCATTTTTGTATATTGATGATGTAATCGTGGTCGGATGCAAGAAGCAACACTATTTGACAAATTTAACTAAAGTTTTTGAATTACTGAGGAAATTTAACCTAAAAATAAATCCTCGTAAGTGTGACTTTTTCAGAGCAGAAGTGACATTTCTCGGTCACAAATGTACTGATAACACAAAATTGTCAGCGGTACAAAATTATCCCGTTCCTAAGGATAAAGACGCAGTCAAACGCTTTGTTGCTTTCACAAATTATTATAGAAGGTTTATACCTAACTTCGCTTCGATTGCAGCTCCACTCAATTACATCACCAGCAAGAAAGTAACCTTCATATGGGCCTCCAAGATCTTTCGGATAAATAAAATTCATGTCAATAGTATAATCCATCCTTGTTTTATTGCAACTTAAAATTCTATACATCGAAAAAAAAAACACCCTTTAGTCTACTAGTCAGTAGTGATGCCAGCACTTTTGGAAGAACAATCTCGATTCATCGAAAACAAGTTAGAGTACTATATTTGGTTGTGAAGAATCGTATACACCCTTAACCAAAGTGCAATTAAAAGCTTTTCTACATAAATCTGTCATAACAGATTATATATGGAATTTGATATCTCCTATTCGATTTGAAAAGCAGGCACCAAAAAATATTAAAATGGGATGATAATGAATTTTGACCAAGCATCAGCTTACATTTCGCTTAGCATCAACGAAATGTTGGCGGCATATAGACAGCTGAAAAAGACACAAAATATTAATAAGGCATTACATTTATGTATATTAAATTATTTCTTCAGGTCAAGTTCAACCCAAGGGTTAAACTTCAACAAACCAAGGTTTAAACTTGAGTGTGAAAAAGTAATTTAATATAAATGTATTACAATATCATGGGTCAATGAAATTAAAATTTCCGTAAAATGTTAATTAATCATGTATATTTTTAGACCTTAAATAACGCTGTACTTGAATTTGAAACTATTTTTGCCAACAGACAAAGCACGCAGTGTGTAAACCTAATTTGGGTGCGCTAACTTCAGTGATACTAACCGTCTTGTTTTTGAGATATACCGTTATTTTGCAAAATGGAGGAGGCAAGACAACATACAGTGTTGGGCAAAATACGTGCTCTAATGTATTTAAAATACAAAATACATGAAAGTTGTGTATTTAAAATACAAAATACAAATACTTTTTTTCCATGTATTTAAAATACAAAATACTGCATTCCAAAAGCAAGTATTTCAAATACAAAATACAGTGTAACAAAAATGTATATTTAAAATACAAAATACTTTTAATCAAAAAAGTTTTTATTTTCTTTCATAAACACCAGTTTTTCAAAAGTGATATCAGACAAACAATCTCTTGATGGCGAATAAAAAAAACCAGCCAACGGTAAAATCTCAATGATTTCTTATTAGAAAACGATATTTTATTGAAAGACATATAACGAAATTAAGAAAAAAGTGACAATTAAAAAACGTTTCACCAAATGCTATATAACTATATATAGTCTATCCAATTCAACATTTGATTGATATTTTTTTCCCTTCTTCTACATTAAAATGTCGAATGCTGTTTTTCTTTGAATTTTATTTTTTCATTATTTAACTTTCTGACAGATTGGCGACTTTCTCAATGTATGTGCATTCAGTTGCGTTTTCTTTACACAGGTACTTTGGTAATTAAATTGTGGTATTGCTATTTTTTGGAAATAAGACAGTAGCAAAATTTTCGATTTTAGTTGATAATAGAATAATTTTTGATGAATAGAATAATTTTTAGTACATATTTTTTAGCATAAATTTAAAATGTATTTTGAAAAATGTGTTTTGAGAGCAGGAGTATTTGAAATACAAAATACTCAAGCGCTTAGTATTTAAAATACAAAATACAAATACATTCATGAGACGTATTTAAAATACAAATACAAAATACGTATTTGTATTTGAAATACGCATTTCAAATACATGTATTTCAAATACTGCCCAGCCCTGACAACATATATGTATGTTTCCTTAACTCGGTTATGGGAATAACGGTTTAAAATATTAAAAAATATATAAAAAAGGAAACTTGGTAATAAAATTACCTTTCAATAACTGTAAAAATATTTTTAAACAACTTAGTAGTTTAGAAAATAAAAATTTTTTTCATGAAAATAATTAAATTTTTTGCAAAAGTTCGAAATTTTTTGCTTTTTAATACAGCATAAAAATTGTAAAAATACAGATATGCCGATGAATTTGCATACATTCATAACAAATAGAGTTTCAAATAAAAAAATTTATAAATGACTAAAATCGGTGCACAACTTTGGAATTTATTCACAAGAAATCAAAAATTGCTGTTTCAAACCGTCACCACGCGAAGCCTCAAAAATTGAAAAAATTTTTTTTTAAATGAAAGTAGTATGTAAAAAACATTTTGTTTGCTTATCAAAATAAAGCAATTTCAACTAAAGGAAATAAAAAAACATATCGATACACGAAAGGCAAAATTCCGTAACTAACATATATGTATATGTATACATACATATGTGCAAACTTTGGAATAATAATCTGTCATCCCTCGTTCACTTTTCGCTTTTGAGCAAACCGTTTTTGAGTTAAGGGAATATATGTTGTCCTATCTCCTCAATTTTTAAAATAACGTTATATCTCAAAAACAAGGGCTAACCTAAAAAAACGATTAGCACCAACTGAATTCAGCGCACCCCACTGGGTGCCCCGTCTGACGGAAAAAAAGTTTCATATTCAAACACAGTGGGCCATAACTATAGACATCGAAAAAGTATACTTTAAGCAATTTTAAGTCAATGCTAAATAAAAGTAAACTATAGACAATAAAAAATCGACTTTATCCGTAAAAGTTTAAGTAAAATCCCATCTCTAATGAGATGACTCTCAAAAATTATTTATAAATGCAAACACACACATATACAAATGTAAGATTGTATTAGTAAGTAAACAAAAATCACCAAAGCGAATTGGATAAAAGTAAAATTTCAATGAAAATTCTGATTAATAAAAGTTGTTAAAAAATAATTTTTGAGAGTCAAAAATAATAATTTTTGAGAGTCATCTCATTAGAGATGGGATTTTACTTAAATTTGTAAATGGTTGTATGATAAATAATTTGCCATTTTCGATAAATAATGTGGCACCCATTTAAAGCTGATTCAGCTTAAAGCCAACTTTAACTTTGACTATAGTTAAAAAAAAAGTTAGCAACGCTTTTTAAAATTTAAGTTGTTTCTAAAAAGAACCGACTTTAGCGTTTGACTATGGTTAAGGCCCAGTGTAATTTAAGGTCTAATATGTTCTTTACAGCTGCTGCAGAAGTCGACGAACATTATCGATCTTATTGAGCATAAGTTATGACCATTATTAGTCAATCTTTTTAATATTAATCCTACGATTCGTCAAAAATAAATGTAAACATATTTAAATTATAATGGTATTTATTGTAAATTTTTCATTAGTTTAAAGGAAGGTATTGGGTGCAATTAAGCAATTCTTCTAAACTCAACAAACACTTGTTTGAATTCATGTCAAACAAGTTTTTTGAATTGGCACCAGCAGGGCACTATTTTCTTCTCATTTTATTTGCCGCTACTCTAAACTCCGTTTACGCCAATAATATTGTCCACGTATAAATTTTCTCCCGCAAATCTTGCCACAACCGCTTAATGCATGAATGAAAACAAACAGAAACAGTATCTCAAACAACAAAAATCGTTGCTTTTATTTTGAGCTCCTATTTAAACATTAAAATCATCCTGCAATCGGTGGTATTTATTTTAATCTTAACATCTAAACATTCAAATATTTATAACATTAAAAATGTACATAAAAATACGTTTGCTTTTGCTGCAAATAAAATTTGAAATTTAGTACCAAATTGTGGGGCTTTTGATTCTAGACAGAACCTTAAAGGAATGAAAACCTTAAGCAAACTGAAGGCAAACTTAATGTTGCATTTTGTTAATAATTTTATGGGTCTTGATATCGAATTTTTTACTTCCACAAAATTGAGAAAGATTTTTTTTTATGAAAAATTGAAGAGATAAAAATTTTTGAAGAAAAGAAAAGTAATGTTGAAGACATACTGGCTGGGGTACATACCATGACTAATTAATGTAACGTTTGATATTTTTAAATGCATTGTTCATTGCCCTTAAATCAAGCTCCGCAGTCGTTTGATTGCAAATTAAGTTAAAAATACAAATTTTTCTTTTAAACTATATAACTTTATTTCATTTAAACACCATTTCAATTACAATTGATTTATCGCTTGGTGTTTATTTCTCTGTACACTTCAATATGCTTAATATAATACTTATTAACTTGATGGTGCAGTGTTCTGCTCTTAGTATTTTGGGGCTTTTAGAAATGAGCTCTCTAATGACTTGGATAATTATAGAGTTGAATGAAAAATATAAAAATACATGTACACCAAGTGCTGGGATCGTACGATTGCCGCAAATACATCAATATAAGCCAATTTTTATTGTGCTGAATTGGGGCACAATAGTAAAATTATTAAGCAATCAAATGCTTTGTAGTCATATGGGGCCTGTTCGTAAATTCATAACAACTCTGCATGTTATGCGCACAACGTTCGAAAATGCAAACGTTGGCAACAGTGCAGCAGTAGTCTGTTGGTAAATGCAACACTGACGTACATTAGGCGCGAATAAAAACAAAAAAAAACTAATCATAAATATGGCTGATGCAATGAATGAGTGAGTATAAAAATTGTTTGCTTTCTAATATGAATTTCTTATTTAACATTTTTTTCTTATCTTCAGACTCGTCTGAAAATATAAAAAATTCACACATGGAATTAATTATTAATTTTTCCATTTTATTAGAAGAAAAAAGAAATGAAATTCTCCGTTCGTAAATGCAACAATAAAATGTGCAAACATTAACATCAGCAACAGCTGATCAGCAGTGGCATCGCAAAGTAATCATATTGTGCAGAGTTGTGATGCATTTACGAACAGGTCCATGATTACTCCATTTTATGCAAATGTCTCACAATTTCGCGGCAAAACCTGCTACAGCTGGGCCACACGATTGTTCTACAATCAACACCGAAAATCATCTGTTGGGTTTTTAGTGGTTGAAAAAGATTTCTTTAAAAAGAAAAATAGATCGACGCAAACGTAAAATAATAAATAAATTTATATTTAATTTCTCCTCTTTTTCTTGCCCAAAATTATCATCATATGGACATAGATAAAGCAATAATGAAACATTATTATGAGCACTACAAAAAGGAAATATTTAGCCAATGTTCGTCTTGGTATAAAAGGAAAAGTACATACAATAATTCCATAAATTACATAAAAGAATGTACGCAACTGCAGAATATAAAAAGGATATACCATATAAAATTTATAAGGCTACGTTTAGGTCACACTAAACTTAACTTTGCACCAATATATAACCCGAATTTTACGCTTCCTTCCCAATGTAACACATCCCTTTATACCTAAATACACCATTTTTTGTGCAATTGTCATAAGACCCAAACGATTAAACATGAAATATTTCAGCATTCAAGCCCATTGAAGCCCATGCTACACCTTGCAATTTATCGTTGATAATTGAATATCTTAAAAAGACTCAATTGTATAAGGCAATATAATATAACTTTATAACATACATATAGATGAAAAAACACAATAATGCTAAAACACGTAAGAAGATTGAAATAACTTAACACAATTTTGTACTGAAGGCCTAACCCCTCATTTACACATGCAAGTAACTTGTTACAAGTTGTGTGCACATACTGACAACCAATACACTGACAGAGACAGTAAAAGCTGTTGCAATTATATTGATTGTTTACACAGGCAAGTGCAAGCTCATTTTTAAAGTGTCGTCAAAAAAATGGTCTTAAAGAAAATTGTTTTACTTTAAAAAAATAAAAGAATTAAATGAAGGCAATAATAATAAAACAATTATGCGAAAAAAAAACTACAAAATCACTGCTCCATTTTTTTATATTTAAAAATCACTATTTTTTTGCCTTTTTTGTGCACAGAGAAAAAAGCACCTAATAAAATAGAACAAAATCAATAAGATATCCCCATGGTTTTTCTTCAAGAAGGATTCCTTATTATTTTAAATGGGAAAACCTTATTGGAAAAACAACAATTAATAAAATTAAAAAGATGATTTACGTGTGTTTATATAGGAAACTAATAAAACCAATAGGGAAAAATTAATAGGATAACCTAATAAAATCAATAAGAAATCCTTATTGTATACAGTTTACAAGAAAACCTAATAGAATCAAAAAGTTCTTCTCTATAGAATTTTTTTTGGTACCATGCAAATCGGAAACTGAGTAAAAACAAACGTGAGTAACAAGTTTTCGTCTTGGTTTTATGTGTTTTTCTTGTTGAGACAATCAATAAGATTTGCAACATGGAAATGATAAGAAATACCCATAGAAAAATCTTCTTTTCTCTCTGCTGGGATACCCGTCAGCCTAAAAACGTTTCAAAGAGAAAACCTTATTGAATCTATTAGGAAGTTTCGCGCTGTGTGTATTGTTTATTCTGTTTTTGGCCGTCGACATGACTGTTTAATGGCTGGGCTGCCAGTTCAGTATTGTCATATGAACTGTTATTTATGGGGAAGTAAATTATACGAATAGATTTTTTTTATCAAATAAATAGTACATTTATATTACGAACCCCTAAAAGCCATATTTTACTTCAATTTTGTTTATATTTTATCTTATTTTTCGGTATGTTAGATAAAAAAAAAGTCCTTGCAAGTTATCTATTAAAATTAATATATGAACTTTATAAGGTAACGTTGCTTTGGCTTTCTGCCATTTTACCTACATGCATGTAGAAAAAATTTACTGGCAATCAAAATCTCATAAAAGTGAGCTCGCAAATTGCAGAAGTTTGGTGGTATTAGAAAAAAAAAAAAAAATGTCAATATATTGAGCCACTTGCACTTCTACTTGCGTGTGTAACTGGCGGGGGTAAGCTGCCATTGCCTTTTAATTTTAATTATAAAGGTGGGATCACACGATTGCCGAAATGCACCAATTTTATACAATTTTTATTGGGCTGAATTGGGGTATAATAAAAAATATGTCCCAATCAAATTCTCTGCAATCACATGATTGTCACATTTTACTGAAACAATTTAGTAGCAATAATTGCCGCATTATAGTCACACGATTGTCATATTATACGGCAACTCTGAGAAACAGCTGTTGTAGCTGATGACAAACTTTGTTTTCCCAAAAAAAAAAAACAAAAAAAATTAATTAAATGCTAAAAATATGGTTTGTTCATTAAAAAGAAATAAAATTGCTTCGGTTATTATTATAATGTTGTGCGGGCTGAAAAAAACAAAAAATTAATAGTGACAACAATTGAATTTTACTGATTGAAAAGCAGAAATCATGTTTGGAAGACGCGTTTAAACAATTTTGAAACTAAATAAATGTATACATATGTATGTATGTATGTATGTATATTATTGGCGGCCATTGTCTTCTTTGGTTGCCGCATGAGAACACAATAAATATTGGTGCATTGTTAGAATTTTTATTGGTGATTAGTTGTATGTCAAGTGTTCACACGGTTGTCGCACCAGGGTTGTATTTGATTGGGACAAATAGGAACAACATTCGTTTTGGTTGCCGCATAAGCCAGGTGCATTGCGGCAATCGTATGATCCCACCTTAAGGCTAATAGAATAATAAATAAATAAAAACAATATTAAATTACTTTTTCAGACTCAAGTTAAAACCTTAATTGGTAATTTTTTTTATCAATATCAATTAAGTAAAGAAAAGTAAAATTTTATAGTTGGGTGGACAACCGGCTGTTTCTGGGTAGCATACACCCTTCATCAGCACCCTATGAACTTTGGACGTGTCCAATTTCACAGTTTTGACACAGCCGCTTTAACCAGGTATTAACGGTTGTTAACACTTTTTTTTTCTAAATATAATTATCATAAAGTATGTAAATATGTGTAATATTAATTGAAAAGGATTAAAATATTGGTCACTTTAACGGGCCCACAAGAGTGCAATAAATATTGGTACATATGTTTTTAATATTTTAATAAGAATTATTTGCACATTACGTCAGTAGTCACACGATTGTTGCATGAGTGTTTTATAGAATTGGTCCAAATAAATACAATATCGGCCACGGTTGGCACATCAGCCATTTAATTATGCGCAATCACACGATTGGTGTGTTTTTCATAAAAATTTTTGAAAATTTATACATGGCGGCAATCGTGTGATCCTGCCTTAAGAACAACAAACAAACAAACAAACACTGAATATATTTTCTCTATGCTGAGAATAGTTAAAGTTTCTGCATGTGGTGCAAAGTGCTACCAGTTCATACGCCAGCAGGTAGACTTTGTATTAAGAATATACACATACATACTTTATACTAAAATATTCTTATATATAAAAAAATAAAAACAAATTTGGTTTATTACTCTCTTATTGTACAAATTTCTATGCAATATTTGTACAATAAACTTTTAATAACGATGAAATATTTTCTTTTACAAAATAATCTGCTAAGAATTGAGTGTTTTCGAACTGAAACATTTTCCTTTTACCATTTGCTACTTAAGTTAATCTTTTTTATGCATCAATATTTCACTACATGACTTGATATTACTGTGATTGTGGTGGTGCTGATGTTTTTGATTTCTATTTCATTTGTTACTCGGTTTATTTTTTTCATTGCCAGCAAAACACAACAACAAAAAAAAAAAGAAACAACATTCTCATAAAATATTCATGTTGCAATCTAAACTCGTGTGAGTACCTCTAAATATTTAATGTAACAATACATTTTAGTTGCTTGTCGTAGTGTTATTTGGTATTTTAGCGAATTTGTTATTTACACAAAACAAAAAGTGCAAAACAATATACATACATACAATACATAGTATTTATTTATTTTTGTGTTTTTGGAAAATATGCTGCTGTATATTTGGTATTGATGATTAATGATAATGCGACTACTTAAATATCACATACTCGTATATCTGTATATGAATATTAGCTAAAATTACTTTTAGGCAAATGCTTAATGAATAACAGAGACAGTGTTTTGAGGAAACTTCTTTTCAGGGATTGTGAACTGTGGTAAAATGTATTTTTATTAGATTTGTTTGTGGTTCATTAATATAATTTTAACACGTGTTTCTTTATTATACTTTAGTAGTATATTAATGATCTTAGTCCATTTTTATACACTTTGCCAAAAGGGTATATATACTCAATAGATTTGTAATAAAAAAAACCTATTTTCGGGCATCGACTGTGAAGCCAGCCATCCGACAACTTATTGATCAAAATCTCACTTTAATCGTTTTATAAATGTCCCCTCTGCTTGGGGATTGAAAATAAGCAAAATCGGATTTATAATTATAATTTAGATACAGACAAAAAACATTTTAAATTTTTTACCACATTTATTGTATTATAATAATAGTGCATTTACATCTACGCCTTAGATTTAGATTTAGATTTATTGAGCTTTAAAATAATACAATGTTGTGTAAATTACATGAAAATTGAAAAAAAAGAAAACTTACGACTATAACGTATTATCCTAAAAACATAGTAACGGTATAGATAGTAACAAACTAATTTTAGCAAATAAAGTGAATTACGATTAGTAATATTTAAATTTAAAATGCTCTTGCTTCCGAAGCTCACATGACACAAAAGAGAGTTTAACTATATAATTAACTTAAAATTAACTAAAAACTAACTTAAAACTAGCTTAAATAGACTAGTAACTCCAAATTGAAATAATAATAATAATATTAAGAGAAAAACCGAAAGGCAACTACGCCTTAAACAGGTTATAAGTTGTTTATCGTGATAAACTAGTTTGAGAAACTTGTTTATCCATATAAATCAAAAACAAGTTTTTAACTAGTTTTTGAGATAAGTTGGTTGATAACAATCAGTTTTTGCAAATGCGACTCTATTTTTTATGCTTTCGTCTGGCAAGGGCAGGCGAATTTGACATAGAAAAAGAAAACAATAAAAAGGAAACTAAAATGGAAAAAAAATATTTTAAAATTAAATAATCAAATATGAACTTAATTATTTATTTGCTTTAAGAGCCAATTGAAATGTATTAATTCAGGTCCGAAAATTAACCTTTTCAAAAAATATTTGCTGTATTTCTCAGCTGTCTATATGCCGACGACATTTCGTTGGTGCTAATCAACTCATCAGTAGACTTGAAAAATTCTTAAAAGTTTGTTTGAAACTTAACTACTTATTCCATAATTCCCATGAACAGAATGAGAATCAGAAATGTTCAAACAAACCTTTAACACAGCAAAAATTTCTTTTTTCGTTTTTGCAACACTTCTACTTTTCTTTGCAACCACGGCGCAAAACGAAAAAAGAAATGTTTGCTGTTAAAGGTTTGTTTTAACATTTCTGATTCTCATTCTGTTCATGGGAATTATGGAATAAGTAGTTAAGTTTCAAATATTATTTTAAGAATTTTTTCAGTCTACTGATGAGTTGATTAGCATCAACTCAAGACAAATGTCGGCGGCATATAGAAGGCTAAAAACAAACAGAAAACGTTAAATTCTATTTTTGGACCTAAAATAACTATTTAGATATTTTTTATTGATAAAAAAAAGCAAGTATTTTCATTTATCTTCTACTTCAACCAAACATCCAAAAAACAATTTTTGTCTCTTCTTAAAGAAAAACTGCAAGTGGAAAAACAAACGAGCCACGACCCAACTCTTTTATCAGAACAAAAGAAGACACCTGCAAAAAATAAACTTTTTAATTGAAGTGTTAAAAAGTTTTTCCTCTTTTTAACACACTATTAAGAACTTAATTACTTTGAGCAGTTTTTGTTGTTTATTAACACAAAATATAATAAAAGTTTTTAAGTTTTACTCACTATCAGTCATTAAAAATATTGTCCCCTTTTTCGATTATAACAGCCACATAAAAAAAAGGAAGTAAGGGAAAACACAGGACGAAAATAAGAAAGAACAATTAAAACATCAACATTTTCATCACACGTCATTGTCAGGCCCATCATCATCTTCTTGTTGTTTAGCATCAGCCACATTGTCAAATACTAAACTTGAAATTAAATTCATATTGTTGAGCTGCTGGAACGACACAACAAGGAAGGCAAAAGAGGGAACACAAAATTTTATTGAGATTTTAACACTTTTGTTTTTTATGGAGAAATTTCAACCACTTAAAATATTTATATGTGATAAAACATGTGAAAATATTGACTGGCTGCTTGCTGGAGGAGGCTTAAAAATAAACCATCAAAATTTTTAACAACAAAGTCTATTTAAATATTTATTTAACCACAAGAATTGAGCAAAATCGTAAATTACGCATAATTTTATGCCTCATGTAAAAAGAATTATGATGCCTGCCTGGATGGCAATGACTTTTTTTTGTCATTGTTTTATTTGTTTGTTTGTTTGTTTGTTTGTTTGTTATTTTTATCAACTTAATTTGAAAACACAAATAAATCTCAATTTTTTTTTTTTTTAGATCGCGGTCACATGTGGCCTAAAAGATTTGGTTTTTGTTACGCAAATCAAAAGATGATGAAACATTTACATATGATTTTATTGAACTAATAAATATTGAAGCGGTTTTTTGAAGGCCTCGTTAAGCACATGTTTCTGCTACACTTTTAGCACTTTTAGAAAATTTACGGCCAAAAAGGCCTGCAAGAGCTAAAACTCTAGGTTGACAACATTTTTCTTTAATTTGATTGCGATTTCTTTCAACTTGAATGTAGTAAATCGTAGAATCATTCATTATTGATTGTTTTGAAAAATAGAAATTTGGCAACATTGCAAAAAATAGCAAACAGCTAATGATTTGGAATTAGTTTACCGACAGGAGTTTAAGCGCTAAATTTTCTTCTTCTTTAAAATGTGGTGTATGTGTTCACTAATTTAAAGATTTACTGATTTATATACTGATATAAATTAAATCGAAATTCAACTTGTACTGATTCTTTGCACACTGAAGATGCAGCGATGCACTCAAATCTGAAGCTTTGCAGGGTATCGAGGCCATCCGAATTGTCTGAGAACGTTTCAGGACATGAACGAGAGGAAGTTGGTGGCCGCTTACAATAAAAAGATATAAACAAGATCGTAGACATCAGACGTGGAAATTATTGGGAGCTGCACACGCCAGAAGATCTAGTAAAGATACATACATACATACACATATTATCGTAGATAACATGACCCAAGCATAAGTATAGGAACACTAAGGTCCTAAAATGCCTTCACATGAGTATGTTTGGAGGGGACATTTTGTCTCATAATTGTTACGAGTCACAGTAGCCGAGACATGCATACATTCCATCAAAGATTTTCTTTTTGAAATATATAAAAATATTCCCTAGTACCTGAGCCAATTTCTCGGCTCTTTTATTTATTCGCCATTCAGTCTGCACAACACACGGCATAACTTAAGGTTAAATCGCCGCGGCGATTTCAACGTAACAGTTCCAATCGTAGCCTGTGGAGATCATCAAAAAGACAGTCCGCAAGCTGGTGTTGTTTTAAAGGAGTAATTTTTTAGTTTTTATTATCGTGTAGACAAGCAAGTTTAGCAAATTGGCTGCTTATATCTAATATTTTTGCTTTAACGAAATTAACACCTCATATTAAGTTTTCTAAGGATGTGCAAAAGTACACAAATTTATCTCTTAAATAGAAAAATTAAATTCTTTCTTGTACAAACATATGCACATATTTTGCCACCCACATCAAGCAAAAGTTTGAGACAAAAACATTTTTATTGCTTTAAAATAACTAGATAATTAATTTTATTGGCATATCGTGTGTGTGTGTGTGTGTGTGTATTTTTTTTCAAACTCAACAATTTTAGACCAGTAAATTGCTTGCTTGTGAAATTTTTTCTTATCTGTTCTTATCCCACATTCAGCCCTCCCTCGAAAGAATACAAATATAAAGATCTGAAATATAATGTTGCTCGTTTTTTATTCTACGCGTAATTTAATTTGATATTTATGGATTCAAAAAACAAAAAGCTTATGAAATTTAAAAAAAAAAACAGCAAACATTTCTTTCGAATTTCACATGATCATTTAGAGTGAAAAACAAAATAAGAGAAGGAGAATCACCAGCACACACATGCTGAAAACGATTACAATTTCTGGCGACAAATTGACAAAGAAAAATTGCCTTAATGTGTTAAATGTTTATTTAATGGCAACACCATCATAAAGATATGAATTTTAATTAATTTTAATACTTTTCGAATGGAAAGAAATGAAAAATAAATAAAAATTCACATAAAGTTTTTGTCATTTGTTTTAAGTCAAGCGTGGAATGGCACAGATTTGTTTTAACATACACAAGTATGTACTCGTTTATAAAAATAATTTGCAATATTTTTAGCGAACACTTGCCGGTATTAAGAAATTAATTTGGTTAAAGCAGAAGAAATCAAGTTGCAGGGAATGTTTTCAGTTTGTTTTCATTTCATACGAATCGCGACATGTTGAAAAAATAATTCAGTTTTCAATGAAGTTTGTTTTGCAGCGAAGAGAGGCAAAAGTAAAAAAAATAAAAACTTTTCCGCCTCTGAAATGTTCTTCATATCAGAATAGAAAATATATTTTTGTATAGGTAAAATTGTGCTTTATACCATTGTTGGTAGCCGGTTCATCCAGCTTGCGAAGTTTTTTTTTTTTTGGGTATTTTCTTGTTCTCTCACCGACTTGAAAGGACAAAGGCAAAGATTCTCATACCAAAAATTTATTAGAAATCCCAAAAAAGAAATATTTCACACTCTTGTATTATTATTGACCCCTCGATGGATGAATTGGTAGAGTGCTCTGCCAAGAGTCTCCGAGGTTGCAGGTTCGATTCCTGCCGAAGGCTCTGAGTGTTTCTGCAGACAAGCAAAGAAGCTTCGCAGTTTTGTGTTTGTTTAAAAAAAAATGCTTTTTGACTTAAGCCTGCAGTACATGGCATGTAAAAAGCCACAATCACATGTGGCTCTGACGTCATAAGAACTGCCAGCATTTTGTTTACATTTGATATTACATGAAATGTAGTTTTGTCCCAAAATTGAAATATGCCAAATGTAGCCGAAGCGTACACATATGCAATGGCAGTGTTGCTTGTTTGGAGTTTGCTGGTGAATAGATTCCATGAAGTCCATCATCAATCGTGAAATTTGATATCGCAACTGTCGTGATCTTGCGTCCGAAAGTCTTCTCGATTCAGCCAAAAGATGATCGCAAAAAGTTTAGTTTGTGTCTGACGAATGCAACGCAGCCCCAGCAGTGTTAAGAATTGAAATTGCATTTGATTTGGAAGACTCTGTGGATGGTGAGGATGATGGACATGGAGCAGACCGTACTACCGGGCATGAACGTTTACTTCGACTGCAGAGTGGTGATTCTGATTGTGATGGTGATGGTGACATGAACTCTGCCAGAAGCGATCGAGTACTGTCATCAGATTCCTGCAAGCAGCATTATGTGTAGATATTTATTTATTTGTTTGTTTGTTTGTTTGTAGTCCTATACAACAAGACTTAAAGTCTTATAATTATAGTACAGGATGTGCAATTTGTTACAATTGTATTATTAACGTGTCATACAACAAAGCAATAGTTTCGTAGTGCTATAGATGAAATAAATAAAATCAATTTTTAGTTCGGAAATTAGACACAATGTTACATACATTAAGTACACTCATAGAAAAATGTATTTTCATACTGATGACAGCATGTCATAAAAATTTTAATATCAATATTATGCCAAACGACATCGAAGATGTAAAACTTGATATTAATCTGATGACAAAAGTCAATAGAGAATTTCGGCACAAATTGAGTGTCACCAATGTGAAGACTGCTGTGACATCAATTGTATGGTGCAAAATGTTAATAACTTTTATAAGTTTTACCAAAAGGAAAGAAATAAAACTGTGTTAAGTTTTATTAATTATAATTATGTATATTTAAAAAAACTTATGGTCTAATTTATTATTTTTGTGTTTAAATGTATTCCTAAACGGTTGCAATAAATGGCATCATATTGACGTATATTTGCCATTACTGCAGTAATTTTTCATAAACATCATATTGATGACACTGGTAATTCTACGTAACTTTCTTTGATATCAAAGAACGGAACAAAACAAACATGCTAATCATATCTATCAGGTAACCGCATTTATGCATGTTTGCTGTTTAGTCTACAAAGAAATATATTTTTTATTATTACTTTATAATTTTTTTAATTATTTTGTTTTATTAATAAAATTTTTCTTTAAAATAATTTCAGTAGTTTTACTTTTTCAATTCGAATAATTTTTTTGTGGAAGTCATTTCTGTAATGTTAGTATACCATCGGATAGCTGAGTTTTTAGCATCAAATTCAATCGAAGTTGTTGTTTAGCTGATGTTAGTTTGTCAGTGTATTGATAATACTTTGCGATTGCATTTATTTCAATTGGTCATGTCGCTGAAGCTAAAGTTTCACCATATTGACGTACGAGTAATCATGGCTTCGGTGTCAGAATGACATGGCATTCATGTAACAATTGTTATATTTATCGCTAATAACAATTAGAACACCTTATGTAAAATTTGACATCACCGTGATGAAAAGTGTCATGGGGTCACAAACAATGTTTTTTGTCATCGTATTCATGTTAAAATACATCATAGCTATAATGGTTTTTCTGTGAGTGTAATATTTCGTTGCTGCTAAACAACTCATCAGTAGACTTGAACAATCTAAAAAGAATGTTTGAAGCCCAACTACTTGTACCAAAATGCTCATGAACAAAATGAAAATTAGAAATGCTCAAACAAACTTTTTATACAGAAAGCAATTTACGTCTTGCAACACCTTTACTTTTTATAGCACTTCCTTACAGACGGCTGACTATAGACGGCTGAAGAAAGACAGAAAGCATTAAGGTCTACATCTTTTAGACCTAAAGTAATAAATTTTAATTGGCTCTTATAGCGAATAAATAATTAAGTTTATTATTAAGTAATATTTTTCAATAAGACAAACTATTTTTAACTTTGACCATAAAATTTATTATTTGGTTTTTTTCGATCCCTGTTTTCATATTTTATAGGCCATATTCATAATAATTATTGTAAGTTTATTAAGCTCTTATTTGACGTATTTCTACGGAATATTTATCAAATAAACGTGTAATAAACCTTCAATAGTTTTTATGAATATGGATGTAAATATATATGTATATAGATATCTTTATGTAAAAAAAAAACAATTAAAATTTCAAATAAATTCAATGAGCATTATATTTTTAAAAATCAAAAAGATAGCCTAATAAAATCAAGAAGAAACCCTGTTCAAAATATCACTAAGATTTGGTAATAAAATCAAGTAGAAAAGCTTCTTAAAAACACACAACAGGACAGCTTCATAAAATCAAGGAGTAACCTTTTTTTGAAAAAAATAATAAGAATACCTAATAAAAACTATAAGTTTCGTACTTGGTCTTTACAATGAGGGGTTTTTCCATAAAAATAATAAGGAATTTTTTCTTAAAAAAAATAACCATATATCTTATTGATTTTGTTCTATTTTATTAGGTGTTTACCAGGCATTTTTCCTCTGTTTGATACTACCTCAAGGCTGGTGCGAAGCGCTTAAGGCAATTTACATGTATGCAAAATAATAATTGTTTCTATACGTTAAGTAATTGTATGGATTTATGTGGAGAAGTCTGTTCCAAATGATAAATCAAGCTCTTGATTTTGTAAATATTCTTCAAAAAAGTCTTCATCCATTTTAACTATGCTAAAAGCTCTGCAGCCAAATATATGTATGATTATCAATTTTAGTTTTCGTTGACGGAAGAGAGTCTATACCTACTAATAGTGAAAACACCTGTCATAGTAAAAAAATTGCCACACACAGAGAAAAAAGCACCTAATAAAGTAGAACAAAATCAATAAGATATCTCTATGGTTTTTTTTCAAGAAGGATTCCTTATTATTTTAAATGGGAAAACCTTATTGAAAAAACAACAATTAATGAAATTAAAAGATGATTTACGTGTGCTTATATAGGAAACTAATAAAACCAATAGGGAAAAATTAATAGGATAACCTAATAAAATCAATAAGAAATACTTATTGTATACAATTTACAAGAAAACCTAATAGAATCAATAAGTTCTTCACTATAGAATTTGTTTTGGTACCATGCAAATTGGAAATTGAGTAAAAACAAACGTGAGTAACAAGATTTCTTCTTGGTTTTATGTGTTTTTCTTGTTGAGACAATTAATAAGATTTGCAACATGGAAATAATAAGAAATACCCATAGAAAAATCTTCTTTTCTCTCTGCTGGGATACCCCTCAGCCTAAAAACGTTTCAAAGAGAAAATCTTATTGAATCTAATAGGAAGTTTTCGGTCTGTGCATATTTCTTTGTGAGCTGCTTACTGTTGTGCGGAAATTTACATAAGGAATTTAGCAACGTCTAATTTCTTAAGACCTCTGTACCGGCCTTTAAGTATTACATGATGTCTGCTAAAGTTTTGCGTTTCCGCCAAATGTTTTTAAGTACACACATTTAACAGTATTTTCGAACCAACTGATGACTAATTAGGCCATGCTTCTAGTACATTTAATAAAACACCGGAAAAGATGCAAAAAATTCCGCCTATACCCAACTTGATTTTACTCTTGCCTTCGAAAATATATTTTAAAAAAATATATTATTGTAAATCTCCTTGTAACCCACACAATAAATCAATCTAATTTAAAAGTTCATGCCCAACTCTCATCAGCTTATAGTCCCAATGGCCAACATTCGCTCTCCATAAATTTAATATCCAAAGCAATTTACAGTTATGAAAATAAGTGTAACATAACCGCAAAGCAATATTCTTCTTCTCGCACACGAATTACACTCACACAACCTTAAAGTCAACGTAGCGACAATGAAAAATAAGCATGGCAAGAAAATGCTGCAGAATATGATGAAGTAACTTGAATACCACCGCCTTGAAAACTTTCATTTCATACCCCCTGAGGACACTTAAGACTCAGTTGATAGTTATGACAACAGCAGCCAGGAATGGCAAGTATTCAGGCAGTAAGTGGAAATACGAAATTAAATTGTCCTTTTTGAGAAAAAGAACTACACAACTTAAAATTAAACACAAAGGAAGTGTAACCAAGAAAACGGCAACAACAAATGCAACAACAACAACAAAATATATAAAAAAACGAACAAAAATCCTAAAATCCGATAAAGTTATAGGTAGGTAGTATATACTTTACAGACTTTTATTCAAATGAGAGAGTATTTATTATGAAGCTTTCTACCAAGCAGCCATATTGAAAATTAACGTTACAAGAACAACAATAGTCATAACCTTTGCGGTCTCAATTGAGCACACAAAACAAGAGAATAAGCAGAATACACAGTTTTCCATGCTGTGTAGTTGAGTGCTTCCCACAATTGGTTGTTTGTCAAAACACTCAAGGGTGGAGTTTACCAGTATGTACTCAACAATAAATTTAGCTCTTGCATTCTCTCTCTCTCTCTCTGGTGCAACCTATTAAAATGAGGGGAAATACTCTGCCAGCATATGAAAAAGAGCAGGTGGTGCTAATGATTGTTGTCTGCACTGGGTATGATGAGTAGACCAGACCAAGTGGAGATTAAGAGCATGTGTATAATTTAGTACTTCGTATTGTTAAAGCTTTCCGGAGTGCTGTCATTACAGTATTATGCGTAAGTATGTAGTAATAATTTCACAGTACACAACGAATGCAACACAGCAAACAAGTAAGTGCTCTGCCAGAGGTTATTGAGTTGTGAAGCTGTTAAACATCTTTCGTTTTTTAAACAAGTCGTAATCGCAAGTAGCCACAGCGAGTATGTCTGTAACCATTGTCTTTATTTTTTGCTGTATACATATAGGTAACTACATCAGGGATTTTCCTTGCTAGATCTTAAAAAATTAAGAGTAACTGAAAAGCACCTAGATGGTGATGGGGCATAAATGATGAGCGTGCTGAGCTTGTGGCAAATAGACCAACAGAATATTCACCTTAAAGTGGAGGAGAGTGTGTTTGCCGTACATTTAAATTATAATCACGGGGAAACAATTAGCACAATATGTCTGCCCCTCTAAAGAAGACAAATAGAAAGCTAGCACGTTTCCAAAAAAAAAATGTCAAATAGTAAAATCTAATGGAAGTTGGTCATATATTTGGCTTCTCTAGAAAATCCTGTGATTAGTTAAGACGATAAAGGCAAAATTTGTGAAAGTATTAAATGTGTATAGAAGACCTTTTCGGAAAGGAAAATCGTGACTGACATAAGTTACTGACGTAACTGGGGATCTTTCTTATAAATTACACAAGGGAACAAAATTTAACTTTCTGAGTGTTGTTTGGAATTCTATAGCAATTTTTTTTTTACTAATTTGAGGTCGCTGATTTTAAAAATCGCGATTTTTGTCAATTTAGTTATCTCAGTAAATCGTTGAGAAAATCAAAAGTTATGCACCGATCTTAATGAAATAAAGCTCATTTGATTCAAAATATATTAAGCTAAATGCGTTAAGACCAACATTGTGACTTTAGTTGCATTATTTTTGTTTATGAATTTTTAAATAAGAATTTTTTTTTCTTATATAAAATTGTTATTTTTTTTTTTTTCAAAACTACAACGATATCTCTGAAACTACTCGTTCAAATTAAAAATAATGTAGGCACGGATTAAAGATAATTTTGCTGACGAATTTCAATATTTTTTTTAACTGAATATTGTGAACCGTTTTCAAGTTATTTAAATATTTGTAATGGAAGCGCCATAATTGCAGACATAACGGTATATCTCAAAAAGTTGAGCTGATACAAAAAAACTAAATGCAGATTTGGATTCAGCGTCCCAAAGTACCTTTAAAACAATATTCAGTTCTTAAACAACAAACACCTTGTTCCCTTGTGTTATTTTTCTAGGGCAGCTTTGAAGCTTTTCCTGAATTTTTTATCCCTTATTTTTTACTGGGACATCATCGGATCCTCCCACTTTTCGTTATTTGTTTTTATATTTTCATATAAACCTTACAAAATGCTGGGGTCTATCGTTTCGAAATCGAAAGTTCATGTTCTATCCCCTATACGATATGTGTATGTTTGTAAATACATACATACATATGTACATACAAATACATATTAGTGTTGAAGCTTCATTTACTTGTTTCATGTTTTATCTATTGTTCTTCTCCCATACAACTCGCTGCTGTAGTTTTAATGTGTTTTCTTTTGCTCGTTGATGGCCACATCAGCCATGCAATGATGCACAGATCTGCAGTCATTTACCGTTAGAATGACAGCCATTTATGGCAATTAACACTTTAGCTACTTAATCCGGTTCAATGGCTGCTAAAACGAAAGCGAAAGACTTCATTATAATGAAACTAAAATGATTGGTTACTCAAAGTACACTAAAAAACATGAGTTTTTGAGGTTTTCAAAAAAGAAAGAATCGATCTAAGTTGAACTAATTCCAAAAAATGTTTAAGGATATTATTGGCTATCATAGCGGTATATTAGAGATGAGGACACACACCGAGATCTCAATGTCAAAACAGTATTAAACACACAACTGGTTTAACATAATATTTTAAATACGGAACTCAGGCAGTTGTCGGCGAATGAAGCCCTGGCACCCACAAGATTTAAACGGTGTGAAACATCGGAACTAGTTAACCATTACTAGAAGGCCCAAGCTGCTGCTTAAAAAAAGAGAGAAAGTGATTTTTATATGGATATCATATTTTTATTAACATACTATATAAGTTATCTTAAATATGGATTTAAAATAATTAACACCCCAAATAAGTACATCCAATTACTTATTGTCACCTCGCAGACAGGTGTTAATGGGTTAATGAAAAAATATATTATTTCCTTTTTTTATACAATATGCCATTTATTTCTTTTACATATATTTCCTGTTTCATTTGTTTTATTTTTAATTTTGCTTCTAACGAGATACAAACCACAACCTCTCGGCTGTTGATCATACATCGCTGGGCCATCACAACAGTTAACGGGTGCTTAAAATTTAAGGGCAGATTTTGAATACGAGTCCCACCTCAATATTAAGCTTTTATCTGCATTTCATTTGCACATTTCTCAATTGCAGACGAACTCAATTTGAATCATGGAAAATGCACAATCAAGCGATGCATTAAAGTTATTCAGACTTAATAGCGGTATTCACACCGAACTTGTTAATTTGTTACTCGGTAGTTTGTTAATTTGTTAAAGTTAGCAACTGTAAACGACCTCCCCCTCTTCAAACGTTGTTAGTCTGGTAACTTTCGTAGCAAGCCAGCTGATTTATTGTTCCGACACAATTTATTATTCTGAAAAAATTAAACATGCCACGAGAAAGTGTAAAAAAATAAATGTAAACCATTTAATTACTCATGCTTTCTGAAAATACATATACCTATGTCATTGGCATAATCTTATAAACATATAAAAAATAGTGCTACCACAACACAAAATCCAACAGCAATTTATACTCCACTTCACTCCACTATTTTGTATTTTTGTTCGAATGCGCTTTTTCTTTTGGTTATCCACTATGAGAACAGTTTATGATTTATTAAAATAAAATAAAAAATCATTTAATTAACATATTTCCTCTCAATATGCACAAAAATTGCCAAAACACAAATATTTTTTTTAGAAATCAATCACAAATGACTTTTATTATTTAGAAACTGCAACAGCTGATTGTGAGTTACCAACTAACAACTACATATTTTATCAGGGATGCCGTGTCGTTAATTTGTTAAATGTTAATCCGGTAGTGCGATAAATATACAAAAACAAAATACGTGTAAGAAAGTAACTATTAACGATTAACAAACTAACAAGCTCGGTGTGAATACGGCTATTATGAAAATGGATTTTCACATCAAGATGCATATCGCTCTCTTTGCGATATGCATCTTGACGATCAATTCAATCGCCCAGATCTTCGTACAATCGAAAGAATCGTGCGAAAAATTGAGCGAACCAGGTTTGTAGGTGCTGCTAAAGCACCAGTTCATACTTGTACAGCTCGTACTACAGAAAATATTACTGCTGTTTGCGAGAGTGTGGTTGAAGAGTCGTTCACCTCAATTCGTTGTCGTGCCCAATAATTGCACCTCTCTCGTTCATCGATGATCAACATTGTGCATAAAGACTTGCATTTACACGCTTACAAGGCGATACAAGACTTCTACAACTAAAGACTCTTGACCATTCCAAGCGTCGTCAATGGTCAGAATGGTGGCAAGAAATGGCAACAGATTTTCGAAGAGAATCATTTTCAGTGATGAGACATATTTTCAGCTCAGTGGTTTCGTCAATAAGCAGAATTGCCGCATTTAATTGAATGATAGTCCAAGAGTGAGTGTCGCAAAACCAATGCAGCCATAAAGAGCACAGACTACACAGATATCCCAAAAGTGACGTTTGAAAAGTGGCCACATTATTCGTTTGGGGGCCAGTCAGAAGTGAGCAGTACAGGAAATCGTAGCAATATGAGTGTGTGAGACTAACTAGTGTACACAAAAACAATGAAAAAATTTTGTTGTAAAGTGTCTGGAAAAATATTTGTTTGCTTGCAAAGCTGTTTTTTTTGCATCAGATTTGCACTGAATTTTTCTAACCAAAAATCAAATGTAAACAAATGCGTAGTCAACCAACAGAGACAGCTATATAAAAAATGTTCATGTTTGCTGTCCTTCACTTGATGCTCCAGCACCGCAAGGCTGCCACTTTCATGAAATTTTACCGAAAATTGGTAATTTTTGTAGTGCGGCAGAGCTGGTGACCCTTCTGGTTGTTTTGTGATAAAGAGTGACTGCTTGATGCAGTTTGTGGGCTGGTGGTATATATCATCGGGCCGTTTTTTTTTTTTTTTTTTTTTTTGCAAAATGAGGCCGGTCAGGCAGTTACTGTGAATGGTGTTCGCTGTCGTGGGATGACCCGAATCAGAAGACATTGAAGTAGACGATATGTAGTTTCTGTGCCAATTGCCACACACGAAACAATGGCTCTTTTGCGCCCTACAAATTCAATGGCTGCGGTGTCTCACGTGGTGGCGATGTCAATTGGCTGCCAAGGTCATGTGATTTGATGGCGTTGGACTTATTTCTTTTAGATTATTCAAAAGAGAAGGTGATAGAACCAACTACTAGTGAATTCCAACATAGCAACAATTTTTTATTTCCAGTTAATAAGTCTTCCAGGGCTTGAACTTGATGCATATTAATAATTTTATAAAGATAAAGAGTTGTTTTGTTAAGTTGCATTTAGAAAGTTAAAGTTTTGGTTCCCTAATAACAAAAATTGGTACTAATTTGAAAGCACACTATTTTTGCTGGGAAGTGCTCACCATATTCGTTAGTTAGTCGTGACAAAAGTTGGCCATCGGTTGCCCTAACTAATTTAATAATTGTTGGAATCATATATTTATTACAATTACAATGCCATGCTAATGAACATGAATAGGTTTCTTAGATTCACAAAGAGTTTATAGCCGGGATTTACAGTCAACTTAAATAATCAGCCCAATCATGAATATTCTCAAGGAATTTTATTCCTAAGGCAAATACGTTTCTCGAGAAAAAATTCCTCCAATCATAAATTACCTGAGAAAGAAAAAAATAAAAGTTGGTGATATCGATTTTTGTAGGAAAAAACAAAAAACATGTTTTTAAAATACCTAGTTTTTCCTCCGCCGACTATTTTTCTCCTTCGATGTGGCTAAAATAGGGAAGGTAAAAAAAAAATTCCCTAAGGTATTTATCAACGTAATAAGAGGAATGGGAAAAGAGAGAAAAACTGTCACGGAATTATCATTCATCATTGGGCTGAATATTTTGTTGAGCTTACCATTTCCCAAACAATATTTTTTCTGGCGGTTAAAAAATTCAATTTTTTTTAAAGTGTTCATTCATCAAGTGTCGTTCAATTTTTAAATTTTTATTATAATTTTACACAAACTTTATTATTCTACAATTATATGTATTTAAAATTAGCCTTTGTTAAAGCTTATACTCTTATTTCTGCTTAATTATTAGAACACCTACATACTAAACACTGTTCTATGCATCAAGTCATTATGAATTCATCACGTTTTGGCACAAAATAAACAAATCATTAAAAATCCCCATTTTACTAAAATGCTGCTAAATAAAGAACGAGTGTGTGTGTGTGTTTTTTTTTTGTGGATGCCTCAAAGAAATGAAATTAGAAAATTTCTCAGTTGTATTTGTTCAGCGGCCATTTTTTAGTGCTTTTGCTGCAAATTACCAAACATTTTACACTTAAATACTTTTGCATTTTGCTCAGTTTCCCCAGACATATTGGCTGGTCGTTTAGTAAAATTCAATATTTTGCATAATTAATTGCATTTAGCACCTTGCTGTTTTCTCTTCAATTCCATGCTGTAGCAGGGAGTGAAACATAATGACTTTTTTTCAACATCGAGCTAGTGCCTAATTATTGCACACAAAAACATTTACAGGGTGACCCAAAACTATCAAGGTGAGTTGAATTACTTATAACTTTGTAGTACACTTATTGCTGGGTATTCCTCGACCTTCATTTCTTTCATGTTTGCAAAACCGATCTCAAAAATTTAAAAAAAATTGTTGTACCATTCTGATCGATTTTTGGTACCAAAAGTTGTTTGTTTTATTTGCCTTTTAATGCCGACTTCTTGAGAAACCGGGAGGAGCGTTATCTGAGGTGCATATGAGCTGATGTATAAAATTGTTCTAATTTTACCTCTTAACACCCTATATGTACCATTCTGGCAAATTTTAAGTGCAAAACATTGTTTCGTTTGGCTTCCAGGGCCGACTTCTTGAGGTAACAGGAGGCGCTATATCTCGAGTGTATATGGGTCGATGTCAAAAAATTTTCCATTCACCAAGGTTGAAAAAAAAACATTTTCAAAACCCCAACAAGTTTAGAACTGTTTCCTGTTGTTAAGTTTTCATCCTGTCCATATGCCCCAACAGTGAGAGTAAGCCCCAATTTTTGACTTAGATTTTAAATGCCATTTCAATTTAAATTTGATTTAAATACAAAATTGAGTCAAACAGTTGCTATTTAAATCAAACTTAAACGGCCTGCCGTGCCCATTTAAAATCGATTTAAGTTTTTCATACTGCCATATGATTTTGACAGTTTGGTTTTGTTCTGCAAATTAAGAAAATTGTACATGTTTTTTTTTTTATTTCATAATTTGATTTTTTATTATTTCCAGAAGGTAATCAACTTCTGTGGCAGTGAAATTGGGAGTCCTTCTATCACTTTTGGTACTCATTTTAATAATTTTTACATAACAATTTATTATTTTCTGAACTTTTCACAATTTCACTTGCATCCAAATTTGTTTAAACAGCTGTTTTCTATTGAGTTATCGATAATTTTTTGACACTTACATTGTGCTGCCGTACTTTTACTACAATTAATTACCAAAAATAATTTTAGACTGTAAAACAGAAAGCTATTTTAAATCCAACTTAAATTTTAAGGAAATTTTACTAATTTTGTATATAAATCCCAAGTCAAAAATCGGGGGTAAGAAACTTAAATCCATTCTATTACCTGCTTTATATAGATAATAGAACATGAAGTAGAACGTTGGAATGCATTTGCGTAAGTGTCTTTAAGTCTACGGACCAGTTGGTTGTCATCAACGAAATGTCGGCGGTATATTGGCATATTGGAAATTTAGAATTGGTTTTTTTTTCTGAAAATTTACTCTGGTTTTAATGGCCAACAATAAATTAGAATTTAAAAGTAACTTTTTATGATTATTTCCCTAAAAGTTATTATTAACTTAAACTCGCTTGGTTGTTTTGGGCCACCCTGCATACGCCGCCAAGTATTAGCCTAGGCGAATAAATTAAAGTTTTGTTGTTGTTCGACCTTTTTAGCATTTACAAGTGAGTGTTGCCATTAAAGCAATCAGCGCTTGGAACAACAAAAACATACATGCGCATCAGCGTTGCCATTTTAGCATATTCATCGTTCGATTTGTGTGCTTCCTCTTTGGAATAAATCACAACGAACATTTTCAAAATGTAATAAATAATGTGTTAGCCTGTTGTGGACCGAAGAATAAACACTTGATTTAAAATTTCGAACCATATATACCCCTATTGAAAAAAAAGAAATGTTCCCCCGTTAGGAACGAAGTACCTTACGTTTTTTTGTTCATCTTTGAATGTAATACAAGGTGAAATCTGTATGTTTTATTTTGTGTTGTTTTTGAAATTTTTAAATTTTATATGCTTCTTAAAATTTTTGGAGCGTTTTATTTTTTTTACTTTTGACACATGCAGTATTTTTTTTTGTCAATCTGCTACAAAACGAAGAAAATGTTTCAATATTGCTGTTTTTTGTTGTGACATACTTTACTTTAGCGACATCTATCAACTGATAGTGTCCGTTTTCACAACTAATTAATATTTATTGGTAGGTGTCTCCGCTGCTGCCACAATTGTTTGTCGACAGACACACCAATACATATAAATAGCTCACACGCTTTCGTGGCGATTTCTACTAATCTGCACTACCAGCAAGCCGCGTTAAGGAACTTCGATCCAAAAAAAAAACCCGTAAACATGAATCACTTCATGTAAGTGATTTTTTTTTTGAAAATTTGAAATTAACAACCAGCTGCTGGGAAAGATGTGAAAAGTCCATCCAAGCAACAAACACTAACAAAAGACACAGCAATAATAATTTAAATTTAATAGACTAACCGTCTAATTCATAAAAATTATAACAGGTTTATAAAGCTCTTGTTTGACAGATTTTTCATACAAATATGTCAAATAACAGTCTTATAAGCCTGTAATAATTTTTATGAATTAGGGGGTCAAAGTATAGCTGAGGATATTCATGGCAGTAAGGAAAAAATTAGTTGTTCCTTAGCTAATACGAGGGTTGATTTTATGTTTCGAGATTTGGCAAACCTAGTGTTGCAATCTGGCAACTCACAGCTCTATCATTTTTGGAGTACTCAGAATGCTTTGACATACGATCGCTATTTGTGTTGCTTACAGTAACTTAAAAGATTCATCTCGAAGCAGAAATGGAATTTTAATCGTGAACATTTTCATGCCATTATTTTTTACAACATTCGACATGAATGAATTCAGCAAAACAGATGAATTTAATTCAATTTTTGCCCGTGAAACTCCAACGATTTGTTTGCCAGTTGTTGGTGTTGCAGGAAATCAGGAAAACCAACCGTTGAAGACAAATCTCGCTTCACAACTGCCACTTTGAGCACCTCACTTGGCACCGAAGGACTTTTATTCGCGTACGTAAAAAACAAATTGAGAGGTCAGTGTTTTTCAACACCTAAAGAAGCGGTTGGTTGCTGCATTCAGAATGTATATTTCGGAGTTGCCCCAATCAGAGTGGCAAAAGTGTTTCTACAATTAGTTAAAACGCCTGCGAAAGTGCATTTTTAATATTTGTATCTGTTCCTTAGTCTCGAAATATAAAATGCAACCCTCGTAAGTGTCTAACTGAAACATTGTTTATTCCTATAATTTATTGCCAAGATCTTTCTTGATTTGAACTTAGGTCCCTTTATCAAAATAACTAATAATTGTTTAAACAACAACAAATTCAACTTAGAAAAATCAAACATAATAATTGATAATTTTTTATGGGCATTTCTTATGACTTGTTCCTCACAAAAATAAATACAAATGTTTTTGTGTCTAAAAAAGCCTTGTCGGAAATCAAGCTAACTTTAAGCTAACTTACAACTAACTATTTCACAACAGGTACTGGTTGAGGGTTGGATTACTTCTAAATGCAAACAACTGACTATTTTAACATGGTGAAGTCCTAGGAAGTGGTCAATTGTCCGACGCTGCCTTACTTTTCAACTAACTTAAAATTAGCTACTTAAAAGTCAGTACCCACAGAAAAAATGTACAAATCAAGGCTGATTTTACATTTTTCGGTGGTAATATTTTATTTTATTAAATTAAATTTCATCCTACTTTTTCTTTTTTGTTTATCCTCTGGTGGGAATCGAACCACTAAGCCTCAAGACTGGTGAGCAGCCATGTTATTATTTGAATTTTGGGTTAACTCTGCACTACGTTTCAGCTAGCTTATAGCCAGTACACAAAAAGTGAATTACAAATCGATTATATTGTAGCTAATTTGAAGCTAGTCCATAAAAGTTAACGTAAAGTTAATTATTTTAGTAGTCGACTACTCAATGTCCGACAGAGAGTTTAACCCATTTCTGTTTAAAATACTCATTTGCAGACACCTTCTTTATAAAAATACCTTTTTTTTTGTGATACTTTTCGAAATTTTCAAAATGCTAAGCAGGATATAAGTGCATAATAACACAAAATTTTATGTTTATCTCTTCCGAATGCAGATAATTTCAACGTTTTGCTTTTGACTATTTCTGGCAACACTGTTTGACCCTCCATGGAGTAGAAACTAACGCGAAAATCGTGCACAAGTATTAAAATTTTTGTTTTCTAATGAAGCGCATCGTTTTACTTTCAAACACCACTAATTTTGTGGAGGTGTTTTTTGGCAAATGTATTGGTGTGTAATTTCATGTTCAATTAGTACAATCGGCCGTATATATGTATGTATATATAAATGTGTGTGTTCATGGGTGTACGTTGGTGTGGTTACATTTTTCTAATTACTTAACTTGTTAAGAGGACTTGTTTGCCTACGGTTGCTGGTCGTTCGTTGGTCGCTGTTTTCCAAAAGCATTCTAATGATGATGGCATTTTGTTGGCTCATTATTTCGACTGTTTGTTTATGTTTAGTTAATGCCGCTTGGTGTGGCGCGCAATTGGCAATTGTAAATGAAAAACAAACATACGAAAAGAGACAGCAAATAGACAAGTTAAAGGTATTTTCTTCACGAGGCTTTTGCATATTGAAATTATGGCAAGTTCATGGTTGAAGAAGGGAAAATAATTATGAAATATTGTGGTGGCAACAATATTATGTTTGACTTCATTATTTTAAGGTTTTATACCTGCCGCAAATACGACTTACCATACGAGGGTCCTAGTTCAGTTTCTTGTTATAATTGACATTAATTAAAGGTTTAACTGGCATTGATTAAATTTTTTGTTATAAATTTTACTAAATGCCAATTAATCCATTTACAGTGTAACTTCATTTTCCTATCCATGAACTAATTTTTAGCAATAACTCATTTGGCTTTAAGTTTAAGACATAAAAGGCTCATGCAAAAAGAAGAAGTATCTTGTGACAAACCCTACCGCGAAATATTCTTCAAGGCGTATTCTTCAATAGCTGGTGAAAAAAGTCGGTTATCATATGACCACAACGCTCCCAATTGACGGTGACAGTCGTTCCACAGTCGTTTTCGCAGAAGTAAGGTCCAATCACACCTTCGGACCAAAAAGCGCACCAAACAGTGACTTTTTCTGGATGTAAGGGCCACTCTTCAATTACTTGAGGATTCTCAGAACCGCAAATACGACAGTTTCGTTTATTATCATACCCACCGAGTGAGAAATGTGCTTCATCACTGAAGAAAATTTGTTTTCGAAAAATCGCCTTCCAACAGGGTTGTTCAAGCACCCATTCCACGTGTCTACGAAGTTGTGAATGGTCAGCTGGGTTCAGTTGTTGTGTGAGCTAGACTTTATATGGATGAAGGTGTAGATCTAAATGCAAAATACGCCATAATGTACCTGCCGTAAGATAGTCCTCATTCCTGAGAACGACGAGGAATCGACACATTCAGGTCTTCGGCAACATTTTCACTTACAGCAGCGATATTTTCAGCGGAACGAGCGAAACGATGATGCACAGAGCGTACGATATTTGTAACTGCTTCAATCGCTTTAAATTTCTTCACAATTTCGCCAATTGCTTGTGTAGTGGGACCATTATGTAAACCATAATCTCATCTTAAAGCACGATATGTGGCTGTGGCAGAATCACCATTTTTGGGTAGTGTGTTTTGATAATTTTTATGCTCGGTGTGATAGTTAAGCGATCCATTTTCGTCAATGTCAAACATTCAACTGAGAAAAAAAAATTGGTTTAACAACTTAGTTTGACAGATGTCGAATTCCAGTTCCATACTTTTGAAACCACGAAATGGGTTATTATGTATCTTTTCAATATGATTATCTCAAATATATTTTTTTTCTAAGTGTAATCACCAAGAAAAAAGACAAAAAGGTGTTCATCGTAAGTGGGAAAAATTAAACAAAGAAATTGAAACTGGAACCATCTAAGATACAGCGCTAAACTTTTTTGATTTTATCAAAACTTTTCTTTAATTCATTTGCAGCTTAAACTTTAATGTAGCGAATCAATGAAACTTGATTAAATTTAAAAGCAGAAGTTTGGCAACGTTGCACAAAACCTGAAACAGCTGGGACCGGATTGCCGGATTCGATGGCAGTTTAAATCCTTCTTTGGCAAAATAGTGAGCCATTTAGTATGGACGTTTTGCGCCGTTTGATGACTGAGTTTTCACGGCTAAATTTTCTTGGTTTAAATGCGGCTTAAGCATTCATTGATTTAATAATTTACTTGCCTAAACGTGATAAGCTTGCACTGAGCTTTTGGGCACAGGAATTATATAAATACGAAAAAAGATTGTAGGTTAGGTTAGGTTAGGTTGATTGGAGGGGTTTGCTTGCCCATGTATTGCGACATACACCTAAGCCAGTGTAGGCTTGTTGTGTGCTCCGTGGATTTAACCGTGATACACTTTGACCCATAGGTCTATAGGAACTCCGTGTCATTCACAAAGTTCCTTAACTTCCTCCAGCATATGCCCCGTAATTGGGTTATGTCTGGTAAGGTGTCTCTCACAAGATGTCGGGATCGTATTTGTGAGAAGGCGGGGCACTGGCATAAATAGTGCTCTAGAGTCTCGCTCTCCTCCCCACATGCTCTACATTCATCTTCTCCCGCTATTCCCATGCGGTTAAGATGTGCCAGTAGTTGAGAGTGGCCTGTAATGACTCCCATTAGTCTACTTAATTCGGGCTTGCTAAGTCTTAGCAGTCCCCCTGTCTTTTCCTCATCTGGATCCCCCCATAGGATTTTTGTATTGCTTCCCACAGTTTCATTATTCCAGAGAGTTAGATGAGCTCTATGAGCCCAGTTCTTTAGCTCAGATTTAACTGCATCGAAAGGTTTCGCGCATACCAAGCTTATGTTACTTAACTCTCTTGCTCTTGCAGCAAGTGAGTTTGCTCTTTCATTTCCAGCTATTCCCGCATGCCCTGGCACCCATATGATGCGCAGTTCACCACGAGACGAGTAACTGTTAATAGCATTTTTGCAATCCCAAACTGTTCGTGATTTAATCCGCTCAGCTGAGATCGCCCTGATGGCCATTTGGCTATCCATGAATATATTCACAGATGCTGGCCTTCCCATTTCATTGAGCACCCTAATACACTCCGTTATTGCCCGAATTTCCGCCTGAAAGACTGTGCAAAAGTCCGGCAGACGAAATAACAGTTCCGTGGTATTCCCTATATAAATACCAAGCCCCGTTTTTCCCCTCGCCCTTGATCCATCCGTGTAACAATGAAGATTGTAAATTTAATCATACAACACCAAATCAAAATATCATCTCTTATTTAACTTTCACACAATATCATAACTTTAATTTGAATTAGAATATTTACATACACACTTAACATAATTATAAAATATTTCATATGAAAAACATAATTGTATTATCTATAAAAATTAAATGTAAAGCGCACATTTATTTATAAAAACATACATAAATATTTCAAATTAATATACAATTGCAGATACGCTCGCTCTCTATTGGTAAATACTTCGCATGAAGAGATGTGTGTGTGTGTGTGTGTGCGAGTTTGCCAGTTTGCCATAATAATTAACGCACATTGACTTTAGACGCTCATTAGTTTAATTAGGATACAAATTAACGAGCCTCATTGAAACAAATAAATGAACGAGCGCGCAACCAACCGAATAGCCAAATGAAAGAGTCAGCAAATACAACAACACTCAATGATATACAAACTTTGCTCGAATTACGGGGCCAACAGGCAAAATTAAATGCGTAAATAAAACTTGGCAAACTACAAACGCAACGTGCGTGTAGAACAAAAACAGACAGGCATAAAAGCAAAAAAAAAAAAAAGTAAATTAATAAAAATCAGCCATTTAAAGAATGGTTTTAAATTACATGTTTTTTTTATTTAATTGTTTTATTTGCAATCTATTTTACAATAAAAATAATAAACAAATTTGATGACTTTTAAATAACATACATACATACATACATACATACATAGAGTTTTCCTTAAAAATCGAAAAAAAAAATAAAAAATTAAATTGTACTTTTGTAATTTAGGTAGGATTTGACAAATTAAAATTTTCTACATTTTTAGGCTCAAGTTCAACCCTTGGTTTGTCACTTTTTGTAAATCAATATTATTCAAGTAAAGAAAAGCAAAAATTAATTGCTAGGTGGACAACCGGCTGTTTCTGGGTAGCAAACACCATTCATCAGCACCCTATGAACTTTGGACGTGTCAAATTTCACAATATTGGCACAGCCGCTTTAACCATTCGGCAACCAAAGCTCACGCAATTTTACTTTCTGTTTGTATACTTAATTAACATTAACCAAAGCAATGATATTTACTTTTCTTTACTTGAATAATATTGATTTAAAAAAAGTGACAAACCAAGGGTTGAACTTGAGCCTGAAAACGTAGTTTAATATAAATGTATGTGAAATTATCAAAGTTCAATAGAGATTAAAATTTTCAGTAAAATGTTACAATTTTCTATTTGCGGAAGGGAAGGTCAAGAACATGAAGCTTTTTAAGTCTCTGGATTTCATTGCTATCATCTAGCAGGTTTATTGCTAACACTTTGGAATGATTACTTAGTCTATTAAGGTATCTTTCACTGAAGTTATTGATCTCATCTTTTACCATGAAAATTCGAAGATCTGTATGCTTTTATTGCTGATCAAACATGGCACATTTGTTTAAAGTCTGAGTGTTTTTGACCGGTACGTACCTCTGTAATATCTCAACGTTCGAATTACTTGCAGTTCCCCAAAGTTGAATGCCGTATGTCCATGTGGGTTTTGGTATTGTTTTCTATAACAGAACCTTATTTTCCAAGCTCAAGCTTGATCTTGGGCCCAATAACCAAAATATTTTGCTTGCTTTTTTTTTTTTAATTTAAATTGCTCACGTTTCTTTTTGACATGCTCTTGCCAAGTGAGTCTTCGATCAAGATGAAGGCTTAAATATTTAACAGTGTTGCAGCACAGTATAGATGTGCCATTTAAATAAACAGGCGAGCAATAATTTTTTCTTAGCGTACATGTAACATGAACTGACTTTCTGTTATTCCATTTTTGAAGCCAAGGACAGACAAGACGAACAGCGGACGGACTAATACAATTAAAGGCACATGGGAAAAAATATAATTACTGACTTCTTACGAAGGTATGGCGACTAGGGACTATTTCGGACAGACAGAGTTTGGAGCTATATTTCTTTTGATATCTTGGAAATTGTGTACGATTTTTTTTACTATCCGTCTAATTCATAAAAATTATAACAGGTTTATAAAGATCTTATTTGACAGATATTCCATACAAATATGTCAAAAAACAGTTTTATAAGCCTGTTATAATTTTTATGAATTAGGGGGTATATCTAGATCTATTTTGTTTGGACACGAAACAGAAGAAAATTATGTTGTAAAAACAAGTAACGTCGTCTTGGCAGCACCCACCTCCAAAGCCGACGATCAGTACTGGGACTATGCCACCGTGTCCATTGCCTACATCAGACATGTTACCTTTGCAAGGAATTAAAATTACAACATTATTCCATTTTTGAATCCAATCTTGAAGAAGATTCAATTGATTTTGTAGCATCTCGGAAACTATTAACGGTGATTCGTTTGTGGCTAATAAAGTGTCGTCGTTTCAGTTGTTGGCATACCTGCAGTAAAAATTGTGTACAATGCTTGTCCCAGGACACTACCTTGTGGAATACCCTCGTTAATACAACCAAAACTTGAATAACTTTCATTTATGCTTACAAAGAAGAATCTGTCTTGAATATATGTTTTTAGTACCAAATCAAATGGGGCTGGGATGAGGTTTTTCAATTTATACAGGCGACCACTGTGCCAGACTCTGCCAAAACCCTGTTGAACATCTCCAAATACAGCAGAACAATACAATTTTCTTTCTAAGGCGTATGAAATGCTATTGACAATCCTATGACACTGTTCTGGTGTTCCATGTTTATGCCTAAACCCGAACTGATAATCAGGTATAATATTTTGTTTTTCTAAGATTGGCATTATAATCTCTTTAAAAAGAGCCTTTCAAAATTTTTTGAAAAACTTGACAACAAATTGATTGGTCTATAGGATGCAACATTATTCACAGGTTTGCCAGGTTTTATTACCATTATTATTTTTGCATATTTTCATTGCGATGGAAAATGGTTCAGCCTTAATATAGAATTGTAAATTGTTGTGAGAAACACAATTCCTTTTTTTTGGTTTTAAATTACATGTAAGACATTTTTTGGAAACATAAAATTATAAAACAGCATTAATTCAAATTATAATACAATCGAATAAGCAGAAAATGGACAAATTATAAAATTTCGATTTTAAATTAAAAAAGGTGGCTTTGTGAATAAGTTTTGTAATTCGAAAGCGCCAAGTTCGGTGCCACTAATTTTACTACGTAATTGGAAGGCCAGAAGACCCTCTAATAAACACAACAATTTTTATATGATGTGTGTGGCAGTCCCCCAGCCACTAAAAACATCAAAATTACAGATTCTATGACTGGGTTTCTCCGAACTATTTTTTTCTCTAAAATACAAGACCAACCTTGTACGTATACGTAACAAAAGTAAATTTTTGAATAATACTCATACTCTACTTCTATGCATTACGGCCAATACTCTGTTGGAAATTCCACGTAGTGTGAAAGCCATTTATGAAATAACCATGCAAAAATGTTGCGAAAGTAGTACATGTACATGTTCATTTGTGAAAAGGATGAAAATGTGTCCAGCAACATTGTGTTTTTGCTGTGAAATAAATGAAGCGTTTTTTGTTCGATGTGAAATTTTCAATAACAGCTGGATTTTAGTTTCAAGCGTAAAACAGTATACTTTTACAAAAAACTCAAGAGATTGCATGAGCTTGAGATATCAGATATAATATAAGATTAGGTAGTATTTTTTGTATTCATAATCATAATTTTTAAATATAAAAAGGGCTTAGAATTCAAATAAAGAAAAAATTTTAATTGGATAAATTAAAAATTCTACAATTTCAGAAACAACACAGATATTGCGAGAACGAAAAGATCATAAGAGTATGATATATATGTAGGGTTGGGGAATTCCCGGATTTTTTCTCTTCCCGGGATTCCCGGGAAAATTGATACATTTCTCGGGAATTCCCGGGAAATTTTCTACTACTACAAACAAGTAACTTTTAGTAACAAAAATTTTTTTTAATTGGTTTTATTTAAAATTATATAATGAAGTGCATATACATACATACATTTAAAACAAAAATTAATTAAATTAAAAAGCACATATAAGTTCAATTTGTGCAATAAAAAGAGACAAATAACTGTAAGGAAATAATTTGAGATCATGTTTAAATAAAAAAAAAAGAATTTTTACCATCATTTCGATAAAAAAAATAAGTTTTTAGTACGACTAAAGCATTAAGTAACTCGCTTGATGTTCGGTTTCATACTTTTGTGGCAAAATACCCAGCAATGGAGAAAACCCGTTCGCTAAACACCGATGTTGGTTTTATTGTTAGTAAAGCATTAAAAAAATTATTAGATTTTAGTTGGAGTATTGCTCGCTTCATATAAAGCAAATTCTTTTCTTAGGCAATTAGTCTGAGGAAGTTTGGGTATTTTTGGATTAGCCCTCGCATTTTCCATAGCATTTTTCAATTGAATTTTAAAACATTCCTTAATTTTGTTGTCAGATATATCAGAATCGCTGCTGGACAATTCAGAAAATGATTGATCAAACAGCCGTTTATATAGCGGTTCAGCATATAATTTTAAAGAATTTTTTAATAATTTCGTATTGACATCAGGCGTTTTTAAATAATTTAGTAATGCTATCATTTTTTCATTACGTCTTTGGCCAACTTTATCTCGAATTGACTCAGCTGTGTTTTGAGGAAATGGTGTTTCGATTATTATTAGCTGTGCAAAAAGAGTATTGATTATAGCAGCAGCTACTAAGAGGTTAGATTCTCTGCGTCTGAGTGGTGTTTTGTAAAAGTGATGTTTATGTACAAACAGCGTATTTTTAGAATGAAATTCCGTTATTTTTGAAATTAATTTAACAAAAGTTTTTTTATTGCATGAAATAATTAATTTTAAGAAAATAAAAATGTGGAGAAATAAAATATTACTGTTATAATATCCAATTAAAACATTTTCCCGAGAATTCCCGATGAAAATTTTTTCGCGAATTCCCGGGAATTCCTGAACCCCAAACCCTACATATATGACACGCTGAAATACTATTATGATTTTTGAAGTCAGCCGATTCTGCTGCAAGGAAGTCTTAGTAATTCAAATAATTATATAAAAGCGAATCTCTTGAGCGTCATAATGTTTCAATTAATTTACATACTGCAAACAAGAAAAAATTGTGTACAACTAATTTTATTAGTAATAAATTATAAAATGATGACAACATTAAAATGTTTGTATTAATGGAGGCAAAATTGTTGCCGCACATTTCAAACTCATTTGCATGAATAATTAATTTGTAAATTAAACCAAACCGAAACACATACACGAATTTATAATTAATATGCAAACAAACGTTAAAATGATAATCATGGCATAATGGGATAACTAAATTACGCATTATAGAATTTTCAGCTCATGATAAACGCATAATAATATCTTTAAAGTATCTCGTATAATTTTTATTAAAAATATTATATAGTTTCGGCTCTAACTTCATCAGCCCTGGAATTGTAACATGCGTGAACGGGTGCAACTGATACGCATTAGTGATATGCTGTATATTTTTTTTTTTTTTTTGAATTTTTGAACGTGAAACTTAATTACTTACCCCCTAATTCATACAAATTATTTCATCCTTATAAGACTTCTATTTGACATATTTGTATGGAAAATCTATTAAATAAGAGTTTAATAAACCTAAAATATTTATTATGAATAAGACCCTGCAATTCCCCTGAAAAAACATTCTTGTAAGCATTTTGCCAGTCTACTGATGAGTTGATTAGCACCAACGAAATGTCGGCGGCAGAGCGACAGCTGAAAGAGACAGAAAACATTCCAAAGTTCTATTTTTGGACCTGAATTACTAGTCATGAAATTATATTTCTTTAATAATTTTAATTGGTATATTTTAAAATAATTATTGGTTTTGTTATAATTTGAAACAAAAAAAGTAACACAAACTAACTGCGGATTTTACGTGTTGAAAAAATCGCTTCATACACACCATTTGCAACAGCTGATAGATTGGCTTGGAAAATACTTAACCATATATACAAACAAATAAGAAAAAAACAGCTTTTAGGTATAGAATTAAATGTGTGGTAAGAAAAAGTCATTGCAGCATTTGCATCTTTTCCAACAACATGCTGATGGCCACCTTCTGCTAAAAATCGAATTGTGCAGACTTGTTCAGCCGGAAGTTTTTAATAGAACTAAACGGAAAATCACATACATATATATGTACATATTTTCAAAATTGCTGATTTGTTTTTATTTTATTTATTTATTTATCTGTAGTCACTACAGTGTAGTGCAATGTAATGTGAGTGGATTCGCCCCTCGTCTGTAATGACGGTTCAGTCATTTAAGCTTTACCATATGTTATGTACTATGTGGGGTTGCGTAAGTGTGTGTATGTGCAGGGAGACAATAACAACCATTTAGTTTTATTCCTTTTCATCGTGTACATAATGTTGGCCTGGAACATTTAAAATATATCGATGTGTGTGTAAGTGTAAGCAATATATGCCTGCGCACATATACACATACATACATGCCGCAGAGCAGGCAAAGAATGCTTCGTAGCTGTTTTTTTGATGAATCTACAAATGATTGAGGTTTTTTTAAATGCATTGCATTTGTTTTATAAATGAATTAACTAAAAATGTATACGTATTTATAACACTCTTAAAGCTGGTTTAAGCCATTTATTTTGCAAAAAGGAATGATTTTCATTGAATTTTAAAAGAATTCATTATGAACTGAAAATGAATCAGCACATTCATTTCATTATTGACAATGTGTGTGAATTAGTTTATCAGGCATATAAAATTCTTGAATACAGTCATTTTATGCGAAAAATATTTGAACCAGAGTTTGAAAGCGAAGGAACTGCAATTAGTATAGCTTTCCTTAATTTTTTGTTATGTTGAGAACTGCATCAAGTAAAAAAATTTTGTTATACAGAAATATTAAAACAGATATTACTTTATTTAAATGCGAAAAACATAAACCAATAATTTAAATTAAATAAATTGATTTCTTTTATGGTGTCCAACCAAAATGGAAATAAACCAACGAAACGTCGGGAACGATTTAAATGAAAAAAATGTAATTTTTCTTTTAAATGAATATATAAACTAATGACCTTGAAATCCCATTTTGGTTGGACACCATAAAAGGAATCGATTTATCTAATTTAAAAAGGTCGATATTAATAACACATTGATTTTTTGTATGTGAGACGCTAAAGGTAAAATAAGAGACGCGTATTTTTTTATTTTTGTTTCTTTTAATTATTAGGGATAAAATTCATATAAATAGGGATTGTTGCTTTTAGGAAACATTGAGGTAAGTGGTCAATTTTTATAGGAGTAAAATCGGGATCTGCAACGCTATAGTCGTCAGAATCAAATCCATCCTCGCTTTCTTCAAGTTCATTTAGATTATCAATAATATTTTGCTCACTAAGTGGTCTTTTACGTGACATTCTAAAACATAAAAACCCCAATCAACACAACAGGTGTAAGAAAAAAATTACTCTGTATACTCTGATGTTGCCTATAGGCAACATACTGTATTTGCCAGCGAAAGCCACAGAAAATGTAAAAACTGCGCACAAACAATATTTCACAATATAATTTAAAAACTTACCTTTCCAATTTGTTAATATAACACAAGAAAAAAAAAATCAAAACTGTATATTTTTATATTTCGAAATTGTAAAGCATCTATAAATACATACACTATGTTAATTTCAGCTTTCTATCTTTTACGGCTCTTGAGTTATAGCCAATTGCAACTTTTCGTTGTATGGGGACACCTGGTAGTTTTTAACATGTTGTTGTTTTTAGCATTTGTTGTTGTAGGGCATATGTAAATACATATATTGTGCGAATTTCAGCTCTTTGTCTTTTACAGTTTAGCAGCTACGGCTAATTGTTACTTTAGGTTGTATGGGGACACCTGGTAGTTTTCAACTTAATGTTGTCTTTAGCATTTGTTGTTGTAAAGCATCTATAAATACATACACTATGTAAATTTCAGCTTTCTATCTTTTACGGCTCGAGAGTTATAGCTAATTGCAACTTTTCGTTGTATGGGGACACCTGGTAGTTTTTGACTTGTTGTTACTTTTGGTATTTTTTGTTGTAGCGGCAAGGTACAACAACATCCTGTGAAAATTTCAGCTCTCTAGCTCTTACCGTTTCGGAGAATGGACGCTGTGACGGACGGGCGTACTTGTCTCCGTAATAGGGTTCCGTTTCACTCTGATGAGTACGGAATCCTAAAAAAAACCCCCCGCAATGTTGATGTTGCTATACACTTGTTAGATCAGTGGATATACTATGTGCAACAGTGATCTATTATGCCAAATAAAATATTTCTTTTGAATTAGGGGCATCCCAACGGTATGTGGCCTGTAGTCTACACCATGATACAGAGGGATAATACATTATCAGCTATTGTAAATCGTATGGCATGACTACAAAATTAATAATAATATGTTGCTCCATTTGGAAGTAAAGCCGAACTGAGGCGCAATAAATATGTAGTTAAAAAGTAAAAAATTAATGTTTGTAAATCTAAGCATGTCTTATTATTTATAATAGTTTGAAAAACAATTCAAAAGGTTTGCTTAGATCTAAAAGAATGAATTTCAATTGACCATTATGGGAAATATTAAACTCATTTTGCATGGCATGAATGCTTTGAAAATTCAAACGCAACTCATTCCTTTGCAGCTCTGGCAAATGCTGCAAAGAAAACAAACACATCGATACAGATTGAAGTGTGTGTCGTGTGATTTTGAGAAAAACCCCTTTTTTTTTCTTTAGCACGTGCTGTAATATACATATATTTTAATAATGAATAATGACGAGACAAGCAATTTAAATAATTTGCGGTTATTGTATGCGTATGCGCAACATTTAATAATGGCATGTTAATGTCATTAAATTTTACAGCATAAAAACTTGTGTGTCATACACGGAGAAAAAACAAATTAAACAGGCGAAAAACTAGCGGCAGCAAAAGACGCTGGCATTCTTTTGTTTTACAAAAATTTACAAGCACATCAATTTAAGCCAATTGCTTTTGTTTATGCGGAAAGAAGATTTTACTTGAATTCTCCAAATTTTATTTCTTCCATCAGAATTAAAATTTTGTAACGTTTTCCTCAACAATAAGAGCAATTGACATTATTTACCATGTTGGACAAAAAAACAAAAAAATTGTTTTAAAATCCCTGTCTTATTTCGGGGTTTTTTTTTTAACACACCCCCTTGTTATTCCAGCAACATTTCCTGAACATCACCAACGACTTTATTGTCAATAACTGGAATCTAATATTTACCAACGGATCGAAAACAAATCATTTCACAACATTTGCACCGGTTGACTCAAATAGAAGTACATTAAATTGCGGTCATATAGAAAATTTTTGTTCAAACTTCACCGCCCAAGCCTTAGCAATATTTTATGCAGTTGAGTTTACTTCTAAATCCGAATTAAAATATGTATATCATTTGGACAGATAGCCTCGCATCAATAAAAGGTTTACAAAACCCTAGTAACGAATCTCCTCTTATAAATCAAATAAGAAATATTTGTATAGAACACCTTGATAAAATAAAAATAATGTGGGTTCCCTCCCATGTTGGAATAACCGGTAATGAACATGCCGACGCAGCTGCCACCGAAGCGAAACAACGTCCACTGCTGACGTTTCCAACTTGGGAAGCACATACAAAATTCAAAGACTCAACAATGGTCAACATATAACCAGGATTATAAGAATATCAACCCGTTAGGAACGAAAACCATCTTTCCGAAAAACTGTCCCAGAAAGACAACATCTGTTATAACTCGACTAAGAATTGGTCACCGTAAATTTTCCCACAAGCACTTACTAGAAAAAAATCCTCCTCCGCGATAACTGACCAACGATGCAAACAAAGCAACGTAATTCACACCCTAGATGAATGCCCCACTTACAACATACAAAGGAAAAATATCTTTGGATCCCAGCTACCCACAGATCTCTTAAAAAATATTTGTGATAAAGATATAAAATTAATCGATAAATTTATTGTTGAAACTAATCTTTTACAAAGTATATAAGTTTTTATAAAAAAAGATATCGGAGTCAATAGCCATAGCAGCTCGTACTCCTATTTTTTTTTCCTATTAATTACTATAATTTTATTATGTAATTAATGCTAAATAAATAAATATTTCGGGTTTTTTCTGATTAAAAGTGTTCATCTATTTTGCACTAACTTCTTAAAATACAAGTTTTAATAGTTTAGCGAGATTTTGATATAAAAGAAGAGGTTATCAAAACTATGAAAATGTAAAAAAACTGAGAAAAAATTTGGCACTTGTGTTGTAGAAAAGAAAATATCATTACACTTCAACAGAGAAAAGCAGTGAAAAACGCACCTTTAATATTTATAAAAAAAAAATACACGATATTCGCGTAAATATATCTCAGCTATATAATAAACAGCTACTTTAATTTAGATCTAAGAACAGACCTTAATGTTTTGGCGTCTTTTTCAGCCGTCTATATGCCGCTGACATTGCGTTAATGCTAATCAACACAGCAGTAGATTCGAAAAGTCTTAAAATAATGTTTGAAACTCAACTAATTATTCAGAAATGTCTTTGAACAAAATGAGAATCAGAAATGTTCAAACAAATTTTTAATTTTTTTAGTCTTGCAACAAAAACAAATTTGCTAACAATGTAGTTAAAATTATGTGTGCGAAGACAAATTTTAAAAATTTTTAACCACGGCACATACCTTCAAAGTTAACAGACCTCGGTTAATGTGATAACATGGCTCTGTTGAGCCCAAAAATTCAATTTTTTTGTTTTAAAAAATACATTTAAAAACAAAAATTAAAAAAAAACCCAATAAACACAAATTTTTTGTGAATTCCATTGTTGAAATTCCAGTGTGAATCGAAGTTTCAATTATATTTAAAATCCATCCTCTTTCCAGTCCGTTTGAAGTTTGTTAAAAAACAACAACAAATTTGTTTGAATCATATGTTATTTATGGTAAAAACAGGTTCGGTTTTACCTGCATCGCTGGAATTACACTGCAAAGGTACTGTTTTGTTCGAGTGTAATGCAATGGTTAATTTTGCTGGATCCGCTATTGAATTCAACAGTGTTTCAACTGTAATTCAACACTGGAAATTGGAAATCGTGACTGCATTTCAAATGTAATTATACTAGAATTCCAGCCAAAATGCTTATTAGGAATGTATTATTCATTAACACTAGCTAATATTTTCAAATTGAATTTTAATAAAACAGAATCACAAAAGAGTCAAACAAAGTCGCAAATGAGGAAATTAAAAAATAAAGGGCTTTGGTCCTTTTCTCGAAAACGGTAGGAAAAGGACGAAAAAAAATTATTGGGCATCGTTTAAGAGTCCATCTAATATAATGTCCAATAGTCAAAATGTTTGAAAGTGCGTTTTTGTGAAAAATAAAAGCATTTAAAAAAAAAAATTACCCATGAAATTTGCTATATTCGGCTGGGCCGAATCTTAAATACCCTTCACAATGATATATGTACCATCTTGATTGATTTTTGGTGCCAAAACTTGTTTTATTTGGCTTATAAAGCCGATTTCTTAAAAAGTCGGGAGATGCTATATCTCGGGTATATATAGGCAAATTTCACAATTTCTGCGGTCTTTGGGATGTAATGGGCATTAAAAACGATATGGCTAACTTTTTTAGGAAAAAAAATTTTTAAAAAATCTGGCCAAAAATACCCCGATATATCTTTATATATTTTGGATATATCTCGGCTATGCGTGAACTGATCTTACTGAATTTCTATAGCAGACCCACTACCGGGATTTAACACACCTTAGCGAAAGTATAAGGTTTCTATCTCAAACCGTTTTCTCACGACTGCACACGGACAGGCGGACATCGCTTAATCGTTATCTCTATTGATTCTGATCCAGAATATATATAGATGGTTATTTCAATGCGTTACACACGGAATCACAAACTTATATATGTATACCCTTACACATATGTTTGTGAAGGGTATAAAAAGCTTTTGTACTTTTCTCGAAAACGGAAAATAATGTAAGAGTCCATTGAAAATTTGACTTTCAGTGACACAAATTGTTTGTCTTGCATGTTTGCCCTTTACATTGTCGAGCCGACTTGAAGTACTACAAATACAAAGATTTTTTATGTAGTCAAATTGAGTTTTTAATAATTAAGCAAGGAAAAAATAAGATTAATTACATTTCGCTGCAATTATTCGAAAGTAAAGCTCTGTTTAAAGCTGATTACACTGAGGCTTGCACTAACTTTGAACAGAACTTCACTTTCGGATAATTGCGCCGATAAGTGATTTTTCCCATATTGTCTTCGCTTAAATATTTTAACCTCAATTTGACTACAAAAAAATAAAAATTTTATGTTAAAATCCGATCTGCGGTAACGACTTTCGAAATAGATAAATTCATCGTTGCTGCAGAAAGTTACTCACACATTAAAGCCTCATTGATCGCACTCTTAATTGCACAAAATCTGCCCTTTAAAATATGATTTCATTTTTATACAAAATTTTTCTTTTGGAAACTTTGGCCCAACTGAACTATTCTGCCTCCAACATAAAGAATAACCGTCTAATTCATAAAAATTATAACAGGTTTATAAAGCTCTTATTTGACAGATTTTCCATACAAATATGTCAAATAACAGTCTTATAAGCCTGTTATAATTTTAAGAATTAGGGGGTAAGTTTCTATTATAGAAATTCACCTACAGCTGGTAAACTTTTCTCTAGTTGCATAAAAACCTAAAATATTTTCTTAAACTTTCTCTGTGTAAAAGTTGAACCAGCCTGCCGCATCACTCATCAATGGAGGCCAATTAAAATAAGTGCGACAAGTATTGTTGCAAACAAGTGCTTAATATGTGCAGATAATAAGATGTCTTTTACAACTATGGCACACCCACACCGTAGTAAACATATGTGTATGTGTGTATCTACCCATACACACACACATACACACACACGTATTTATTTTGAAGCTACTCATTATAAAGGAAAGAAAATAGCGTAGAAGAAAATATGTATGTAGGTAGACATTATGAACAAACTGAACATTAATAATGTGTCTCCACTTAGTGGTTAATTATAGAAAATGATGGTCTCATTAAAAATATTATAAAAAAAAATAAATAAGAAACATAATATATAAAATATAAATAAACGAGAGAAGTATAAAAGCATAAAAAAATAATGAGAAATAAAGGAAAGTAAAATAAAAAAAAAAACAAGTAGACTACAGGCTTTTGAAAGATAAAAAAAAAATATATGTACATAAAAATTGAGAGGAAATAAAACAGGAGAGCACCTATAAAACATACACTAATACTTATAAAATGGCAGTCTTTGCATGTGCACATGTATTTAAATTACATACGAGCGTAAACATATTTTCAAAGTGCTTTGAACTGAACACTGAACTATTACCTTTCACACACATACTTAAGATTTTATGACCAACACTTTTTGTTCGGCTTTCGCCGCTTGCTGCTGCTACCGCTGCTGTTGTTGTTCATTTATTTAAGAAAAAGTTTCCAAAATCTGAAGCAGTGTGAAAAGAGGACTGTAGACCACTGTAAAACTTTACGTTGTAGTTCATTAAACAAGGAATATATATTAGAGGCTTCTTAAGTTGGGTGGTTTAATTTTAAGGGCCGCTGGTGAATGTCATTCACAACTAAACGTCAAGCCTTTTTCTGAATTTCATTTTTAGACAAAATCAATTGAAACCAAGGCAAGACACATAAACTAACAACGCGTTAAAGCCATTCAGGTTTATTATGAAAATGGACGTTCCAATCAAAATGCATATCGTGCACTTCATGATTTTTTCAGTCAATTCAATCGCCCAAATGTGCGTACAATATTAAAAATTGTGCAAAAGTTTGAGTAAACCGTATTTGTAGGAGCTGCTAAAACATCAGTTCAGGCTCGTACAGCTCATTATGAGGAAAATATTGCAACTGTTCGCGATGGTGCGGCGCAACTCGTCGTCGTGCCCAACAATTGCACCACCTCTCACGCTCGCCGTTGATTATCATTATGCATAAAGATTTGCATATACACGCCCACAAGTTGCAATTAACTCAACAACTAAAACTTCTTGAACATTCCAAGTGTCGTCAGTTATCAGATTGAAAAAGAAATGGCAGCAGTGGATGGATGATCACCTTTCGAATAAAAATTATATTCAGTGCTGAGACACATTTTCACCTCAGTGTATTCGTCAATAAGCAGAATTACCATATTTGGGCGAATGATAATCCAAGAGGGATCGTCAAAAAACGAATGAACCCCCCCCCCCCCAAGGGGGCTACTGTATGCTGCAGTGTTCCCAGGTCAATGCATTTCTTCCCCCCAGAAAAATGTTAAAACCCCCTAAACTTCAATGCTTTTCTACAAAATCCCCCTAAAAATTTCAGTGAACGTTCTGCTTTAGTTTGCGAATCACCAATATTAATGCATTGTCAATGCGGAAAATGCATAAAATAGTTAAACTTTCCCCAATTAAAAAGAAGTAAAAATTAACTGATTATATGTACATATTTTTTAGTGCATATGTTATGATTACAGGCCGTATGTATGTATATTTATTATAAATTTTCGATTTATTTGTATGCACTTATTTTGAGATGTAAGTACATATTTGTAGGCAGCTGGAAATTGTGATCTGAAAAAATTAAGTGTCTCCAAAAAAATTAAGAGTTTTTAAGTATTCTTCGCTCTTAACGTCCTTTTGACATTTTCGTAAAAAGAGTTAAAATTTTATCAAAGGTTCTTAGATCTTTTAATTTTCCCAATTCTTAAGAGAGGGTAAAAATTCAAAGTAATTACCCATAAGAAAAAAATTTATTCAACTCAACAAAAAACAAGTGCTTAAAATTATCAGTTGCAAAATTATGTACTTGAATCTACCAGATGAACATAAAATACTTCATTTAACTTTACTTTAAAAATCGTTAAAGTCTTCAAATTTATCAGTTGAAAAATCTTCCAACTCCTGCTATTTTACCGTTTAACCAAACACAGAAATCCCCTAAAAATACCCCAAAAATAAATTGTTTCCCCGTAAATTTTTCCCGAAAGAATTTAACACCCCAAATTCACCCATAAAAGAAAAAAAAACCCTAAATCTAGGGGGAAACCGCCTAAGCTGGCAACACTGGTTTGCTGGGGCTTATGGGCTGACGGCATCATCGGGCCGTATTTTTTTCCAAAATGAGGCCGGTCAAGCAGTTACTGTGAATGGTGATCGCTATCGTGAGATGATAACGAACGTTTTATGGTCCGAATTAGAAGATATGGACTTGAACGATTTGTGGTTTCTAAAGCACGGTGCTACTTGCCATGCAGATTATATAACATACAAATTAAAATACGATGAATCTTATTGATACACTGAGAAAAAAAGCTTCTTTCCTGGCATGATTTTCATCATTCTGTTAATGCATTTTTTCAATAATATCAAGCTAACGAAGCATATCCTGCTATTAATGAAGATTGTTTCATTGATATGAAATTATTATCTGACACGGAAAAAACTCCTATTAAAACAAAATGTTAGTTCTGTTTTCTTCCTTTATTAATTAGTTTTTATTTTCAAAAATTAGTTTTTGTTTTCATTATTTTACCACTCAGTTTATTATTTCTTTCTTCGTGATTCCTCTCCTGGCTTCTTTTTATAATTCCGTTTTCAATTATTTTGTTCGTTGCATCTGCCAAGATATGAACCTGGGAACCTCACGTCTCTCACGTCAGTGACTCTAATTACTAAACCATTGCGAGAATTTCAAGCAACAGAATAACTAGCTATTAGAGAAGAGCATACTTGTTTTCGTTGAAGTTTAGTACTAAATCAATCGTTTACTTTATGACAAAATCAAGAAACCAATGAATGCATAAAAAATAAAATGAAATTTTTTTTTTCTCAATTAATAGTAACCTGGGGCTTAAACTTAGTCTGGTTGAGAGTTATATAAATGTATTATAATACTCTTAATCAGGCCAAGTTCAATACCTACATGATTCCTTATGTCATATAAATTAAAGCTATGTATCTATATGGAAAATCTTCAGTTAAAACGTATTTTATATTATGTATTAATTCAGGTCCAAAAATCAACCTTTTTTACAAAATACAAAAAAGAATGATACATACATATGTATTAATTGGCCATGGAGGCTTAAATTGTATTGATATTAAATAAATAAATAAATAAATAAATAAATAAAATGAATAAAATAAAAAATATTCGCTGTCTTTTTCAGCTGTCTATATGCCGACGACACATCGTTGGTGCTAATCAACTCATCAGTAGACTTGAAAAATTCTTAAAAGTTTGTTTCAAACTTAACTACTTACCCCCAATTTTTGACTTGGATTTTAAATGCCATTTCAATTTAAATTTGATTTAAATACAAAATTGAGTCAAACCATTGCTCTTTAAATCAAACTTAAACGGCCTGCCGTGCCCATTTAAAATCAATTTAAGTTTTTCGTACTACCATATGATTTTGACAGTTTGGAGTTTTGTTCTGCAAATTAAGAAAATTGCACTTGTTTGTTTTTGTTTCATAATTTGATTTTTTATTATTTCCAGAAGGTAATCAACTTCAGTGGCAGTGAAATTGGGAGTCCTTTTATCACTTTTGCTACTCATTTTAATAATTTTTACAAAACAATTTATTATTTTCTAAACTTTGCACAATTTCACTTGCTTTCAAATTTGTTTAAACAGCTGTTTTTTATTGAGTTATCGATAATTTTTTGACACTTACATTGTGCTGCCGTACTTTTATTACAATTAATTACCAAAAATAATTTTAGACTGTAAAACAGAAAGCTATTTTAAAACCAACTTAAATTTTAAGGAAAATTTACTAATTTTGTATTTAAATCCCAAGTCAAAAATCGGGGGTTAATCCATAATTCCCATGAACAAAATGAGAATCAGAAATGTTCTAACAAACCTTTAACACAGCAAACATTTCTTTTCGTTTTTGCAACTCTTTTACTTTTCTTTGCAACCTTCTATACAACGAGTCAGCATTGGACGACGAAATGTCGTTGACATATAGACAGCTGAAAAAGATAGTAAATATTTTTTTAAGAAGTTCGTTTTTCAGTTCATAATAACATAAAAATGTAATTTAGTAGCAAATTCAATTCAAATTCAAATATCATTATAATTATTTTAATGTTACAATTATCGTAATAAAAGTGGCATGGTTCAAATTGATTTAGTCTAAAATTTAGTCTTGTCAAATGAAATGCAGAAGAACACTTGGCGTTTAGGTGTGGATGATATTAAAAAACGGCCCTTAAAATTTAACAGCAGATTTTTCAGGTAACAAGATTCCAAAAATTTTGTATTAAAGAGCACCTTTGGTCATAAAATGTACTGTTTCGGTCAAAGTTTAGTACCATTTTTGGACTGGTAAAGCTGGATAGAGAAGTTTTGTATTTGCTTGTATTGAAATAGTTTTCTTGAATCAAAATTTTCTTTCCTCGTAGATATTTTTATATGTAACTGGATTTTTATTTACTAACAAATCGCATGACATTTGTTGCAATAATGCTGTCCTGTGGCTAAAAACTATGTTCATTGTGATATTCTTAGGGCAGCGGTAATAAATGATAATCCTCACACGGATGTCACTTGAAATATTTTTTAAACTTTTAAATATAAAAACAAGCTAATAAAAAGAAAGAAAAAACAAAAAAAATTACCAAACCGAACATTAGCAGATTTTAAAATTTTAAAGGTGCTGGTAAAACAGAATCAACGCTCATACGCCATTATGTAGTATTATTTATAAGTACATACATACATACATATGTACATGGTGTAACCGTTTATCTCATACTTCAGCCATCATCAGAAAAAATATATGTATATTAAAAAAAAACAGAAAATACTCCAACAAACACTTACACCAGCACAGAAACATTTATGATTTCACAAACGATATCAAGCATATAAACCGCAAATTGGAAGCGATATTAAATTGTTCGTGCTGAAAAAAACATACGATTTTTTTCTCTTTATCATCAGCTACAACTACAACAATAATAAATTTTAGTCAATTTAAATAATATTCTACAGTAAATTGCGTACTCGCATGCATTCTTTGCTGCGAAAAAGTTCCCTTTCCCCATGTACTACTCTCATTTAGCAGAATTATAAAAACAACTCAAAAGAGTGAAGATACTGGAGCTCATGCGCATGAGAGAGAATATAATAGAGAAACAGATGGCTATTTCACTTCCTAGACAACATTGGCGCTTTCTGCTTCTTGTTTCATGTCTTTCCTCAGCAACATCGCATGTGTGCGAGTGCATTTATCTATCGGATTCATAATTGTAATGTATTTTATGGATTAAAGTAAAATACAAGTGGTAGTTGTTTGTTTGTTTGTCGCATATTGGTCTCTCCAGACAACCGTTTCAGTGTGTGTATGTGTGTGTGTGTGTAGTTGTTTGTGTATATTAAGCACTTTTTTCAAATAGCTCTCCCCATTTTCTATTATGAAGTACAAATAGTTTTTCCGTATTTTTGTTGTTTTTTTTGCCTGTTTCCCTACAAGTACTTGTGGTAAAATGAAATTGCTTTTGCCCTCTGCCTCTCCCCCAATATTGTTCAACTTCAGTAATTCACTAAATGCTGCAGTTTATAAAGAAAATAAAGATTTTTTTTTTTTGTGTGAATGTACGTACAATACAATTACAGTTAAGGGTTTCGGAATTCTACAATTTCTTAATAAAAATATGGATGCAACGATATTTTTGTGTTGCTTTTCTTTTGTTCAAGCTCAAAATCACTTTATTGTTTGCAGTAACTTTTTTGTTATTAACCCATTTTCATTACAGCTGTCAACAAAGTGACAATAAGTAATGGGATGTATTTTGTTAGGGTGTTAATTACCTTAAATAAATAAGTTATATCGTATCTTTATATAAATGTGATATACATACATATAAAAATCATTATTTTTTTCTTAACAGCAACTTGACCCTTTTAGTAACGGTTAATTAGTTAGCGAATATCGCTTAAGTCTTCTGGGTGCCAGGACTTCATGCGCCGGCAACTGTCTGAGTTCCGTATTTGAAATGTTGTGTTAAACGAGTTGTACGTTTAAGGCTGTTGATATGCATGATTTCTTTCACTGTTTTGACATTTAGATCTCCATGTATATCCTCATCGCTAATAAGCCATTCAGCGTTGACAATAGTTCGCAATATTTTGGACTGTATACATTGGTTAATCTTTATGTTCGTTGTACTAGCAGTGCCCCAAATTTCCACTCTGTACTTCCAAACAGGAGCTATGATCCTTTTTGTTTTGAATTGATAGTTGTCTGAGACTGTTGTTCAATGCCTTTTTCTTTTACGTGTTGCCTGGAGTCAATTAACATTAAGCGGTATTTTGCCTTCGTATCCAAAAGAATTGGTGAGCTATTTATTTGAACCGGTCGAATAATTGGTATTTTTCTATTAGTGTCGATTATTTGTACTGTTTTGTTTTATCACTGTTTACTTGTATTCCCCATCTACGAAGCCACTTCAACGTGTTTTTAAGCAGTTGTTGTAAATTGTGCATAGTCCAGTAACCAGGCGGGGATACAGGTAAAGCTCGAAGAGGGAGGATGAATTTTGTATGGCATAAAATAAAGTTTTATTATTGGTAAATCGCTTATTAGCGAAATAAATATATTTATCATTTATCGTTATTCCACCCCCCCACCATCTTAAATCAGCACCTGCCAGTAACTTATCGAGACTTTTTGTATGGAATATTGAACTATATAATGGCATTTATTGCGAGCATCGCAATAAAAATGTCAATCTGAATTTAGCTGATTCTCTAACTTTTGTTGCCACTACAGCGATATCTAAACGAATCCACTATTTTGTAACACTTTATACCGATAAACGGTGTCGACTAAAATTTAGCTGTTTTTTTTTTACTGCCCATTATCAATATTTAAACGACCAATATTTATTTGTTGTTTATTTAAGCCATAAAATTTGTGTAAAAAAATGTAAAAGTAGGATCCCACTATAGGCGCAATTTACTGATGGTATGAACCCAGATATCGCGCTGACTGTGACCGGTAATACGAATGGTCTTTTGCACAGCGCCAATCAATAACAGGAAGTAAAAAGTGCCAATTTTAGTTGGACACTAGAGCGCCGCCCAATATTCCCGATTGGCAGCGATATACTGATTGATACATCTGCTTCAAAACATAGAGTTATTAAACATGAAAATAAAAAAAATTAAGTTTTGGTTTAAAATAAAGTTAACGACGCACATAAACACTCCATTATTTTTTAACCCTTGTTTTCTTTTTAACATGGATGCCTTAATTAAAACGGCAACAGAAATTTTCTTTTTCACTGCATAATCCATTATAAATACGTATGTACTATGTAATTTTGAAGCTAACGAATTAATAAAACAAACCTAGGATTTGATGAGTCTTTAAACTCGGTGACACTAAAGAACGATAGTGTGCACATATATTTTACAAATTTAACATTATAATCAAAATTGTAATATGTTACACTACCCAACAGCCAAACAAACCATGAATGTACACTATATTTTTTGATGTGTTATGCTTATCTAAGTACAAAAATCATAGCAATTTAAAATTCTATGCATCAGTTTTTTTTTTTGTAAAATATAAGATTTTCGTAAAGGTTGATCCAGACCTCTAGTCATAACTTAAAAATGGCGTGTCCGATTGTATCATGTAATACGTCAAAAAATTATAAATTATGACAGCTTTAGTTTTTAATAAAATCATTTTTTGGCGTCGTTAATAATTATAATTTTAGAATTACAGTATTTTTCGGTTAATTGACGCTACGGTTAATTGGTTTCCACGCTTAATTGAACCACATGATCGGGCAAAAAAAATATTGCATACGAACACCATGTGAATTTCCTCTGATAATTAAACCCGCTTAATTGATTTTCCCGCTTAATTCGTTCAAAATTCATGTCATCAAAAATAAATTTCCTCTTAGTTTTACCCGGTTAATTGCATTGAAAAATAATCTGGCATTTTTGCACATACACATTTGACATCATTTGTGAAAAACACTGGGTGGCATCTCTACTATACACATATATGTACATTTTTTGCTGTTACTTGCATTTTTTTTTCGTTTAAGGTAAAAAAAAATTATTTTGAAAAACTTAAAGTGCACATATGCGATTTCTTTTAATTCATTAGTACATAGTTCCAATTATGCGTGATTTCTGTAATTGAGCAAACTGTTCAATTAAATAGGGTTCTTGTAATTGAACGAATTGTTCAATTAAACGGGTATCGTCTAATTGGTTCCCCGGTTAATTGAACCAAAAATTGTGCAAATTTTGATGAGCAATTAACCGAAAAATACTGTATTAGGAAAAAAAAATTTAAATATGAACTTAACTATTTATTTGCTTTAAGAGCCAATTGAGATGTATTAATTTAGGTCCAAAAATGAAACTTTTTAAAAAATGTTTGTTGTATTTTTCAGCTGTCTATATGCCGACGACACATCGTTGGTGCTAATCAACTCATCAGTGGACTTGATGAGTTGGTTAAGAAAGCTTTGCGTTTTGGTGTGTGTGTTTTTATAAAAATTTTTACATACATATTGACGAAAGTATGTACTTAGAAGCTAAAAAATGTTATAACTAACGCCCATGAACTAGAAATCGGAAATCGCAAGCAATTCGGGTTTAAGATTTCAAATCACAAAAAGTAGTTTTCTATCTAAGTCGAATTGGACTAGTGTAAAATCTTCTTGTTATGTCAAAATCTCCATTCGCCTTAATAGCTCTGCTCACTCACTCCCACAGCAGAGAAGATGGCTCATAAACAATTTTTGACATGACAAGATGTCAAAAGAATTTTTCAAGTCTACTGATGAGTTGATTAGCACCAACGAAATGTCGTCAGCATATAGACAACAAACATTTTTTGAAAAAGTTCATTTTTGGACCTGAATTAATACATTTTTATCATACATGCATAAATGTTTCTTAAATATTGCACAAAATATTACCGGAGATCGTCCATCACTCATACATGCATAGTTGAGTTTAATGAAAGCAGAACATTTTAATGACATCCAATTAGTAAATCAATGCAAATGGCCCTGTTATTCTTCTTACACAAGAGAGAAACAGAAAAAACACTATTTAAATTTTTTTACAAAAATAAATAACACATTAATTAATTAGCGAGTGACTTGAGGTACAACGACAAAAGTGAATGAGTTTGTGTGTGTGTGTGTGTGTGGCTGCCAAAAAGACTTGGCAAAGAAAGAACAGCATGAGAAATTGCAATCATGCATATATGACTAACAACAAACCAGCCATTTAGAAAAGTATAAAAGAAAACTTTAGAACTTGTTTGCATTGTCTTGCATTTCTACATCTAAGAAGAAAATCGATTAAAGCAGCGGCGGTCTTAAAAGTTTTTTGGAACTCTTGTGCCCAATAAATCCGGGCCAGGTTTAAATTTTGTTTTACTTGCCTTTAAGTTAGTAAATCACTAAATCAGTGAATACTTAAGCCAAATTAAACGAACAAATTTAACGCTTAAACTTCAGTCTTCAAACAGAGCAAAACATCAGCTGTTTGATTTTTTTTTTTTTTGCAATGTTGCCAAAATTTCTATTTCTACAAGCAATCAATAGGAACTAGTTCACTGATTTAATACCGGCAAGCTTAAACTTCAATTAAATACATAATTGTTAAACTAGAGTTTTAGCTCTAACTGAGTTTTTTGGCATTAGTCGAACTGTATACATATTACGCCTCGGGCCCATAAATCGCACCAAACCGTAATTTTTTCGGGATGCAATAATGACTCATGGACTCATTACAAAGAACGCGTGACACCACAACGTACTGCAAGATCGATTGAAAACATTACTGCTACTCAAGAAAGTGTTCAAAACAATCCGTCAATCTCAATTCAACGCTGGATTCAGTAGCTTGGCTTTGAGAGAACAGCTTTGGCCACAATTTTGCACAAACATTTGCTTTGTAATGAAAAATGTGTTCAAAAAAGCTCACAGTTGTGAGGCCAATAGTGGCGGACATGTATCTGATATTGCTTTCCATCCTTAATTGCCAACATTAAATAAAATACCTTTTAATATAAGATTCATTTTATTTGATTAGTATACTTTCCCGATGGACACCCTGTACTTTGATTGCTTCATATATAGTATATAAAAATGTCGAAAAGAAAGCACTTTAGCACTTCAGAGAAACATGGGCCTACTTAGGGAAAGCGAATGAAGCGTTTTAGGAACATTTTTGTGCTGGATTGCTGCTTGCCCAATAACGCATATTATGTTTATTGACGACGCCATTCAGGCAGAAATGTGCCTCATCATAAATTGGACGGACGTAGTGCTCTTAACGTTGAGGCCGCTGATTACGAATTTCGATAGTAAATTTTAATAATTTCGACTCGTTGTTGGCTGGTATATCTTTTTATCTGACAGGTCAATAGAACAGCAAGAAATATGGCATCGTCTGCTCTCCCTGTCGCTGTACTTTTGTAGCGTCCCTCTTGAAAAATCCTACGCCACAAACGATGCGTCTTTCAGATTGTTAATTTTGGGTTGGCCCGCAAGTATTTCGCAAATTTATGGTGAAAAAATATTTGGTAAGCCAGCGCGTTTTAATTGTCAAAACATTTTATTGAAGTCAATCATCGATTCCTGTGACGAGAAAGTTACGTGAAAGTTTTGGGAGGAACAACGTGCCCACAAGACTATTTATTGTATAGTGAATGATTACAAAGAACGCGTGGCACCACTTTTTTTTGTAACAGCTGTACTAGAGAACAGATACTAGAGATACGAAGTTTGTATGCCTGAAAAAAGTATTGAGGACAAGAAATCAAAGGGAGTTGTTAGTCTTACATTTTTGCCAACAACAGTTGACTGCACGGCAGTTATAAGACATTTTGTGAATTTTTTTTTCGCATTTTTCTTTAACTTTCAGGCGGATGCAGCACGCTTTTTTCAAATGCAATCTTTCTAAACCTCTATATATATAGAAAATTTTTGAAGTCTGGCAACTTTTGAGAAATTTACATATTTTTTTTTTTGTTTACTGAAATAAAAGAATTAAGTCTGTCTGAAATAGTTAATATTAATAAAACTATTTTTTAAAGCTTTAGGTCTTTTATTTTTCTTTATTAATTTTTCGATACTTCGCTAACAATTTGTTAGCATCGTCAGGAATCTTTAATTGTTTTTATTTAATTATAGATAAAATAATATATGAAATAGTTAATTGTAACCCAGCTCAGTTTCGCTTTGTTTGTGCCCTTTAATTATCAAGATTTATTAATAACATTGAGTAAGAAGTTTACCAACATGAACAAGAACTTTAAGAACTTACCTCGCAGCCCATAGCACATCATCTACTTACAATAGAAACATCATTGATTCAGAGAAAAAGTCAGCAATAAGTAATAAAGAAATGAAATGAAGCAATTTTCATTTTCTAACCAACCAACCGTATGAACAAACAAATTTTGCGCTAAATAATTTGACAATTACTCACATCTTCACTTCATCCCGAGAGTAAACAGTGAAACCAGCAGTAGCAACAATAACAACATCATAAAATCACACAAATAAACAAATTTCATATTCACATAAACTGAAATGAAAAGCTTTAAAGGATACAGCATAGAAGTATGTATATGGTGGCGTTCAGTGAAGAAAGAGCCAGAGAAAATTGAGTTTTTAATATACTTACGTGGCAGTTTAGGGCAACAGACGGAGTGGAAGGCATAAGCGGAAAGCCTTTAGCTTAACGAGGGGTAAAAAACAAATTAAATCATTTAGATTGTGATAGAGATCCTTTTAAGTAAAGTGTAAGTAACGATTTGGGGGAAACGGCTACACAACCAACAACAACTGAAAACAAACATATTCAGTTCAACATAATACTTACTTACAAACACACATGTATGTAGAAAATACGCAGCTACTTGAGGGATGGCCATTGGGGAGTGTGGAAAGTGGCACAGTAGTTATTCTACGTTACTCTCGTCAAGAAAGGCAATGGAGTGCTAAGGATTTTATGAACAAAAAAAATAACACAAAACGCAGGAGGTTTAACCACAAAAAAAAAGCGGAGAAGTTAAAACTAATGGAGCTGGAACATTAAATTGACGATTTTATAAATTGACAAGAACAACAAAATTCCAATAAAAAACCCACGAAAACACACTCAGTTCTTTTCACAGCCAAAGAGGAGGAGCCTTTTAAAGAGAAATAAAATTGAGAACCCGAGAGTAAAAACATTAATTGAGCTGAAAAATCGTTTACCAAAAATCATAAAATTCCATTACATCTCTACTGGTATAATCAACCCCAGAGAACATGTTGAGTGAGTGAGTGAGTGGTTGCTCTCAGTTGAAGAGGGATGCTGTATGAGTTTGAATTTTTGTTTGTTTTCATTTACAGTTATACGTTTCGCTCAGTCTGCACTTGTGCCTTAGAAAATTAATACATGTGTGCTTTTCAAATAAGATTAAAGTGAAAAACGGGAAATAAGGGAGTGCAACTGCAGAATCGGAGTCGTTTTGTTTGCTCGTTTGTTTGTTTGTTTGTTATTTAATCAGAACAACCCTTGGAAGTGATTAGTTTTAAACAGGATTATCGCCCGCTATGAACAAACGGATGATGACAACAAAATAGTCGATTGCTTGACTTAAAAGTGACAACTACCTTGTGACGGATACTTTTCTGAAAATTAACGGCTCAAAATAATTCAATCAAAATTAAGAGAAATCATAGATAAAAAAGCTTTAAGTAATTATTGATTTTACCCATTCAAAAATAAAAATAAAAATTAAAGATTGACAAATATTATGATTAATAAAGTGTGTTTGAAAAAAGTTTCGATTTTTACTGCATTAAAATACAATATGTAGGTACATAAAATTGAAATAAAAATGTTTATGTGAAATTAAAACCAAGTGAAAAAAGTGAAAGCCAGTGAAAGAAACATCACTTAAACTCCTTAAACTAATATTTGTAAAAGCAAGACAAATTGAAAAATGGTGATGTTACAACCATCTAATACAAACACGGATAACAGCTCGTCTTCTTTAAGCGGCCCACAAATGAGCCCCAACTCAAATCCGGATTCGCCCAAATCAAATACTTCTCCGGAAGCTAACAAGGCAAATACAAACGACAGCATTAATTCTAATATCGAAATACACTCGCCAACAGCTAAAATTCCCAAATTTATAATTACCTCACAAAATAATCAAAGTGTAGCAAATAATAACAACAATGCGGCAGCCCTTAAAACAAACGAAGAAGGCCTAAGATATTCCATGGAACGTCTTAAGCAGTTGACTGAACAACATCAGCACAGGCTTTCCCCAAATGCGGAGGAATTAGAAAATGAAATTCTGAAAAATGGCAACCGAAGATCACAAACACCGCCCAGTATTCAATTGCAGACACAACGCAAACTTATCGATTTACCCACTGTCAGACATTTGGCAAGACCGGAACCTTTGCAACATCCACATGCTGCTTTGCTGCAACAACATCCACATCTGCTGCAAAGTCCGCAATTTCTGGCAGCCGCCGCTCAAGCCCAACAACAACAACAACACCACCATCAACAGCAGCAGCAACAACAACAACATAATTCGCAACTTCAACTTCAACATCACCACCAGCATCCAGCATTTCATCAACATTTACCAGCTGCTGCTGCAGCAGCAGCGGCAGCATTTCATTTGAGAGGTCCCTTGAGCAACAATACCGCAACAACCTTAACATTACCTCCGCCCGCCAATTCTCCACTATCGCCACCAACATCGCCTAACCAAACGTCATCACAGCAGCCATCAGCACAAACAACACATTCCGAACACCAGCAACAGCAACCGCATGTTCAAACTGGCAACAACTCAACAAATCCCTCAATACAACTGTCAACAAATCCCTTGCAACCCTCATCATCCTCAACAACAGCCGCAACCACACTACTGCTAAGCACACACGGTGCTGTTGTTGCTCCCACTCATCTGGTCAATGGTCAAATATCAATACCTCCACCTCTAAGCAGCACACATTTAGCATTGAGCCCTTCCTCTTCATCGACCACAATTTCATCGACCTCATCACAACATGACATGGATTTAGAGAAACTTAAATTGGTTGCTCAAGCCCAAGCGGCTGTTGCACGCACATCGGCCGTAGCGGGAGTAGCATTGAATGGACAACCACCGGCTCGGCCGGACTTAAGTGATTATGGATTTAGAATACAATTGGGAGGTCTGGCAGCAGCTGCTGCTGCGGCGGCTGCCACCTCCAGACAAATTGCCGCCGCTAATTATGCTCGCAGTGATACAAGTGAAGAGCTAAATGTTGATGGCAACGATGAGGAGAGCAATGATGGATCACAGGGTACACCGTCGGTAAGTTCGCAATCATATAGTCAGTCAGTCAAATTAAAAGTTAGCAAGAAGTAATATATGGCAAAGTGTTTGACTTACCGAAGACCGTTCGTAATGGCAGGCTGTAAGGCAAAAAAAACTAGACATTAGTAACGGAATATAATGAAATTTGAAAAGAATCTTGTTGAACAAAAATTAAATAAAAGTTATAAGATCGTACTTTCAAATACGAAAAAATGTGAAAATAAATTCGATACAACTCCAATATAATCGTTTAAAAAATATATTTTTTTGAAGGGAATATATTTTCCAAAATCTTATACGAATACCGGTATAAAAAACAAAATATGGCTGAAATTTAAGAACAAACTTTTCACCTAAGCTTTGCTCTAAAATGTGCTTGAGCACCATTTTATTTATTTTTTTACATTAATTTTAACTGCAGAGTCGAACTACATGGCTGTGTGTGATTTACAGTTGTTAATATTAATTTTTTATTTTTAATGAAAAAACTTCGTTAAACATATTCTTAAAATTCATTTCAAATGTATTTAATTGTTTCTTATAAATATGCCGGTTAAAGTTATCCGCCGGTTTTTTATGATTTCTTTTTGTTTTTCTTTTTCTTTTATAATTATATAAAGAGTATAAAAAGGCGTGGCTCGAAAAAGCTTTTTTGACGTCGCACAGTGGCTCGTTTTGATTTTTTCCGTTGCAAAAATCATAACTTTTGCAGTAATGGAGATATTTTAAAAATTCAAAAAGGCAATAAAAGAAAACATCTTCTGCTTTTAAACTGTATACCACATGTGTTCCAATAGGTACAGGGTGTTGCAAAAATTACAGTCAAATATAAAAAAATAGTTTTGGTAAAAATTTTAATTTTTAATTTTTATTGAAATTCTTATTGGCGTTAAAGATTTACATTATTGAAATATTTTTTATGTTAGTGACTAAGCTATAAATATGTTTTGTATTATTTTATATAATACCGCCTTTTTGAACATTTAGTAATGGTATAATATTTTTGTTATATGAACTTTTTACCGGTTAGTTTTTACAAAGTATTCATCTACATTGGGAGTAATATCTAATAAACTTAGCATTTCAGAACAAAAGTTATTTTTTACCAAATCCTTTTGTGATCTAACATATGTATATTTGTGATGAAATGAGCGGATCTGATGATGAAAGCAATATATTGAAGAGATCTTCATTTTCTCTAATGCTTGAAATCTTGCAAGTGTTCGTGTATCTAAATTTTGTATAGTCTTTATTTCTGCTCTCCTGGGCTTACGTATGTATATGAATACACTGAAATCATTTTCTTTCATAGTTCTAATGAATATTTCTTCTGCAATGCAATGAATATTTCTAATCATTAATTTTAAAAATGGCAAGAGAAAGAGAGCAGAAAAAGACAGTGATCAATTGGAAAGTTGATTAACAAGATTAAATATAAATAGTCTGTAATGAAGACTGGTAGGTTGCGCTGCTGCTTTAAAAATGTTGATCACTCCAATTTTATCACAAAAACAATCTTTCTCAACTTTGAGAAATTAAAATCGAATTTAAGCCCGATAAAACTATTAACAATTGAAAATTTCCAATTGTGCTTACTCCAGTTCTCGAAATGTTCAAGAGTTTGTAAAGTAGCGGAGTTCCCTTTTAGTCTATTCCAAGCTCTTGAACCATTTGTCAATTGCAATAAGCACGATTGTCAGTATGAAATTTCTTAAATGGAATCAACTAATTGCATTAAACAAGGTTCGTAAGTTCACAGAATTTTTTTGAAAATTAATATTAGATTTACAAAGAAAAAATTTCATTGGAATATCTGTTTAGACAAGTGTTCCTACATATTGCAAGTCTTCTTTTAATTGTCGTCACGTAGGAAATTGCATTTTGTTTCTTTTTTTGCGGCATGTTATTAAGATTAAGTCAATGAAAAAATGTATAAGAAGAAATATTCAATAAGAAAATGCTTTTGAAATTGAGCATCATTTCAGTTAATTAATAATTGTTTGTGATTAAATAACACAGAACTACAAATGACTTTGAGAATCAATGCTGAGAATTGCACATAAAAGTACCTGAAATTCTGCATCATTCGTTTTCTCAAAATTTGTTTTATGCTCCAGGTGGATTTTTATCACTTTTTCTATATTTGAACACAGTTATATCTCATTATACTGTATGGAGAATCTCTGTTGTGTGTTGGAGGCAAAGTTGTAAATATTGAATACGAAAAAAAAAGCGAAATAAACCTTTCCAAAAAATCGCCTTAAAAATGCCCAAAATGCCCATTATCTCCCCATTTTCTAATTTTTTGGTCAATATATGGATTGCAAATGCAAACTTATGCTGTTTGTTTTTTCTTATGAACCTTATTTTGCATGAAATTTTTATTTCAATTCATATTAAAGTTATTAAAATATGAACTCAACTATTTATTTGCTTTAAGAGACAATTGAAATGTATTAATTCAGGTCCAAAAATGAACCTTTTTAAAAATTGTTTGCTGTCTTTTTCAGCTGTCTATATGCCGACGACATTTCGTTGGTGCTAATCAACTCTTCAGTAGACTTGAAAAATTCTTAAAAGTTTGTTTGAAACTTAAATACTTATTCCATAATTCCCATGAACAAAATGAGAATCAGAAATGTTCAAACAAACCTTAAACACAGCAAACATTTCTATTTCATTTTGCAACTCTTTTACTGTTCTTTGCAACGTTCTATACAACGAGTTAGCATCGGTTACTACGATTTTTATTTTTGAAAGTATCAAAAAGTTAAAGCTTTTTGAATATAGACAGCTGAAAAAGAGAGAAAACATTTTGAAAAGGTTCATTTTTAAACCTGAATTAATAAATTAGAGTTATTCTTACATAGAAAAAATGAGAATATCATATGTTACATACAACATATGATAATCTCATTTTTATGTAGAACATTTTTAAATATTGTCAATATGGATCTTCGTTGAACATGACGCTTGTTGTTCTGATGATTTTGTGTTCTTCATACGCTATTCATATTCATGTTCTGAGTCTGCATCGTGCTCCTGGTTATATAGGCAATTATATTGTGCCTGAGGTACGAAAAAGTCAGTTATTATTGTTTGTTTGTAATCATGAATTACACCCATAAATTGAATTCAATACAACGCGACATTAAAAATTTATGAACAAAACTGTTTTCCTAAAGTATTTTTATGAATATTATTTTTTCTGTATTAAGTTTATCAGGCTCAAGTTCTTTCTATATTATCCTTGTGATTGATATTAATTAAATTAGACAAAGAAGACATGAAAGACATTTTAGCAGGGTGGACAACTAGTTGTTTCGAAGCCGCCACACTTTCTCGTCAGCACCCGTCTTTGAACTCAGGGGCTCTCATGTTTCTAAAGCGACAACCATGCCTGTCAGCCACCCAAGTTGTTGTATATTTTCTGTCTAAATTTTAATTATATCAAACACACCATTTCTATTTTATTTTTCTATATTTTATCATTGCATATTTACCGGATGAGAGTTTCTCACCACAAACTCTCACTCTCTCTTCTCTGTCTAATTTAATTAATATCAATCACAAAGATAATATAGAAAGAACTTGAGCCTGATAAACTTAATACAGAAATAATTATAAGAAAAAGTTCCAATAATAAAAATTAATTGATATTATTTTTTGTAATTACATTAAGAGCTTGTGAGGCGTTGATGGAACAAGTTTGCTATATAGTTGAATTTTATGCTGTATAATTATTAATTTCTTGATCGAGCTTTTAGTTCAATTTTACTTCCTCAAAATTAAGAGAGATTTTTTAGTGGTAAAATTGTGGTGATCACAATTTTCGAAGAAGAGAAGAAAAGTAAAAGTAAAGAATTATTGGCTGGGCTGCATACTATAGTAGTTTCACGTCCACCACGTCAATCATCAGCATCTAAATTGCTTAAAATCTAGGTCACTACTAATTGCACATTATTTCTAAAGTTTTCTTTTGACATTTTTTAATAATACAAAATTTTTAGCTGGATTACGACTACTCAAAGAAATCAGTGCTCAACAAATACTTAACAAATAAGAACAAAACCAATAAGACATCTCTATAGTTTTTTTTTCAAGAAAGAAACCATTGAAAGATATTTAAAAAAAATTATAAGACGGTTTGCACATGTTCATTAGCAGCTTAGTGAATTGCATTAGGAACACTTTTTTTAAAAAATATAATAATTAAGCCAATTAATTTTTATTAATCGAGCTTTAACATGACTAACATAATTATTATCTAACATGTATTATTTTTGTGATTAAGACAAAGAGAACATCAAAGACATGCAGCAGGGTGGACAACTAGCTGTTTCGAAGCCACGACCTTCTCAGGAGCTGCTGTTTCTAAGGCGACTCTCATGCCACTCAGCCACCAAAACAAGAAAATAACTAATGCCTGTGTTTAATATAATTAAAAATTTACACAGAAACATATAACGACTTGAGTGAGTGAGTAGCATAAGTCTCGCCTTAGAAACATGAGCCCCTAAGTTCAAGTATGGTATGCTGTCGAGAAAAGTAGTGGCTTCGAAACAGCTAGTTTCCCTTGCTACTAAATGTGTTTGATGTATTCTTTGTAGTTTAATTAATATCAGTCACAAAAATAATATAGAAAGAAGTTGAGCCCGATAAACTTAGTACAAAGTATAATAATAAGTTCACTCAATTAAATCAATAAGAAATCGTTTTTTATCAGGGACCGGAAATAAGAGTTATTTTTCAATTTTTGGAGAAATAAATCATACATAAATGAACATCGTAGAAAACTTTTAATTACAACATCATGATTTTTAGGCGAAATGCATCCAACATATTGCATGATTATTAATTTTTTGATTTTTATTTTAATAATTAAAAATAAGAGTTATTTTTGATTTTTATTTTTTTAAATGAAAAATAAAAGTTATTTTTAATTTTTGTATTTTTAAATGAAAAATAAGAGTTATTTTTGAGTTTTATTTTTTTATGTGAAAAATAAAAGTTATTTTTGATTCTTATATTTTTAAATGAAAAATAAAAGTTATTTTCGATTTTTATATTTTTATATCAATAATAAAAATCAATTCAAAACTCTTATTTATTTGTTGATGCCGTATGTATAATAATATGCTGCTTCATTCAAATTTCTATATGAATATAATATATTATGTGACTTATCCATTAGCAGCTATAAAAAACATGAATGCATAGAAATAGCTTATAAGTTTTGGCTGCCATTCAAGTCAGTGTTAAAAGGTCGTTTTCAGGTGTTCAATTTTACCATCATAAATGATTTTAAATGTTCCTCAGATAAATTATATCTCAAATCTCCCAATATTAATCTGAGTGCTGAAAATGTCAGTGTAGAAACTGACTTGAGTGGCAGGTACAGAATGAACAATTAAAGCTAATTTTCGAAGCTATGGAAACACAAATATTTTGCTCTCCCAATATTCCAATAAATTAGCAGAAGTATCGAAACGCTTTTCTTTGTAATTGTCTATTTCGAAATAAGCTTTGCGGACATATTACCTATGTCACGAATTTTGAATTGATTTTTGTTATTGATATAAAAATATAAAACTCAAAAATAACTTTTATTATTGATATAAATATATAAAAATCGAAAATAACTTTCATTTTTCATTTAAAAATATAAAAATCAAAAATAATTTTTCATTTAAAAAAATAAATATCAAAATTAACTTTTGTCTTCTATCTAAAAATATAAAAAATATACCTTAATGCTTTCTGTCTTTTCTCAGTAGACTTTAGCAGCAGAGAAATGTCGGCGGCTAAAGTCTACTGATGAGTTGTTTAGCAGCAACGAAATGTCGGCGGCATATAGACGGCTGAAAAAAGGAAGAAAGCATTAAAGGGCAATTCAGACTATTATACAAGTATAAATACTTTTATCGAGTTTTGTGAGATGAAAGTATAATTAGACTGTCAAAAAGTCTAACGTAAATTACATTTTACATTCACACCATCAAACTTCAAATAAAATAAAAAATTTTAGTGTAAAAGAAAACAGCTGTTGCATATGTTATTTTTTTTCCAACGTGTTTTTTCACACACAGAATAACCGTGCCAACATAAAACTTTACACGGTGGCAGAAGAGCAATTTCATATTGGCGGTGGACGTGCCGGCGCTAAAAAATATTCAGCAGCTTAAATAATAGTTATGTAAAACAGAACCAAATTGCATAACACAAAAATATTTTATCTTCTAAGTACAGCTAGAGCAAAATGCATTTGTATACGGTAACCAAATTTCGATCCCTTGTATAACGAAATAAAATAGCATCAGTGACGGCACGCCATCGGCTATGAAACAACTGGCTAGTAAATTTTTCAACAGCTGCTTGTGTTAAAAAAAAAACAACCCTGATCGAATGAAATGTATTATCACTTAGAAAATTTTCAAAAAACGGTAAAGTCTTATGGGATGTCAATTTTTTATCGTATTATTTCTCGTTTTCATAACACATTGCATTCACACTTGTACGTATTATTTGAATTTTTGGCAGGTATCAATACACAGTATAATAGTCTGGATTGCCCTTAAGGTCTATTTTTTTTAGACCTAAAGTAATAAATTTCAATTGGCTCTTATAGCGAATAAATAATTAAGTTCATTGTTAAAAATATAAAAATCAAAAATAACTCTTATTTCTTGAATTTTATGATAAAAGTCATAACAGTTACGGGCCCTGCTTTTTATGCAATACACTTTTATAGAAAGAAACAAGTTTTCTTTATGGATTTTTTTTTTTTTTTTTTTGATTTTAAAAGTAAAGCAAACTGAGTATTAAATATGAATAGCGAGTTTTCACTGCCTGCTTTTATGTGATTCGGTTTCTGTAGTATCAATAAGACTTACCACATAAAAATAATAAGAAATCTTCATAGAAAAACCTTCGTTTGTTTCTGCAGGCATATCCCTTAATTTAAAAACGTTTCATAAAGAGAATCTTATTGCTTCGATTAGATAGTTTTATGTAAGTAACGAATTTGTAGTGGCTGCTCTATCAACTAAATAGTACACCCAGAAATAAGATTGAAAGGTTGGAAAGTAATTAAGTCGGTCATATATCAGTTGAGTTGACTGTATTTCAAGGCATGATTTTTGTTGGCTGTAAATATATAAAAAAAAATCCATATTTTTCACCAAAAGATCATCATTATGATAATTAGAGAAACTGGTCGTTGACTTTTCTCATGACTTTCTAATGAATGTGGTGAAAATTTCCGAATAAAATATTGTACATTAAGTTTTAATACTAATTATCAGGTATTAGCAACTAAAAGTGTATCTCTCTATATAAAATCACAAGAAATATTTTTTTTTGGTTTTTATAAACTACTTGATATGGGTCAAGTTCAACCCCTTGAAGATTATTTTGTTTTAAGTTTCCATTTTAATATTAATTAACTACACAACAAAAAAAAAAAATACAATTTATTAGCGAGGTTTATGGATTTAACTTAGCGTTAGTTTGATAATTGTAGCTTACAGCATTAAATCAAAGTTAGATATCAGGGTCTTATTGATACTCCTAAAGAATTAAACGGTTCACATTACCAATTAATGTAAACAATATAAAGCATGCTCTCATTTTAGTCATGTTAGCTATTTATTTAGTAACCTAATCTAAAATTAACTTTACTTAAAAAATGTGTTGCAATGCAACAGGTTGCAGTTCGAATCTAGCCAGATGAAAAATTAAAAATAAAATAAAGGAAAAGTAAATAAATAGAAAGAATTACAATTTATAAACATAACAAAACAAATTTAGAAAAATATTAAACAAAAGTTAAAAATTTCAAACAATTAACGAATTTTGTCGGTTGCTGCAATCATTGGCTTGATGCTGCTGTTACACCAAAGTTCAATCAAAAATGTTACAACTGCCAAAATTCGATAGGCAATAAATGCAGTAGTCACGATTTAGCAATCACTATTGTGTAACCGATTTTTTGATATTTTTTGACATAAGGAAAATATATTTCACTACGGCATATGAAAAAAAATTTTTTTCGAGGTGTCCATTTAAAAAATTGTTTTTAAATGGGGGCCTGCCTAAGGAGGCGTGGTATTATTATGAATAACGATGTGCTCGACAAAAATATTGTGAGGAAAAAGTATTGAGCTTTAGGTGAAAAAAAATATATATTTTTTTTGAAAAAACATCAAAACATTCCTGAAGAAGATATCCATTGTGATATCGAAATATCGAATTTAGTAAATACTTATAAAAAAACAAGTGACCTTAAGGCTCGAACAATTAAAATACTAGACAACAAAGAACGAAAAATTAGCATCAAAAAAAAAAAAGGTTTAGTGAAACGTTTGAGTTCTCTACGGGTCCAGTTTTTGAGCGCCATGAAAATTATATTTTTTCTCTAACACTCTAAGATGCAGGTCGCATCTAGAGGAGTAAAATTTTTTGGATATTTTGTAAAAACAAATCTAAATTTATACGGACATTTACTGCAGCTTCATTAGCACAAGTTGCAAATAATGTTCATAATTCTTTTAATAATTTATCAAGGCTACTGATGAGTTGATCAGCATTAACGAAATGTCGGCGGCATAGAGACGGCTGAAAAAGCCAAAAATTATTAATATGGTATATTTTGAGACCTAAAATAAGAGAAAATATCGTTATAATTATTTTACCTATGCGAATGTCGTACCAAATGTTACAGAATACAGCTGCTGGCTGAGGTATTAAAATTCTAAAAACAAATGAGTATGAAGCAAATATGAACAAAATTTGTACTGCATCAACATAATGTTGGAGTATAGACGTGTAGCAAAATGCCGTAGGACAGTCCTAGTGTTTGGCTATAATTTAAAAATATCAATTTAAACTTGTTTTTTTCAATACTCATATTTGTATCCACTCCATTACAGGTATGTCCTGTCGATTTGACCCGTTCTGTGCCCAGTACTAATGTTACATTAACCGCCACCTCACCAACGTCAGCAGCCTCTTCTACAACAGCAACTAGTGATAAAGAAACCACCAAACGTTTGGCGTTTTCAGTGGAAAACATATTGGACCCCAATAAATTTACGGGAAAAACCATATCGCAGCACTATGGCAGTCAAAGATGGAGCTGCAGTGGCAGCAGTAACTACGATCGCGATGAGGAAATGCATGACGATGAGCACAGTGAAGACATGTCGGGTAAGTGGATTGAAAAGCTCGTTTGAAGTAACAAAACACATTTTCACATAATCCCAGCATTTCATTTGAACACGTTTTATAAATTTTAATTGATATTTTTAGCCAGCAAACTTTTTTCATCACTCCTTTCATCTTTTTTTTTCTTTCTTTCTAAATATTTGAGTATAAACGCAATTAAATTTCTGGCCAGTTTATAGAGATTGGTAGCAAAACAAATCAAAGTATTAAAATTTAGCATAGAAATTGCAAAAAAAGAAAATATGTATTTCAATCAATTTCTATTTGGTTTCTATACAAAAAAGTAAAACAAATAAAAACAAAATATGTATGTATGTATATATTCAAATACAAATACTCGTACAAATCAAATCAAAAATATAAAATAACATTTATGTAAAAACTGGTTAAGAACGATAAATTTGATGCAGGATAGAAAAACTGTATTTACACACATACAAACACCGCATACACACACACATACATAAAATAGCAGTCTCCCAGTTGTATAGCGATGAGTTGAATTTTTGTATGCAATAAAAAAAACAAAGCGAACAACTATAGAGCATCTCTATTCAGCCCCAGCGCCAGTCAACCATACGAACAGTAATTCTTTCCATCATATTGATTGAAATCTTTCTTTCCAACCTTTTATACAACTCTTAACTTTATGTGCTGCTTGTAGCAGGATTTTTTTTTTAATTTTCTTATTTTAGCACATGCATATGTATGAGAGTGTGTTTGTGTGTGTATATGTGGGAATATTTCATAACAGTATTTTAAAAGAATCAGAATTAATATACACAAAATACATAAGCATGTCTGTGCAGGCATGCCTGTGCAGGCATGTGCCTGCGTAACTAAGCCTTATGTTTTTATGACGAACACTTCAAACAGAACAAATTGAATTGCAGTTACTGCAGTAACTATAGGAGATTTATTTCAAATTTTGTTTTTGTATTATTTGCACAGCAGATAGTAGTTTTAGCAATTTGTTAAGTTATTTTCGAATTTCTTCTAAATGCAGCCTTAACAAGTTTCAAGCACGAGTTTTTACTTTACAGTCAAAGTTTTCTGATTTACAATTGTCTATAAATTTGCTAAGCTGAACTTAAGCTTTTATTTCCTCCTACGGTTTGAGTTCTAAGCAGGGTTGCCACTCAAAATTTTTTTTCCTACCAAATTTAATTCCAAAAAATAAAATAAGCAGTTACATATAAAAAAAGATTAAATTTATTAAAAAAAAAAAGACAAATTAAGTTTATATATAACAATGTTAATATGTATCTTTATAAAAATAAATAACAATTCATTTGTAAAAGAAACAAAATTTTAAGTAAAAATTAAGTAAGACTTCATTTGTAAAAGTAAAAATTTTAATTTTTTATTTGGAAAAAGGTTTATTTCTTAAAGTCTCTTTGCTGACCATATATAGTGCGAATCAATCGTATTTATCATTTTCTGGCACATCATAATATTATTTAATTAACATAGTTCGAGTCTATTTCCAAGTTTGGTTTTTACTAACGCAAGTGTTGGAAATTTTCTTTCTGCAGCTGCTGAACCATGTGGTAAAGACAATAAAATGAAAACAAAATTAACTAGATCGCTAAACATATTTTCATTAAGCCCATTTTTAATTTTGCCAACCTTTTCCCAAAAAACATTAATCTCCATTTCATCATTCAAGTTGTGGTCACTAACTCTTAGTAAATTCCACTACGATACAATTTTATCGCTATTACTATCTAATAATTTATCGAACTCTGATGACAAAGGCAGAATTGGTTTGTCATTGATGGATCCATGAAAGATGTTTAGCGTGAAAAAAAAAAAATTAAAACTGAAATTGAAAAAAAACTACCAAATTCACGACAAACGTACCAACCTACCAACTCATTTCAAAACTACCAAATTTGGTAGGAAACTACCAAAAACGGCAGCTCTGGTTCGAAGTGCTGAAGATGGTTGTGATAGACATGAAACTGCCAGAAAATTATAATAAAGAAAAAAGCCAATGCCACTGCATGGCAGTTAATATTTTTCATAATCAACAAATCCCATCAATGCCAGTAAAAACATTCCATCTATACTACAAATACAAAATATGTACTTCTTTTATATCATCACCACACTCTTTCACATCTTGCAATTCTTTAGAACCAGCGCAAGTTATTTACTTAATTTAAAATTTCGTTCAATAAAATTGTTACCTCTTAAATAAAGTGCAGCTCATAATTAGTGGCCACCATTTGTATACAACAGAAGCGTCTTTCCGCACCTAATTTTGCGCTTTTGTTTGTGCTAATAAAACACAATTATCTGCATCAATGGCGGACTTGAGTAAACACAGACATTGGAACTTGGCATGCCTGCGTGCACAACAAACACACACAAACTTGTCTGGCTACACACACACACGCACACACACACACACACACACACACTTTTATGAGTAAACATGAGAATAGCAGGCAGCAAAATAGCAAATGTAAACACTGGAGGTTAAACGTAAACCTGGAGGTTAAGCGTAAGAAAGAAATGTCCGTTTGGAAAGCCTCTAAAATTTGGATTAGTGGTTTCCCCCACGACAGATTCCTAAGCTTGGGGAATTCGTTTCTCCCACTCTAGACTTAAATAGAAATTATTATATCCCTTTGGATGAGTCATTATGAGAAATAGTCTATAATTTAGAAACTTCCAATAGATGCAGTATTCGGTGACATCAAAACTTGGTACGAAAAGGAGTTTCATTAATTGTATTTCATTAATTGTATTCTAGTGTAATCTAGAAATGATAAAAATTATCAGATTTTTCAAAAAGTCCCCATTCAAATCAAAAGTTACAAGTCAATTGACACCGTGAGCAATATCGTAAAGTTGGCACAACGCTGAAACCGGTCTGTTCAAAAACGACAAGTGAACGAGGGGTGACGCATTATCATTCCGAAGTTTAATATACTTATGTATGTATATATATATAGTTTGTTAGTTACGGAATTTTGCCTTTTGGATATCGATATGTAAGTTGCTTTTTCTTCCGTCAGTTGGAATTGCTCTATTTTGATAAACAAACAAAATGTTTCTTCTATACTACTTTTATTTCATAAAAAAAATTTGTTTTTTTAATTTTTGAGACTTCGTCTCTGGTTGAAACTGCAATTTTTGAGTTTTTGTGAATAAATTCCAAAGTTGTGCACCGATTTTTTCAAGCTTGAGATCCAATTTTATAATTTATTTTAAAAATTGGTTTCCAATATTTCGCTAACCTATGGGTAGCATCATCAGGGATTGAGGTGTGTTTATTAAAAATGACTTCACAGCACGCCGAATAATTAAAAAACATGTCTTACAAGAACTTCAAGAAGAATTGGCAAGTAACCAGAATGGTCAACAAGTATAAGACATTAAGGGATAAGATTATTAAGTTAAAGTCTTCAATAACATTTCACGAAATTTATTCATAATTCAACCAAAAATGCGTTAAACATTTTTGATAACAACGGACCACTATTTATAAAACGGGCGATTTCAAAGTATATGTAAGACTTAAATAATAAAATTTTAAACTTAACAATAAAAGGAAAACATGAAAAGGTGTGGCTGTAAAGTCCTTTTTAATAAACATACCTCAATCCCTGATGATCCTACCCATAGGTTAGCGAAATATTGGAAAAAAATGTTTAAAATAAATTTTAAAATTGGACCTCAAGCTTGAAAAAACATTTAGCATTTTCATTTTAAAACTAAAAAAAGTCGAAAAATCTACAATTATTATGAAGCTTTTCTTTTTTTGAAACTTTATTTTGTTATGAATGAGCATAACTTTATTTTTAGATGATTTTATCTAAAAAATTTAATTAAATTTTCTAAACTACTAAGCACATTAAAAAGAATTAAATTGATTAAAGTTAACAATTGCTTAAAGTTAATTTTGTTGCTAAATTTCGGTTTTTATATTTTTTACATAATTTTCAACTTTTGTACTACCTAGTCCATTTTTAAAATAACGGTATATCTCAAAAACAAGAGCTAACCTAAAATAAAAAATAAATTCAGTCACGTACGAGGCTGGCTCGCACACTTAGGGTTCCGTACGTATGTATGTGTAATGTACGTATGGAATAGCACATGTAAATCAATTGCTACTTTACGTTGCATGGGGACACCTAGTAGTTTTCAACTTGTTGTCGTTGTTGTCATTTGTTGTTGTAAGGCATCTGGGAATTTATACATTATGCGAATTACGGCTTTCTATCTCTTACGGTTCGAGAGTTAAAGCTAACTGTTACTTTACGTTGTAAAGGGACACCTGGTAGTCTTAGATTTGTTGTTGTTTTTAGCATTTGTTGTTGTGGAGCATATGTGAGTGCATATATTATGCGAATTTCATCCCTCTGTCTCTCACGGTTCGAGAGTAACGGCTAATTGTTACTTTAAGTTGGTAGTTTTGACTTATTATTATTTTTAGCATTTGTTGTAGAGCAGCTGCACATACATACACTGTGCGAATTTCAGCTCTCTATCTTATATGGTTCGAGAGTTATAGCTAATTGTTACTTTTCGTTGTATGGGGACACCTGGTATTTTTTGATCTGTTGTTGTTTTTAGTATTTGTTGTTACAGCGGCAAGGTACAGCAAAATCCTGTGAAAATGTCAGCTCTCTAGCTTCTACGTTTTCCGAAAATGGACGCTGTGACGGACAGTAGGACGGACGTAGAAATCTCGGTAATAGGGTTCCGTTTCACTCTGTTGAGTACGGAATTCTAAAAACGGTTAGCACCACTAAACTCAGCGCACCCGAATTAGGTGTACTCACTGGATACCCCGTCTGTCGAGAAAAAAAGTTTAAAATTCAAGCACAATGTAATTAAAGAGTTGAAGGATAATTTAATTGTAACGACCATTACCAGCGGTCCAGCAACTGGATATTTCACACTGATCTGCCGATGGCATTCAAACACCTTTATTTTGCAGTAAAACTATCTTTCGCTCTAGCCATTAACAAGTACCAAGGTAAGACCTTCCAATATTAGGGATCGACCTGCGAAAACAATAAATTACTTATGACTTTTGCCCTGTAAATATAATTTTTCAGAAATATTTGCAAAAAAAAATATCTACAAAGCTTGCAAGCGAAATGTTGCAATCTGGCAGCTGACAGCTCTATTGTAAAGTTGGACACTTCTGAGGTTTTACTTCTTCAAAACGTTTTCGTCTACGAGCACTATTTATGTTATAGTAATTTAAGAGATTCATTTCGGCTGAAAAATTGCATTGAACATTTTCGGGCAATTATTTTTTACAACTTTCAACATGGAATAATTCGGCAACATTGCATGGATAAACTTAATTCCATTTTCGGCGATGAAGATCAATCAAAAATCAGCATTCAGTCGTGATCGTAGTTCAATCCAAGACGAATTTCGCGAATTAGTTGTTGCTACGAAAACCATTGACATTCTGCGCGAACTGATATTGCAAGATCGTCATGTGACCCATAGTGAGATTGAGACAATTCAAGCATTAGTGGAACCAGCATGGATTCAATATTATATAAACAAATAACGCTCAAAAAAATTTGTACGCATTGCACCCCACACAATTTGTTAATGGCTCAAAAAAAGAAAGACTCGTATCGATAGATCGAAAGAAATGCTCTAAAAATTAGGTTCGCGGGGCTTGAAAACGCATTTATGATATCTTGACAGGCAATTAATCGTGCATTTACTGGTATGAGCCCCGAAAGTACACAGCAATGGAGCTTATGAATGTTTCGAGATGAGCAGTAGCCAACAAAAATTGTTCGTTCGCGAAGAAAATGGTCGTCTGTTTTTTTCGGAAAAACTGGACATGTGGCAAACGCACCACTAAAATAGCGCTAAAATATACCTGACTCGACACCAAATGACTCCTTTTTATTCCCGTACGTAAAATCCAAAATGAGAGGTCAACGTTTTTTAACATCTGAGGAAGTGGTTGCCACTCATTCAGAGTGGCAAAAGTGCTTCGACAATTTGTTCAAACGCCTGCTAAAGTGTATAGATTTTCATGGGGAATATTTATAATAATAATAATATAGAATAAAGAGATTTTCTGTGATTAGGATTTGTTTTTGTTCTCTAACCCCAAAATATGTAGGGCAACCCTCGTATACTGATATCGTAAAAACGAAACATTTTATTATTTTATTTATTTATTTATTTATTTATATTTTATTAACAGGATAATAACAAATTATATGTTAATATTTAAAGAGCAATGACATCATAGGTCTTCAGCTCTGTTAATGGTGTATAATCGTGTATTTATAATACTGTATACGTATGTACTTGACTATATTTAATTCTTAGTTTTGGTTAAATTTTATCGTAAATATGGACTTGTTTTAGGAATTGGGAAATCTTTAGAATATTTTCCTTAGATTGGGTAGATAGGAAGGATTTGGGAAATTTTGGGCATTCGTCAAGGAAGTATAGTGGATTGGTGTGTTGTATGTAGCAGTTACAAGGGGAGTGAGTGACAGTCGATATTGATTAAGTGTCCGTGGGAAATTTTTGTGTGGCCAAGTCTTAGACGAGTGAACTGAACTAGGTCCAACCTGCTAACATCTGGTGATGCTAAGTCGTTCAGTGATGTTTTGTTACTATTAATTGCCTTATACCAGGTTGAAGTTTTTTCGAATATTGAACTGCTATCGGTAGAAAGATAATATTTTTATATGAAATTGTTTATATCCCTGTGATCAATATTTAGGCAATATTGAAGGGGGGAACTTTATTGCATTTTTGGCTCTTTGATCTGTGAATTCGTTACCTATAATACCGCAATGGCCAGGTATCCATAGTAATAAGATCTTTGGGTATTTATCGATCAGAATATCCCTAACTTTTGTTACATATATGTTGTTGTTAGTGGTATTTACGATGGACTTAATTGAAGACAGAGAGTCTGTACAAACGACAAATTTACCTGTTTGTGAAGAAATATATAATACCGCTTCATAGATAGCGATCAGCTCGGCGGTGTATATACATAGAACTAAATGACTGCAGAAGGGAATTTTTTATGACTTGATTTTCATTCCTTAATCTTCATAATGTATTTCTGTTTAACAACCACCGGCAAACTCGTATTTGACATAGTGTGTGAGCGAAAATTTATAATTGTTAAAGTTTTTCGTAAATACCCGTGCAAGCCTGGGGCGGGTTATTGTTATATAATATAATTTTTTTGTTTTAAATTTTCACCTGAAAGTTCTCTGAAATAAACCATTTTATTTTTATTGGAGTTAAAACATGGAATTTGAATTTTTTCGTTTAATGGTAGCGATTATTTAACGCATTTATCTTACTGCCATAACTGGCAAATCTATAAATTGGCTTCAAGTATACGCCAAACGGGAACTTGAATTGTACGTAAAACAAAATGAAAAATGAGAATTCTCACATGCATGGGGGGCATTGAATCCCTATTTGTTTACCCATTTTATAATAAGGAACTAATTTTTTTTCTACTCCCAACCATACATGGCTTTTAGAATACACCAAAAACCAACTGATTTATTACCATTAAACAAAATAAAAAATAAACAGTAGCAACAACTTAAAGTTAACATTAATTAGCAAGTTTGTTAATTAGTTCAACATCTATTGCCGCAAATGGGAGAACGAAAACAAATTTTGAATGCAAGCATGGTTCAGTGTGTGCGTAAATATGTGCTGGCATGATAAGCTTTTCTTCCCTCCAACAATGTTATAATTTTCTGCACATGCGCCGTGCATTTTATGCTTAAATGGCGTCAAAACGATAAATTACATTTTATTGTGTTTTAAGGTGTTAAATGCTTATGCGATGGTCTTTCATAATTAGTAGTTTTTGGCGGCTGGGGGTCATTTGGCATTGTTTTAGTTGAATGCATTGTGCGGGTTATTATGTTTCGCCAACATGTTCTTTAATTTTAAATTGGATTAGTGATAAGGGGTTGAGGATGTTTGTGATTTAAAATTTAAACAGTATGACTAAAGGCCCAATAAAACAATATCATTGTTTAGCATAAGATATTGCGAGTATCTGTTTTAAAGCTATTGTTTTGGCGTTGATAATTAATGCAATCAAAGCTTTTGAATATAAATTGATGTACTCGCGTTAATTGTTAAGCAAATGATAAGATATTACAATGGAAACGTTATTTAATAGTGGCTATTATATGCAGTTTATAATAATTTGAAATCAAAATTAGGCAAGTAATTAAAAGGAGAAAAAAGAAAATGAGCGGTGGGAGCCAAGTGAATAATTTTATTGTCAATTATGAATTGAAAATCGAGAATTTGCAATGCAGGTCTAAGGAGTTTTTGCTCGAAAACTTATTGAAGAAATAATCGAGTATGTCACATTCTTTAAAATACGAAAACAGTCTTGGAAATAAAAGTTAAAATACAAAATTTATATGTTATCGCGGCTATTTCAATATGTCTAATGCAATTTGTATAGGCAGCACGCTAAAACATAAGCTGCTGCCCAAAAGTGTGCTATATTAGTGAAAAAAAATGTGTTTATGTTCTCAAGTTTCAACATTTATGAGTTTTTGAAATTCAGCACCAAATCTCCAGAACCAAAATTATTTTTCTTCGGAATGACAGTTGCGGAATCAAAGTCAACTCCATCGAAATCTGTGGCACTCTTGCCGACGATTTTTAGCGAAAAAGGAAATAACGATTAAAAAGTGAAAATTAAAAATATTGAGCCATAACTATAGACATCGAAAAAGTATACTTTAGGCAATTTTAAGTTACTGCTAAATAAAAGTAAACTTTTTGTCTACTATAGACAAGAAAAAACCGACTTTATCCGTAAAAGTCTGCTCTAAACTTAAAACCAGTAGAAGTTGTCTTTAACTTATTTAGCAACAGCTTTGCTCAAACAAATGTCACTTTTAAATGTAAAGTTTTTGAATGTAAATTTCTTTAAATTATTATTTTATCTATAATTTTTGACCTTTATTGTTAAAATTAATAAAACTATTTTTTAAAGCTTTAGGTCTTTTAATTTTCTTTATTAATTTTTCGATATTTCGCTAACAATTTGTTAGCATCGTCAGGAATCTTTAAAGATTCATTCGAAAAATTAATAAAGAAAATTAAAAGACCTAAAGCTTTAAAAAATAGTTTTATTAATTTTTTTAAATTACATAATTAAATTAAAGATTTTTTATTTAATAACTATTATTAATCAGAATTTTCTTTAAAATTTGACTTTTATTCAAATGGCTTTGATGTTTTGTGTTTACTTACTAATACAATCTTACATTTATGTAGGTCTGTGTTTACATTTATACATAATTTTTGAGAGTCATCTTATTGGAGATGGGAGTTTGCTTAAATTTCTAAATGGATGTATGATAAATAATGTGGCACCCACTTAAAGCTGGTTGAACTTAAAGCCAACTTTAACTTTGACTATAGTTAAAAAAAAAGTTGGCAACGCGTTTTAAAATTTAAGTTGTTTCTAAAAAGAAACGACTTTAGAGTTTGACTATAGTTATGGCCCATTTTTTTTTTTTTTTTTTTTTTTTTTTTTTGTTAAAAGTACCTCGAGCCGAGACGGTAACTGAAAAAAATATATATTTTGTTCATGGAAGTTATGGAATAAATAGTTCAGTTTCAAACATTCTTTTAAGAATTTTTCGTTTCTGCTGATAAGTTGACCATGAGCACCAACGAAATGTTGGCGGCATATAGACAGCGGCAAAAGACCGAAAACATTTGAAAATTTTATTTTTGGACCTGATGTAATACATTTCGTTTGGGTCTTAAAGCAAACAACTAACTGAGTTCATATTTATATATATTGCAGAAAAATTTTGAGAAATTAACTTGCAGGCCAATTCACAGATCCAATACGTGAAATTGGGCGGTCACCAAACGTGTCTTTCAATAAATCGATTGTGGCACGAGCTGTGTGACATGTTACGCCATCTTGTTGACACCACATCTCCTGGACATTATGGTTACGCAGGTCAGGAATGAAAAAGTTAGTAATCATGGCTCTATACCGATCACCATTGACTGTAACGTTCTGGCCATCATCGTTTTTGAAGAAGTACGGACCAGTGATTCCACCAGCCCATAAAGCGCACCAAACAGTCAGTTTTTCTGGATGTAACGGTGCTTCGACATACACTATACATAAAAAAATACCCTATATAAATAGCATGGATTTTGCTCAAGTGAATTATACTTTATACGATTTTCACTTTATTTACAGACAAGCTAATGGTTCAATTCGTTACTAATTGGCTTTATTTATAATACAAATAAGATTACTAAATAATCCGAAGTAAATAGTAAAATTATGACTTAAGCTGGAGAATAACTAATAAGTAACTACTTCGAAGCTGCTACGCTTGCCGTCAACATCCATTGTGGGCATAAATTTCTTTTTGTTTGCGTAGTTTTCCACAAAAATACGGAGAAAATCGTATTTGCTTTTGAAATATTATCTTGAACTGTGTACTGATTTTGACAGAGCAGCCCTTTTTATACCCTCTACTAAAAGCACCGATTGTGAACACAATTTATTGATCTAAATCTTACTTCCCTGTGCTTGGGGATTGAAAATAAGTAAAATCGGATTTATAATTACTGAGATATAGAAAAATAAACTTAGATTTTAACCACATTTATTGTTTTATAAAAAAGAGCAAAAACCAAGTAAGAGCGCCATATTTGGCTGGGCCGAATCTGAAATACCCTTCACAATGATATATGTACGATTCTGATTGATTTTTGGTGCCAAAAGTTGTTTTATTTGGCTTATAGAGCCGATTTCTTGAAAAATCGGGAGACACTATATCTCAGGTATATATGGGCCGATTTCAAAAATTCTTCGTTTTTTTTAAGCATCAGCGCTTAACCATACTGAAAATTATATTTTTAAACAACTTTTAATCAGTCTAAACTGCAACTCCTACGCGATTCTTTGTGAGTAATATTAATAAAAAAGAAATTTAACACATTCTTGGCAACATTAGCAACCGGCTGTTTCGAAGCTGCTATGCCTCTCATCAGCATCCATATGAAATGTGGACGTATTCAATGTCACAGTTATTAACTCTGCATTTGACTGTCAAACAAGTTTTTCGCGTTGTAACCCACAAAATTTGTCAATCGCTCAAGAAAAAGACTCGTGTCGATTGGAGGAAAGATATGCTCCAAAAATATGATTCCGACGCTCCGAAATGCTATGATATTGTGACAGGCTTGGCGTGTATGAGCCCGAAAGTAAACAGAAATTGACTGTATGGGTGTTTCAAGATGAGCAAAGCACTTTTCCCGTACTCTTCGGATTTTTTGTCTGTTGTTGATAGAAACTCATAATTGCACCGAACTTTGCCTAAAACGGACGGAGTTTCCTTAAATGGACAAAATTTATACAGCAAACACATAAAGCTCATAAAAAAAAGAACTGATATGAGAAGCTTAACATTTTGACAAAATTTACAAACCAAACACCAGCAGTAAGTCTCGTCCTCAGAAAAATAAACAACACTTGCACACAATCAAAATTATAACTTTTATGCCGTCAGTCAGCCTTTAAATAGATGTTCGTTTATGTCTTTGCCAAAGTCATAAACTTAATTACAGAAATCAGAGAGTGTTAATTACCGGTACCATCATAAACTTTTATATAAAATAACGCAACAACAGCACTAGGAATAATTGGCTGCACGAATAAAAGCTTTAAGGAGGACAGCTTTTGTGTGGTAATTATGTGGCAAAACAAAGGAGAGCAGAGCAGAGCAGAGACAGAGCTTCATCGTATGCCAGCCATTTTGTACTTTATGGCTGCTGTTATTGTGCTCTTGTTACACAGACTGGTAATTTTAATATGGCGTCAATTATGATGATGTTTCATTAAATGAATGGTCCTCAGGGGAGTATTTGAGGTTTTTTGATTACATGTAAATTATTGATGACATTCAAGTTATTTTTCAAAACGAGCAATGAAAAATATAAGATTATATTATTATGGTCTGCACGCGAATGGTATGGAGTTTCAAGTGCATACAGGAATTAGACTAGAAATATTAATCGTAGAAAACAATGACGCTAAGTAAAGGTTAGGTTTGTTAAATGCATACTTCAGCAATGTAAAATTATGTTTGAGATGATCACTTCATGAACATGATGGCACGAGTGCGAAATGTCAGTGCTCAGATTTTAAATAAGAAAAATGCAACTCTATATAGGATACTGACACCCACATCAAGGGCTCTGTACAACCGTGCAAGTGGTAGGCAAAGTCTACCCCCTGTATAGGGTACCCTTTAGTTTTTACTTTTTGTAATGTTTGTAGTATGTTTTCTTGTAAAGGGTGTTTTTTTTCGATGTATAGAACTTTAAGCTGCAATAAAACAACCATGGATTATTCAATTGACATGAATTTTATTTATCCGAAAGATAATCTTGTGGCATTACATTTTAAATATGATTTCTGGCATATGACCGGATGTAGTCCAATCTGAAAGTCGAATTTTCGATGACTTTTTCCAACATTTGTGGCCGTATATCGGCAATAACACGGCGAATGTTGTCTTCCAAATGATAAAACGTTTGTGGCTTATCCGCATAGACCAATGACTTTACATAGCCCCACAGAAAGTAGTCTAGCGGTCTTAATGCACAAGATCTTGAAGGCCAATTCACAGGTCCAAACCGTGAAATTAGGCGGTCACCAAACGTGTCTTTCAATAAATCGATTGTGGCACGAGCTGTGTGATATGTGGCGCCGTCTTGTTGAAACCACATCTTCTGGACATCATGGTTATTCAATTCAGGAATCAAAAAGTTAGTAATCATGGCTCTATACCGATCACCATTGACTGTAACGTTCTGGCCATCATCGTGATGATGCCACCAGCCCATAAAGCGCACTAAACAGTCAGTTTTTTTTTGGGTGTAACGGTGTTTCGTCATACACTTGAGGATTAGCTTCACTCCAAATGCGGCAGTTTTGTTTGTTGACGTGCGCTTCATCGCTAAACAAAATTCACTTTATTCACGGCAATCTCGTTTTGCACTAAAATTACACTAGTTGCAAGCATTGTTCAGGCGTGAGTCTATTCATGGTGAATTGCCAAACCAAACTGAGAATAAATCACTTGACAGCTGTTAAATCGGTCGCCATCTTGAACAGTAATGCCAACTTAAAGTTCTATACATCGCAAAAATAAAACACCCCTTAGAAGCCAGGCAACTACATACAACGTGTAAATTTCAAGTCCCTTCTTGATTTTTTGCTATAAGGTTTTCCCTGTTACAACAATAAGGCTTTCTTGTCGAAGAAAAACAAACTAAAACTATATCTCATTAACTTTGTTCTAATATTGTTCATTAGGTGTTTAATAGGCACGATTTTTTCCCTGTGGAGAACAGCTTCTACTTTTCTATTTTACAATCATATTCATATTCAATTTCGCCTTTTAAATATTTTACTTTCAAACTATTTATCCACCATTTTTTTTTTTTTTTTTGTTTGTTTATTTGCTTACATTTTCCATTACTAATATCTACTTCTAATAATATTTTTAACCCTTGTTATTCCAACAACTGGTGGCTATTATAATTTAAAGCAACAGTCAGTCATCCATCCACCCTCACATTCCAGGTTGAAGTTGTTGCTGTATCAGAAGACGTCTGAACAATATCCCCATTTTGAGTTTAAATGTGGCTCTGCACACTTATATTTCTTTCGTACACTTTGTTAAAGTTGGTTTTGTTTCCACTTGAGCTTCCAGCAACCCCTAAATTAAGTTGTATGTGAATTCGTTGTTTTATTTTATACCAGAATACCCCACACAATATCTTTGAAAGATTTTGTTTGTTTGTTTTGTTTTGTTTTGTTTTACATGCACCAGCGCATCATCAATTATGAATAAGTTTTTTTAAGAGTTATTTTGGTAAGCATTCATATACATACAATTTTAAAAAGTAACAATTTTTAAGAAAAATTATTCGTTTATACTTTATATACTTCCTTTTCAGCTTAATATCACAAGCAACAACATAGCAACAACCTTCATTGCGAACCTTAGACGAATTATGCAAAATAAAAAGTGTTTGCTAATAATTATTTTGTCAGTACGAAAAGCTTCGGCTTTTGCCTGTTCCTCAATGTCGAAGTTGTGCGATTGTTTGTTTTCTAAGCGAAAGAAAATTGTTTTTGGTTCCTCTATGATGTGTTTTTATTCGATCGACAAGTCGAAAAGACATAAGTGTTGTCATACAAAATCCGATTCCTCTATATCGATCATGTCGTCAGCACTGCCAACACAAATGTCAAAATCAATCACTTGCTGTCTAGTTGGTGTTTTTTATAGAAAAAAATTTATTTTTATTTTATTTATTTGCATTTAATTACATAATACAATACATAATACAAGTAACTAAAAGAAAAAAAGACTGAGTAAGAGCTGCTTGGGCTTTCAACTCCGGATGTAGCTTATATTAGATTTTTTAAATTATTTTCTAACAGGAATTTATATATAAGATTAATGTTGATGTTTTGATATATTCTTCAATAAATCAGATGGCAAGTTAGATCCAAAATTTTTTTTTCTGGAATGCTTATACTTTGAGCATTCGTTTAATATGCGGCTAATGTTTAGTTGTGTGTTATATTTGGAAATAAAAATAGAAAATTTCCATAGTTTTAATTTTTATTTTATTTAGGAAATATAACCCGATATCCATTTCGTGGTTTCAAAAGTATAAAACTGAAATTCGACATCTGTGAAACTAAGTTGTTAAACCAATTTTTTTTTTGGTGCCAAAAGATGTTTTGTTTGGCTTAAAAAGCCGATTTCTTGCAAAATCGGGAAACGCTATATCTCGGATATATATGAACCGATTTCAAAAACTTTCAAATTTTGGCTTTAAACATCCCATATGTGCCATTCTGATAGATTTTTGGTACCAAAAAATGTTTTATTTGGCTTTTAATGCCGACTTCTTGAGAAATCGGGAGGAACGTTATCTCGGGTGCATGTGGGCCGATGTATAAAGATGTTCTAATTTTGCCTCAGAACAATCTATATGTACCATTCTGACAAATTTTTAGTGCAAAAAGTCGTTTCGTTTGGCTTCCAAACGGAAGGCGCTATATCTCGAGTGTATATGAGCCGATGTCAAAAAATGTTCCAGTTTTGCTTGTGAGTAGCCTACATGTACCATTCTATATGATGTTTGGTGCCAAAAGTTGTTTTATTTGGCTTATAGAGCAGATTTCTTGAAAAATCGGGAGACGCGTTATCTCGGGTATATATAGGCCGATTTCAAAAGTTCTTCCATTTTGGGGATCTAATGGGCATTAAAAATGATATAGCTAACTTTTTAGGAAAACAAATTTTTTTTCAAAAATCTCACCAAAAAATGGCCAAAAATACCCCTTAAAAATTCGGTTTTTTTTGGATATATCTCGGCTATCCATTGACCGATCTTACTGAATTTCAATAGCAGCCCCACTACTGGGATTTAACACATTTAAGCGAAAGAATGAGTTTTCTATATCAAACCGTTTTCTCAGAAACGGCTACAGACGGACATCGCTTAATCGTAATCTCTATTGATTCTAATCCAGAATATATATACTTTATGGGGTCTTAGATGGTTATTTCAATGCGTTACACACGCAATCACAAACTTATATATGTATACCCTTATTTTTGTGAAGGGTATCAAAATAAAATAGTGATTCTGCCACAGCCACATGTCGTGCTTTAAGAAGAGATTATGATTTACATAATCGTCCAATTGCGCAAGCAATAGTTGTTAAAGTATTTAGTTGTTATATACATATGTCAATTAAAAAGTGTTTCATATTTGAAGAACTAATTTATACAGCTTCAGATCGTTTTAATATACATATTTTATTAACAATATTATTCAATATTTCGATGTTAGTTTTTACTGCTATTTATATATAGTTTTTATTTTTCAATTTTTGAATTTTTATATATCAAAAATTTTTTCAATATTTTCAATTTAATCACAAATATTATCCTGAAGATGATAAGAAACTGTTGTCGAAATATTGAATAATATTGTTAATAAAATTTGTATATTAAAACGATCTGAAGCTATATAAATTAGTTTTTCAAATAATTAAAAAGATCAAATATATTTAGTGTTTCCTATTTTAACAAAAGAAACTGAAAAACATTTCATTCGCTTATTATCACCCTCAATTTGACTTTGATGTTTTTTGCACATTGATCATAGTCGATTTTGAATTGGAGTTATACTTTATTTTGAGGTTTTCGTTAAATTTGGCTGAGAGTGCAACTCTGAAAGCATTTTTGGATACTCAAAAAAAGTTCTAGTACTCCGTATTTCTCCTTCACTTCATACTATTTAGGCCATACCCATCCAACTTGAAATGGAATACATTAGACTTGTGTCGAACTAGATCTTTTGCTCATTTTTTGCCACAAACCAACAATCGAAACCTAAATGGTTAGCATGGGTGCAAACATTGGTTAGTGACAATATCAAATAAAATAACGAGTTCGATACAAGACTACTTACTCTAACGATATTTTTACCTTAATCCGAAGTGTGCTGGAGAGAACGATGAATGTCATTGGTAACAAAGGGATGCCCAACTCTATTGACCCGCTGTGGCATCATTACACTATTTTGTTGTAACTATAACGGAGTCTGTGTCTCTATGACTAGATCATGGATCTTGGTTCCAATACTTCTAGACTTGTGTCGAACTTTTTTCTTGCAATGCAAGAAATGAACTGAATAAATTGAAGAAGAAGCTGAAATTGAAAAGTTCGTTTCCTGCATGATGCTTTTCATTGTAGACATGAAATTATTCACTCGTGCAGTGAAGAACATTCAATGAAGCTCGTTCATTACCCGAATGAATGAATTTTCTCTGTAAGTGTAACAAAGGGGTGCCCAACTCTATTGATTTACCGCGGCATCATCATCGCAGTATAAGATGCGCTATACTATTTTGTCGTTACCATAATGACGAGATCATGAATCTTGCTTGATCAGTTAGTATAATACTGTATCCATCCACCCTTAGTGGCTACATGAGCAAAATAAGTCATCAGCTGTGTTAGAAATTCCATCTCTTGTGAAGTGGCCATGCCGTGTACTTTTAAAAAACTGTTCATTTTGCTGAGTCCATCAATTTTCTCACTCATACCATTAACTCTCTGATTTCAATACAAAACAGAACACTTAGAGCTACATACATCCATTAATTTGCCGAGCCGAGTATATAAAATTCAATTTAACCTGTCAATTGTGGTTACTCACACGTCTCAGTGAGTGCAGACCCCCTTTTGAAATGGATACGTTTTATGATATTTAATGCTCTGTTTATGTGGGAATGGCGAGAAAAAAAAAATGGAATTAAAACACCCAATTAACCGAACCCATCAAAATAAAATCTGCAAATGGTCAAGGTTGTAATAACACGAATTTCTGCGCCACGCCATTTTAACGCAAACATACCGGGAGACATAAGCACTGCTTTCAAAGCAGAATTTTGCTGCACAAAAAAACAAGCGCACACAAATGAATGACTGCAGCTTTTTATTAACAAACTTAACTGCGAAAACAGACATTTGCAAAATAGGGGGGAAAAAATAATAAAGAAAACAACTTAACACAAGCAACAACAGTGCGAAGAAGTGAAGGCGTACCACATCCCCTTCATCCTCCTGATTATCGGCAACAAACGTGATTGCCAACCATAAAACTCAAGTTGCAAACAAACAAATCGATTGTCTGGTCTCACACCTAAACAAAAATTGGCGTTGCCTTGTACTTTCGTTTGATATGGCTTAACTGGTGCTAATATCAGACCATTGTATTCATTCATTGCGCTAAATGTGTGCTTTTTGCATTTGTTTTGGCTTCTGCGTTTTTTTTTTGGCAGTACTTTTGGCGTTTATTTTTCGTGGAGCGGAGCTTAAGTGGAGTGGTTTTATGGTGCATTTATTTAGCCGTTTCGATTTGTTTGGTCGAGTTGTTACGCAGACCGATTTTGACCACAAATTCAAATTAAATGCGGTTGAAAATTAGTACTGTTTAATGTTTGAAATAAAGTGTGGCTGTTGTTGCGAAATTGGGCCCAAATCATTTGTGTGTATGTTAATGAAAATTGCATGAATGTTAAGGAACAAGTATTTCTTATGATATTATTAAGCAATAATTTTTGTTCGGGAAACATGGTGAAGTTTGATTTTATGTAATAAAAACAATAAAAAAAAATGATTTACTTGAAACTAACATTTGCTCTATAAAGAGAAAAATGATTACGTTGGCAATGCCTTTGGCCATAAGGAATCGGAGTTGTAACAAGTTAACTGCCTGTTCCTTAATGTCGACAGAAAATGTAGTCGCTCGATTTCGAATCAAGTTGGATTCCTCTATTTCGACAGCTTGCGTTCGCAGGGGCTTACGTCATGATTTTTTTTTCATTTACTTTACAGTGCCCCCTAAATTAGGGCGTAAGTAGCAACGTAATTTAGCGCCTTGCTTTTACGCTTTATTTAGTAACCTACACAACGACGTCAACGTTGTGCCAGAAACAGTAGTGTTTACTTACCGTTTTTAATAAAACCACTAAATAGAAACAATAAATAAAGATAAACGGGTCTGTTCTAGAATCCGATTCGGATTGATTTAGCAACAATTTTTTAATCCGCATAATGAATGAATTCATTAATTGACGCTCTCAATTCAGCATGTGCTTAGATATTCGAAGTTTCTGTTCGAAAAAAAATTCTAAATGTCAAATACATAAACTTGTTATCAGCTGTTGAAAAAATTTTAAATTATTTTAATTATAAAAGATTAAGTGAAAAATAAGTTTTTTAAAACTGCCTGCAGCTTTTGTTTTATCATATGTACGATTGCAGTGTGTTATATTTTGAAAAGAACTATCAGAGAACAAAGCCGATGATAAACGATAGCTTAACATACAAATAGTCGCCGGCGGCAAACCAAAAACCGACGGTTGACGAGCGTCTAAACAATGTTTTTACAATCACGCAGAAAATTTTTAAAATTAAGTTAAAAAGTCGACAAAAACTAAAACATTAATAGATTATTCTGAGAAAGCAGCTCTACCGCAAGCAGCAATCAGTCGCTCTTGACCGCAACGGGTGTAAGGTTGTGAAATTACCGGCGCGGCAGTTAGCCGGCCATGAGCACATGAACTACGATCTTTGACAACCATACGTTGCCGGACTATTAAAATGGAATTTGACCACTAAATACAATCATATTAATATAAATCTTGCTTAAATTAAACTAAATTTAGGAAATTTATTATAATTTCCTTTAAAATATAAATTTTTCTGTTTCAATAAATTCTGATTGTATTAAGCATTAGTCCAGAAAACATTGACATATCACACTTTAATATGTAGGGCAACTTCGTGTTTTCGAACATAAGCAAAATTTTTGTATTTTTGTTTTGCGCAAGCGCCATTTGACAAAACATACAAAATTTTTGGAAGAAATTAAAGGAAAGGTTTTTTTTTTGCTAATAATTGTGTGCAAATTCAAATTTTTTTTATTATATTTAATAAAAAAAACACTTCAAATTAAAAGAGAAAATTTAGTTTTCATTAAAAAAAAGTTATCACTTGCATGAATAAAAGCCGATTCTATTTACTTCCACTCGCCCTATAATACTCTAACTGAAAACGAATAAAAACATGGGGATTCAGTTTGCAGAACACTAAAAATTCTAAAGTAATCCACTTTAGAGTGAATTCGGATTCTAGAACAGACTAGAAAATCGCTAAATTGACTGGAAAGCAGCTGTATTGGTTCTGCTTGAAAAACAATAACAAACACAATTTAGAAAACAGGTGAAAAATCAAAACAAAATATTAAAAACTAACTGAAGCTTTGTTATAAATATTTTGGGTTTTTAATGAAAATACTTTTAAATATGAACTTAATTATTTATTTGCTTTAAGAGCCAATTGAAATGTATTAATTCAGGTCCAAAAATGAACCTTTTCAAAATATTTACTGTATTTTTGTTTGGTGCTACTGATGAGTTGATTAGCGCCAACGAAATGTCGTCGGCATATAGACAGCTGGAAAATACAGCAAATATTTTGAAAAATACTTTTAGATAAACCAACCTGATATACATATAAATTTCCTTTCCTAGGTCTTCCCTAATTTTTTCTTTATGCTTAATATCTTTGTATTTAGCATACCTTTTTCTGTATATGCCTGGATTCGCACGCACTAGTTCAATAAACCGCTCATTCAAGTTCTAAAAAAAAACAATTGTATCTAATTACTTTACAAAAATTCAATTATATTAATTTTTCGACAATAAAACTAATTTATCTACATTTCCAAATTGTTTAACTGCATCAATAATAATATATGTATTTTTTTGCACTTCTTTTGCAGCCAACTTCACTTGTTACGCTCTGTCAAAATCCAAGATCCCAAAAATGGGATTTTTTAATATTTTTGCTCTAGTTTTTGTATTTTTTGCGAGGTGCAGCTAGAAGTATGGTGAATTTTTTAAAACATACCAGGCTTTAGGATCATATACACAATTATTTGTTTCTAGCTTTGGGATTGGAGAAAAAAAAAGCCATTAACCGAGAACTTGCTATAAAAATTCCTCTATTTGGCAACCCTCTGCTTTCTTAAAAACCAAAAAATTTTAATTTTTTTTTCCGTCATAATATACCAGATAGTATATTCTTCCAAAAAAATATAAATGTAGCGTAGATGTTTCCGCAAAGTTTTTTTATAATTACGAAATAATAAACGTACTTTTTTCCACAAAAAACGGGGAAAATCTAGTTTTTTAGGAATTTGACTTTAAACTGCGTATAACTTTTTACTAAATAAGTTTTTCAAACTAAATTTTCTTTGCAAGATTAGAAATTTTGTTCTAAATCAAGAAAAGAAAAGATTTTGTAAATCTGACTAAGGTTGTCTTTGCTATTAACGAAACAGTGGGCCAGAACAAAGAAAAATGTAAAAATTTTAATAGTATTCGTCGTATATCTTCTAACCTGCAATTGAAAATCCATCAATGTTGCACATTTTTTTAAAGCCCTTTAGTAGGAAAATCTACCTACAAAATTTCGTCTTATTTGGATCAACACCATAAGTTTGACATGCTTTCGAATTTTTCACACACCCGAGGAGGCCCACTTTAGGGGCGTATAGCTCCGTCTTCTTCGGGTCTATAAAGTTCACACTCCAAACTTAAGCTCAACAATACTTCCTTAAGATGTGTGTGAAATTTTATTACAATCAGTTTACCCGTTTAGAAATTGCAGAAGTAATTCCTACATTTTTTTTCAAAATCCCCCACTGTGCGCCGCGTTATTTCGATTTGATTCATACATTTTTGACAAATAAAAAGCGTCTTACGCTCTAATTTAGGGTGCACTCTTACAGCAAATTAAAGTTTTTGTTGATTTTTTATTGCATAAATTGGCCTTGTGTAAATACAAGCCTTCTTAAAACTGGTCAGCTGTATCTGACAAGTCAAAGCATAAACATACATAAATAAATACAAAATAAAAAAGCAGAAATTTTGAAAGTGTGAAATAATTTTTGTGCTGTTTTAAAATTTAAAAGTATTCGCTTTCATATACATTTAATTTAATAAGTACTTTGATGCACTCAACTCAGGATTCTGCCAAACTCAGGTTTTTCTTTCATCCAGCGAACAAGTGAACTGTTTAAGAAAACTACATGCATACAGATGATAATTCTTTAATATATTTACTAATGAAAATACAAAGGGAAAATATGTGGGGTTTCTAGTTCCCAGTTTTTTAACAAATATATATAAAATTTTTTCTACAGTAACTCCCACTCAACAGCAAAACAGCAGGTGATTGATTTTGACATTTGTGTTGGCAGTGCTGACGACATGATTGATATAGAGGAATCGGATTTTGTATGACAACACTTACGACTTTCCGACTTGTCGATCGAGTCATCGTTTGAATAAAAAGAACATTATAGAGGAACCCAAAACAATTTTCTTTCGTTTAGAGTCGCCCGACTTCGACATTGAGGAATAGGCAGTAAAAGTAAAATGCTTATACATACATACGTATGTATAATTGAATGCTTGCATATGGATAGTTATTTATAAAATGACTGCAGGTTGTTTGTGTTGATGATGGTGATGTTTATGTTTATGTTGGTTTTGTTAAATGTTCATGCTGCTCCTGTACAAGCAGACATCCATTACAAAAGCAAACTTATTTATAAATGCGCACATTTTGTTTTAACAGTCGCCATTAAACGCCATACTTGAGCAAATATATCAAGTAAAACAAACACGGGCACATAAATAAAACGAAAGGGCTTGTACAGAAAGGCCACCAGTTAAAAGGCGCTGTAAAATGTTTTGACTTTCAATTTAAATTTATAGTCGAACTATATGACTTAGAGTTGATAATGATTTTATTGGTCTGGAGTTCGAGTTTTACTTGCTCAGAATTGAGAAAGATTTTTTTTGCGATAAAATTGAAGTAATCCACATTTTTAGAAAAGACCAGAAAATTAAAATTAAACACTTACTGCCTAGGGTACATACCCTGGCTGTTTCACAACCACCACGTAATTCATCAGCATCCATATTTGCTTCGAACCCAGGCCATGACTAATTGTATATGGCTTTTAAGCAGCAACCATTCTACCACCGGAGCTCTTCATTACTGACTGTCTATATTTAAACATATTGATCAACTTTCCATTTTATTATTGTGTTTTTTTGTTGCTTGGAATTTATTTTATATTCTCCCAATAACATGCAATTGATTTAGATTGGATTTTTCGGTTTGCTGCTGCTGTATCAGTGTAAACAGCGGTTTCAAATTTTTCGCTGGGCCCAGCAATTTTTAAGCATTCATTTTAACTTTATGGTCGAACTATATGGTTAACAATAGAAATGTGCGCTTGAGTGTTTTTGGGCTCACGTTCAGAATAATTTCCCTCACGCACTTTCACGCACCATAATTTTTTGGAACTCACCTCACGCACACTCACTAGCAAACTGTTTTCAATCACCCATTTTTACGACCCATCACATTTGTATCAAAACAAAATATGAACGTAAAAAAACGTCGGACACAATAACAGCGTAATGCTAGAAACACAACTGGGACGAACGACGAATTTTTCGCAGCGAATATTCGTATTATATTTGCCAATGACACCTACACTTTGTATTCCCATTTCGATTACCATTTTGTATGCAGGGAATTAGACAGTTACCTGAGAAGTTTAGAGTTTTGGCTAGAAAGCAACAGCATCCAAACTAAAATTCCACTTTTCTTCACTTAATTAGAATTAGCCAGGATTTGAATTTGAAACTTTTAAGTAGTATAACAACAAAACAAATTTCTTCTCATTGCCGGTGTTTGAAAAATTTTTCATCATCACCACCACTTTTAAATGTTCATCTTTTAGTAAAAATTACCATACTCATGTGCCGGAAAAACTGAATGCGCTTTCGAGCTCCACCTTATTAACAGATAATCGTTATCTGCCATCCAAGTGAGGCTGCATTGCGAGTGTATGTGTTTCCACGGATTGTATTATTGAACATGTGCAAACATTTTTAGCAAGGCAAGAAACAGTTATATACATACACTACCATTAAAACATATTCACACACGCACACACACACACTCACACATATGCACACACATTTAATTATGTACTTGGCTGGTAATGGTGTGTTTATTAGCAGGAACTGTTGGTCAATAAATGTTCAATATTAAATGAAGCAGTGATGTTAATTTACTGATTAATTACCGCAATGTTTACAAAACGCAGGAGAAGGCGCGACCAAATGAGCCCCAGCCCCCATCCCCCCACTGTTTAATGAGTGTACAAAAGATACTTGATGATTTAATGTGCATACACAGATAGATAACTACATATGTACATGCTTGAGTGTGCAGCTTTGAATGGACACGATTTAAAAAGTTGCAGTCAACAATAACGGTAAAATTGAGTGCAATGGTTTAGGTGTAATTAATAAAGCTGATTATTTGCCTACTTTTAGGCTTTAGTGCAGACAAAAGTTCAACTTTTGTTTGTTCGCTATTAGGAGAGACACTAGCGTGTCTATTTATAGCATTTTTGTATGCGCAAATTTTAAATTTTTTCCAATAAAATTTTAAATCTTGGAAATTGTTTATTGTTTTATTGATTGAACATTTTTTGATAACATAATTTAGACAATTTGAGCAATATGCTGGGCAACCTCTCTAGTCCGGACCCTGGTTAAATCCGTATACCCAGTAATACGGATGCTCAGGATTTTTGGCCAGCTTAGACATTTTTCCTCTATTCAAAAAAATTTATTTTTGTAATTTTATTGCTAGACAAAATAAAAGTTTTTAGGCCAGCAAGAGTTCAAGAATGTGTAAAATATTTTAGTTTACTTGAATTCGCAAAAAAATGTTCAGTATGTCACCTGTAAAGAAAGGACAACATAAAACTCTGATGTTGATACACAGAAAAAAATGGATTGTAAATATTGTAAGATTGTTTAATTTTGCGCTAACTACGATTTTTGTAGATACAACCACGGTTTTGTAATGTTTGAAAATAAAATCAAGTTTATTCTGTTTCAATTAGATTTATGGCACCATTAATAATTGAATTGTTGAAAAAATTCAGAATGCTTAGCTATTCTGCTTGCTGAAATATATATTTTTTCAATTGAAAAATTTGTTACCAGTTAGCAAAAACGTTTGCTGTTCAAACAATTTTTTTTAATAAAATTCATTAACAAAAATGTATTTAATTTCTGAACTAATTTTAACAACTTTATTTAACAATTGAATTGATGCTTGTCGTTTTTTTTTTCCAGCAATGTTACTCAACAAAGAGTTTGTTACCGCTGTACAATAAAATTGTTACCTTTTAACAAATCTATTTGTTGGATTTAATAATTTTTCTATAGAAAAGTTTAACTATGAACTTAATTATTTATTTGCGTTAAGATTGAAATGTATTAATTCAAGTTCAAAAATGAACCTTTTCATAAAATATTTGCTGTATCTTTCAGCTGAAAGATACAGCAAATATTTTTTGAAAAGGTTCATTTTTGGACCTGAATTAATGAAAAGTTTAACTGATAGTGGAATATCAATCAGATGAAATTCTCAGAGACGATAGTACAAGGTGGACCAAAAGAAATCGCCCTATTGGAAATTCCTGTTATTTTGGCAAATGGCAGCCAATGTCAAATTTGTTTTTAAGAAAGACTAAACGGAATATCAAAAACAAACTTCTCTTATATAAAATGTGCATAAGACCAATACTAACATATGTTTGCATAATTTGGAATAATTGTGTCAGATCTCGCAATGAAAAGCTAGAAATAATTAAGAATAAAAACTTAAAGATTATTATTTATAACCTTCCTAAGATATTTGCTTGCACTCTCTTTCAAAGACTTGCACTCTCTTTCAAAGCAAAAAAACTATGGAAACTATAATCAGCAATATGACTCTATCACTCACTTCTTAATGCAGAGATTCAAACTTTGAACATATTAAAGGGTGCGCCAAATAAGTTTTTTTTTTGGGAAAATGCCTCAAAACATCGAGTGTACCTGCGGCTGTGTGGCACGTAGCGCCGTCCTGTTGAAACCAAATGTTGACAATATCCTGCTCTTCAATTTTTGTGAACAAAAATTCGTTCAATATGGCCCGATAACGATCGCCATTGACAACGGCCACTCCTTGCTCATTTTCGAAGAAAAATTACCCATTTACGCCTCTGGACCAAACAGTGACTCGTTTTGGGCTCATCCTCTTTTCCATGTATGCGTGCGGGTTTTCAGTGGCCCAAATGCAACAATTTCGCTTGCTACATACTCGCCAAGATCGAAATGAGCTTCATCTGAAAAGATGTTTTTTTTTTTGGCAAAATCAGCATCTTCTGCAAGTCGATCGCAGGGCCACTTAAGCGTATACACAACCATAATTGTTCAGCGGAAGGATAAAACTAATTATCTGTCAAATCAGACATGAGATAAGTGTTACCATGCACGAAATAAGCACTAGTTGAAAAAAAAAACTTTAGAAGACTGATGTACGATATTTAATTGAACTATTTAAATATAGAACAAGTTCGCTTTCGTTGCTACTTTTTAATTTCCTATTCCTTCCCCCAACACTTTTTGTGGTGTATAGTATAGGTCTCTAATATTTTTCTTAACATAAAAAGCGCAATATAAACCTTTTAAATTTTAGTAACCACCAATGTATTCATACGTCCACGTTTGCTCTAATACCATCAGATAAAAACTCAAACCTTGTTATCTATACCAAATCCAATTTAATTTGTAAATATGATAGAGACAATAAAACAAACCAAAGAGAAAAAAAAAACATTCACGAAACAGCCTAGATTTAGTGTAGATACCTTAAGGTGCAGTTATAGCAGACTTAGCAGAAGGAGCTGGGGAAGCAACATAAACTATTCAAAGTAAATTTTACTAATCGAAGTGTATTATAAATTTTAATCAGGCTTAAGTTCATCCCCAAAACAGCTGGTGATCCACCTTGTTAATGTCAATTAAAATCAACCCGAGGTTGAACTGGAGCCTGATTGAAAATTATATAAACCTATTAGGACTTCCAAATGCCTTACATTTTGACTTCCTTCTCACATCCCCATTTTATTTGCTGTTGCATTGTTAATACCTGAATGCCTCGTATAATTGATCTCATTAGGCACTTCTTATTACTCTTCTTCGTTTCGTTTTATTAATTGGCTTCAGTGGTAATCTTCTAACATCCCTGACAACCTCGCCATAATCTTTTTCGAATTGGCAAACATAAACTACAAATTTTGTTCTGATTCCCAGAAGCAATGAAAATGATTCAACCTTTTAATTTCTTGTAGTATTAGCAGCTTGCTCGGTGACATGTTTTCAAGCCCTTAAAAGTTCCCAAAGAAAATTTACAAAACTTGAAGAAAAAATTCACACCCACCCAAGGAAGCAAGGAAGAGTTAAATAAAAGTTTGCTTGTTAACAAATTAACTACACAACAAAATAATTTAGTTGCCACAAGCTACTGTTGAAATCAAACGGGGTAAATTCAATTCCGTAGAAATGAAAAAAAAAGTAAAAATAGGGTTAGAAATGATTGCCGCTTCTTTTTCCGAATTTAACAAGCATTATAAAGCGTTAAAAAATGCACTCGAGCATTAAGAGAGAAATTGTGACAAGCCTGACAACACAACTTAAGCGTCTGCGAAATAATGTTAAGCTTTCAGTCAAATAAATTGGAATCAAATCGACTACACAAAGTTGAGGCCATGGAAAAAGAGATTTATGCTTAAATGCTTGCATTTGCCAGAAAGGACAATATCAGGATTTATAAAAAGGCACCCATACGCACACACACAGACACACCCATTCACTTTGATATTCAAATTCTTTGCATAAAAATGTCAACCCTTTTCAAAGTTTAAATAAAAAATTCACAAACACTGGCAAGGGCAGTTCAATTATGGCCTGCATTTAAAAATGTAGAAAATTTTGTACGCTAAGAGCAGGTAAAGGAACTATAAAAACTAGAAAAATATTAAAGATTTTGCACCTGTAATTGTTAAATCAACCAGGTGCAGACGAAACTGTAAGCATAATACCCCAGTCACGTGCTCATTGTCAGTATCAATCGAAATGGCTTCATTTAAATATAAATTTTAATATTTTTTAACCACGGACACAAACCTTTAAAGTTAACAGACCTCTGTTAACGTGTTAACATGGCTGTGTTAAGCCAAAATATTAAAATTTTTTTTTTTAAATGCCTCTAAAAAACAAAAAATTAGAAAAATGTTTAGTTCACGAACACTAATGCCCGTATGACACTACATTTTTCTTGCATTATTTAAGTTTTGAAGAACAGTGCAAATATACTGTAATAGTAGAATTTAGTATGTGCAAAGAGTTCAACTATATTAAGATAAATGCAAAACTGTCAACATTTTCGTTGAAGTTATCGATAAAAATCAGGTTATGTCAAAAAAAAATTTAAAATTGTTCAACTTAAAATTGACATTTTAAACTTGAATGTTGCTGTGTCAGCGGATTATGGAAAATTTTTCCGATTTTTACTCTGCTTTTTGGGAACATTTTTATTTCCTAGCGCTTTCTTGAAATAAAAAGAATACAACACTTACAAAAAAGATGCCAGTTTTGCTTAAGTTTTGTATATTTGGTTCTTTCTAGCAATTGCTGTTTCTTTCTATCAATTCTATACCAATTAATGAAAGAAAAACGAAGTATCATACGGGCTTAACTAATATTTTATATTTAAATTTAACATTAACAAATTTAAATTTAACAAAAATTTAATTTTAATAGCGGTTCTCACGCTTGATACTAATTTTACAACTCTGCTGTCTCGTCAATACTTTTTTCCGATCCCTCGCCACTAGTCCTCAGAAAGCCGCTTGCAAAAGTACAAAAAATGGAAATCGAATGCCTCGAAAATAATTTTTTTGACATACCGTGATGGAACTTGTTTTGTTCATGCCGAAAGTTTCCGAAAATCGAGGGCACTGTAGTGTGCGTATACTTGTGTACGCCACTGTAATTGAAATGTAATATTCTTTTACCTATTGAGTGCAGTTACGAACATTCTTTTTATTTTCACATATGCGTAAGCAGTTTTAAATTTTAATTAATTTTAAGCGTCAGCATAATTCGTGGGACACCAATAACATGAAGTTATGCTGATTGCTATGAATCTGGTATGAATGAATGAATCAATTTTAGTATATTAGCTAGTAATAAATAATAATAAACTTTAGAATTAAACTTGAAAACCACTTAGTCTTCTTAATTCTCGCGGGCATTTTAATGCTCAGAATAAAGCGGCAGGAGTGCTTAGCAAATACTCAAACAGTGGGGAACATATTTTTTTCTCCAAAACAACCGTAGTCCTGTCTTATCCCCTTACCATTATTCCGTCTTACATTACAGCACAATATAGCGCCAAATTTTTGTCCATAGAAATCCGCCTTTACTACTGTAAAGCCCGGAATAATTTGCTTGCCAAAGCAACTAATTTGATATTAAAAGAAACCCATAGAAATCTAAGCTGAAAGACGACACCTTAAACTGACACACTTTAATCTTAAGAATTTTCCTAACATTTTCTAAGCACACAAAAATTACTTTATTTGTAAAGTATCAAACGAAACCTGTAATTGATATTGATAATTAAAACAAAATATTATGCAATCAACCTTGAAGATAAAACAAATCAAAATAAAAACAGTATTCACATAATTATTTCAAGTGAAACTGTACACTGGCACAAAAAAAAATTATATCAGACGGAATAGCAGGAAACACTCCCCCGAAACACATGATCCAAAACACATCAACAACGCTTTTCCAATTAATTTTTTTTGTTTCTTTTTTATCCCACACAAACAGGAAAATAATGATTGAAAACATTTTTATTTTGTTACGTTTTATTACTTTTTAACGGTGACTTGAATGACATGAGTGGCTGACTGACTATTGGCATGACTGTGTTTGATTTTTTCGCTTATGACGATGGGAACAAAGAGTATGAGGGGAAGAAGTGAAATGAAAGTGATTGATTTCAATTTTCTGCCAACAATCTAGAATTGTGTAAAGAAGATTTCCCTTTTATGGTGCTATTTTTTTTTTAATTCACCATCATGTAACCAAGCATTTGCCAGAGGTCATCACAGGGTTGCGAGTACAAGGTGGTCAGTGCAAAAATGTTTGGGCAAATTAAATGGGGTCTCCGCCCCCCAAATGATTGATTGTCATTTTTGTGTTTTTTATGCTTTTAGTAAGATCTATTCACTTTTGGCTAAATACATGATAATTTGTTTTTAACAACATTTAATTTAATGGTTTCCTTTCCCTCAAATTGAATAATCAAAACTATATGCTGTGTGTTTAATTTCAGCTCATGATCTTAATGACATGGATCAGGATGACATGTGCGATGATGGCATGAGCGATATTGATGACCATGCCAGCGAAACAGATTCAAAAAAAGGCGGCAGTCGTAATGGTGATGGCAAGTCTCAGAATGGCAGTGGCGGCTCTAAGCCACGTCGGGCGCGTACTGCCTTCACGTACGAGCAGTTGGTATCCTTGGAGAACAAATTTAAGACAACGCGTTACTTGAGTGTGTGTGAGAGACTGAATTTGGCCATAAGTTTATCCTTAACAGAAACTCAGGTGAGAAATTAAATGTTTCGTTTGCATAACGCGTTGCATTCACACCATCACACTTGAATATTTGACCATAATTAATACACAGTATACACAGAGCGAAAACTTCAATAAGATTTTCTCTTTGAAACGTTTTTAGGCTGAGGGGTATCCCAGCAGATAGAAAAGAAGATTTTTCTATGGGTATTTCTTATTATTTCCATGTTGCAAATCTTATTAATTGCCTCAACAAGAAAAACACATAAAACCAAAAAGAAAACTTGTTACTCACGTTTGTTTTTACTCAGTTTCCGATTTGCATGGTACCAAAAAAAATTATATAGAGAAGAACTTATTGATTCTATTAGGTTTTCTTGTAAATTGTATACAATAAGGATTTCTTATTGATTTTATTAGGTTATCCTATTAATTTTTCCCTATTGATTTTATTAGTTTCCTATATAAACACACGCAAATCATCTTTTTAATTTCATTAATTGTTGTTTTTTCAATAAGGTTTTCCCATTTAAAATAATAAGGAATCTTCTTGAAAAAAACCATAGAGATATCTTATTGATTTTGTTTTACTTTATTAGGTGCTTTTTTCTCTGTTTAATAGTACACTGCTGTTACACAGCTTTTTCACAGATTTTCCTTTCTCTTCCATTTCAGGTTAAGATATGGTTTCAAAATCGTCGCACCAAATGGAAGAAACAAAATCCCGGCATGGATGTGAATAGTCCCACTATACCACCACCACCTTCTGGCGGAGGTTTTGGACCCGGTGCTTATGCCAGCAGTCTTTTGTACTCCCACACAATGCCATACCCACCATATGGTCCATATTTTCATCCTTTGGGTGCTGCGCATCATCTGAGTCATTCGCATTCATAAAATTGCAAGATGCAACAGAAATTGTTGCAAATAATGGAAATGCGTAAATATCGCACACAATCCAAAGATTAAAGCCAAACGAAATATGGGTGGAGAACCCATTAAAACAAAATGTGATGAAAACAAAAGTTTGTAAAATATGAAACCCTTTAGCCACTAATTCACTTAATTCCCTGTAAAGACAAAGGGCCAGTGCAATTAAATTTTCTCCCCTCTGCTCCCCTCTGTTTTTTGGAATAATATTGATTGTATAGCAGATATCAATTGATGCCAAAAAGCTGTTTGTTTTTATTCATTTACGAATTTGTAAATACGCTTGACGTTCATTGTAAATTGTGAGAAAAAATTAACAATAATTAATTGTAACTAAAAATTAAGATATTTTGTATTAATATATTTTATAATAAATATTAAAATAGTTTTACTTAATTATCAATTACCACACTGTACATTAAAATAAATAATTTTGCAAAAATATTTAAACATTAAAACTTGTAATTTAGCTTAAAAGACAACTAAAAGAAAAACTAATATAAATCAAAAATTATGAAAAAATAAGAAACATTAAGTGAGTCAAATTAATAAATTAAAAAAAAAAATCAATTTAAAGTGAATTTTCAATTACAAAAACAATGGAATTACATAGAATTAAATTTTTGGTTTTTTTTGTACTTGGGCCAGTGCGCAGGGAAAGACCCCTAAGTAATGTATATACTTTGTACTGGAATTAGGAAAGAAGGAAAGACTGCTGGTTGAATGGGAAAGGGGGGGGGGGTTGATTGCTGACAGCAAAACAGACTGACAAGCTGACAGAAAATTTCCATGATGGCGGAGAAGCTAATTTTGTTTTTTTTTTGGTGCAATGGACTACCATCTCTGAGCCATTCGCTAAACATGTAACAGGTGGAACAAAAGAAGTCATACGATGTTGTTTGGCTTTCAGAATATCGATTGTGGTTTGTGCAATGTGTGTGCCCTGCTGTTGGAATTACATATCCTATACACCTAATTCGTTCTATTGCGGCAGAAAAAACCTTATTTGAAGTGTGATGGAGTGAATGTAAAATGTAAGTTACATTAGACTTTTTGACTTTTTCGCAAGAAATCTAATTATACTTTCATCTCACAAAACTCGATAAAAGTATTTATACTTGTATTATAGTCTGGATTGCCCTTAAGTGGCATGGATTGTGTTTTAGATTCACATAAAATTTATAGTCTGAGTTGAAATATAGTCAATTCAACTAATATTCTGTTAAGCTAAGCAATTTCCAAGCAATCTCTTTTCTCAGTGTAGTTGCTGCCATGCATAGTGTATGCATTGCTTTCACAAAAAGTGTGGAACAGATCACATCACATACAGAAGGAATTTGAGGCAACTAATTGCAAAGTACTTAAACAAAGATTAAAAAATACGCATAAATAAATTCTCACTCACACTCTCCAAAATAAAAATAAATGCAAAAACATTACGATTTTCATAAATTTTTGAAAGAAGAAAAACAATGGTAAAATAAATGGCAGCAGTAAGATTTAAAAGCACAAGGAATTTGTTTCATAGAAAGACAATTCCGTCGAAAATAAAAAACACTTTTACACATATCAGTTTTAACTACTACAACCATGTATAAATAATTGAATAAGTGGTATGTGAATAAGCCCGAATGTGAGTGTATGTGTTTTTTATCATACACCAGCCCATAAAGCTCAACACACACACACATATATGTACATGTGTACATAATACTTACTCTGGACGCATAATGGAATCCTTATACATATATTCAGCAACATTTATTTTTATATGCAAATAAATTTTCGCAGCGAATAAATTCAATTTAACAGCCAAGCAGGGTGTCAAAATGGTGCAACCATAAAATACGCGCATACATACATACATATGGATGTATGTGTACAAAATTCAAGTGGACTTTATTAATATCTTTTGGATACGATTTTATTTGCTTATTATTGTTATTTTTGGGGATTTGAAGCTCTTTTTGAAAATTTATATTTATTCATAATTAATAATAGTTGGAGTGTCTGAAAAGTCTGTATCCTTGCATATCATATCCAGGGCTGGGCAGTATTTCAAATAAATGTATTTGAAATGCGTGTATTTGAATTACATGTATTTGAATTGCGTATTTAAGATACAAATACGTATTTTGTATTTATTGTGGTGCCTAGGACCAGTTGTGCCCCCTTTTAACACATTTCCAAACTTTAAATATAAGTGAAATCTTGTTGTGCAGGAAATGGAAATAAATTAATAGAAATAAAAAAATAAAAAAAAATAAATACGTCCCATGAATGTATTTAGTATTTTGTATTTTAAATACTAAGCGCTGGAGTATTTTATATTTCAAATACTTGTGCTCGCCAAATACATTCGAAGCGTCGTCAATGGTTAGAATAGTGACAAGAAATGGCTAAAGTGGATGATTAATTTCCGAAGAAAATCATCTCTTGTGATGAGGCAAATTTTTTTTTACCTCAGTGGACTCGTCAATAAGAAGAATTGCCGCGTTTGGGCGAATGACTCACTCCGACAAGAGTGATTGTCGGAAAACTAATGCACCCATAAAAAGAGTGACTGTTTGGTGCGGTTTATTGCTGGCGGCATCACCGGTTCGTACTTTTTCCAAAATGAGGCCGGTCAGGCTATGAATAGGGGACGTTATCGTGATGTGATAATAAACTTTTTATGGCCTGAATTGGAAGGCATGGATTTGAACGATTTGTGGTTTTCACAGCACGGTGCCACTTGCCATACAGTTAACGAAACAAGGACTCTTTTGCGCAACGAATTCAATGGCCGTGTTATCTCACGTGATGGTGATATCAATTGGACGCCAAGATCATGTGATTTGACACCGTTGGACTGCTTTCTTGTGGGCTAATTAAAAAGAAACGGTAAAGTTAGATAAGCCAGCAATTCAAGAGCTAAATGACGAGATAATTGGACACATTAACGGCATAGAACCTCAATTATGCCTCCACGTCACCGAAAATTGGAACCATCGCCTTCAGGTGTACAGCCGAAGTCGTGGCGGCCATTTAACAGATATTTTATTCCATATAATGGCTTATCCATTTTACATATAAAATATATTTTTTTTTCATGATATTTATTTTTTATTATAAAGTTTAAACGTTGACATTATGACTACATCCTACATCGTTTAAAATACCACCCGGAGAAGTATTGCAAACATTGATTCTTCCGAGGTAATTCTCGACCACCTTCTGACACATATTGGGCAATATCTCAGCCATAACTTGACGAATATTAGTTTTTAAATGCTCAAGAGTTAAAGGTTTATCTGCAAAAACACGGTCTTTCGCGTAGCCCCACAAAAAAGTCTAATCTAAATGATCTTGGTGGCCAGTTGTTATCACCACTACGAGAAATTACGCGGACAGGAAATGTCTCTTGCAATAAAGCAATCTTCGCTCGAATTGTGTGGCATGTGGTACCGGCTTGTTGAAACCACATATTCTCCGAGTCGTATTCTCCGATAGCAGGTAAAAAAAGTCGATTATTACATGACCATAACGCTCCGAATTGACGGTGACAGTCGTTCCATCGTCGTGTTCGAAGAGCTAAGGTTCAATCACACCTTCGGACCAAAGAGCTCACCAAACAGTGCCTTTTTCTGGATGTAATGGCCTATCTTCAATTACTTGACTGTTCTCAGAAACCCAAATACGACAATTTTGTTTGTTAACATACCCACCGAGTGAGAAATGTTCTGGATCGCTGAAGAAAATGTTGTTCGAAAAATCGCCGTCCACCGCCTATTGTTCAAGCACCCATTCCCCGTATCTACGACGTTGTGAATGGTCAGCTGGCTTCAGTTGTTGTGTGAGCTGGACTTTATATGGCTGAAGGTGTAGATCTAAATGCAAAATACGCCACAATGTGCCGTAAGACAGTCCTAACTCTTAAGAACTGCGAGAAATCAACACATTCGGGTCTTCGGTAACCCTTTCACTTACATCGGCGATATTTTCAGCGGAACGAGCGAAACGATGGTGCACAGGCCTTACAATATTTCTAACCGCTCCAGTCTCTTCAAATTTCTTCATAATTGTGCCAATTGCTTGCATAGTTGGACGATTATGTAAACCATAATCTCCACTTAAAGTACGATATGTGGCTGTGGTAGAATCACCATTTTTGTAGTATGTTTTGATAATTTTTATACGTTGTGTGAAAGTTAAGCGTCAATGTGACAGAGGAAAAACATTGCTTCAACAACTTAGTGTGGCAGATGTCGAATTTCAGTCCTATACTTTTGAAACCACGAAATGGATAAGCCGTGATATTTACTTAATAAAATAAAATGAAAAATATGTGGGTTTTCTAGTTTTATTTCATAGTTTTTTAACAAATAAATATAAGATTTTTTCTATAAAAATACCCACTCGATACAAAACAGCAAGTGATTGATTTTGACGTTTGAGTTTGCAGTGACGACATGATCGAAATAGAGGAACCCAATTTTATATGAAAACAAATTTCGACTAGTCGATCGAGTAAAAAAAACGTCATAGAGGAACCCAAAACAATTTTCTTTCGCTTAGAAAGCGAACAATCGCACAACTTCGACATTGAGAAACAAGCAGTTAATTGCAGTCGTTGGGCGAGCTACATTTTTTGCATATATTACTTCATCTATAACCATAAAAGCCTTCAGTTGGGTATCTTGAGAGGTTCTCTACGAACTGACTTATGCCAGAAATAAGCACATAAAAGTAAAACACAACACTGTGCGTAGTGACAAGTCGTTGAAAAACGTAGTCTTCATACATAAGTATGTAGTATATCAAACTAGACAAACGTATGTATACACATTTATGAGTGTATGTGTGTGTGCTTGCGGTCAAAGTGAATGTGAGTGGTGTGTGAATTAAGCCGCTTAAAAAATTTCATTCATTTTCACATAATTGAATTTGTCATAAGTTTAAGTAAAATGTTTGCTGTTATTTCGGTTAAGCTTTCCATTTGCGTTCTTTAAAGCGATGCTGTTGTTGATGTTGCAGAAGAAAGAGACCTTTTTTTATTGCTTAAAGAGGAGAAAAATTTATAATTTTCCGCTCGACAAAATAATTATTGTAATACTGAAAGTCAGACACATGCTACACGTAGAAAAAAGTATGGCTTGCCCGATTATACTTTAAAAGCAAAATACTGAAAACGTATTCTAAGAAGAGAATATGTTAAAAATATTGTTATTCGTTGTGGGAGGAAGGGGAAAATGTTTTTACGCATGGCTGCCATCACGTCACTCTTGGCGATAGTGGACTCGCCCAAAGACTCCTAACTAAACCCACCCGCTCTCCTCATATGGCCATGGGTGTCAACCGCACCGGAACTACGCTCGTATTAATTCTGGACGCATACGTAAATGGAAGCAACTAAATACGTAGTGAAGAAAACACAGCTATTGCCGGCACATGGCTATTCAGTCCGATGCTGGTACTTCCAGAATGAAGTTGCGGATTTGGAAAATGCTGAGCAGGCAATACATAAATAGAAATAACGCAATACAGAAATAATTTGGACCTGGACGCATACGAAAATTGAAACAGCTAAAGATGTAGTGAACATAACAGGCTCGATGGGGAACTAGAAAATCAGAGAGTGGTAAGTACAAGCTCCCTGCTTTTCTAGTTCCCCATCGAGCCTGTTATGTTCACTACATCTTTAGCTGTTTCAATTTTCGTATGCGTCCAGGTCCAAATTATTTCTACAGAGAATGCCTCGTCGCAATCTGCTACACATTTTCAGCTCTGCTCTTTTCTGAGCATAATTCCCACAACGCGTTTTGTCGTCCATGGACCATAGCCCGTCTCTATGTAACCTCTCTCGTGGTTCCAGTTGCAGCCCTCGAAGAAGCTGTGCTCTGCATTTTCCAAATCCGCAACTCCGTTCTGGAAGTACCTGCCGGCAATAGCTGTGTTAAGTGATAGTTAGACCCACTTTGGGAGAGACACCTTACCAGCCATAACCCAATTAAGGGGCGTATGCTGGAGGAAACTAAGGAACTTTGTGAATGACATGGAGTTCCTATAGACCTATAAGTCAAACTGGTTAACGGCTAAGCCCACGGAGCGCACAACAAGCCTATATTGGCTTAGGTGTATGTCGTAAGACATGGGTAGACGAACCACTCCATTCAACCTAACCTAACCTAGACCCACTGAAAGCTCTATCTACACACATTGCCAAATTTGAAATAAGCCTTACTGTTCATCGCCCATGCGTTTATAACTATATGTATCTGATTTATCTTTTTTGTAGATTTTTGTTTAAAATGCTCTGTTTGCATTTTTCCATCATTTTACCCGCTATAGTTCCAAGGCATTAATATGCTAAAGCAGCAATGACTGTATTGGATTAAACGTTTTCTAATTCAAGTCATTTCAATGTAATTGATTTTCTTTTTTAAAGTAATTTATGCTCTAATACGCCTCACCAATTTAAAATAATCGTACAAAATCAAATCAAACGCAGATCTGAAATCCCTGCAAATCCACGAAAGTCAATTATATTGTTTATGGCAGTGTTAGCGTGTTTACGAATACATATGTGTTTTCTCTTTGCTTCCTAAAACACTTTTTCTCCAGAAGAATAAATAAAGTTCTGCATATCCACATCAAGTGCAGGAATTAAAAAAGATTATTTATAGGCCTTATTCAAGTTTATGTTGTCTTCCGCGTTTAGCATTGTTTTGGGTGCATGTCAAATGAATCACTGTTTTTCCAGTTTACATACATACAATCTCTGCTTGCTGCCGAAGCAAATGGTGGTGGAAGCATCAGTATAGAAATACTAAAAATATATCATTTGCACCATTGACTTTCAAAGAATATGTAGAAGAAAAAAAAAAAAAAGAAAATAAAAATCAAGTTTAATTTGAAATAAAAGCTTTATAATTACACGCAAATTAGCAGTAGGGCGGTCTTGAGTTTCCTCTATAGCCAAAAGAGAGTTTCGCAAGTACATGGGCAAAAAAAAGAATATGGTTGAAATGGTAGTATTCGTATTGCAACATACTATTATTATTTTGGCGAGTTGTAGTCAAACGTTTTTTTACCCCACGCTGCAGATGAAAAACTATTTTCTTACCATTTACAAACACAGCTGTTAAGTAATGAATAGTAATCATAATCGTTACCTATTAGATTATAATCTAATAAGTAATGACGGTCCTACCCCACCATCTCAGCCGATGAATTTACAATTCCCGTTTTACATACAGATTTAATGCCACAACTTGGAAGTTACAGCGATACATATAGTGATGTAGTTTCATCACCACCTCAACCTTCATCTCCAAGCATGTATAGTACGATCGATGTTTCAAAACCTAGATTTAACAAAGGGCAAATCTAAGCTCCTGGCGTTTCGCTTACAGGAACGAAATTTGCATGGGCCTTCAAGGAGTATGCAGGTAGCAAAAGGGTGCGAAAATACCAACTTTACTTGTGATTGTAGCTTATAACTATTTGATTATTTTTTGATATATATCTATTGCACGCTACTGAGATGAGCAATTGCTTCAGATTTGGGCAACGACAGCAAAAAATTGTTTTTTTTTTGCCAGAGTGGGTTTTTCTGCACTCAAAAAACTTTATCTGTAAAATTAACTGAAAACACTCTTTAAAATAAATGAAACTTCATCTAAAAATCGGTCGCCTGATTGGACTGCTCCAGACTTCTTTTTGAGGGGATATCTGAAAAGCAATATGCTATATGCAAACAAACCGGAAACGCTGGAGCAGCTTAATTAATGTGTTCATGATGAAATTAATGAAATACCGTGTGACAATGTAATAAAAAATATGATCAAAAGGGCTCGCATTTATGAGACTGACAGACGTGGACATTTATCTGATAAACATTTATCCTCGTAGTATCCATTCTCTTTCACTTAATCAGAAATTATAAACAAACAAAACAGTATATCTCCCCGGTGGACTGCCCGGAATGAAAATAATATGGCAAATGCCCTAAAGGTTGCTACAAAAGTAGCGTGCAATGGGACTCACATTTTTCAAATACATAACCACACATTTTTCTTTCATGCTTAAGGTGCGTTTAGACTATGCTAATATTTGTGTAAAATCATAAAAATTTTGTTTTTCCTAGTGTAAACACTCCAATTTGTTAGCCTCCAAATATTTTTCGACTGTTTGTTGGCTAACAAAAATGTTTGTTTGTAAAGAAAGCTTTGGATAGTGTAAACACTTTGTCAGCACGTCGCAACAAATATTTGGCTCGATATTTTGTTTGTTCTCGCAATATTTTTGGCGGAACAAAGATCGACAAATAATTGTAGAAACGTGGGTTGCCAACACTTACTTTTGACAGTGCTTAACATATAAAAAATTAAATAAATTGAAATGGCAATACTGGTCAATTCGTTTGACAGATTGGTAAGTTAAACACTCGTTTCCGTAATTCTTAATTATAACGCATATTTTTCTGAAAGAAAATGGACGATAACGATGCAGCAGTTATTGAACCGCCCCCATCAGCCAGCAGATTCAGCTTTATGTGAAAAACATGAACATATATTTAAGGTTAATAAGATGAATATTGTAATCAAATTACCAAGTAATCGAAGTCATTTGAACCCATGCGCACGAAGTTTTTATGCGATGAAGGTTCTTCAGAACACAATTCCTTCAGAAGTTTTTGGCAACATCCTTCGATTTTACGGCGCTGCACCCAAGCTCGAACCCACTTTCTTCTGGATCGTTTTTTTTTTCTTTTTTTCTTTTCGCTGCTTTTCTGAAAATGCTATAGCTCCAGCAGTTATTAATAATAAATCTCCAATATCACTGTCACTAATCATTTTAACTTTTCACATTGCTTCACAAACACAATTTGATACTGTTTGACAGATGGATTTCATAAACATAGCAACATTGTTTGACAGATATTTGTCATACACAACGGACAAATAAAATTATTAGTATAGTGCAAAGGGGTACAGAAATATTTGTACCAAACATGGCTGACAAAAATTTTTCTGTTATTTGCGAAAATAAAATTCAAACAACTATTAGTGCAATCTAAACCCATGCCCAAACATTTGTTACAAACCAAACTATTATCCCAAACAATTATTTGTTGTGTTTGGACAAATATTAGCATAGTCTAAACGCACCTTTAAGAACAGAAATGTTTCCGGAAAACTTCGTACATTCCCTAATAAAACTGAACTAAACTCATTCCTTTCAAATGAACACACGCACTCATAACGCTGCTGCTATTGGCAAGCATTTTATTTCTTCGATTTAGATACGCTTTTATTTACTTCGAATATGTTTGTTGCGTTTGTTAACACTTGTGTGCCTCTGCCTCTTCTGGCTGCTGGCAGAAGAGCTGTTTAATGTGAATGTTTAGTTTTGCGTAGTTATCACTGGGATTTATCACTGCAGAATAAATAAAAGTTATTGTGTTTGTTTAATTGAATTTGGATTGTTATAAGCTTAAGCGTTTACTTATTTGCCAGCAGCACCCAGCCGAGCGAACATACAGTCACTGTAGCGCTCTCATACAAAAACATAAACATCAACTATTTACGAGCGCTAAATGAAATAGTGACATAACTGAATGTATGGGATGGAAAGAAAACTCTGAAAACGAACTGAAATGTCGAAGTTGGAAGCAGAAAGATTTTTTATGTGGTGCAAAAAGACAAGCGAATGAAATTTTTCTATTTAGAATAAACACAATTTTTTTCTTAATTAATGAATTATAAAAAAAAAACTTCAAAATATTTTTAGTTTGATCTTTACAATGAAATATTTTGCAAGATTAAATAAATACGTTTACTTTTCTTTTTAAACAGCATTGTCGTTTTTATAAAAACTGTATTCAAAATACATATATAACTTTTTGAAGCAACTAAAACATTTTGCAATTTAAAAAATAACAAAAACAAAAAACAGTTGCATCTCCTGTACTTCAATAATGCACTCAAAAATAATTTCGACCGCCACATTTTGCAAACAAACTACTTGGATGTCTACATAAACAAAAAGAAAAAGCTAACAAATACTAATACTAATAAAAATGTAACAGGTTATCCATTTCGTGGTTTCAAAGGTATAGGACTGGAATTCGACATCTGTCAAACTGTCAAAGTCGCTAAACCATTTTTTACTTCTCAGTTAAAAGTCTGATATTGACGAAAATGGATCGCTTAACTATCACAGAACGCATAAAAATTATCAAAACATACTATCAAAAAATGGTGATTCTGCCACAGCCACATATCGTACTTTAAGAGGAGATTATGGTTTACATAATCGTCCAACTGCGCAAGCAATTGGCACAGTTGTGAAGAAATTTAAAGATTGTAAGGCGTGTGCATCATTGTTTCGCTCTTTCCGCTGAAAATTTCGCTGCTGTAAGTGAAAGTGTTGCCGAAGACCCGAATGTGTCGATTCCTCGTCGTTTGCAGGAATTAAGACTGTCTTATTGCACATTATTGCGTATTTTGCATTTAGATCTACACCCATATCCATACAAAGTCCAGCTTACACAACACAACATTGGACCTTTCTTCCTCGAAAACGACGATGGAACGACTGTCACCGTCAATTGGCAGCGTTATGGTCATATGATAACCGACTTATTTGCGTGCTATTTAAGAATATGACTTGCAGAATATGTGGTTTCAAAAAGACAGTGCCACATGCCACACAAATCGAGCGAACATGGACTAAAGTAGTGCAAGAGACATTTCCTGAACGCGTAATTTCTCGTCTTGGCGATATCAACTGAATACCAAGTTCGATGCGATTTGATACCATTAGACTCTTTTTTGTGGGATTACACCAAAGACCGTGTTTATGCAGATAACTCTTTAACTCTTGAGCCCTTAAAAACCAACATTCGTCAAGTTGTGGCTGAGATACCGCCCAATATGTATGAAAAAATGGTCGAAAATTACCTCAAAAGAATCAATGCTTGCAACACTTCGCGTGGTGGTCATTTAAATTATGTTGTGTTTCACCCATAATGTCAACGTTTAAACTTTGTAATAAAAAAGAAATACATATCAGGAAAAAACATATTTAATATGCGTTTTATTTACGTTTACTTTTGAAACCGCAAAATGCATAACCCGTTATTTAATAGCTACGATTAGAATCGTTTTTAATGGAAAAAATGTTATAACATTTCTTTTCGAAAACACTTTTGTCAAGCAATAAAATTTTAATTTTTGAATGTATCAGCTGTTGCACACAAACATGGCCAATGGCACTTGCAATTGTACACGTATGTACATATGTGACCAAAAATTAAAAACCTTGTGTAAATTGAAAAATCCTGGCAGGCACAGAAAAACTCAAAAAGACTCGAAGACTTAAAATAAATTCAGTCAAGTACGAGGCTGGCTCCCACACTTATGGTTCCGTACGTATGTGTAGTGTACGTATGAAAAACTTACATATCCTGACCGTCTTATTCAAAAAAGTCATACAATGTGTATTAAGCTTTTATATGTTAAACGCCTTATAAAAGTCTGCCAAATACTAGGATAATAAACATTTATTCATGAATGAATAAACAAGTAAATATTTTAATGAATTGGAGTAGCGTAATACATTATATTTATATTTTCATTTTAAATTTTCCCACAAGCACTTACTAGAAAAAAATCCTCCTCCGCAATGCCTGACCTGTAACAAACAAAGCAACGTAATTCACACCCCAGATGAATGGAAAGGAAAAATATCTTTGGATCCCAGCTACCCACAGATCGCTTAAAACATATTTGTGATAAAAATATAAAATTAATCTTTAAATTTATTGTTGAAACTAATCTTTTACAAAGTATATAAGTTTTTATAAAGATATCGGAGTCGATAGCCATAGCAGCTCGTACTCCTATTTTATTCCTATTAATTACTATAATTTTATTATGTAATTAACGCTAAATAAAATAACAAAATTAAATATTTTCATTTATTGGTAAAAATAATATAATAAAAAAATATTAAAACTAAAATATTACATTATTTCTTATTTCCATAAAAAATTTTCGAGAATTAACAATAAAAAAAAAATTATGAAAACCTTGAAGCAGTTGTATTTGTTTGTTTTCATTAAAATATTAAAAAAAAGGACTTAAGGCCATATTCATAATAATTATTGTAAGTTTATTAAGCTCTTATTTGATGTATTTCTACGGAATATTTGTCAAATAAACGTGTAATAAACCTTCAATAGTTTTTATGAATATGGGTGTTATTATATAAATTAAGTTTTGCTCTACATTATTTTATATGTAGTCAAAATAGTATGGAAAATTCACATTTCAAAAATATGTGAATAGAAGAAACAAAATATTACATATTTATAAATACGTAACGTTTTCATTCATGAAAATTTTAAAAATGAATGTTTATAAAAATTATGTTTTACTTCTCTCCCCCTCTCTCTCTCTCTCTCTCTCTCTCTCTCTCTCTGTCCCTTACAGTTTCGGAATTACGGCTAATTTTTACTTTACGTTGTATAGGGACACCTGGTAGTTTTCGACTTGTTCATGTTCTTAGAATTTGTTGTTGTAGCGGCTAGATACAACAACATCCTGTCAAAATGTCAGCTCTCTAGCTCTTACCGTTTCAGAAAATTTATATAAAAAAATTTATATAAAAAAATAGCGGAACATGTATTTTGTTATAATTTTTAATTAATTATAAATAAATTCATTTTAATTGCAGTGCAAAAGAAAGCCCATCGTATGGTCAACAAATATGGAGAGCATATTGATTGACCTATGAAAAAAGAAGTCCTCCTCCAAGCCTATTTAAATTTTTTTTCACAAGAATTTTGCGTCTTCTTTTTTTGACATCTAAATAAATGAAAGATGAAAGATGTTGTCAATGTAAACGACTGTTTCACATTTTCAACATCTTCCATGCGTTTCACGTGGATGTCAGTCGGTGTAAAAAGGCTATAAGCGAAGTTTTTAATTGCGCTTTGAGAGAATTCGTATGCCTAATGTTTACTCAGTGTTCCCTGTGCTATATAGAAGACTAATCTAAAACTAGGGTCATCAAAATGTGCTTCAAATCAATAAAAAAAAAAAAAAATAAAAAAATACACTGACCCATATGATGCATATGGGTGTTTCCATGGTTACGCACGTGACATTTGTACACGTTTAATTGTTTTGAATATTATAAAAATATAAATGGGTTGGAATTTTTGAATGGAATTTTGCCATTGTTACATTTAATGTGATGAGTTCCTTCCAAAAAGTATATATGTATATTGGAAAATTGAGCACTGGGTAACCAAGTTCCATGCGATCAAAGTTGACTTACGCACGTGACAAAAAACGTAAGAAGCATGAAATATTGCAAAAGTAGGCGAATTGTAGAAGATTTTTATTTCGGAAAAAATGTTTTTATAAAGGTTATTAATGGACCTTTATAATCATGGTTTGTTCAAAAACAAGTGTGCATGGGTTGGCTAAGAAAAAAAAATTTTTTTGATTACGCACGTTACATTACGCACGTGACACTTTTTACCTTCATACATATTTTTGTAATTTAACATATATTTTCAGAAGTTTTTACCACCATTTAAAATTATTATAAGCTAAATTTTTTTTTTTAATAATAAAATGTCAATAGCTTTTTTTTCAATTTTCTGTGCTTAAAAAAATTGTGCGAGCGTTCTGATTTTTTAACTAACGGTGGACCATTTCATGGAAATACCCATATATATGTACATATGTATACGCACTTACAGTTGACTCTGGCATTTTTTCAATCTACAACCGCTTTTATACCACACATAAATCTTGTGACAAACTCAGTGTAATAATAATAGTTCATGAAAAAGATATATATTATTGTGCACAAATAAAAAAAAAATTAAGCATATGATTTTACATGTATATTTTACGACAAATCCAACCAATCATCATTTATAACCCATTCGTTTATGTTTCAGTTGCACGATTGTGTTGGTGTGTGTGTATGGTTTTTGCCATTTTAAAGCCCACAAAAAATACAATAATTTTTTAATCGACCATAAAAACATCAAATTACATTTCATATAAAAAAATATTGTATGTGTTAAAGTATAAAACGAAAATTTAGTATTTTATTGCAAGCAATTTAAAATATTAATAGCCACCAAGGAGAAAGATGAATGAATGTACAAAGAAATAGACAGACAAACCAATATGCACAAACACAGTTTTACAGAAAAAAGAAATCAAATACATACATATATCAGTTGCTACCAACACACAATAAAATCCCAGGAGAGAGACAAAAAGTGTATGTTGTACGCTGGTAAGTACAACAACATTTACGATGAGCAGGACTGTAATAACAAAATTTATTCAATATTACATGAGCACAAATTGTAATTTAATCCACAGATGTCACCATTACAATAAACGTGAACTGATGCTGCTGCATCCCCCCTTCCGCACACTCGCACTCGCTTTCGCAGTCGCAGTCGCACATGCATCATATTCTACTTACACCCTTTTTTGGGCTGTCATCTTCAATATGTGAAACATTTCGCACACTTCCCGCCGCAATAAGTTTTACTAAAAAAAATACCCAGATATATATAAATATATAAAAAAAAAATTGTAAGTGGAAAACAAAAGGAACTAAAGCAGGTTATCTTCAAATACCGTTTGACACACTCTCCTGGATGGAAAACAATGTGTGCTTTCTGGCACGAGAAGGCTTAAACACCGGCACGTGACTGCTATTGCCAAAATAAAAATGAGTTAAGAGAATGATTTTGCCAGTTTTGGGAATTCCAAATGCTTAGACTGATTTCCTGAAAATGTTTCCACAATACATTACACTTCTAACACTTTGTATTGTAGAAGTAGAGCATGTTAAAGCATGCGTAGTTTTGAATTGCTTTCAAATGCGCTTCATAACTCAGTTTTTGTCTTACATTGAACAAGTATGGTTGCGATAAGAATATTATGTTCTCTTTAATAATGTGTAAAGTTGAGAAAAACAAAATATTTTTATTTAAAATGTCTCAAGCACACTTCTGATCACCATAGCAAGAATGTTGGTTAGAATTTGATCATTTTGCGGTCGCCATCCACAAAAATTGTAATCTATAAACAAATACAGTTAAGTGTAGTTAAGATGAAAACAGTATAATCTCGTTAATCCGGACAATTGAAAACAATGGGGTGTCCGAAATATCAAAATGTCCGAGTTACCGGAAAAAAACGAGAATTAAATAAAACGTTTAAAGAAATAAGAAAACTTGAATTTATTAAAATAATAATATTAATTCAAAATATAACAAGTAAGAGTTCTATATTCGGCTGGGCCGAATCTTAAATACCCTTCACAATGATATATGTACCATTCTGATTGATTTTTGGTGCCAAAAGTTGTTTTATTTGGTTTTTAATGCCGACGTCTTGAGAAATCGGGTGGAACGTTATCTCGAATGCATGTATAAAAATGTCAAGCAATTTTCCAGTTTTGCTTGTGACTAGCCTATATGTATCATTCTGATTGATTTTTGGTGCCAAAATTTGTTTTATTGGGCTTATAAAGCCGATTTCTTAACATACTTTAGCGAAAGAATGAGGTTTGTATCGCTGAAATACCGTTTTGTCGGAAACGGTATTTCAACCACTACAGACGGACAGACGGACATAGCCTACTCGTAATCTCTTTTCATTTTCATCCAGAATATATATACTTTTTGTGGTCTTAGATGGTTATTGGTCAATGCGTTACACACGGAATCACAAACTTATATATACCCTTACACATTTTTGTAAAGGATATAACAAGAAGCCATAGTTTTATGCTTACAAAAGTAGTGGAAATCATGTGTGTGAAGATAAATACATACATATTTAAGTTCCGGGACTCAAGATGAGCCCACTCATCTTCTCCAGAAATTTCATAAATGGAGTGTTCTTAAAAGTCATTTTGTGGGACTAAAAAAATTATTACAGACATCCCAGATACCAGAGGTCATAGCCAACCCTCCGGACCACCATTTCCATATGGTCAGTACTTCGCAGAAGTCCTAATCTTTCCATAAAAGTGGAAGTGGAAGGAAGTGTGGCAGTAAAAGCAGCAAGGTATACTTTTGTTTTCTGTTTAATCCAGGACTTGTTGTTCTTAATTTTGAATTGTCTTTCTTAATTTTTTTAAATTTCAGCTTATTCGGACTAGTGGCTCTCGAGTTATGACAAACAAAAGAGCCTGAAATGTGACAAACTCCCCTACACGATACTTACCAACTTCAAATTAATTTTTAAATTATTATTTGAGGTACCAAGACCGAACGAATGATGCAGAAGTTCTTCTTTTTAGGGCCACTTTCATAAACAATTATCAGAATTGAGTCCCGAATCAATCACCTGAGAAATGTTGTACTGTGTTATCATACCATTTTAATCTATATAAGTGCCTCTTTTTTAAATAAACTGGGAGATATCAAAGTTAATATACGACCTGATATTACACATTTATATAGAAAAGCTTTTAATTAAATTTTAGTAAAGGGTATATAAAATTTGGCACAGCCGCTTCAGGAATACAAATCTACAGCACAGTACGGTATGAACTACAGTGAGAATATAGTAACATGTGGCTGAGTAACTTGAATTATTTTCCAGGGGGAGTTTTGGAACTGAAGAACTTAAAATTGCGAGGAAGGCTCAAAAAATATCTGGAAGTCGTAGGTGCCAGCGAATACAATAGAGTAAAGTTCAGTATACTTCAGCAAGCGGATCTTATAAGTTAGACAATGTGTTGTTCAAATTTACATTTCGTATTTTTTTTTTTTTGTATTCCAATTTAATTCAATAAATATAGAAACTCATTAGCAAGTATTACGCCTTCAAAACGTTTTGACAAATGTGACAGTAAGACAAATTAAATTTGACATGTTTTGAAATTAATACGAATGATATGTTTTTTCTGTTTCTGCTCCTGTTCCGAATTCATTTTTTGTTTAGTTTTATGGCAAAAATACACTCAATCAAACAACAAGTGTTTACAATAACGACTACTAATGACAATTAAAATGCCTCGTTTAAAAGTCCTTAACATCAAACAGAAAACAAATACATGCATGTGTAGCCATACACACATACATACCTATAGGTATACATACATATGTATATATATTCACCCTGAATCCTTCCTCTAACGCCAGCACCACCAACCAGCAGCCAAGGGAGAGTGTTTTACCAAACAATTTGAGCTCATATGTTACGCATAAAAATAAATTATACTGTGGGATGACACAAAAAATAAAAATAAAAGTTGACATAAACCAGCTCCCCAGAGTGCTCTTTACAAGAGAATAAAGCACAAGTATCTTAAATACAATAAAACTACAAAAAAAGCAAAACAAGTAAGAAAAAAACTTTCCAAACGGAAGCAAGAGCAGCGTTACATTGTCGACAGTTATAGGACTGCAGCAGCAATCACGATAATGACGATAATAGCAAAGCAATGATGAGGATGTTTTCAGGCTTAAGAGTGGGTGATGGCGGTGGTAGTTCGCTGCTTTGTTTGGTATCGCAAAATGTCATTTTTATGACAGATTTGCCAGCTCGATTACAATATATAAATGGTTTAAGCTAAACAATTATAAAACGACTACAAAAGAAAGTGAAAAAGGTTGAATTTGGTAAAACAATTGGCAATTTTTTGTAGCAAATAAAAACCAGTTGTTCAGTCGTTTTGTTAAACATGTTGAATGGCAAATTTATTCTGTTTTCTGGAACAGCGCCAGGGGACCAAAATAATTATCAAGAGCTTTCCTTGAGAAATAGATTGTAGAAGTCCGCAAAAGCACACACACACACACACACACCCCGAGTTTTAATCTTATTGTGAAATTGAGGTTCACCTGCAGAGATTGCAAGTTTACATTCTTGGTTCATTATTTTGCAAAGATTTGATTTATAATTAATTTATTAGACTAAGGCCAGAACGAAACAAGATTATTGCCGCAGAATTTTGTCACATATATGTTGAATTACACCTTAAAAAATTTTTTTAAAGAATTGGTTTTATCTCCCTGGCTCTACCAGAGGTCAGTCAAATTGAAACAAAAACGAATTAGAAAAAAAATTAATTCAATTGTTTCAACAAAATAATTGTGAAAACATATTTTTTTTAAACTTCTGCTATGGCCTGTTTTCAATTCTTCAATACACTTACCCCCTAATTCATAAAAATTATTTTAGGCTTACAAGGCTCTTATTTGACATATTTGTATGGAAAATTTATCAAATAAGAGTTTAGTAAACCTAAAATAATTGTTATGAATAAGACCCTTAGAACTTGTCAATATAAAAATTTTTATTGAATATTTATTTCAGTTGAAACTATTGCTTATCGCCCCAAAAACAAATTTTTTTTTAAACCAGGATACAACAAACGTTTTATGGAATAAAGACAAGCATTTAACTTTTTTAACATAATCTGGTTTTAGTTTGACTTTACTTCCTCCAAATTTTTTTAAGATGACAATGAAAGTATAGTAAGAGAGTTATTGGCTGGGGCTCATACCATGGCTGTTTCGCGCCCGCCACAACGATCATCAGCATGCAAATTGCTTTAAGCTCAGGTCATAATTAATTGTATACTGCTTTTAAACAGCAGGCTTAGCCATCCCACTACCTGAGCTTTTCATTGGATTGGGCAATATAGAATTTTTTAATTAGGATTGGGGCAATTTAGAAGTCGACACTGTGGTACCGATTTTTCGATAGCTTTTGCAGTGAGGAAAAAAAGTTCCACTACGGCATACGAGGTTTGCATTTTAAATTTCGAGATTAGAGAACAAAAATAGATATTAATCATCGAAGATCATCATCCACAAAATTTCCCATGAATATCGGTTCTGTTGCATGAGCTCTAACCAATTGTCGAAGCACTTTTGTCACTCCGATTGATGTATCTCCAAAACATGTATTCAGAATGAGGCAATCGCTTCTTCAGGTGTCGAAAAACGTTAACCCCTCGTTTTGAGTTTTACGTACGGGAATGAAAAGAAGTCATTGGGTGCCAAGTCAGGATCAGAAGTCATTGGGTGACTCATCGAATCGCTGTTTTGGGTGCTCAAAAATACTGTTGCTTGAGCCGATGTGTGAGAACTAGAATTTTCATGGTGAAGAGTGTTCCGTCTTTGGTGGTTGGTTTTCCTGATTTCTTGGAAAACAACTGGCTAACAAGACATTGTATACCACTCAGAATCGACAGTTCTACGCTAATCTAGTGGCACGCTTGCGCCATGTCCAGGTTTTCCGAAAAAACCTTTTGCTTGGAATCATTTGCTTCTTGCGCGAGCACCTTTTGTTTGATATTGCTCATCTTGAAACACCCATACAGTCGACTGCTGTTTACTTTCGGGCCCAAACGACTAAATTCACAATTCATCGCCTGTCTCGGCATGAAAGACGTGTTGCAAAGCAACGCTATTATATTTTTTGAGTATTTCTTTCGAGCTTTTTTTTTTGAGCGATTGAGCGAGCAATATTTGCATTACTTCGAGCGTTTCTTGCTCTTATTGGCTCTTGATAATTGTGTAAAGAAAATGTAAGCTCAAAATTTTCACCGATTCGACGAATAGCGAGCACACTTGGACGATTATTATGACAATTAAAATGGCAATGGGAAATCGATTATTTTGATACTAAAACTAAATAATTTAAACGCTGTTCTAGCGTATAGCTCTCGACAATGAAATTGTAAACACTACTGACTATAATGAAAAAAAAATGCTATGATCATGAGCCGGGTATAGGCGGGTTTATTCTTCTTTCCAATTTTAATAAAATCATGTATTTTTCCGTTCAAATATTTCTCCTAAGACTTTTACGACTTTGAGTAGAGTTGTTTAAAAAATATTAATGAGTAGTTTCCAAACAGGTAAGAGTGCTATATTCGGCTGGGCCGAATCTTAAATGCCCTTCACAATGATATATGTACCATTCTGATTGATTTTTGGTGCCAAAAGTTGTTTTGTTTGGCTTATAGAGCTGATTTCCTACAAAATCGGGAAACGCTATATCTCGGGTATACATATGTATATGAACCGATTTAAAAAATTTTCGAATTTTGCCTCCTATAGATATCATTCTGATCGATTTTTGGTACCAAAAGTTGTTTTATTTGGCTTTTGGAGCCGACTTCTTGAGAAAACGGGAGGAGCGTTATCTGGGCCGACGTCCAAAGGTGTTCTAGTTTTGCCTCTGAACAGCCTATATGTACCATTCTGACAAATTTTTAGTGCAAATAATTGTTTCGTTTGGCTTCCAGGACCGAATTCTTAAGGTATCGGGAGGCGCTATATCTCGGGTATATATAGGCCGATTTCAAAAATTCTTCGATTTTTGGGATCTAATGGGCATTGAAAATGTAATGGCTAACTTTTTAGGAAAACATTTTTTTTTAAATCAGACCAAACAAATGGCCAAAAATACCCCTCAAAACCTGAGTTTTTGGATATAACTCAGCTATCCGTGAACCGATGTTACTGAATTTCAGGACTAGAAAAGAATGAGGGTTCTTTCTCAAACCGTTTTCTCGGAAACGGTATTTCAACAACTACAGACGGACATCGCTTAATCGTAATCTCTATTGATTCTGATCCAAAATATACATATATACTTTATGGGGTCTTAGATGGTTATTTCAATGCGTTACACACGGAACCACAAACTTAAATATAAACTTGCACATTTTTGTGAAGGGTATAAAAACTTTACATTTTTTAAGAAATCTTTCTTAAACTATAGATTAATAAACAGTTTTAGATTTGAATCAAATTGAAAAAAATAAACCCAAAATGTATAAAAGCAATAATTCAGAAACCTTTTGTAGCGAAGGATTTCATCCAAAAGAGAACAGAAATTGTAACCTTTGAAAAAATTTTCTGAGCTAAAAAATATTTCCTGTTGGCAATACAAAAAAATAACCAATTTCTAATTGTTAATAATTTTATTAATGTTTGACTACGATTTTTACTTCCTCAAAATTGAGACAGATTTTTTTTTAATGAAATTAATCAATTTCGATAAAAAAAAAGCCCAAAACGGCAACGCTGTTCAAAATCCAGCATAAGCATGCACACAAATTGTTTCCTAGAATTCTATATTATACAACTACACTAATTTACAGCTCCATCACTGACATAAGCGGGCATGGCGAATACATTACCAATGCAATAATTATAAAATAATAAGCATTAAATTGAATGCAATAGTGAGAAAAAAGAAAAGTTGCTAAACTGAAGCATTAAATTGAGAACTAAAAGATACATTTTTACCATCATCCCAAATATTTTCTACAAGTAGCAAGAATGATGAATGTTGCTGTGCAAAGAGGCAGGGCTGAGAGACTTTTACAATTATATTTCCTGCAAACTACACAGCGATTATGTGCACTGACTTTATATTGAAGGCAAAAAGGAAAAGGAAAATCGTATAAAATCAATTTGCTATGCCACCGGTTACGTCTGTGCGTTGCGTTTGGAAAGACCGCAAAAAATTTACAAATGGCATACGCTCCCAGCACGTGTAACAATTACGTGGTTAACTGCTTTTAAATAGAGTTGTTTATGTGTACACAGTTTGTTGGTCGTTGGCAATCGTTGAAGCGAGCGATCCGTACCCACCATAAGAGGCTAAACGCTTGACGCGTGGCTTCTAATGTTTTCGTAACGCAAAGTGCAAAATTCTTACAAACAATAAAGAAATACACACGCTTTCTCACACAATTTAAACGCATTTTTTTTTTTTTTTTTAATTTTTTGATGAATTGACGGGTTTGTTGCTTAGAAAATCAGTTTCACTTTATTTGAATGCCAAGCGTTTGCTGTTTGTGCAAACATTGTTTTGGCTTTAACTTAATGATAACATTTATATGCTTTGCTATTGTTACAATAATCTCTCATATCTTCAACTCGTACACTTGTAATTATTATTACTTCCTCATTTCCCCCCGCCTAAGGCATTACTTATTATACCGATAAACATAAAAACATCAGCAGTTTGTTTGCAATTTATCAAATTTAATTTAAATTTAATTTCAGACTACTTGTACTTCACTTAGTATTTATATACATTCACTTGAGTATGAAGAGATTTTATTTACAAACGCGCAAACACACTCTTATTTACTTTCTGTCTGCCTCAAGCTGATTTGGTGAATTGTAGAATTGTTACAAATAATACGGCTGAGATTTGTTGGCGATAAGAAAGATGTTTGAAAATTGAATATGTTTTATGTATGTGGAATATAATTATAATGCTTTATTTTATTTATTGCTGAGTTAGAAAACGCGAAATAAAATCACTATTACTCATTTGTGTCAAATTTTTTCTGCACCTCGTTTTTGTTATTTGCAAGAAAAACGAGCTTGGCCGAATCATATATACTCTTCACTAAATGTATGGCCCGATTTGACCAATTTTCATTGTCTGCCTCTGGATATTCTTTATGTGCAGAACAGCAGAACTACTTTCCAGCGAGGGTTGTTTTGTTACAGGTGTGGGTTCGAGGATGTAACCAGCCCAACCTGCCCAAGATGCACGGGAAACAGCAAGGCGAACATACGGAGAAGGGGGTCAGTGTGTTCAAGCCCAAAGGGACCCCAGTAAAAGACAATTTCCTCGAATATTTGTTCTCGACACCAGTTAGGGACTGTGCCACGCAAACAAGACAACTGTATACCGAAGTCCAAGCAGTTCGAAGCCAGCCCGAAAGAGTAAGCCAAAACATTTCGAAGAATAGTCGTAAAAACACAAGCGATCGCGGAACAAACACCGACGGCCATATCAATGATACTAAGAACGTCGTAACAGACTATAAGCCAGATAAACCACCTAGCAATCTCATCCAGCAAAACGAAAGAACTACAACTTCTGATAATTTCTCCTCATCGAAGAACGCGGACGCAGATACGACCCGCAACCAAAAACTTGTTAACCCTTCACAGCCAGTAAACAACCATACACGCACAAATTTGACACCTGAAATGCCCGACCCAAGTAGACCTTCATATGAAGAACGGCTTGAGCGCTATAATTTAAAACGAGCCGAAATATTTGCGAATTTTAACCCAGTCAGCAGTAAAAGAATGGAAATTTTCTCCTTCACATTAAAAATAATTTCAGCTTAGTTAAATACAAAATGTTTGTTATCTAATATCTAAGTAGAAAAGGATAAAGCATCCTAAAATCTTTAAGAAAATTATTGAACTTGTAAAAACCTTGGAAGATATTTATAAATAAAGAATTGAATTGAACTTTCCTTTAGTTACTAGTAATTGTTTTAGTTTGCTTGCAGGACAAGTTTCTTGAAAACACGGTTCCCTTTGTTCGCCTTTTACTTGAGTTTTTCACTACCAGAACAAATGTTTGCCACTAAAAAACTGTTGTAGATCGATAGCGTCTTCAAAAATCTCTTGGTGTAATATCCCAACATCGAAAAAAAGTATTATTTTGCGGTGGAATAAATTTTTGGTACCACAAACAGTTTTGGCTCAGTTATGAGTAAAATGTCGCACAAAACTCGGTTTTCGCTCTGTATCAGCTGCATATGGACCGAAATCGAAAAACAAGTTTTCGACCTCTTTCACCAGTGAACTCACTTTTTGCTTTCAAAAACTCTTTTAACTCGCTGTCAGCTGAAATTTCCTAAAAAGGCATATTTTTTTCTATACAACGATAATATATAACACATGGTCCAAAAAATGTCATCCGATATTTGCATCAATAATATGAACCTCTATCTAAGTACAAAAATCATAAAAAATTCAAATTCTATGGATCAGGTTTTTTAAGAATTTTTTTTTTTCTAAAATATAAGATTTTCGTAAAGGTTAATCCAGACCTCTAGTCATAACTTAAAAACGTCGTGTCCGATTTTATCATGTAATACGTCAAAAAATTCTAAATTATGCCAAGGTTTTCTAAATTTCTGTTGTCTAAAGTTCTTGTGTCAATAATACTTTTAGAGTTATTAGGAAAAAAATTTTTTTTTTTTTAAATTGCAAAACTTTTGATTTTTATAAAAAAAAAATATAAATTTGCTAATATTTTCCAGCTTTTTATTTATTCATATAGCTGAATATAATAGCAATCAAATGAGCTATATAAATAAATAAAAAAATTTTAAAATATTTGCAAATTTTTTTTTTATTTTTGTAAATTGTCCAAAATCAAAAATTTTGCAATTTAAAAAAAATAATTTTTTTATATTTTTTTCCCAACTGTAAAATTATTAACGACACCAACAAAAATTTTAGCAAAATTAAAAGCTGGCATAATTTGTAATATTTGGACGTATAACATGATATGACATGATCGGACACGCCTTTTTTAAGTTGTGACTAGAGGTCTGGATCAACCTTTACGAAAAACTCATAATTTAGAAGAAAAAATTTCTAAAAAAAAAACTCATCCATAGAATTTGAAATTTTACTATTTTTGTTTTAAGATAGACATAACACATTAAAAAAATTATAGTTTTTTTGATGTGTTATGGTTTTTTTTTTTGCTGTTTTGTAGTGTTATATAAGAGTCGATGTCGAAAATTTAAGTTTTTGCCTTTGTTTATTAATATGGTACCAAAACTGCTTTATACCAGCTCACAGGCTTAAATTCTAAAGAAATCGGTTATAGCTATAGCTCGGAACAACGTAGGAAATATTTTTTTTGCCCGACTTTTAATGATCATATCAAATAAAAAAAATAGTAGGTTTCAAAGAAAAAAAAATTCAAAGCCTTCGTATAAAAACTTTTGTAGCTATATCTCGGTTTTTCGTGAACCGATTTTGTTGAATTTCAATACCAACTACATAACAAGATATACGAACAAATTATGTGTGTGCAGATAATTTCCAATTTAAATCCCCGGACACAAACCAATTATTATTTTTTAGCAAAGACAAGTTTTGAAGTTAACAGAGCACTGTTAATGACTTACCAGTGGCCATAAATTTGATCTTAGTTTTTTAAAAGGACTATACATGTCCCGGATAACCATGAGTTTGTCCAAATCATTGAGCAAATAACAGCTTGGAAGTTGCACTACGCTAACTTTAATTTTGATATATAGTAATTTTTTTAATTTCTACAGAAGATTAGGAAGGTTTTTGGAAAACGGACTCTTCAGCAGCTTGGAAGTTGCACTACGCTAACTTTAATTTTGATATATAGTAATTTTTTTAATTTCTACAGAAGATTAGGAAGGTTTTTGGAAAACGGACTCTTCAGCGCACTACGCACCTTATACGAATGGTGGTGGTCCTCTAAGACTCCTGGTTGGTGTGATATATGAAATATCTTGGAAGTCGAATAAAATGGATTTGAAAAAGACTCTATTTTTGAAAATATAAAATTTCTGGAGAAGTTTAGGAACGTTTTTGCTCTGTTAACTTAAAAATTTTTCTATGCTAAACATTTGGTTTGTGTCCGGGGTTTTATATTCGAATTCAGCTTCACACACATGAACAAATTGGAAGCAATAAAGTTTTTTTTCCTAGTTAAGTAGTATTTTCAGAAATTGTGTTTCATTAGCATATAGATGATCGGACAGGCTTAATACTGATCTAGAATATATATATATATATATATATATATATATATATATATATATATCTACTGTATGGGGTCAGAAATTAAAATTGTCTTAATTACACAGGGAATCACAAACTCACGTGAAGAGTATGAAAAGGAAAATTTTCCATTTTGTCTATTCATCAATAACAAACTTACTCTACGATATTTCAGCAACCGTTGAGATACATACGCAAAAAAGCAGGGCTTTGTAAACTTTTCTCGTCCAGAAGCTCGGGCTATTATAAGAAAAAATGCCATTCCCTTCAAGTCCAACTGAACATCCTGGCTCTTTCTTTTGAGGAAATTAAATTTCTTTAAAAGTACTTGTTACGCAAATAAATGTAAAACTTGCTGTTTACACTAAAACCATTCCAAAAGCAAGCAGTAAGAAGATGAATTTAACCACAACGATTTCTTTTAAATTGCAAAACATTCATTTAGCCTGTCTGCTCAAATTGTTTAATTAGAATTGAGAAAAAAGAGAAAAACAAAAATAGACTGTTGTTGTCCTTTTGTACCAACAACCGCGCATTTGCAATTAAAGCATTATTTTGTGGGGGCATCTTAATCTTTTTTGCTTGTGATTTTAACCATACCTTTAGGGTTTTATTTTAAAACGTATTAAAACTGCAGCCGCTAGTGAAATTGTAAGAGAAAGTTACTGTTTTCTGAACAGACGGTGGTTATGCTTTGCTGAAGATAAATTAATCGTTTTACTTGGTATTTAAATTGTATTCTTGTGTTTGTTTACGATTTTTGAGAAAAATAAAAATCTTGTGGCAATAGTTTTGTGTCAGATTAAGAGACGACTTAAGGGAGGGTGAATAAAGTATATTAGGGCTTGAAAAAAAAAAAAAAATTAGAAAACCTCTTTAGTGGAGAATTTAGAATGTAATGAGACAAGGCTAAGGCGTCGCACAGTGCTTTGATCGGTGGACAATAATCAAGGGAAAAAATACTGTTAATTGTTTTAAAAGCAATAGAATTAAATATTTTTTTTCTAATGCGCCAACTTAATACCCTAATCTAGTATTTCAGTCACTTATTTCAATGTCACTAAATGTGTGGGGCGCTAACAGGACACTATACCTGCAAGCAGCATCTACACAGAATGGGACTATCCAGTACGGTAACCTGCAGATTTTGCGGAGTAGAAGAGGATACAATGGAACACTTGATTATTGAATGTGTGGCACTTGGCCACAGAAGATACAGACTGTTGCAGGCCTATACATTGGGTTCACAGGACTTGCAAGAACTTCCACAGAAGTAGCTAGTACTGTTTCTTGATGTATTAAACTCGTGAGCGAAAAAGGTTGCACAATAGATAATTCTTGGTCTCAGTGCAAAGGGCCATCCTGGACCAACCTAGTAATAATAATACAATGCACTAAATAATGCTGAACTCAAGAAAGTTAAAACATTAACTACCTTCCAGTTTATCGATACCGAACCTGTCTAAGCATTGGCACAAATATATTTAAAACATAAACTAAGTTCCAAACTTTGCGATAACGATAAACTGGCGGTAACTGCTAAAGGAAAGTGCGTGTTTCTTTCACTCACACAAAATAATTAAAACTTTAGTTTTTGAAAAAGTTATTTAAATATTGTTTTTGTTGGTACTTGTGAATACTCTCTATACCTTAAGGATTTATTTTTTTCCTTTATTCTTTTAATCTGTCTGTTAAAGCAAATATGTTTGCATTAAGTCTACCAAAAATTAAAAAAAAATTGAATGGAATGTTAAAAAAAAAGTGTCCCTGCAAGAACAGTGCCAGTCATATTGATGGATCATATGATCCATCATATGACTGACACTGCTGATGGATTAATACATCAGGGTTTCTATCATTTTCTTAAGGGGAAAATGAAAAACCTGATGTAAACATTCGTGTACGTGTGAGCTATTTTTTTAACCAGCGTTACCACCTCAGCAAACCGATCATACGAAATCTTTTTTTCAAAATGCCCACAAAATTACATGCAATGCTATTTATTTCATTATTATTAATTTAAAAAAAAAGTTTTTTCGAATAATAAAAAAAACTATACAAGGAGAACAGAATAAATTATTTTAGACATACATATGTATTTAGATAAAATTAAGGGAAAAAAGAGTAGTCAGTAGCAGTTTTAACAATAGAAAACTGAATTATATGGAAAAAAACATGCACGGCACTATTTTTTTTTTTCAAAGAAAAGAAACCAATGAACCTATAAAAACATTAATGCATAAACGTAGTTCGAAATGAAATTACCGAATTAATACGGGAAAATCAAATTACTAAAAAATTCAATGTAATGGCAACGCTGAAAGCCATAAAATTGCTTTGCATGTGTTAGTAATTAAGTTGTTACTGTGTTAGTTTCCATCAGCTATTTCTGGCAGGGTATATTACCAATTAGTTAAGGTCCAAAAATAGACCTTGCAAATGTTTTTTGTCTTTTTCAACCGTCTATGTGCCGCCGACGTTTCGTTGATGCTAATCAACTCATCAGTAGACTCGAAAAATTTTTAAAAAAATTTTTACACCTCAATTACTTATTCGTCGGTAATTTTACATCTCCGAACTTAATCTAGGTAGCAGAAAAATTCAAAACGCACCTGATACTATAAAAAATTTAACAGACACGTGTCTGATACCTTTTTGAATTTTTGAGATAAAATTATTAAAAACGGAATTTAAGCACTTTTTTCAATAGCATTTGTCTATGAAACAGGTACGAACAAAAATAAATAAAAATTGAATTCAGCTCTCCTTAAGAAAATATCGTATGTGGATTTTCACTTTTCTTTAATTTTGATATTTAGGGGGTAAAAAGGCAAAATTGGTAACTCCGTATCTGCGCTCCTAACACAAATAACGAAAATTTTTAAAAAGTTCCTGAAACCCTGATAAAAACAATCAGACAGGTCTCTGATGCTTTTCTTCAAATGCTGAAATGAATAAGGAGGAAAAGGCGGCTAAATAGAATTTTGGTACTTTTTTCAATTGCAGAGGCAGATGGGGGCAGGAAACAATTTCAAACAACAATTGGACTCCTAAGAAAAATATCTCGAATAAATTATGCATTTTTTCTTACTTTTTAAACATTAAAATGGGTGAAAAAGCGTAAAAAGGGCTAAAAATCTCAGTAGCTCTGTATCTCCGTTCCTAATACGATACTTTTTTTTTAAATTTTAATATTAAGTGGAAAAAGGGGGTAAAATATAAATTTCTAGTTTTTTCAATTCCAGAGACGGATGGAAGCAGTAAACAAGTAAAGCTAGAATTAAACTTCTAAGAAAAAAGTTTTCTATAGATTGTGCAATTATTTTACTTTGTACAGATTTACAAGACAAAAAGCGGCAGAATGGGCAAAAACGGTCAAAATCGATAGCTCTGTATCGCCGATCAACCCCAAGTGCAGAAAATATTCAAAAGTGCCCTGAAACCCTACTAAAAACATTCGGACAGATGTCTGGTACTCTTGTGAAATTCTGAATTTGATGAAAATAAAAGGGGTGGGGTTAGAACAGAATATTTTCTGTGTAAAGGCATTTTTTTACAATGACTTGGTATAGGCATCTCCCGGTATGACATAACATCACAACTCAAGAGCATTTATTGTACCAAAAAAGTTATTTTTATCACAGTTGCCCACGATACTTTGATGTAAGCGGCGAATAGTGGATCGGCTGGAATTTATTTTCTTGATGCTCCCAGAGGAACTGAAAACCCGTTCTTAATTTCATAGCTTTTGGCGAGGATCATATCGCAAAATAATGTAGCTGTAGCGTAGGCTTCATCTGAAACAGCTGCAACTCTACTAGATGGCTGGAAATCTGCAACATTCTGCCTTAAAATTACCATTGAACATACAAATAAACGAAACACCAACTTGGGTGTTCTCGCGTCGCAAAACCGTCATCTTTGTTCATTTATGCGAAAGTGTTCATATTATGAGAAAGTTTTAAATTGATTAACAAACTCAATCATAACTGCATGTACGTCTGTCAATATCAAATTTAAACCTTATAAATACCCAGTATTTCAATTAAGTAAAGTAATAAGACATCACTCATACCGAACATTTTTTTATTTCTTAAAAAAAAAGGATTCCTTTTCTTTGTTTTACGTTTATTTAGGTCTTTAGGTCTTCACTTATCGAATGAGGCAGTACGAAATTTGCCGGGTTACCTAGTTTAAATATATTTTTTTTAAGATCTTATCGAAAAAGAAAGTCGCTACATTTTTGCAATTACACGCCTTTTATAAAATTTTATACAACTTTTTTAGATGTAAAAGCGCAGTCTTTAAACTCAAAAGTGTAATGCTTTCTCCAAATAACTACAACATTATTCTGTACATATTTTTATTAATTTTTTTTTCAATTTGAGTAAACGAGAAAAAATTTCCCTGCTTTCGGAAGATTACTGTACCTAAAATCATATTTTGAAAAAAGGATATATAGGTGGAAACCGTATCCTTGCTGAGTTTTCAATAAAATTGTCTACCTAAATTAATAAGCCTGTTCAATAACCTTCAGCAAATTTTGCTTGCCCTGGGATTATTATTTTATCTAAAATCATAGTGTTGAAAAAAAGGATATATGTATGGGTAGAAACCAGAACCTTGCTTCATTTTCAATAAAACTTTGCACATAAGCTAAAGAGTATATTTAAAAACCTTTAGCAAATTTTAGACGGTTTTGGAATGTTATTTCATTTGAAATCATAATTTCTTAAAAAAAGGATATGTAGGTGGAAACTACATTGTTGCTGTGTGTTCAGTAAAACTGTGTATATAAATGAAAAAGTACATTCAAAGACCTTTAAAAAATTGTCGCTGCTTGTGGACTGCTATTTTAGCTGCATTCATAATTTCTTAAAAAAGGATATGTGGGGGGTACCCCTATCCCTGCTGTGATTTCAATAAAATTTTGTACGTAGATCAAAAAATCCCTTTTGAAGATCGTTGGGAAATTTTCTTTGCTTTTGCAATGCTTTTTCGACTGAAATTATAATTTTTTCAAAAAGCATATATGAGTGGAAAACGTATCCTTCCTTCGTTAGCAGTAAAATTTTCTACATAGATTAAAAAGCCTATTCAATGACGTTTAGAAAATTTTGGCTACCCTGGGATTGTTATTTTTTCTAAAATCATAATGTTGAAAAAAAGGATATATGGGTGGAAACCATATCCTTGCTTTATTTTCAATAAAATTGTGCACATAAATTGAAGAGCATATTTGAAGACGTTTTATAAGGTTTTGGGGTTTTTGGAGTTTTTGGATTGTTATTTCATTTGAAATCATAATTTCTTAAAAAAAAGGATATATAGAAGGACACCATACTCTTGTTGCGTTTTCAATAACGCTTTCTTCATAAGTTAAAAAGTGCATGCAAGGACCTTTGAACATTTTTCGCTGCTTCTCTTCTTTTGCAATGTTTTTTTGATTAAAATCATAATTTCTAAAAAGGATATATGGATGGGAACCGTATTCTTGCTTCATTTTCAATAAAACTTTGTACATATATTAAGAAGCATATTTAAAAACCTCATCTGAAAGCATAATTTTTAAATAGAGCCGAGCTGAGTTATAGTTTGATACATAAGCAATAACTCCAGAGCTTGGATGCCCATATATAAAATGTTTATTAGTTTATTTAATGAATTTGATTTCCTATGCAACAAGACTATGTCTTATAATTAAAGTACAGGAACGTAAGTTATTCGCATCATAAAATTAATGGATTGTCATAAATTTTAATAATAATAATAATAATAATAATAATAATAATAATAATAATAATAATAATAATAATAATAATAATAAAAAATATATATAGTAAATAAAATTTATAAAATAGTGTAAATTTTCAAAACAATTATTAATTTTGTAAATTTAAAATTATGAAATTGAAGGAAAACAATAACAATAATAATTTTGTAAAATATAGAAATTATGTAAAAATTATAAAAATTCATCATTATCCTTTTTATATTGAAAGGAAATTACGTAGCACCAGCACATTTCTGAATCCTATTCAGCAACATTATTTATATCTATATTTCGTTTTTGTATTGCACAGAAAACTTTAAACACATTTAAGAACATCCAAGTAACCACATTTAGCCACTGTCAGGCGTTTTCAAAATAGATTCCCTAAATGTACGAAATGTAATGAAGACATTTATATTAATGCAAGCAAAAAGTTTTGTAAACACCTTAACAACCTTAAGAGCAATAAAATGCTCAAGATAATTAAACGTTCTACTCGTGGCTCCTTCTTAACGAATTTTTCTACAAACTAAAATAAAAGTATAAGAAACAAGAACAGAAAAACAACAATGATACTTTTGTAAAACCGCTTAAATGTCATTGAAAAATGACTTAAAGGTGCTACAATTAATGAAGGTGAATGTTAAGAATAATTATAATATTCCAACTTAGCTAAACCGAAAACGAACAGATACATACGTACGTACGTACGTACGTACGTATGTGTGTACGTACGTACAGGCAAGCAACAAAAGTGAAGATAAAGTTTCAAATGTACAAAAAGTATTAGAAATAAGAAAAATACAAAGTTCTAATGTTGTTAATGTTGTTGTCAGTTTAACTAATGTGCTCATTAAAGTTTTCCACTTGTATGCAGCCAGTAAAACTCAAACACATTATTTTTCTTTAAAAAGGAAGATTCTAATTTGTAGAGCAAAATAGACAGGATTATAAAAAAAAAAGACTACAACAAAATTGACTGCTAAACTTTAAATGAGCAATAACTGTGAAAGAGATAAGCTTAAAAACGGCAACCAATTTGATGTGCCAACAACAGTTTTTACACCTGACAGTTGGTAAATTTCTTCTTTCATCTTGACACACACTTTTGCATAACTCTCTATTCATCACTTTTAACAATAGCTCGAAATCCCTGTATTCATCGAGAAAGGATACCGAACGAAAATAGAAAAATTGTTTCAAAATCCACGCATGTGGTCGTTATGACAATATTCTTTTATTGTGTTTGAAAACGCATAGAGAGGGAGAGCGAGAGAGGGAGAGACATAGAGGGGAGAGAAAATGCGATTGATATGCCAGGAGGGTGCAGACAAGACGACTTTGTAAGTCAGCTACTCCAACAAATGGAAATTTAGGTACATGAATAACTAATAAAAAATAATTAAATGCGGTCGGGGGACCCCCGTTAGGAACGAAGTTTCTTACGTTTCTTCTTCATCTTCGAATGTAATACAAGGTGAAATCTGTATGTATTTTTTTTGCCAATCTGCTACAAAACGAAGAAAAGCAACTGTTGGTAAATTTTTCAATATTGCTGTTTTTTGCTGTGACATACATTACTTTAGCGACATCTAGCAACTGATAGTGTCCGTTTTCACAACTAATTAATATTTATTGGTAGATGTCTCAGCTGACAGCAGTGGAGACACCTGCACAATTGTTTGTCGACAAGTACACCAATACATATAAACAGCTCACACACTTTCGTGACGATTTCTACTAATTTGCACTGCCAGCAAGCCGCGTTAAGGAACTTTGTTCCAAAAAAAAAAAACATTTTATAATATGGTTGCGACAATAATATTATGCTGTCTATAACGATGCGAAAGCTTGTGGCAAGCAAGGTACTTTTATTTAAAATACCATAAACAATTCTGGATCACATTCTTATATACATTCGGCATCAACGCCAGAGGCACAAAATTCTGAAAGAGCCTGAGACCCAATACAAAACAATGCTTATTCTAAAATTCTAAACACAGCTCGGTCTACCTGGTCTCGGTCTTATAAATTTTTTTTTTAACACAAAACTGCGAAGCTTTTACTTGTCTGCAGAAACACCCTAAAGGCCGTGTCAGATAAAACTTTTGCTTCGCGTTACGTTACATACACGCTTTGACATTTAAGTTAAATGTACATGTTTATATGGCACTTTTCACATAAGGTTTATTTGACGCAAAGCAAAGCAAAAAGTTGGGCATCTTTCACCTTTTTGGGCGCTTTGACAATTAGCTGCTTTCATTTTCTTTTATTTTTTCTTGGCGTCAACAGAAATCAAAAAAAAATCCAAATAAATTTTATAAATTTAATGAATAAATTCATTCGAAAAATATAATAAACAAAACTACAAATAAGTACATATATAAAAGTACATATGTATATAAAATATACAACTTCAGCATTTTATTGATAAACAAACAATGCGCGGGTCTTGTCAAAGTTTTTATTGTGACATACACTTTTTGTTTTACGCTTTTCTTTCAAAATTATAAGCGTCACGCAAAGCAACAAAGTTTTATCTGTCACAGCCTTAAGCATTCGGCAGGAATCGAACCTGAGACCTCGGAGACTCTTAGTAGGACACTCTCTCTACCAATTCATCCATCGAGGGAACTCCAATATGAGAACTCCGTTTTGAAATAATGTTTAGTACTGCCCAACGGTTTAGCAAACTAATTTGATCATCCAAGTTGCTACTAAGCCGCCACGATTGCACCAAATGCGCAAAAATTATTTTGCAACATGTTTAGAAATTGCCAAATAATTGTGAACGTATCACATTGATTGTCAGTCACCATCCTCTTCTTTTGTTGAGCAACTTGTGTGCTTTTTTTTTTGTTTTTTTGCTTTCTTCGTCCGGCATACAACCACCATCATAAATAGATTTATTGTGTATTTTTTTTTTCATTTCCCTTCTGTTAATGGCAATTAGTTACACAACTCTAATTCTCTGTTTCACAGCTAGTATGGCAAATTTTGTATTGTTCCTTTTCACAAATGATCAACATCATTACCAAGTGTGATGTTTTATGTCCACCCGAAAACGAATGGAACAGAATATACTCCACCATTCTATTCATGGATGGATGTGTTACACAAGAGCATCGCTTATTTTGAGTAACTTTTGAATTTGGCAAAATTTGTGTCATTGAAATAAAAATAAAAAATAACTGCCATCCATAATCGCGATAATTATGTTATTTGAATTAAACACGGATATTGATGCAACACCATTTTATCATTAAAGCCATCGTTATCGTTAATACGCTTGAACTCTGTGGTGGTTCTTATTGTTATGGTGGCAGTGTAGTATGAAATACACTCGTATTACTTCCATTTTCTTTTATCGTATTATTGTTAACGATTACTATGACAATTTAATCAATTATTTGTTTGCTTTTTTTATTAACTAGAAAATTATTATCACATTATTTTTGCAGCCAAGAGGCAGTTTATATCACATCAATTCAATACATACATACATATGTATGTGAAGTAAAATTATGGAAGATTATGGTGGTTCGTATTACAAATATAGATTAAGGTTATGGGGAAAGAATTTAGCAGGTGTTTAATTTATAAATGAATTTTGTTAAATCAGCGGCATATTCTTTTTTGAAGCGTCATCTGCACACAAAGAAGAAGAAAAAAAAAACATGTTTATATTAAATTACTTTTTCAGGCTCAAGTTCAAACCCTGGTGGTATCAATAAAATCAGCCTCTAGAGCTCAACGATGCAAAGCTGAACAGGTATGAAAAATCTCTCATAAAAAGAGCAATTAACAGCCTTCTGAGATGACAAAAAATCATCCATGAAATAGACTACAAAAAAGATCGTTAGTTGAGTATATAAATAGAAAGTAAAATTGCGTGAGCTTCGGTTGCCGAGTAGTTAAAGCGGATGGGCCAAAATTGTGAAATTTGACACGTCCAAAGTTCAAAGGGTGCTAATGAAGGGTGTTTGCTACCCAGCTACAAAAATTTTACTTTTCATGGATTGAGCTTGAGCCTGAAAAAGTAGTGTATTACAATATCATACTTCAATGCAATTAAAATTTTAGTAAAATGTTAAAACCAGGGACCGGAAATAAGAGTTATTTTTAAATTTTTGAAGAAATAAATCATACATAAATGAAAACTTTTAATTACACCGTCATGATTTTTAGGCGAAATGCATTCAACATATTGCATGATTTTTAAATTTTGGATTTTTATTTTAACAATCAAAAATAAGAGTTATTTTTGATTTTTATTTTTTTTAAATGAAAAATAAAAGTTATTTTTGATTTTTATATTTTTAAATGAAAAACAAAAGTTATTTTTGATTTTTATATTTTTAAATGAAAAACCAAAGTTATTTTTGATTAAATATATAATATTTATTTGATCTTTTTAATTATTTGAAAAACTATTTAATTACAAATATTATCCTGAAGATGATAACAAATTGTTATCGAAATATTGAATAATATTGTTAATAAAATTTTTATATAAAAACGATCTGAAGCTGTATTAAATAGTTTTTCAAGTAATTTTTGATTTTTATATTTTTATATCAATAATAAAAAACAATTTCATTTCAATTTTCATGGGCCTTCAAGGAGTATGCAGGTAGCAAAAGAGTGCGATAGTATGAAGTATATTTGCTATTCTAGTTTATAATAAACATACTGATTTGATTATTCATTGAGATATACACAGGCATGCCACTAAGGCAAGCGATTGTTAACACTTTTGGCAATAACGGCAAGAAGAGAGTTTTTTTTTGGTGAAAGTGTGTACTTTCGCAGGAGTATGCAGGCAGTAGGTAGCAAAAGGGTGCGAAAATATGAAGTCTACTTGTTATTGTAACTTATACCAGACATAACTATTTGATTATTTTTTGATATGTATCTATTGCATGCTACTGAGATGAGCAGTTGCTTCAGTTTCGGGCAATGACAGCAATTGTTTTTTCTTTTGGCCAAAACGGGCATTTTTGCTTTTTCGGGAATGAAATAAACATTAACACACAGATTTTACTAAAATTTGCAAATTTATATATTTAATAAATTTTCTAAAATCAAAAATTTTGCAATTTTTCAAAAAAAATTTTTTTTTTTAAATTCTCAAAAATGATTTTAGAAAATTTTAAAGCTGCCATAATTTAGAATTTTTTGACATATTACATGATAAAGTCGTACACGCCATTTTTAAGTTATGACCAGAGGTCTGGATCAACCTTTGTGAAATTCTCATATTTTAGAAAAAAAAAAAATCTGATCCATAGAATTTGAAATTTTTATCATTTTTGTACTTAGATAGGCATAACATATCAAAAATAATATAGTGGTCATCCATGTTTTTTGGCTGTTGGGGGTAGTGTTATTATAGCAACACAATTGTCACTGAGGACGACATACACCTAAGCCAATATAGGCTTGTTGTGCGCTCCGTACTGCAGTAAGGGGCAGTGTAAATAAATTTAGTCCAGCACGAGGCTGCCTCGCACACTTAGTGCTCCGTAGGTACATATGTATAATGTACCTACCTCATGGCATATGCGAATACAAATATATTGTATATATTTCATCTCTCTGTCTCTTACAGCTTGAGAGTTACGTTTACTTGTTACTTTATGTTGTATGGGGACAACTAGTAGTTTTCGACTTGTTGTTGTTGTTGTCATTTGCTGTTGTAAGGCATCTGGGAATACATACACTGTGCGAATTTCGGCTCTCTATCTTTTACGGTTCGAGAGTTATAGCTGTTACTCTATGTTGTAAAGGGGCACCTGGTAGTATTACAGTTGTTGTCGTTTTTAGTATTTGTTGTTGTGGAGCATATGTGAATACATATATTATGCAAATTTCATCACTCTGTCTCTTACGTTGTATAGAGACACCTGGTAGTTTTCGACTTGTTGTTGTTTTAAGCATTTGTTGTTGTAAACACATATATTGCGCGAATTTCAGCTCTCTGCATTTTACAGCTTAGCAGCTCCGGCTAACTGTTACTTTACGGTATATAGGGACACCTGGTAGTTTTTGACATATTGTTGTTTTTAGCATTTGTTGTTGTAGGGCATATATAAGTTCATACACTGTGCGAATTTCAGCTCTCTATCTTTTACGGTTCGAGAGTTATAACTAATTGTAACTTTCGTTGTATGGGGACACCTGGTAGTTTTCGATTTGTCGTCGTTTTTAGTATTTGTAGTTGCAGCGACAAGGCACAACAACATCCTGTGAAAATTTCAGCTCTTTAGCTCTTACTGTTTCGGAGAATGGACGCTGTGACGGACGGACGGACGTACTTGTCTCCGTAATAGGGTTCCGTTTCACTCTGATGAGTACGGAACCCTAAAAATGAACGCCTTCTATGAAAAACTCATACATATGTATGTATGGCACGGACTGCCAGATATGAAGGGTAAATTAGTCATCAATTCATTATAATAATATTTTATCATTGTTAAAAACTTCCTTTCAAACTTCCTTCCAAAAAAACACTTGAAATTTTTTTTTTTTTTGATTTCCGAATAAGTCAAGTGATGCATTAAATATGGCAAAACACCGATAACATATTAAGCTCATTATTATGTCAGCTAGTTAAAAAATAACAAACAATAACAGAAAAGGCAAATGGAAATCAAAATAAAACAGTTATAAAAGAACAACCAAACAAAAATAAACGACATACCTATTCAAATGTTGAATTTGCACACCAAATCAAATGAAAGCAGGAGGGTGCAGCATCACGGAGGGCAAATTTTGTTTTTTACACACTGCTTATGAAAAAAAGAAGAAAAATCTTGAAATAAGGGAGAAATTTATTTAACATAAACCTCTTTATTTGTAGCAATTTAAAATTATTTCGATATGATGATTGGATTCGGTAAAATGGTAGCAGAAATTCCAGAGACAAAAGCTCAAGAAGTACATATTATAATTTCAGTTGCCATTTACTACTTTAGTTATTAAAAGCAAGAACACAACAAGCATTCGAATATAAAAAAAACGTACTTTTCTTTTTAATTTAGTTGAGCAACAAATACTTTTTGAGGGTAAATTCAAGTGGCACTTGTATGTATGTGCGTATGTGTGTTTACCACGTGCTCAAATTCCCAAACTCTACTTAAGCGTTGAAGGAAGTGTGAGTGACTAAAAGTGTGATGATTCTTTGGCATTTCTTCTTCTTTTTTCTTTAGATAAGCACATAAACTTTTTAAATGTTTTTTTTTTTTTTTTGTTTTGATAACACATTCAAAATAATTCAATTTTTTCAACACAGCTAGACTATAGATAAAATAATCTGTTCAAAAAAAAAACGAAATGGAACTTAAAAAATGCCTGGAAGGTGTCTTATTCTTGCCAACTGTAAAAGAAACATACATATTTTTATTTTATGTTGCATAAAACCAACCAAAAATAAAAATTACTCAGTTTTTTCTTAAGCTTTAGATTTTTAACACTTGCAATTTCAAAAAAAAAGAAAAAAGTTTCCTTTTCTGCAAAAAAAAAAATATGATACATTTTCGTTAGTCTTTCTCTAACCGGTGTATTCCGACCCGACATACCACTTTGTGGCTGGGTAAATGTACAAATACACTTGCATGTACGTGTACTTAGTGAAAAGTACATAAGCAGTAAATACATCTAAATGTGTTTATTTCTGCTTCAATTTATTCTGTTTCTTGTTCATCAGCATCTGCTTTATTAAGAATCTTACCCAAAACCAGATTGCAGCATCAATAATGTATACAAATACTCAACTGAAATGAATATATTTCCATGCAAAATTGTTAAGTGTAACCAATTCTTGCCAAACTATTATTTGATTTCCTTTTTAAATGCTGAACAAGGACACACTCACAGCAAAATGTTCGTAGAGTACGTTATTCTGTTCAAATGTACAGTTCATTTGAATAGAATGAATTTTCGTTTTACACGAATTCGAAATAACATGTTTGACAAAATGCACCAATCTGCGCCTTTTGCACGAAATCTGCTGTTTTTACACGATCTGAAATTTGCATACCGTTTTGTGTCATACTTTGTCGTGATCGCAAAGTGTAGACATATTGGGCCTTAACTATAGTCGAACACTAAAGTCGGTTCTTTTTAGAAACAACTTAAATTTTAAAAAGTGTTGCTAACTTTTTTCCAACTACAGTCGAACTTCCATAACTCGAACTTCCATAACTCGAATTTTCTCTAACTCGAACTAATTTTGTTGGCAGTAGCGTTAAAAGAACAAATCAAATCGAACTGTCATAAGTCGAAGTTCTCCATAACTCGAACAAAAAACATATACATAAACTCTATAACTCGAAGAATTTTGCTTGTTAAATTGGTTTTTCGTTTTGATTCGTTTGTTTTACTCTCTTTGGTTGCTTGAGCTGGTTGGTATAATTTACCTGTTATTTTTGCTCAGTCACTTATTTCAGAATATTTTACTTAACTGTAAATTTTTAAATACATATGTATATGAGTACATATGCTTGTTCGTTTATATTCTTGAGTATGTAGTTTTCCATTAGAGGCTATTTTAAATAAAAATACATGATACAAAAACCTTTTATTCTATTTTGACGAAAAATTCTGTAACTCGAAGTCTCCGTAAGTCGAAGTTTTTTTTTGGGATAATGGTGATTCGAGTTATGGAAGTTCGACTGTATATTCAAAATTAAAGTTGACTTTAAGCTGAATCAGCTTTAAATGGGTGCCACATTATTTATCGAAAATTCCAAGTTATTTATCATACAAGCTATTACAAATATAAGTAAAATCCCATCTCTAACAAGATTACTCTCAAAAATTATGTATACATGCAAACACACACCTACATAAATGTAAGATTGGATTAGTAAGTAAACAAAAAACATCAAAGTCAAATTTTAAAGAAAATTCTGATTAATAATAGTTATTAAAAAATCTTTAATTTAATTATTTCATGTAAACAACTTTTACATTTAAAAGTGACATTTGTTTGAGCAACGCTGTTGCTAAATAAGTTAAAGACAACTTCTGCTGGTTTTAAGTTTAGAGCAAACTTTTGCGCCGAAAGTCGGTTTTTTCTTGTCTATAGTAGACAAAAAGTTTACTTTTATTTAGCAGTGACTTAAAATTGCTTAAAGCATCCTTTTTCGATGTCTATAGTTATGGACCATTGAGTTAAATCTATGCAGTTACAAATGAAAACAATGGGAACAGAGCAGATTTGATCGCTTTGTAGCAGAGAACTTCTTTACACTATGAAGCATAAGGAAATACTTTGGATGAGGATGATATATTTGAACTTGTGGCAGATGTGGAAGCAGTGGAAGTGAATGATGATAGAGAAAATGATGAAGTTCCGCTTTTAACAGCCAATATAATAGATAAGGGCTGAAAATTCTGTTCCAAGTATGAAAGTTACCCCCATCGTGAGTAAAATGTGAAATTTTTATTCCCATAAAATTTTCATTTCCCAAGTAGGGAAATTTGCTATCATGAATATTATGGGAACGTTTGTTTTGCTATCAATATGTAGTGAGTGTACAATAGCGAAGAAGAAGAAAATATAAATACAAAGGAAATTTATTGAAAATTTGTGGTTAAGTGATGTAAAAAGTAATTAAATTTATGTTTAATAACACTGTGCTAGTTGAAAAAACCGACAAACGGGGCACCCAGTGACTAAACATAATTCGGGTACGCTGAATTCAGTGGTGCTATCCGTTTTTCTAGGTTAGCTCGAGTTTTCGAGATTTACCGTTATTTTAAAAATGGAGGAGGTTGCACTACATGTATTGAACTAACTAAAAAAAATTTTCGTTTATTGAACTTTAGTAAAAAACCGAAATTCCGCAATAAAATAATCCAATATATAATTCAATATATAATTCATAAAAGAAAAATTTCAGTTATTTAGAAAAAACTTGCATAATTTTGCATAATAGTACAAATTATGCAAAAGGGTTTCATAACACTTTTTTAACACATCTTAATGTTAGATAATTACAAAAAAACTTTTTATATGAACATGCAGAAATGTACTTTAATTAACAAGAAAATATTTTTTTAAATTTTTGAGGCTTCGTCTGGTAACAGGTTAAAACTACAATTTTTCATCTTTTGTGAATAAAATCAAAAGTTGCCCACAGATTTTGGTCGTTTAAAGCTCGTTTTGTTTCAAACATAATTTTTTATTTGTTGGCATAGCTTAATTTTTCAATTTTTTATGCAGTTTTAAAGATCACAAAATTTCAAGAATTTGCAAAAAATATTTTTTTTTCAAAAAAAAAAATTTTTTTTCTAAAGAATGAAATTTCTTTTTAATGAATTATATATCAAATTAAAGGTTATTTTATTGCGGAATTTCGGTTTTTTACTAAAGTTCAATAAACGAAAAATTTTTTTAGTTAGTTCAATACATGTAGTGCAACCTCCTCCATTTTTAAAATAACGGTAAATCTCGAAAATGCGAGCTAACCTAGAAAAACGGATAGCACCACTGAATTCAGCGTACCCGAATTATGTTTAGTCACTGGGTGCCCCGTTTGTCGGCAAAAAAAAGTTCCAAATTCAAGCACAGTGTAATTAATAAACAAAAATTTGTAGTTTAAAAGGTAAAAAGGGTGAATAATTCGGCATTTTCATGAGTGTTGACAGATTCTCTGTCGGAAAAAGACATCATTTGATATTCCGCCCATCGTAAAACTAAGCGCATGCTTACGTTTTTGTGCAGAGGGTGGATACCAAAAAAGTGTTGGAAGAGATTACGAAGTAGGAATGGCTCAATCCACTTTTTGCGAATAGCTCTCTAAAGTGTTGGATGCTTGGCCAGCACTTTTTGGTTCTTCTGTAAGCGAATACCAAAATTCGGCCACCACATCTTTAGAAACCTTCACAAAACCACATGCAATGGATCGGTTATTTTGCAGCCTATTGAGAAGCATGTCATGTTGCACATTATTTATTGATTTAGACCTAAAAAATAGGTTTCAGCCAATATTAGTTTATCTATAATTTTTGACTTTTATTGTTAAAATTAATAAAACTATTTTTTAAAGCTTTAGGTCCCTTTTTTTTTTATTAATTTTTCGATAATTCCTTAACAAATTTTTAGCGAAATATCGAAAAATTAATAAAGAAAAATAAGAGACCTAAAGCTTTCAAAAATAGTTTTATTAATTTTAATTTTAATCTAATTTAATTAAACTGTAGCAACTACTTGCATTTTTTTTTCTAGTTCCCCAAAGAAAATTAAATGAACAAATTGATACAAAAAATGGGAAAAATGTCATCGAAAAACCCATTCACGATAAGGGGAAATTTCGAATAGGAATACATGATCGCACTTTTGGGAAATGGGAAAAAAATTTAGGGGAAAATTTTTCATGATAGGGGTGATTGTTTTGAACATAAACTCAAGAATAAAAATTTGTGTACGCTTAAAAAAACTGGCAGTAAATTACAAAATTGAAAAATTCCAAAAGGTTTCACATAAATAAAAAAATATGCGTAGTAGTTGGAGCTTAAATAGAGTACATGACGCTTGCACATGGTAACGACTTTGGAAAAATCAATGATATAATAAAACTTCTGAAATTCTGCAAAAGCTCTGTTGACTGGCTGAGTCAAAAATCATGATTGATCAAAGGCAAATAGTTCTAAAGGCAAATCAAAGGCAAATAGTTCTACCCATATGATCTTATAAGTCAGCTTGAGATATTAATCTTTATTCTTCAATATACTAGGACACAAATTTGTATGAGCGGTTTACTTTTTACGTGTTAATTTCTTCGAGTGTTTGTTATTTGTAGGTATGTTGGCTAAAGCACACTGCTGCTTCCACTTAAGTGCGGTTGCAAATGTCAATTGCGTTCGAAATCTATCCAACTTCTTAGGAATTTATCGTTTCTTCTTCTTTTTTTTTGCTTTTTTGCTTTTTTGTTTAGTAGCTTTCCGTTTTCTCTTTGCAAATAAGTTTATTTCTATCATTTATTCCTTCATTCACTTACAAATTTTTAATGTGATGTGGTATTGTTGTTGTGTGAGCAGTAGTAGTAGTAGTAGTAGTAGTAGTAGTCGTAGCAATAATAAGTGTATAAGGATACGTACACAGGCCGAAGGGTGGTTTGGTTGCGTATGAGATTGTATAAATCGGTGCGTTCCAAATCGAAAATCGATCTCGTTTGCTTTATTTACATAAAAAATCTGTTTGTATTCACTTAAAAGGGATAAGCAATGTCCTTTTAATGGGTTTCAAATTAAATAAAGGATTAAGTTGTTAGTTTTAAAATTGAATTGAATTTGACAAGTGAAAATTAGTTTTTTTTTCCATTTGCAAAATATTTGATAAAAAGAAGTGTTGCTTGAAATATTTCTTTATATAAGAAAAACTAAAGGTTTCAGCTCAAGCCCAGTCGTGAATAATATAAACAGCAGATCGAAGGAAAGTCTATTTTTTTTTTCTTATATTAAAATTCAAGGTACAATGTATTAGAATATTCCTATTAGTAACAGTCCCAGCGCCTTAGAGGCATTATTGGAGCAAGTTGGCAGTCTTATAAACTTATATTTACAAAGTTTCAAAATTTCAACACAAGGTGAATATAATATGTTTTAATATTTATAAAATAGCAATTAACCAAGAATTATGTAGTCTATTCAAGTTTACAAAAGTGTTTCCAATTTATTGTGCAAATATTCCTTGTAGAATGATTTAAATATCAAAATTCTATTAATTAATTTCAAGTTCACAGGCAGGTGAAGATTATATTTCACACATCCCATAAAATCTACACGTTGCTTGGTTCTTTCAAGTCGACATCTCGGAACCCTTATGTTATTTGCATTTCTAGTAATAAAACGAGATTGATTTGCTGTAAACTTTATGGTTCGATGACCTATATTATGCAAACACTTGAAAACATATTTCAAAACCAGATATTCATGAGTCCCATAGATTGGCAATACTCTTTTAGAGGCATTTTTGAATAAGAAGATTGTAGGATATAACGTTGGTAAATTACAAACTAGTTTAAGGGCTTTGTTTTGCATACGTTGAAGAGATTTCAACATGGAACTATTTTTATTATCTGCATATATGGCTCCCATGTAACTGAGATGTGACTGTACTAGGGACTCAAATATCATTATTTTAGTTTTTTTACTAAGTTTATACCTGAACTTATATAAGGCCCCAATTCCGGGAGCAATTTTCTTTTTAACCTGTGCTATGCGCATGTCCCATGAAAGGTTACTTTGCAGTATAGTACCAAGATACTTCACTGAAGATACTTCTTCCAAGCGTATAGATTTGAACTGACAAAAATATTTGAGCGGCGAGCTGTCGTTCTAAAACGAATAAGTTTTGTCTTGCCTGGAGTTAGTGCAAGGCGATTTAAGCGCGAGAATTCAAAAATCGTTGATATGTCACGTTCAATATGTGATCGCAAAGTAAAATGCTGTTTATAAGAGTAGAACAAACACACGTCATCCGCAAACGTAAAAACTTTGCCAGTTAAATTAAGATTTTTTATATCATTTATGTAAATTGTAAATAAAAGTGGGCCAAGTCCACACAATGGCCTGAAGTTACTGTGGCAGAAAACGTTGGCAGTTCTTCACCTTGGATTCTATGGCTTCATGTTCAAAACACAAAATGAGACTATTCAAAAAAAAAAAAAAAGAGCTTGCTTGTTAAGAATCCCACAAATGCATTTGTAGGATTCATTAGGTTGAATGCTCTTTCCGCTGTGTTAGTTGAAAAAACCGACAAGCGGAGCTCCCAGTGGGTAAACATAATTCGAGTGCACTGAGTTCAGTGGGACTAACAATTTTTTTTTTTTTTTTTGTTAGCACTTGTTTTTGAGATATACCGCTAATTGAAGGAGGTAGGACAACATATATATTTGCTTAAGTCAAAAACCATTCAAACCATTGAAAAACATACAAAAATCGAAATTTGGCCGTAAAAACCTTTTTAATAAGCTTAGTACTTTTGATGAAAAAATTAAATTTTTTTGCAAAAGTTCGAAATTTTTTGTTCTTTAAAGCAGCATAAAAAATCTAAAACTAAATTTATGCTGCTGAATTTTAACTTGAACCTGACCTGACAGATTTCCAAGCTCTTCTGTTAAACACTGTATTGATTATTATTACACTATTTTATTCTTCGATTTCAGAGATGCATGGTACCTATGACAACCTTGCTGTGCCAATCCATAAGTTTCAGGAGGATTTTCGTTCCAACTACTAAATGTTGTAATGTTGCTTAGAGTATTCGTTATCGATTATTGCTTAAATAAAAAATTTTGTTTATATAGTATGTGGAAACGTCCCTAAAAAGTTTTTTTCCTTCGTAGGTTTTATTCTGTTCCACTTAATTTAAAAAAAAAAAAATTAAGTCCTTGTATTTATTTCATTTCGACTTTCTTTCCTTTGAGATATTATTAGCTTTACATTTTTAGTTTTCTAACAATTTTGAAATTATTTGCCTGATTAAATATTTATCGATTTATTTTATTTGCCTGCAATCGTTTTAATTGGACTACAAATACTAATTAGCATAAGTACTTTAACTACAATCAAAAGAGGACAACAAATAAGTTCCAGATATTTGCAATTAGTAGTATAAATGTTTCAATTACTCACACTCCACTCTCTAGTATTTAAATCTAAAAGCAAAATAAGTTTCATCCATTTTAATTTTAAACAACACAATAATTAAAACAAAACATTTGAAAGAAAAACTTTTGAAATCCGTAAAAAAAGCAAAGAGCCCGGAAGAAAACTTTTTCTAACAGTGTACATGAAACTGTTAAGTCATTAAATGACCAAATAAATAGACATAAAACGAGAGAATTTATAGAAATAAGGCAGAGAGCTTGAAAGAGAAAAGCATTAAATTCAAGTTTGATAATCAGAAAAATAAAAACATGTTCAGCAGTTTCATATTCCTAAGTCTGCTTTAAAGAAAATTAAAATATTACATTCAAATGGTAAGAAATTGATTGATTACAGCGGCATGGCTTGGTCATATTAACGGGTTATCCGTTTTGCGGTTTCAAAAGTAAACTTAAATAAAAAACTTATAAAATATTTTTTTAATGATATTTCTTTTTTATTATAAAGTCTGAACGTTGACATTATATTGTGAAACACTACATCATTTAAATGACCACCACCGGAAGTGTTGCAAGGATTGATTCTTTTGAGGTAACTTTCGGCCACTTTTTGACACATATTGGGCGGTATCCCAGCCATGACTTGACGAATGTTGGTTTTTAAGTGCTCAAGAGTACAAGGCTTATATGCATAAACACGACCTTTCGCGTAGCCCCACAAATAAAGTCTAGTGGTGTCAAATCGCATGATCTTGGTGGCCAGTTGCTATCGCCACGACGAGAAATTACGCCGCCAGGAAATGTCTCTTGCAATAAAGCCATATTCGCCCGAGTAGTGTGGCATGTGGTCAAGTCTTGTTGAAACCATATCTTCTCCTAGTCGCATTCTTCAATAGCAACCAAAAAAAAATCTCTTATCTTATGACCATAACGCTCCGAATTGGCGGTGACAGTCGTCCGATCGCACAGTGGGGGAATTTGAAAAAATAGTGGAAATAATTTTGCAATTTCTAAGCGGGTAAACCGATTGTAACAAAAATTCACACATATCTTAAGAAAGTATTGCTGAGCGTTAGTTTGGTGTTTAAACTTTACACACCCAAAGGGAGCGGAGTTCCACGCCCCTAAAGTGGGCCTCCACGGGTATGTGAAAAATTCGAAAGCATGTCAAACTTATGGTTTTGATCCAAATAAAACGAAATTTTGTAGGTAGATTTTTCTTTTGAAGAGCTTCAAAAAAAGTGCAACATTGATGGATTTTCATTTGCAGGTTAGGAGATATACGACGAATACTATTGAAATTTTTAATTTTTTCCCTGTTCTGGCCCACTGTTTCGCTAATAGCAAAGACAAAACTAGTCAGATTTACAAAATCTTTTCTTTTCGGAATTTAAAGCAAAATTTTCAATCTTGCAATAAAAAAGAATTAGTTTGAAGAACTTATGTGGTCAAAAGTTATACGCAGTTTAAATTCAAATTCCTAAAAAACTCGATTTTTCCCCGTTTTTTTGTGGAAAAAGGTACGTTCATTATTTCGTAATTATAAAAAAACTTTGCGGGAACATCTACGCTATGTTTATATTTGTTTGAAAGAATATACTATATATTGTTGTACTTTAATTATAAGAGTTATCGTGTTGTACAGGAAATGGATAAAAATAAATAAATAAATAAATAAATTGTGAGAGAAAAGAAAATTATTAATTCAGGTCCAAAAATGAACCTTTTCAAAATGTGTTTGTTGTATCTTTCAGCTGTCTTTATGCCGACGACATTTCTTTGGTGCTAATCAACTCATCAGTAGACTTGAAAAATTCTTAAAAGTATGTTTGAAACTTAACTACTTATTCCATAATTCCCATGAACAGAATGAGAATCAGAAATGTTCAAACAAACCTTTAACACAGCAAACATTTCTTTTTTCGTTTTGCAACACTTCTACTTTACTTTGCAACCTTCCATACAACGAAAAGGTTCATTTTTGGACCTGAATTAATACATTTCAATTGGATCTTAAAACAAATAAATAATTAAGTTCATATAGAAAAGAAAATTAATAATTTTTCTTTTTTAAAAAAGCAGAGTGTTGCCAAATAGAGGAATTTTTATAGCAAGTTCTCGGTTATATAATTGTGTCGTTTAAAGTTATGACAAGATGTCAGAAGTCGTCTTCCCACACACATCTTATATATCAAAAAAACTGTTCATAAAACCTAATATATTGATGATGGAAAAGCACAAAACACTGTGGGATTGAAGCCACACGTCCTGTATTCCATGAAATGTTCAATAATTTAAAACAAACGCCTGTGACAGCTTTTGGGCTTAGTAGCAAATGCAGCTGAGCCATGTGAGAGGAGCACTTAATATGTTTGAAATTAAAATTGTAGTTATATACATACTATATATATTTTTGCCAGACATATTTCTCCCTCCACCTGGCACCAGCATTAATTAATCCTTTTTTAAGGATAATGTAAGCTATTTTGGACACTCAATTAAAACTCAACAAGCCTCATAATGACCAAGTTAGACATTTTGTCAGTATTTATTTTTTTTTTTTGGTAAAAATATAAAAAATTAAAAGCTTTTTAAACTTTTCGTACTACTTAAAAAAAAACGAACGTAATGGGCTTTTGGTTAATTTTGTTTGGCAAAAAAAAAACGCAGTTTTACAATCACACTTAAGAAGCCTTTAAGGATTAACAGTGTCTGTCAGCCAGAAAATTAAACAAAAATATATATAAAAAGAAGTATGAAGTGGAAACAAATGCCTTCAACATTTTAAGTGTGCAAGTGTGGTGTGTCTGTGTGTGTGTGAGTGGTATCCTGCCAGGAATAAAAAAGTATTTATGAACTTACTTATTTAAAAATTTATTTCTTATATGGGCTTAAAACACTCCTTTCTGTTTCACTTCCAACACAGAGGCCACAAAATGTCACGTAAGCATTATTACAAGGATAAACACAATTCGTTTTTTTTTTATTTAATGTTCTTATTGACTACTTATTAGTTAACTTAAGGGAAAATAAAATAAAAATACTGTTAAAAGCACATTTATTTTTAGGCAAGTTTTTTGTTTTTTTTTTTTTTTGTCTACAAACCAATAAGGTTTAACAAAGGCTGATGTTTTAAAAAATCTAAAAAGGATGCTGCAGATAAAATGTTTTCTTGGCTAATAAGCTGCTTAAAAATTACATTTGTTTTGCTGTTGTGAGGAATCTTTAGCTAAAGAAAATCTGAAATGAGCTGTAATGTTCAAAAGAAAATCTACACTCTAAAGAATATATAAATTGAACTCTGATGGCCCAGAGCATTCCCTTAAGGCTTGTGCTAGTACTTGGCGATAAGTGGCTTCAAAAAAGCATCTCAAGTGCTGCTGATCGGATGGATTTAATTTCATTTTAATGAGTTTTCAAATTATTTTCTTCTGTCATTTGTTTATGCAACTTGTATTTGTTTGTTTAAGAGTTGAATTTTTACTTCAAACTGACTTCTTACGTGCCAACAGCGCGTCACTCGACGTGTGTTTAAAGTGGTCAGTTTGGCATGTGCTCAAACATGTCTACAGAATTTTTGGAACTATTTTAACAGCTGGACTGTGAGAAAACAACGGCTCAGCATATGGTATTGTTGTAAACATCTTAAATTGTTTAACTCTTCAGATACTCACACCAGGTTGCATATGTTTGTATGAATTTACTGCAATCTCTTTATGGCATAAGTTTTTTCTTCTTTTTTTGCCAGTTGCAAGGACAAAGTTTCAGGACAATATACTTTTAAATCTTTCAGCACGTTTGTTGTTAATGAGTTGTTAAAAATAATGAAATAAAGTGAATTAATAATGATTACACTTATTAAAGGTTTGAGTATTTGTTGGCTCACAAGTTGCTGCACCTCGAAAGTGATGAAAATGGTTGTCATTTCATAAAAGTAAAGTTGCAGCACTTCGAAAGTGATGAAAATGGCTGACATCTCATAAAAATATGCTCAATAAGACTTTAGTCTTTTTAAATACAAATTTGCACTTCCATAAAATTTCAATTAAAAGCTGGGAGCCGGGGTATAAATTGTGCTAATTTTTTTTTGCACCTCAGCAATTTGTCGCAAATAAGCTGCTAACAAGAGCTCTTCATCAGGAATGATAAAAAGAGTTCAGCTGAGTGTTTCTTTTTGTTTAATATTTAAATACATTACTTTAGGTCTAACCATAGACCTCGCAAATATTGTCTGTCTTTTTCAGCCGTCTATATGCCGCCGACATTTCGTTGATGCTAATCAACTCATCAGTAGACTCGAAAAATCTTGAGAGAATATTTGAAACCCAACTACTTGTTTCAAAATTCCCATGAACAAAATGAGAATGAGAAATGTTTAAGCAAACTTTTAATATAGAAAACATTTTTTCGTCTTGCAACACTTTGTTTGAGCATTTGTGATTCTGATTGTGTTCATGGGCATATTAGAACAAGTAGTTTGGTTTCAAACCTTCTTTTAACTTCTTTCGAGTCTAGTGGCGAGTTGTGTAGCGTCAACGAATTGTGGATGGCTAAAAAAGACAGAAGATATTAGAATTTATTTTTAGACCTAAAATAAGACATTTTAATTGGCTCTTATAGCAAATGAATAATTAAGTTAATTTTTGATTATTCAAATACTATAAATAATGCCGTATTCAGACCCAGCAAAGTTTTCAATCTATCACTTGTGATCTACCTTAACTATTAGAAAAATCGTCACATTCGATATCGAAGGAGCTATCGAATAAAAATAATGCGAAACAAAAACAAAATTAACAACAAACACACAAAACAAGCGACGGAATTCAATCGATCATGAATGCGATGATTTGGCCCCTGTACTACTACGAACTTTCTCAGTGGCAGGATTCGGATACAGGACACCTTCTGATTTTGTGGGGCTGAAAAAAAGTGCATAAAGCAATAAATTGTTTAGGTGAAGTGGATGAAAATGACACCGCAAAAGTACCAATGAAGTGGTTTCAACTCTTTAAGCAGCTGCATATTCAGTCGCGATAATATATTTAACTTTTAAGTGGCCCCAGATACACTCAAAAAACTCGTTACTCGTTCGACTGTGCCCGCTTGTTCGGCTACACAGACATGCGATCGGCTCTGTTTGAAGCAAAATCAAAAGCTTTACATTGAATCAATGTTTCCTCACATATCCACTATTGTGCGACAGAAAAAACCCCACTGGGCTTAAAATTTCTTGGTGGATAGAAAACTTACACCGGTATTCATGATATTCTTTAAAGATCAAGAAAATCCCAAAGACCATTAGCCAGGTTAAGCACTAACTATTTCAAGGCCGCCACACTTCTCGTTAGCAGCCGTCCTTGAACTTTGGGGAACACCTTAACTCTCTATTATCCTTCCTTAAGGGATCTTTCATTTAAAAAACTTTCTTTATATTTGCTGAAGCCTTCGAGCGGCTCAATAACAAACTATTTATTTTATCTATTTCAAAATTAATTTAGTTATTATTTTTCATAGAAGCCTATTGGATTGTATTATTCTAGATGTAAATAAATCGCATTAATTACTCTCTGTGCTCCCTAGCCGTCTATATGCCGTCTGTCATTTCTTTTATCTATTTCAAAATTAATTTAGTTATTATTTTTCATAGAAGCCTATTGGATTGTATTATTCTAGATGTAAATAAATCGCATTAATTACTCTCTGTGCTCCCTAGCCGTCTATATGCCGTCTGTCATTTCTTTGATACTACTCAGCTTGTCAGTAGACTCGAAGAAACTTGAAATAATGTTTGAAAGAATTGCTTCTTATTCTATTATTCCCATGAACACAATGAGAATCACGAGTTGAGTTACATCAATGAAATATTTTCTGCAAATTTATCTCTAGTACGTTGATTCTATGAGTTCTGCTGCTAAAAATTAAACTAAATTTTTAATAACTAAAATTCAACATTTCTACAATTTCCAAAAGAAACCAGCAGACATCAATTAAAAAGTCAACAAATGCCAAAAATTTCAAGCGAAGGTCTTATCTCTTTTTTGTAATTAATAAATGTTTTAACGCAACCATCAAAAATTCGAAAGCCTCAAAGTAATTTCATAATTTCATTAACATTTTGTAATCATTTATACAAATTGAAGACAACATTATGGCCGTAAGGCAAAAATAATGAAATTTACTATGGCGTGAAAAACTTCCTCTCTCTCCAACCCCGTCATGACGAGCTCTTCTCAACTCATTTACGGTTTTCACGAAAAATGAATGAATTTGTGTACCGGGTGCAGGCAAAACTAATTTTGATAATGTGCGCAACATTTTAACATAAATTTTTGTCAACTCCAATTACAATGAAGCATGAGAATTTTATATCAACTAATTATGGTATGTTGCTGGCGCAAAGGATTTTTTTTTTTCTTTGACAAAAGCGTTACAAATTATTTCAAATAAATAAATATAATTAATTAACTATAGTTTTGTGTGTGGGATATATTTATTCTTTATGGTACTTTTAGTCAGATAAGCTTATTATAATTTAACAAAAATGAAAAAGCAAGGAAAAACAACTGTGAAAATACTACACAAAATTAAAAAATCCAGCAATAGAGAAATAAGGTTTAAAATTTCATTCATTTTGCATGGTTTGATTCAAGACAGACTCCAATTACAAAGGAATAGAAAGAAATTAAAATACTCATTTTAAACTGGTGCTTCCGCCTTGTGTGGAGCAATTTTAATAGGTAACGGAAATCACAAATGTATTAGTTTTTCTTTCAAAGAATAATAATACGGATAGATAGATACTTTTCTGTGTTTTGTTTTTTTTTTTTTTTTGTTTGTTTTTGTTTTGAGTGGAGCTACACAGCACGCTACGCACGTTTCGATGCGTTTCATGCGCCTCTTACAAAAATAGAATCAGTGCAACTGTATGCAACAAACATAGAGCCACCAGGGGGCAAATCATCGCATTCAAAGCCGAGTGCTTTGTCATCGAAATGTTGGTAACGTGGATCACAGGAGCCGTTATCGAAACGCATCTAATCCATGTTGTACTCGATTTTTACTACACTATCGCAAACAAATAATTTCTAGCTCTTAGCAGCAAAACAAATAAAATGACAAAACAAGAGCCATCATCGGTTGATCTAACCAATTTAAGAATTGTGGGAAATATGTATATATTTGTTATAATTGTGAGGTTATGTAAACTGGCATGCATTATTCCATAGTTGCGCAGATAATCGATAGCCTGAGTTGATATATAGTCATCCCAAATAATGTTTTATCAACTTAACATTTTCCTAACCAACCTCTTCTTTCTGATTGCATGCGGAACATTCTTTGCTTGAAGTATTACTGGACTAACATATTCTCTCAATGTATGCAATGTTCTCTCAAAACAAAGCAAAGAAGCGACAAAAAATTAGAGAAATAATTAAAAATGTAAGTATTTTTCTGATATTTTCGCAAAAATTATGTAGCTTAAAAAATATAAATTTTATTGCTTTTATGGAAAGTGAATACCAAGAAAAAGATTGCCCACTAAGTAGTGTATTTCATTTGTTACCTTTTTCACCGTTTTGCACATAGTGATTTGTGCTAAACCCAGTAAAAAATCATTCCCGGCCTTGTGCAGCAAAACTTTCCAAAAATTATTTTAAATTTGTCGAATTTTGCCCCTTCCGACTGTAGCGCAAATATAAGTTGGAGGAAAGTTTCTTCTTGAAAATCTACTTTCTTTTTTAGTAAAAATTCAAAGTTTTGAATTACGACCCATTTTACAACTTATCGGCCCAAGTTATTTCAACATATTTTAATTAGTGGGCTTTAAATTAAAATGGGTTCTTTAACAAAAGGGTGAGACTTCTTTATTCGCCATCAAGAGGTGGTTTGTCTGACATCATTTTTGAAAAACTGGTCTTTATCAAAGAAAATAAAAACTTTTTTGATTAAAAGTATTTTGTATTTTTGTTACACTGTATTTTGTATTTAAAATATGTACTTGCTTTTGGAATGCAGTATTTTGTATTTTAAATACACAACTTTCATGTATTTTGTATTTTAAATACATCACAGCAAGTATTTTGCCCAACACTGGTTACATTAATATATAAACTTCTAATAAATGTCCTCCATACCACATTACCATCACACATATGCGTAGGTTTGATGGTAATTTCACTTATTTACTGCTGTCCACAAAGAGAACATATTGTATTTATTGTTTTCAATACAAATAGTAACAACGGCAGCCCTAAGCAAAACATTCAAAGATAGAAAACATCAAATCCTGTCTTAAATACTGAGATCTAGACAATTACTTTAAACAAGTAGTGCCATAAAATAATGATTTTCTGCAAAATGATATTTGAAATGTTGAAAAGAAAAGAAAACAAAATACGCGATACAAAACCTCGTCATTCAAACAAATATTTTAAAACTCAAAGAATTGTTTGTGGCGTTTTTTTCTTGTCACGTTCTTCAAATGACAGCAAGAAGAGAATGCATTAATTTTATGCATTCAGCTCCATGGTACTCACTCCATTATATTGTTGTGTCTAAACTCATTAATTTAAACGAGATTTGACACATCAGCATTGATATAAACTTCAATTTATATTCGCGTGAAGTAAAAAGAAAAAAAAAAAAAAAAAACAAAAAACATTGGCACTAAACTGAAAAACTCATAGAGGCGGCCTCACCGTCAGCTAAAAAACAACGTCCCAAGAGTGTTTCTAAAAAATGCAAAATCGCTTTGTTATTACACTTAGAAAATTTTCATTTGATCTTAAACGATATGATATGTTGGTTCAACAAATGTTCGCTTACAGTCATACGACTCCAAATAGCAGCAAATGCTTCTAACAGCCAATTAAATTAGTTAGTCGTCTGCACAATGTCCTACAAGCACCAAAGTTCCCACTTTTTTGATAAGCTTGCAATTACTTTTTAATATTAAACATTTAGTATTATATGATATGGCGTTTCACTGGTTTTTGGTAGTGTCAAAGCAATTTAACAACTAAGCAAATAGTAAAATATTTTTAAAAGCTTAGAGCAGCTAATTAGGTCGTCCAATAAAATAGTTAGAGATAAGCGTTGTGCAAACAACTATCCCAGAAAAATTAAAACAGCCACTATTTCTTCTTTAATGTACTGCTATTTGGCCTATTTTGAATATTGTCAAAAGTTAGCAGAGTATGGCCTCCGTGGCGCAATTGGTTAGCGCGTTCGGCTGTTAACCGAAAGGTTGGTGGTTCGATTCCACCCGGGGGCGTAACAAACTTTTTTTTAGGAGAAAATATGTGCATATTTTTATAAAAATGGTTTCGAGCTTTTTTTTTGCAAATGAAAATGAAACACACTCAGCCAGTGTTGCCAGTTTAGGGGGTTTCTCCCTAGATTTAGGGTTTTTTTCTTTTAGGGGTGAATTTGGGGTGTTAAATTGTTTTGGAAGAAAATTTATTGGGAAACAATTTATTTTTGGAGTATTTTTAGGGGATTTCTGTGTTTGGTTAAACAGTAAATCATCTGGTAGTTTCAAGTACAAGTACTTTTTTTTGTTGAGTTGAATAAATTTTTTCCTTATGGGTAATTTTTTGAATTTTTTCCGTTTCTTAAGAATTGGTAAAATTAAAATATCTAAGAGTCTTTGATAAAATTGAAACTCTTTTTATGAAAATGTCAAAAGAACGTAAAGAGCGAAGAAGACTTAGAAAGTCTTAATATTTTTGGAGAAACTTAATTTTTTCTAGATACGCAGATAACAATTTCCAGCTGCCTATAAATATGTACTTAGATCTCAAAATAAGTGAATACAAATAAGTAGAAAATATATAATAAATATACATACGCCTGTAATCATAACATATGCACTGAAAAATACATATAGTGATTCGCAAGGTAAAGCAGAATGTTCACTAAAATTTTTAGGGCTATTTTGTAGAAAAACATTAAGTTTTAGGGGTTTTTAAAATTTTTCTGGGGGGAAGAAACTCAACGCAAACTCAAGCAGAATGTTCACCAAAATTTTTTAGGGGGAATTTGTAGAAAAACATTGAATTTTAGGGGGTTTTAAAATTTTTCTGGGGGGAAGAAATACATTGACCTGGGAACACTGCACTCAGCTATTTTATTTACAGAACTTTACTCAACCTTTATTAACTATTCAACACTGTTAAAAACACTTTACTGGAACACGTTTGTTAAACGTTAAACCACGGTTGTAAGAACCAGACTGAATATAAGCTTTTTGTTGAATGTAGCACATACCGGACAATACTGCTGTCAAACTCAAATGCATGCCACTGTTTATGCTCTAGCTTAGCTTCCAGAAATTTCTAAGTCGAGAACCATCTTCAACACCCAAAGCCAGTACCAACAGTTTTTGCGCTGTGGAAACTATAGTGCTCAATAGAGAAACTAATCTAGAAAGTTCTAAGACAAGAAACGTCGTTATTTTAAGAAAAATGCCCCATGCAACTATACATCAGTCTCAGAATGCTCGTAGAGGACTCAAATTTATGACCCATCCTCAATAATATTTTATTTGCAATATTTTTTTTTCGAATACACCCAGCCCGTACCAAGCCACCGTAAGCAGCTGACATTTAAAAAAAAAAGTCGAATAGCCTGGCATTACATTTTAAATATGATTTCTGGCATATGACCGTCACGGCTGGCGCGGATGTAGTCCAATCTGGACGTCCAACTTTCGATGATTATTTCCAACATTTGTAGCCGTATATCGGCAATAAAACGGCGAATGTTGTCTTCCAAATGGTCAAGCGTTTGTGGCTTATACTTATACGCATAGACCAATTACTTTACATAGCGCCACAGAAAGTAGTCTAGCGGTGTTAAATCACAAGATCTTGGAGGCCAATTCACAGGTCCAAAACGGGAAATTAGGCGGTCACCAAACGGGTCTTTCAATAAATCGATTGTGGCACGAGCTGTGTGACATGTTGCGCCGTCTTGTTGAAACCACATCTCCTGGACATCATGACTATTCCCTTCAAGAATGAAAAAGTTAGTAATCATGCCTCTATACCGATCACCATTGACTGTAACGTTCCGGCCATCATCGTTTTTGAAGAAGTACGGACCAATGATGCCTCGAGCCCATAAAGTGCACCAAACAGTCAGTTTTTCTGGATGTAGCGGTGTTTCCACATACACTTGAGAATCAGCTTCACTGCAAATGCCCCAGCTTTGTTTGTTGACACAGCCATTCAACCAGAAGTGCGCTTCATTGCTAAACAAAATTCGCCTATGTAAATCGGGAGCAACGGGAATCTCGTTTTGCACTATTTGGAAGCGTTGTTCAGGCGTGAGTTTATTCATGATGAATTGCCAAACCAAACTGAGAATTAATCACTTGACAGCTGTTAAATCGATCGCCATCTTGAACAGTAATGCCAACTTAAAGTTCTATACATCGAAAAAAAACACCCTTTATAATTGTAATGTAACATTAATATTATATTATTTACTTAATTTTTTTTTTAAATATATTAGAAATAAAATTTATATATATAAAAAAATATACTGGATACTCGTTCTTCGACCTTTTTCTATTTAACTTTATTAGGTTTTATAAATGAGCGTAAGGTCACTTAATTCTCAATAAATATATTTTCTATTTATTGATAATTTTTTGATATTTCGATACGACTTTGTGTATCTTCTTCAGGAAAATGTGTTTTCTAATATTTTATAATTTTCAAATTTCAAAACAAATCGTAATGACAAACTAATTGAAAAATAAAAAGGGTTTTACATTCATAAATAGGCTTTACTATTATCTATACAATTATATATACACCAAAAATATGGGAACTATAATTCTTCGCAAAAGACAGCATTATCCACACATTGGAGTGATCTTAATCATTATCCAGATTTCGAAAACACTTCAGTTTTGAGCGCAGAGAATAATTACAAACGAAGATACATGTTAGAAATGTTAGAAATTATTAAAGTTCCATTGGAAAAGAGGATAAATTTTAAGAAGGATACAGATGGACTAGCTAGAAATTATAGACATCTAATTACAAAAACCAGAACAGGACTCAGAACATAATATCTTATTTTTTACATTAATGATTTTTCATTCTTTTTTTATAAAAAACTAAAAAAATGTTATGTTAAAAACGTTATTATGTATAAAATAATTACTAACATTAGTACAGATATATATAATTAATTGTATAGATAATAAAATGTATGTAAAGCCTATTTATGAATGTAAAACCCTTTTTATTTTTCAATTAGTTTGTCATTACGATTTGTTTTGAAATTTGAAAATTATAAAATATTAGAAAACACATTTTCCTGAAGAAGATACACAAAGGCGTATCGAAATATCGAAAAATTATCAATAAATGGAAAATATATTTATTGAGAATTAAGTGACCTTACGCTCATTTATAAAACCTAATAAAAAAAATATATATAGACCGTTACAAATCTGTGTAAGGTGGCATCTCTGAACAGCTGATAATCAAAAATTAAATAACCCAATTAACCAAATTTATGTGTATACAAGTTATGTATACAGAAATAGCTTTTTATAAGTTTTTTTTTGGTTACCTTTTCTAATAAGAAATTTTTGCCACACCTGATAATTTCCACAATAGTTATAGTTTTTTTTATAAAAAGAAAACAAGGAATGTCTAAAAAAAGTGGCTCTTTAAACTCTGTGATTTCTCTTAGTGTTTTGTGTCATATAAATGCACTTTGCTTTGTTAACTACTTCATTGCGGTCACTATACAATTTGCCAGACCAATTAAATTTGAGTTGCCACGAGGACATCAATTTTTATATAAAAACCCATCAACTAACAAAACACTACCGTAAAAAGAAAACCAATAAAAAGTTGAACACAAAAACTCCACTAAATCTCTATTTGAATAGCAAAAATGTTTAAATATTTAGTGAAATTTGCAAAACGGCCAAGAAATTTGCCGAAGGGCAATCTCCACCAGCCCACAATAAATAAACTCAAACATTCTCTCTTTAAATACAACATTTGTTAACACACACTAGGATTCAGTTTTCAAGACATTGACAATGCAGTACAAACAATTGAACTTATTTCCTTCAAAAAAAAAACTTACAATGACAAAACAATCAACAAAGGATCAAAACAGGAAACACTTCAAGTGACATTTAAACTGAACCTTCGCAAAAGGATTCAATTATACTACCGTTTTTTTTTTTTTTCTTAATTTACAAAATTGTTTGTTAAGCGAAAGGGTTTTAAATAAATAAATCAAAACATTTTCTAACAAACGAGAATAAACCCTTTACTACATTTATTGTAAAGTTGACAAATTCTTTTTTTTTTCTTTTTTTTTGCCTAAATGTATCATATGTGCATACATTAGTGTTAAATTTTACAATTATTTTGAATGAATTATGTCAGAGATACCTCACATTAACTATTAATTTTAATACGAATGTTGTACGGTGACACGCCGTGAAACATGTTTTGGCAAATACTCACATTTGTTCAGTTGAAACTTGAAATATTCGTATTTTTGCACTTCATTTAATTTTTAAAATTTCCTAAAAGCATTTGTTTTATTGAGGCACAACAGATTTGTTTAAAATCTTTTTTCTTCTCACTCTCGCTCTCTCTCTCTCTCGCTCTCTATTGTTTGCTGGCATTGTTTCGGTAATTTATAATTTATATTCGCTGTATTCAAATAGATTCACATTTAAATTACTTTTAAATAACAACACAACAAGAAATCAGTACTTGACATTAACTCCTCTCTTAATTGTATGCCGCCAGTTTAAACATAAACGAAATCAGCCCCGTTTTCTATGATGTGTGTATAATGCACAGTGGTGTGCCATGACTTAATTGATTTGCGGAAATATTTTCAGGAGCTATAATTTTAAACATAATTCTAAGGAGACTTTTAAAAGATTAATCAGAATATGATTAATCTTCGGTCCAAATTGAACGAAAAGCCTGTCAAATTCTTAAGCAAATAAAAATGGTCTTCTGAATGACCGACATTTAGATGGGAAAGTACTTTCATTAAATTTTTGTATACGTATAATGAATAAAAATTTCAATGAAATCTGTGACTTTCATGAAAATTTCTTGCTCAATTTCAAAGGAACGTGAAAGTTTATTTTAAAAATGTCATCAAAGCGAAGAGTTGCAAGTATAATTATTTTACAAAAATTTTTTTGTTGTGAACATTTTATATTTCATTATCCATGTAATTATAGTGTTCTATTACTAGTCTCGCAAGAAGCCGTTTTTATAATCAGTGGCACAATTCCCATTGACTTATTGATCGAAGAGAGAGTCAAAATCTGGGCAGCACAAAAGCAGGGAAATGAAATCGACAAACAAGATCTGCGCATGGAAACTCTGAGGAAAGTGCAAGAGAAATGGAGCAACTCTGCAAAAGGAAGGTGGACCGCAAAACTAATACCAAACTTAAATGAATGGTATAGTAGAAAAGAGGGAGAAATAGATTGCTACATAACCCAAATGCTGTCGGGGCACGGATATTACCGGAAATACCTTTTTAATATTGGAAAAGTGGAAAACATGAGCTGCATATATAGCGACGGAGATATTGATGACGCAGAACACACTTTTTTCAAATGCAAACGATGGGAAATGCAGAGAACACAGCTAGAGTCAGATCTTGGAACAATAACTGCTGAAAATATTGTAGGTAAAATGTTACGTGGAAAGGAAGTATGGGAAAAAGTGGCGAAATATGCCGAATATATACTTAAGGTGAAGAAGACTGATCTAGACAAGGAGATACAACGATTTGCCTTGATGCAGACAATAGACGACAGAGCGTAAGCAACACTGAGTCTCTATCCGAAGTAATGCTGACGCGGTACCGGATAGAGAAGAACTCAGAAGGAGGTAGGTTTTTAGTGGAATCACCACATATCGGATGTGCTACGTCTGATGATCCGAAGGGATGTTCCTACCTCATAAAAAAAATAAAAAAAATTGTGTTCTATTACTAAGCATTCTAAACTGTAATGAGAGGCTGTAATACCTTGTTCATACATGCATCTCTAATTGAGATAATATTCAGTTTATTGACATAATATTTTTTGCGTTCCTACATACAAATATTGCGCTAACTCAATTAGTATTTTGACAGCTGGAAAAAAGTTGTTGTTTTTGTTTTGGTAGTGAGAAAGAAAAAGTAAAAAATATTTTCAAATAAGAAAAATGAAAGAAAAACTGCCTTTTATTAAAAAGATTTTAGTGTTGTACAATAAAAATATGCAACTTGTACAAGTAGTGCGTTCATGTTATGACTCCAAAGCGGCAATAATAAAAAGAAAGAGAAGTAAACATTTGGAAATGCTGCAATGTTTTTATTTTTATTGTATTTATTTTTATTTTTTATTATTTTGTTTTGTTTGCTTTTGTTGACATTTATCTCGTCATTCATCTCGCATTGTATACTTTTGCTTATTAAACACATCTTTTACAGCGTTGTGTTTCATCTTTTTCTCAATATTCAAAGCAATTTTGAGTTTATTAAGCAATAACTTTATTGACTTTTTGTATGGAATATTGAGCTCAATAATGGACTTTATTGCGATTAGTTATCTCAATAAAGGCGCATGTATAAACATGGTATTAGTCTTGTGTGTAGAATTGACTGAAATAAATAAAATAAAATAAATAAATAAATTACAAACATAAATTTATAGGGCAACATTCGAAAATAATTTTATTAATTAATTTAATAATTATCACCATAAATATACTTAATTTGTGTTCTTTATTCATATTTGCTGTAAAAATGTTTTAAATATTTTCTAATGTACAAAATAATTTAAAATTCACAATTATTATTCTACTGCAATCCTGAAAATTTGCATGTGCCATGGAGTAGACAACCGTGTCTATTACCTTGTCACTTTGCTTTCAGTGAAAGTCAAAACTTTACTTTCAGTAAAATTTCGCTGAAAGCTGAGTTGAAAGTTAGAAAATTGTGAGTGTGTTGGTAAAAAAGTAAAAGTGTATTGCAACTTTCAGGCTTTTACTTTCCCATCTAAATGCTACGTAAGCAGACTACAAAATGGATCGCACTTTGTTCAAGCAATCATATGTATGTGCATACATACTAGAGATTTGCGAGTGAGTGTTTTGCGGCTCACATCACGCCTTCTTTATTCACTCGATTTCCCGCACGAAAAACGAAACAAATTCTCACGAACAATGACGTGTGTATTGTAACAAAATATGAACAGAGGTCGATAGCGATAACAACCTTGTCTTGAAACATAGTTTCGACAAAAGCAGTGTTTCCAATGTAGAAAAATGTCTTTGCATTTAAGTTCTACTGTACGTTTTATTAAGTTAAGCTAAATTTACACGATTGAAGGTATTTTGAAGCCTTATGAAATTTTTGAAAATTTATTTTGATGTGCTGTTTACATGTTTCAAAAATTTGATACAAATATTGTTTCAATATATTTCAAAATCTTTTGATAAAAATTTGATCAAAATTTGTTGAAGCTAATTTACACTATTGGTAAATTTTTTATATTGAAAATATTGAGGTTGATCAGGTGATTTGCTTTTTTTGTGAAATAATTTATTATTATAAAAAAAGCAATTAATAAGTATGGACGACGACACAATCATCATAGCATCAACATTTTTAATATTGGAGGAAGAAGTATCTGATAATAATGCAAAGAAAAGAAGAAAACAAAAGGACCATTGGGTTCGACCTTACCTTTTGGAGGGAGCGATTGAAAAGGAATGATCCCGAACTATACACTCATAGAAAAACCATTATAGCTATGATGTATTTTAACATGAATACGATAACAAAAAACATCGTTTTTGACCCCATGACACTTTTCATCACGGTGATGTCAAATTTTACATAAGGTGTTGTTACATCAATGCCATGTCATTCTGACACCGAAGCCATGATTACTCGTACGTCAATATGGTGAAACTTTAGCTTCAGAGACATGACCAATTAAAATAAATGCAACGACAAAGTATTATCAATACACTGACAAACTAATATCAGCTAAACGACAACTCAATAAAATCGTCAAAAGTTTTGTTCAATAAATTTTGATCAATACATTTTGAACAAATTTTGCTGTTTACACGAGTTTAAAGCATTTTGAAGAGCAATTTTGAAGAAAATTTCAATCGTGTAAATCTAGCTTTAGGTGCATATTGTGTGCTGCATTGCCAGAGCAGTTGATTTCAGTTTTGTTCCATTATTTCCCTGCCCTCATTTTAAATAGTTGTTGGCTATCGTTTAAGGTAAAAATTTATTTTTATATTATTTGCTCTTGAGATTATAAAATTAATTAGATTTTATTTTACAAAAATAATTTGAGACAATTATATGAATTTATTTTCAATACTTCGCCAACAGTTTGTTACCATCTTCAAGAAAATAATTGTTTCAAATTATTTTTTTATAAAAAACAAAGATCCAAAGTTTTGTTAAAATAGTTTAATAAATATTATTTTAGCACTCAAAATATACCTTATTCAAGTTTTCTGCCTTTGTCAGCCGTCTATATACCGCCAGAATTTCGTTGATGCTAATCAACTCATCAGTAGACTCGAAAAATGTTAATTAACAGAAGAAGAAGACAGAAAACAATACATTTCAATTGGCTCTTAAGGCATATAAATAGTTAAGTTCATTATTGAATGCTTAAATACGAGTACGCCGATAAACCACTGTTTTAGTAAAATCAAAAAAGTTGAAAATTTAAATAATCTTGTTGCGTGTTTGATTTTATTGCCTTCCAGCAAAAATGATAAATTATTAAATTAGATTCCTTTTGTGCGGATGTGTGTGTGTAATAAAAAAAACTTTTCTTTCCCTTATATTTACTTGTCTGTCTTGTTTTTGCTTCATACTTCAAATGTTACCTCTTGTAAACGCAAATTGCTCACCCTTAATTGTTTGTGCCACTCGAAATCAGTCTGCAGCATTGAATACATATTTTTTTATTTTTTTTTTTTTATTTGAGTGCATCAGTATGTTTAGGTGGTATTAGTGGTGTTTATTAGCTGCATAAACGCACTTCCCGCTGTCATGCTTTTATAGAGCTAGAGTTGTTTCAATGCTGCAGACATACATACATGTGTTTGTGTTTTTTGGTATCTATTTGATGGGTTGTGCCTGTAACGCGGCAGGGTGTCAGGGTTCTTTTGCAAATTCTGCCAGAACTGGGCTACTTTGCTAATTTTCTTTTGTGGAAAGTATTGCGGAAAGAGTACCCTAAAGAAGAGCGGAAAAATAAGGTTGTTGCAGGCTCAATCTTGTAATCTTGTGTTCACATAAACTGATTTATTTAGAAACTTTGACTGAAATAGACTTAAACTATTGCTGGTGGCAAAAAGTAAAACTGATGACAAAAGGGGGCCAAGTAAAAGAACCAAATTTCAATATCAATTGACCGTGATCTGGTGAATCCCGGTTTTGCACAATTTAGCACCAAGAAATAAATCTGCACAGAAAGAAAAATCGCGTTCTAAATTAGAGGTTCACCTACTTGATTTCAGTACGAAGTAGTCTTGGAAAATTTAAGTACGCATAACACCAAAGTGTCCTTAAAACAAGATCAATCGGGATTATTAAAAGGAATCAAACCTGGTAAGGTTTAAAATGAGTACGAAATTCTTGAGAGTATTTGAACTCAGCATTTGTGTGTGTGTGTGTTTGTATAAGTACTGAATTTTGTTTAAATTTTTTAATTGCTACGATGGCTGAATTGGTAGAGTGGCTGAACTGGCATTAATTAGGTTCCGGGTTCGAATCGGCAAAGAAACAAAATTATTTATAAATTATTATTAAATTAAAGAAGTAGAGCGGAATATTTCAGGTACGAATTCGGGATTAAATAGACTTCAGAAACATCGCATCAATCCCAATTCTCACACTCAAAATAAATACAATCCTTCCGTACTTAAATCAATCCCAAACGGTGTCAGAAGTACGGTAAGTACCAGTGTTCTTAAATCAAGAACAGCGTTCTTCTTTTTAATGACGGATTTGAGCTATATTCAATCTCAAACTAGGATTGAATGTAACTAAAATTACGTCTTTAGCGCTTGAAAAATCCATACTTAAAACAAGCTTAACGTACTTGATTTAAGGAAATCCGTACTTAACGAACTTCTGACACCGCACAGTGGGGCCAAACGCAAAAAAAAGGGTAATAAATCTGTATCTTTGAAACAAGCGAGCTGATTATGTAACAATGTATGAAAGAATTATAGAGGAGGACTTAGGCTTTAAAAGTAATTAAATTTGAGCCACCCTGTTGTATCACACGTTGACCTACAGGGTGTCAAAGTTGACTACCTCGGGTATGAAAAAGTTTGTTCGATTCATAACTTTTGTAAATATGGTCCGATTTTTAAAAATTTACATTTTTCAAAAAGAAAATTTATAGGTTAACAAAACGCATTTTAGTTTTGGTTGATATCGTAAACAGTTTAAAAGATATTTGGTTTTGAATTTCGAAATTTTTGTTTTTGGCCTTGGCTTTGTTTCTTATTTTGCAAATATCTCCAGTAATGGCATAGCCAAAGGCCTAAAAATAGTTTTAGACTATTTTTTAGATACATTTGAATATTACACAAAAGAAAATTTTTAATTATCGTGAAACGTGTGCTCGTGAAATGAGATCAAAGTCAAGTCTTTGAAATATTAGTGAAAAATGGCAAAATTTTGGACAAAAATGGAGCTTAATTGTTTGACGTTTTTTTTTTTAAATGTTTAACCAAAACAAAAGTTTTTAAAAATTATCAACGCATAGGCTTTAAAATTTACTGTATTTCTAATTTTAAACTGAAAAAAACGCTACACCCAGCAATGGACGAATTTGGACAATTTTTCAAAAAAAATTCTGAATTGATTGGTAAAAAAACAAAAATCGCCCATCGAATTTTGTAAAAACGTTTAAAAATTATGTTAGATATATTTAAAAGATTTAATCTGGCATTTTATTGTTACCCGCCCGGTGAAAACTGTGAGCAGGACAGCAGATTGATTAAAAATAGTCGAATTCTTGGGAACATTTTATCTACCTGCTTGAAAATTATACTCAATCTAATTTTTATCTATTAATATTTCTGTTATTTATTAGAAAACACAATCATCTTTTATTGGTGAAAAGGGTTGGAAGATAAATTAAGTAAAAATTTTTTTATGCATTTTCGAATCCAAAAAAAATATATGAAAGATTTGTACTCCTTTACTGGTGTTGATATAAATATAGTGAAGCGCTTCAAAATAATTATGGCAAAGTAGTGCTCAGCATTCACAGTAACCGTATGGCCCGCGACGTCTTCGAAGAAAAAAGGTCCGATGACTCCTCCAGCGAGAACAGCACACCATACAGTGACAGTAATGGCTCTTCGTGGACTACACGCGGATTTTCAGTGCCCCAGAAGCGTAAATTTTGCATATTTACGTACCCGCAAAAATGGAAATGGGCCTCATCCCTCATCCAAAGTCATCGACTGATTATTGGTCTAATAAATAGTCACCAATATTCCGCGTTCTGGAGCAGTGTAGCGTGACATTGTTTATTAACGTGTATTTCACATGTGTTTACTACACAAGTGTCAAAACAGAACTGACATTAGGGGCCAATCGCAAAATTTATAGCATTTGCTGATAGGAGGATTACTTTTGCGCCACCTTGTAGGATGAGTTAGTCATACATTTGACTAATCTAATCATACATTTCATAGCAACAGCAGGCTTGGCATGAGTTATAATATACTAGATAACATGCATGCAGTAATATAATTCAAAGTTGATGAATAGACATTCAGTAATGAAGAGCACGGACAGTAAAATCGCCAAGCGCTGCTGCTTACCAACAGATTGTAATTAGTTATGACTTGGATACGAAGCCTCTTGGGTGCTGATGATTGTCGTGCTAGACATGAAACAGCCAAAGTTTGTTCCCCATCCAATAAATCTTCAATTTTATCTTTCTTTAAAAAATGTTGATCACTATAATTTTAACACAAAGAATTTTTTCTCAATTCTGAAAAATTAAAATCGAATATTTAATTACTGATTGTCTACATACACATATACATACTTGCGTAAATTGAAGTATTTCTGTCTTATTCATAAAAAAATATTTTACTCATATTAAAACCTTATTTGCCCAGAAATTTGCCAAATAAGAAGTCAGTAAGCATAAAATAATTCTTATGAATAAGACCGCTTATGCTTAAGGGGTACAATTACAGCTATAGCTCCTAAAACATCTATAATTAAATATTTTTAAACTCAGTTTTATTTTATTTTTAAGTACATATTTGCTCAGGAATATTTTTGAATGAAAAATAAAAACATATAATTTTCTGATAGTCTACTCATTTATGTACTCAATATTCAATTACTTTACAGAAAGAGGCTGTACAAAACTTATATGATTCTTTTTTTTTTTTTTGTAATCACAGATTTTAGTTTTAACCCGCATCAATTATCATTAAAAATTTTTTGACAAGTTTATAACAAAATGCTTTATTCATTACCACACAAAAATATCCACGATTGTATTACCAAAACCTAACACCATCAAATACCCCTTTGATTAGCTTTCAAAACCCATAAATCATAATCACAAAGAAAACAGAGCGCTTACGGACTGATTTATCAATAAAACGAATCTAAATTGTTGGCGCAAGCCAATCAAATTAATGGCCAAATGAAAAATATATGGCAACTTTTTTAAAGAATCGCAACGGCAAATCAGGGTTTCATTTCCAAACATTTCAACATAATTTTATTTCAACATAATGTGTAAACAAAAGTTTAGATAAAAAATCAAATAAATGAAGTTGCAAACAATGCGGACGGACCCTTATAAACCGCAATATATTTATGTAAACAAGAGGAAAAAAAAAGAACAACAACAAATGACCACTTTTGAAACAAAACAAGAAATTAATTGCAATTACCCCCACTTTAGGAGGACGGTGAATGTGAAGGAAAAGGTATAAAGTTAACAGCTTTCAGATTTAGAAGCAACACAATCAGGCTGAAAAGAAAAACAATCTTAAAAGTGGTGGTTGAAAATACACACACACACACACACGTTTCATTATTTACTATCCAAAGTAAAGAAAATATTTTCCTGTTTACCTCCCAATAATAACAAAAATTTAAGTAATTACCTTGAATTTCTTCTTTGCCAAAAAAAATCACATTTTTGTTACAAACACACACACACACATAATAATGAAAGTAAAATTATCCCCCTTCCCAAGTTTCTAATGTGATGAGGTTATTATTTCATTATGTGCGCAATTGCAAACATTTAAAATTAAGAAAATCCCCAAAGACCATCAACTACAAACATTTAAAGCCAGGCAATAAATGAATCAAACGCCAACATTTACCTGAATAAACCAGCAAACAAATGCAGGTGGATTCAACCATTGTTTTCGAACAAAAATTTTGTGAGAACAAAGTGTTTTGTTTTTTAATGGCAGTCGTTTGTTTCTTGGGAGAGAGAGAGAGAGAGAGAGAGAGAGAGAGAAAAATGCTGATATTTCGTTTTCCGACAGAATTGCTAAACTGAATTTATTAGTTCTTGCATTTTTGAAATTCTCACTTATGAAAATTTGAACATATATTCACAAGTGTTTTCCACTCTACTGACGAGTTGGTTGACACCAATGAGATGCCGGTGGCATAACGTTAGGCTGAAAACTTAATGAATGCAAATTAATGTTTTTTTTTTGTTTTTTCTTATTTAGCTGCATTTTTTTTAATTACTTTTTTTGTATTTCGTTTGCATTATGCTTGTATGTTTAATTTATTTTGTTTCGTCTCATTTATCTCTGACGGGATTCGAACCGCAAGCTCACTAGCGAAGATCAGCCACTACACCCACTCAGTTATCGTAATAACTAGAAACGAATTTAAGAAAAGTTGATTTTGACTTAAGTTATTATTTATCATGAAATTGACATGATTTTTAATCAATAAATTTTTCAAAGTAAAAAATCTGTGTAAAAATTGTTTGTCCAGACAAAAATTTTGTTTGCAAACATCGCCTGAAACTTACGTACAAATATGTATGTGCAAAACAAAAATACTATACGCATCTAATAAACAGGCAGTTTGGTTTATGTTTTCAAAACTCCTTTGGGATTTGAGCCAACATTCATTCGTCGTCTATTTCGGAATATGAAATATTAAATTTTGTTTTCTGTAGGAAGGAGAGCGCTGGTGTTGCATTTTTTTTTGTGACTTGTTACAGCAGGAGGCAGTTTATTAACCACAATAATAAAAACAGCAATCATAATAATTTAACCACAAAGAAAATTGTGCTCAATAATGGACAGACAATAAGGAATTTGCTAGGTTGTAAATAGAGTACAAAAATAGAGCAGTGCACGGGCAGAAACCCTTAAAAGAATCTCGATTTATACTTGAAAAACATGGCCATTTTCTCAATGGGGCTGATTGTGTACATTGAAAACTTTAAATGAGGGAACCAGAGATGGGAAGTTCTTAAATATTATACTACTAATTAATTTTTTTTTCAGGTCCCAAAGTGGACCTTACAAATGTTTTCTGTCTTTTTCAGCCGTCTCTATGCCGCCGACATTTCGTTGATGCTAATCAAGTTATCAGTAGACTCAAAATATTCTTAAAAGAATCTTTGAAACTTAACTACTTATTCCACAATTATCAGTCTAAAAATAGGCTGCTTTCTGTCTTTTTCCACTCATCAGTGGACTGGAAAAACTCTTAAAAGAATGTGTGAAACTTAACTACTTGTTCCATAATTCTCACGTACGTAATGAGAATCAGAAATTTTCAAGCAAACCTTTAACACAGTAAAAATTTTTTTCGTTTTGCAAATCTCTTACTTTTCTTGGTAACCTTTTATATCAACGAAATGTCGGCGGCATATAGACAGCTAAAAAAGATAGAAAATATTTGTAAGGTCTACTTGTGGACCTGAATTAATACATTTCCATTAGCTCTTAAAGCAAATAAATAATTAAGTTAAAAAAAAATTTTTTTTTTAAATGAACTTAATTATTTATTGGCTTTAAGATTTAAACACGAACCGTAGCAACCCATGGTAACTCGTTGTATAGAAGTTGCTAAAAAGAGTAAAAGTGTTGCAAGACAAAAAAATGTTTGCTGTCTTAAAGGTTTGTTTGAAAATTTCTGATTCTCATTAAGTTTCACATATTCTTTTAAGAGTTTTTCGAGTCCACTGATGAGTGGATTAGGGGCATATAGGTGGCTGAAAAAGACAGAAAACAGTCTATTTTTAGACCTAAAATAATTAATATTTTTTCTTTTCTTTTTGGCATAAGTAACACTCTGGCAATTAGTGCAAAGAAATATGTGAAATGTAGCTTGAAATAGCAGGTGGTGAAAGAAGATGTGAAGCGTTTTATAGCAGATTTATACTTATTCACATCTTTGAGATGTGTGTTGAAGATGTTGAAAATTGAAAAAAGCTGTTTACATTACATTTTCAGCATCTTTCATCTGTCATGCCAAAAGTCTATTAGCATGCTCTCGTCAGCAGCAGACCACACAACACCAAGTATTTTATTCTTTTTTACCATAAATAAAAGTATTTTATTACTAATTTTATATTATGTTTAATTTAAAAAAAAATTAATTACATTGTTTGTTCACGCTCACTGTAAAAATTGTTGACACTTGTATATTTTCTAGTGATGGTATGCATTTTTATCATTTTTTTAACTTCTTTTTAGTGATGACATTAAAATAATCGAAAGATGTTGAATACAGCAAAATGAGAAATGTACATCTTGTAAAGATGTTGAGCTTTTTTTCCATAGAGAATTTGTGTAGGAAGATGTTAACATCTTGCCATAATGATGAAAGATGTTAGATGTGAGTAAGTGTAAAAAGCCTATTATTTGCTTCTCTTTAATATTTCACCTCACCGATAATTTATTGCTACAGATACCGGCGAAAGAGGGGGTTCATGACACAGGCACTAATTCCCCCGAAAACCTGAAAATAGTAGTTTTAGTTCTGGCATTTATCCTTCTCATAAATATAATTTTCCTTATCTAGTTTTTTTTATGTTCCTGAGCATCTTATTTAAAGTTAATTTCTTGCAACATAAACAACTCTTAACCTGATGAATTGATGGGCGTTCCTAAACTTTTTTTCATCCGTAAAAAATTTTACTTTATTTACAGTTGAAGTTAACAGCAAAATAACCCTTAGGAAATCCTTTATTTTTCTTTCATTTTATCAAGAAAAACACCAGCACTAAAACAACAATCACATCATAAAAGCCAAAAAGGGAATTATATCAATATATGAAACAAAAAATTAATTTAAAAAAGGATTTTGCACAAATAACTGGCATAGATATGATGTAAAAATAATTGCTTGTGTAGAAAAGTTCGCTTTTGAAAGAAAATTCTGTATAAATCTGTAGTGCAAGCGTGCCATATATATTATTTGATATCAACGAAATTATAAAGTAGATTATTAAAACCTTGACGTACTGAATAATATGAGACACAACTTTCTTAATATTTACATGCATGAAGCAATATGCAACTGGATTATAGTGAAGATTTGCACAGATAGATAACTATGTTCAACTCAAAATACAGGCCATATATAACCGATTAGACAAAAGAATTTCAATATCAAAATAATTCGCTAAAAATCATTAAGTCCCACAACTGTGTGCATCTGAACTGAATATTTAAATCGGGTGGGGTTTTATTTCTATCATATACATTATTTCTATCGTACGCCTTCTCTTAATATTTACCAGCACAAAACATCCAGCTACCAGCTTGAAAAATTAAATGGTACTTCGACAATGTTTACACATTGACAACAACAAAACAACTATAAAAATCCTTATTGTATTTATTACAGTGCAATAAATGTTCATTAGCTGCGGCTTAACGTTACAAAACAATTAAAGTTTTTTACAGCCGTACTCTTGTTTTTTTTTAACCACCACCAATAATTAGTATTTCGCCAAAGGCTCGGTTTTTATTTCAATTTCTAATGATGTGTTTGCCCTTAGCAAATAATAAATAACAAAATTTATCCTACATACATACATATGTAGATATTTAACAACACATATGTTGTTGGAAGGTTGTCTGTGTAGATGAGCAATACCGTGATTTTTGAGCAGCACTGTGAATACGAAAAACGAATTTCTGTTGAAAAAGCAATATGTATATAATAAAAACAACACTGATTTACTAAGCTGCAACTAAATTACAGAAAAGTCTTGTTAAACTACTCTGCAGTGGCTGCAGAGGAGAAGAGTGTCGAACACTTCATCTGCCGATATCCAGCTCTTTCTAACTAGAGAGCAAATTACTGGAGCAGACTGCCACTACATGAGTTGGCGAACGTGTAGGGATGCGAATAAAACAGGGTGTAGTGTTTCATCCGCTCATCTGGCTGGTTCAGGACAGCACCAGTAGGTGGTGTGTAGGGCTGCTTGCCCATTGCCTCTTCGGGCAGCACAACAGGACCTTCTAGAGCCCAAGTAGGCCGGTCTAACGACTGGCAGCCCATGAAACATAACATAACATATTTGTTAAACTAAAGTTTAAGAGTCTTCCGGGATCTAGGATAGAATTTTATGACAAATATTTTTGTAGCACATTTTAACTACATACATACATATATGTATATTAAAGGTGATTTCCGATTTTTCAAAAAAAAAAATTGTCAAAACTACCTACTTGGAGAAGGTTTAGAGGTTTACCCCCTAATTCATAAAAATTATAGCAGGCTTATAAGACTGCTATTTGACATATTTGTATGGAAAATCTGTCAAATGAGAGCTCTATAAACCTGTTATAACTTTTATGAATTAGACGGTTAATGTACGCCGACAAAATTTTGTCAGTAATGTTCTAAATAAATCTTCTGTAGAGTATCCTGAGTATCACAAGGGTTTCTACTTTTCTTAATTATTTATTTTACTATTTTATTATTTATTAATAGATTATATAAAATGTACATATATACATATGTACATATGTATTTGTAAATAATTCATTTATGTAAGTACAGTAGACTCGTGAAAACGTGAACTAATTTTTACTGAGGGTGTTCACGTTTTGGATTTTGTTCACGTTTTAGATTGGAATTTTTGTACTTGAAAATACGTTGAAAGTCAGTATGCTGAACCGTTTAATAGGCTTAATCATATATAACAAATTTTATTTATTAAATTTACTGCAGTACTTCATTTCAGTTGATGTAAAGCTATGAAAAAGTGGAAAATTTGTTCCGACCTAGCGATGAATTAAATCTACACTGTATTATACATATGTATGTATATATATTGTACTTTTTTGGCAACCCCTTTACTGACGCACCTTTCCTTAAATGTTCAATAATATCACACTTTTCTTGAAGAGTTAACACTTTTGGTTTCTTGGCAGGCATGAAACTGAGTTTAAATTCACTTGTTTCTATGTACACTTTATTGATACTCAGACGCGTAGAGATGTTTCCACCACAATCACCACATAAAAACTGAAATTACCCTGCCAGCAAATTGGTAGTCGACTACTAAAATAATTAACTTTACGTTAACTTTTATGGACTAGCTTCAAATTAGCTACAATACAATCGAAACGTAGTGCAGAGTTCACCCAAAATTCAAATACTAACATACACACATACACGGTAAATAACTCTTGAATTAAATTGCCTATTGTCGCATTCGTTTTAAATGTTGCGATGGCTGACAGAGTATGTTGGCTGCTCGCCAGTCTTGAGGCTTTAGTGGTTCGATTCCCACCAGAGGCTAACAAAAAAAAAAAGAAAGTAGGATGAAATTTAATTTAACAAAATATAATATTACCAACGAAAAATCAGCCTTGATTTGTACATTGTTTTCTGCAGGTACTGACTTTTAAGTAGCTAACTTTAAGTTAGTTGAAAAGTAATGCAGCGTCGGACAATTGACTACCTCCTAGGACATCGTAATGTTAAAATAGTCAGTCATCTCCATTGAAAATAATCTAAGTGTCAACCACCACCAGTTGTAAAAAAATTAGCTTATAATTCATTACTAGTTGCCGGCAGGGTAATTATGTGTGCATATGTATGTATGTAAGTAGGTGTGTCTACATTTCTAAAAGGTGTTTTCGTCACTAAGCTGTAAAGAAATTAAAATACCGCTATTCCCAAAATTTATAAAAACTACAGAACTGACATATAAAAGTCATTAGAAATAAAGTTCACATTTTAGAGCCATCATCACTTGTTCTCGTTCCCCCCGGGGGCATAATATGCATCTTGCTGATCGTAACCAGCTTGATGTCATGTCAACGGGGTAGAAGGGGTGCGGGATACCTCGGCTGGCTTGATGGCTAAAAATCTTAGGCAGGTCCCGAGGGATAGCGGCGTGTCCTGAGGGACTTGCTGAAACCCCTCACCGAGGGGCGATTCGGCAGTACGGGGACCGGAGCCCAGAGATGACTCTGCGGAGTCATCTCGCCGGTCATAGGTTGAGGAGCCTTCCTTGGCTGAAACGTACTGGCTGTGGTTGCTACCATAAGTTCGCATGGAAGGGAACGTTGGTGTTTAGTCGCCCAAATGGGCCCGTAGTGCTGTTGCTATGCAACAGACGCTGCTTTGTAAGGAACTGGATTGGCGGGAACATTAGCGTTGGTTCAAGGACTGATGCTCTTCGGGACTCCGGGGGCTACCACGGTGGTCGTGTATCCCTTGCCGTCTGGGGAATTGCAATGCAGCAGAGGTTAGATAGCTCAACTCCTGAGCAAGGGGTTTTGTTATGGCCAAGTAACGTAGCAAATAAATTGCCACCCGAACAGTTGTTCCGGATGCACTGATTCTATTAGAATTCAAATTGAATCAAATCTTAAGATGTTATCACTCTAATAAATAATGTGCTACAAATCTTTATTATTTCAAAAGTTACAGAGTTTTTTCTTATTTAGTTTATGTTCATACCCAACAATTATGTAACCAATGCTACAAATCCCTAATATGAATATCAATTTCTAATAAAATTTAAAATTACATTCATACCTATTCCCTGTTACCAAAATTAGTCCAATATTACACTTACATACTGCACTTAATTATAAGCCAAATATATATAAAATTTTGTTTGCCAAGGCCGCAATTAATTAGTTTCTTCCCCTCTTCTGCTGACACTTGATATTTTATTTATGAAGCCGGCAGCACTCTGTCTATTTATACACACATACTTTTAGTAAGTAAATGCTATTAGCAATTGTACAGACATTCAATATGAAAGTACAAATCAAAGAAAATCCACAAATTGTTATAATCTATAATTGTCTACTCTCAGTTACATGCTCAGGCATGGCCCACAAGGATTGCCTGTAGCAAAACAACACACTGACATACCCGACCAAATCAGTTTCTTGAATACTGTATTGAAGAGCAAAACAGAAGGAAGTGTGAACCAACTTTCGCCCGTTTTGCAATTCGAGACATGTAGAAAGTAGTTGTTAATTTAACAAATATTGAAAAATTGTTTTAAACGTTGTTGCAGGTTAGAAAAATGTTACATGCCATGATAAAGCAGACAGATGATAAGAAAAAATTAGAAAAATACATTATTAAGATTCATTGTGTTTGTAGTTGGATATACATATGTAATGCCTTAATAGTCAACCTAAAATAATTATCTCCAAGGTGTAAAATTAGCCACTGTGTAGCATGATAAATGGCATGCAGAGATTCATAAAATAATCAACAAGAGTGCAGGTTTACCATGAGTTGAGTTCGAAGCCAGTTTGAATACCGTGTTGGTTACGAAACCAACCCGGTACTAATAAGGCTTGAAAAATTACTTGGAATTAGTTGCAAAATTCAGTTGGGCCAAATATTAAATATGTTCCGCAAAAATCATGTTCCATTTTAACCGTCTAATTCATAAAAATTATAAAGCTCTTATTTGACAGATTTTCCATACAAATATGTCAAATAACAGTCTTATAAGCCTGTTATAATTTTTATGAATTAGGGAGTAAACATTTAAATGACTTTCTTTAATCATCAACTGTATGCTTTAGTAACAAAAATTATCTTTACTGAAATTTGAAAATTGTATTGAACTATATTATTGTAATACATTTATATTAAATTACTTTTTCAGGCTCAAGTTCAACCCTTTGCTTGTCACTTTTTACTCAATATTAAATTTTAATAACTATAGGTGGACAACCGGCTGTTTCTGGGTAGAACGAAATCACACACTTATATATACCCTTAGCATTTGTTGTGAAAGGTATAAAAAAAATTGTTAAGGAAGCTAAATAACATATATAGATTGCTTAATCTTTGTAGCGGCACTATTTATGTATCCCATATTCAAGAAATCGAATTTCTACTTGCGTAGTGCAATCACATTTTTTTACATGAATCATACTATATTGGTATTAGAAATTAATTTAAAACCGCAAAATACTTTCTGTTCCACCCAAACCAAATATTTGAGGAGATAAATGCACACATATTTTTACAGACAGTCAGTCCTGTCCTGTCACACTTTTCATCCCTTGAAATTGTATGTATGGACGAAGAGTTCGTTTGGCCAACCGACCACACAGACAATTTGTTGTATTTATTTACACATGCCAATTTTCAGATTCTATGATTGAATTTGAAATTGAAGATGACAATTGGTTTAACAATGGCCCAGCAAAACAGTTTGATACCTGAACTCAATATCAACCCAATAATCCACAATAAAGCAAACAAAAATATAAAGAGAAATTTTTCGTTTAGTTGTAGGTCGAGTGAACTCGGCAAGTAACCACAATTTGATTATACATACAGTCAAAGCCCGTTTTAACGAATGATATGATGTTCAGACCTTTCCTTATTCCGAGATATTTGTTATATCGAACAGTAATTTTTTATCTTAAAATTTTGTAAAAGACGGTGGTCCGCAGTTTTAAAAAATAAAATAATAGAAAAGAAATAAAACTTTAATTGATATTTTAATGTTTATTTAAGAATTGTTTTTATTTCTAATAAGTAAATTCAATAAAAATCTATGTTATTCATTTCTTAAGATATCGACATCTCGTTTTCACAATGAACCAAACAAAACTACTGAAATTTTAACGAAAAAAAAAACAACTCATCGCACGCGTTCTTTCAATACAAAACAAAGAAGCCAAAAACACACACAATCTAATGGGTCTGTAACGATTTTTTAATGTATTTTGCTTTGTCATTCGCTATATAAAGCAGTCAATGTAAAAATTTCGCTATTCGTTATATCGGATATTCGTTAAACTGAGTATTCGCTATACCAGGCTTTGACTGTATTAGCATTTTGTGTAGAGAATCTATTTTGTTTTTTTTTTTAACATTTTGGCTAGGATTCAATTAACTTTAGATTCTAAAATCCTGAATATACCATATATAGTATACTCATATATAACTACATATGCAGAAGTATGTGCGTGTGTGTGTTTTAATGAGTAAATTTTTTAAATATTTCTTATGATGGATTTGTTTGTTTTATGCGAGTTACAACTCTGGCTTACACAAACTTTTATTATATTTAATGGGTTATACATTTTGCGGTTTCAAAAGTAAACGTAAATAAAACACACAAAAAAATGGAACAGTGATTTTGTAGTTTTTTTCCCCGCATAATTGTTTTATTATTATTGCTTTCATTTAATTCTTTTATTTTGTAAAGTAAAGCAGTTTTCTTTAAGCCCATTTTCTTTGACGACATTTTAAAAATGAGCTTGCACTTGCCTGTGTAAACGATCAAGCAAGTAGCAACAACTGTTAATATGTACACACAACTTTCAACAAATTACTTGCAGGTGTAAATGCGAGGTATTTTTCTACTCGAAAGCCCCTTACATTATATGTCACGTATGACATTCATTCAGTACATAATTTGCACAGCAATGTTTTTTTAATAAACTTACACTTTTTAAAGTGGCTAAAAAATGAAAAGTCAAAAGCAATTTGTTTTTTTTTTTTTTTTATTAATTCCATATTTTCCAAATGGTTGATACTTGGGCATGGAAATGTCCACATGATGCATAAAGTTTTCTTATATCAAATTCCTAAGTAAAATTTACTATCTTGTAAAAAGTAAATTTGTACACATGCATTTACACAAAAACACACACACACACACACACATTCATGTGACTGCATGCAGAATTGATTGATCAAATTTTTAGTGGTTTAATTTTTCAAATGCATTGAATATGTTGGTCATTTAATATTTGATTGTCCTTTCCAAAGGTTATTACGTTACATTACTTGTCTATTGTTGGAAAAACATTTTAAAGTTTTATTATAATCTTATTATTGTTATAACTATGTACATATGTATGTAGTTGTTATGTTAAATTTTTAAAATTTGAATTTTCCAGGTCATTTAGTTTGTGTGGATTTTTCAAGTAATTTGTCTACTTTTATTCAAACACAGCAGTAAAATTAACAAAATTATGCCAGCATACACACATGCACACATGATACATTATGCATTTGTGTATTTAGAAAAGGTAATATTTAAATGAACTACATAAAATACCATAAAATATATTAAGCGTAAAATCTCGTTTACTGAAGTAGATGTGATTAGAAAATCGTATTACAATAAATGCATAAGGGGTCAAAAGTGGAAAATCCCACAAAAGAAAAAAGATTTTTTTCTTGAAAAGTGCTTGCATGCAGATGTTCAAATTTAAAGTGCGAAAAGTCAAATAAGCAAATTGCATTTGTGTGCACATACATATGTACATAAAAATCAAGAACCCGTCCGGTGGATGTACAAACATTTTGCACTACTCATAAGGAATACCTAGTCAGTCATGTGGCTATCAAATGTTGGACATATATCTCAAATCGGTTTTCAAATAACTCGAAAAATACATATTTTAGAAAAAGCAGCTTTCAATTTTTTTTTTTTTTTAAGAAACGAGTTCGAACCGTTCTAAATAAAACGTTCAATGTAACGATTCGGCTCTTGAATTATACTCGTAATGGTAATATATTATACATAGTATATAATAAGTAACTACAATTATATTTTACAGATATTTTTAGAGACAAAATGAATTTGGAACATCAGTTTGAAAAAATCAATTTTCTTTTCTTTCCTCTTGCAAAAACTATGTTTCGTCATTTTGCTGACAAACACTTTCAAAGACCATAATAAATAATTTGGAAAAACGATTTACAAATTACTAAGTTATTCAGTGATTTTTTTTTTCGTATAAAACTAAAAAAAAAAAAAAATTAATTTGCTCGTGTTATTGACAAAAAATTTTTGGAGCGCCTCGCTTGATGAATTGAAGTGCCCTGCCCGAGTCTCCGAGGTCTCAGGCTTGATTGCTGTCGAAAACTCTGGATATTTCTGCAGAGAAGCAAAATCATTCACAGTGTTGTGTTTGTTAAAAAAAAAAAATTATAAATGACCCAGCTATTGAAACAGCAGTTTTTCGATTTCGAAAATCTTCGAGCTCGATTTAGAAGCACATAGAAACTATGTGCTTATTTTACTGACTTTTAGAAGTAATGTGAATTTGTAAAATCACGTCATAAATGACCGAGTTATTAGAAAGCAATTTTTCGAAAAAAAATGTATATTCCTGTTTTCATGACAATTGCTTTCAAAGAATAAAAATTTACGTGGGAAAACGACTTATAAATCACTGACTTATTCAAAGACTAAAAGCCATATTCATAATAATTATTGAAAGTTTGTTAAGCTCTTATTTGACGTATTTAAAACGGAATATTTGTCAAATAAACGTGTAATAAACCTTCAATCGTTTTTAGGAATATGGGTGTAATTTTATTCGAATTCAATTTCAAAAACAAAATGAATTTCCTACTTTCACTAACAAAAAGTTTTATAAAGCAAAACGTATCCAGAAAAACAGTTTTATAATGACCGAGTGATTCAAAAACCGTTTTCTTCAAATACGAAAACAAAATTGAGTTCAATAAACAAATTTATGTGCTGAGAAATTATGTTACTGAGAAACACATTGAGAAAGCAAAAATGATTTACAAAATCGCTTAAAAACAGTTTATATTTCAAATGAAAAAAAATTTATGAGAAAAAATATGTACTTTATGTGGAAATTATGTATCTAAAGACCCTGTATTCTTAATAAATATAATCTTGGTCTCATACGCTCATTATAAATTGTACTCTAATTTAAGTTACTGTTAGTACTAAAATAATATTTCACGATGCATAAGCAGATATAAAGATGCACAGCCAGTTAATAAAGAACCAAGAAACTGAATGCTTCTTTTTCTCTTTTAAATATCAAAAAGACACAATAATACACGAACATTTGTGAAAAGTTAAAAATCGAGTATAAATGGCCAAGTTTATTCAAAATCAATTTTTCGATTTCGAAAAATGTTTTTTTCTATAAAAAAATTAAAAGTTTATTACAGTAACACAGACTATATAAACAAAAAGTGTTTGGACAATGAGTTAACTAATTACCAAATTCTTCAAAACGTTATTCTTTTCAATTTCGAAAAAAAATTCATATTTGAAAAAATTTCAATTTCGAAAATAAATGTATGTGCTCGTATGTGCTTTTAAAAAACAAAAACTAATTCTGAAATCGATTTCGAAAAAAAATTCCTGTTAAACATTTCTCTGAAGCTAAAACCCGATTAAAAGTGTCCGAATAATTGTAAAAGGAATTTTCTCGATTTCGAAAACAAGTAAAAGTTAATTTTCCCAACAAAGACTAGATAAACAAAACGAATTTTGATAATCGGTTATAAAGGGGCAAATTCCTCAAAACGCTATTTTTATAATTTAAGAAAAATTTCGGTTTCGAAAAAGTTTTGAGCTCGAAAAAATTTCGAATTCGAAAAAATATATATATGATAATTTTATAGACAAACACCATTCAAAAGCAATAAAAAGAAATGTAAACAGATTTAAAATTACCAAGCTATTTAAAAATCTCATTCCTTATTTCGAAAGAAATGGAAATAAAATATGTATAGTAGGATCGATGAATTTAGTCATCGATATAGTGCCATCGATTTTTCGATAGCTTTTGGCCTGAGGAGAAAAAGTTCCACAACAAGATATTAAACAAATTTCATAAATTTAGAGGCATCCGAATTTCAATATTTTTTTATTGCCCCCCCCTAAGGATACGTGGTGCCGGGTCGGAGTATTGGTTGGGAATATTTTGCCTCTAGCACACTATTGAGTTCCAGGCTGCCCGTAGCGGAGTCAAATGTATGACCAACACCCAATAATCTTTCCTCCCCAATACTTTTTTTCGAACATACCCATCATGGGGTAGTGTGTTCACATTCTTAGAAAAACTCCCATAAAAAATCAAAACGTTATAATTTTGGTGGCCTTAGAAATAATTGCTTTGATATTTATGATTTAGGTAGGCAGCGATTCCAGCAGACTTTACAATGAAGCGAAGGAAATGTCGAGAAGAAAACACATAACTAGCAGAACCACATAACTGGATGCTGGGTTTTTAGATCCCAAGGACCTTGGCAACATCAAAGCTACGGCCGTAACGAGATTTGGGAATAGTCTGGGTCTCGGTATATACGAAACAAGGGCTGCACAAAAGATCTTTTTGCTCGAGGTGCACAATTGGCCCCAAATAATAATAAACATAATAATATTGACAATAGTGTCGTAATAAAATTACCAAAAATCCATAATACGATTTCGACAAATTTTGGTCTTACAAATGCACCGGTGTCATCGGTATTTCATTCTTATTATGGTCCTCTACTGTCTAATTTGAATTTGGCTTTTCTGCAGTTTGGCTACAACCTTCAGGGAGTATTTTGCTCTCCTCAAAGCACCCCTTTGCAATGAAATTTGTTTTTACCAAATTTAGTTCTTTTTATTATTTCCATTGTTTATAATCGCCAAAAATATCGAAAAAATTTACAATTCTCAGGACCAAATCAAATAGTTCCTTAAAGATTTTTAAATTATTATTATCTTCTTTGCTTTTCCTTGATTCCAAAATGGCGAATATACAATACTCTTACATTTTCATACCATACATATGTTCTTACTCCTTCTGGATTCAAATAATAAGTACTTAATGGTACAAGTTGTCTTTTACTCCAATCAATAGCATTAAATATTTACTGTGTAATCTTTGTAATTTCTTTAATTTATTTACTTCCAGACTAAAGACCTTTTTCGTATGCTGTGCGTGTGCTTGTGCGCTCATATTTATTGTACAAATTAGTGTAGTGCAAAATCCTTTCAATAAAACTAAATTATATTTACATACGACCAATAAAACAAATTTGATTTTAATCAATAGAAAATCTTGACAATTTCAAGAAAATTTACTTTCAGCCACTCACACACACACACACACACACACACATACAAATTTCATCTTGAGGACTTTGCAGCAACACAAACTTATGAACCCTTAAAATTTTGCTCACAAGTCGTAATTCTGTAAAGTGAAATGCATTCAAGTGTATCATGGAGTATTTAACCCAGCTTTTAACAATAAAATTAAGTACAACATGGTAAAGCAGAAAAGGATGAAGAAGGAAGGAGCAGCACGTAAAATATTGCTAGTAGAAAATAATAATAAAAAAGCAGCAGCAAAAAAACATTTGAAAACTACAACTACTTTAACAATGAAAGCTATTAAACTAAGGACTCTGTGATCTGTATGGAATTTTATATACATATGTATCTTTAGAAGTACTCACACACACATGCATATGGGTACATACATATATTAATATCTTGTGTATAGATTTGTATTTAAATGAAATCAAACAAACTTTAAGTTGTAAAAAAAAGTGTCCACAAAATTAATGGTTTAAGTCGGAAATGTGTTTAGCAGAAGCAAAATATATTACACACACATGCAAGCGCATACATACAAATATCTACAACTACCAGTAACATTTATCTAGTACTTGGGAAAAAGTCAGATGTGCTAAAGACTTAATTCACCGAAAATTCAAAGAAGTATTTTTAGAGGCAATGGCACTCCAAGAGTCTATAAATAATTTTTAACTGAGTCTCAGAGCCAGGCTTGAGAAATTTTTAAGAATTTCTAATTTTTTTATCATAAAACGAGGCTGGCAGGTCATCGGCTACACCTCATTACGTCACTTCAAGTTATGAGTCGATTTCGATGCCAAAACATTTATACAAAAAAGTACTGTTTTGAAACTATTTTAAAACCTGTGCCGAACTAGGTACATTTACAGGAAACATATGAGCTGTGACATAAAATCATAGAAATGACTGAAAACACTGTTGTTTGCCTGTATTTCTTAGCAGTGTTGCCAGACTAGGCGATTTATGCCCGTATCGGGCAACTTAAACTCACACTTATTATTACGCTCTTTTGTTTAATCGTCAATCAACGAATAGGAAATCACCATGTTGAGTGGGAGAGACAAACTACACTTGCAGAAATTCTTTGTCTTATTTTACATTTTAATTGTCATCGAGACTGCTGTCAGGGAACACATGAAATCAAATTATTGCTACATATTAATGATATCCGCCGAAAAATTATGTACCAAAATGCTTTTGATGACATGCAATGTCTTATTTGTTATAAGACATTTTAAAAAAAACTAAGAAATATAATTTAAAAAAACCTTTTGAAGATGTTCACAAAGACATGAATTATTTGCAGGAGGAAGAAAAAGAAAAACAATTTAATATATATCAATACATTCATCAAGAGTATTACTAAAATATGTACAACACCCGCCTTACATGTGGTTTCGTCGCAATCGCCTTGACGACTAAATAAAATGAATAGCAAATTGCTTTCTTCCAGTGTGATTTCGTCACTCTCACCAGTACTACTACCTTGGGCATCTATTTACTAGGGGTTTTTAGCTATATTTTTGGGGAATTTCAGTTAACACTAAACATTTAAAGCTTGGTATTATTTTAAACTCAACATATCACAACAAGTTTATTTAGCATACAAACAAAATGTATTCCTATTAAATTGCCACTGGATCTCCGCTTTCTAAAAACCTAGGAGAGCTAATATTAATGACTCACGCTTGCGATCGATGCATTTTTCGATAATTATCTTAGCAAAAACAGAAAATAAAATACGGTACAAGGAATATTTGAACTAATACTCATTTACTCTTCGAAAACAATGAAATTCGTTGTGACATTCTTGGCCAGAAATGACAAAAAAAATATTTCTCAACTCTAAAATCATGGAAAAAAATATTTCTACCCGCAAACGGAACAAAAGATTTGGACTCCGAACTTTTTTATTACGATTTTATTAATCAGCTTAACTGACTTGGTAGAATGCATAAAAATAGTCTCTTAATTAAATCGGTCATGCTGTTCCAGAAACATGCACAATATATGCCCAAACTTAAGCACAATCCATATGAATTGTAGTGCCTATATAGTACCAGATTTGTAATTCGATACTCAAGTGAAGTTGAATTACTTTCAATGGGGAATTTTGGGGATGAAACCCCTTAAATTGGGAATGGAACCCAAAAGAGTAACAACCCTGTCTCTAACCGATTAAAATAGATTCTTAAGTGGCCAGGACATGTGTAAAAAGTCGTTACTCACGTTTGATTGTGAGTGTGTGTGTGAGTCGTTTATTTTAATAATTTGCCGCAGACATTCAATAAAAGCCGCAAACATCACAATTTTTGTGACTTTCTAGCGTTCATTTCTATTATGCCCTCGGGGGGTGAGTTACCTGTGTCTTAAGCTGTTTTGTTCCGCACAAAGATGGTTTTCAATAAACCGTAAAATTAACTTTTTTTCTCATCCGCGCACTTTTCCATTATTTCGAAAACTGCATACCAAATGACCCCTTTTCGTCATGAAGACTTCAAATAAACACAAAAATTTAGAAGTTTGTGCCTCAATGGAAGCCAGTGAAATGAGAGTTCTCGATTCTGGATTGCAATTTTCTCATGTTTATATATGTACATATATTTTGACAAATTAAGTTCCCCTGTAGCAAACTGAAGAAAGACATCTAGAAGGCAGCAAGAATAATGCAATGAATTGTCCATGAAACAATGAATCTACATTTTTGTTATTACAACGTCAATAGTCAATATTCAATAGCACCTAGATTTAAAATTTTTATAGCGAATAGTATTTTCAGGAATTGTCTGACTCAATCAGAAATTACTGCAATCACATTTCCTGCAGGGTACAAACAAGATGAATATGTATGCACATACACATATCTATATGTATGCATAAATCAAAAACTACACATTTTGCTTGTGATTTTTCATAAGCACATTTCTATATCTGTTCACTGCGAAATTTCATAGCTAATGAGGTTTTTCTGTGGTGCAATATTGCACACGACGCGAAGAAATTACTTCAATAAATATATCAAAAACTTTTGAGTTTTGCTTCAAGCAGAGCGGATCGCATTTACGTGTAGCCGAGCAAGCTCTACGGCACGTACGAAATCAAGCGAGTGACAAGTGTATTGCAAGTGTTCTGGCCACTTCATGCTCTCGCTTTTAAGTCGACAATTAATGCTGTACCGGAATAAAATACTACCCAAGGAGAGGTCTTCGGAAAGAGTATTTAATAATTCTGCACTCTGAGCCATTGCGACCCACTTTCGATCAATCCTGTAATCGTCTGGGACTCCTAAATAAATCTTTTTTAAATTATATTGCAATCTTGTTTGTAGTCATTCTAATCAAATTTGATTTATACTCGAGCCATCATATCACTAAAATCATACGAGGGTTTTCCTCAAATCACTTTTAGGATTCCGTTCTCATACAGTACTGAAACCTCACTATCCGTCCTTCTGTCACAGCAGCTATTCTGCTGAACGATGAGAGCTCGAAAACTGAAATTTTTAAGGGCGCCGCTATAACAACGAATGCAAAAAAGAACGAAAAAGCTGAAAATTAAAGGATTACAGAAGAAACTGTAAAACTGTAACTCTAAAGCCTTAAGAGATAGAGACTGAAAACTTGGTACCAATATGAAGTTACATGGGCAACTAATACCACAAACAGGAAAAACTTTAAATTCCCCAGTGAAGTCACATCGCATACCGCAGACCAAACTAGAGGCCGATTGCAAAACATTACTTCCCAATATTCAAACCCAACACAACGGGATCTTTCTAGGACCCAAGTGAGCCGGTCTCATGACCGGCGGCCCGCTTAACATAACATAATATTCAAACCTGGTTGAACAACTCTTTAAGCCAGATCCCCATGGGGCTTGCTACAAGACGGGGAAAATGGGACTCGATATTTATTTAGACAATACTAACACAAAACTCTTATTTTGTCTGCAAGATCACTGCATAATTTTGCAGGCGGAAGTTTGGGCAACAATCAAATGATGTGGGACGGCCAGAGTCCACAAATATGTTTACGTATAGTCAGATGGCCACTAAATCGATCTCAGCTGAGCGGATTAAGTCGCGAATAGTTTGGTATTGCAAAAACTTTATTAATAGTTACTCGACGCATGGTGAGCTACGCGTCATATGGATGCCGGGACAAGCGGGAATAACAGGAAATGAGATCGCAAATTGAATTGCTTTAAGATCAAAAGATTCAAATGGCATGCGCAAAACACTTGGACGCAGTTAAATCTGAGCTACAGAATTGCGCACACAGAACCTCAACTCAACTCTCTGGAATAATAAAACAAAGAGACTCAATACAAGAATCCGGTGGGGAGACCCAGATGAGGAAAAAACGAAGGGGCTACTAAGACCCGAATTGAGTGGAATAGAATGGGAGTGATAAGGTAGAAGATGATTACATAAAAACGATAAAACAAATTATGTGTGTGAAGATAAATTCGAATTTAAGTCCACGGACACAAACCAAATTTTTTAGCAAAGACAAATTTTGAAGTTAACAGAGCACTGTTAACAACTTAAGAGACTATATTTTTGAAAATATGAAATTTCTGGAGAAGATTAGGAAATTTTTGGAAAACCAGCTCTTCAGCGCACCACACACCATATACAAATGGTGGCCTGAAGGGTCCTCTAAGACTCCTGATAGATGTGATATCTGAAATAATCTTGGGAATCGAATAAAATGGATTTTAAAAAGACTCTATTTTTGAAAAGTTTTTCCAAAAATGTCCTAATCTTCTCCAGAAATTTCATATTTTCAAAAATATAGTCTGTTAAGTCGTTAACAGTGCTCTGTTAACTTCAAAATTTGTCTTTGCTAAAAAATTTGGTTTGTGTGCGGGGACTTAAATTCAAATTTATCTTCACACACATAAAAAAATTATGTGTGTGAAGATAAATAATTATTTAGGTCCCCGGACTCAGAGCCACATTTTGAAGTAAGCAGAGCTTTGTTAACGAGTTAACAGCGCTATTTTATACCCACTCATCTTCTCCAGAAATTTCTTAAATGGAGTGTTTTAAAAAGTAATTTTATGGGAATCCAAAGATTAGTTCACACATCCCAGGTCACTCACAACTACTGGCACATCCAAGCCACATAGAAATAGCGGAAGGGGAGGATAGTGAGACATTATAACACTAGCTATGCCGCCCCCCCCCCCCCCCCCCCCCTAAGTTCTCAAAAATGTGGTCTGTGGTAAATTTTCGTACCTTTATTTAAAATTTTTATTTATTATTGCTGCCAGCAATCTTTACGCTGGCTTAAGCAACTGCCCAAGTTGGGAGTGTTTATTTTTCTTACTCTCTGTATATTTTTTTTTTCTTCTCTTCATATAAAACAAAAACAATTTTTTTAGTTCCAAAGCCATACACAAGACTACCTTCCCAACTTCAATTCAAACAACACACAAGCCTACATACGGCAGCAGAAAGAAGAAAAAAAAAACGAAAAGCCGTAAATTATTCAGCTTTTATGTTGGTAATTTGTGCCATTATCCAATAAATGTCTTTTTTGAAAAACATATAAACATGACAAACACTTATTTCAAATACATTCAACTACTATTACAAGTCTTAGACGAAGGAAAATGTTACGAAGAAAGCAGTTCAGATAAAATGGAACACATAAAGATGTTTAAGATGGTACATAAAGATTGGACTGAGCACAAGCAATGCAATAAGCATTCAATGAAGACTGAGTTGTTGTTGTAGCAAGGACCTAGAAATGTATGTAGATGGTGTATTTATTGCGTTCATATAAATCTGCTACTAAATGATTTTGCTTTCCTTACTTTTATACTTTTATGTACATGAATACATGGAGAAGAAAGAAATATTTTGTAACAGGAACGCACAACAGAGCATACATCTGGGGGCCTGTTCCAATTGCTGTGAAACAAGATAAAAACTTTTTCAATTAGTTGGTAAAAGATTGCCCATCTCTGGCAAAAAGTTTGTTCGTGCCATTGTGATAATGTCGAAGCGATGCAGTGCTTAAGAAGGCGTGTAATTGAAACATTCAAAAGACAATTTCCAAGTCTTAGCACAGACACACTTAATGAACATAAAAGTTATGGGTCTTCACCATAACAGCAACTACAACAAATTATAACAGCAGTGGCAGCAACAGCAAACGATGATGATAATAAAGCCATCAATGGTTGAAAAATCTCAAACATGGTAAGAAATGGTAGTAGAAATACAAAAAAAAACTAAATACGATTGAACATTGGAACGCATATAAAACATCAACAATGACCAATCAGGCGTTAACTTCCCTTCGTGTTTTTATACAATGACAAGGATTACAGAATGGTGTAAGAGGCCATTATTATTCTTATGGAAAATATATAAGAACAAAGTAAAATTAACATAAGAAAGAAATCAAAGATGAAATTTTCTGAGAACTATCAAGTATAAATTAACAAAAAATCAATAAGGGAACAAAATAAACCCATCCAGGTCATAATTTAGCGAGATGAGAAATTACTATGATCCAGTTAACGAGCTGCGTAACTGATTTTTAGAAAACTTTTGGGGAATATACGAAATAATATTTATGGTTTTTTATAACATCTTGAAGAGAACTCAATTTATACAGGGTGTCGCGTAACTCAACGTGCAAACGAAAATTGACTGCTCCCAGAAAAATTATAAAATAATTAAGTCAAGTACGAGGTTGGCTCGCACACTTAGGGTTCCGTACGTATGTATGTGTAATGTATGTATAGTTTATAAATTTCATCTCTCTGTTTTTACAGCTACTTTATTGTGTATGTGGACACATAGTAATTTTCCACTTGTTGTTGTTGTTGTAATTTGCTGTTGTAAGGCATCTGGGAATACATACACTGTGCGAATTTCGGCTCTATATCTCTTACGGTTCGAGAGTTATTGCTATTTCTCTACGTTGTAAAGGGATACCTGGTAGTTTTACAGTTGTTGTTGTTTTTAGCAAGTGTTGTTGTGGAGCATATGTAAATACACATATTGTGCAAATTTCATCCCTCTGTCTCTCACTGTTCGAGAGTAACGGCTAATTGTTACTTTAGGTTGTATAGGGACACCTGGTAGATTTCAACTTGTTGTTGTCCTTAGCATTTGCTGTTGTAGAGCATCTATAAGTACATACGCTGTGCGAATTTCAGCTTTCTATCTTTTACGGTTCGAAAGTTATAGCTAATTGTAACTTTTCGTTGTATGGGGACACCTGGTACTTTTCGACTTGTTGTTGTTTTTAGTATTTGTTGCTATAGCGGCAAGGTACAAAAATATCCTGTGAAAATTTCAGCTCTCTACCTCTTACCGTTTCGGAGAATGGACGCTGTGACGGACGGACGGACGCACTTGTCTCGGTAATAGGGTTCCGTTTCACTCTGATGAGTACGGAACCCTAAAAAACTATGTCGAGTAGTTGAGAAGTTCATTCTGAAGAAAAACATCAGAAATAAATTTTTAACATTTACAAGCAATACGGTCGGTCTTTTAAGGTTTTTAGTTCTTACTCGCATGCCTTTTGCGCTACATTGATATTCCATTTCTAAAAACTTTAATCGCCTCATCAAATAATTGTAAGGATTCTCTAACATTAAGTTGTTAAAGAAAACCCCTTCTTCCAGATTTTTTTCAGTGATCTATTGATTGATTGATGGGTTATTTTGTATTGACGACAAAATAATTGTTTTTTTTTTGTTTTTTGTTTTTATCTCTCTCTCTGTGTGAAAACAATTTACAGCGGCCATTCATTATTATGTCAATATGAGAATCTTCATTGGTCATAAGCAAAGTAACAAAGTTTTATCGGCATTTTAATAAAAGTTCAAAAATCATTAAATTCATATCAGAAGTCTTCTCTATTCGGTGATTGGTTGTTCGTCCTTTGTACGAGTATTTGGTTTGTGGCTGTTTCGGCCGCCACACATGATGTCCATGCATGGCCTCTGTGTTCTTTCTTGTTAATGGTTTTTTGATGAGTTTTGCAATTATTGATCCTTTTTGATTTTGTTTGTTTTGGCATTTTTTATGCAACTTTTTATATCTTCCTTCTCACTTAACTTTTGCATATGAGAGTAAGTGGTTTCTGTTTTATATTGTGGTTGTGGTGTATCATGTTTTATCACTTGTGTAAACATTGGTAATCAGAAAATTTTCTGCAGAGGTCACATTTGTTATTGACATTTAATATTAACATTTTTTGAGTAATTTCATTTTAATGGCTAAATAAGACCATAAAAATGATCCATATTCTGTGTTGTTGTGAAAAGAGTTTTCTATATGAGGAGATTTACCAAATAAAAACGAAAGCCACGTATTTGTGGCAAAATTGGAACTGCTAATGAAATACATACATATGTGTGGCATTTTTGCATGCAGGCGACTAGACCAGCATTGTCTTCGAACTGCTTTTATGTGCATTCGCATTTGCAGTTAAAGTTTATTTTTTTCAGTGCATGAACAGAGCTTAAGTGCTTGTTTAGTAAGCTTAACTTATTAACTGGCCCCACCATATCTTAGGCGACTACTGTTCGCTCCAAAATTTAGATCAACATGCAATTGATTAAGGCCGAATGAACGGAATACACTACAACAATTCGACATTTATTGATGCTAATCACAGATGACTGAATGAAGAGAGTTCAGAAATAGCTCCCTGGTCTATTTACTGATCTATAATTTAGTGTCTATCTCTGAATTCCTCCAATGAAGTTTTGTTATGGACTCCTTATGAGGTCTAACAAAATTTATTAGGAAAACCAAACTAAGGAATTGCATACTTTTTCTTGTGGAGAAATAGGGAGCTTGCGCTGCTTATGATTTCATATGAATATGTGTGTTACACTGTTCTATCGCTATTATAACGGATTTTGCTCAGACGAGATCAGAGATCTTGTTCCCGAAACCCCCATATTTTTAGGCAACACACGTGCATCATCAAGAGCACATCCGTTTGTAGTCGATTGGCCAGTGAACCGCACAACGCATTACAGAGAGAATTCAGCTGTTGATTTGCATAAATTTTATTTAAGGTGCGATCACACAATTGCCGCAATGCAACCAATTTTTGTTATATTTTGTATGCCAATCGTGTGATAGCACAATTTATTGGCTCATGCGGCAACCAAAACAAATGCTGTTCCTTTTTGTGCCAATCAAATACAACCCTGATGCGACAACCGACACCAATAAAAATTCTAAAAATGCACCAATATTTATTGTGCTCTTATGCGGCAACCAAAGAAGACAATACGCGCCATTAATATGCATATGTATAGATATATCTAGTTTCAACATTATTTAAACGCGTCTTCCAAACATAAATTTTATTTTTCAGTAAGTAAAATTCAGTTGTTGTATAACAATTGTATAATTTTTTCATTTTCAACATGGATTTCGAAGAGTGCATTGTTATGGACGATTCCATTTGCAGTGAAATTCAATGCTGCCTCTTGGCTCAGCCACAGCAGACGCTTTTGAATAATAAAAGAAAGAAGCTAAGTGTAACTTCATCCTGGACCTACAGTGAAATTCATGAACTAATACAAACTGTAGAGATGCACCCATGTACTTGGGAATACTCTTGCCCGGACTACAAGGACCGGTATAAACGGGAAAGCGCATGGCGAGGAATCCACAAGATTTGTCCGGGACATACGGCGGAAGACTGTAAAGCCAAATGGGACAATGTTAAAACTGCATTTCAAAATGTAAAAAAGGAAATAAAAACAAAGTCTGGTTAGGGGGCAGAAAACAGGCAGCCCATCCCGCACAACATTATAATAATAGCCTAAGCAATTTTCTGTCTTTTTAAGGAACAAACCATATATTTAACTTTTAACTTCTTTTTTTTGTTTCTGCAAAACAAAGTTTCTAATCAGCTACAACAGCTGTTGTTTGGAGTTGTCGTATCATATAACAATCGTGTGACTATAATGCGGCAATTATTGGTACTAAATTGTTTTGCGCCAATTTGCGACAATAAAATTTCAGTAAAATGTGACAATCATGTGATTGCAGAGAATTTGATTGGGACACATTTTTTTTTATTGTGCTCCAATTAAGCCAAAAAAAAATTGTGTAAAATTGCTGCATTGCGGCAATCGTGTGATCCCACCTTTGGTTGTATCATGTGCCATGATACAACTAATAAGGTAAACTCTTTGGTACACTAAGAACGACTTTAAGGAAAATAACATGTATCTTGTTTATTTATTATAACTTTAGAAAATTGTCAAAAAGACACCACTGCTACAAACTTTGGGGCATATGCAGAGGCGGGATGAGCTTTACGCTGACTTGTTATCTGGTTTTGGCCGTCCTTCATCTCTCTATACTCTTGACAATTTTACGAAGTCAGATGATTAGCGGTACAGCTAATGAGGCTACCTTATTAATTACACTATAGACCATGGAATGTGATATAGTAGCATGAAATTTGCACGAAGCAGTATGCGTTGTAGTAAAGTATAACTGAAGACTGTACCACAACTCATACTCTGATAATGAGCACAAATAAGTATTGCTTTAATCCAAGATACTGTGTTACATTAAAACAGCTGAGCTGCCAAAAAAAAAGTGTTGCCAAAAAGAAAGTTGCTAAAAAAATCCCCGATCCGTTGTAGCATCAGAGCCCAATTCCAGAAGTATGAAATCATAGCAAATTTATTTATTTATTTTGAGCTTAACGTTGTACGTTATTGAAGTTACGGCTGTTTCCTTTTCCCCTCTCTTGAACCATTCTTCTGAATAAGATTCACTTCTCTTTATCAAACGTATTAAGGAATTCGAATAAGCCGCCTTCACTTGCTAAGCCCCTCATTTTTATCAAATTCCAAAACACTCAACAACTTAAGAACATTTTACATAATCTTTACCAAATAGTACACAGTGAAATGGATCTCTGTCAATACTCCACACATAATCCCAGTCATTTGGTACTAATCAACTCCAATTACAATTAAGCAAGAAAAACAAAAGTTGACATAATTTGATTAAGATATTACTGCAACAACAAACAACATTTCATTAAACGAAAAGCATTTGCTTTACAGCCGTCAGTGGCTGTGAGTGAACGAGTTGCTGGAGAAGGAGCATGAATTTGTTATACTTTTAAGATAAATGAAATCTTCACACACCATAGCAAGCAATATGGGTATGTATGTTGCAACCCTGATACAACAATGAATGGTACGAGCAGGATGTGTTAAAGACAACTCATAACAAATATGGTGTGACCAAAGGAAGCGCCCATTTAAGGAATCAAATTACCAATTTAAAAATTGGAATATAAAACCACATATTTTGTTGGAAATGAAATAAAAAAGCAACAGCTTCATTTAATTATTGAAATCCTCAGAAGACAAGCCCCCAGCAAATAGTGAGAAGAAGGGCATTATTAAAGATAATATGAAATGAAATCGAACTGATACAAATGCTTGAATAAGTTGAACCAAAAAACAAATAATTGATTCTTAAGAATTAATTTCTGTCAACAGATCAAGTAAATATTTTACATTTGCTTGTTTGATTAAAAATAATTTTTGATGAAATTTTTAAAATAAAATATGCGAGCATTAAATATTACAGTAACAGTACATGTACCAGAGAACTGCAGCAAATCAAATTATATTTAATCAACACCCTAAAATCGCTGCACTGTCTATGTTTTATGCTGTGTTCACTTACTTCTAAAGGAAATGGGGAAATGGACAACATCTATCACAGAATAACTGTGGAACAACACTAGGGGTCTGGAACACTCAAAGAAATTTCTTAGCCTTGATGCTAAGAGGGCGGACCTTGCTCTAAAACTGAATAGAAAGAACCTAAGGACACTGTGTGGGGCGCTAACAGCCAACTATACCTGCAGGAAGCACCTATACAGAATGATCCTTTCCAATACGGCAATCTGCAGATTTTACGGAGAAGAAGAGGAGTCAATGGAAATCACTTGATTATCGAATGTGTGGCACTAGGCCACAGAAGACACATTGGGTTCACAGGACTTGCAAAGGCTTCCATAGAAGAAGCAAATACTGTTTCTTGATGTATTAAACTCGTGAGGGACTTGGGTTGCACAATAGATCATCTATTGTCGCAGTGCAGAGGGCCATCGTGGACCAACTTAGTCACATAATACAATACAATACAATCAGCAGTTATCTTCATGATGTAACTAATATCCACAATAAGAACAACTTTAAGAAAAATAACAAGAATTTTGTTTTTGTACTAGAGATGTGCGCGTGAGTGTTTTTCAGCCCCCGTCACGCACGCTTACGATCAGAATAATTTTCCTCACTCAAAATTTTTTTCAATCACGCATTTTCTCACTATCAATCACGTTTATATTGAAACAAAATAAAACGTAAAAAACTATTTCATTTATAATACATAGATCTCTGCTGGTAAGTGATAACAGCCTAAGTCTCAAAACATAGTTTCGAGAAAGCTGCGTGTTCAATGTAGAACAATTTCCTTGCAAAAATCAAAACGAACAATTTAAAAATATTTTTTGTTAAACTAAAGATTGTAATATTGAATAACTCATATATGATTTAATAAGGACGAAGAAGAAGAATTCATATATGATTTAAAATGGCGCTTATTGCGAATTTTATAGGACTCTTATTAAGGGTTATTTCGAGTTTTTTTTTATTTCTATCTTTTAAACAAACTTCGTTAGAGACATGGAGATTTCACCACAATTTGAAGTTCTATTAGTATAACATTGTAGCTCATATAACTCGCCTTAAGTCGACTTATGTTGATATCGCTGGTGTACAAAGACATATCGTTCAGTTACGCAGACAACAGACAATTACGCGGCTTCACTTTTCTTTTAATATCAAAGCAGTTTAAAATTAGCATAATTCGAAATCCTTTGACTAGCTGTGTAATAATAAGGTTGAATGTGTCGTATCAAAAATATGATAAAAGCAGCCTCTTCAAAAATATCCTATTAAAAAAAAAAAATGCCAAAAATGGTAGAATGTGAAATAATAATGATTTTTGTGGCTTTATTAATAAATATTTTATTATTAAGTAACGTTTAACCATTTCTTAACCATTTTTGGCCACTTCTTTTTTACATTTGGTAAATTTTTATGTGAGAGTTTTGCCAATACTGTTCCAGATGCATCAAAAAGATACTTTTGGTAATGTATAAAATTATACACGTTTGAGTCTTGCTGTTCTCTGCTACGCGCGCACACACACACACACACAAATCGATGGGAGTATATGTGCACATATGCATTCGTACAAAATGTTTGCTATAATTAGGGGTTGACATGATTTATTTGTATAGAATTTATAATTTTGTGTCAAACTTATTAACATGCATTTCATGAAATTTTAAATTATGGCCATCGGGCGTGTATGGGATTTGTCTTTTAAAGTGTCAACAGAGAAATTGAGTTATTTCATATTTGTGTGAACGTACGACAGACAATTGTTCTTATTTGCTGACACTTGGGCGATTTGAAGAAATTATGATTAATTGCAGATAATTATAGTGATCAATAAAGCAGAACACCATTTCTTTTTTATATCAAAAGCAGAACATGATGGAAAAAGTGTGTTCGGCATGGACACGTTAACATTTGATAATATTTTCACCACTGCTGTAGAAAATTACTCAAACTAAGGAATCTTACGAAAATAGATTTTTACCAGCTTTTTCGAACCGGCGCAAAAAGTTGGCGAGTTGGCAGACAAAATCATATTGTTACAAATTATAGCTAGTGGTGTGACAGCTGTTTAAATTAATACAAGTAGCACTGTATTCAGCGACATCTATGTGTTAAAAAGAAAACGCCACTACGCAATGTAAATAAATACGGCCGTCTGTCGATTGTTCGAAAAGGATTTCGAAAGGTGATGGTGCATTTTAAGCTTTAGCACAAGGGTAGTTGTCTTAAAACTTTCGAGATCATACACATATATGAAATAGCTGAGTGTGTTTTATTCCATTTGCAATCACAGAATCCGCAAAAACCATTTTTATTAAAGGGTAGAAACGTAACAATATATTTTTATGGTTCTCCCCACTTAAACGAGGGTGATCCAAAATTTTAATTTCCTAAAATTTTGGTAAAATTCAAATTTGGAGATCAACTAGCTGTTTCAAGGCCACCACATTTATCGTCAGCATCTGAGTTTAAGAAAACGTGTGCTGACGAGAAGTGTGTCGGCTGGTTGTCCCCCCTCTTACGGTTTTTTGTATTTTCTTTCTTTTATTTAATTAATATCAATCACAACAATAAAATGGAATGAGCTTGATCCCCATAAGCGCCATGCAGCCTAAATAAAATTAAATCAAAATAAATTATTCAACAATGAACCTCAAACATTCTTTTTAGATTTTTCAAGTCTACTGATGAGTTGTTTAGCAGCAACGAAATGTTGGCGGCATATAGACGGCTAAAAAAAGACAGAAAGCACTAAAGCTACGGTCAGATTGATGAAATATTTGAAAGCAAACGTCAAATATTAGTTCGCTGTAATGTGACCATAAAACAATTACTATCGGCAAACAAAACTTTATATGTTAGCGTACAAACAAAATTGTTTTTTGGCAAACAAAAATGTGTCTAATATGACCAAAGTGTGAACACATGTTGGCAAATATTTTCCTCTTTTTACGGCAAACAATTATTTGATCTTACAAAATTTTTGTAAGAGCAAACAGGGAAATATTTTCCATACAAAAAAAACTTTATAAATGCTATACATGATTTTTAATCACCGTCTAAATAGCGACTTTTATAGCAAAATACCCATGTATAAATATAGAGACTAAATTAAGGTTTTTTCTTATGTTTTATTACTCATTAAAGTATTTTTGTTTCAATAAAAATAATTTTTTTAATTTACTGCCTGGCTACCGATGTCACTCGACATCGATTGCTCGCATAAATACATGCAAAGCAAAAACAACATTTTAAATGTCTGCGATGCCCATGAGAACAATACTATGTGTTCCTACGAAACACTAAGTTAGCACAATATTCTTACTCTTAAGCTAGATAGCTGTACCTTTGTAATTGTAGTAAATACTTCCTGCATTAGCTGGCGCAGTCATGACAACATGTTTCCCATCGAGTGATCCTAGGCAATTGGGAAAGTTCCACAATTTTAGGAATTTCTCAGAAACATCTAACCATTACTCCTCGGTCGATGGTACCTAAAAATTAGCCAACAACAATGGAATAATTTTCTTTAAATTTCTTTAAATATTCCGGCTGCAACACTTTGTAAATAGCTTCACATACATCCGGAATAATTGTTGAAATGGTATTGTGGGGAATCCGGAAAATGTATTGGAGGGATCTAAAGCTTTCGCCAGTAGCGAGATACCGCAGTGTTACTGCTAAACGTTCCTTTGCAGAAATCAGTTTCCGAAGCCTAGTAGTTTGATTTATAATTAGCGGCTCCACAAGTTTGAGCTAAAAACAATTGTGAAATCTCGGTAAGTTGTTAAAACAAATCGCAAATTATAAAAATACGTACACATGAAATTTTCCGTTTAATTTTCTTAAAAACTTCTGGCTGAACAAATCTGCACAATTCGATTTTTAGCAGAAGGTGGCCATCAGCATGGTGTTGGAAAAGATGTGGATGCTGCAATGGCTTTTTCGTACCACTTTTTCGTATTGTAATGTGTGGGTGTGTTTAAAATTTTAAAAACGAATTCTGCCTGCCTAAAGGTTCGCCGGCGTCTTTTAACGCCACTGGCAAAAAAAGCTAAGTTGTTTTTAGGCAGATGAATGCCTTCTCAAAAGATGAAAGAAAAAGCCGATTTAAGGCTTGGAAAAAGTGATTGCTTTATTTTCAAAATCAAGTGCTTATATACCAAAATAACGGTTTCCTTAAAACTACAAATTTCATATTTTATCGCTACATTATTCCAATTGAGTGAAAGTTATTAGGAGAAATTTAATTAGAACAAGGGTATTACAGTGACGGACATAAGTTGCAACTTAGTAACAAAAATAATAATAACAAAAATAATAATAGTAATAATAATAATAATAATAATAACAATAATAATAATAATATATTACACCCTACCCCTTAAGAGAAAAAAAATTTTTACAATGTTAAGTTAAAATTTTTTTTTTTTTTTTTTTTTTTTTTTTTTTTTTTTTTTTTTTTTAAACCATTATCACCTAAGTTATTGTTACTATTTTATTAAACTATCATTACAATTCAATATTTCTTCAAATTATTATTATGAAATTCCTTAACTATATTTCCTAAATCTATGGTAGAGTTTACGCCATTTGTTCGTATTACTTTGAAAGGACCACGATACGGTGGTTGATATTTTTTTCTATTGAAATTCCGTACCAATACCATATCTCCTGTTCTCAACTTTAACGGGTTGACTTTCGTAGATTGCTCAACGCGTCTTTTCTTTGCAATTTGCATTAAGTCCTTAGCACTTTGTAAGGAAAATTGTAATCTGGCCTTTAATTCTTGCGAGTAATTATCTACATTATAAATCGGGTTGGAATTTGATAGTTCATCATTTGGTAGATTTGGTAACCTACCGAATATCAGCTCATATGGGGTGTAGTTTGTATCTACGTGTGGTGTTGTGTTGTACGCAAAGCAGAAATATGGGATCCACTGGTCCCATTGTTCATTTTTGCAAAAATTCAACAGAAATTCATTGAGTACTCTGTGGTTTCTCTCTATTGAACCAAGAGTTTCATGATGGTAAGGTGTGCTAAAGATTTGCTGTATTCTCAATAACTTGCATACTTCCGACATGAGCTCATTAGTGAATTCAGTACCTCTATCAGTCTTAAGTTTTCTGAAGCTACCGTACACCAAAATTAAATTCTCTACTAAAGCCTTTGCAACCCTTCTTGCATCCTTCGACTCAATAGGGCAAGCTATGACATACTTCGTCAATTCATCTTGCATTGTCAATATATATCTGTACCCATTAGAGTACCTGAGTGGGCCTACAGTGTCAATTGATACAATTTCAAAGCCATTCGCTGGTGTATCCGTGACGGTTAATCTCTCCTTTGTATGCCTTGTCTGTTTATTAATTTTGCAATCTTCACACCCCAATATATGCCTTTTGACCATTTGGGTCATGCCTTTCCATATGTATTTTTGCTTCAACCGCATTAATGTCTTCCTGATGCCCAAATGGCCTCCTATATTCGAATTGTGATATTCCCTTATTAACCTATTTTGCGAATCTACATCCTGTATACGTTCAGGTTCATTATAAATTAAAATCTTCACACGTTTACTATCTGCTGTCTCTAGCCCGTTATACATATTCTTAAATTCCCCCACCGACACATGTTCAAATACACTGTCACTACTACTTAACGCTAACTCTTCTATACCTAGGGATAGCATCTGCGGTACAAGTTTCTCCAAGGACATCTGTGTGCACCTTAGATTATCACGGCACCTTATTACTACCTCTAAACCAGATATCTGAATCTGTGGTTCTGCTACATTGTTACACATTTCAAATCGCAACTTTCTTAAATTTTTGACATCAGAGATCGAAGTACATTCCCATGTAAAAAGGTGATCAGTCTTTCTACCCGAAATTTCCTTCCCTTTCTCGTTGCTAGTGCGTATATTCGATTTGTTTCTCATTCCACGTGTTATGGCCAATATCTTCTTTTGTTCTTGTCCCTTATCCGTGGGAATTATCGATTTCAGTGTATCGCTGTCTATAACTACTCTGGATAGCGCGTCCGCATTCGTGTTCATCTTACCCTTTTTGAATAATATTTCAAAATCATACTCGCAAAGATCCAATCTAATTCGGGTCATTTTAGAGGACGGATTAGTATGTGAAAACAATGAAACGAGTGGCCTGTGGTCGGTCACCACATAAAATTTTCTACCATAGAGATACGGACGAAAGAAATTTATAGCCCAGTGAATAGCCAAAAGTTCTTTTTCTATAACGGATTTATTCATATCATGTTTTGCTAACGTTTTGCTCGCAAAAGAAATAGGTAAGTCTGAACCAATCTCACCCTGGGATAATACAGCTCCAAGCGCATAATTGGAAGCATCTGTAGTCAATACAAAAGGTTTTCCAAAGTCAGGATATTGCAAAATTGGTGGACTAATTAACTTTGCTTTTAGGGTCTCAAATGATTTCTGGCAATCTGAATCCCATAAAAACGGTTTATTCTTTTTCAATAAAAGATTTAAGTTTCTTGCTATATGAGCAAAATTTTTTACAAAACGACGATAATAATTGCAGAAAGCAATAAACCTTCTAACTTCATCAGCATTCTTGGGGACTGGATAATTTTGTATGACTTTGTGCTTATTTGGATCGGTGCTTATCCCCTTATCCGTAATGAGATGACCTAAATATATTACCTCTCTCTTCATAAAACAACATTTACTCGTATTCAGTTTTAAGTTATATTGTCTTAATCTTTGAAAGACCTTTACCAAATTGTCATGGTGGTTTTGAATACTGCAACCAAATACTATGATGTCATCGACATATAGGAACGCTTCCGCACTTAAACCGCTTAACGCTATGGTCAACATTCTCTGAAAGCTATTAGACGAAATTTTTAAACCAAATGGCAATCTGGTGTACTGAAATTGCCCATTCCTGGTTGAAAACGAAGTTAACGGTCTAGACTCTTTGTCCAAACTGATCTGGTGAAACGAGCTAGTCATGTCTAACGTGGAAAAATATTTAGCTCTTCCTAATCTGTCTAAAACATCCTCAATTCTTGTCAACGGAAATTTATCGTTCATTATTCGCTCATTTAATTTACGAAAGTCTACCACCAATCGCCACTTTTTTTTATCATTTGCGGATTTTTTCGGAACTACCAATAACGGTGAATTATACGGACTCACTGACGGTTCTATTATTCCGTCCCTTAGTAACCCATCTACTTGCTCATTTATTTCTTTCATCTGTGCCTCTGGCAATCTATACGGTTTTATGTATACCGGGGCATCATCTATTGTATTTATGTGTTGTGTATAAAAATTGTTCACTGTTAATTTTTCTCCATCAATATGAAAAATGTCGCTATACTCTGCAATTATGGAAACTAAAGAATCTCGTGCCATCGGATCCGTAGATTCGATGCATAACTCTTCTAAAACTTTCCGCATACGATCTCTACTTCCTGCCGTTGTGCTCTTCCCACAGGAAAATACTGTGTAATCCGACAAATTTTTTATTTCTAATTGCGATAAATCCTTTAAAACGACGTCCTCATCGGTTGTATTTAAAATCTTAACGTGTTGCGCACCCGACGCTGGTATTACGCTATTGGCTACAAAAACTCCCGGAGCTACCTCTTTATTCAATACTATACTTTCTCTATCTGTGAAAATTCTTACTGGTATAATAGATTCTGAACGTGGTGGCACGCAAACATCCGTGTCGTAAACACATTTATGGCTAATCGGTAAAACATACTCATCATTACCTACGTTAAAAACTATTGTATACGACTCAAAATCGATTTTACATCTAAACTTTTCCAGTATGTCCCTACCTATAATTCCATCAGTGGGTATCGGGAAGTCATTTTCAACTATATGAAACTGATGTTTAGCGTGTAGTCCATCAAAATTTAAAACTAAATTAGCTGTGCCAATACTTTGAATGGTGTCCAAGGTAATGCCACTCAATGCGGCGATATTATTTCTGTTTATTTCTTCTATTTCATTTACTTTGCAAATGGAAATATCAGCCCCTGTATCTATTAGGAAACTTAAATTCCTTCTTACTCCCTTACATTTCATTCCTATTGCATTATTGGCATTTACAGAAAGACTGAAAATTTTTGGCCTCGGATAACCACTGCGGTCATCCTGCCCACTTAGTTTCCCCGCCTATCGAAATTTCGCCTAAAATTACTCCCTCTGCTATTTCCTCTAACATTGCTGTTTCCGGCATAAACCCTTTGCCCTGACATCTGATAATTATCTCTGTCATTATTATTCACAGAGTTCCGGTACTGTACGTTGTTATTAAAATGATGGTTACTACTTCGATCATGATGGTAATTCGGACTGCTGTATGTACGGTTGTTGCCTCTACTAAATTGTCTACCATTGCCTCTGCTAATATTGTTGCCATACGTTGAATTCTCACGTCTGTAATCGTTAACATTACGATTACGTTCAAATCTATTGGAATTGAAATTACCTGCCCGTTGACCAACCCTGAAAATACTACTATTGTCATTGCGCATACTTTGTTCCACTGTCAAGCACTTTTCGACCGCTTCATTGAAAGTTTTCGGGGTACTTGCAAGTAACACATTTCTGTACTCCTGATTAACTCCCTTGCTAAAAACGTTCAAGGCCATGCTTTCACTCACTTTATAAACCGCGTCTCTTGCCTCTTGAGTAGGATTCTCTATCGCCTTCAGCTCAAAACTACTCAGCTGCTCAGATAATAACGCAATCTTCTCCCTGAAAGATGAAATGTCCGAATTGCCTTGCTTTATTGTACCAAACTCTGCCAAAACTTGTTGCAAAGTTTTGGGGTTCGGATAAGCCTCAACTAACAGTTTCTTAAGATCAGCGAAATTACGAGGTCTATTCGAACGTCCTAACACACTACGAACTCTTGCCGTGAGCTTGAAATTATATACATATTTAACAAATAGTTCACTATCCTCAGTCCTTACCATATCATGCAACAACTCGGCCTGAACCAAAAAATCTTCCAGAGTCTCATAAGTGCCTTTAAATATCTGCAGGTTTTTGCCTACAACATTTATATCAAACTGGGCCATATTGCTATTGTTAATCTGAACTATCAAATTCTCATCCAGTTCTTCCGATCTAACAGACAAATTTTCTATTTTTGGCAACAACTTACTCCACAACTCGTTAAAGTTGGATATTAGAGATTTGGTATTTTCTTGCTCAGTAAAATCTTGAATAAGTTTATCAAACCGCTCTTTTATGTACTCCAACCGATTTAATTTCTCTGTTTTAAAACTAGTGGTGTAAATTCTACCTTTACTTTTCTTTATATTCAACTCTAATTTTTCTAATTCAATAATATATTCTTCAATTTCCTCCATAAATATCTTTAAAATTTCAAAATTTTGATAAAATAATCAATTACAGTATAAATCTTAACTATCTTGTGTAAATAACTTTAAATAAACTTGGTATCACCACAGTTTAGGGTTTTGGTACTTTTCTATACAACCCTCACAAATTCGACTTGGCAGCACCAATTTTATTCTTTTATATTTTCTTTAGCCTTTTATTCGTAAATTCTTCTTCTTGACAATATTTATATAGTTTTCTCTTTTTTTTTTCCATTTCTAGATTGGATTTTATAGATTTTCGTCAAATTTGTTTCTTTTCCTTTTCTATTTCATTATTATTCTTGTTTTAAACAATTCATAACATTCAAAGTGTTAAAAGTTTTTCATTATTTAATAATAAAAAAAGTGTTTTTTTTTTTTATATATAAATTGTATGTATAAAAAATTTCATTCAAATAAAAAAATTAAAAATACATGTATAAAAGTTTTATTTCTTTTTGTGACGGCGCTGATCGATCGCATTTTCTAAAGCTGCTAGTTGTATCCACAATTCTGAGGCTCTTTGCCAGGATGGTGGTGGATCTGAATTTAGAGTGGTTTTTATGTCGGCTATTTTTCTCCTCAGTCGCACCAGTTGACCACCTCTTCTGTGCTTTGGCTTCTGCACCTTTGGTATTGCGGTGAGTTTTTTCTCCAACTTGCTTTGTTGTCGCCGTCTGTACTCGTCCAATGTTATTGCCTTGGGACCGGCAGTACTGTCCTGGATGGATTTTTCCGCGTTGTGGCTTGCAACTGCTATTTTCTCTTTCGGAAGCCTTTCGCCAGAAGGCAGGATCGCCATGTAATGTGTGGGTGTGTTTAAAATTTTAAAAACGAATTCTGCCTGCCTAAAGGTTCGCCGGCGTCTTTTAACGCCACTGGCAAAAAAAGCTAAGTTGTTTTTAGGCAGATGAATGCCTTCTCAAAAGATGAAAGAAAAAGCCGATTTAAGGCTTGGAAAAAGTGATTGCTTTATTTTCAAAATCAAGTGCTTATATACCAAAATAACGGTTTCCTTAAAACTACAAATTTCATATTTTATCGCTACATTATTCCAATTGAGTGAAAGTTATTAGGAGAAATTTAATTAGAACAAGGGTATTACAGTGACGGACATAAGTTGCAACTTAGTAACAAAAATAATAATAACAAAAATAATAATAGTAATAATAATAATAATAACAATAATAATAATAATATATTACAGTATACACATTTAATTCTACACATAAAAGCTGGTTTGTTTATATGGTTAATTATTTTCCAAGCAATCTAACAACTGTTGCAAATAGTGTATATGAAGCGATTTTTTCGACACGTAAAATCAGCAGTAAGCTTGTGTTACTTTTTTGTTTCAAATCGTGGCAAAGCCAAAATATCAATTAATTATTAAGGAAATATAATTTTATAACTACTTAAAATATGTTTTGTTCAATTTAAAAACTTTGTTCTTATTTTCAGCTACTTTTCGTATTCTCCCGACCGTAACAAGAATTGTTGATAAAAAAAAAAACGCCAAAAGTACGTTTCATTCGAAGTTCATAATACCAATCTCCCGAATTTCGAAATTTTCGGGAGAATCTCGTAGCTACGTCGGAATTTATGATCGAATTTTTACGACAGCATGATTGTTCCAATTCATTAAATGGTTAAACCAGGGTCACGTCGTTGATAATTTACTAAAATCTTCGCTGTTTTGCATTCATGAGTCGACTTTAAACTATTATTGCTTATTAATGAGTCCCTAAGAAGCTAACAATTGCTTATGAATTAGACGGCTAAACTTTAATTAAAAAACAAGTAAGGGTGCTATATTCGGCTGGGCCGAATCTTAAATACCCTTCACAATGTACCATTCTGATTGATCTTTGGTGCCAAAAGTTGGCTAACTTTTTAGGGATACAATTTTTTAATAAATCTAACCAAAAAATGGTCAAAAACCGCTCAAAACCCGGTTTTCAGATTTATCTCCGCTATCCGTGATGCGATCGTACTGAATTTCAATAGCAGACCCACTACCGGGGTCTAACACGTTTTAGCGAAAGAATGAGGTTTCTATCTCAAACCGTTTTCTCAGAAACGGTATTTCAACGACTACAGACGGACAGACGGACATCGCTCAATCGTAATCTCTATTGATTCTGATCCAGAATATATATACTTTATGGGGTCTTAGATGGATATTTCAATGCGTTACAAACGGAATCACAAACTTATATATACCCTTACACATTTATGTGAAGGGTATAAAAATTACGCATCGCCTTAACTAGTCCCAAGGTGCCTTGTCAAGGCAAATATATGACGTGAGCCAAAAAACACTCGAGCACAATTCTAGCATAAATGTATACTAACTAGACTAGCCCAGAATGAGAAAAACATCAAAATAATGCACTCCACAAGGCTGCCCGTATTGCGGTTGACAAAATAGGTACGTGTTTATTGCAAATTTCGCAAAAATCGGATAATATTTGGAGTTTGAAGGAAATTCACGATTTGTCCATGATCAAGTCAAACCAAAACAAAAATTGTGTTTTAACACCATTACCAACACATAATACATATGTATATACATACATTAAAAACGGTATAGTTTTCTTTTAGCAGTTTGCTAAAATATTAATTAACTCCTGAATAAATATTATTTTCTATCTTAACTTCTCACTCAGTTTATATTCAAAATTTACTCAAAGAGACACGAGTCGTTGACATCTCTTTCCATTATCTTCTGGGAAAAGCTTTCTTCCTGATTTCACCTGTTGCACTTCTAACAGCGCTCAGTCTTAAGAGTGAATTTGAGATGAACGGTTAAAATACGTGTGTGCGCGGGTGGTTTAGTTCGTTAAATTTGTAAAAGTGTTAAGTTATTATTAAACGAGTGTAGTGAAAATTTGTAAATATAGTTAATTTAAATAAGTGAAAGTGTTTAAATTGAAATCGTTATTGAAATTAGCAGGTAATTTCATATTTTTATTTGCCAAATTTATGCATTCGCGTTTGCCGGCCGGCATTTTGTTTCTTGCATCAGATAATTTGGTTTTTAAAGAAAAAAGCTTTGTAAGGTTTATCTATTTGTTGTAGTTACAAAAAGCTTCGTTAGAGTGCGCTGAAGGAAGTTGGTTATAGAAGAACTTTTAAAAGCCCAATCAATCTATTGTAAATTATAAAAGTTGGACTATAAAGAACAAACGATGTGATAAAATATTGTTGAGTAACGGAAGGAAGTTGTATTTCATGAACTTTTTTTTTAGAATCACGAGATTTTGTGGGTTATCTAGTGAGAGAGCTTTTGCTACATTCCTGCTTTAATTATCAAAGTCATACATACATAATTATTTTTTTTAAATAACCTACATACATGCATCATTCAAAAATTAGATTTCTGTATTTTTTTCTTCCAAATATGCATAAATTAAACTGTGCTTGAATTTTAAACGTTTTTTGTTGGCGGCAATGCGGTTGCTGTGGTAAACTTATAGAATGGTTTGCACAGCAATTTTTAGCAATTCTATTTAGATAATAATTAACTCAATACGTGTTGCTTTCTAGTTTAACGTCTGTCTCAGTTTGTACTAAAAAACTATTTAAAGCGAGAACCCTTGACATTTTTTCCATTATCTTGGAAAAGTGCCCAATTTCAACTCTTTGTATTTCTAATAACGCTTAGCTATAAAAGTGAAGTTGTTAAGTTAAATAGAGGTGTAAAAGTGTTTAATTATTGCAGTGAAAATTTGTAAATAAAATTAATTTAAGTCAGTGGAAATGTTTAAACTACGGCCATTGTTATTAAAATTAGCAGTAATTTCATATTATTATTTGCCCAATTTTTGCATTCACATTTGTCGGCCGGTATTTCGTTGCTTGCCTCAGGTAGTTTGTACGTTTAAGATAAAAGCTTCATAAGCTTTATGTACTTTAAAAAAAGTTTAGTTAACAAAAACTGCGCTAGGGTGCATTGAAAGTTGTTGACAACAGAAGAACTTTTATGGATGTGGTGCAACGTCGTTAATTAACGGAGGAAAGTTGTAACAAATGCGCTTTAAAAGAGTTTTTTTGGAACCAACATAAGTGATGATACTCGTATCACTTTGGTAGTGCATTTGGGTTCTGAGAAAGAAAGCACTTATATATTAAGTATGCCTATTTAAAAAATGGTTGTTATTATTCCAAATTAAGCTTATTTTCTCTGTATCTTCAATATTTAGAAAGTTAGGGCCATTTTAATAAAATTATTAATTTTTAATTATTTTTGCCTCGGGTACCGAATTTAGCTTATTTTTGCTCTATCTTCAATATTTAAGGAGCTAGGGCCATTTTCATAAAATTATTAATTTTTTCATTTTTTTTGCCTCGGGTACCGAATTAAGCTTATTTTTGCTCTATCTTCACTATTTAAGGAGTTAGGGCCATTTTAATAAAATTATTAATTTTTTAATTATTTTTGCCCTGGGTACCGAATTAAGCTTATTTTTGCTCTATCTGCAATATTTAAGGAGTTAGGGCCATTTTAATAAAATTTTTAATTTTTTAATTATTTTTGCCTCACCAAATGCTATACATAACTATATATAGTCTACCCAAGTCAACATTTGATTGATATCTTATTCTCTTGTTCTACATTAAAATGTCGAACGCTGTTTTTCTTTGTATTTTATTTTTTCATTATTTAACTTTCTGACAGCTTGCCTTTCTCAATGTATGTGCATTCTGTTGCGTTTTCCTTTACACAGGTATTTTGGTAATTGAATTGTGGTATTGCTATTTTTTGGAGTAGCAAAATTTTCGATTTTAGTTGATGTATGAATGGAATAATTTTTAGCTTATATATTTTAACATAAATTTAAAATGTATTTTGAGAGCACGAGTATTTGACATACAAAATACTCAAGCGCTTAGTATTTAAAATACAAAATTCAAATACATTCATGAGACGTATTTAAAATACAAATACAAAATACGTATTTGTATTTTAAATACGTATTTCAAATACTGCCTAGCTCTGCTTACAATGGCATTCATGCGTATTTATGAACACATATGAATGCATAATTTAAATGTTGTAAATGTTATTTCAAATTAAGAACAAACGCAAAAGCAGTCTATTTATTTGCAAACTTTTCAGAAGTGGGAATTCATTTCAAGATTCGGCTAAAAATTTTGCTTAAATGCGTTATTTTACCAACGCCTGGTCTTTCCTTCTTTGCGGGTTGCTTTAATAACAAATAAGCTAGTAAAGAGGTACAAAAATATTGCAACTGAAAATGTGAACAACCTTGGTTCTTATAAGTTCACATTACCGCGAGTTCACTGTACTTCGTTGAACACAATTTCAAATAAAGTGCTCATGTTTGCTGCTCTCTAATTTCAAAAAAAAAAAAATTACAATATTCCGTCATATACATATGTATTTTCATCATCGCGTGCTGAACGATGAATAAATACTATTTGCTGGGTAACAATAACAAATACGTGTAATCTCATTTGGACAATTGTGCTGTGAGGGGGATATCAATGCCCTGCATCCAGATTACATTCACTTCATGCAGCAGGAAATGAAATTATCTGAAATTAGTTTTGAATGATATTGTGGCTGTAATAGTCGCAGGTCGTCAATAAAATGGTCCAAAAGAGAGTACCATTTCATATAGAGCTTTTTACTTGCGAAGTTTGTGACTTGTTTGAGTATAAAGTGGTGCATACTTGAAGGCGCTCATAAATATTATGTAGATAAGACCGTGACTGGCAAATAAATAGAGATTAATTTATTCGGTGGATTATACAACACTAAATTTAACTTTATTAATTGGGTATTGGCATTTAAATATTTGTTCTACTTTTTTTCTTAATCATAATTGCATATATTGTATTCGTTGATTAATCATTTATGTGTGTATGTGAGTGTAGATACAAAAATGTATATAATATGCTGTTGTCTAAAAATTCGCTAAATAAACGGCGAATACTTAAAGTTATAATGCATGTACTTCTCATGTATGTATATAACATAATAAAATTGTTGTGAATATCAACACCGGTATTCATTAAAAATAAAATGTTGCTCAAATACATTTTAGAAGAAATTTGATACGAAAAATTTTTTCTAAAATGTATTTCAACAATGTTTTATTTTTTATGAATACCGGTGCAAGTCTTTTGTTTGTTGCAAACACTAGTTCTTGGTGTATTTAATTATTACAAATCAGCTTTAACACTAATATTTAAATACTAAAATCAAAATATTATTGGCTTAATATCGAAAAAGTGTAATTTGTTTTCATCTTTTTTTGGTTGTGTACTAAAAGTTTGAAATTAAATTAAAAAAAGCCGAGCTGAATGTATTCGTCATTGCATTACAGGCAACTCCCGGTATAACGAACGATATAATGTCAGGGGTATTCATAATAATAATTCGTTATATCGCGCAGTTTTTTTTATCTTAATTTTATTAGATTTTCCCAAACTAATTCAAATTATGAAAATAATTTTATTTTATTTCAACAAAACCAGCAATAAACTGTAACTTATGATATGGTGTATGTATACATATGTACGCTATAAAAAACTATCGTAATTAAAAGAAGTCGTTAATTAAAGTTTGTTTTTGATTAATTTGCAATTTTTTTTTTTTTTTTGGACAGCTTCCTCCTGCATTTCTCGCAAAACAATTGATTTTGAAAAATCAATATTATTTTGTCGACACCAACTAATACAGGTTTCAAAGAGCTTCTTTTCCATATTGGGATACTCACCACACGACGACGTTCTCAGCCATTGTTAGTTGTTTACAAATTCTAGTGGATTTTTTCTTCCATTGTTTATAGTGTGCATATTGATGATTTTGGTATTCCATCCTTAGGGATATTCCACGAAGGCTTACACCCGTTTTACAATTACCTAAAATTTTTATTGGAACGAAGTTCCTTAACGCGGCTTGCTGGTAGTGCAAATTAGTAGAAATCGTCACGAAAGCGTGTGAGCTGTTTATATGTATTGGTGTATCTGTCGACAAACTGACAGCAGCGGAGACACCTACCAATAAATATTAATTAGTTGTGAAAACGGACACCATCAGTTGATAGATGTCGCTAAAGTAAAGTATGTCACAACAAAAAACAGCAATATTGAAACATTTTCTTCGTTTTGTAGCAGATTGACAAAAAAAAAAAAAATACTGCATGTGTCAAAAGTAAAAATATAAAACGTTCCAGTTAAATGTTGGAATAAATTTCTTAGCAAATTTTATATGAAAAATTTGTTGTAAAATGTATTTCAACAACTTTATTTTTACGAACTCTTGTATGAAACATTAAAAACTTTTTTTGGCAGTAAAAGAAAAAAATAACGTTTCTAACACAGTTTGTTTCAGTGTATATTGCTTTATTTGTATTTAGTTTACTTAAAATAAAATTTCTCGTATGTATGTATTTACGTATATATTTGAACATAAATTGACATTTATGAATACAATAAATTTATGTAATTTATAATATAAATTACTTGGTATTACAACTACGTGTGTATGTATATTAAATTAAAAGCGAACTGGAGACTTTTTAGTTTTCCAGCTTTTCGAATATTGCATATTTATATTATAAAAACGAACAGGGAAATAAATATCACATTAACCGTTTAGTAAATAAAAATCAGCTGCATGTTACAGAAATTAATCGATATAGCTTCGCTCAAGAATTTTCATTTCGATCGGTTTTACTTTACATTTTAACCATTTGGATCGATTTACTTCCGCCTGCCAATTTTTGACTTTGTTATTGTCTGTTTTAACTCTCTTAATCTGCATATAAGCTTAACCAAAACAAAAGATACATCAAATCCCAACCGAAATCCCAAAAGAAAATTTAGTTTAGTAGGATTTTTTAACTTTGACACTTTACATTTAATCTGCAAGTGACTGAATGCTAGTTTTAGATTGTTGTGAACAGTGACCCGTCTTCGGTGGTTGGTTTTACTGATTTTTTGGAAGGCAACTGGCAAACAAATCGTTGTGCACCACCCAGAAATTACTATACTGCATTGTTCTAGTGCAACATTTGCGACATTTCCGGTTTTTGCGCAGAAACAGCCAACCATTTGCTTGGAAGTGTTTCGTGCACGAACAACTTTTGTTGGATTTTGCTCATCCTGAACCACCCATACAGTCGACTACTGTTTACTTTCGGGCTCATACTCGTAAATTCAGTGTCATGAGCTTTTTTTTTTTGAGCGATTGACAAATTGTGTGGAATCCAAAGCGAACAAAATTTTTTGACAGCAAAATGTTTATGAAATATTGAACGCATAATGGTCCCACTAATGCCCAAGGTTGTCTTACTCTCATGACAAGCCACATGTCGATCTTGCAATACCAGTTGGGGCACAGCATCAATGGTTTTCGGAACAACATCTGCTTTTAGATGACCTTCGAGAAATTCGTCTTGCAGTGAACTACGACTACAATTGAATCCTTATGCCATCGACAAATACTGATCCTTGATGGAGCTTCATCACCATTTAATTCATTTAATTAAATTAATCTATGCACTGTTGCTGAGTTCAGCCATGTTAAAAGTTGTAAAAAATAATCGCACGAAAATGTTCACGATTTAATTGCATTATTTTTTGCCGAAATTAATCTTTTATAAGCAAAGACAAGAGAAAACAAGTTATGCGTTAAATTATAAAACTGATGTTTATTGGATGGTGGTTGAAATAGAACTAACTTCTGGAGCAAAGTAGAATATAATGAGAGGCAAATGAAATAAGAATACATGAACAAAAGCAATAAAATTCATTGGAAATAAAATGGAATGTACACACAGTTTACAATCGGCCATCCTCTTAATCAGCGTCCTCGCTGTATGGAATATCGTCTTCATCATCTAAAGGTAGGGTACACCACGGCTTCAGACCATCAGATGCATAAACAGAACTGTAGTGGCGTTGTTTACGGCTGGAACCGGGGATATCCTCTATAATATATCTGTCGTTATCTAGAACTTTTTTAACTAGGAAAGGCCCTTTAAAGCGTGGTTCTAGTTTTCTGGACGAGCCTGTGCTTGGAGCCTCATTCCCGACGAGCACTAAATCGCCCTCGTTATAAAGTTTAGGCCTTGCATGGTTGTTGTCAAATCTTTCTTTTGCTTTCTTGCGATATTCTTCGATGTTCGTGGCGGCAGATTCTCGCAGTTTATTTAGATTACCTAACCTCTCTTCGTGCGGCACATTTACGTCGTCGTCTTGAAGTATCAGTACTAATTTATTACCCAAGATGTCTCGAGGTTGAAAGCCAAGAAGTAATTTATGAGGCGAGCAACCAGTAGTTGAGTTTTTCATATCGTTAAGTGCCCACTGTATCGTACGAAGTTCGTTGTCCCACTGACGATCATTCTGTGTAGATGGCAGCAACATAGACAGAATTGTGCGGTTCATACGTTCGACTTGCCCGTTCGCTCTCGGTGTACGTACAGCATTACAAACATGAGTGATGGAAAGTTTGCTGCAATATTGGTTGAAGTCTTTTGATGTAAACGCTGTTCCGCGATCTGTGATTATACGTTCCGGGGTCCCAAAGAAACCAATGACTTCCTCCAGTATCCGTATAACAAATTTTGTGGCAGTACTTGGGACTGCGCGAATCACTACATATTTCGTAAACGAGTCCACCAACACCAGCACGTGCTCATTGCGTTTGTTCGATTTAGGAAATGGACCCAAGTGATCGAGATGTAACGTTCTAAACGGGATTGGTTCAGTTTTGGTGTAATGATACTCCCCCTCTTTCGTTCCGCCGGGTTGCTTGTTGAACGCACACTGCACACATGCCTTTACATATTCTTTAACGAAATTCCTCATACGTGGGAACCACATCAGCTTTTGAATTTTCTCGATTGTTCTGTCTACACTTAAGTGTCCACTTCTATCATGAGCATCAACAGTAATTTTGTATCGCAGCGATTTCGGGACCACCCAGAGATTTTTGTCTTGATGTATTTTGTATAAGCGCCCGCGATCAACCACGAAGCTTTTCTTCATTTGTCTATCATTATTACAGACCTTCTTAACGATTTCCTGTAACTTTTTTTCCTGCATCTGCATGCTAAACAGCCAGTCACCAATATCAATGTCCGCCTTATCAATCTTTAGTGTTGCAGGTTCCACCTCTCTAGAACCCTCACCTGGCATTCGACTTAGCGCGTCTACATGCGCCATTTTTTCTTCCGATCGATGCTCGATTTCAATTTGGAAGTCCTGAATTCTTAACCACCAGCGCGCGATTCGTGGTATTAGCTCCTTCTTGGTCATTGCTGTTTTAACAGCACTGCAGTCGGTGATGACCTTAATCGGCTTCCCATACACATAATATTTAAAACGTTCCAAGCCTTCGACTACGGCCAAAGTTTCTAATTCGTAGCTATGCATATGCCTTTCTGACGGCCCTGTAGAGCGGCTATAATACGCTATAGGTTTCCACGTTCCGTTGCAATCTTGCATAAGCACCGCAGCTAGTCCAACCGAACTAGCATCGGTGTGTAGCTGATGATCGGCATTTAGATTATAAGCGGCTAGAACAGGCTCAGTAACTAACGCGTCTTTTAGCTGCTGAAACGCTTTTTGTTGTGGCTCCCCCCAGTCAAAAATTTCGCCCTTGCGAAGTAAGCGGCGTAATGGTTCGGAAATAACTGCATACCCAGGAATAAACTTTCGAAAATAACCACTTAGCCCGAGGAAGCGTCTAGTTTCTGTTATATTTTCCGGACAAGCGAAGTTTATAATAGCAATCGTTTTTGCGTTACCTGGACGAATACCCTCTTCAGTCAACTGGTGACCCAAAAATGTTATGGTACGCTGAAAAAAATTACATTTGCGGGGGTTCAGTGTCAGGTTAAACTCTCTTAGCACCTCAAAAATACGTGTTAATTTCTCGATCATTTCGGACTCAGTTTCAGCTCCCACAAGAATATCGTCCATATAGTGAAGCATATCACCGGCATGAGTTTTATCCTTCAATTTCATCATCAAGCGTTGAAATGCTATAGGCGCATTCTTAAGCCCGAAAGGCATCCTTTTGAACTCATAGATGCCCTCTGTCGTTACAAATGCCGTAAACTTACGGCTTGCGGGTTCTACGGGAATTTGGTAATAACCGCTATTGAGGTCTAGTGACGAAAACAGTTTGTATTTTGTTGCCTCTTGTAGACGTTCTTCAATATTGGGCATTGGATAGATTTGCTTTTTCATATGGCTATTTAAACGTCTGTAGTCAACGCAAAATCGTTCGCTGCCATATGACGGGACTAGCGTATTCTGACTCGGACGGCGTTATTATATCATGTTGCAGCAGCTCCTGTACCATTTCGTTAACAACTCTTTTCTTCGGCTCCGGAATTCTATAAGGAGTCTGTGCAATAGCTTTTTCAAAATCGATCTCAATCTTCAGTTCAACCATGTTCGTTTTACCAATTTGCCCTAAGCCAACAGCAAATACGTCATTATACTCCTTTACGAGAGTAAAAAGTACATTTCTTGCCGTGTCAGAAGCGTTGCCACACTCCACTTCAATAGTCTTTTCTGAACTATCTTCTTCTCTTTCAAAAATGAACTGACCATTTTCTACTAGACCTCTTACCTTTTTATCCGCGAAGATCTGCTGCCCAACTAGAACATCTTCTTCTAACAAATCGTCCTCTGCGACATAAAACACTGTGCAAAATTTCGCCCCATCAGCCTCAATCTCGGCAACAAATCGTGATTTCAACATTCGAACACCGCCACAAATTCCCTTTATTGTTAACGCGCACGGTTCAAGTTCACATGGAAGAGTCCTAACCACAGTCTCGCGCACCATATTACACTGGCTACCTGTATCGATAAATGCAGATAACTCCACGCCATTGAGATTTATTTTTCGAGTAAACAAATTATCATGGGTTTCGACCGTACGAACATTCGAGATCTGCTTGCCACAATTTTGTGGCTCACCTTGCCTATGCACTTTTTGACAATTAACGCAACGTGGTCGCCGTTGCGGTTCCGGGCAGTTATATGAATAGTGTCCCATACCCGAGCAATTGAAACACTTATTGTCCCTTTTTTCGATCGTATCACGTCCTTCGGTTTTTATTTTCACACCAGGTGTCTCGCTCTTAATGGCACCTGAGGGACCCGGCCCTTTACCGGCAGGAATATTACGTAAAAACTCTGTGAACGTTTCACGCATATCGCGTAACGACGAAAATCGAATCGCAGCTGTAGCGGATTGTAGATCCCGATCTTTTACACCGTTTCGTGTATATTTTATTATTGCCTGATCGCTCAGCTTATACTTTCGACCCAGTGCGGCAACTCTGAAACAATAGTCCATAATATCTTCGCCTGACTCCCGATAAGTATTCGTCAATTTCTTATGAATTTCTGCTTCGTCCAAATGCACACCAAATTCTTGCACCAGATTTTCAGCTAATTCTGCCCAAATCAAATGCATTCTCTCAGACGCATTCAGCCACAACTTTGCAGACCCTCTTACTTTACTATAGACCGCCAGTATCAACGCTTTTTCTTCAAACCCATAGGCTGCCATTGCTGTATTCACCCTAGCCACGAACTGCTCTGCACTCAATGAATTGTCATCAGAAGGATCAAATTCGGGAATCGTTTCCGCTATTTCCTTTACAGAATATCGTCTACTACATTCATTTCCAATGTCGTTGACAACTCTCGGTGGTGGCTGAGTACTAGAATGGTTTTCATCACGGTTTGTATTTTGTATCATACTTGACATAAGCTGTTGCATCATACTTTTTAATTCGTTAATCTGACCTTGTACAGCGGATTCTGACAACTCCATTTCAATTTGCTCTGAGCCGATTGCTTCACCTAGACGTAGAATTAGTTCACTTTTGTTGCCGGTAGTTGTCAAATTACGTTCGCGTAGAAAAAATTTCAGTTGTTCAGATTTTAAATCGGACAAATTTACTAACATTTCAATTAACTTTCTCTAATAGATTTCTCAAGCTTCGTTTTATAAGTACTAGCAAATTCACCACAACACTTTACTATTTTGTAGCACTTCTACTTTGTATCGGTCTAGGTTTTTTCGTTGTTGTTCCTCTTCTTAAACTCTCTAGACGTTGTTTTTTTCCTCTATGACTTGTCCTTCTCTACAGACACTTCTTCTCCTCAATATACGAACACAAATATAATTTTTCTAACATAAGCATTCGTTTCTTATATTCTTAATCACTTTCAAATTCATACTTTCGTACACGTTGTGTTTTCTTTCTAGTTTTCTTTCTTTTTAGATTCAATTCAAATTCTTGGAAGTGTTGTTCTTTCCCTATGCGCGTAAATGTATGTAAACTCTCTGTTCTACGTTCGCGACAGCGCGGCGTCCATACATACAAATATCGTCACTATACATACATACATTCATGTTACATAAATACAATTCGTTCTTATTTCACTCGTCGCCAAGCAGACACTTTGTTTTTTTTTTCTTGTTCGTTTTGACACACCCGTGTGTACAACAACAACCTCCACGATCGTAACGTTTTCTTTTTTCCTAAACAACACACACACACTTGCAAAAGTTCATCTCCCACTTCTGATTTATAAGCAAAGACAAGAGAAAACAAGTTATGCGTTAAATTATAAAACTGATGTTTATTGGATGGTGGTTGAAATAGAACTAACTTCTGGAGCAAAGTAGAATATAATGAGAGGCAAATGAAATAAGAATACATGAACAAAAGCAATAAAATTCATTGGAAATAAAATGGAATGTACACACAGTTTACACTTTTAAATTACTTAATTTCTATTATTCGAACTTTTTCTTTAGACAGAAAAAAAAAATTTAGACAGAAAATATACAACAACTTAGGTGGCTGAGTGGCATGGTTGTCGCTTTGGAAACATGAGCCCCTGAGTTCAAAGACGGGTGCTGACGAGAAAGTGTGGCGGCTTCGAAACAACTAGTTGTCCACCCTGCTAAATGTCTTTGATGTCTTCTTTGTCTAATTTAATTAATATCAATCACAAGGATAATATAGAAAGAACTTGAGCCTGATAAATTTAATACATAAATAATCTTTTAAATTACTGTAAGCAACAAAAATAACGTTCGTATGTCACAACATCCTGAGTACGCATAACCTCAAAAATGTTCACTTTTACGACACAGTTGCCAGTTGCGAGGTGGGAACACCAGAGTTGTCAAATCCCGAAACAAGGCAATCCTCGTAAATTAAAGAGAATTCACGAAAGATAATGGCGAATGAGAAAATACAAACAGTCATATGTCAAAACATTCTGAGTATGTATAACCTCAAAAATGAACAACTTTACGATAGAGCTGTCAATTGCCAGTTTGCAACGCTAAGGTTGCCATATACCGAAACATAAAAAATATTTTGTTGCTATATTTCATTAATACGTTCGACATTAGACAGCATAGCGTAGACATTCTTTCGTTTCACTAAGCCAGCGACGATTACATATGTACATATTTTTAGCGCTTTGTTAAATTCTTTTTGAAATAAAACAAAACGCCATGCGAAACGTACTCTATGATAGGCGATGCTTTTGATAATATTCAATGTATTTTATGTTACAAAACATTCAAGAAAGGTAATGAGTATCGTTTAAAAATGAATTTCAATTTAAAACATACGAAATTAATAAAAATTACTTTCTAAGGAAAATTACTCCCAAGAAATTGATTTGTCAATTAGTTTTTAAATACTCAAGCCGATATTTATAAAAATGAAAAAAAAGACCGGCCCACTTGCGCCCTAGAAGCTCACGTTGTGCTAAATGAAGAGGCGGTAGGGAAGCAGGCCTACACACCAGCTACTGGCTCTGCCCTAAAGCAGCCAGATGAGCGGATGACAGACTCCACTCTAATTAATTCGCATTCCAACACATCCGCCAAGCCAGGTAGTGTCGGTCTGCCCAAGTAAATCGCAGTCTTATTAACGAGAGCTGGAAGTGTTCGACACTCTCCACATGCTCTTCATCCCGGCAGCCTCTGCAGGGGAATACCAACAAATTCGTCCATGTCCTCCGGTTGTAAGCGGCCACCAGATCTCGCCAGCTCATCCGCCGCTATTTTACCGGACCCACCGTTTTGTTCAGGTACCCAGAGAAGCTTTCGGTCTGCAGGTCTCGATATCTTACGAGATATTCATGGTATTCACGAACCATCCTAAATGTTGTTTCACAGATGAATGCGTACAAAATTAGAAATGGGATGGAAAGAAGGTATCTCAATGTAAATGGATTTTTAAAAATTTCCTCTACTTAAGAAGCGATTTTCAAAGATTTGCATACAAAATGATCATGAGCAAAAAAGCTTAAAAATCTAACGGCCACCATGTTGTCAGGTAGATTAAATATTGAGTAAATCCATCATTTATAAACTGATTCTCAAAATTCTGTGTTATTTTCGAAGTATGTACATAATTCTAAATGGCTTTTTGTTGCAATTTTTCTTCTAAAAAAAAAAAACTCTTTCCGTATTAAAACAACTTTCAATCGAATTGATTCCTGTAACAGGCCTGCATAATTTAGGCATATGTACATTGTATGTATATTTGTATTAATAAATATCAAAACAAAAAATTCTATATGCATGCATTCAAACTAATTTTGGTCCATTCAAAATAAAAAAGAAAATAATTATTTAAAATTTCTAGCTGTAGAGCAATTTTTTTGATACCATCATACTCTTTAGTAGACTTGAAACCCGTTGAAAAAAACGTTCAAACATTTAATTTTCGGTTATGTCCCAACACTCGCATATCGCACAATATTTGCGATTATGACTTGAACTTGCAAAATTCTGTAAATCGAAAACGCCAGGCTGTTGGCGAGTTCAAACCACACTCTATATACATACATCTATATATATATATATATATATATATATATATATATATATATATATATATATATATATATACATATATATATATATATATATATATATATATATACATATATATATATATATATATATATATATATATATATATATATATATATATATATATACATATATATATATATATATATATATATATATATATATATATATATATATATATATATATATATATATATATATATATATATATATATATATATATATATATATATATATATATATATATATATATATATATATATATATATATATATATATATATATATATATATATATATATATATATATATATATATATATATATATATATATATATATATATATATATATATATATATATATATATATATATATATATATATATATATATATATATATATATATATATATATATATATATATATATATATATATATAATTGTAACGTGACTGACTAAATGACTGGGGAATCATCGCCCAGCCCTAACGGCTAAAACTATAGCAATCAAATTTCGTATATGGGCAGTCCTTCTGATTTTTGGAAATTCGCCTCGGAAAGGGGTAAAAGAGGGCGCCGCTTAGCCGCTCATTGCGTGGGCACGTCACCAATATTCCATATGTTTTAATTTTTTTCTGGTCCCCGCTCTGCCGCTCATTGCGTGGCCTCGGCCTTATAAAGACATTTGCAGGCGTTTAAAATCAGCTGTTTTTATAGGCCGGCTGATTGGTGTTAACTTAGAGCCAATTTCATTTGTGATGTTTATTTTAACTTTAAAATTTTTATTGAAATGGCTTTTGAATATTTGGGGCTTACGATTTATCCGAAGGTTAGAATTTTCGGCGCTCTTTATTAAATATGCACGTACTATAATTAATAAATATTACTTCAGTTTACTTATTTGGCTCATAACGGAAAGGAGTCAGCAATTTTTCTTTTGTGTTTGTTTTTTTTTTGCATTCTTCCTTGCGTTTTTTGCCATTTTCGACAACACTGTCACATATTTTAAAATTATTTTGACATGCACCCATGGGTGTTGAATTATATAAACGTTGCTGCAAACCACAATACTTGGAGACAAGTTAAACAATATTAAAATCGTTGTAAAACAGTGTATAGGGCTGCTGGCGTCGAGGTACCTTGCACTTGGCTAAACTTGACAATTAGTTTTGATTTCTCATTGGTGCTTAGAAATTCGTTTTATGTCGCCATGCACAATGTTGAAAAATTCTACATTTGCTCTGAGAATTGCTCAAGTAAACTTGTCCTGTGCGAACTGGAAAACAAGGTGGGTCAAAAGAATATTTAATAAACATGGCTGCAAGTAAAGTGTCTAGTAAAAATTAAGACTTAGCATCATGAGTAATGTCAGCTGACCAAAAATTATGCCACAACTGAAGGCAATTGATTAGTATTAATAAAGGTGGCTGACTGACTTTATGCCAATTTTTTATTCTTGCTGCTAATTTTTCGATCTTTGTTGTTTAATATTTTAACTTAATAATTTGAACTTGAGATCACTTGTTTTTTTTTAATGCTGGTTTAATTCAATATTTCGATACCTCAATGGGTATCTTGTTCAGGAATTTTTTTTTTGGTTAAAATTTTTTTGAAAAAACAACAAACCGAAAAAAAATTCTTGAAGAAGATATCGAAATATTGAATTAAACAAGCATTAAAAAAAAACAAGTGATCTCAAGCTTGAATTATTAAGTTAAAAAATGCCAATTTATTATGTTGACTTTGCTTTTTTTTATCACTGAAGCTGTCATATTTCTAATTACAGATAATTACTACTACAATATATATGTATATATATATAAATAAAGGGATATTAAAATCAAAATACAATTATATGTATGTATATATTAATAAATAAATAAATAATTGATCAATCTGGCTGGCTAATAGCTATATAGTATGTATGTATAAATAATTGCATTTTGTGTAATTTTACAGGCTTATTTATAAAAAAAAGTACTTTATGTTTCTCAAGCTCTTATTCGGCAAATTTTTGCATCCTTATTTCGGTTAGCATTTTTGAAAAATGATGCAGTGATTTGAAAAAAAAAAAATACGCAACTCTTCAGCATCTACTACAAGAGCGCCATCAAATTTTAAGCTGAGCTGAAGAATTTGACTGTCAAAAGTGCAACAAAAAATGCAAATACAAAATTGACAGCAACAACGAAAACTGTCGTGTTTAAACTACACCAAACACAATAAGGATGAATGAGCGTTTTTTAAACATAACATATTTCTTTTTATAAATAAGCCAGTTAAACTTTAATGGGTGAATTCTTAGAACTTAACATCAATTTAAAATGAGTTTTATATCCATGCAACAATTTTCTTAAAACTCTTTTCAAATAAAAGCTATTTTTTATGAATTTCTCCCTATAGTATTCTAAAATATTTTCCTTTTCTTATTTTTTGTGTAAATTGTGAACTGTGTAGCATACTAAATTTATGATTACAGTTTTCTTTTTGCAATGTTTGCGCATTTAATTAGATTATAAAGCAATTAATTTGGTTTTGCAGTTTGACTCCTGCCACATTTCCTCCAGTTGCACTCTACTGCCAGCACTGCTGCGTTCAGGTGGAGAATTTTCAGCTGAACCGATTGTGGGAGTCAAAACACCAGTCTGCAAATAAACCACAAATATGATATGAATAAAAAATATTGCTTTTACTTATTACTACAGCTTATAATTTACCTTGGTAGCAATTTTCCTGGGATCCAAATTCATGCCAATATTTTGCACTCCTTTGGCTATTTTAGATAAGGGACTTGTCATTGATTTAAATTGATTTAGTTTACCGCTATTAATGGGTAATTTTAAATCTTTGGGTGACAGAGAGCTAAAGTGTTTTTTTTTTTTGTTTGGAAAGAAACAAGAATTATTATAGTTTTTTTTTAAAACAAAAAAAAAAGAAATTCAATAAATGAAATAAACACAAATTTAAATTTTAAAATTTATTTATTACGCATTTAAATAATGAACACATTTTCAAATAAGTTTTAGAATTATTTGAATAAAATAAATGTATGTGTGTGTGTGTGTATAAAAAGCTTTTGGTGCATATGTTAATAAAACATTTCATAATCTAATGTTTACTTATTTTAAAAACAATACTTTGAATTAAAATTTTACTAAAATCATGACTGTCTTCTTTTAATATACATACATATTTATCTTATAGTAGTTATTAAAAAAATTCGATCTTCAACAGTAATCGAAAGAATTTATTGAACGAGTTTTAACTTGGTATTAGATATGATCTCGTACTTAACTTTTGATACACGCCCGCGAAATACTAATTTTATTAAAAGTTGCTCACTTTATCAAACTTTAGCCGTTCAAACCACCGACTGTAAAGGGGATTGAACTTAAATTGACGGAGAATGCGAAATGTCTTGGCAATTACCTCGATTCCAAGCTTACATGGCAATGGAATGTTTGGGCAAGAGCTGGCAAGGCTGCTGTTGCCTTATAACGGGTTATCCATTTTGCGGTTTCAAAAGTAAAAATAAATAAAGCACATACATATAAAATATTTTTTTGGATATTAAGATATTAGAATGTTGACATTATTTTATATGACCACCACGCGAAGTGTGGCAAGCATTGATTCTTTCGAGGTAATTTTCGACCATTTTTTGATACATATGCGGCGGTATCTCAGCCATAACGTGACGAATGTTGGTTATAAAGTGCTCAAGAGTTAAAGGTTTATCTGCATAAATACGGTCTTTCGCGTAGCCCCACAAAAAAGTATAATGGTGTCAAATCGCATGATTTTGGTGGCCAGTTGATATCGCCACGACGAGAAATTACGCAGCCAGGAAATGTCTCTTGCAATAAAGCGATATTCGTTCGAGTTGTGTGGCACCGTCTTCTTGAAATTACATATTCTTCAAGTCGCATTCTTCAATAGCAGGCAAACAAAAGTCGGTTATCATATGAGCATAACGTATCGAATAGACGGTGACAGTCGTTCCATCATCGTTTTCGAAGAAGTAAGATCCAATCACAACTTAGGACCAAAGAACGTATCAAACAGTGACTTTTTCTGGATGTAATGGCCTCTCTTCAATTACTTGAGGATTCTCAGAAACCCAAATACGACAATTTTGTTTATTAACATTCTCACAGAGTGAGAAATGTGCTTCATCGCTGAAGAAAATTTTGTGCGAAAAATCGTTGTTTTCAAGCACCCATTCCACGTCTCTACGACGTTGTGAATGGTCAGCTGGCTTCTGTTGTTGTGTAAGCTGGACTTTCTATGGATGTAGGTGTAGATCTAAATGCAAAATATGACAGTCTTAATTCCTGAGAACGTCGAGGAATCGACACATTCGGGTCTGCGGCAATACTTACACTTACAGCAGCGATATTATCAGCCGGAACGAGCGAAACCATGATGCACAGATCTTACAATATTTGTAACCGCTCCAGTCTCTTCAAATTTCTTCACAATTTTGCCAATTGCTTGCGTAGTTGGACAAATTTGTGTGCTATAATCTCCTCTTAAAGTATGTTTTGATAATTTTTATGCGTTGTGTGATAGTTAAGCGATCCATTTTCGTCAATGTCAGACTTTCAACTGAGAAGAAAAAAATTGGTGGTAACAACTTAGTTTGACAGATGTCGAATGCCAGTCCTACACTTTTGAAGCCACGAAATGGATAACCCGTTACTTGGGCCGAAGGGTCATTGGCAAGAACTGGGGAATAAACTCCAGAAACTTCTATTGGCTCTTCGGTACGGTTGTGAAGCCAATTCTTGATGGGTCGCCTGTATGGCGGGAGGCGCTAGAAAGGACCTCATACTGCTAGAATTTTGAGAGGATATTGCGTACGATCTAAGGCGCTCTTTACGATTCTACACTAGCTACCAGCCGAACTCATGGTTTAAGGAAACGGCTATGAGTTCGGTGATACGGTTGAAGGTATGTGGCATGTGGAAGGAGGCTGTCTCAGGACATGCATCGATAATTGGAAGGATACCTGACCTTCCGGTTTACATTGACTACTGCTCACCGGCCCCTATGATCGATAAGGAATTCAGCGTATATCTGTCCAAAGCGTCCTTAGATAGTATCGAAATAGATCAATCAGAGGAATTTTTTACAGATGGTTCGAAGTCGAGCGCCCCGATATATATCCCCTGACTTCAACGGAGGATCAGTTTTAGGCTACATAATGAGTGTAGCGTCATTCAGGCCGAAGTTACGGCAATAAAGAGAGAGGTAAACTGGATGAGTTACTATAGGATATATGGAAAGCATTCGAATTCGAACATGAAACCCACTCTAACAAACTTTTCTTGGCATCAACCCCGATTAGGGCAGAGTATTGTATTCTTTTACAATCTTAAATAATATTTCTTTCAATTTAAAATATATTTTGATAAACTGTTAAAAAAGCAAACGTACAAACAAGTGCAAGGACATATCCATATCCATATGTATGCATATGTGTGTAAATTTCTTAAATTGAAAAACAAATCTTATCAATACCAAATCACTAACAAATCAGTATCAATGAAAAATTGAAACTAATTCAACAAAAAAAGGGTTTGTTCACAATATAATCGTAATACCCCTAAAATAAAATTAAATTAAAACAACCAAATACTTAAAAAACACTACAAAGAAGTGTTGTAAAATTACATATATATGAGGTATTTCAAAATTGCTTGAAATTTTTAACAAAATTATTATTGTAAACATTCATTTCAGTCAAAAGTCAAAAGTAACACACAAGCCACCAAAACATTACATAATCATGTTATTTAAAACAATTACTGATGCAAATTGAACAGTGTAGCACAGTAGCACACAATTATAAATGATCACATATAAAATACCGACCTTGGCTGTTGGCCTTCTGCTGTAAAATTACCACCATCATCTTGTACACAAATCTGTGGATTTGGTGTTATGGGTCTTACTGGCGGTGCATTCTCCAAAAGACCAGTGGGAAATGTTAGATTATTTGCCACCGATGATATCGAAATAGACGATACATCTTCCAAGTGCTTGGCATAATTATCTTTATCACTTAATTGTTGCATGCCAACGGCTGTGGGCGATTGAGCTGTTGCGGCTGCAGCTTCTTGAGCATTACCCATGACAATGCCCACCGAAGGCAAAAAATTGTTTTCATTATTAAAGTTGACTTTTTCCGCTGCTGTAATAGCAGAAATCGCCAATTCGGTATCAGAATCGATTTCCGGCTCATAAATACTGCTGTCGTTTTCTTCCGAATCTGAGCCACTTGAGTATTTATGCTGGCGACCCACCGTGAAGATGGGCTTTTCTGTAGCTTCTACGGCATGTTCGATAGAAGTCTGTGATTGACGCATAACTTGAGGATTGATTTGAGCAATTTTATTAACGGATGTAGGCGATGTACGTTTTGAGTTGCAAGCGGATGCCGATGTAGATGCGGTTTGTCTAGATTTATTGGGATTAAGCGACTGTCCCAGTTTCGAAAACTGACCGGCCACATTCGAAAATGCTTTTGAGCTGATTTGCATTAGCTGTGACTCTGACAAATTGCGTGGCATACCCTGCTGAAATAAATAGAGATAAAATTTTTACTGTTCCCCATGTACTTTCGTTAAAACTTGCTATTTACCTTTGGCACCTCCAGTAAAGGATTTTTACTTTTACGCCTTTGTAAAATGCCACCAGTAGTAAATCGTACATCTTCCCTGCCCACATTGTCCAAAGCAATGCGAAACATTTCCACAATCGATTGCATTGATTCTGTAACAAGAAAAAACAGAGCAAAGCAAAATATTGAAAAAAAAAGTTATCAAAATATTGGCCCCCAATTATGAGCAATATTCGATATGCGCTGAGTATCGAATAACAAATGTAAAATAGGTATTATGAGTACTGGTAGCACTGTCGAAAATTTCGTTGTCCAAAGAATTATATTCATATAGAAATTTGAATGAAGCAGCATATTATAATACATACGGCATCAACAAATAAATAAGAGTTTTCAATTGATTTTTATTATTGATATAAAAATATAAAAATCAAAAATAACTTATTTCTCATTTAAAAATATAAAAATAAAAAAAAACATTTCTGAAGAATGTATTAATTCAGGTTCAAAAATGAACCTTTTTAAAAAATATTTGCTGTATTTTTCAGCTGTCAATATGCCGACGACATTTCGTTGGTGCTAATCATCAGTAGATTTGAAAAATTCTTAAAAGTTTGTTTGAAACTTAACTACTTATTCCATAATTCCCATGAACAGAATGAGAATCAGAAATGTTCAAACAAACCTTTAACAGCAAACATTTCTTTTTTTGTTTTGCAACACTTCTACTTCGTCAAAGAGTTCAATGGAAGAGGAGTGGCAACAGCTTTACAATAATATTTGCTTCTTCACTAGCCTCTTCCTCGATTTCCACGAAATGCACAGCGATGGTTAAGTCCATAATTTATTTATTAAATTTGTATAAAACAAATACTTTTGAATTTTAAAACACCACAAAAACTATTCCAGCACATTCAAAATATTTGTTTTATTATTTTGTACTTATTTATGTATGTATGTATTTGCTTTGACTTGCCAGTTACAGCTGTCCAGTTTCAAGAAGGGTTGTATTTAATAGGTTTTTTCAATACTTCAAAAAACAAAATCAGCGAAAAATTTAATTTACCGATCTGGTATGTCTGTGAAGTAAATAGCAAAAATTTAATAACGTAAGCCCATGAGAATGCAAGCTCTCGAAATAGAGGAATCCAAATTGCTCGAAATCGAGCGCTCGCTTATACTTTCTTGCTACATTGAGGAACAGGCAGTAAGTAACTCACGCTTGAGAATAATAATGTTTATAAAGGAAAACGGCGAAGTTCAGAAAAATAAAGAAATATTAAAAAGTTTGAGTAGCATTGCCGCCTACCTGAAATTTCCTCTGGCGTCTTTATGGGATACGCCATATTATTAAAGAAACGAATATTGGCCGATCTGAACATATGGAAATAACCGTCAGCACCATCTATGGTATAATTTATTCTTAAGCAAAGCATGGCCGGAGAGGAACCCTGGAAAATTTTCGTTTGTTGATACATTCCCAATTCAATGAGTGTTATATTTTGTAGCAAAACTTTCTCAAAGCGAACAATTTTATCCAAATGGGAATCGTACTCAGCAACGATATAACTGTCATCGGTTAACAAAAGTATACTGTCGACTTCTGTTTCGTTTATGTCGCCAGAGCTGAAATCAAGTATTTTCGTTAGGAAATAATTGAAAACCATAGCAAATAAACTTACCTGGGATCGGCATCAATTAAGCCCCAAGCACCCACCGGATATTGAGCTGAGCCAAGCAAAAGTTTACGACAATCCTCCACAAGCAATTTTGCGTGTTCAGCGCCTTCGGAAGCATCGCTGTCGTCTGGGGCCGCTTGGCCCCCCAAAGCGTTTAAAGATTCCGAAGTAACAGGATTTCCTAACATTAAGTCAATAGTGGCCTGGCGGTAGCTGTCCTTAAAGCGAGCCAAATAATAACTGAAAAATTAAACAAAAACAAGACTCTTAAAACAAGACGCTCCACCCATTTGTGGATTATGTAGGTCAAAATAAAAGAGCATACATACAATACATACATGTACATGAATAAAATTATAAAAAAATAAAGTACCTTTGTCAACTTAAAAATGATTCTTAAGTAAAAGCCACAAACAAATAATTTTGTTAAAATATAAATTGTTGAATATAAACTTAGTTAAGGGAATTAATTGTTTCCTCTAAACCTGGTGTAAACAATGTTCTCCAACAGGTGTATTTCTGGCTGTAAAACACCAGCATAGAAATAGCCTCGTGTGGGAGCCGGTGTTGAGGGACATAAAATGCGTAGCATTGTTGTTAACACTTCGTCCTCTTTCAATTGTTGGGCATCATTGAGTTCACCCTGCATTAAATCAATCATGCACTGACGAAAAGTATCAGCAAAATTTTGTACGAAAAAACTACGAAAAGAGAAAGAAAGAGGGGTATTCGTGTTTTGTAAGGACAAAAAAAAAGGAATGCAAAATACAGTTAGTCAGTACAAATTGATAGATTCCAACAATTTTATGAGTTGCAATGTTACATGTTAGTAAAACACTTTAAAGAAAATACGAATAACATGTGTAGAGAAATTGTTTTCAAGCCTTTGAACGAGTAAACAATGACCGCTTAGCACACAGACATTTTAATTTTGTTTCATGACTTATGGCTCATCGGCACCCGAAATTTGCTTCGAACGCCATCCTACCACTTGAGCCCTTCATTACTGACTGTCTATACAGTTAACGGGTTATCGATTTCGTGGTTTCAAAAGTATAGGACTGGAATTCGACATCTGTCAAACTAAGTTGTTAAACCGATTTTTTTCTTTTCAGTTGAAAGTCTGACATTGACGAAAATGGATCGCTTAATTATCACACAACGCATAAAAATTATCAAAACATACAACGAAAATGGTGATTCTGCCACGGCCACCAGATATCAACTGGTTTATGCAGATAAACCTTTAACTATTGAGCACTTAAAAACCAACATTTTACTTTTGAAACCGCAAAATGGATAACCCATTATAATCTTACTGATCAACTTTCTATTTTATCATTGTGCCTTACTGTTGATTGGAATATATTTTATATTCTCTCACCAACATCCAATTGATTTTTGTATCAGTGATAAAAATCATTTTTAAGTATTAATTTTAACTTAATAATTTATTTTCTTTAAGAGCCAATTGAAATGTATTGATTCAGTTCCAAAAACAGCTGTCTTTTTCAGCTGTCTATATGCCGTCGACGTTTCGTTGATGCTAATCACCTCAACTGTGTTAAGGTTTGTTTGAACATTTCTGATTCTCATTTTGTTCGTGGGAATCATGAAATAAGTAGTTAAGTTTCAAACATTCTTTTAAGAACTTTTCGAGTCTACTTACTGATGAGTTGATTAGCATCAACGAAATGTCGGCGGCATATAGACGGCTGAAAAAGTCAGAAAACATTTGTAAGGTCTAGTTTTGGAACTGAATTAATACATTAATTTAAACTTTTTAGTCGAACAATATGATTTACAACTGCTAATAATTTTATCGGGATTTCTAGTTCGATTTTTGCTTCCTCAAAATTGAGAAAGATTTTTTGGTGATAAAACTGGAGGAGTCTTCTTTAAAAATGTTGATCACTCCAGTTTTATCATAAAAATTTTTTTGCCAATTTTGCGGAATTAAAAATCGATCTATAAAACTTGATAAAATTATTAGCATTTGTATATCAGATTGTTCGACTATAAAATTAAAATTAATGCTTAAAAGCCATCACTGATACAATTGTAACAAATACAAAAATCAATTGGAAACCAATTGGATGTTGGTGAGAGAAAATAAAATATATTCCCAGCAACAGAAAAACACAATCATAAAATAGAAAGTTGATCAATAAGAGTATATGTATATAGACAGTCAATTTTTTTTAACGTTTATTTACAACAATGTTCTTTTAATAATAATAAAAATAAAAAATTAGTGGCTTTATTTAATTTAATATACTCTGTCCCTTATGCGAGCTCTCCAGTACATGTATATTTCAAAAACTAGAAATTCTTTTTAGGATTAATTGTAAAACTTTTACGTACTACATTTTGTACATTAATATTTTAGGTTCAAAGTTATAGGTGAAATAGTTGAGAAAAAAACACCTCTTTAATATTTTATGTATAAAAAAATGTAGTATAGACAGTCAGTAATGAAGAGCTCATGTGGTAGGATGGTGTTCGAAGCAAATTTGGGTGCTGATGAGCGACGTGGTGGTCATGAAACAGCATGGTATGTACCCCAGCCAGTAAGTCTGGTTGATCACTTCAGTTTTATCACAAAAAAAAACCTTTCTCAATTTTGAGGAAGTAAAAATTGATCTAGAAAGTCTGATAAAATTATTAACAATAGCGGTTCTCACTCTTGATGGTAAACTCGGTTACACATTTGGTTAAAGTAGCAGATTTGATTAAAGTACTAGTGTTTACATCACTGCAGCAACAAAATGTACTAAACTTTTATTTTCTACGCTGTGATTAAAAAATCAAACAAAAAGCTTTAGTAAACATTGTAAAAAAAATTACTGGGAATCACAGATATTCTGTGCTGTGAATCGTTTTGCCGGCAAAACTTAATTTTGTGTTGAGAAAATAAAAAATATGGAAAAAACAAATAAAAATATACTGGTGAAGAGAAAACGTGACAAAATTCACAACAAAAGGTGGACAGATAAAGAAATTCAGTTTTAGAATATTTGCAAGAACATGCAGACTTTGAGGTAAGAAAGTCACTCGAGCTTTGTGGTAAAAATCGTAGTGAATATAGCAGAGTTGTAAAATTAGTATCAAGAGTGAGAAACGCTAATATTAGATTAAATTTCATTTTGATTCTTGGCTGAATTGACAAATGAAATCAGCAGCAATACCAACAAATATTTCAGCTTGATGTAAAATCAGGTTGATTTGAAATTAAAGTCCTATTAAGCAACACCAATATCGAGAATTATAGAATCAACCTTCTTTTCCACGTTTTTAACTTGTTTTTTTTTTTTCAAGTTAAACTGTTCAATTCAATTTGCGATTTCTGATTGAAATTTTCGATTTTATTTGGAATTTTCTCCTTTTTAACAAAACTGTTTAAATACATTTGGATTTTTCTCAATTTCAATAAAACAGTGAGGAGCTAAACTCAGTTTTAAAAACAATTTCTCAGTTCAGTTTTTGTTTTATATAAATTAAAAAATAAATAAATAGATGCATGCTTAAAACACATACATACATAAGTAGGTATGTAAAGTAAAACAACAAAAATATGCCGGCTATTTACAAAAGCTAAAAAATATATAATATTTTTTAAAAACGAAGTCAATGTATTTTCAACAATTATTTCCTTTAACCGTTACTTTAAATAAAAGAAAACAAATAGAACTTGAGAAAACAAAAAGAACAAACAGAAGCAATAACAATATGTGTGCACTTACCGATTCGCAGAATTCATGCCATCTTTCATCATACCACTAATTTTACGTTCCCCAGTACGAGTATAGTCGCCCTAACAAAGAGATAGAATAAAGAACACAAACATAAATAACTAAATTGCTCTTGCTGGGTGCAAGAATAAATACAATAAGTATACCTTCAGAGCATTCGTGCCGGCATATTGACGACTAATAATATCACCATTGTTCGCCCACAACACCATAAACGGTGTCTTCAATTGTTCGGGAATGGGTGAGTAGGGCGGCGACAGACCCAATTTCACCAGCTGCGATTCTAAAACAGCTTTGCCCAGAGCAGTTTGCACTACATTTGTGCGATCTAAACAGTCCATACAATTAACACGAAATACTGATTTTTGATTGCAAATGACACCACGCTGATCACGCCAATGAAAACCCATGGCACCTGCTTCGGGTGCCAGCGCTTCAACAAGGGCGGAAACATTTTCGAAACGCATGCCACGACAATAGTCGTGAAAGTCGAAAGTAACATAAACCACACGATCGTTGTTGTAGTGTAAAACGTGTTTAGCATAAGCATCTCCTATAAGTTTTTCTTTGCCACTCTGCTCCACAAGACTGACAATGCAAACGCCCTCGTAAATATCAATTTCTTTGTTGAAATGAGTCTCAAACGCCTCTTGAGTCTCTGCTTCACCTAGTATCAGCAAAAGTAAACTATTTTCTTTTATAATTCTTACTTTTTTATTCAGTTATACTTGCCTCTATCCAATCTTGGTGGTGGCCTATATTTGTAGCCCGGTTGCGACCAAAATATGGGCACCGAACCTCTTACTTGTGTAAATGCCAACTGATGATGGCGGAATGATAGTATTTGTTCGGTTTCTACATAATTGGCACAGTTTCCCTTCTCATCGACACCACGTCGTTTATAGCGTGTACCAGCACGATGTCTAGATCTTCTAGAGACCAGTGCCAAAGTAAAGCATTCATTTCCTATAACACAAGGTTCCACCTGCACGAAGCCTTGTATAATAGGCAGCACCCAGGTGTTGTCCTTTTTTTAAGAAAAAAAAATAGTTTTTAATGAATGTTTTCAAATGCTTGCTAATAAAATTACACTTCTTCATACTCACATTTAGAGCCATGATATCTTTGATCATGTGCATATTCCAAAAGAATCTTTCATCTGGTGTTTGTTGATCTGTAGAGCCCAGCGGCAAATGTCTCTGCAGATTGTTTGTAATGTCATGATCAAAACAAAAATAAAAACTATCCGTGTCATCAAATATCTTGTGCAACTCCTCCGTAATACGTTTACCAATTCGTGTCGGATCTTTTATGCCCACCGATGATTTGACCTGATTTGAAGCTAAAGCAGCCGCTTGTTGTGTGGTATTTTTAATGGTATTGCCCGCACTTTTGACAGCACCCCAAGTTTTATTCATTAACTGATTGCCCTCAAAAAGTTTAGGTCTCGTTGTATTGGAATTAGCATTTGCGTTTGCGTTCAAAGAGGAAGTTGACGAAGGGGTTCTTGAGTGAGTTGGCGTAGTATTAGAGCCGCTGGCATGTCTAGAGCATGTGGGCAATACTGTGTCGGGTTCATCCAAACTTAAAATACAAATCGACTTAACTTTATACACTAAATTTGGTGGATACAAAACACCAACAGGAACGGCCTCTTTCACAATCACTAAATGTGGCTCGTAGACATTCGGGAGGGAGATGACACCTATTATGCCCTGTGTTATGCCCATGCATTCTATATCGTCAACCGAAGAAAGGTCCCAACCTTTAAAATTAAAATAAAAATAATATCTATTTTAACTGCAACTGATTTTACGTAAGATTATTTTCATAGCGCTTTAAGCACATTTAAGGCTGTAATTCTTTTGAAATATGTGTATAAATATTATTAATTTTACGCTTTTAAAAGGTTTTCTTTTAAATGCAAGTGCAAAATTACGCACCCTGCTTTCTTTTCTCTGAAATTAATCAGCCTGTGTGCAGAGAAATGCAAAGTTTTTAAATCACTTCTTTGTTCAAAGTCGCAAATCTCAATTTTGCATGTGCTGAAAATCGCGTATTTTGTTCAACGCAAATTTGTGTAAAGTCTGGCAGCACCGACTTTTTTGTATGGAGAGAGAGAGAGAGAGAGGCTGTGCGCTCTCAAAATAAATACAAGCAGTTTTCATTAAATTGGTATTATTGAAACAAGATCATTTTTTAAAAGAATATACAAAAATAAAATCCGATTAAATTTAATTTATACGCTTTTTTATGTTTAACACTCCGTTTTAAGGCCGTGATTCACTATCCTACTGAATCGTACGATCTGTTAAAAATGGCATGTGTGTCCAAAAAGTGTGGTAGGCTGGACTAAAAGTGTATGTGTGTGAAAGACTTTTTGACAGTCTGTCTGACAAAAGATTAGGTTTGCTAATTTTTGAAAATTTTCAAAAACTTGTCTTATTCTATGCGATCAGAGTTAGTTGCCTTTTTGAAGTTGTTTACAAAAGTATAATAGTGTGGCCATTTTGATGCGACTTTTTAAAGTAGGACAGAATTCTATCAGATTAAAAGCACGTTTCCACGACATGTGCTTCGGTCTCTATTTGTGCTTAAACCCTAATCAGCAGCGAAGCAACGTGCTTCGCCATACAAAAATTTGAGAGCGAATGAAGTTGCTTCATATTGAAGCTACATGCGAAGCACGAAGAATTCCTGTCTTCTCTAATTTTTATCGCAAGTTTATCCGCACTATCTGTTAAAATCATACATATGTACATATATTGTAAACAAAAAATAAATAAATAAAAAACAAAACAACGTAATTGTCCCATAACAATAAAAGTTAAGTTCTGGGTTGTATTTAATGCCGTGCAATGCCAACACCAAAGACATTTCCATATGAATGGGGCTTTTTTTTCCTACAACTGGAAAATTCATGTTGGCTTATTAAAAACAAAAGTCAAATCGAAGCACATAGAAGAGTCGTGTAAACAGTGTAATTCATTAATATAATTGAGAGTGCGAAGCGGTTGATTCAACTTGTAATGGAAACATACCTTTAACTAGCAATTTTCAGTGAATGAATCGTACGATTGAGTAGGATAGTGAATCACGGCCCTTAGTAATACACAATAGTTCATCGTGAAGTCACATCATTCTCACCCTGAAAATTTAAATATTGCTACGTTTTTACCCTCTAATAAAAATGGTTTTTGCGGATTCTTTAATTGCAAATGGAAATAAAATACACTGAGAGCTATTTTATTTACAGCATTTTCAGTTCAGTTCAATATTTACACTGTACAACACATGATTTCGGGACTCAATTATGATAATTGTTTATGAAAGTAGCCCCAAAAAGAAGAAATTCTGCATCATTCGTTTGGTCTTGGTACCTCAAATAATAATTTAAAAATTAATTTGAAGTTAGTACGTATCGTCTAGGAGAGTTTGTTACGTTTTAGGCTCTTTTGTTTGTCATAACTCGAGAACTACTAGTCCAAATAAGCTGAAATAAATGTTAAAAAATTAAGAACTACAATTCCTTTTGATCTGTTCATACAACGTTTCGCTACATAAGCAAAAGTTTCGCAGTTATAAATAAATGTATGAAGAAAATAAATATGTTTTGCCTAAAAAATTGGGTTTTTTAAATTTTTAATTCACAAAAAGTTCACAACGGTAAAAAAAAAAGTGTCAAGCCCTATTACTTTCACGTAAATTCGCATAACCTATGAACAAAATAAGACATAAATCTTCATTTAGTTAGTTCACTAACTCTTAGAAAATTCCACTGCGATACAATTTTATCGGTATCACAATCTAATAATTTATCGAACTCTGATATCAAAGACAGAATTGATTTGTCATTGATGGATTGGATGATTGGATGGATGAAAACTGATTAGCGTGAAAAAAACTAAAACTGAAATTTAAAAATAACTACCAAATTCACGACACAACCTACCAACTCATTTCAAAACTACCAAATTTGGTAGGAAACTACCAAAAACGGCAACTCTGGTTTCGATACTTCTTTTATTGTATATTGGAATATTGGGAGAGCAAAAAATTTGTGTTTCCATGGCTTCGAAAATTAGCTTTAATTGTTCATTCTGTACCTGCCACTCAAGTCAGTGTAGAAAGGTCATTTTCAGCACTCAGATTAATATTGGGAGATTTGAGATATAATTTATCTGAGGAACATTTCAAATCAATTATGATGGTAAAATTGAACACCTGAAAACGACCTCTTAACACTGACTTGAATGGCAACCAAAACTTATAAGCCATTTCTATGCATTCATGTTTTTATAGCTGCTAATGGATAAGTCCATTATATTCATATTGAAATTTGAATGAAGCAGCATATTATAATACATACGGCATCAACAAATAAATAAGAGTTTTGAATTGATTTTTATTATTGATATAAAAATATAAAAATCGAAAATAACTTTTTGCTGTAAATTTTAATTTTGTTATTGAACTTCTGTGTTGTAATAATTTAGTAATTTAATATAAATGAAAATAACTTTTATTTTTCATTTAAAAATATAAAAATCAAAAATAACATTTATTTTTCATTTAAAAAAATAAAAATCAAAAATAACTCTTATTTTTGATTGTTAAAATAAAAACAAAAAATTTTAAAATCATGCAATATGTTGGATGCATTTCGCCTAAAAATCATGATGGTGTAATTAAAAGTTTTCTACGATGTTCATTTATGTATGATTTATTTCTTAAAAAATTGAAAAATAACTCTTATTTCCGGTCCCTGCTAAAAACAGAATCAAAGTTTTGATTAAAGTTTGATTCACGAAAGTCTGAGTCAATCGATTCAAACAAACCCAGCGTTTAAAACAGTTTTTTTTAAAAAGGCATAAACAACATATTTTGCTTTCCGGTCTTAATGAGCGTTTGTTAAACACTCATGTATACAGATTTTTATTCAATATTTTTGCATACGTATGCATTTAATACAATGTTTTGATAGTATCCTTGTATGTAGTTCTATTATTTTACAAACATTTGCAACAGTTTGTAATTCCTTTCGACACGCCAATTGTGAAATATTTAAAGGTTACCAGCAACTGAAATGTAGAGTTTATGAATTTCACTTTTGTTGTCACTATTAAAACGTACAAACGTTTTTCTTTTTTGCATATTTTATTACATGTATAAATGTATTTTTTAATAAAGTATTGAACCAGATTTTTTGTATCCTTTTTTTTTGGTATAGAAATAAACCACTTTCTAGACAAAAAAAAGAAGAAGAAAGAGTACAAAAGATCTAGTTCAATATTTCATTTTGTAATGAAATAAAACAAAGAGATTCACTTTTCTCATTCGTTTATAAAACGGAAATCTAAAAAACACAATAACTTGTGTACATATAAACTACGTGCTTTCTGGATGTAGCCGTCTGGCATTTGCAAAACAGCAAACTTAAATCTTTTATGAATTAACTAGGAAATATGTATGCTGCACGCGCATACATGCACATGCATGCACATCCCCATTAGGGAGGTTTAGTTCTGTAAGTCTTATAGGTCATATGTACATATTTTAATTTTGTAAAAAGATATTTTACAGCATACAAAACAAAGTTTGAAAAGAAAAACAGATCCTCGAAATTTGTACTTTGAATAATTGATTGAAAATACAGGCTCTCCGCCGGGAATGTATACTATTTTGTTTGTTTATAAGTTTTGATTAAATGAAAGAGAATGGATTTTTATAATGAAAAATGTATTCTTTAATGTCGGCAATTATGTATGGAATACCATATCAGATAAATGTTCGCCTCTTTTGAGCACATTTTATTGTCCTTTGAAGACTAAGCTCCTGAGCAGGGCGTCGAATTGAGGTGGATGGATTTTCAGCCAACCATGCAGATCCATGCTTGGGCCTATCAGCTACCGTATCTCCTTCTTCGAAATCATCCCCTACACGATAAATAGTGAGGCTTGTTGGCAGGTTGTTCCTCCCAAAAACTTCACATAATTTTCTCATCATCACAGTAATCGATGATTGATTTTGATAAAATATTTTAACTATTAAACGACTTTGGTCCACCGAATATTTTGCCATAATACATTTGCCACGTCACGTCTCTACTTTACGACTGTCAAGACTAATTTCAGAGTATACTATTCCGCCGGACAATTTCAGGCAAATTTTAGTTAAAGAATAATGTAATAAAAATATTTGGTTTCAAATTTTTGAAAATTTTCAACGTTGTGACCTGCTGCTTGAAGTACTGCTACCAATAATACCTATTTAAAGTTGTATACAGGGTGAAACAGAAGCATTTTTCTTTTTTTTATTATTTTATCAAATTTTATTTTATACTAGATATCAACAGTGATAAAATTGGAAAATTTGTGACAAGATTAAGATGATGAGATGGCTAAGCGCTGCTGCTTGCTCAAGCAATTGTTTTGCTTGTCTTGTCTTCTTTAAAAATGTTGATCACTGCGATGTTATCACGCAAAAATCTCTCAATTCTGAAGAAGTAAAAAATCGAACTTGTACCCGATAAAATAATTAACAATTAAAAGTCCTTTTCATTGATTTACTTTCTTGAGCTTTTGCGCTTACATATTACGATGCATTCAGGCAAGTCAGGCTTTAGTTCACATTTTGAAATTAAATTAAATGATACCGATATGATACAAAGCAAAATTATGACTTTAGCTGGGGTACAACTACTTGTTTCGAAGCCGCCGTCAGTGTTACCACAGACGAAATACAATTTAGATCTAGGCGTTTATTATATTAATACACAATTTATGATTCTTTTCATTAAATTAAAAATTAAAGTGAACTTTAACGCAAGTTTGGCATACGAAATTTGTCATTAAAGTAAATGTTAAGTCTTAATTATAAATGAATATATTTTTATAATGAATATAAATGAATATATCTAATATATGAGCACCATCCGGAGTTGAAAGCCCAAGCAGCTCTTACTCCTTCTTTTTTCTTTTAGTTACTATAATTGTACTATGTAATTCAATTCAAATAAATAAATAAAAAATATTTTTATAATGAATTAATGTTGTGGAAATTTTTCGTGAATTTTCTCGTTTGTGTTAAAGTTTTATATTTACATCTGTAACAGAACATTTATTAAGCATTCGAGTACAAAAAATTGTCCAATACAATTTAAGTTTTTATATAATATTTTTTTCGACAATTTTTACATTCCTGGTCTTCATAATTATTACTAATCAGAAATTGCCTGAAAAATGATAATGTAATCAGTGCGATTCTTTTTGAAAAGGAATGTAATTGATTAGTAATCGTAATCAAAATTTAATAGTTCTGGTATTGATTGTTGTGTATTTATAAACACTGTATTTAGTAATTATAATGATTAGAATATTGATATTGATAGATAATAAAATAAACTTGAACTTGATCTACATAACATTGATTAAATCAAATTTTTTTTGTTGATCACCCGTTGCAGCACTCTGGTGCAAATCATTCGCTAAACAACAAACTGACAAAACTCAAAATTTATCCAAATAATAATATTTCTAGCTTTCCTTTCCATCTAAAATTACAGTCAAAGCAAGGTACAAGGTATTTTGTTGCCCTGAAAATTTTCCATATTTTTGAGTTGAGACTGTTTGGCATGCGATATGCTGCATGTATTATGTCTGTATGTCTGTACCAATCTAGTGCATGTGCTTGGCATCAAGGATACAAAGTCATCTAAAAAGTGGGTTATTATATTCTTACAAGCACAACATCGACTTTTTAAAGTATCAAACATAAACAGCAACATGCTGATGGATTAAATATTAAATTTTCCAATCAAATTTTATATTTATATTCAGTAGATTATAAAATAGTATGAAATTTTCATTGACTGACGCTTGTTAAACAAATATTAGCATGGATTTTTAAGGCGAAATAAACTAAAGTTTATTGGGCATATTCATAAAAATTTAAATGAATTTGAAATGAGTTTCAATACAAAAATGAAATGAGATGAATTACTGATTTCATAATAAATTAATTTCAGTTCACTTGCATGCACAATCCGTTTTTCTAAGCGCATACACTCAAATAGAAGGAATTATATTTTTCACAGGCCTTTTTGCTGAACAAAACTTGGTCATTTGCTAACTGCCTGCGTTTATCATTCAATGCATACGCATTCAAAACTATAAACTATACGAGCAATCCATTTAAAAGGGCATAAACAGAGGCAATTCAACGTTTCGATTAATCAATAAATAATTTATGTGAGAATTTATTTTTGGTCAGAAGCAACTAAAAATAAAAATTCGTTGTAAAGTAAAAAAGTAAATTAAGAGTGTCATTATCTTTGATTGACTTGAACATCAAACAATAAACAGGACACACTTTCAATGACGCCCCTTCATTTAAACCTTAAAAATAGAAATTGATTGTAATAAAATTTCGGGACACAAATGACAAAGTTAAAGCAAATGTATTGAGTAATTTTATACATACATACATATAAGAAACAGAACTGTACACACATATGTATGTATGTAGGTGCCTTGATATTCTTGTTTCAAAGAAAGTTACCAATTCGGCATCAAAATGTTTTTTACTATAAACGTTGCTTTTTTTGGCGAATTTCCAAGTCAGCGTACGTGCCGCCACACTAAGTGACTTTTGATGATTAATATACATACATATGTTTTTGTTCACTAATCCTCAAATATAAAAGGCAACCCTGGTAGTGACTAATTGATTCTAATAAGAACACACAATTAATTTTTTTACATTTCTTCAGTTAGTATAAATAAACTTCAAACAAAGAATTGCAGACTCTCCATTGACAATTAGTATGAATAAGTTACTGATATAGTCTACAAAACTGGTGACTTGGAGACATTTGTCTCTAGGGTTTCTGTAGGAAAATATCAAAAACAAACAACTGATTGAATAATTATTTTATTTCGACGTGGTGGCTTCGAAATGCTGTGTATTTATAGAAAAAATAATTTAATGAATTGATTGCTGGATGATGTTGTGTATTTATAGACACTGTATTTATAACAAATCACGTTGGCTATAAGATAGTTGTCAGTAATTATAATCATTAGAATATTGATATATTGTTTAATAGATATAAAAAAAACTTCAACTTGATGTACATAATACGAAACACGGCGCTGTTCCCCAGCCAAAATATTACTCTTTCTTCTTTAATTACAAAACCGACAGACGGGGCACAAAGTGACTAAACCTAATTCGGGTGCGCTGAATTCAGTAGTGCTAACCATTTTTTTCGGTTAGCTCTTGTTTTTGAGATATACCGTTATCTTAAAAATGGAGAAGGTAGAACAACATACATATATTCCCTTAACTCAAAAACGGTTTATAATATTGAAAAAAAAAATTTAAAAACCGAAATTCCGCAACAAAATTACCTTTCAATACCTGTAAAAATCTTTTTAATCGGCTTACTAATTTGGAAATTACAAATTTTTTTTCGATGAAAAATATTAAATTTTTTGCAAAATTTCGAAATTTTTTCTTCTTTAAAACAGCATAAAAAATCTAATAATAAAGTTATGCTGATGAGTTTTCATACATTCATAACAAATAAAGCTTCAAACAAAAAATGCTAAAAATGACTAAAATCGGTGCACAACTTTGGAATTTATTCACAAAAAATCAAATCAACACAAATCAACCGGCCACCAGACGAAGCCTCAAAACTTAAAAAGAAAAATGTTATTAAACGCAAGTAATATGGAAGAAACTTGCGGTTATCAAAATAAAGCAATTTTAACTGACGGAAGTAAAAAACAACTTACATATCGCTACCCAAAAGGCAAAATTCCGCAACTAACAAATTATATACATACATATGTATGTACGTTAAACTTCGGAATGATAATCCGTCATCCCTCGTCCACTTTTCGTTTTTGAACAGCCCGCTTTCAGCGTTGTGCCAACTTCAGCGTTCTTTAGTTATGAAAGTAATGTAATATGTAAAACCATGTTTCCACGATATGCGCTTCGCTCTCTATTCATGCTTAACACCCAAATCAGCAGCGAAGCAAAATGCTTCGCCATACAAAATGTTGAGAGCGAATGAAGTAGCTTCATATTGAATCTACATACGAAGCACAAAAAATGCCTGTCTTCTCTAATTTATATCGCAAGTTTATCTGCACTATCTGTCAGAATCATATATTGTAAAGAAAACATAATAATGCAAAATAATAAAAGTTAATTTTAGAAATTAAAATAAAATAATAAAACGTTACAAACAATGGAAAAAAAATTTGTGAAAAATTTTATTATCACATAAAGAATATATTCTAAATTCATAAAGAATATATTCTAAATTAAAATTTATGGAATGTTCAAAAGCAAGCTTCAACTTGTGGATGGAATGAAACAAGAAGCATTCCCAGTTTTTGGAGCAGCTGCATCTGATTTATTGAAAGATGTACATATGTTTGCTTATTGAAAACAAAAGTCAAATCGAAGCACATAGACGAGTCGTGTAAACGGTATGATTCATAAATACAGTTGAGAGAGCGAAGCGGGTAATTCAACTCGTAATGGAAACATGCTATAAGGCGCACTTTTAGGCATTTAATAATTGAACTGAAGTTAACGGAGAGGTTGTAAGAACATCATAATTTCTAAAAGTCGTAGCAATATTTACGTAACATTAATACAGTCGAACTTCCCTATAGTGAATCTCCACGGGGAGAGAAAATTATTTCAATATATGGAAACTTCATTATACAGAAATATTTATTTATTCAAAATAATCAGGTATTTTTGTTTGAACTACATTTTTCACTTTTTCGTTATCAATAAAAGATTCAACAACATTAAGACATTTAAATACATTTCTTGGAATGTTGCTCTCCATCTTCAAGAAAGTTTGTAGTACATCAAGTGAAGAGCATTGCTTCGTCAATGTCTTCGTAAAGACAAGTTCGAAGTCTCTTACGCTTATAATGTTTAAGTGCTCGTCTTCCACATTCTTTTGAATAACTGACTTGCTTTTTAAAATGTTTGATAAAGTACAGGGAAGAATTCCCAGAACTCTTTAGCTACATATATATTTTTTATTTGATGTCCCTTCTTCAACACTGGTGCATCATTTTCGTTCACTGAACTCGCTCAACTGATGTTAAAAGTCAAATCATAAACATATAACATATTTTCTTTATAAATACTGTTGCTAACAAGTGTAAAATAAAGCAGCTAAGAATAGTTCACCATATGAAGACAAAAACACACTTAAAATGTATTTTTGTTTCCAAAATTTTGTTCATTGTAAAGAAAAATTCATTGACAATGAAACGAGAATTTCATTGTATAGAAGTTCACTATAAGGAAGTTCGACTGTATATATTGGGAAATTAACATTTTGCGAATATAATCAAGTGTAATTACACATATTCGCAATTTAAAAAAGTAAATTTTAATGAAAGATTTTACCATGTGTTTGCAGTAAAACAAATTAATTTTTCTTTTCTTCCACTTTTTCAACAACGAAAAGCGCTGAAGTGAATGCCTATTATAATATTGATACAAAAATATTATTAAAACTCTAGAGAACAATCTCAGACAATTACTTTTTAGTATATAATACTGAACTTTTATTCAAATATTGCAAGCTCAATCGAGGGATTGCTTAAAGCCAAACGAATGATGTTGGCTTCCAAGGTCAGATAAGTCATATCATATGATCTAATTCAACAAAGTTAATTTGAGCGACATGCAAAGTGAAGCAGAAATCGAAAAACGAAAGAAATTCCAAGGAAATGTCTGGGAAAAAACCACATAATTTGTTGCAAAATTCGTATATTATAAAGATTTTAAAACATGCGTATGTATATACATATAAACTGCATTAGTCTCTTCAAATAGTAGCAATATGCAACAAAATGTTTTAAAATGTCCTGCGAATTTCCACTAGACAAAGACACAAAGAAATTTTGCGCCACTTTATATTTCAAAAAGTATCCAATGACTGATGGAAACACTGTATTTGTTTTGGATAAGTGCCAAGAAATCAATATTTTAATATCCAAAGTATGAAACAGTTCTTTCCTTATCTTATAAATTTGCCATTAACTTTGAGTTTCCATTTATTTTATTAAAATATTTTAAATGTTTTTATCTCAAGCATTTTTGTAATCGTTATAAGTATATTAAAGAAAAGTTAAGTGAAAATAAATTCTATTTGAAAGAAAAGGGAAGAAATAACAATAAGGGAAAAAAACGCTTAAGGAAAAATGTACGTACACCCTCCAGCACTTTTCTGTTGTATCTACTTCACTTTGTTGAAGCATTTGACACTAAAGCGTGCAATAAAAATAATTTCAAAGTGATTTTATTCCAAGCAGAACAAGGTTTATAAAATTCTTATTGAGTTTGTTATTTGGTTGGTTCATTTTTTGTTTCATATAAATGAGTCTTTAGCTTGAATTAAATAACTTTTTTATCTTTAAAAATTTTCTTTTCAATAGCTTAATGAGTAAAGTGGCTTACTAGGCCCACTGTAACTCTGGCAGAGTCGAATGTATGACCAACTTCCGTTAATTTTCCTTTCTCGATATTTCCAAGAAATATCCTAACACTCTATATCCCCTTTTTAGGGGACTCCCGCACAAAAATAATTGATCATACATTTGATTATTCCAGAACGATACGAAGAAAATTTATGAAAATCTTTTTTCTCGTATGGAAGAACCCCTAAGGAGCGAAGATAGAAAAACTAAGCAGATGTTAGTCATACACTCAACACCTCTAGAGTCACCCAGTGCCTAGATTCCGCAATGATGCACAGCCATAGTGTTCATTTTTCCTTCAAGAGCGCTTCCACAAAGAATTGAATCGTGCTGAATTGTTTAAATCTAGTTTTATTGTAACGGGTCATCCATTTCGTGGTTTCAAAATTATATAAAACTGGAATTCGACATCTATCCAACTAAGTTGTTAAACCAATTTTTTCTTCTCAGTTGAAAGTCTGACATTGACGAAAGTGGATCGCTTAACTATCACACAACGCATAAAAATTATGTGGTGGTGATGAAGAGAAGATTATGGTTTACATAATCGTCCAACTACGCAAGCAATTGGCAAAATTGTGAAGAAATTTGAAGATATTGGAGCGGTTACAAATATTATAAGGCCTGTGCATCATCGTTTCGTTCGTTTCTCTGAAAATATCGCTGCTGTAAGTGAAAGTGTTGCCGAAGACCGGAATGTGTCGCTTTATTTAGTATTAATAGCATGTTTCCATTACGAATTGAATCACCCGCTTCGCTCTCTCAATCATATTTATGAATCACACTGTTTACACGACTCGTCTATGTGCTTCGATTTGACTTTTGTTTTTGAAAAGCCAGCATAAATTTTCGATTCATTTTCGTAAATAAAATTTGTCTAAATGAACAAAAAAAGTAAGTGAAACTGTTGTTGCAAACAAAACCACATTCATATGGAAATGTCTTCGGAGTTGGCAGCTTCGACATGAGACAACTTTATTCGCTCTCAAAATTTTGTATGGCAAAGCACGTTGCCTGATTGGGGTGTTAAGCACAAATAGAGAGCAAAGCTTAGTCCTAGAAACATGCTATAAATAATTTTATTAATGATTCCAATGATTTCATCGCATCGTAGTACAACAGTATTAAAAGATTACTTTAAGATTTAGTGGTTTGTATAAACTTATAGAGAACCTGCAAACTAAATCATTTTTCCCATATAGCTTCGAGCAACGTCGAGCTTAATCACAACTTTGTAAAAAACAACAAGAAAAGAAATCCTGCAAAGCCCACCGCCCACTTTACGAAATAAACAACGTGATTGGAAAAACAAAATCAAAAAGGTATTTATTTGTAAACAAAGAGCAGCAAATAATACGTACACATGTGAAAGTCCAGAAGCAGGGGGAGGTAAAGAAATAAACAAACAAAAGAATATAAAGGCCAGTGCAAACAAAATTTTGCAAATTACATTCATACACACAACACATACTACATACATATGTATATGTACATGCATGGGTGCCTCGCGGGGGAGCGTGGAATTTCCACACAGAGTTTAATGACTAAATAACCAGAAGTGTATTATGTTATGGTCCAAGTCAACTTCAAGGCAATAAAACAATTTTGTTACCAATTAACAAAATAGGTAGGTATGTATATTTAATTACAAAACTCAAATCATCTAATCATACCTACTTTCTATCCTTGTTGACAAAATATATTTAAAATAAAAATCAATGAATGAATTGTTGCTGAAATATACCAACAAGTGAATACTTTTAAAGTGTTTTGACTACAATATATTAATAACAGCATTTCTATGTGAATAAACATTATGTATGTATGTATGTATTTCAATTTTATTTTAAGAAATCCATGATGAACGATCACTTTAAACATCGTTTACGCCTTTTAATTTTTGTTTCTAGTAAATCATTCTTTTTTGTTTGGAAGGGATTTTTCATATATTTTTTTCAGGCAAATGCCCAAATTGGTTTCTGACTCATGAACTCTGCTGCATCACAAAAACAAAAAATTAATATTTGCATCACAAAGTACTCTTCTGTGTCTGCATATTAATAAATTAACACTCAAGTTACAACGGTGTTGTTTATTCTTTTCGATTGTGCTAACTAATAAATTGCATGACATTTTTATTTTAATGACTTTATTGGATTTCATTCATTCATTTTACATAGTAAATGTGTATTAACTTGGCATTTTCCTGTTTACCTGCTTTAATTGTAAATTCCGATGTTGTTCGATTCCACCATAAACTTTTTTCACGCTTGACAAATATATAAAAACTATCTGTTTGGAAAACTTCCATTTTCGTTGTGTAATCTTTTAATATACAATAATATTTATTTTGTTAAAAACTATTTATAATTGTATCTTTTTTATTTTTTCACAATTTCTTTTGCATTTTCTCGCTCACAACTTCCTTACACTACGAATGACATTTAGCGAATAAAAAAAAAACGTCAGGTTCTCAGAATTTTTCAATGAGTAAACAGACAAGAGCTACCAGATGCAGCAATATTGTAATAGACTCAGACTGTGGGATAGAAACGTTATTTTATTGGTAACAACCCAACTTACCAAACAGAGAGTTCAGTGGCAGGTAGATAATATAAAATTAACTGCCTGTTCCTCAATGTCGCAGTCGTGCGATTGTTCGCTTTCTAAGCGAAAGAAAATTGTTTTGGGTTCCTCTATGAAGTTCTTTTACTCGAACGATGACTCGATCGACAAGTCGAAAAAACGTAAGTGTTTTCATACAAAATCCGATTCCTCAATATCGATCATGTCGTCAGCACTGCGAACACAAATGTCAAAATCAAGCACTTGCTGTTTTGCTATCGAGTGGGAGTTTTTATAGAAAACATTTTTTTTTTTTTTTTTTTTTAACTGGAAAATAAAACAACAAACCCCACATATTTTTAATTTTTATTTTATTTAGAAAATATATTAAACCATTATTACATGCATGCATGTAGTTTTCCTAAATAATCTACTTGTTTGCTGGATGGAAGAAAATTCTGAGTTTGCCACAGGAATACCAGTTCTCATTGCGTCAAAATACTTATTAAATGTCTATGCAAAAAAATACTTTTAAATTTTAAAACACCACAAAAACTATTTCCGCACTTTCAAAATGTTTGATTTTTTTTTTTATCACAGAGTACTCTGCACAGAATACTCTGTGTTATTTATGTATGTATTTGCTTTGGCTTGTCAAATGCAGCTGACCAGTTTTAAGAAGGGTTGTATTTACACCAGAACAATTTAGTAGTTTTTTTCAATACTGTAATAAAAAATCAACTAAAACTTTAATTTACCGATCTAGCATCTCTGTAAAGTAAATGCCAAAAATTTCATGACGTAAGACTATGCGAACGCAAGCTGGCGACATAGAGGAATCCAAATTGACTCGAAATCGAGCGACTACATTTCGATCGCTTAGATTTTCTTGCGACATTGAGGAACAGGCAGTAAGAAAATATGAGAGAAAATAGTTTGCGTAACTTGGTCAAATTTTAGCCTTTCAAGTTTTAATACATTCACACTTTTTTACCAACACACTCACAATTTTGAAAATTTATGCAAACTTGAGGACAATTTTTGCTTTCCATAGAGAACATCAAGTCACAACCAACAAAACAGCTGACAACAATTTTTTTTCGTTCTGTCTGCAAATATTTTTTTGTTTTGTTTGAAAGTTGCAATTAAAAGTGATAAAAATTAAACAGATTCAAGCTTAGAAATAGAAATAAAAATGTTTACGTGCTTAACCAATATGATGTGCTGGGATTTATAGAGCTATGCAGAAGCCACGAAGTTCTGTGGAATATGAATTTGGCGTCATATCGACTCCTTTCTGCGCTCTGGTTTGTTCTTCTTTTATTTTCTTTATTTCTGATAGTACTTTTAATGAAGCAGCTATTTTTAATTTTCTTCTTGACGGCATCTTGAAAACGAATTGTTATGAAATTGCGTGCAGCCTACGTCACAGCTATCAATTTTATTGAATTTTGACAAGCAGTATGTGAAAAAAACTTGATATAGAAACTTGGGCATGTAACTGAAGTGTGAGGAAAAGATTTCTTATGATTTACAATTATTTACAAGAAGCTGCTTTTGAAAATGTTCGACTAATTTGCAAAAACTAATAAAAACGAAAGGACGGCGGCGGCTATTAGCCGGCTCTGAGCCAAACAAATTGCACCTATGTTCCATTTCTTAACACTGGCAACACTAAAAATGGAAGAGATTTGTAAATCAGCCTGGTATTTATTTACTGTTACAGCTGATCGTTTTTTTTTTCACTCTTTGCACAATAGAAAACAAAATTTCTCATATTTTAAATATTGAAAGAATTGGCAATTTTCAAAGTCCATGGCAATACAGTATTTGAATAAATTCACACAAGCAACTAAAAATGTTGCCATCTATGCGGCCTTGCGTTCATGTATTGTTGAAAAATATTACCATAAACAAATTGGACAGCAGAGTTTTTCTGAAACTTGCCATCAACGTAATAGAAATAGTAATGGAAAACATCGTCAAAGCAAACAAATTGAACGGAACTCTGCAGCATTTTGGGGTGCTGCTCTAGCTGGCATTGGTACTTTTCTGTGGTTAAAAGACAGAGAGTATTTAAATATTTGGCCAGTTGTGGAAGCAAAGACTTTGCCGGATCTGAAGGGAAGACGAAAACAATATAATTTCATTGCCGATGTAGTGGATGCTTGTGCCAATTCTGTGGTTTATATTGAAATCAAAGACACTAGACGCTTTGACTATTTTTCCGGCGAACCTGTTACCGCTTCCAACGGTTCTGGTTTTATAATAGAATCAAATGGTACCATACTTACAAACGCTCATGTTGTCATCAATAAACCGCATACCAAAGTGCAGGTGAGATTGCATGACGGTCGCGTATATCCTGCTGTAATTGAAGATGTTGACTCTTCTTCGGATTTGGCAATTATACGCATAAATTGTACAGACCTGCCAGTAATGCGTTTGGGGGAAAGTTCTACGCTTAGATCGGGGGAGTGGGTGGTGGCCTTGGGAAGTCCTTTGGCTCTAAGTAACACTGTCACAGCTGGTGTTATCAGTTCAACCCAACGACCGTCACAAGAATTAGGCTTAAGAAATCAGGATATAAATTACTTGCAAACAGATGCGGCAATTACTTTTGGCAACTCCGGCGGCCCCTTAGTAAATTTAGATGGCGAGGCTATAGGTGTGAATTCAATGAAAGTAACTGCAGGCATCAGTTTTGCCATACCAATCGATTATGTTAAATTGTTTTTGAAAAACGTATTGGAACGCCGAAAACAGGGCAAGACGGGCAAACCAACACAACAAGCCAAACGCTATATGGGCATAACAATGTTAACGCTCACCAACGAAATTCTGAATGAATTGAAGAATCGCTCTCAAGTTCTGCCTTCTAATTTGAAGCATGGAGTTCTGGTGTGGAAAGTTATTATTGGCTCACCAGCTCATGTGTAAGTTTGTTGTACTGAGTACGATCTGCAATAGTTTTGTATATACATATTTCTTTCTGCTTTTTAGTGGAGGCTTAAGTCCTGGCGATATTGTTACCCATATAAACAAAAAAGAAATCAAAACTTCCGACGATGTTTACGAAGCACTGTCTGATAACTCCAAGACTTTAAATATCACCATATTTCGGGGAGCAAAACAACTAACTTTAAATATTACCCCAGAAGACCCTTAAATAATACCTATAATTATCATATTTCGGCTAACATTTCATTCATCTCTTGTGTTTCTCATTTTGTTTTTGCAGTTCTAATTTTAAATGCACTGCCAAATACACTGTTACTGTTGTTTCAAGACTTATTTGTGATAGTAAAAAACAGTTTTGTTGCATTCGTTTTGTTTGTAAGGCATTTGATATGAATTCATAACGAAAATTATATGATAAAATCAACTTTAAGAAATATAAAAAGGCCGACCGAAACCAAAGTTTGAGCAAATCTATAAGGATGGAACGAAATGAAAATATTTTTAAATAAAAAACCTTGAAAAGAAGCAATTTATTATTCCTAGATATCTCGGAAAAGATCTAAAATACGTTATAATAAACTTTTGATATATTATTTTTATGAACAAGGCCGTAAATATATACAGCCCAATCATGAATATTCTCAAGGAATTTTATACCTAAGGAAAATACGTTTCTCGAGAAAAAATTCCTCCAATCACAAATTACATGAGAAACGAAAAAATAAAAGTTGGTAATATCGAAATTTTTTATAGGAAAAAACAAAAAACATGTTTTTAAAATACCTATTTTTTCCTCCGCCGACTATTTTCCCCCTTCGATGTGGCTAAAACAGGGAAGGTTAAAAAAAAAATTTCCTAAGGAATTTATGAACATAATGAGAGGAATGGGAAAAGAGAAAAAAACTCTCACGGAATTATCATTCATGATTGGGCTGATTGACTACTCTAAAACGTGAACAAGTGATGTTTGATGGCTCTAAAATGTGAATTTTGTTTCTAATGATTTTTATATTTTCTTAAGTTAGTTCTGTAGTTTTTATAAATTTTGGGAATAGCGGTATTTTAATTTCTTTACAGCTTAGTGACAAAAACATCTTTTAAAAATGTAGGTATACACACCTACTTACATACATATGCACACATATGTATGTGTGCATATGTTTTTATGTGGTGATTGTGGTGGAAACATCTCTACGGGTCTGAGTACAAATAAAGTGTACATAGAAACAAGTGAATTTAAACTCAGTTTCATGCCTGCCAAGAAACCAAAAGTGTTAACTCTTCAAGAAAAGTGTGATATTATTGAACATTTAAGGAAAGGTGCGTCAGTAAAGGGGTTGCCAAAAAAGTACAATATAGATATAGTACAGTGTAGCTTTTTTTGATTGCTAGTTCGCAACAAATTTTCCACTTTTTCATAGATTTACATCAACTGAAATGAAGTATTGCAGTAAATTTATTAAATAAAATTTGTTATATATGATTAAGCCTATTAAACGGTTCTGCATACTGACTTTCAACTTACTTTCATTTAAAAACATCCAATCTAAAACGTGCACAAAATCAAAAACGTGAACACCCTCGGTAAAAATTAGTTCACGTTTTCGCGAGTCTACTGTATATTCAGGGTTGTTGTAGAATCTGATTGCTATCAGAATTGAAATCGACACAGAATTAATTTTGGTGTCACAGAAGCAGATATTTCTCATTTTTGTTTTCGAATCAGAATTGTGTCCGAACTAGGTGTCACAGCATCTGTTTTTATCGTTCCTTAACAGAAATAATCTGATCACCTGACAGGTGGCAGATTTGTACATATGTATGTTTGTTTTAGGCTGGTAAATACAATTTGGCTCACAATGAAAGTAAATTTATTGTTTTTATTTATTAAACTAAATAAGCAAACATTTTCATTATTATTTTATCACCAATAGGGGAAAAGATAGGAATCAAACACAAAATGAGATAGATACAGCCAACTATAAAAGGAATTCTATATTTGGTGAAGAAATGTTTCCTACATCTTCCTTTTTCATTATCATCCATTGTTAGCTTCACCCTCACTGGGGGCACACATGCCTTTGCAAAATCTTTAGTACGTTGCTTAAGACAATTGACACCGTACTTTCGGGAGAGACAAACGGAACGAAACAGAATCATTTCCTACTGATTTTTGATATGATCCTTCGCAATGTCGCAGCTAGCTGAGCAATACTGGAAATGTTTGAAGGAGGCAAATGAGCTTTGACAATGTTCAACAGCATTTGAAAAGCCTCTTTGTTTAAACGGAATTGGCTAATAAATCTGTATATTTATTATAGCTAAAACATCTTTGGTATTCCTGTACATACTATATGTATACCAACGCTGTTTCCGGCAGCTCCAATGGGTTGGTGTCCCTTAAAATCTTCCGTTTCACTTCTTTCAATTATCTACACTCGCAAATCAAGAAAACTGTTTTGAAAATGTCAACCACTGTGCCAGAAATGATGGCTTGTGACTTGAATAAGCAAACAGTTGGTTTAATTCACAATGGAACTCATTTAAATTATTCGTTTTGCTGCCTTCAATACGAATTGCAGTACTTATCGCTTGTATGTATTTAAAAATTTGGACAACTTATTGTGTGTATGATATATTAAACACATTCGCCACAGCAATCTACCGACCGCCAGCTGTCAAAAATGAAATATACACTTTCTTTATAGCAGATTTACATTTACTCACATCTTTGAGATGTGTGTTGAAGATGTTGAAAATTGAAAAAAGCTGTTTACATTACATTTTCAACATCATTCATCTGTCAAATATTATTTCACGTGTTTGAGCAAACTAAAAAACATTACACACAATAAGTAAAAAACATTATTTTATTCTTTTTTACTAAAAATAAAAGTATTGCATTACTAATTTTATATTATGTTTAATTTAATTAAAATTTAATTACATTGTTTGTTCACGCTCATTGTAAAAATTTTTGACACTTGTATAATTTCTAGTGATGATATGAATTTTTATCATTTTTTTAACTTCTTTTTAGTGATGACATTAAAATAATCGAAAGATGTTGAATACAGCAAAATGAGAAATGTACATCTTGTAAAGATGTTGAGTTTTTTTCATAGAGAATTTGTATAGGAAGATGTTAACATCTTGCCAAAATTATGAAAGATGTAAGATGTGAGTAAGTGTAAAAAGCCTATTAGGCTAACAACTATTTTGACAACAGCAACATGGCTGCAGGACCGCCTATGTAGTAGGCTTTAGCAAAAGTAGAAATAACAAATAGTTAAATACACTCTCTTTTGTTCCGTTAATTTGCTTTACATTATCTTCTCTTAACAAATACCATATTTGTTTCTCTTATGAGAAAAATTCTCAATAAATATAGTATACTCTTTACAAATAAAATAAATCAAATTTGAGTACCTGGGGCAGAAAACAAAGCAAATATCAAAACATGTAAGCATTTTTAAAAACAAAACTAACATTAGCGGTACTCAGCGTTTGGTGCGTTTTTGGTTGCGACTGATTGCATTTGCGATTATATTGCAACTGATATTGAGCACCCTTTTTAACAACTTTGCAAATTTTATTGCATTCCAAATAACAGCTGATAAATTAGTATACAATTTTTAATTTTTCACGTTTTATTTTTTTGGTAATTGTTGTTAACTCCATCTCTACAATTTTTTGTTCGCTTTGTTTTAAAATTTCAGCTGTTCGAGTGTCAGTGTTGCAAACGCAATACTCATGCGAAAAAAGCAACACGTAATTAGCGGTGCGTAAATGCAAAAAGTGCAACCTTGTATATTTTGTTGTTGGGTTGCAAAGAAAAAGCGACGATTTCTTGCATTCGCACTTACGCAAGACATTTGCACCAAATAATGAACTGCGCTATTGTTTATATAAATTACGGGTATACTCTGCTATTTTTCATCAAACCAAATGTATTTACATACATACATATATAGTGCAATATAAGAATATCTTGTTGAAAAAATATTTTTTTCAATTTTAGGTGCAAATAAATACTAGTTGTAGCCACAAACAAACAAAAACTCATTAGCGGTTCTCACTCTTGATAGTTGCACATTTGGTTAAAGTAGCAGATTTGATTAACGTACTAATGTTTACATCACTGCAGCACGAACAAAATGTACTGAACTTTTATTTTCTACGCTGTGATTAAAAAATCAAACAAAAAGCTTTAGTAAACATTGTAAAAAAATTACTGGGAATCACAGATATTCTGTGCTGTGAATCGTTTTGCCGGCAAAACTTAATTTTGTGTTGAGAAAATAAAAAATATGGAAAAAACAAATAAAAATGTACTGGTGAAGAGAAAACGTGAAAAAAATTCACAACAAAAGGTGGACAGATAAAGAAATTCAGCAAGTTTTAGAATATTTGTTCATGTTCTTGCATGCAGACTTTGAGGTAAGAAAGTCACTCGAGCTTTGGGGTAAAAATCGTAGTGAATATAGCAGAGTTGTGACATATGTATGTACATTACTTTAGCGACATCTAGCAACCGTTTTCACAACTAATTAATATTTATTGGTAGGTGTCTCCGCTGACAACGGCGGAGACACCTACTTATTTATTTGTCGACAGATAACCAATACATATAAACAGCTCACACGCTTTCGTGACGATTTCTAGTATTTTTCACTACCAGCAAGCCGCGCTAAGGAACTTCGTTCCAAAAAGACTGCATTTACACTTTGTTTTATTTTTGATTTTATTAAGTTTTTCCCTTCTCCTGTAAAGTAATGGAAATTCGAGATACGATCTTTCTATATTAGTCCATCGATTTGTATTTTAAATACGTCTCATGAATGTATTTATATTTTGTATTTTAAATACTAAGCGATGGAGTATTTTGTATTTTGTATTTCAAAAATACTTGTGCTCTCAAAATACATTTTTCAAAATACATTTTGAATTTATGTTAAAAATACATATGTATATAATATTTATTTGATCTTTTTAATTATTTGAAATACTATTTTATACAGCTTCAGATCGTTTTTATATAAAAATTTTATTAACAATATTATTCAATATTTCGATAACAATTTGTTATCATCTTCAGGATTACAAATATTATCCTGAAGATGATAACAAATTGTTATCGAAATATTGAATAATATTGTTAATAAAATTTTTATATAAAAACGATCTGAAGCTGTATAAAATAGTTTTTCAAATTTATGTTAAAAAATATGCTCTAAAAATTATTCGATTCATACATCAACTAAAATCCGACAATTTTGCTACTGTTGTATTTCCAAAAAAATAGCAATACCACAATTTAATTACCAAAGTACCTGTGTAAAGGTAAAGGTTGAGAAAGTCGCCAAGCTGTCAGAAAGTTAAATAATGAAAAAATAAAATACAAAGAAAAACAGCGTTCGACATTTTAATCTAAAACAAGAGAAAAAATATCAATCCAATGATGACTTGGATAGACTATATATAGTTATATAGCATTTGGTGAAACGTCTTTTAATTGTCACTTTTTTCTTAATTTCGTTATATGTCTTTCAATAAAATATCGTTTTCTAATAAGAAATCATTGAGATTTTGTCGTTTTGTCGCTGGTTTTCTTTATTCGCCATCAAGAGATTGTTTGTCTGATATCCCTTTTTAAAAACTGGTGTTTATGAAAGAAAATACAAATTTTTTTGATTAAAAGTATTTTGTATTTTAAATACATATTTTTGTTATACTGTATTTTGTATTACAAATACTTGCTTTTGGAATGCAGTATTTTGTATTTTAAATACATGGAAAAAAAGTATTTGTATTTTGTATTTTAAATACACAACTTTCAAGTATTTTGTATTTTAAATACATCAGAGCATGTATTTTGCACAACACTGCTTGTGAGACACAATTTTGATATCGAAGTTTGGCCCAACATTCGACTAAAAATTGTACAGATATTTTATAGTTAAATATTTTTAACGCCGAGTTTATGGGTTGAATAATTTAGTGAATTGCTTGCTCTACAGGCACCCTGCATTATCAAATAAATAAAAACCCTACTGTGCTGGTAGCTCTTGTTGAGTGCGCCTAAAAGTAGACTTTGCATTAAAAAAAAGATGTGTATTCCTGCCCTGCAAATAATTTAGCTGTTTTCAATTCAGTTTCTTGCGGGCGCACTTAATGTTTTCGATGCTTCTTTAATCCACAAGTGAAACTAAACAAGTAAATATGAAGTAAATATGTTTTTACTTTTCATTCAACAAAGCTGAAAGAAATAGTCCACTTTTTACATAAATAACGATAAGGTAATTTCAATGTTGCAAATAAAAACAGATTGACCGTTTAACTTTCAGTGCTCTTGCAGAGCTTAAGAAAAAAGAAAACCAGCAACTCTTTAAATTGAATTGAAAAAAAAAAAAAAAAGAACATGAACAAAGTCTGTTTTAACAACATTTAAAAAGAAACTTGTAAGAATTATAAATATTGATAATTGGCGCTACCATCATTATCGGGGACTTAACCAAGTAAAACGACTAAAGTCAAATTTATTTTACCAACCAACATTAATTGAAATATCTGAGTTGGGCAAAACGTTAAGCCAACCGCAACACGAAAAATTTACATTTTATTTTGGTTTTATTGAATGAGTGAATGAACGAATGAATGAATGCATGCATGATAGAGTATGGAGGAACATGCAGTTTTGTGTTGCTTTTGGAAATTGGGTTTAACCAACAAAATACTGTTTGCTTATTTAATAAATTTTAATCAATATAGTGCGTTGTTTTTCTGCAACAGTGGGCGATTATAAATAAAGACACTTTTGTTAAAATTCAATTGGGTGTCTTCCTAAAATAATGTTTAACAAAAAATACAAAAAAAAAAAAAGAAACACTGAAGAAGTTTTCTGTTTTCTTTTATCTGCGGCTTTAAGCGAAGATGAAAATGTTGAAAAAGTGAAATTCTTTGTTCGATTATTGAATTTTTATGAAGCGATAAATTATTTTAAGCAAAAGACTTGACGCTTTTTTCTTCTTTAAATTTTTCAATTTTTTGCTGTTGCTGTTGTTGTACAATAATTTTCAGTTGCTTGTTGTCGTTGTTGCCAGTGATTGAATAAAAGGCAGAGAACATAAAAATAAAGTTGTAAAATTAATTTATTAAGATATAAATGTAAGTGGGGCTTAAACTTACACCAAAGTTTTGGCTACTTTTTGAAGCTCATGCTAATGCGGTTTCGTTTGCTTTGGAATTTATATCAAATACATATGTGCCATCTTAATTAGATGACATGGCAAAGCTCTATATAGCGGCATGAAGAGCAGCAAACATTTTCTAAGACTACTGCTTTATGTGTCTGATCAAAAATAGTTAAAAATTAGGCGGAATGATGTAATTTCTAAAACTGTTTTATTTCGATTTATTTGGATCATGCGTTTTAGTTTAGAGACCTTAGGTTCAAGATTGCTTGTTACAACAATTTGTGTGGCCTTTTAGTTAATCTGTGGAAAACGCTTTTTCATCGCACAGAAATTACTTTGTGAATGAGTAGTAAAACTGGGAAGTATTTGCGATTTTTTATTGGAACGAAGTTCCTTTACGCGGCTTGCTGGTAGCGCAAATTAGTAGAAATCGTCACGAAAGCGTGTGAGCTAGCTGTTTATATGCATTGGTGTATCTGTCGATAAGCAATTGTGTATGATGGGCGGTGTCTCCGCTGACAGCAGCGTAGACACCTACCAATAAATATTAATTAGTTGTGAAAACGGACACTATCAGCTGCTAGATGTCGCTAAAGTAAAGTATGTCACAACAAAAAACAGCAATATTGAAAAACTAACCAACAGTTGCTTTTCTTCGTTTTGTAGCAGATTGACAAAAAAAAAAAATACTGCATGTGTCAAAAGCAAAAAAAATGAAACGTTCCAAAAATATAAAATTTAAAAACTTCAAAATCAACACAAAATAAAACATACAGATTTCACCTTGTATTACATTCGAAGATGAAGAAAAAACATAAGGAACTTCGTTCTTAACGGGGGTCCCCCACCGCATTTCTTTTGTTTTTGTGAATTTTTACTCGTAGTAAACAAAAACTAAACATTTGTTTTCACTTATTTCTCAATAACTCCAGCAAAACTGAAACCGTTCAACTCGATAATTTTACTAGTACTCAAAATTAATGAGGAAAATAAATTTAAGTGAACTGTTCGCATTCTCAGTGAAAACAAATTGTTTTGGGTTCCTCCAGGACGTTGTTTTATTCGAACGATGGCAAATTGAAAAGACATAACTGTTTTCATACGAAATCCGATTCCTCTATATCGATCATGTTGTCAGCACTGCGAACACAAACGTCAAATCAAGCACTTGTTGTTTTGCTACCAAATGGGTGTTTTTATAGAAAGAATTTTATATTTAACTTAATTATTTGTTTGCTTTAAGAGCCAATTGAAATGTATTTATTTAGGTCTAAAAATGAACCCTGTTGTGGCTATGCGATTCTGGGTCGTTGTGCGGCTGCAGTTTGGATTATTGAGGCATGCTGGTGTTTTCTTCCGGCCATCTTCAGTCGCTGCGTGGGCTTTTCTCCAATTACAGCCACTTGCACAACAATAGAAACTTACTCATGCCTCTGGTCCACATTCAAATCAATACATTTACTCGCCAAACTATGCAAAGCTGAGCCTTTGGATGTCTAGGCTCTTGAGCACATTTTTCCCACCCTAATGGAATTCACGCCTATGGCAATTATGGTGCTCGGATTTTAATAATTGCCCCTTTCGCAAATGCTGCACTACATCTAATCACACAAATTCACGTTTAACATCTCGCTTATAAGTTACACAAAATCATCCATAGAAATTTCATATTAATAAGTGAGGCTATTCGGTTCGGCGACGTTCCCAATATAGAACGTTAGGGTTTCTGAACGAATTCGCGTTCATAACCTAACAGAGATGCGTTTTCTTTTTGTAGGGAAATCGTAACAACCTTTTTAAAAAATATTTATTGTCTCCTTTAGCTGTCTATATGCCGACGACATTTCGTTGGTGCTAATCAACTCATCAGTAGACTTGAAAAATTCTTAAAAGTAAAAGGGTTGCAAAACGAAAAGAAATGTTTGCTGTGTTAAAGGTTTGTTTGAACATTTCTGATTCTCATTTTGTTCATGGGAATCATGGAATAAGTAGTTAAATTTCAAACAAACTTTTAAGAATTTTTCAAGTCTACTGATGAGTTGATAAGCATCGCCGAAATGTCGTCGGCATATTGACAGCTGAAGGAGACAGCAAATATTTTTTGAAAAGGTTCATTTTTGGACCTAATTTAATTTATTTGTTAAAAAACTGGGAAATAAAACTAGAAACCACACATATTTTTCATTTTTATTTAGTTAATCTATTAAATAATTATGATGTGTATGCTTGCAGTTTTCCTCAACAGTTCACTTGTTCGCTGGATGGAAGAAAATCCTGAATTTGCCAAAGGAATACCAGTGTTCAGTGCATCAGAGTACTTCTTAAATGTCTATGGAAAAAAATACTTTTAAATTTTAAAACACCACAAAAACTATTTCCACACTTTCAAAATGTTTGTTTTATTATTTTGTAGTCATTTCTGTATGTATTTGCTTTGGTTTGTCAGATACAGCTGACCAGTTTTAAGAAGGATTGTATTTACACGAGAACAATTTAGTAGTTTTTGTCAATACTTTAACAAAAGCTCCACCAAAACTTTAATGTGCCGATCTGGTATGTATATAAAGTAAATGAAAAAATTTAATGACTTGAGCAAGCTGTCGAAATGAGGAATCCCAATTATTTCGAAATCCAGCGACTACATTTCGAGCGCTTACATTTTCTTGTGACATCGAGGAATCGGCAGTAAATTTTAAACCACATACAAGGTGGGCCAATAGAAATCACCCTGTTGGAAGATGCTCTTATTTTTGCAAATGGCAGCCAATGTCAAATCTTTGAATTAAACTTTACAGTATTTACAGAAAAGAGATGAACAGAGCTTCCGCTGATCTGCTGTCCCATTTCGGCTGCCTTTCAACTCTGCATTACCATGACAGTTGGACGAAGTCAGACAATTCAGCTATTGAGGCTACCTTATTAGTTCTATCATGAGTTAATGTTTGCGTGTTGTGAGTGATCGTAAGAAGAATGTCTATTTGTCTCTTTTCTTCTTGAGTAAGATAAAATATCCATGATACAACTCATGATACAACTAACAAGGTAACCTTTTCGCTACAATAAGAACAACTTCAATAAAAATAACATGCATTTTGTTTTTGTACAACTTATGCAAACTGTCAAAAAGACGCCACTTCTACATTTACATTTAGAGAGATGCACTGAGCTTATGCGGATTAGCTATCTCGTTTTGGCTGCCTTTCATCTCTGCAATCTCTTGACAACCTAAAGTAGTCAGATGATTAACGGTTTAGCTGACGAGGCTACCTTGTTAATTGTACTATGGATGCAACAGAGATGAAAAGCAGCCAAAACGAGACAGCAAATCAATGTAAGATCTATTCATCTCTCTTCTATAAATGTAGAAGCGGCGTCTTTTTGACAGCTTAGAACAGCTTGTACAAAAACAAAATGCATGTTATTTTTATTGAAGTTGTTCTTATTGTAGGGAAAAGTTTACCTTCATTAGTTGTATCATGAAAATATTTAAATTATTTTTAATTTCAATTAATGTTTAGTAGTTGCGATAAGCTGGAACAACAGCTTCTGTGAAGAAAAACTTCAATTGCCAATTTAGTGTATTTAAATAAAAATTACTCGAAAATGACGTAAAATTGTCACGTTAAATGTCACAGATCTCAACGTAAGAAAAAAAATTGTATTTGAGGCATGCAAATTTCGACTTTTGTGCTTTTTATGGAAGCCTAAGGAGAAGTGGTATGAGCTCGAAAAAAATATTGGTGGTTGATCATACATTTGACTGCTCTACGAACACCCTGGTTCCGATTAGTGTGATGGGTGGTAATCTTTTCCACCTAATTTTTTTTTTGTATGTTCTGGCGGCACTTGTTTTTTCTCATGCTAAAATCTATCGAAAAATTGATGGCATAATATAGACAAATTTTTGTCCCTACAAATTAAGCCATCCTAGTGACTTGCCAACAGTTATTGGGTTGCCGATTCGATTCCTGTCGAATGCTCTGAATGTTTTAAATTTTGTCAGCTCAAATGACAAACTATTACGTTGACATCACTACCTTAACTTAAGATCCCTCTCATGTAATTATTGTTTTCAAACAATTGGATTTTAATTTGCATTTTTAATGAACTTTAAATGCTGCTTCAAGTAGTATGTGTCTTAAGTCTTTTGTTTCCCACCATCTTCCGCCATTCGAAGTCAAACCTTAAAAAATGACTTATAATTTCGAGAGAAAATAAATTGAATATATCGCACACCCAGTTCAAAAGTGACTCAAATCAAAATTAAAAATTTTCAGAAATCGAAAAAACAAAACTCTGTGTGTTTGTTGCTTTCACTAGCTAGCATATTCGATCACGTGTGGTGGAGTCCGGTCCCTGGTTTCGTTTTAAATAAAATTAGTTAAGAACAAAAACAGGCCATTTAGTAAGAAATCCATACGGATAAAAAGTTTGTTTTTTAATTTTCATAAACAAAAGCTGCCAGTTTTGAGTTGTGTCACTTTTCTGCTGGGTGTGCGTTGTATTCAATTTATTTTCACTTGATATTATTTTTATTACTCTTTTATTATAAAATAATTTTGTAATTATTTTGTTGCGCTTTACTTTTATATCCTGCCCAGTTAATCATGTTCAATCTCGTTTTTTTTCCAAACAAAAATCTCTACCACTTTATTTTCACTTATAAAAAAAAAAACACTTAATTATAATTGGTCTTTTGTATTGATTTTTACTTGTTTTGTTTTTTGTACCATACTTTCGCAAACTTTAGTTTTCACTACGTACTTTGGGTTGTACCTACTTTGCTTTTATTTGTTTGCCTTTAAGAGCTTTCGATATGAAAAATTCCCTTTCATATTAAATAATCAAGCAACCAGCCCATCGTATTATTTAGTAATTGAGTTATTTTCTGTAAGAGTTTTAGCATTTTTTTTCTCCTGCCAATTTATTTATTTTTTACATGATTTATTGTTTGCATATTTATAACTGACAATTTGATGTTAATGATATTTGATGGTGGGACCGCTTTTGTTTGGTTTTCGCTTTTAAACAATTTTATATTTGTAGTTTTTATTTTGTTTTGGTTTTGGGCTTATGCTGTTGTTAAAAGTTTAATGGCATTACTGCTGACTGAATGACACATTAACCTTATTATGTCAAAAGTTTCAAATTATAGGATGATGATTGAAACGTATTTATTTTCTTACTCGTAGTCTTTAAATTTATGAAATAATTGCTTTAAATAATAAACTATCCACAGGCAATAAAGTTGCAAGCAGTTTTGAAAAATAATTTTTTTTTTTTAAGTACAACTTAAGGGTCTAAAAACTGTGGAGTACTGGCAAAAATTGTACTGCAAGCAGCTTGATTCTATTTAACACACAGCATGTGGCTGCTTGACATTTTAATTTTTGCAAAGTAATTTGTTTAAATTTGGTAATTAATGTAATTGATAGTTATTGCAATTTTTTTTTTGATAAAAAGAAAACCAAATAAATCACACCCATAAAACAAAATTACATGTTCGATATTAACATGATGCTTAACTTAAGGCTTTGTTTTAGTTCTTACGTCAATGAAAACAAAATAAGAATTCACTGAATACCGAGTCATGTAGGAATTTATGGTAACGAGAAAGCATACCTAGCTGCTACATATGCATCTTAAGCTCCTGCAACAATGGACATAATTGAAAAAAAAACCATATCCAGTGCTATACTGGTCATTTAATCGCGTAAAAAAAAAATAAACAAACTATAATTAAACACTAGCACTAATCCGGTATCAACCCGTAAAGGAACTCTCCTATTTAGCCCGCAATACTAAGCAACAAAAAATTAAGATTTTCTCCAGACTACGCTTTGGACACACCATCTTCTCGCATGAATATATCCTAAACAAAAATAGCCAACCGCCAACCTGTATAAGATGCAACTGCTCGTTAAAAGTCTAATACATCCTGGCAGAGTGTTCGACGTTCGCGTCACAAAGGCAAAAATTATTCGACACAAAGGCAAAAATTATTTTTTTTATTTCTTAGACATGTTGAGTTTAGGAAAATGTAAAAAATGTAAAATGCTGCCCAGTTTTATGTCTTTTTTTTGAATATTAAAAGCAAAAAAAAATAAATAAAGTCAAGTACGAGTCTGGCTCGCACTCTTAGGGTTCCGTACGTATGTATGTGTAATGTATGTATGGAATGGCGTATGTGAATACATATGTATATTTCATAAATTTCATCTCCCTGTTTTTACAGCTACTTTATGTTGTATGTGGACAACTAGTAATTTTCCACTTGTTGTTGTAATTTGCTGTTGTAAGGCATCTGGGAATACATACACTGTGCGAATTTCGGCTCTCTATCTCTTACGGTTCGAGAGTTATAGATATTACTCTATGTTGTAAAGGGACACCTGGTAGTTTTCGACTTGTTGTTGTTTTTAGCATTTGTTGTTGTAGCGCATATGTAAATACATACATTGTGCGAATTTCAGCTCTCTGTATTTTACAGTTTAGCAGCTACGGCTAATTGTTACTTTAGGTTGTATGGGGACACCTGGTATTTTTCAACTTGTTGTTGTCTTTAGCATTTGTTGTTGTAAATCATCTATAAATACATGCACTACGCAAATTTCAGCTTTCTATCTTTTACGGTTCGAGAGTTATAGCCAATTGAGACTTTTCGTTGTATGGGGACACCTGGTAGTTTTCGACTTGTTGTTGTTTTTAGTATTTGTTGTTGTAGCGGCAAGGTACAACAACATTCTGTGAAAATTTCAGCTCTCTAGCTCTTACCGTTTCGGAGAATGGACGCTGTGACGGACGGACGGACGTACTTGTCTCGGTAATAGGGTTCCGTTTCACTCTGATGAGTACGGAACCCTAAAAAGCGAATTTTGTATGAAAAATTTTTTTTTTCATTGATTTCTGAATACCATTATTCGAAATAAAATTTTATGACGCATCTTTTGATGTTCCATTCACTAAAATTTAAGAAGGGTCTTCCGAATTATGGGGCGTAACACTATAATTTAGGGGGCAAAATTAGCCACGCCCATCAAAACAAAAATCCTTACGTGATAGAGAAAAACTTAAAGCAGATTTGGGCTTAGAACACCAAAATACATGTATATAGTCTACATATTTTTATTCAAAACACAACCAAAAAGTGCTATTTTGTAGAACAGTGTAATTTTTATTAATCTTCAGTTCGATTTTTACTTCAAAAATTACCTCAAAATTGAGAAAGTTTTTTTTTTTGTGATAAGACTGGAGTGATCCACAATTTTAAAAAACAAAGTGATAAAAATGGAAAGTTGATTAATAAGATTAAATATAGACAGCCAGTAATGAAGAGCCCAGGTGGGGGGAAGGCTATGGGCTGCTGCTAAACAAAACAGTGTGCAATTAGTCAGGGTTACGGATCGAAATAAATTTGAGTGCTGATGAACGATGTGGTGATCGTGAAACAGCCATGGTATGTATGTAACCTAGGCAATAAGTCTTCAAGTTTATGTATCTTGTCTTCTTTAAAACTGTTGCCATTAATATTCGAGACCTTTAAGATTAACGAAATGATACCAGTGTTCATTTATTAAAATCAAAACTAAACAAATATTTGATAATCCCGTTTTCATATAGAGAAAACATTACAATCGTGTTTATAAAATTATTTTAGGAACAAGTTATTTGTTTCTGTTGCATTCTCTGACACTTATTTGGGTTTCTAATAAATATATTTTCCTTCTTAATGTTTCTGATCCTTTTGAGTGAATTGAGTTTGGTGAATTGAATTGAATTCAGTGAATTGTTAGTGCCGTCTTAGGTGGCGGTTTTCGGTATATAGTTGTGGGCGCTTTGTATTTTCCGAGTTTGACGGTTAGCAGCACCCAAATTGCTTTCCACCCAGTAGTGCAATTCACTTACATATTTACTGATAAATACAGCGTTAAGAATATTTAACTGTAGAACATCTGGTTCACTAATTCATTAGTGATATATGACCACAGTTACTGGTGCTAACTTAACAACTAGAATTTGATTGCGGTTTATTTTAACCATAAAATGTTAAAATATTCTAGTACAGTTACAAGCCAATGCTCGAGAGCTTGGTCTAGTCATTAGCAAATTGATGTGTCTTGACTATAGGTCGACTACTTAATTCAAAATTATTAGTGGTGAATTTGATTTGGCATTCTTTTCGACAAAGATGCCACTTAATTCTTGATTCAAAATTATGCTGAATATGACATTTAATGAATCACTAAATCTTTAGTGCAAATACCAAATGCGTATGTTTGGTTTAACGATTGCGTTATCTTTAAAAGTTACTGAATTGCACTACAGGTTATAATTAATTGTACACATGTTTTGAGCAAGAGCGCTTATCTACCTGAGCTCTATATTTGATCTAGTGATACATTTTTTTCAGATCTTGTGAATAATTTTTATAATTTTTTCCTGAAATATGAGATTTTTGAAAAAGCCTGCTACAGATATCGCTAGATAAATTTAAACTAAGCATTAATATCAACTTTATGGTCTAACTTTATGATTTACCATTGCTAATAATTTGATCAGGTTTGAGGTAAATTTTACCTCCTCAAACTTGAGACAGATTTTTTTTAGAGTGATCAACGTTTTTTAAGAAGTCCAGAAAAGTAAAGTTGAAGACTAGCTGCTGATGATAGTGGACTGCAAATAGAGAGCAAGTATTCAACTTTACTTTTCTTGTCTTCTTTAAAAATGTTGATCACTACAATTTTATAAAAAAAAAAATATATATTTTTCTCAATTTTGAAGAAGTGAAATCAAACGCAAACCTGATAAAATTATTAACAATTATAAATTTAAAATTGATGCATTCGACTTTATTACGCAACTAGCTTAATCCGGTTGGTTTGCTACACTTTTAAAGAGTTCAATAAAAGGTGTTCAGAAACACAGTGAAAATTGAATAATATTGGCAAAAAAAAGTTTGTCGAATTAATTTTTAAGTCTATTCTAAGTTGACTACTGTAATGCTGTAGAATATACAATATTTGTAGTTTGCCTATTTGGAGCATAAAATCATTGGGGTTTCCAGCACGGAAACATGCAACCTAAAGCTGTCCATGCGAAAAACATGAATTTGACAAATTTAAACCAAAAACTTGTTAAAATTGACATTGAGCCTTATTAATTGTCATTGTAAAGGCCCAAGCCTCTACAGCTCTTGAGGCTGCAGCTCATTAGTGCTGAGATGCTAAACGTGCAGCGTGTTGCTTTGAAGTTCTTGTGGCTCTTGAGGTTGAGGCCTCAGATTGTTTAATTGTAAGTCGCTTTTGGTGTTCTTCCAATGTTTCGTTTTCTTTCCGGAATTTATTTTAATGGCGAAAATTATCTGCAAGTGATTACGGAATTCTTTCTGCCAAACCTGCGAGCACTCTTTACACAAGTGGCTTCAACAGGATGCGGCGACTGCACATAGGCCAGAGCTTCGATAAGTTTGCTTCGGGAAAGTTGCTCTTCAAAACTGATGGGGCCATCCGAGGTTGCCCCATCAGACTCCCATGGTTTTTTTTTGATGTGGTTTATAATGAAGAGCCTCAATCATTTACGGATTTAAAGGAAAATATTCGTCGAGAAATCAACTCAATTGAACTCCACACCCAATTTTTGGAATACATCCTTTTAAGAACTGCCTCTAAAATTCCCCTGCTTATTTGTTTATTTCTGCTAAAAATCGAGATTTTCCGCTGCCAGTATTTTATGATTAAAGTTGCTATAAATTGTTGTTATTGTTGTTGCCATTAGCATTTACTTTAATACCACTTTTTTTTGCACTGCACATAATACAATTCAAGCAGACTCAATGGCGTCTTGTTCAAAATAAATAATTAACATTAATTTGATTGCAAAATATTAAAGATCTTTTCCTTTGTTTCGGGTCTCCTTCAGCTGTTTTATTCTTCGCTGGCGATGATATTAAACAATTCTGGTTCATCTGTATAATTATGTTTGTTTCTGTTTGCAATTCAGCATAGTTTTATTTAATATTTTACTGCTTGAGGTTTTACACAAAATATACATCTCAAATGACCTTGATAATATTTTTATTTTATTTTTTTTAACTTTCAACGAGACGTAAACATTAATTTGTTTGAGTTGCATTTTGATGACTAAAAATTATAGAGGGTTTTTTTCTGGCTGCAGTTTTCATTGGAAATAATGATGCCTAGCAAAAGAATATTCATTAAATGTTTTGCTTCAAGTTGTTCTCTATAAACACCCTACTGGCGGTACATAAATATTTATGGCATACTAGTGGCTCGCCCCAGCTCCGCACGGGTACTTACGTAAAATTTATCATACACTCGAAAACATTATTAAACGTTTTTAAAGAGGAGTTGATTATGAGCAAAGTATGATTATTCGCTTAATGAATGAATGAGTCCTTATATTTTACTAAGTAAACTTGGGAAAATTGGTTTTTCAAATAATATTTTATTAAAGTAATTATTTAAGATTTAGATCTTTGTTTTTAATAAAAAATAATTTGAAAGAATTTTAGATATTTATTTTCAATATTTCAAAATATTAACAGAAGACAGAGCTCTTACTGCTTACAAGGAAACATATTCCATTAGAGATTGCCATAAGGATAGAAGATGAATTAATAGTACCCACTCGAACGACGGTGAAATATCTCGGTATACGGCTGGACTCGAAACTCACGTATTCGAGCCAAATGCAGTATTCTACAACAAAGGCGGCAAAAATAATCGCTCAACTGAGCAGAATAATGGCAAATGTCGGAGGGCCACTACCCAGTAAGCGCAAACTCCTATTGGAAATAAATAATAGCATCTTACTCTATGGATGTGAAATATGGGCAGACACTCTCAAAGAAAAGAAAGAAGAAAAGAACAGCGAAGACCTTGTTGGCGGCACAACGAACAGCAGCACTGAGAGTCACATCATCCTATCGAACCGTATCAGGTCCAGCGGCTTAGTTGATAGCCGGTATGATCCCAATTGATTTACTTGCACAGGAGCGCAAACAAATTTATGAATTAAAGCAAAATAACGCTGAGCCATCGGCGATAGGCGACATAAGACAGAAAACTATTGAAGAATGGAAAGCACGATGGAACGCTTCAACATGTGGAAAATGGACTGTCAGGCAGACTGTCCCAAACATTGATAGATGGCTGAAAAGGAAAAGCGGAGATGTTAATTACTATGTTACCCAGATGCTATCAGGCCACGGGTATTTTATGAAATATTTACACCGAATGAAGAAATGTGAAACACCGTTCTGCTTATATGATAATGATGAAGTACTGGATGATGCTGAACACACCTTCTTCCTCTGCACACGCTCGGAAATAAAACGAGAAACGCTACAGTCACAAATCGGGCCGTTCACGGTGGAAAATATTGACAACAAATGATTTTCAATGGAAACAAGTACTCCGAGAGAAGAAAAAAGATATTGATGATGTCCATTCGAAGAGCTCAGCATCAGACTCATAGTGATATAATGCGGGGCCATGACGCAGGCAGATGAGACGGCGAGGCTTACAGCCAAAAAGGGAACCACGCTGAAGTAATGCATACCAGTTCCGGGGTGGACATCTCTTTCCCGAGGAAGACAAGGGGAGGCTTTTTGAGTCGGTAAACGCTGTAGCGGAGTCCGACACGCCACTGTGGTGGCGACCACAGTGCATGCATAAAGCATTTTTGCCTCCCTACCCAAAAAAAAAAAAAAAATATTTTAAAATATTTCAATATTTTAAAAAAACAAATTACTGAAAAAACTTCCTTAACAAACATTAAAAAAATTAATTTTTACCGCCTTAAAATGTATTAACAACATTCATGAACAACAAAAAAATATTAAAAATAAACAACAATACAAGTTAACATTAAAGTTTTATAAACAACAGTTTCTACAATTAAATAATAAATATCAATCTCAAAAGTTGCTCATAGACTAACATAAAGTATTAATTCAGGTCCAAAAATATACCTATCCATAAATGTTTCGGTTTTTTTCAGCTGACTATATGCCGACGACATGCTATCCGAAGGGGGATACACAGGAGTCAGAATCAAGATACTCTCCGACAGCCAGTCGGTACTCAAGGCCCTGAGTAGGTATACGTTCACATCCAGGACAATACTGGAATGTCACGACAGGCTAAATGAACTGGCCACTCACAATCAGATTACTCTGATGCCAGGTCATAAGGGGCACAAGGGTAACGAGTTGGCTGATACCTACTCAAAAAGGGGAGCCAATGGGGCTTTTATTGTACCCACTCCATGCTTTGGCTTTAATAAGCTCCTCCTCAGGGGGGAGCTCAGAAAATGGACAACATTCATCACAGGAAAACTGTGGAACGACACTAGAGGTCTGGAACACTCGAAGAAATTTCTTAGCTTTGATGCCCAGAGGACGGATCTCGCTCTAAAACTAAATAGAAAGAATCTAAGGACAATGTGTGGGGCGTTAACAAGACACTATACCTGCAGGAAGCATCTACACAGAATGGGACTATCCAATACGGCAACCTGCAGATTTAGCGGAGAAGAAGAGGAGACAATGGAACACTTGATTATTGAATGTGTGGCACTTGGCCACAGAAGACACAGGCTGTTGCAGGCCTATACATTGTGTTCACAGGACTTGCAAGGGCTTCCACAGAAGGAGCTAATACTGTTTCTTAATGTATTAAGCTAGTAAGGGAAAAGGGTTGCACAATAGATCATTCTTGGTCGCAGTGCAAAGGGCCATCCCGGACCAACGTAGTAATAATAATAATACAATGCCGACGACATTTCGTTGGTTTAGCACCAACTCATCAGTAGACTTGAAAAATTCTAAAAAGAATGTTTGAAATTTAACTACTTATTCCATAATTCCCACAAACAAAATGAGAATCAGAAATGTTCAAACAAACCTTTAACACAGCAAACATTTCTTTTCGTTTTTGCAACTCTTACTTTTAAGAATTTTTCAATTCTACTGATGAGTTGATTAGCACCAACGAAATGTCTTCAGCATATAGACAGCTGAAGGAGACAATAAATATATTTTAAAAGGTCCATTATTCCAGTCCATTTCACTTGGCTCTTAAAGCAAATAAACACTTAAGTTCATATTTGACTAACATCATGTTTATAAATGTTTTCCTTAAGATATCTAAAATTAATTATTTGACAGTTAGAATAAAGGAAAAATCATTATTTTTACCGATTGGGTTCCATAGATTTTTTAACATTTCAATTCAAATGAAGTAAAATCAAATGAAAAATTAAATGAAAAATAAGTAGGACTGGTTTTGAAATGAAGTTTCATTTATTTTAAAAAGTGTTTTCAGTTAATTTTACTGACAAAGTTTTCTGAGTGTACCTAGCCGCTGGCCACCCTGTTTTTGAACTATATTTTATTTTTAAAGTTTAACATCCCTCTGCTGCAACTTGATTATTAATCAGTCATTTACTATTTTTCTGCTAGTTATGAAATTTGTGTACTTATGAATTTTAAGAATTGTGTATTTATGTAGTTATGTATGTTATGTATCTATGAATGTTCTTGGGCTCAAACAAATGGTGCATTGCATTCGTTGCTGACTAAAGAACATGTGTTGTACATCAAACTTCATTGAGGAGGCATTAAAACTTCAACATAAACTTATTGGCTGCATTGTGTATTTTGAAAATAGTTCCATTTTAGTAGACAATCTGAAACAAAAGGTTTAAATGTGAATATAATTACAACGCATCGCATCGCATCGCATGTTGGCACACACACACACACATACACCTACTCGTGTACATACGTTTTTAAATGGCCTGCTGGGAGGTGTCTCCCTACAACAATGTTAATTTTGACAGATTGTCTGCTATTTAAGTTTAATGTTAAGGTAATTACATGCGCGTTAACATGGCTATGAAATATACTTCCTGGTTGTGCAAAAAAGTCATTGGTTTAAGGCATAAATATGAGCTTAATGCATATTAAATATTTTTGCAAATTATTGCACAGAAATCATTTATTAAATGTTTTTCGTTATGAAACAAATAACCTTGTACAAAAGAATTCCCTCAACTCTCGTCATCATGATTCGTTTGAAAATAAAAAAAAACATTGTTTTTCATCATGTTCTAGAATAAGTTTTTAATCTATCTTTTTTTGTTGCCATTACACTTATAAAATAATAGAAAATTGTGAAATTAAAGCTTGAAAAAATATTGCTATTTTTTATGAAATAATTGCAATGATATTTTGCCACTTGAGTAGAACTTGGAATTTTTTGTTTGTTTATTTCTCAAAGCCACCGCCAGATTTTAAGTTTAATTTTAATTTTCTCATGTTTGTAAACATGTTCTGTAACAAGTGAATGGGTTTAAGATGTTTTTCAGTTTTTTTTTTTCGTTTTGAAAACAAAAACTTCCATTGTTTGGCACATGATTAAATCTGTTTATTTGTTTGTTTAATTGCTGGTATTTAATCATATGGAATTCCTACAAAAATAACTCGTGTATAATTAGTTTAAAATAATGATTACTGTTTTATTGTGAAAGGAAAAATATATTTTGAATCATTGAATGGGAAATCAAAATCAAAGATGACGAAATTACAGAAATGAGTAAAATGTATTAATGCTGAAAAAAAAATTATAATAAATAAACGCGAGAGTTATAGGCGAAAATGGAAAATTTAATGACAGAATTTTACAAAAGATATGATTTTTGCGATAAAAAAAAAGTTCAAAAAATGTCACCGTGCCCAGTCACAGAGTACTGGTAAACAATTATATATACATGCATATGTACATTAAACTTCGTCCACTTTTCGTGTTTGAACAGACCGGTTTCATACCCATTGGGTGCCCCGTATTGCTCTAAACACATAGACGACAGCACGCAGCAATACGTCAAAAATAAAATGCATGTGTTTAAATGAAATCGATTATTTTGACGGCAGCAGAGCAGCACGACTGCACAACAGCATTTGCTGCTGCTGCCAACTTAGGCTATTTTCTATTTTGACTGGCAGCAAATAAGCAAATATAGTGTTGCCATTATCTATATAAATTGGACAAATTAGAACAAAAACTTATTTTTAATATTAAACACAAAAGAACATTGCAAAAATGCAATAAACAAATAAATGTATGTGTTTTTACAGTTTTTTTCGTGATATTATTACATTTTTCTTCAATTACTTCAATTTTATTCATTATGAAATAAAAAATGCGGCATCCCTTCGGTTTCTTGTACTATTCGTCTCATGGGCTTAATACACTTCAGCTGTAGTCTGGGCTATTTTAGCAATTGTTGTGATAAAATTCACTAAATTTTCTTCGCTCATTTTTTATATTTTTAAACTTTGAATAAAAACTTGAAATTGATTTACACATCAGCTGATTATTATGTTGTTGCTCAAAATAATTATGAAGTCGACTTCAGAGCAGCATTTAAAGTTGGCTGCACTGAAGTTGGCAGCATTTGAAGTCTGCTGTCGTCTATGTGTTTAGAGCATATGTCGGAAACAAAGTTTAAAATTCAAGAATTGTAATTCAAGAAGTGTAATTAACAATTAAATTAATGTTTGCAAATTATTAAACAAAATAATTTAAATTCTAGAATGTAGACCAATTTTATCTGCTGCAACACTATTGGATTAATGGTGGCAATTGAAGCTATGGTACTAAAGGTGGGATCATACGATTGCCACAATGCACCAATTTTTGTTATATTTTGTATGCCAATCGTGTGACAGCACAATTCATTGGCGCATGCGGCAACCAAAACGAATGTGGTTCCTATTTGTCCTAATCAAATGCAATCCTGATGTGACAACCGTGTGAACACTTGACATACAACTAATTACCAATAAAAATTCAAAAATGCACCAATATTTATTGTGTTCTCAGGCGGCAACCAAAGAAGACAATGCCCGCCAATAATATACATACATACATACATAATTTTTGTTTTTCAGTAAGTGAAATTCTATTCTTGTTACTATTATAATAATTGTAAAATTTTTGCATTTTCAACATGGATTTCGAAGAGTGCATTGTTATGGACGATTCCATTTGCAGTGAAATTGAATGCTGCCTCTTGGGGCAGCCACAGCAGACGCTTTTGAATAAAAAACGAAAGAAGCTAAGTGTAACTTCATCCTGGACCTACAGTGAAATTCATGAACTAATACAAACTGTAGAGATGCACCCATGTACTTGGGAATACTCTTGCCCGGACTACAAGGACCGGTATAAACGGGAAAGCGCATGGCGAGGAATCCACAAGATTTGTCAGGGTCATACGGTAGAAGACTGTAAAGCCAAATGGGCCAATATTAAAACTGCATTTCAAAATGTAAAAAAGAAAATAAAAACAAAGTCTGGTCAAGGGGCAGAAAACAGCCAGCTCGCACAACATTATAATAATAGACGAAACAATTTCTTTCTTTTTAAGGAACAAACCATATTTTTAACATTTAATTATTATTATTTTTTTTTTTTTGGAAAACAAAGTTTGTCATCAGCTACAACAGCTGTTTCTCAGAGTTGCCGTATAATATAACAATCATGTGACTATAATGCGGCAATTATTGGTACTAACACTGCATTTACACGATCAAGTTTTGCTATCAATTCTTTTTTCACATACTGCTTGTCAAAATTCAATAAAATTTAGAACTGTGACGTAGGCTGCACGCAATTTCATAACAATTCGTTTTCAAGATGCCGTCAAGAAGAAAATTAAAAATAGCTGCTTCATTAAAAGTACTATCAGAAATAAAGAAAATAAAAGAAGAAGAAAAAAACCAGAGGGCAGAAAGGAAATACTGGGGGAAGCCTTTATTAGCGAGAAGGTTGGTAAATATTTAAAAATTATAATGAATGTAGATATGCTCTATAAATTGCAGCACAACATTATATTTGTTGGTTTTGCACATAAACATTTTCATTTCTATTTTTAAGCTTGAATCTGTTTAATTTTATCACTTTTAATTGCAACTTTCAAACAAAACAAAAAAAATATTTGCAGACAGAACGAAAAAAAAAATTGTTGTCAGCTGTTTTCTTGATTGTGACTTGATGCTCTCTATGGAGAGCAAAAATTGTCATCAAGTTTGCATCAATTTTCAAAATTGTGAGTGTATTAGTAAAAGAGTGTGAATGTATTAAAACTTGAAAGGCAAAACTTGATCGTGTAACCCCCAAGTAAATTGTTTTGCGACAATAAAATTTCAGTAAAATGTGACAATCTTGTGATTGCAGAGAATTTGATTGGGACAAATTTTTTACTATATCCCAATTCAGCCCAATAAAAATTGTGTAAAATTGGTGCGTTTCGGCAATCGTGTGATCCCACCTTCACCAAGAAAAATGTTATTAATTCACAAGCGTTTGTGTATTATAACTAGTTGGTGTAACCAAGGCAGATTGATATCAGGTAGCCTTACAAGCCCAGCTGACTACTGCTTTTGGTCTGTATATCTGTCAAAATACACAACACTAACACACATACGCGAACAAACGGATGACAGTTATACAGTTTTTCTACCAACAAAATACATGCAGTGTTTGTTGTTGTTGTGTTTGTTGTAGTTATGCGATTACCTGGTATCAAGCTGCCTTGGGTGTAACAGTCAAGATTCGATTTGCAATAAATTCGGTTGTCACAATCAATCTGTTTTCTCTGTATGGTTACCACAATATTTAAGCTTTGGTCTGCACTAGAAATCCACTTTTAGTTTCCGTTGTTTTCATGTAATATTTCTCAGCCTACTGAACAAAAAAGCAAAAAAAAAAAAACAAAATTGACAAATTGCTGAACTAGTTTTGTTTTCCAGCTTAACAATGTACTATATGTATGTATATTTCCAAACAAATCGTTTACTGTTTCCCAAACGTACATCATGAACTCTTATTTATGCAGGTAAATAATTTCTAAGAACCGAATATTTTGGACATTGTATTGACAATTTGTTTAAAACAAACAGCTGCACGTGCTTTGAAATTGAGGTCTTTGGGTAAATATGTACTTAACTTGTTTACGCAGCCATCCAAACACACATATAAATTCATCACTGTTTGCCGCAAGTATTTAGACGTGAGCAAATGTGCTTTAGAAATATGAAAAATGTATTTATAAAGAGTTTCGATTGTTAGAACGTTATTTGAAAAACAAAAGAACACTCATTCACACAGGAGACAAGCTTGATATAATTTGTTTTGACAAACTTTCGAAAATAAATGTTTGTTTATACAAATGTATGTCATCTTTAAGACGGACTTGGAGAAAATTTTGTTCAAGGCACGTACACGGGAAACTGTCTCCTTAACTTAATAATGTGAATTGAAATGAATTTAAATTAGTGAACAGGGTGATTGCTCACAGAAAATTTGTAAAAAAAATCTATGTCACGTGGCTTAGAAGGTAGAAAAAAATCATCCTGCGATGATCTTTTCATTCCTGTGATCACAAATGTTAAATTTAAAAAATAGTTTTTCCTCTAATAATATCGTCAATTATCCTTTTTTTATCCACCTTTAAGAACTCGGGCTGTAATTGCTGAATTTACAAAGAAAATCTGACATTTTGCGACTTTTTACACTCAAAATTAAAACAACAACAAAATGCGTTAGCAACGAAGTTCCTTACGTTTTTTCTCATCTTTGAATGTAATACAAGGTGAAATCTGTATGTTTTATTTTGTGTTGTTTTTGAAATTTTTAAAATTTTCCGATTCTTTTAATTTTTGGAACTTTTTATTTTTTATTTTTGCTACATCCAGTGTCTTTTTGTCAATCTGCTACAAAACGAAGAAAAGTAACTGTTGGCCAATTTTTTTAACAATGCTGTTTTTTGTTGTGACATGCTTTACTTTAGCGACATCTAGCAGCTGATAGTGTCCGTTTTCACAACTAATTAATATTTATTGGTAGGTGTCTGCGCTGCTGTCAGCGGAGACTGAGATACCGCCCAATATGTGTCAAAAAGTGGTCGAAAATTACCTAAAAAGAATCAAGCTTGCATTGATTTCGCGTATGTAGTGTTTCACACATAATGTCAACGTTCATACTTTGTAATAAAAAAGAAGTATCATGAAAAAATATTTTATATGTGTTTTATGTACGTTTACTTTTGAGACTGCAAAAGGGATAACCCTATATATTGTGTAAAACACACGAACAGTCTGCAGTCGCTTCTCCAAAAACCTGCTCCAGAAAAGAAAAGGAAATTCCAAATAGGAAACTCTGCCTAGAATCTGAAATATTGATGATTTTTGTAGTTCGGTGATCATAATGCATCAAACAATATGCTTGTTTCAAAAACTCAGAAAATTTCTTTGCAATTGTTGCGTAGCGTCGTCACCTTTAAATTGATACCCAATTTGTTGATCTTCGACAACATGCGGCTTATGATTCACTATTCTGCTGAGTGCATTATTTACGCCCAAGTTTTTAAAGTTGATGTATTAAGCAAATCTCATTAATTTTTTAATAGATTTAGTTTGAACAAGAGAAAGTTTCTTTCTCTAAAAAAGAAAGAAATGTGTTAAGAAACTGCTGATTAGATGACATAAGCAAAAATAAAATACATGTTTGAATTAAAAAAGTTTATTTCTGAGATTAATTGGATTTTTTTGTTCAACAAAGATTAATTAATTTTTTGGACTTTTGTTGTTGAATCCAAATTGGAGAATAAAATCTGTTTAAAAATGAATAATTGGTTTTTTTATGTATTGAGTAGAATTGGGGCGAGAATAAAAGTAGCATTTGTTTTTAAATGAAACTTGTCTGAGTAATCAGTTGGATTCCTTATTAATAAATTATAAGGGGAACCTTCCCTGCCGGTCATATGACCGACATCGATGAAGAAGTACCCATTAAGGCTTAGGACAATGTTTCACGGGCTGCCAGTCATGCGACCGGCCCACTTCTCATAGTACAACGTTTTTTTATAATTTTCTTAAGGCCCATGTAAGAAGACGGATGGAACATCTGTACATGTAATTTTGCAGCCTTCTCTGATAGATGCGCTATATCGTCCATAGAACAGTTGAACATCTGAACTGTTCACATTAGTGTTACTAGTCATTGGCCATGACTGACCTGATAAGCCTGAAGGACATATTGCCCCTACTGATTGTTTACTAGTCAGCGTTGCACAGTGGGAAATTTTGAAACAAAATTTAAAAAATTCTGCAATTTCTAAACCGCCAAGCCGATTATAATAAAAATTCACGCACATCTTAAGGAAGTATTGTTGATCGTAAGTTTGGTGTTTAAACTTTATACACCCAAAGGGGGGCGGATTTTTAATTTCTGTGCAACATAATTTCTATAAACCAATGTGATCGCCATCGCTAGTTTAACTGGAATAGTATCATATATTGTAAAATATTTATTTATAACCAAATATACATCATACACCATGGATGTATATTTTACACACCAAGGATGACAGAAAGTTTTGTGAAAGGAAACATTTTTTACCAAGAGATGAAGTTTATCTTGGTGTTCACGTAAAAGAAAAAATGTCGCAGTGTAGAATTGATGTTGAAATTTATTATCAACTTGTAAATAATTCCATTGAATTCTATGTTGAGTTATGCTGTCAAATAAAGAAAAGATTTGACAAATAAAGAAACTTTGACATCCGTTATTTTAAATAAAAATACTTCTATAATACCATTGTTAAACATTTTTCCTAATTTGGTATCTGAAGAGAAGTACCAGGAAGTTGAAAACGAAGTAAGAGAAATGTGGATTTGAAATTTAAATAAAAGTTCAATCGATTTTAATATTTTTTTGTGGAAACAAATCAACTCAATCAAGTCATCAAATAATGAACCGACTTTTCCTGTCTTATGTGGCTTTATTAACGATTTAATGGTTTTGCAAAATTCATCTGTTAACGCTGAACGAATATTTTTAGTCAAATAAATTCAAATAAAACTATAATTAGAAATTCCTTGGGGACAAAAACAATTGAAGGGATTTTGTTTGCCAAGGCCTATTTTAAATATAACTCTTCAGAGTGTTTTAATGTAAACATTACAAAAAGTTTAATTTAAAGGCACAAAGCAATATATTTGTATGAATAATACATACTAATATAATTCGTACATTTTTTAAATTGTACTTGTTTTGTTATAGTAAAATGCATGTTGAATTGTTTTTTGTACAATATGAAAAATTTTATTAAATAAAATAAATTAATTTTGGGATTATTTGTACGTTTTTATAAATGATGTTTTTCTTTCCACAGTTTGACGTTTTGTGAAAAAATTTTCCTAACACCCCTGCCTGTAAGTCTTCAACTTTACTTTCTTGTGTTCCTTAAAAACGTTGATCACTCCAATTCTATCACAAAAAAATCTTTCAACAAGAAAGAGTGCTATATTCGGCTGAGCCGAATCTTAAATACCCTTCACAATGATATATTTACCATTCTGATTGATTTTTGGTGCCAAAAGTTGTTCTATTTGGCATATAGAACCGATTTCTTGCAAAATTGGGAAAACGCTCTGTCATGGGTATATATGGACCGATTTGAAAATTTTTCGAATTTTGGCTTTAAACATCCCATATGCACCATTCTGATCGATTTTTGGTACCAAAAGTTGTTTTATTTGGCTTTTCGAGCCGACTTCTTGAGAAATTGGGAGGAGTGTTATATGGGGTGCATATTATTTATTATTATTATTATTATTATTGCTAGGTCGGTCCAGAATGGCCCTTCGCACTGCGACCATGAATGATCTATTGTGCAACCCTTTTCTCTCACGAGTTTAATACATCAAGAAACAGTACTAGCTCCTTCTGTGGAAGCCCTTGCAAATCCTGTGAACCCAATGTATAGGCCTGCAACAGCCTGTATCTTCTGTGGCCAAGTGCCACACATTCAATAATCAAGTGTTCCATTGTCTCCTCTTCTTCTCCGCAAAATCTGCAGGTTGCCGTGCTGGATAGTCCCATTCTGTGTAGATGCTTCATGCAGGTATAGTGTCCTGTTAGCGCCCCACACAGTGTCCTTAGATTTCTTCTGTTTAATTTTAGAGCGAGGTCCGCCCTCTTGGCATCAAAGCTAAGAAATTTCTTCGAGTGTTCCAGACCCCTAGTGTCGTTCCACAGTTTTCCTGTGATGGATGCTGTCCATTTCCTGATCTCCCCCCTGAGGAGAAGCTTATTGAAGCCAAAGGATGAAGTGGGTCCAATAAAAGCCCCATTGGCTCCCCTTTTCGCATAGGTGCCAGCCAACTCGTGCATATGGGCCGATGTATAAAAATGTTCTAATTTTGCCTCTGAACAATCTACATGTACCATTCTGACAAATTTTTAGTGCAAAAAATTGTTTCGTTTGGTTTTCAGGGTCGACTTCTTGAGACAACGGGAGAAGCTATATCTCGAGTGTATATTGGCCGATGTCAAAAAATTTTCCAGTTTTGCTTGTGAATAGCCTATATGTACCATTCTGATTGGTTTTCGGTGCCAAAAGTTGTTTAATTTGGCTTATAAAACCGATTTCTTGAAAAATCTGGAGACGCTATGTCTCGGGTATATATAGACCGATTTCAAAAATTCTTCGATTTCTGGGATCTAATGGGCATTAAAAATGATATGGCTAACTTTCTAGGAAAAATTTTTTTTTTTCAAAAATCTCCTTAAAACCAGGTTTTTTTTATATATCTCGGCTATCCGTGAACCGATCTTACAGAATTTCTATAGCAAACCCACTACCGGGATTTAACACATTTCTATCTCAAACCGTTTTCTCAGAAACGGTATTTCAGCAACTACAGACGGACATCGCTGTTAATTTGATCCGGAATATATATACTATATGTGGTCTTAGATGGTTATTTAAATGCGCTGCACATGGAGTTACAAACTTATACATTTTTGTGAAGGGTATAAAAATGAACTTAATTATTTATTAGCTATAAGTTGAAATGGATTATTTTAGGTCTAACATTAATGTTTTCTGTTTATTGTTAGACCTAAACTAAAAAAACCTTTCTCAATTTTGGGAAAGCAAAAATCGAACTAGAAAGCCCGATAAAACTATTAACAATTATGTAAAATTCTAATTTTGAATATTACATTTTGCTCGTCTGATGAAATAGTTTTATGTCATTGTTGAAACGGTTTTATTCGTCTAATGTAAGTTGTTCATTAGAGCAATGACCAGTTTTATTTCAATTGTAATTAAGAAATTTCTAAATGTAATCAAACATTATTCATTAACTCAATGAAAACTTAATTAACCCCCGATTTTTGACTTGGGATTTAAATACAAAATTAGTAAATTTTCCTTAAAATTTAAATTGGATTTAAAATAGCTTTCTGTTTTTCAGTCTAAAATTATTTTAGGTAATTAATTGTAATAAAAGTACGGCAGCACAATGTAAGAGTCAAAAAATTATCGATAACTCAATAAAAAACAGCTGTTTAAACAAATTTGGAAGCAAGTGAAATTGTGAAAAATTTAGAAAATAATAAATTATTTTGTAAGAATTATTAAAATGAGTAGCAAAAGTGATAAAAGGACTTCCAATTTCATTGTCACAGAAGTTGATTACTTTCTGGAAATAATAAAAAATCAAATTATGAAACAAACAAAAAAAAAAACATGTGCAGTTTTCTTAATTTGCAGAACAAAACCAAACTGTCAAAATCATATGGCAGTACGAAAAACTTAAATCGATTTTAAATGGGCACGGCAGGTCGTTTAAGTTTGATTTAAATAGCAACTGTTTGACTCAATTTCGTATTTAAATCAAATTTAAATTGAAATGTCATTTAAAATCCAAGTCAAAAATTGGGGGTAACTCACTTTTAATGACAAGTTTTATTTGCCCCATGAGGTTTTCCTTCCAGTGTAAAAATCTACAATGTCAAGCAGCATCTTGTTAGCACGTCCGCCACAGCAAGTTTAGTATTTAATTAATAAAAAATAAAAAAAAAATAAAAAAAACCAAATATCTGCTGAAAAAACTAAGACCTAATAAGTTCATTAAAAACACACCTTCAGAGTTATAAACCTTGACCTTTAAAAAAAAAGTGAAAAATTGAAAAACAGCTGAGAGACCAACAAACAATTTATTTATGCAAATCTTGAAAAATCTATTAAATCTATTTATAGCTTAGCCATGAATAAGTATTTGCAGTTGATTTTATTCTTGTTTTCATTTATTTCTCGTTTTCTATTCATTTTCTAAAATACTGCAATTTATTTTCAATTGTCGGCACTTAACACGTACAAATGGAAGAGAAATAATAACGACTTGATGGCCATAATTCAGGCTCATTGTTAAAGCCGTAAATAAATAGAAGTTAGTAGAGTTTCGGTGCTGTAGCTAGAGCTTGGGTTGTGGGCTAAGAAAAAACACACACACACACACACACACACACACACACACACATTGAAGAGAAAAATGTTTAACCCACGCACTAAATGATTTTAATGCAATTGTTTCGTTTTAGTTTTAGCATTTTTGTTGTTGTTGTTGTTGTTTTCTATGAGCAAAAAGTACCAGTACTTTACAGCCAGATGACAAAAAATGATATTTATGCAACAATTTGAAATATATACAAAACTGTGACCACGAAAATCAACTTCAAATCTACGAGCACTACGAGTATAGTACATTTGTACGCTCCATTTTACATATATTTTCCTTTTTTATTGCCTGCCGAGATGGCTTCTGTTGCCAGTATTGTTGTTTGAGCTGCTTGCTTGGTATCGCTTTTAAGCCATTTATTTATTATGGCCATGTATTTAAAACCTTCTTATAAATAAGTATTGTTATTTGAAGAAAAGATAAGTCTCTTTTTTTTCTATTTTATTTAGCATTTGTGCTTTGTGGTAGAGTCTTGTAAATAAATGGGATTTTATTAAGACATAAAGACGATTTATCGCTTAAACTTTTATCAGCAGACGAAATGACAAAAACCTTAACATTCAATGATCGAATACTATTTTTAGGTGTATAAGTTGGTTTTGTGATGAAGCCTGATTGCTGAAAAGGAAAAAGGCAAAAAAAAAAATGTATTTGGAGTTTTTCTAATTTATTATTTTTAATATGTACCATATTAATATGAATGCATATTGGAAAGACATGCTAAAGGTGGTCCTTTTTAGGGTGAAACGGAGTGAAACGGAACTCGGTTCTGACATCGTTTGGGATTGATTTAAGCACGGAAGGATTGTATTTATTTTGAGTGTGAGGATTGATGCGATGTTCCTTAAGTCTATTTAATCCCAAATTTGTACCTGAAATATTCCGCTCTACTTTCTTAATTTAATAATAATTTTTAAATAATTTTGTCTAACTTAACTAATGCCAGTTCAGCCATCGTAGCAATTAAAAAACTTAAACAAAATTCTGTACTTATACAAACACACACAAGTGCTGGGTTCATATACTCTCAATAATTTCGTACTCATTTTAAACCTAACCAGGATTGATTCCTTTTAATAATCCCGATTGATCTTGTTTTAAGGACCCTTTTGTGTTATGCGTACTTAAATTTTCCAGACTACTTCGTACTAAAATCAAGTAGGAAAAACTTAAATTTAGAACGCGATTTTTCTTTCTGTGTAACTATGGCATTATTAATAGTTTTTACATTATACATTATTTATTATTATTTGAATTTGGATCCAAATCTACAAATAACAGCTGCAGCGGACTTTTGGAAATCTTACTTTTAATGTTGAAAACATTTCTTACTTGATGTCCCAATAGCAAGAGTTCTACTTTGATATCTTCAACTGGTGTTGAATGGTGTACTCCCTTTGTAACTATTCCATATGCCCTTTCCTGTTTCAGCTGATAAGTGTGATATGGCATGTTCTTAGAATCGAAATACTTTACAATTTTTCTGTATGAATTGATAGTTTTAATCATCATCCTTTCTCTCATAGACTTATAGCTAAACTCACTATATTTTTTTTTTTTTTTTTTTTTTTTTAGTATACAATTTTTATTTACAATCTATCCATTTAAGGATAATAAGCAAATTTGATATAATAACAACAGTAACATTTTTGGTGTTCTCCATTGAGAACAACAACCAACTTAATAAACATTATGGATAATATCAGTATTAAAAGTTTATCTATGTAACATAAACATTAATACTAACTAGTAGATTCGTATATACACATACATATATTTACAATTATATAATATATCAACAAGCAAGAAAAAAAAATAAGTAAATAAATAAAGATGAAAATAAATATAAACAGAAATATTTAGAAACATGAAAGATAATTCCGGAATGGCAAATCAAGAATGTGATGTCTTTTGAGTCTTCTGATTTCTTCTGTGTCATCAAGTAGAGCTATCGCTAATGGGTTTACATGCCGACTTAGTCTATCTAAATAGTTTTTAGCTATCCTTTTGATTTCGTCCATAACCCGAGGGATGGAAAGATCGTTATGAATTGTGTTATTTGACACAAACCATGGAGCGTTGATTATTGATCTTAGTGTTTTAGATTGATATCTTTGCAATATTTCTATGTTTGAGTTGCTAGATGTTCCCCACAACTGAATACCATAAGTCCAAACAGGTTTTAGTATGGTTTTATAGATTAATATTTTGTTATTCAAACTTAATTTAGAATTTGGTCCCAATAGCCAAAATATGAAATAGTTTTTAAAATTGATTTGGTCATCATACTTGTATCTTCAACCTTAAAGATAATTAAAGGCCGTGGTTTATTCTTTTCTTTCTCACTTGTGTTTTCATCTTCATCATCAACGTCCAGCAATAGAAACTGATTAGTTTTCGATGTACCTGGTTTACTTGATAAGTTCATTGTTTTCTGTAAGTGCATTTTCCGTCGTTTGATTGATTTATTATCAGGAACTTGCTGCCAAATACCTTCGCTTTCATCAGAATCTTCTTCACTGAATGTTGGCATGTTGTTGGTTTGTTAAGAATATTCAGGGAATATTTGTTTTTGAATGAACAATATTTAGAGACTGTTGGTTCTATTTATTGTTAGTATAGAAATTGTCTTTATAAGCAAATATTAAAATGATATTGATTCTTTTTTGCGGTTTCAAAAGTAAACGTAATGAAACGCATATATAATATTTTTTCAAATACGAACTTAATTATTTATTTGCTTTATTTTTTTATTTTGCTTTAGAGCCAATTGAAATGTATTAATTAAGGGCCAAAAATGAACCTTTTTAAAAAATATATTTACTGTCTTTTTCAGCTGTCTATATGCCGACGATATTTCGTTGGTGCTAATCAACTCATCAGCAGACTTGAAAAATTCTTAAAAGTTTGTTTGAAACTTAACTAGATACTTAAAAATATTAATTTTTGAACCTAATTAATAAAATATTTTATTCCATGATATTTATTTTTTATTATAAATTTGACCGTTGACATTATGTGTGAAACACTACATCATTTAAATGACTACCACGCGAAGTGTTGCAAGCATTGATTCTTTTGAGGTAATTTTCGACCACTTTTGGCCATAAGATGACGAATGTTGGTTTTTAAGTGCGTAAGAGTTAAAGGTTTATATGCGTAAACAATGCCCACAAAAAGAAGTCTAATGGTGTCAAATCGCATGATCTTGGTGACCAGTTGATATCGCCACGACAAGAAATTATGCGGCCAGGAAATGTCTCTTGCAATAAAGCCATATTCGATCGAGTTGTGTGGCATGTGGCACCGTCCTGTTGAAATCACACATTCTCCAAGTCGTATTCTTCAATAGCAGGCATCATATGACCATAACGCTCCGAATTGACGGTGACAGTCGTTCCATCGTTGTTTCGAAGTAGAAGGTTGGTTGTAACAGTAAATCTGTTTTTTCTGTGTGTGAATTAAATTCTCTTGGCGAATTTTTCCAATACTCTTATCAAATTGAAATAGATAACCAAATAAATGCTGTCTACTTGAAGAAATGTTTCTTTGAAATTCAAAGGTTTTAAGATGGCGATATGGAATATTCAGCCTGGTTTTAAAGAATTCAAAACACGTACGGTTGGGTTCGTGGAACCTTAAGATGATATAACACTTATAAATGATTCGGATGAAACTTAAAAGAGATTGATTTATTTCTTACAATCACACGCCCAGGCGTAAATTGGTTTTAATTCACAGAAAATACTACTTTACAATTTCATTCATGTATTTTGTTTTACATAAAACTTAATTTGTTACCGATATTGACTGAAATGCGGCGCGCCGCATCAACGTTCGTTACACATTCTTTTAACAAAACGGTCTGGTTTTGTCCATGTGTGTGTGTGTGTGTGTGTGTGTGTGTGTACATGCCACCCATTATTGCAATAATGAGCCATGAACAACACAGAAGAAGAAACTAAATTGAAAACAGAAATCAAAAAACGAAGAAAAAACAACTCATAAAAAGTTAAATCTTATGCAATTCTTGTAACTTTATGTAAAGTTTTAAAATGTTCACCGTTTTAGTTTTAAAGTTTTGGTTTTGATTTTTGTTCAGTTCGTTTCTTTTGGCCTTTTTCTCATTTTTTTTTTTTTTTTTTTTGTAATCTCTTCAAGGTTAACTGAAAGGAAAACAAATCACCTCGTAAATTTTGGTTAAAAATACATTAATAAACGTAATACCTGTGTGCCACAAAAGAAAAAGACAAAATTGAAAGATGTAAAGCAAATAAAAAAATAAAATAAAATTATATGTTCATTAAATGATTGCATTTTTTCTTTTTTGTTTGTGCATTTATTTCGTTCTCTCACAAAACTTTATGTACAGATTTTTTTTTATACAACTTTTTTCCGAGTTTGTTGCAGTTTTGTACTTTTGTTTGTTTGCATAAATACTATATTAAATTTTCGGAAGATACATTTTAAATTTATTACAATAAATAAATAATCAAGGAATGATTAACGATGCTGCACTTTATTTCTACCGAAAATTGAAAGTTGATAATGATTTAAAATTAATGTAAGCGAAAATATACATATGTTCCCTTTTGCGCATAGTATATGATGAAATAAATTCTCCTGTTACCTCACTGATTCGGTGATAATATTCCATTTCGAACTTAATTAATCATATGGAAGAAAAAAAGTTAAATAAAGTTTGTTCAACAAATTGCTTCAGCAAACTTTTCTTTAATGTTAAATTTATCACCGAAACTTAAAAGTGTATTATTTTAGGACTAAAATGTATTATTTCAGGTCTAAAACTAGACCTAACTCATTGATTTCGGGTTACGCGAAAGACCGTGCTTATGCAGATAAACCTTTAACTCTTAAGCACTTAAAAACCAACATCAAGTTATGGCTGAGATACTGCTTAATATGTGTCAAAAAGTGGTCGAAAATTACCTCAAAAAATCAATGCTTGCAACACTTGGCGTGCCAAGACTACTACAAACATAAATTTCTGGGGCAACTTTCGAAAATAATTTTTATTGCTAAACTTTTATTAATTAATTTAATAATTATCACTATAAATATACTTTATTTGTGTTCTTTATTCATATTTGCTGAAAAAAATATTCTAAATATTTTCTAATGTACAAAATCATTTAAAATTCACAATTATTATTCTACTGCAATCCTGAAAATTTGCATGTGCCGTGGAGTAGGCAACCGTGTTTACTAACTTGTCACTTTACTTTCAGTAAATGTAAAAAAATTACTTTCAGAAAAATTTTGCTGAAAGCTGAGTTGAAAGTTAGACAACTGTGAGTGTGTTAGTAGAAAAGTGTGAGTGTATTGCAACTTTCAGGCATTTACTTTCCCCGTCTAAATGCTACTCAATTATTATTCTATTTATAAATATTTCAAAAACCGCTCTTAGAGCCGAAAATTCAGAGATAGATAATCTTTATTATTAATAAAGTAATTCTGTAAATTACTCAATTGTGTAAATTACATCTCTAGCTTTAATTATATAGCAAATACATGTGCTGGTTGACTTCTATGCTATTGTTGCACAAGTATTATTTTGAAAAGCTTAAACAATATATGATAAACTGATTTAATGTTGTAAAGTTTAAATCGCATTCAGACACAACAAAAGTTTTGCTAAGCAATGTTTTTATTCTCACTGATTTTTTTTAAACATTAGTGTGTGAAATGTTATCGGCTTCGTATTGATTTCAAATAAAAAAGCTTAAATTTATTGCTTTCTTAATATAAACATCTCATGCTGTGAGATGTTAATATCCACTGCTATAGAATTTGTGGTCGCTTCGGTCAACAACACTGATACCCCAAGCAAATACATGTAACGGGTTTTTCAACAGGGACAGCGGTCAACGGCCATATTTCTTGTTGCTCTTTTGACATTTCTCTTCAGTAAGGTTTGCCATTTCATGATGGAAAGATATGCGAGCCAACAACGAGTCGAAAGTATTAAAATTTACTACCGAAATTCGGAGTCAGTGGCCTCAACATTCAATTATGAACTACGTCCAATTTATGATGAAGCTCATTTCTGCTTGAATGTTTATGTCAATAAACATAATATGCATTATTGTTCAGGCTACAATCCACACGTACTCCATGAGTCATCATTGCATCCCGAAAAAATTACGGTTTGGTGCTGTTGATGGTCCGGTGGCGTCATTCTGCCGTGATGATCATGACCGGCACGTTACTGTGAATGGGAATCGCTATGGCTCAATGATAACCGAATATTTTTGGCCTCAAATGGATGATATGGACTTGGAGGTCATGTAGTTCCAACAGGATGGCCACACAGCGAATGTTACTATCAATTTATTGTAAACCAAGTCTGGAGAATGCGTTATCTCACGAAATGGTTCAGTCAATTGGCCGCCTCGGCTTTGCGATTTGATGCTGTTAGACCATTTCCTGTGAGACTACGTCAAGTCTATGGTTTATGCCAACAAGCCAGCGACGATTGATGAACTTCGTACGAATATCGAACGTGGAATTGAAGCAGTATCGGCCAATTTATGCTTAAAAACTGTCCAAAATTGGGCTCAGCATGCGTGCCCGTGATGGCCATGCAAAAGAAATGGAGTTCCATACATAATGGCATCAGACGTGCTTTTATAGGAATAAATAATTTCATTGACATCCAAAGACATTTTTGTTTTATTTAAAAAAAAAACTTTTTCAGCGCTCTTATTGAAAAACCCTGTATATGTACATATGTATATGTTTTCTAACTTCCAAACGTTTGTATTTTTTATTGAACTAGCGCATCAAGAACTTTTTTCCATTACGAACTCTGTTATTTCTCTGAAATATGCCACTATTGAAAACATTCATTCATGAATAAAATCGAAGGACACTTCGTCTAATGGAGTGAAAAAAAAAGAGAAAAAGCTTAGAGCCAAAAAAGATCAAATGAAAGTGATACATATTGATATAAAATTAAAATAAATGCTTTAAATTTATTTGTGTGGCATGCAAATGTCTATTCTGCAGTTGTGGGAAAAGCATCAACAAGCGGTGTTGTTTAAATTTGACCCATTTTAAAGTGATGTTTTACATATTTATCTGCTTGTTGATCGCATTTCATAACATTGAATTGTAACAGTGAGTTTATGTTTGTGTCGTATTTTGTGTGGCTCATCCGTTCATATCGGTGAGACGAGAAATGCAGTTATTAGTGTTTGCATTAGCATTTCCTAAGCCAGTAATGGTATGGCCAAGGCATGATGAAATGAAACATTTGTTATTTATTAAACAAAAGTTGATTTTATACGTTAAGAAAAAAATGAAAATTTTGGCAGTTTCAAAGCTTTTCGTGTCTTGTTATTGGGGTTAAAATATTGTTAATTATAATAATATTAAGTAATATTAATTATAAACTCATAACAATATGTATGTATTAGAAAACATGTCTACTGCATAACACAGGCCAACACTCAATTAGCTTCTTTGAATTTATCAACTGATTCTAGTTAATTTGGATGCACTGAATTCAAATCTGTAATCAGTTTCTCGCTATCGGCTCTAGTTTTCATCATATAGCTTTTTTTATACCCTCCACTCATCACCTCCAATTATGACCGTCTGCCCGTCTGTCAGTTTTTTCAAAACATTTTTTTCATAAAAATTTCTTATTTACAGTTATGGCAGTGCCAAAAAAAAGCATTTTTTTCCGGAAAAAAAACTTTTTACCCAAAATTTTTTTTTACAAAATTTTTTTTATCAAAATTTTTTTCCTCAATATTTTTTGTTAACTGTTATAGTTATTGTCAAAAAAAATTCCCAAATTTTTTTGAGTATTTAAAAAGTAAAACTATTCCATGGGAATTAAAAAAAAACAAGTAAGAGTGCTATATTCGGCTGGGCCGAATCTTAAATACCCTTCACAATGGTACATACATTCTGATTGATTTTTGGTGCGAAAAGTTGTTTTATTTGGCTTTTAAAGCCGATTTCTTGAAATATCGGGAGACGCTATATCTGGGCCGATTTTTTCTGAATTTCAATATCAGATCTACTACCGGGATTTAACACAGGCTGCAAAACTTTTATTTAAGTAATTCTTAATATGCTCAAGTTCAGCCACTGGGTGACACCAATTCTTTTTAATATCAATGAAATAAAGAAAAGCAAAATGTATTTCTTAATTATTTATCAGTTAACGTTATAGTAAAATTTATTTAACAACAAATTGCATATAATTGCATTATTTTTGAATTATAATGCTAAACATTGCCATTAAGTGTGATTTTCTTTTCAATTTACTTACGTATGTGGGTACATGCATACGTATGTATGTATCTATAATAGAAAACTCTAAAATAAATTTTTTGTTATTGAATATTTTCAGTGTGTTCCATAAAACAATGTTTATATACATACATATATACATACATACATATTTACATTGCTTGCTTTTAAAAAATGATATTTTTCTTGTGCACGTTGTTGATGATCTATTGCGTATCATCATACACATGTATGTGTGTATGTACATATGTAAGTACGTAGGGATAAACAAAATGATTTTTTGTGTGAATGAATTTGAAGACGCAATTGTTTAAAAGAATTTCATTGCGTACCCTTTTTTCAACAATTCTTTATATCACTTTCATTTTCAAGCTCGTGTATACATATGTACATACATACACATTTTTACACCAAAGCAAAAAAATTGTTTATGCTAACCTACTTGCATGCATACATACATATGTATGTATGTATGTATGTATGTATGTATGTATGTATGTATGTATGTATGTATGTATGTATGTATGTATGTATGTATGTATGTATGTATGTATGTATGTATGTATGTATGTATGTATGTATGTATGTATGTATGTATGTATGTATGTATGTATGTATGTATGTATGTATGTATGTATGTATGTATGTATGTATGTATGTATGTATGTATGTATGTATGTATGTATGTATGTATGTATGTATGTATGTATGTATGTATGTATGTATGTATGTATGTATGTATGTATGTATGTATGTATGTATGTATGTATGTATGTATGTATGTATGTATGTATGTATGTATGTATGTATGTATGTATATATGTATGTATGTATGTATGTATGTATGTATGTTTTTTTTTTTTTTTAAATGAGGAAAAAATCATCGAAAGACCCCAGCACCTTAGCGCTGGGAGTGCGAGACTTTAACACGCTAAAACGACCTCATTTTTCACAACCCAATCCCTGTGGAACCACCGCAAAAGTATTTCCTCACAGGGGGGGCGGGGGAGGTAATACCTCCACTCATTACTGAATTCCTCTGCGAATTCTTTCTTGTCTGCGAAGTTCCAACAGAACCGATTTCACGAACTCACCGACATACTCCCAGTTGTCCAGCGAAGCTAACATTAAGGGAACAATGTTCTGCATATCCACTCTACTTCTCATAAGTTGCTCCAAGTTTGTCCTCTGGGGCTCAAATCGTGGACAAACAAAAAACACGTGCTCAGGATCCTCTATACAGACAATACAGTATGGACAATATGCTGAATCGTCTAGGCCAAAACGATGTAAATACGATCTAAAACAACCATGACCGCTAAACAACTGCGTTAAATAGAAATTCAGGAATCCATGTTTCCTGTTACACAAAACGTCAATATTTGGAATGAGCATATGCGTCCATCTTCCCTTTGTTGCCGTCGACCATCTAGCCTGCCACTCTGCGATACAACTTCCTTCCACGTTTTCTCTCTCTGAGGAGCTCTGTAATTCCGACAGGTATTTCGCTCTTCTTGCTAGTATGTCAATTGGCATCATAGCCGCAATAACAAAAATTGCCTCATCAGACACAGTCCTGTACGCACAACAGACACGAAGTGCACTAAGCCTGTAAACAGAGCTAATCATTTTGCAGTAGGTCTTACTTGTAGTTGACTCTGCCCATATCGGTGATGCGTACAGGATGATGTTTTTAACGACTCCCGAGAGCACCTTCCTTCTTAGATATTTCGGACCCCTTGTGTTTGGCATTATGCGGCACAATGCCGTGCATGTTTTCCCAGCCTTCATCTTAACATACTCCAGATGTTGTTTACAAGACAAACGATTGTCTATCACAACTCCCAAATACTTTAAACTTTCCTTTGTTCTGATTACACAGTTTCCAACAGTTAAGCTAATATGTTCTGCTACTTTACGACTCGTTACTAACAGAGCTTCGGTCTTATGTTCAGCCAATGACAGTCCCACTGAACTGAGCCATGTTCTGACCACCTCAATACCAGCTTCTGCGACTGTTTTAGCTTCCCCAATATTTTTTGCCACAACTGTCAACGCTATGTCATCGGCAAAGCCTATAATTTGCATTCTTTCTGGCAGATCCAATCTTAAGATACCATCATACATAACATTCCACAACAATGGTCCAAGTACTGAACCCTGTGGAACTCCTCCAGTGATATTGTACTCCTTAGTTCCTGTATTGGTCTCATAAATAAGAACTCTGTCTCGGAAATATTCCTTGATTATTTCCACAAGATAGTCTGGGCAATTGAGTCGCCTCAATGCTGTTACAATATACTCCCACCCAGCCGTATTAAAAGCGTTTTTGACATCCAAGGTTACAATCACACAGTACTCCTTGCTGCCATTTCTCCACACTTTGCCTTCAATTGCTTGTTTAGCTGTTTGTATCACCATCTTGATAGCGTCTATTGTCGACCTGCGTTTCCTAAAACCATACTGGGTATCCGACAGACCATCAGCAGCCTCAATGTGTTCACTCAATCTATTGTATATAATGCCTTCCAGCAGTTTCCCACAAGTATCTATCATGCATAGTGGTCTATATGATGATGGATCATCTAGAGGCTTGTTGTCCTTAGGTAAAAGAACAAGTTTCTGTCTTTTCCAAATCGACGGGAAAACTCCTTTCTGTAGGCAGGTATTAAATAACCGTATTAGCTGCCCGGAACAACAGTTAACTATCTCTTTTAGAATGACATTCGGAATTCCGTCAGGTCCAGGTGCTTTCTTATTCTCAAATCCTGAGACAACTAGTTGAACTTCCGATAAGGTAACTTCCGGAAAGATCAAGTTTCCAATGGAGTAACGTGTAGCCCATGTAGTTGGAGCATGCTGGGGAAAAAGATGGTTCACTATCCTATGAAGATCTATAGCGTCTGTCGGGATAGGTGCACTTAAACATTTAAGTTTCTTCGTAACAAGTTTGTACGCTAATCCAAAAGGGGTTTCTTACATACATACATACATACATACATACATGCATACATACATACATACATACATACATACATACATACATACATACATACATACATACATACATACATACATACATACATACATACATACATACATACATACATACATACATACATACATACATACATACATACATACATACATACATACATACATACATACATACATACATACAAAAGTTGTTTTATTTGGCTTTTAATGGCGACTTCTGGAGAAATCGTGTTGAGCGTTATCTGGGGTGCATATGGGCTGATGTCCAAAAATGTTCTACTTTTGCCTCTGAACAGCCTATATGTACTATTCCGACAAATTTTTAGTGCAAAAAACTGTTTCGTTTAGCTTCCAGGGCCGACTTCTTGAGATATCGGGAGGCGCTATATCTCGAACAAATATGGGCCGATGACAAAAAAAATTCCAGTTTTGCTTCCGACTAGCCTATATGTATCATTCTAATTGATTTTTGGTGCCAAAAGTTGTTTTATTTAGCTTATAGAGCCTATTTCTTGAAAAATCGGGAGATGCTATATCTCAGGTATATATAGACCGATTACAGACATTTTCAAATTTTGCTTTTAAACACCTTATATGTACCATTCTGATCGATTTTTGGTGCCAAAAGTTGTTTTATTTGGCTTTTAGAGCCGACTTCTTGAGAAAACTTGAGGCGCTATATCTCGAGTGTATATAGGCCAATGTCCAAAATGTTCCACGTTTGCCTCTAAATAGTCTATATGTACCATTCTGATTGATTTTTAGTGCCGAAAATTGCTTTATTTGGCTTAAAGAGCGGATTTCTTAAAAAATCGGGAGTCGCTATATCTCAGATATATATGAACCGATTTCAAAAATTTTCCAATTTTACTGTTAAACACCTTACATGTTCCATTCTAATCGATTTTTGATACCAAAAGTTGTTTTATTTGGCTTTTAGAGCCGACTTCTTGAGAAAACGGGAGGCGCTATATCTCGAGTGTATATGGGCCGATGTGGAAAAATTTTCTACTTTTGCCTCTAAATAGCCTATATATACCATTCTGATTGATCTTTGGTGCCAAAAGTTGTTTTATTTGGCTTATAAAGCCGATTTCTTTAAAAATCGGGAGACGCTATATCTCGGATATATATGGGCCGATTTTAAAAATTCCTTAATTTCTAGGATTTAATGGGCACTAAAAATAATATGGCTTAGTTTTTAAGAAAAAATTTTTTTTCAAAAATCTGAATAAAAAAATTTCAACAAATACCCCTCAAAACCCGGTTTTTTGAATATATCTCGGCTATCCGTGGACCTATCTTACTGAATTTCAATAGCAGACCCACTACCGAGGTTTAACACGTTTTAGCGAAAGAATGAGGTTTCTATCTCAAACCGTTTTCTCAGAAACGGTATTTCAACGACTACAGACGGACAGACGGACAGACGGACATCGCTCAATCGTAATCGCTATTGATGCTGATCCAGATGGATATTTCAATGCGTTACAAACGGAATCACAAACTTATATATACCCTTACACATTTATGTGAAGGGTATAATAAAAAGAAGTAAAACTGTTTCATGCAGATTTATTAAAATAAAAAAAAATTCTCACGAAGCATTAAAAATATAATATAAATATAATTCTAGTTACAGGATTTAAAGCTTCTTTCAAGAGACAATCTGGAATGAACAGCCGGATTAGAGTCTCTTTGCAAGTTCCCACCTTCCCTGGTAGCGATTCTCCATAATTTTTATATCTTGGTGAAAGTTTTCTCCTTGTTCTATATAATAATATTTTCGGAAACTGCTTGTACCGAATTTTATATACCCCCCACTGAATGAGTTACTAAGTTAAATTAACCGAATTCATCAAAAAAGCACACATTTCTTTTTGTTTGGCTATAACTATAAAAGTAAAAAAAAAATTTTTATGAAAAAAATTTTTGCTAATGTCTCGATGCGTATGGGCGCAGAATCCGAGCGCAGTGTTGTTGGACCCCAAGGTAACATCGGTAACAAGGACTATTAGCGATATCCGCTAAGAATCTGGGTCTGGGCTTATAGGGGACAAGGGCTGCACAATAGATCTTGTTGGTCGGGGTGCACAATGGCAATAATAAAAATAAAAACAATAATAAGACCCTAGAGGTCTTATAAATATATTTACGCCTCCCCTTAACCATCATGATATGTTAAATATTCAGTTTCAATACCCATTTCCTAAAATAGTCCCCCAGAACAACCAAATATAGATTCAGCCTCTCATTTACATTCCTTGCAAAACCAGCCGATGAAGCAATCAGAATAACATTCGCATATATCAAAAGAAAATCATCCAGAGAAGGCTGAGGTGCATACACTCAGAAAACTTTGGCAGTAAAATTAACCGAAAACACGCTTTAAAATAAATGAAACTGCATTTAAAAGCCGTGCTAATTATTTTTTAAATTTAAATTTACTTATAACTTGATTTGACTTTAAATGTTAAAAAATCTACAGAACCCAATCGGTAAAAATAATGATTTTTCCTTTACTCTAACTGTCAAATAATTCATACGTACTCAACTTGTAAAAAGTTTTTTATTTTTTCTTAGCCGGTGATTTTATTTAATTATAGTTTTCTATCTGTATGATCTTCTTTTTCAATTCGCTAATTTAATTTTTGTACTGCAAAGCCTCTGCTGAGATTTGAACCTGCAGCATCACGACTTGAAAGCACCGGACAGATCTACTCAGCCGTCGCAACAATCAGAGCAAATTCAACAACAAACAATTTTAATAAAGAGTATATATGCTACTAATGTATGTAGAAACCAAATGGTAAATATTTATATACATACTAGGAGCTTGGTTCCTTCATAAATGTGTAACATAAGTTACTACTGTCATTATTAACAGTGACCGAAAATCCGTATTTATCTGTAGTTCGTTTTTTAAGCAACTGTACAAATCAGTTAAAATTAAAATTTCAGTCATTTTTAAACGTTTTGTGATTTAAAAATAACTACACTGATTTCTTCTAGAATAAACTACGGTCAGTTACTGCAAAAATATTCTGAGTGTACAACATGAACATGTTGTAGGCAGAGATAGGCCTACAACATGTAGGCTAGCACCGGAAAGGCACTTAGCAGATGGAATCTGCCCTGTACTGAACTGTATTTGTTGGAATTTGTTAATTGCTTCTGATTAAGGGCCTGATGTTTTCTATCAAGAACTTAATGCTATCACACTAGTACGATGAGTCCCATGTAGTATGGAGAATTGCAGCTTGGAACCATTGGATAGTTGAACTTCCTGAGCAAGAACTTGTGTTACGGTTTAAGATATCGTGTCAACTAAACTGCCACTCCAGTAATTGTTTCTCGGGTGGCGATTTATCTCTCGACTTCATCAAGTAGCAGGCAAGACTTGATCCTGCCCACTTCATTCACTTCATGTCTGTTGTATTTTAGTCCATTGTGCTTGAAAATGCAAAGATAACTAGTAATACAAATAATTTTCAATTTCAATTAATTCTATTTCATACAATTTTGGTTTTTGTTCATCTACTTACAGTTTAGCTCTAGTCCACATTTCCTCTCCAAACATGGATTGAAATAATAAATTTACCTTAATTTGGTTTTCGGTTATTTTCAATTGCCTGTAATTTTCTTTAACCAAATTATAATAATTATGCGGAAACTAAACATTAAAATGAATTTAGGAAAAACAAAATTATTGCAATTCGCTCTTAACAATTGTATTGTTTTGCGCTAAAGATTTGTATTTTCTTTCGTATATTTTATTGTTGAAACTTTAGCTGGCAGCCAAATGTTGTCAATTCAATTTGCAACATTACAAATGTGTGTGCAATTGATTTTTGTTGTTGTTGTTGTTGTTGTTGTATCAACTCCTTGACTCACTACTGCCAAAAGTAGTAAAGCATGGTTGAGAAAAAAAACGAAATAAAATAAAGTTAAACTAATCATGAATTAACTTGGTAAATCAGCATTAAATCGTAGATTAAGTAACATATTGTGGGTGCAAAATGCCAAGAGGATAATTGCAACAAACCAACTGCCACTACCACTACCACCACCACCACCAACACCACATCATCGCAGGCACCAGCATCACAAACCGTCATTTTCGGCAACAACAGCCGCAAACAGTTGATTAAATAAAAATTTGTTTGATTTAACAATCAAAACGTCTGTTCGTTACCTGCATTTAAAAGTTGCGAAAATGAATTCCGAATTAAATTGTGCTCAAAAGAAAATTGAAATTTTTGATTTGTACGAGTGTTGTTGTTGTTTTTTTATTTTTGGCATAATTACTCAATTAAATGGGTTACAGTCAGAGGAGTCAGAGGAGGTGGTAGGAAAATGAAAGTTTTACGTGACAAATATTTGACTTGCATGAGCAAAAAGAGGTGGTTATAAATTATGCGCAACCAATTTAAAGTGTATTTTGATTACACGTCTAGTGCACAAATGAACATGTGTGTGCTTATTTTGATCATCAAATGTGCCCAAGTTTTAAAAGCGTAACTATGATTTCCATGGTTTTGCGGTTTTATATGTCATTATGACTTTAAATAAAACCTACAGTTTTCGGATTAAATGCATACATTTGGTGGAACAGTTTTTTTTTTTTGGTATTAGAGTGACCATATTCAAGTTAGAGAAGAGTGTAAAAGTGAGAAATTTTGCAATTTACTGCTGCGCTGGTTCAAGAGTAACTGCCTGTTTCTCAATGTCGAAGTAGTGCGATTGTTTGCTTTCTAAGCGAAAGAACGATGACTCGATCGACAAGTCGAAAAGCCGTAAGTGTATTCATACAAAATCTGATTCCTATATATCTATCATGTCGTCAGCACTGCGAACACAAGCAAGCACTTGCTGTTTTGCTGTCGAGTGGGTGTTTTTATAGAAAATATTTTATAAAACTAGAAACCCCATATATTTTTCATTTTTATTTTATTTAGTTAATCTACTAAACAATTATTATCATCTGTATGAATGTCGTTTTCCTAAACAGTTTACTTGTTCGCTGGATGGAAGAAAATCCTGAATTTGACACAGGAATACCAGTGTTCAGTGACAAAAGTACTTATGTCTATGCAAAAAACAAAAATACTTCTAAGTTTTAAAACACCACATAAACTAAAGGGTTATAAATTTTGCACTTTCAAAATTACACACAAAAATAAAACACATAAAAAATTTTTTTTCATGATATTTCATTTTTAATATAAAGTTTGACCGTTGAGATTATGTGTGAAACAGTACAGCGTTTAAATGACCACCACGCGAAGTATTGCAAGCATTGATTCTTTTGAGGTAACTTTCGGCCACTTTTTGACACATATTGGGCGGTATCTCAGCCATAACTTGACGAATGTTGGTTTTTAAGTGCTCCTGAGTTAAAGGTTTATCTGCATAAACACGGTCTTTAACATAGCCCCACAAAAAGAAGTCGAATGATGTCAAATCGCATGATTTTGGTGCCCAGTTGATATCGCCACGATGAGAAATTACGCGGCCAGGAAATGTCTCTTGCAATAAAGCCATATTCGCTCGAGTTGTGTGGCATGTGGCACTGTCTTGTTGAAGCCACACATTCTAAAAGTCGTATTCTTCAATAGCAGGCAAAGAAAAAAAGTCGGTTATCATATGACCATAACGCTCTGAATTGATGGTGACAGTCGTTCCATCGTCGTTTTCGAAGAAGTAAGGTCCAATCACACCCGCGGACCAAAGAGGGCACCTAACATTGATTTGGATGTAATGGCCTCTCTTCAATTACTTGCGGTTTCTCAGAATCCCAAGTACCACAATTTTGTTTATTAATATACCCACCGAGTGCGAAATGTGCTTCATCGCTGAAGAAAAGTTTGTTCGAGAAATCGCCGTCCACTGCCTGTTGTTCAAGCAGCCATTCCACGTATCTACGACGTTGTGAATGGTCAGCTGGCTTCAGTTGTTGTGTAAGCTGGACTTTGTTTGGATGTGGGTGTATATCTAAATGCAAGATACGCCATAATGTGCTGTAAGAGAGTCCTGATTCCTGAAAACGACGAGGAAGCGACACATTTCGGTCTTCGGCAACACTCATTCATTGATAGTTGCTGTTGCGGCAATTCGCTTGAGCACCCAATTTACACCAGATTTTGAACACGCAAAATAAGAACCAGAAGTATAAAAAATTCAATTGTATATTTATTTGCAATGTAAAAATTCCTGTTCGTAAGATATTTATTATTAAAATAGACAATATATATGTACTTCCAAGTTAATACATACTTTTTAGTGTGTAAACTGACTGCGGAAAATAAGGAATATATAAAGTTAATTTAGTTCAATTAATACACGATATCTAAACAAATTATTTAGTTTTAGCTTCCAAAATCTCGAGTCACGGCCTTTTAACTTCGTAAAAAGGAAATTCCATGTGCTCGTTTTGATATTAGAGATATAATCTTTACAGCGGTTACTAGTTACTAAAATGTTCAAACCAGATACTCGATGAACTTAAACTGCAGTATCTGCTCGACAGTGGCGCTAACAGTTGCCATATTTTCAGCGTAACGATTGAAAGATGATGCCTAGGCCTTACAATATTTGTAACCGCTCCAGTCTCTTCAAATTTCTTCACAATTTTGCCGATTGCTTGCTTAGTTGGACGATTATGTAAACCATTATCTCCCCTTAAAGCACGATATGTGGCTGTGGCAGAATCTCCATTTTTGTAGTATGTTTTGATAATTTTTATGCGTTGTGTGATAGTTAAGCGACCCATTTTCGTCAATGTCAGACTTTCAACTGATAAGAAAAAAAATTGATTTAACAATTCAGTTTTACAGATGTCGAGTTGTATACTTCTGAAATCAACAAATGGATAACCCGTTATTTACACAATAACAATTTAGTAGTTCTTTTCAATACTGCAGTAAAAAAATCCAGCAAAACTTTAATTTACCGATCTGGCATCTCTGTGAAGTAAGTGACAAAAATTTTATGACGTAACCCCTTGCGAACGTTAGCTGTTGATATGGAAGAGCCCAAACCGATTCAAAATTGTGCGACTACATTTCGATAGCGTACATTTTCTTGCGACATTGAGGAACAGGCAATAAATTTATATGCAATAATTTGGAACAGAGCGCATAATACTTAAAAAACTATGGCAGTTCATTTGACAGTTAGATTGCTTGTGGATTTTATTTCCGCCCAGTAACAATTTCTATTCTTGGAGCTAGAATTTTGTCTTGCGAGATGATGAGAGAAAATAAGTTCTGTTGTATGGCTTGCTACGAAATTTTCAAAATATATCTTTGTAGCAAATAAAACGGTTTTACAAATTGAAAAGAATTTTGTATATTATTAAAATGACGAACGTGGGCTGTAGGCCGACTAGATAATTTTTGAAAATTATATAACACCCCCAAATTCCTGAAGAAGATATTCATTGTGAAATATCGAATTTAATAAACATTTATTAAAAAACAAGTGACCTTAAGGCTCCAACAATTAAAATACTAAACAATAAAAGTCGAAAAATTAGCATCAAGAATATATTATATTACACCCACAAAATTTTCTGCCTTTTGCGATATTGGTGACAAACAGCTTTTTAGACATGTAACCTTTTCACCAAATTCGAAGCTTACAACATTATTTTAAGTTTCTGTTTTGTGGGTTATGTGGTCATAGAGTGAAAATGGAACCCTATTGCTGAGACTTCGCTGAGCGTCTGTCTGCACGTCCATCCGTCATAGAGCCCCCATTCAATAAAACGAGAGCTGAAATTCTTACAGAACATGTAAAACAATGACAGATACTAGACCAGAAAAAGTTGGAAGCTAAAGGGTGCTCCCCTATAAGAGACTGTGAAAATTTGCTGTAACTTTCCAACCAACTATAAAAGATAGAAGAAATTTTTATAGAATATACAATTACATGGACTCTACAACATGAATTATAAAAAAATAAAAAATAAAAAACTATAGGGTGTCCCCCCTTACAAGAAACTGAAAATTAGCTGAAATCTGCTTAACATATGTAATTACCCTGCCTCCACAAAAATTACAAAAATTTTAAATTCAAGTGGAGTTTGAATTTTAAATTTAGCTCTTTAAATTAAATGAATGCGAATGGTGGCAACTGCGGCTGTCCTCTGTCATTTGAAACCATACCAATGGCCAGGCCAGCAAAAAGCCAATAACTATTGGCAGGGGCCAAATCAATCGCATTTGATATCGAATGAACTATCGAGCAAAAATAATGTAAAACAAAAGCAAAATAAGCAACAAACACACAGCATAAGTGACTGAATTCGTTCGATATCGAATGCGACGATTTGCCCCCAGGTTACACTATTTGTAGTTAAACTTATGGTCGGCTTATGACCCATTGCATTCAATGACTTACAAACAAATTGCATGAAAATGTTTTTGTCAGTCAGTAATTACTCATTCATCACTCAAAAGAAAAAAAAACAAGTAGAATTTCTCTTCCGCAAAGTATTACAAAATAAATTAAAAACTAAGCAAAACATGAGTTATTAAAAATATATATAAAAAAAAATTGTATATATATTTTTTGTGTTTGGGTGAGTGCGGTGTTTCTTGTAAATTACTATGTCGACACTGGGGAGCGGCTTTTATCCATTTCAGTGTTGTTTCATGCGAACAGAGTTTCTATTTCTTCTTCTGCTGCCAACACAAAAGATTTTATATTTTTCACATTATAGGTTTATTAATTTCATAGCTTAATGTTGCTGTTGTTGCATGTTTTATGTATTTTTGTTTATATTATAACAAAAACTTTTCTATGTTGCATGAACAGTTATGGTTGAATAAACCGAATTAAATGTTGTTTCATCCAAGGTATATTGAACTAAAAACATGTTGGCGCTTTTGAGACGTTTTAGAACGAAGTTTTTTCTTCGATTTGTAACCGACTGCACTTGTTGTTATAAGTTTTGGTCCACTATAATGTGGTCATCTGGTTTATAATTTTTATTTTTTCTGTATTAAGATTATCAGGCTCAAGTTCTTTCTATATTATTTTTGTGATTGATATTATATAAATAAGACAAAGAACACATCAAAGACATTTAGCAGGGTGGACAACTAGTTGTTTCGAAGCCGCCACACTTTCTCGTCAGCACCCGTCTTTGAATTCAGGGGCTCATGTTTCTAAAGCGACAACCATAATAATATAGAAATAACTTGAACCTCATAAGCTTAATACAGAAATAATTATATAAGAAAAAGTTCGAACAATAGAAATTAATTATTTTTATTTTTTAATTTTCTCTTAAAACTATTTTTTTTTTTTTTTTTTTTTTGGAAAGGAATGAACGAAATGCCCGGCATTCATTTTGGAATAATTAAACCAAGTTTAAGTTGATTAGTTTAATGTCTGCATGTTAAAGGAATACCTAAGCAAGAGTGGGAAGCATGTTTTTTCACATGTCCATGCAATTTGATAGAGAATCTTTGGAGGATAGTGTGGAAGTTCACAAAATCTCTACGTTGTTTGGGGTTAAATAGAAGACGTGGCGAACAATTCAGGAATATATCCATTTCAATATAAACCCAGCATGAAAAGCGTCGGTCAGTTGATGCATCATATGACCGACACTGCTGATGGGTTCATACATCAGGGTTTCCATCATTTTCTTAAGGGCAAATTGAAAAAAATTATGTAAACATTCGTGCATGTGTGATCTCTTTTTTAAATCAGCGTTACCACCTCAGCAAAATGATCATTCGAAATATTTTTTTTTTCAAAATGCCCACAAAATTGCATATAATGTTATTAGTTTACTTGTTCTTAAATAAAAAACAAGTAAGAGTGCTATATTCGGCTGGGCCGAATCTTAAATACCCTTTACAATGATATATGTACCATTCTGATTGAGTTTTGGTGCCAAAAGTTGTTCTATTTGGCTTATAGAGACGATTTCTTGAAAAATCGGGAGACGCTATATCTCAGGTCAATTGGGTCAATTTCAAAAATTCTGCAATTTTTGGGGTCTAATGGGCATTAAAAATGATATGACTAACTCTTTAGAAAAATTTTTTTTTCAAAAATCTCCCCAAAAAAATGGCCAAAAATACCCCTCAAAACCAGGTTTTTTGGATATATCTCGGCTAGCCGTTTACCGATCTTACCGAACGTTTACCGAGATTTAACACATTTTAGCGAAAAAATGAGGTTTCTATCTCAAACCGTTTTCTCAGAAACGGTATTTCAACGACTACAGACGGACATCGCTTAATCGTAATCTCTATTGATTCTGATCCAGAATATACATATATACTTTATGGGGTCTTAGATGGTTATTTCAATGCGTTACACGCGGAATCACAAACTTATATGTACCCTTACACATTTTTGTGAAGGGTATAATAATAATTTTTCGAAGAATTTCAAAAAACAATTCAAAGAAAATTGAATAAACTGTTTTAGAGATACATTTAGATAAAATTAAATGAAAAACAGTAGTCAGTAGCAGTTTTAACAATAGAAAACTGAATCATATGGAAAAAAACTTCCGCAGCACCATTTGTTCCAAATGAAATTACCAAATTAATACGGGAAAATAACGAAGCGTTTGAAAATCATTTTTTTTATACGAACTTTCAATTCGTTCTGCCAAGGATTACCGAAACATCGATGGCACAATAGCATTTGCTAAAGTGACCCACCCTAGAAAACGGCCTTCTAGCCAGTGGATGCAACTGTTGCTTACTTTCACATTTTGGAAGTGAGGGAAACAATTTATACTGACAAATGCTTGAAAATTACATAGACTTTTACAATATATTTTAACATACAATACATACATAATAATGAAGTTTACATAAATACATGTACACACACATGCACATACATACTTACATACATCTACATATCCATATGCATCCACGTCCACACACATTCATACATGCACCTGCACACATACATCGACATATACACATACATGTATACGCATAAATGCATATGCATACACACTCACATGTATAAACGCACACACATGCATGCATATAGCTGTATTTTACCTATACGCATACACATGTATATATACCCTGAAGGAAACCTAGAGTCAAGTAGTTGCTGCAGTCTAGTTTGGGATTTCCTCAGCACAGATGGATAGATAGGCTTAGGAAGTGGGAGAGAAAGATTTTGGTATCATGTCTTGGCCTAAGACCGTCTTGTAAATCCGTTTATAACGGCATAGAGTTTGGACGCTTAGATGTTTTTATGATCGGAGATTCGATTAGATACTTGGAAGGTGCACGATTTTTTGACAACTCATTGGTTCGTCGGTGTTTCTCATTGGTGGCTGATTTGGAGAACGTTAGGGTCAGAAACTATTTCTCTACTGTTGATCTTTTGACTCTTAGGAGTGGTGGTCTGGTATTTGAGGGTGCGGATCTTTTTTGTTTTATCATAGAAGAATGGGGACATTGGACAACAGGCAATGTAGTGTATAACACTGCTCAACAAATTTGAGTTTCGTTTTGTTTTTTATTTTCTTTTTTTTTGTTGTTGCGGTTTTTGTTTGTTTTATTATAATTTTGTTCTAGTATTAATATTTAGTGTGTAATAGTTTTAAATGTTCCTAGTTTTTAAGTTCAGCTTAATTGGCCTCCCTTTTTTAATCCTTTATTTTTGCGATATTTTTCAATTTTTTATATTAACTTAAATTAAAAAGATGTGTAATTTAAAAATACTTTGTAAATAAATGTTTGCAATCCTTGGCAGCCATTAGTGCGTAAAGAATGTTTAATTAATTTTAAATAGTTTAAATTAAAACTAAATTGTAAAACTTTGGAATCAATAAAATCAATCAATCAATAAAGTGTACTAGGCATACTCGTATTTGAAAGAAAAGAGTTCGTGTGGGTTTAGGAGTTTGCTTTCATTATTGCGCTGTCTTTAAGCTGCTTTTAATATTATTTCTGGGGAATATTTTGATCCCGCTCTATAGCATACAAATAAAAGTAGACGGTCTATTCGTTGTAAATTTTTCCGCTCAACTGTTTACAGCTGTATGCTGTCGTAATGTGGACTATGATTGAGTAATTTGTTGCTTTTGTTTTTATGATTGTCTTGTTGTGGCAGAAGTTAATCAAAATCATGTCTGATGACATGCTCTGCTCTGCACTGAAGTGTGGTGATGGTGGCTGCTGCTGAAGTTTAATAACATTTTCAAACTCAGCCAACAGATCGAGTGATCGAAAAACCAAAAGTCAACTTGTCGTATACTCATAATGCTGTGTTTTGTTTCTCTCAAAAATACATACATACATACATACATACTTAAATTTAATAACAAAACAGACAGTTAGTCCAAAATGCCTGAATAAGCTGAAGAACGGGCAGTCTGTAAGCGATTGACCGGTTAAGATTTTTTAATATAAAATTCATATTTCGTTTTATTAGTTTATCTTTTAGAAGAGGAAAAAACAACACATACTTTTAACATTTGAAGTATGTGTACCCTCCTGGTTGTATACTAACTTTCGTTTGAGACATGTTACATTGAGGAGTGTTTGAAAAATCAGTGGCTTGTTTCTTGTACATGCATACATACATACATAGACAAAATGTTAAAAGTAAAATTTCTGTACCCACATTTATTCCAGGTTTTCAGAGCTTCCGATTATTTTGTTCACTGTTCACTGTTCACCTCACAGTCAGTTTATTTTGTAGCTCTTTCACATGAAAGAAATATGCAGCAAACAAACTAATAATATACAACATATTCCGCGTGCTCAAATTAAATAAAAAAAAAAAATTACATAAATTTGAAAATTTTCATTAAATTACTATCGAGTCAATCAATCTTATGGGAAGTAAATATACTCATTTTTAAACTTCTTTTTCTGAATAAATTTGAACATTTGCTTTGCGCTTGGCGGGGTTTGTTTTAATGTCAGTTTAGCAACTGCTGCGGCCGCTACTGCTGCTGCTGGTGCTTCAGAGAAACAGAGAAAAAGTTATGTGCAATAAAAAGTTACATTTGCCAAAAATGAGCCAATTCATTTAATAAAAACCACATTTGTGCAATAAAAGTTCATATTGGGAGAGATTTTTTGTTTGTTTTTATTTCTGATTAAATTTTCGCAAGCAGCCATACAGCAGACCCACCTTAGAGCTGATTTCAGCTGGGGGAAAAAAAAAACACTAGAAATATTTCAAGTTGGGTGGGTCTGATTGTGTAATACTCCTTTTTTAGAATCACGCCAAATGTACGATTATAACCAGTCCAGTCTCCAGAGAGTTAGTTGGTCATTATAATTTAATATATGCTGTGATGTAAGGGAATTATGTACTGGGCATGTTGCCAGAGTTCGCTTCAGCTTTAGTTTTTCGTTTTTTACTTTTACTAAGTACGAAACTTAGGATTGTTACTTTGAGACCACTAAAGGTAACTGCGAAAAGAAAACTTCGAATCTGACGAGATCGAGCGAGTCTTACCGCAATGCAGTTTATGGGGAAGACGTTGCAAAGCCTTTTCAAGGACTTTCCGCTTTACAACTTGATTGATCGCTATCAGGGAAATTTTTTTATACCATTTTTATTCAACCTGTTGGTAACGGGTTATCCATTTCGTTGTATCAAAAGTATAGAACTGGAATTCGACATCTGTTAATCAATTTTTAAGAACATTGGAAATAGCTACAAGTGTGGGACAAGTGAAATAAATTTAAAAGTTGTTACTCCCATAAAAAATAACGTCAATTAAGTGCGAGAATGGCTCAACAGCAGAAGACGAAGAATTGTTCGTGTTTACAATTTCATAAATTTTTGTTGACAATATTTTCAAATACATACATACACATGTATGTATAATAGGTTCTACATTTTGCAGTTTCAAAAATAAACGTAAATAAAACACATATAAAATTTTTTTTCATGATATTTCTTTTTACACCCTTCACAAAAATGTGTAAGGGTATAAGTATATAAGTTTGTGATTCCGTGTGTAACGCATTGAAATTACCATAAAGTATATATATTCTGGATCAGAATCAATAGAGATTACGATTGAGCGATGTCCGTCGGTCCGTCTGTAGTCGTTGAAATACCGTTTCTAAGAAAACCGTTTGAGATAGAAACCTCATTCTTTCGCTAAAATGTGTTGTATCTTGGTAAGTGCTCGGCAAGATCGGTAAACGGCTAGCCGAGATATATCCAAAAACCGGGTTTTAAGGGGTATTTTTGACCATTTTTTTGGGGACATTTTTGAAAAAAAAATTTTCCTAAAAAGTTAGTTAATGATATTTTAATGCCCATTAGATCCCAAAACTCGAAGAATTTTTGAAATCGGCCCATGTATAGCCGAGATATAGCGTCTCCCGTTTTTTCAAGAAATCGGCTTTATAAGCCAAATAAAACAATTTTTGGCACCAGAAATCAATCAGAATGGTACATATATCATTGCGAAGGGTATTTAAGATTCGGCCCAGCCGAATATAGCACTTGTTTATTATAAATTTGACCGTTGACATACTAAACTCTGAAAGCTGACGCATTAACTGTAGAAAAACAAAAACTCAAAGACAAACTAAATCAATATGCATTATTTATTTTTGACAAATTTTTCATTAGGCAACAACAAATAAACACTCCATTATCCATTATGTGCTTAATTACCTCAATTATTTGTGTGTCATTAAAGCAAAATATTCTGTGTGCTTGAAATGCTGGCAAATTTTTCATAATTGACAAGCGTTTTAGATAAACTGACGTGCATATAACCAAATCTGCCATTAAAGCCAACGGCATCGCTGGCACCACCATCATCATCCTCCTCTTCATTATGGACAACGTTGTCATAAACTGCAATGCGAATGCATCACTATAAAAAAACATTTACTCATATTTGTGTCTGAAACTGCACTCAAAATTCATACTTAAAAGTTCAGAGTTAAGAAAAACGATTTGCAAACAATAAACTGCAAATAAAAGAGAAAAACAAAATACTAAAATATGTATCTTATAAAATATTTCTGCCATGTGTTCGAAATCGAAATATGAAGAAATTGAAATGATTGAAGATGAATTAAAATAAAAAAAGAGATGTTTAGTGGAATGTTTGTATTGAAATGTTAATACACGTTTATGACTAATAAACAGAATTTTGATGAGGCCGGCCATTAAGGATACATATGCACAATTTATAAGCAATTCGTGCTAAGTGTTTCCTATTACCTAAAACAACTCCTAAAGCCAATTGCACACCGTCTTACATATATCGAATGATTGATGATTTAAGTGATTGATTGGGTCACAAGGTGCTGGAAATCTGTTATTAACTGGTTGCTTTAAAAGTAAAATTTTATTTCACATCAAACTTTTATACGGCTCATTTTGGTTTTGTTGCTGGCAGAGATTAAAGAAATTCGTTGATTTTTTTTTAAATTCATTTTTCTAGTTAATGCTGCTGAAAGCAAAATTTTTAGTGAAATTTTAATTACATTGCACCACGGTGTTGTGATACATTTATATTAAATTACCTTTTCAGGCTCAAATTCAACACTTTTTTTTTTGTTTGTTAATATGTACATGAGGTAATATCATATTTCGCACACTATGTGGATTATAGGCATGTATAGTATGTTATATGTTCACGCGTCAAGACTCCTGCGGTTGAGAACCAACGCCACCTTTTGAGGTAGCGGGTCAACTTTTTCCTGTCCTTAACTACTCCCCCCGGGGGCACAATATGTATCTTGCTAATCGTAACCAGCTTGGTGTCGGGGGGTAGAAGGGCTGCAGGATACCTCGGCTGGCTTGGTGGCTAAAAATCTTAGGCAGGTCTCGAGTGATAGCGGCGTGCCCTGAGGGACTTGCTGAAACCCCTCACCGAGGGGCAATTCGGCAGTACGGGGACCGGAGCCCCTATGTGGAGTCATCTCGCCGGTCATAGGTTGAGGAGCCTTCCTTGGCTGAAACGTACTGGCTGTGGTTGCTACCATAAGTTCGCATGGAAGGGAACGTTGGTAGCTATACTGATCATAGACTCTCGGGTCTATGTTCGGTCGGCCAAATGGGCCCGTAGACGCTGCTTTGTAAGGAACTGGATTGGCGGGAACATTAGCGTTGGTCCAAGGACTGATACTCTTCGGGACTTCGGGCTACCACGGTGATCGTGTATCCCTTGCCGTCTGGGGAATTGCAATGCAGCAGAGGTTAGATAGCTCAACTCCTGAGCAAGGGGTTTTGTTATGGCCAAGTAACGTAGCAAATAAATTGCCACCCGAGCAGTTGTTCCGGCTGCTCGGGGGCGGTGGTATAACGTCCTGATTGTACCACGTGGTTTGACCACCGTGGAGTTAGGCCAAAATGGCAGGTATCCACGTAAATCATTCTACATCTGCCCTTAACTATATCAGTTTTGAATGGTTGTTTTCTAGAAATTTTTGGGAGCAATTAACAGTCTTCTGAGATGACAAAAAACAGCATCCATAAAAAAGACTACAAAAAAAGAACATTGCTTTGGTTCATGTTAGTTAAGTACATAAATAGAAAGTAAAATTGCGAGAGCTTTGGTTGCCGAGTGGTTAAAGCAGCTGTGCCAAAGTTATGAAATTTGACACGTCCAAAGTTCATAGGGTGCTGACGAAGGCTGTTTGCTACCCAGAAACAGCCGGTTATCCACCTGAGTACACAAATTTTACTTTTCAAATATGAACTTAATTATTTATTGGCTTTAAGAGCCAATTGAAATGTATTAATTCAGATGCAAAAATGAAACCTTTTTACAAAATGTTTGCTGTTTTTTTTCAGCTGTCTATATGCTTAAAAGTTTGTTTCAAACTTAACTTCTTATTCCATAATTCCCATGATTCTCATTTGGTTCATGGAAATTATGGAATAAGTAGTTAAGTTTCTTCATTTACTTTACAGACATACCGGAACGGCAAATTAAAGTTTTGGCTGATTTTTTATTAAAGTATTGAAAAAAAAACTACTAAATTGTTATTATGTAAATATAATCCTTCTTAAAACTGGCAAGCCAAAGCAAATACATACATAAATAAGTTCAAAATAAAAAAGCACATACTTTGAATGTGCTGGACACCACAAACACTATGGTGTTTTAAAATTCAAAAGTATTTTTTATACAAATTTAATAAATTGACAACAGTATTTTTTAAAGCTTTAGGTCTTTCCATATTTCTTTCTTTATTATTCGATATTTCGCTAACAATTTGTTAGCATCGTCAGGAATCTTTAATTGTTTTTATTTTCTAACATATTTCTATAATTCTATTCTATATCGAATAATAAAGAAAGAAAAATATAAAAACCTAAAGCTTTAAAAATAGTGTGGCCAATTTTAACAATAAAGGTCAAAAATTATAGATAAAATAATACAAATTTAATAAATAAATTATGGACTTAACCATCGCTGTGCATTTCGTGGAAATCGAGGAAGAGGCTAGTGAAGAAGTACATATTATTGTAAAGCTGTTGCCAGTTCTCTTCCACTGAACTTGGGTATTCCTCTGGCGAACTGAGGAGTTTTCTTCATTCCAGCAAAAAACACCAACAACACAATGAAACACCAATGCTGGCACTTGGCATTGGTGTTTCATTGTTGATTTTTTAAGCTTATGCAAAACTGTTTAGGAACACTACATACATATAATAATTGTTTAATATATTTACTAAATAAAATAAAAATGAAAAATATGTGGACTTTTCAGTTTTTCAACAAATAAATATACAGTTTTTTCTATAAAAACTCCCACTCGATAGAAAAACAACAAGTGCTTAATTTGGACATTTGTGTTCGCTGTGCTGACGACAACATGATCGATATAGAGGAATCGGATTTTGTTCGAAAGCACTTACGTCTTTTCGACTTGTCGATCCAGTCATCGTTCGAATAAAGGCACATCATAGAGGAAACCAAAGCAATTTTCTATTGCTTAGAAAGCGAATAATCGCACGACTTCGACATTGAGGAACAGGCAGTAAAGCGCTGTCTGTACTAAAGATTGGCACTCATAAATATTTATGACATTATTTAGCTGCAGAAGAAAATTTTAATTAACGTTTTTGTCTCTATTCGGTTAAATATTTTAGTATTCAATTATTTTTATATTTATTTGAGGCCATTTGTCTAGATATCGAAAAATATGAATTTTTTTTGACACATGTTTTTTTCTTTTGCCAAAGTATTTCTGCAAACTATGAGTAGTAGTAGTATCTGGCGTATTTTGTATTTTCCATAAGACATCGATATATCAGTTATGTCAATTTACATTGCAAACATTTACTTAATATTTTCTTTACAAAGTTTTTAGCAAAGATTGTTTTTTCTTGGTTTTTACTTTTGGTATTTGCGCTTGATAATTTCCTTAAGACTGGCGCTTGTAGGCCATGTTTGTGTTTGTGTTTATGTTGTTGCAGTTGCTGCCTGCTGCATGTTTAGACTTGACCAACATTAATCAACAAATCACGGAAATCGGTTTTCATTTCTTTTTTTGTCCGTTGCTTAGTTTCTTCTGCTGCTGCTGCTGGTCTCTTGGCAATCTTGGACAACTATTGCAAAATTTATATCTGCACACACAATGTTTTGACGTTGAAAGTCAAAAGTTTTTCTATTTAATTTCGTTTTCTTCTCCATATCTGCCTCTAATGTGAATTTATAGAAAAAAGGTGGTGGATTGTGTGAAGTGAAAGATATAAATTTGAGCAGAAGTAAAGAAAAATGAATGTGTGCAAGCAGTAACGAATTAAAAAATCAAGTTAAACAGACAGCCGTAGTTAAAATAAACAATTAAATAATAGCCTAAGGAAATCAGTGAAATTGAAATAATAATTTCTTCTTCTTTCTAAAGAAATAATTGAGGTTATGGCAGAACTTTGTCACAAATAAAAGAAAAATAGGGAGTTTGGAAATATCTTATCTCCAAAGAAGATGAAGAAGGCTTCTGTTTTACATTTCGGGATTAGAGAACAAAAATAAATATTAATCATCGAAAATCACTTTACTGTTTTTCAAAACACTCCCCACTTTTGCATGCCTTTGAACCAATTGTCGAAGCACTTTTGGCACTCCGTTTGAGTTATCTCCAAAACATGCTTTCTGAATGCAGCAACCGTTTCTTCAGGTGTCGAAAAATATTGACCTTTCAGTTTATTTTTTCCGTAAGGGAATAAAAAGAAGTCATCCGGTTCCAAAGCAGAACTATACGGCAGGTGACTCATCACATCGATGTTTTGGGTGCTCAAAAATGCAATTGCTTGAGCCGATGTGCGACAGTTCGCATTGTCGTGGGGAGGAGTGATCGTCGTTGGTTTTCCTCATTTCTTGGAAGACAACTGCCAACCAAACCTCTCAGAATTGCCTGTGTTGAGTTCTTCTAGTGATATGGTTTTGATATGTCCAGGTTTCCCGAAAAACCATTGACCATTTGCTTGAAAGTGCATTGTGAGCGAACAACTCTTGTTGAATTTTGCACCCATATAGTCTATTGCTCTTTATTTTTGGGTTGATACGTGTAAATTCCCGATTTATCACCTGTCACGATTTCATAGACGTGCTTCGAAGCATCGCGATCGTATTTGTTGAGCATTTCGTTTGACCAGTCGACACGAGCCCTTTTTTTTTGTTGGGAGATTGACAAATTGTGTGGGATCCGACGTGAACAAATTTTTTTGACAAACAGTTGTTTATGCAATATTGGATGTACTCCAGTGCTGGTCCCGTTTAGGTTATTTCAATTTCACGGTAGGTCACATAACGATCTTGCAATGTCAGTCCGCGCATAGTATCAATTGTTCTTGGAATATCAACTGATTTTGGATTACCTTCTCAAAATTCCTCTTGGAATGAATACGACAACAGTAGAATTCATCATAGAATTCACCATACCGTACGATAAATACTGGTGCTCGATGAAGATTCATCGCCAAAAATTGAAATAAGTTCATCCATGCACTGTTGCTGAGTTAATCCACATGGAAAGAGTAATCGCACGAAAATGTTCACGATGTAATTTTATTTTCAGACCGAGATGAATCTTTTAATTTTTACAGCCTTGCTAAATTCTGATAGATAAAAGGCAACCCTGGTAACGATCTTTTGGAACTTAAACTGGTTGAATAGAGTGTAATGTAAGGCCAATCGCAAACTTATAGCATTTTCTGATGGGAGGATTACTTTTGCGCCACCTTGTATATGCTGGTTGTCTGGTTTGGACTGGGTATGTACCGGTTTCAGACATTTTCATCTGCTCTCTGAACAGACTTTTTGTTCCTTTAGAACTACTTTTCATCACTAAGAATTCTTTTGATTCGCTTACTGGCCAAACTTCTTGATAAATCGGTTCTTGCTATATTTCTGCTACAATTGGACCGATTTCAACAGTTTTTTGCTTTCTTAAAATACATTTTTAAAATACATTTTTAATTTGTTTTTAGATTCAAATATCTAAAAAAAAACTGGTTTTCTTTATATTTTAGTTATAAATATATGGACCGATATCAGAAACATTTTTTTCTTACTCTAAGCAATCTTCTTTCATCACGAATTTCACTTCTTTCTGGTTTTGTAGGTTTTGCTTGCTTCCAACTGAAAATTCCTTCAAAACTGGTTTTCGCTATTTATCGGGTACATGCGGACCAATGCCGGTAAACATAATTTGCACCCTTGGTAACCTTCTTTTATCACCAGAAACACTGTTTGGTATAAAATCTGGTATTAGATGAATTTGCGTAGATATTTGCTTAAACATCAGCTTTCGCTACTTATCGGCCATGTATGGACCGATACCGAAAAAACAATTTTTTGGCCCCTTAGTAACCTTCTTTTACTAAATTTTTGGTATAAACCATTTTTTATAACAACGTTTTCCAAAATCAGCATTCACTACATCTGGGCCATAAATGGATCAATATCGGAAATGACCATCTATGTTCCTAAAAAATTTGGTTGTTTTGATATATCTCGTCTATTCTTTAACCGATTATGCTAGCTAACACGATATTTGAATAGTCTGGCAGCACAACATTTCTGTCTGAGTTGAGTAATTTCTTCATAGACTTGATTTCAACGGTTTACAGACGAACACATGGGCATCGCTTAGTTGACTTTTCTATTGATAATGATCCAGAGTATATATTCTTTATTGGGTCAAATTAAAATTATTGAAAATACAAGTGGAATCACAAACTTATTTATATGTTCTGAGGCAAGGGTATAACCAAAGATTCTTACTTGGCTTTTTTTTTTGGTGAAAACGCACAAAAATTTTCAAACTTTAAATTTACACACAACGACATCTCTTTAAGTAGTGTCTGCTTAGAAATTGCAGATTCATTTTAATTTTATTCCACAATATGTTTTTCTTCTCATTTCATATCAATTGTACTGTAACTCATTGTTGGGAAGCTGCATGTTTCTCGCATGTCAGAAAACTCATTATGCATTCAAATTTGAGCGGGTAACAAAAAATATTGTGTATTTCCATAATTAGATTCTCGTGCCACAAATGAAAAAAAGACTGTTACACAATCGATTAATTTATTTAAAATGTCTACTGAAGCGAAGTGCTTTCAAACCATAAATGTACAAACATTTTTCCAGACATAAACACATTGATGACCATAAACACATGCTCAGAATTGTTCAATGGAAATGCTAACATTGTTTAAGATTTGTTAAACATTTGAGATGAGTCACAATTACAACATGTCAAAAAACAACAATTACTATAACAAAAACATTAATCTCAATAAAAGAGATTTTTTTTCGTACCCTTAAAAACAAAACGATTCACACAAAGAAAATGATGACTGCGTTATTGATATGAAATGAAGAATTAAAGTTGAAGGAAATAGAACTTTTTTTTCATGGATTCACAAAGTTTAATTAAAATCTAAGTATTCCCCAAAAAAAAAAACTCTTTTCAAAGTAATCAAACCGAAATCGTAAAGATCGAAAGTAAGTTTGTTGCTTGATGCAATGAAGCCCAGTGATGGCTGGAAATGAATTAAATGTTTAATTTATTTTTGATCAAAAACTCTTTCTGCGTACGAAGTGGGGTATTAAGTGTGAGAATTTCTGTTTTGCTCAAATGTTATTCTATTTTTTTCGACGAGCTTTTACTAGACAAGCAACAACGAAACCCAAGAAAAACAAAATTTATTTTCTTAGGGCCTGTGCCAATCGATAGAGAAGTAACGGGTTATCTATCCATTGTTTAGCAAGTCTTCAGACCTTGACAACAAAAATCAAAATGTGTGTGTTGTGCAGCGAATTCTAATGCATCTGCGAATAATTTTAGCCATATTGACCAACTATCACTTTCGAAAATATCTGCTTTACATTTGCAGGGTTGGTTATAGCTAGGGTTTGGAAATTCCCGGGCTTTTTCTCATCCCGGGATTCCGGGAAAATTTCTAAATTTCCTGGGAATTCCCAGGAAAGTTTCTTCTACTACAAACAATTAATTTTTAGTAATAAACTTTTTTCAATTGGTTTTATTTAAAATTAAATAATAATATGCATATACATGTATACATTTAAAACAAAAATTAATTAAATTAAATAGCACATGTTAATTCAATTTGTTCAATAAAAAGAGACAAATAACTGTAAGAAAATAATTTGAGATCATGTTTAAATAAAAAAAAACATAACAGAATTCATACCATCATTTCGATAAAAAATAAGTTTTTAGTACGACTAAAGCATTAAGTAATTCGCTTGATGTTCGGTTGCGTACTTTTGTGGCGAAATTCCCAGCAGCGGAGCAACCCTGTTGGTTTTATTATTATTATAGCATTTTTCAATTGAATTTTAAAACATTCCTTAATTTTGTTGTCAGATATATCAGAATCGCTGCTGGACAATTCAGAAAGTGATTGATCAAACAGCCGTTTATATAGCGGTTCCGCTTATAATTTAAAAAATTTTTTTTAATAATTTCGTATTGACATCAGGCACTTTGAAATAATTTAGTAATGCTATAATTTTTTCATTACGTCTTTGGCCAACTTTATCTCGAATTGACTCAGCTATATTTTGAGAAAATGGTGTTTTTATTAAATAAGCTGTGCAAAAAGAGTATTGATTAGTTACAGCATCAGCTACTAAGAGGTTAAAGTCTCGGCGTCTAAGCGGTGTTTTGTAAAAGTGATATTTATGTACAAACAGCGTATTTTTAGAATGAAATTCTGTTAGTTTTGGAATTAATTTAACAAAAGTTTTCTTTATTGCTTGAAATAATTAGCTTAAAAAAAAAAAAAAAAATGTGGAGAAATAAAATATTACTGTTCTAAAATCTAATTTAAACATTTCCCGTTTTTCCGGGAATTTTCAAACATTTTCCCGGGAACTCCCAATGAAAATTTTTGAAATTTTTACGCGGGAATTCCCGAACCCTAAACCCTAGTTGTAGCTGAACTTGTATACCTTTTCCTTAAGCATGCCAGCGTTTTTCACAAAATTGCAGCTCATTTGAAGATTACAATTGTTTTTTGCTTCTCCCCTTCTTTTTTTGTACTCAAAAGAAGGCAACCAATTGTAGTACTCAAAAGCACAATTACACATTATTTAAAGTTTGAACGATCATTGTAAATATTAATGGTCTTTTTCATGTGATTGTGACAGAAATCAATGAGTGATTATAAACACAGCGTGGGGTCTGCCGCAGAAATACGAGAGATGAAAAATTTCTAGTAAGTTTTCAATGATCTTTTTTTCTTCTCCAATTTTCATTTCCAATTTCCAATAATGCTTTCACACAGTATCAAACTATTGACATATCTATCATTGGTAACATTATCCAAAGCTAAAGTCTTGTTGGCAGAAAAAGTGATTCTGTTTTTGTAAGATTTATTAGTTTTGCTTTTAAAAGTTGTCTCTCCAAGACGTCTGTAGTTGTTGTTATTGGCATGATAACATTTTAATGATTATGTCTCTGCTGTCTGCGTGGTCATAATGGTGTTCACTTAAGTAGATAAAAAGAAATTTATTAAATAATGAACAATAAAGTAAAATTTGATATTTTAAAAGAAATAAATCAAAATAGTTCAAAGGGATGGAAGTAAAGACAGTTGAAATTTGGTAAAGAAAATCTTGCCAATGAAAATACAAAGTAATAGTTTTTGCTTTCATAAACATTTAACAGTTAATATAAATGTGTTATTCAGTAGTGTAAATACATATATGAGGAGCCAAACCATAGTATAGGTTTGGAAAGATCTTTCAATGTCGACATTAATTTAGGTGCCCAACTAAACCACATAATTTATTACCTACATACGCAAAAACTGTCTGGTTTTGGCACACTTTATTATGCACAACGTATTTCCAGAAAAACTAGTGACTTACTAGTGACATAGTCAGCAGTGATACTGGCATATTATACGACATACAATGCTTTCTTATGTTGAAATTTGCCATATGACTGCTATTGAAAATCCACTGGTGACATGTGAACTAGTGACTAGATGACTAATGGAATACGTTTTCTATACTTTTTCGGTTGATATGTTCATTTACATTGAACGAAAAATACAGACACTACATTGACAATACATTTAAATAAGCCACTTAGAAACATGTGGCTCTGGGTTTCCTTCAGGGTTGCAACATCCCTGAAGAAAGTGTCATTAGAAAAACTCTAGTGCTTTACTACTGGTAACGTCACCAGTACTAGTGACAGGTTATACCCCATAACATTTCTTTTTTTATTGGCATTTAACTAGTTTGCGAATCACCTTTCAACTTTCCCCAATTAAAAAGAAGTAAAAATTAACTGATTATATGTATTTTTCAGTGCATATGTTATGATTACAGACGTCTGTATATACATATATTATAAATTTTCGATTTATTTGTATTCACATATTTTGAGATCTAAGAACGTATTTGCAGGCAGCTAGAAATTATTATCTGCGTATCTAGAAAAAATTTATTTTTACCAAAAATATTAAGATTTTCTCAGTCTTCTTCGCTCTTGACGTTTTTTTTTGACGTTTCCATAAAAAGAGTTTCAATTTTATCAAAGTTTCTTAGATATTTTAATTTTTCCGATTCTGAAGAAATGGAAAAAAATTCAAAGAAATGACCCATAAGGAACAAATTCATTCAACTCAACAAAAAAAGTACTTACAATTACCAGTTGCAAAATTATGTACTTGAAGATACCAGATGAACATAAAATATCGCATTTAATTTTACTTTAAAAATCGTTAAAGTCTTTAAATTTATCAGTTGAAAAATCTTCTAACTCCTGCCATTTTACCGTTCAACCAAACACAGAAATCCCCTAAAAATACCCCTCCCCCCCCATCCCCCTTTAATTTCCTCCGAAAGAATATAACACCCCAAATTTACCCCTAAAAGAAAAAAAAACCCTAAATCTAGGGGGAAACCCCCCCCTAAGCCGGCAACATTGCCATTCATACTTTTTTCGGTGCTGATGAGATGTGTGGCGGCCTTGAAACAGCTAATTATCCACTTAGCTAAAAGTTCTTGAAGTTTGCTTTGTCTTGTTTAATTAGCATCAATCACAAAAATAATATAGAACAAACTTAAGCTTGATAAACGTAACCCATAATAGATATATTTTTCTTCTTTTTCTAAATAAAAACTTTAACATGAGTTTAATGAAAAAATCGTTTAAGAAGCCAAAGAGAATCAACGCACAAATCCGCTACTGAATTTCACACAGACCGTTTTAATGTCTTCCCTCTAGTCACTTGGCTAATTATAATTAATTATAATCAACAGTTGTATTTACATAGTTTCTTCTTCACACCATTAACAAAGACACCAAGAAAATTACAGAGAGAAAGTTTTGCAATTAACGTTTTATTTCAAAACCAACATTTTTATATTATTTCATAATTCAGAGTGGCATACTAATTATTTGAAAAATTGTGACTTACATACATATGTATTTTAAGAAAAAGGCAACATTTACTTTTACACTACGCTAAACCGAATAAAATAACTGAAATAAAAATGTAGTACACCACGTAATTAAAGAAACTGCTGCCTCACTACTGGTGAGTTTTATTTTAATTGGAAAACTATAGCCCAACAATATTAGCAATAATAAAAAAAATGTACTTCCTTCATAAAAAAAAAACATAACTAAAGAAAGCTAAACAATTATCTGCCACAGCAGTAGTATTTTCTATAAAACAGAAATAAAATTTAACAACTTTTTTTTTGTTTTTTTAAAGCAACACCAGCTACGAAACTAAAATCAAGAAACTGGAAATGCAATTATTGTTTATTAAATCAGTTTTTTTGTTGTTGTATATTAAATAGTAAAAACCAAATAAGAAGAAAACTTTTCTATTCTCAAATACATATTAATTAATGAACCATTTAAAATAAATTCATTTGTTTTGTTTCACAATTAAACGAAACTAATAAATCGATAGAGTTGAACTGTTTGTATACCGACATTTCAAAAGTGCCATCCAGCTGGTCATTGATCCCTGGAGCCAATCGAAATTCCTACGAAAAATACGAAGCGGCTGTCATCGAAAAACGATTAAATTAAAGATGATGGGTGAGCGGATCGTTCAAGGTCACGAAGAGCATCATCAATGAAACTTTACAGCCATAGGAGTGGCCAATACGGAAAATCTGACGCCAGATGGCATACCGGAGGCTAGACTACAGGCAAACTGCAAAATATTGATTCACGACTTCCATTCTTGCTTTATCGACCCTTTGGACTTGATCCTCATGCGGCTTCCTTGCTACACGGATGGATCAGGGGCGAGGGGAAAAATATAAGTTGTCATTTATATAGAAAATATCACGGAATTGGTATTACATTTACTGGATTATTATACAGTTTTGTAGAAGGAAGTTCTGGCAATTACGGAGTGTATTCGACAGCTCAATTAATGGAAAAGGCAAGAGCTTGTGAATATGTTCACGGGTTGTCAAATGGCCTTTAGCGTGATCTCATTAAATCACAAACAGTTGGGATGACAAAACCGCTATTAAAGGGCAATTCAGACTATTATACTGTGTATTAATACCTGCCAAAAATTCAAATAATACGTGCAAGTGTGATGGTGTGAATGCAATGTGTTATGAAAACGAGAAATAATACGATAAAAAATTAACTTCACCGTTTTTTGAAACTTTTCTAAACGATAATACATTTCATTCGATCAGGGTTGTTTTTTTTAACACAAGCAGCTGTTGAAAAATTTACTAGCCAGTTGTTTCACAGCCGATGGCGGGACGTCACTGATGGTATTTGATTTCGTTATACAAGGGTTGGAAATTTGGAATTTGGTTACCGTATACAAATGTATTTTGCTCTAGCTGTATTTAGAAGATAAAATATTTTTCTGTTTTTCAATTTGCTTCTGTTTTACATAACTATTATTTAAGCTGCTGAATATTTTTTAGCGCCGGCACGTCCACCGCCAACATGAAATTGCTCTTCTGCCGCCGTGTAAAGTTTTATATTGGCACGGTTATTCTGTGTGTGAAAAAACACGTTGGAAAAAATATCGTATGTACACACATATGCAACAGCTGTTTTCTTTTCCACTCAAATTTTTTATTTTATTTGAAGTGTGATGGTGTGAATGTAAAATGTGATTTAAGGTAGACATTTTGACAGTCGCAAGAAATCTAATTATACTTTCATCTCACAAAACTCGATAAAAGTATTTATACTTGTATAATAGTCTGAATTGCCCTTAATTCACACTTACTCGACACTTTGTGAACTGCAAATTATATGGGTGCCAGGACATGCGGGAATAACTGGAAGTGAGAGAGCAAAATCACTTGCTTCAAGAAATTAAGAAATTGAATATACATATACTTGGGCCGGAGTAGCATGCCTGCAATATGGGGTACATTTCTTACACGAAAATTCGTAACCCATTCCCAACTGATGTTTCTTGTCTGACTAAAAAGTTTCTTGCAAATATATTTCACGAATCAAAGTCTTTAAAAGTATGCTTTATTCTTGGAAGAAGTCAAATCTAGTCTGATTTGCTTTATTTTCGGGTGTCTGAAACAAAATATTCTGCTTTTTTAAAATATTTTTTAAAGACTTTCAATTTTTTCATAATAAAATCTTTTTGTTTAGTTTTATTTAAGGAAAGTAAGACAAATTTCAGCCGGGGTGCATATCCAACAGTTTATCACAGTTCATTATCATGATTTTTCCCCCTTTTAGAATTTCGTACTCATAGAGTAAAAACGGAACCCAATTACTGACACTTCTATGTCCATCCGTCCGTCACAGGCTCCGTTCTTCCAAACAGTAAAAGCTAGACAGCTGAAATTTTCACAATACATGTGGTGGTTATCCGGCCGCTACAAAACCAAATACTAAAATCAACAAAAAGTTAACAACTAAAGGGGGTCTCCATACAAGAAACTGTGAAAATTAGATAAAATTAGCTGTAACTTTTGCACCATTAGAAATAGAGAGCTGAGATTTTCACGGAATATGTCATCAACAAATTCTAAAAACAACAAAAACTTTAGAAACTAAAGGGTGCTCCCATACAAGAAACTGAAATTAGCTGTAATTTTTGAGTCGAAAGAAGGTAGAGACTTGAAATTTGCACAGTACACAACAAAAAATACCAAAAAACAATAGCAAAAAAAAAATCTAAATGTTGCCCTACACATGGGCACATGGGGACACCCTTTAACTTAAAAACTGACTTTAGCTTTTGAACCGCAAAAGATAGAGTTTTGAAATTTTTACAGTACATGAACGTAGTTCGTAGGGCCCTACCACAACAAATGCCAAAACTAGGAAAAAGTTAATATTTAATTGGTGTTCATACATGGGGTCACCCTTTATGTTGAAAATGAGCTAAAACTTATGTCAGACACCGTGTAAGGTGTATGCGGTTGTGTGACATCTACAAGAGCAAGTGAACAAAATAATAAAAAGGTGCCTTATACCAGGTGCGGTCTGGGACGGTGGTGAGGGCTCATTTATTGCTATTACATGCAGCTATATAAATAAATATATTATTATTATTATTATTATTATTCAATTTAGCCAAGAAATTAATTTCTAGACTAAATGTACATAAAAGGGGGGGGGGGGAGGGGGGGCATTAGCTGCAAAGGCCATCAGCCCAAATAAATATAAAAACTGGAAAATATTTGCAAATTTATATTTTTTATAAATTTCTCAAAATCAAAAATTTTGCAATTTTTGAAAAAAAAAATTATATATTTCTTATTTTTTCCCGATAACTCTAAAATTATTAACAACACCACAAAATGATTTTAGCAAAACTTAAAGCTGGCATAATTTGTAATTTTTTGTCATATTACATGATAAAATCAGACGCGTCGTTTTTAAGTTATGACTAGAGGTCTGCATCAACCTTTACGAAAATCTCATATTTTAGAAAAATAATTCTAAAAAAAAAACTGATCCATAGAATTTGACATTTTTATGATTTTTGAATTTAGATAGGCATAACACATCATAGAAATATAGTGGTCATCCACGTTTTTGTTTTGGCTGTAGTGTAAGTTTACTGTTTTAAGAAGCAGCACTTAAATTTTGTATTTAGCCCAATTGTCGAAAAAATAAATACTGGGATGAAAAATTATTGGGACTTAATCATACAATTGGCTTTTCAGTCCTAGTGTGACCGCATTTGTGCTCCATTCATTCACCATAATTTGCTTGCATTTTTTATAATTGGCCTTGAATTTTTCACTCAAACCACATAATTCGTTTGGTGAATTGAGCCAATGTGTTTGATTTAATGTTTGCATTAAACTCTACTTGAATGTGGCACACACTGACATTTAGAAAGGCAGCTGAAAATACAAGTTTAGCTCTTTATTATGTAATATTCAGTTTTTTAATTTATTTTTCACTATCGTCTTAGCTAATCGCATCTTGTCAAAAGTTCATTTCCCTTGTTTTCAATCATTTGTAAAGCAGAAAGGAACGTCTGTGTCTTTAACGTTTTATTGCATAATTAATTTAATGAAAATATTTATTCTAACTTAAAAGATGGTTTCTTTCCATCGAAAAATACTTCCTGAACTTCAAGTCTTTTTGTCTGCAGCAGGTTTCAGTTTTTAAGACTCAACTTTAATTTCTCTTTTATAATCTATGACTTGCATCAACTGCTGGAAAACACCTCCTCTTAAAAACTTTATTAAAACAGTGAAAACAAACAATCAATAATCATAAGAAAATGAGGAGTATAAAGATACATTTCTTAATCTCTTTAGTTCTGTAAATGTATGTATGTATGTAGGTATGTATGTACGAGTATTTGAGCTTATAACTTGGTTTAAGTGCAGTCACTGTTGCCATATACATTTTTTTTTAGAGAAAAATTAAGAATTGTCAATTAAAAATCGGATATTTGTAAAAAATATTTATTTGTAGTGTATGTCAATGTCAATGTCAACAATGTTTGAAATATTTTTATGAAGTACCAGTGGAATTTGAAATAAACTTCGGCACAATACCTGTATTTCTGTAATTTATTAGAAAAGCAACTGATGGCTTCATCCGTATAATCTTATTCCTTACAATCTTATAACTATTTATAAATTTCCTTGTCTCTGAAATTCCTCTCTGAATCCGCTCTCTCCCTCTTATCTTGCATATGTTTGAAATTTGCTCTTCTTTTTATTAATTAGTTATTAAGTTTATTCGACCCTCTTTTAGTTTAATATTAGTTTATTTTTTCGAGCTTTGGGTCTCTTTTATTTATTTGTTTTATTTGCCGATTTTTCGCAATAAGTTTATAAGTCAAGCTCCACTAAAAATATTTGAAACAGTTTTGATATTAATGGAATTCACAAGATTAAACAAGACATCTTAACATACACTAACAATACAAACAAAATATTTATTTTCTCAAAGCAAAATTAAAACAAATTTAGGAAAGTACGAGACTGAACCATACAGCAAGGATTTCGTACTGCCATACAAGTGGCTTAACCCATTTCACTTAACAGACCCAGGGGCCACCTTTTAGATTCCAACTTTTTGTTGCTTTGGTATTTGTTGTAGTATCCTTTTTATTGCTTGTTGCTAATCTATCTATCTTTTCTACGGTTCAAAAGGTCACAGCTAATTTTCAAACTAAAGAATGCCGCCGTAAGTAGAGTAACAAGTAAACTTTTAAGTTTTATGCTGTAAACACATTCGCCACAGCGGGCTATCGACCACGAAATGTCAAAATTAGAATACTCATATATATGTATGTATATGGGTATTTCCATGAAATGGTCCACCGTTAGTTAAAAAATCAAAACGCTCGCACAATTTTTTTAAGCACAGAAAATTTAAAAAAAAACTATTGACATTTTATTATATAAAAAAAATTTTAACTTATAATAATTTTAAATGATGGTGAAAACTTCTGAAAATATATATTAAATTACAAAAATATGTATGAAGATAAAAAGTGTCACGTGCGTAATGTAACGTGCGTAATCAAAACATTTTTTTTTCTTAGCCAACCCATGCACACTTGTTTTTGAACAAACCATGATTATAAAGGTCCGTTAATAACCTTTATAAAAACATTTTTTCCGAAATAAAAATCTTCTACAATTCTCCTACTATTGCAATATTTCATGCTGCTTTAAAAGACACTTACGTTTTTTGTCACGTGCGTAAGTCAACATTGATCGCATGGAACTTGGGTACCCAGTGCTCAATTTTCCAATATATATACTTTTTGGAAGGAACTCATCACATTAAATGTAACAATGGCAAAATTCCATTCAAAAATTCCAACCCATTTATATTTTTATAATATTCAAAACAATTAAACGTGTACAAATGTCACGTGCGTAACCATGGAAACACCCATATGGGAATAATTATTTTGAGGACAGCAGGCAACGTGGCTATAGGTTGTTGTCTCTGCTAATTTTGTCGTTGTAGTCAAATTAAGCTAATTTCTATTTTTGTTGGCTACAAAATCAAAAGTAATCCAATGCAACAAGACATGTTGAATACATGAGAGCTCAAAAATATGCAACAACACGATTCAAAAGGAATAAAATGTGACAACTGGAAAAGAAATAATTAATTCTTATTATATTTTTTGTAGCTTTTGCTTCCAAAACAAAACGGGCGGACGAACGGCCAGAGAAGTCTTAGTGAAAGGGTTCCGTTTTCGCTCCTTAACGAAAATAATACTTTTGAAGTAAACTGTCTATGCCCTGCTGCTTAAAAACAGTATACAATTAGCCAGTGGCTGGGTTCGAAGCAAATTTCGGTGCTGATGGTCGATGTGGTGGTCGTGAAGCAGCCATGGTACTGTACCCCAGCCAATAAGTCTTCAACTTTACTCTTCTGGTCTCCCTAGAAAATGTTGATCACTCCAATTTTATCACATTGAAAAAATCTTTTTCGATTTGAAGGAAATAAAAAATCGAACTAAGGCCCGATAAAATTATTAGCAATTGAAAAAAAATCTAAACTTACACACTTGGCAACGCTGGTGGCAGCGTGGCAGTAACGTACAACTTATAAACTGCCTGCTGCTACAACGAACATGTTTAAACAAACAGAAAATCATAATAAATGAATAAAAACCATTTGTTAAATTAAAAAAGAAAGAAAATCTCAAATTGTACAAACCAAACATATACATACATGCATTTATTTTGCTATTTTTCTTAATTTCTTCTTCTTTTTCTTTAGTTCACTTTTTCTAATCAAATTCAACATTAATCTTTTATTTGCAGGCGAAAAAGGTCCAGCCAAATGCTGTATGATATAAAAAGCAAAAGAAGACGTATTCAAACTAAACTATTTCATGGGTGAGTTTTCATTTTCATTTTTTTTTTCACTTTTAGCGTTTCACTTGCATATTAATGATTTAAAGGCGATACACTTGAAATTATTTGCTTTAGAAAAAAAAAAAAAATGCTGAACATCCTTTTGCTTTTGATATTTATTTATTGTATATTGAACTCATATGAGTATGAATGCTGCCAGAGTTAAAAATGATTTAAGCAAAAAGTTCTACTTAAGGCGGCTTTTGCAACTACTTCAATTTTTTGTTGTTCCAAGTGATTAATGAGGTTTCATTGGAGCACATGTTGGTTGGGGTTTCTTCAGCTGAGAAGCCTTCTTGTCCTTAAAGAGACGACTTTTGTTTGTTTAATTGTTTTTCTTTCTGCTGTTCGAAATGAGCTTAATAATGCTTGCATTTTTCCAGTAGCTTACATTTTTATATTTCATGTTTAACACTTTTTCTTTAATACATATTTTTTTGCCTGCTAACATATCAGTGCCGTCTAGTCTCTTTGACTTGCTTGCTATTGGGTAAGGGCACAAATTATTTTCTATATTTAGTGTAGTATTAAAATGAAAATGCTAAATGTTTTTTCAAGCTTGAGGTCCAATTTTATAATTTATTTTAAAAATTTGTTTCCAATATTTCGCTAACCTATAGGTAGCATCATCAGGGCTAATGTCAAACAATAAATAAAACGATAAATAAGTACAAAGGTTTTTCTTAATATACATCATAAATAAATCAAGTGTACAAGAAACATTATCAACATATAAAATTTTTTTTAGTGACAACAATAAAACAAAACTTACATTGAGGTATGTTTATTAAAAAGGACTTTACAGTCACACGAAAAAAGCTCTTCTTTGTTGAGTTATTTTATACCTACTGGCTTACATGCCATTATCACAGCTTTTCAATTCTTTTGTTGACTAAATATCTACATATATATCTGTGAGAGGTTCTCAGTGTCTGTTTTATAATTAGTTCTCTCATCTGTTGGAAGTTTTATTATTTGTAACATCTCTAGCATGTAGCGGCGCTTGTAATTCTTCTCAATATTTAAAACTTTTGTTTGATCAAAGTCCGGTATGTGATGTAAATCCGCACAATGGGATGAAAGTGCAGTTTTTTGTGATAAATTATATTTGCATTTTTGATCGGATTTATGACCAGCAATTCTTGTCCTTAGTTTGTTCTTTGTCGTTCCAACATATTCTTTTTTACAATTTTCCATACTATTGCCGCTACAGGGTATTTTGTAGACTACATTCGCCATGTCAAGTTTATTTACTTTATCTTTGGTTCTACTATATAATTTATTTAGAGTATTACCAGTTCTATGGACTATTCTATATTGGGTGTGGTCAAATATTTTTGAATATATTGGAAAAAAAATTTTAAAATAAATTATAAAATTGGACCTCAAGCTTGAAAAAACATTTAGCATTTTCATTTTAAGACTAAAAAGGTCGAAAAATCTACAATTATAAGTAGTATTAAAATTTGTAGTGTATTTTTTAAGTAACGGCTAGACCAAGCTTTACTCGGAATTTTAAAATTTACATTTGGAGACACATTTTTTCTGCGGCATCTTCATATTCAATATCATATATTTTCTAGTTTATATCTGTTTTAAAAAATAGAAAAATACGACTATTTAGTAACCCCATGTTTTCATGATTGTTTTCTTAAGGCTATATGACGCTACATTTTTCTGGCATTGTTCAAAATAACGTATGTAGTAGGAAAATACACTATGGGAAAAAAATTCAACTATACACTGAGAAAACTTTATCAGTAAAATTACTTGAAAACTTTATAAAATAAATGAAACTTCATTTAAAAAACGTTCTACTCAACGTTATACTCTCAAATTTACTGATTACTTTATTTGAATTGATATGTTAAAAAATTTAAGGAACCCAATCGGTAAAAAAAAATGATTTTTCCTTTATTCTAGTTCTAAATAATACTACCCAACAGCCCAAAAACCACTGATGACCACTATATATATTTCTTTGATGTGTTATGCCTATCTAAGAACAAAAATCATAAAAATTTCAAATTCTATGGATCACTTTTGTTTTAATTTGTTTTCTAAAATGTGAGATTTTCGTAAAGGTTGATCCAGACCTCTAGTCATAACTTAATGTGATATCCTGAGCAATTTTGTGGTAAGCATTTCTGCAACAATGTTGAAATTTGCATGAGCCTTCAAGGAGTATGCAGGTAGCAGGTAGCAAAAGGGTGCTATAATACGAAGTCTACTTGTTATACTAGTTTATAACAAACATAATGATTTGATTATTTATTGAGATATACACAGGTACCTATTACATGCTACTTAGACAAGCTATTGTTAAAAGTTTTGGCAATAACTTCAAGAAGAGGGGGTTTTTTTTGGTGAAAGTGTGTACGCAGGAGTACACAGGTAGCAAAAGCTTGCGAAAATACGAAGTCTACTTGTTATTGTAGCTTATAAGAAACATAACTATTTGATTATTTATTGATATATGTCTATTGCATGCTACTGAGATGAGCAATTGCTTCAGTTTTGGGTGATGACAGCAACAAAGTGTTCCTTTTCAAAAATGGGTATTTTTGCTTTTTTGGGAATAAAACAAACATTAACACACAAAGTTTAATAAATGATGGCTCATTTTATTGCTATTACAAGCAGCCATATGAATAAAAAAAAAACTGGAAAATATTTGCAAATTTATATTTTTCATAAATTTTCCAAAATACAAACTTTTTTAATTTTTCAAAAAAATAATTATTTTTCTTTGATTTTTTCCTAATAACTCTAAAATTATTAACGACACTAAACAAATGATTTTAGCAAACTTTAAGGATGGCATTTTTTACGTTTTACGTGATTAAATCGGAGGCGCTGTTTCTAAGTTATGACTAGAGGTCTGGATCAACCTTTAAGAAAATCTGATATTTTAGAAAAAAAAATTCTAAAACAAACTGATGCATAGAATTTGAAATTTTTATGATTTTTGTATTTAGTAGGCATAAAATATAGAAAAAATATAGTGGTCACCGATGGTCAGAAATTTTTTTTTACATTTTTTGTGTAGTAAACATTTTACAATTTTTTTCTCTTTATTAAGTGTTACTTGAATTCCGTTTTGTTTTTTTTTCTTCGGTGCTGATCTTTTAACATCATTTTATTTAATTATAGTTTTCTATTTGTATTATTTCTTTTTTTCATTCGCTTATTTAATTTTTGTACTGCAAAGCCTCTGCTGGGATCCCAACATGTAACATCTCTAGTTGAAAGCAGCTGCCATATCTCCTCAGCCATCCCAACAATCAGAACAAATTCAACAACAATCAATTTAAGTAGAGAATATATATGCTACAAACGTATTTTGAGAAAATGTATTTTCAGAAATTGGTTTTTAATAATCCAAAAATTATAATTTTAAAGATTCATATATGATTTAATAAAAACATGTCTTCTAGGACATTTTGGCGCTTATTGCGATGTTTATAGAACTTTTATTAAGTGTTACTTGAATTCTGTTTTTTTTTGGTATAATTTCAACAAATTTCGCATAATTCATGACTGACATGACATTTTTACGACAACCACACATCTCTAGTACGTATGCCGCTAATCAACACATCAGTCGACTCTAAAAAACTTAAAATAATTTTTGAAATCCAACTACAGTGAAACCTCTCCTAACGGACACCTTCCATAACCGGACACCACCTTTAACCGGACAAACTTTGCAGAACCGTGATTTTCAACTGTTTTTTCATACAAAATGTATTCCCATAACCGGACACTCTAATAACCGGACGCGGACACCAAAATTTTAAAATAATGATCTAAAAATCCTTCATAAGCGGACAAAAGCGTTAAAATCAAGACGAATTTATCAGAAAAAACGCCAAAAAAATATACCAAATAAATACAACTCTTGTTAAGTTACTATTTTTTTTAACTCTGTTTCATATATGTGTTAATGCCATTCAATTTTGTGATTCCCCTTTTAACACCAATGACAAAGAAATTTCTATTTATTTGAACAAATTGTTTGATTAACTTGTTTTGATTGCTTTAGAACACAAAAAAAGAAATGGCAAATAAAAAAAATATGTTATCCTGGGATAAAGTTGAATCAGCAACAATAAAAAACTGCTTTCGGAAAGCTGGATTTTCAGAATCTATTGATGACCTTCCGGATTTTGATGCCGAAGGTGATATCCCACTGGCAACGTACGCAAATTTGGTAGAACTGTTCCTTCAATCAAATGGATTTGACGAGTTCTTAAAAGTAGATGAAATCGTATTCACTGAAGGTGACTGTATAGAAACATTATATCCAAGCGCTGTTATGGAGATAAACGACTCTGAAGATTCTGAAGACGAGGTGCATGTAGAAATACCTGATCCCATAAACTCTTATGATGAAGCATTAAAACAAATTGTTCGTTTAAAGCATTTTGCAAAAGACGACTTTGTAGCGTTCCAACAGATAAAAAATATTGAAAGTCATTTTGAAACTCAACAACTCAAATTGAGCCGGTCTAAATTAAAGCAGTCAAACCTGAATCAATTTTTTCGACCGCAGTAGAAAGCTTAGCATTATAAAATAAAAAGATTAAAAAAAAAGTTGTACCTCTTTTAGGCGGACACCTCTTATAACCGGACAAAAATGCCGCGACGGTGAGTGTCCGGTTATGAGAGTTTTCACTGTACTTATTCCAAAATTCTTATGAACAAAATGAGAATTAGAAATGCTCAAACAAACCTTTAATACAGAAAGCATTTTTTCGTCTTGCAGCAAATTTACTTTTCTTGAGTTAATTGGCATCAGCGAAATGTCGGCGGCTGAAAAAGACAGAAGACATTACGGTCTATTCTTAGACCTAATATAATACATTCTCATTGGCTCTCACAGCAATTAAATATGTTCATGTAAGTTTTTGGGTTTTTTTTTTTCAATTTAATGGTCTGTCGGGCTTACATACATACATATATACGTTTTTATGCCGATGCATTAGTTTTAAATATTTCTCATTCTCTTTCAATAATCAAAAGTAATCCCAATTATTTTTACATTCTTTGTCTTAATAATTAATCGCTAATCAGAAATTGCCTGAAGAAGGATAATGTAATCACTACGATTATTTTTAAGAAAGAATGTAATTGATTATTATACGTAAGTAAATTATAACAGCTCTGCTTAAACGACAGTAATCTGTACATCACAAACCGAAACAGAGAATAGAAAGAAATGTCGAATAGTATTCAGCAATTGAAAATAAAATCGTCTAGTAGGAAATTGCATTGTACTTGAACTTGAAACTTTTTTTTTCCGACAGACGGGGCACCCAGTGGGCAAACCTAATTCGGGTGCACTGAAATCATTGAACTTGGCAACAAGAACCGAAATTTGGCAACAAAATTATCTTTCAATAAATGTAAAAATCATTTTGATCGACTTAGTAGTTAAGAAAATAAAACATATTAACTGCAACTTTTGATTTTTTGTGAATAAATTCCAAAGTATTGCACCGATTTTAGTCATTTATGGTTTGGTTTGTTTGAAATTTTATTTTTTATAAATACATGAAAATTCATCAGCATAATTTTATTTTTAGATTTTTTATGCTGTTTTAAAGAGTAAAAAAATTTTGAACTTTTGCAATATTTTGAAATATCGAATTCAATAAACACTTATAAAAAAACAAGTGACCTTAAGGCTCAAACAATTAAAATACTTTTGCAAGAAAGGTAATTTTTTTTCATCGAAAAAAATTTGTATTTTCTAAATTACTGAGGTGATTAGAAAGATATTTACAATTATCGAAAGGTAATTTTGTTGCCAAAATTCGGTTTTTGCATTTTTTTAAATATTGTAAACCGTTTTTAAGTTAAGGGAATATATGTTGTCCCACCTCCTTCATTTTTATAGTAACGGTATATCTCAATAACAAGAGCTAACCTAAAAAAAACGGTTAGCACGACTGAACTCAGCGCACTCGAGTTAGGTTTACTCCCTGAGTGTCCCGTCTGTCGGTTTTTTTCAACTAGCACAGTATTATCTTTCCCTTTTTACTCTCCTCTCGATCAGCTAAACTTGCCCGGTGTGAACTACTACTTACGGCTCAGAAACTGACACTACATTTCGATACATCTTAAATTTAAATTAAAATTTATTAATTTCACTTTTTGAAATATCAAAACAAAAACTGACTTAATTTGGGAAAATACATAAAAAAGCTCGAAAAAGTTTATTCTCCAAATCAGCCTTCTGTGGCAAAATAAAGTTCAATTCCAAAATCTGTAAGCTGTAGCAATAGAATAACAAAAATCTTCAGAAGAAAAGCTGGTCCGTGGCTTGCATCAATAAAACATGCTGCGACAGCAAACAAAGCATTGTTGCAACAACGACATTTATGATTGCTTCTGCCTTGCGTGACCGTAAAAGCTAAAGCAGTAAAATATTTTTACTACTTCTAAGCGATGAACTTGTTCTAACAGCTGGTTCGACCTGTCTTTTCGTCAAGTTCTTTATATATTCACAATTCAATTATTATTATTATTTTTAGTTCAAGTTAAATGTAGATTTGTTGTTTGTTTTCTTTTTCCTTCGTAAAGATGATGAGTGCGCTGCTTGAAATAGAAAAACATCGATCGACATCGTTTGCAAGTTGTTGTGTGCTTTTAGAAGTCAAATATTTCTTCTGCTAGTAACCAGGTTAATTGTATTTCAATTTCATTAAGCCAAAGTCATTTTAAATTTATACTGGAAGCTGCAGAAGTGTGGCTCTTGGGTCGGTCGCACTTTTTAGTTTTATCACCACAAAGTTTGTTCAGCTGCAGCCTGTTGAGTGTTCTGATGTTGAGGATTGTTGTTGCTTTGTCACTTTTTTCACAAGTTTGCAAAGATTTTCTTTTTTTTATGTATTTTTTTATTTTTGTTTTTTTTTTGGGCTGCCAACATTCCGTTTAGCAATTAACTTAACATGACACCTGTTTTGCACACCTCTTTAGTTCGCCCGGCTAGATAAGTCTTTTTTTCTCACTTCAACAGATTCTTTTTTTCTTGTGCTTCGTCGTCTTGAGTTTGTAGTAGTATGAGTGGAAGAAGTGTGCTGAGTATCGTTTCTGTTTTGCATTTTTATGCATATCAGTTTATTTGTTAATTTTTTTAATAACAGATATTTTTTTGCTTTTCCTTCTACAGATCGTTTTTTCTAGGTGGCTTTTTTTTCTCTCTCCTCCAATCACTCTCACTGGGAAAATGTTTAGTTTTATTTTGTATTACTTTAGAAAAGTAAAAAATAAAAACTTCTTTTGTATTTTGACATACTTTCTGGGGATTTGTTATCTTTTCTTTAGTTTAATTGTAGCTTTGAATTCTTGTTTAATTCCGTGTACCCTACTTTAGAGCAGAAGCACATTGAATTCTTGCCACGTTTGTTTGTGAGTGAATAAATTTCAGCGTATAGAATAAAGCAATATTCGGTTGAGATCTTAAAAGAATTGAAGATAATTTGAGGATCTTGACAAATTTTAATAAAGCGTTAGCGTTAGCAAAAAAAGGCAAATAGTTGCTTACATACCGTTCACACACGCAAGTGCAAGTAGCCTAATACATTGTCAACTTTTTTTTACCAATATAATTCAACTCTTGCAAGTTGTAGCTTCACTTGCTACAGATTTTCAAACCAATATGATTGTGTTGGTAAAATGACAAAAAGAAAAATAGTGTGTTAGCATGTAAAGATTATATTTTCATTTTAAACATTATTAAATTATACGATGGCTGTCCATTATAATTCCTATGGTAGAACTTTGGCAATTCACACATTAAAAATCCAAATAGACAAGCAAAAAATGAATAAACAAAAAAAAAAAAACACATTTTCTTTCGCGACATTTTGAATATACACTTGCACTGGCCTGTTTAAACAATAATGCAAGCTGCAATCGTTCTTATTGTCTCTTTAAATGTATTTGTTGTTAATATTTTCTTGATGCTAATTTTTCGACCTTTGTTGTTTAGTATTTTAATTTTTCGAGCCTTAAGGTCACTTGTTTTTTTTTTATAAGTGTTTATTGAATTCGATAACACAATCCTGAAGAAGATATCCATTGTGATATCGAAATATCGAATTCAATAAACACTTATAACAAAACAAGTGACTTTAAGGCTCGAAAAATTAAAATATTGGTTGTTAATATGTACAATATGTAATATGTGTAAACGCACGAGGCTGCGATTTATATTTCGGGTCTAGAGAATAAAAACAAATATTATTCATCGAAAATCACTTTACTGTTTTTCAAAATATTCCCCATGGAAATCTGTACAATTTTGCATGCGTTTGAGTCAATTGTCGAAGCACTTTGGTCACTCTGATTAAGGTATCTGCGAAACATGCATTCTGTACGGAGTAACCGCTTCTTCGGGTGTCGAAAACGATGACCTCTCAGTGTGTTTTTTACGTTCGGAAATAAAAAGTAGTCATTTGGCGCCAGGTGAGGCATATACGGCGGATGACTCATCAAATCGATTTTTCGTCCGATTTGCAAATAAAAGCTTCTGCACTTCGCAACAAAATAAACACATTCTAAGCTCATATAATCTATATATTTATTTTCTTGAGCTAAAGGTCTTTTTTTTTTAAATATTTAATTATTTTTGTCGATATTTCGCTCTCCTTCGGATGAAGCTATCCATTCATTATTCAGGAAAATAATAGTGAAAATAGTTTTTATTGGGTTTTTTCAAAAATCAATAAAAAACAATAAAAACTATTTTCATTATTATTGTCCTGAAGAAGCTATCCGAAGGAGAGCGAAATATCGACAAAAGTAATTAAATATTTTTAACAAAAAAATACCTTTAGCTCAAGAAAATAAATATATACACCGGTATTCATAATACATATTTAAAATGTTGTTAAAATTCATTTTATTCATTATGAATACCGGTAATAAAATATAAAAACAGGGGTCGAAAAAAACCAAATAATAAATCTCATATAATCTATTATGTTTAAGTTTTAATGGGCAATTTAAATTATTATTATATTTATCATATAAAAACCAAATGGAAGAACAGTTTGTGCTGACTAGTGTACATATGGAAAAATAAACTTTGAAAAAATTTAAAAAGTGAACGATCGTCTTCAATGGTTTTTACATGACTGCAAATAAAAGTATCTGGTGTAAAATCAGTGTTGCCGGTTTGGGCTTTGCTTTATGTATTTGTTTTTTTTGGCTCATTAATATTAAAATAATTTTTCATTAATTATATAATTCATTTACTATCATTATTTTTTCTTCTTCTAATATTAAGTATTTTATCTGACATACATATTTTTTCAACGTTCTTATTTACATATGAATAAATAATATTGATTACTTATAATAATACACTAAAGCCCCGACTTGCGTCGTTCCGATTTGCGTCGTTTGGATTTGCGTCGCTTTTTAAAACTGGAGAAATTCGATTTGCGTCTTTGCGATTTCAAATTACGTCGGTTTGAGTTGCGTCGTTTTGACGCCAATTTGCGTCCATTCGATTTGCATCGTTTTGATTTCGATTTGCGTCACTAAACACTGTTACATTTTTTACTACATCATTGTGGATTACCATTTTTAGCATTTTTAGTGTAGTATGTATTTAGCATCTTTAATTCATTAGTTTTTACAACTTCTGGCAACAACGATCGTCACCTGTACGTTAATAAATTTTCAGATTGCGTGAAAAAAGGGGAATCCCCTTTTCTTTTTTATATAAGTGGTGCTAAAAGCAACTGTCTGGTTATAGTAACAATTTAGTGTGTGATTCACCAGAATATGCCTTAAGGACGTAAAACATAAGTAATTTTTATGTTTTTTTTTTTCTTAATTTATGGTTTCGTTATTTTTTCTCTATATATATATATATATATATATATATCTAAATATTTGTTGAAGTAAATTAAATAAATAAAAACGTACTCATACTAGTATTTTTTATCAAAAAATACAACATTTTTTGCTTTGTTTTAAATATTTTCCCCAACAAATTAAACTTCAGTGCATTTATATAGAAAAAAGTGATTCGATTTGCGTCGCGTTTCTCCGGTTTCTTTAACGACGCAAGTCGGGGCTCTAGTGTATATCCAAATTCATCATTGGCAACATTTAAATTATTTATTGTTTTCGGTTTTCAACTTCGGCCTCTCATCACGTACAGGACACTGTACCTACATGTAGTACCCGCGAGTAGAGGCTAGCGGGTCACTGGGGTAAAATATAGGTGCTCAGTACACGGCACCCTAATACTCAATATTTCAGCAGCACTATTTGCTGGTAAAGATTTTTTTCTAAATTTTACTTTTCTTTACTTAATTGATATTAATTAAAAAGTAGTGACAAACCAAGGGTTGAACTTAAGCCTGAAAAAGTAATTTAATATAAATGTATTACAACACAGAAGCTCAATAACAAAATTAAAATTTACATTAAAAAGATTTTCCCACTTCATTTACTACTAAATAGTAACCATAGAAATGTTTTAAGGCTTATTGCAATCGGTTAGTATGCTGTGACTTTTTTAATTTATTTATTTTTTGTAAAAACTGTCAGTGGCTGCCGTATCATTTGTAACTTGTTCACATCCGTGTTAATTAAGTATTTGGTTTATGGGCCCTGAACTCTCTTTAATTTTCCATCTATTATGTATTTTTATTTTTCTTTTTCTTTTTTTTTTTTTCAAGAACTTGACTCTTTAACTCTTGATGTTCATGTTTAAGTTGTGGCATCAGTCATTTAAGCGGTGATTTTAAATTTTAACTACTTTCGGTTGATTATATTCTTGTTGGTGTGTGGTTTTCAGGCATGTCCACTTTCGGTGTAAAAAAATAAACAGTGGCCTGCTGCTTTTAAGACCAAACAGGCTATTAATCATGCATTTCACTAGAAAGCAGCGGCGGCTGTAGATAGAATCCAAAGTGCATAAAACAAAAGAGTTAAAATGAAATCTGTTGTTTTTCCTTTCTAAGTTAGGAAAGGTTTTCACTTTTCATTTATCAAAATTCTATAAAATACCGGAATCGATTGGAGTGGCAGAAATTGTTGAAATTGTGTTTGTAATAATAAACAATAAGTTATTTTTTTGCTAAAGATTTGATGACGATTAAAATTTGTCGTTTTGCTTGAATTACCTGCAAGAGTGTCTTAAGAAATTTTTAGTTTATGTCAGCATTATTGACTATTGCAATTAAGTTTTACAACTTTTAGCAGATTTTCCCCCCAGAACGCATTTTTAGGGCGTCCGTCCGTCCGTCCGTCACAGCGTCCGTTCTCCGAAACGGTAAGAGCTAGAGAGCTAAAATTTTCACAGGATGTTGTTGTACCTTGCCGCTACAACAACAAATACTAAAAGCAACAACAGGTCGAATACTACCAGGTGTCCCCATACAACGAAAAGTTGGAATTAGCTATAACTCTCGAACCGCACAAAGATAGAAAGCTGAAATTTGCATAGTGTATGTATTTATAGATGCTTTAAAACAACAAATACTAAAAACAATAACAAGTTGAAAACTACCAGGTGTCCCTATACAACCTAAAGTAACAGTTAGCCATAGCTGCTAAACTGTAAAATACAGAGAGCTGAAATTCGCACAATATATATTTTTACATATGCGCTACAACACAAATTCTAAAAACAACAACATGTCAAAAACTACCAGGTGTCCCTATACAACGTAAAAAACATTAGCCGTAACTTTCAAACTATAAGAGACAAAGAGATGAAATGTGCACAATATATTTACTCGCATATGGCCTACAATAACAGCAAAAACAACAAAACACAACACACAACAACAGCAGCAGTCGTGAGATCAATGTGATTTTTAGCTAATTTGACTGCTGCAACACTTGCATTAAACAATGCATAGCTTCTAAAAGGCACAAAAAGGCAGCGTAAAATTTTCCAATATAATAGAGATTTATGTCCTCTTTAATATAAACTAAAAATTATGACACGAATGGGGACGAACAATAACTATATATCCATTTAAAATATAAAAAAATGCTAATTTTTTTGGCATTTCCAATATAAATAACTAAATCTAAAACACTTCCACACACAATTTGATACACAAGTGCTAACGGAGTATTTGCAATATAACCTGAACTTGATAGTTCCAATTGCGCAGTTCATTATTTGGTGCAAATGTCTAGCGTAAGTGCGAATGCAAGAAATCGTTGCTTTTTCTTTGCAACCCGACAGCAAAATATACAAGGTTGCACTCGCAATATTTTTGCATTTACGCACCGCTAATTACGTGTTGCTTTTTTCGCATGAGTATTACGTTTGCAACACTGACACTCGAACAGCTGACATTTTAAAGCAAAGCAAACAAAAAATAGTAGAGATGGAGCCAGCAGTAATTACCAAAAAAAATAAATAAAACGTGAAAAATTAAAAATTGTGTATTAATTTATCAGCTGTTATTTGGAGTGCAATAAAATTTGCAAAGTTGCTAAAAAGGGTGCTCAATATCAGTTGCAATATAATTGCAAACGCAAATAGTCGCAACCAAAAACGCACCAAACGCTGGGTGCCGCTATTGAAAAATTGTTAACTTTTGCCATACTTTTTAAAATATATAAAATTTTCAACGGGAAAGTTTTCACTTTTTTTTAGCCTTTTTTGCACAAAAATGTTTATAAAATTTGACTTTGAAGTTTCGCTACAAAAACACCAGAGCACCTTTGACATTTATTTTGACGATACTTAAACTTTATTTTTTTAATTAATCCAAGACAACAGGCTATTTTAAGCCTCTGTGTGTCGTCTGGAGAACAGTCTTTGATGTTTCTCATTTTAGTGCATTTTTTCGCTAAACTTTCTTAGTAAAATGTTTACTTTTAATATTAATTGACTTAAAGTTATTTGCTTTTCACTTTGCACGTTTGTATTTTTTTAAAGTAAAATTTTCAATTTTTTAGTCAACAGAAAACAGCTGACTTCCCTTATTACGCTTCACCAGAATTGTTAAGAATTGTATTTTTGGAAAAACGGAATTCCCATAGAACTCATTTCCCCGGAAATATTTGAAACTAGGGGTGATAATTACTCATTACCTCATATGATCATATTAACATATTAATAAATAATAAAAAAAACCATTGTAATCTTTACAGCAAAACCACTAATTAGCACACTTTTATCATCACAAATAATCAGCAATTTATTTCACTTCAATATTTCTCCTCTATGGTGAAGACAAAGAAGCAATAAAGAAAAAAAAGCTCACAAGAGATCATGTCATAAGTTATTAGTGTCTTCAACACTTTAAACCATATTTATCAGAAACATTTTGTACAATGTTTGCCATTGCATGATTACATTTTATTATTAAGTAAAAACAAAATAAAAATAATGAAAAAAATAACACATTATTAACAAACATTATCGTTAAATAAAATCATTACTTGTTAATAGACAATTGTATGAATGACTTTTGGGATGCGGTAGGAATGAGTTTTTAGATCAAAACTTGTGATAGAAATTGTATGAGTCATGAATCTGTTAAAATGATCAGTAATAACAATATTATTAATAATATCGAGAAATAATAAAGAAAAAATCCGCACAAACATTTCTCTTGGCAGAAGCTTAAGGGACAGACAGATGTCTATATTTAATTACCAAATGAAAAAAGATTTTGATATTTTGAATTTTTTTTTGGATGCCCTCATAACAGGGTCTTGCAAAATTGAAAATTTTTATCATAATTTTGAAATGTTCTACTAGGTGGACTTGAAATAGGTCGACTTGAATTAGATTTTTAATTACATATTTAATGAGCAAGAGTCTAGATCATTTCAGAAGTATAATTCTTCCGTCACACTGTGTTTTTGAGTCAATCCATCCCGGTGCATCACATGCTCTACTGCAGTTTGTTGTATTCGCTTTATTTTTTTTTTTTATCGATTTGCATAATAAACTGTAATCATCCAGTCGCAACGAATATACATACATACATACATATGCACACATACATACAAGTTCAGGTAATTGCTACTGAACATTTTCACCATCATTGTACAAATGTACACCCACTGTTTTCGTATTGACAGCGGCATCTTGGCATTATGGCTTTATTAATAGGTTCTTTTAAAACTCTGTTATCAGTTACTTGAACAATTTTTTAATGTGTTTGTTAATAATTTTCGTTTTTCATCTTTGCAAGTTTTGTTGCTTTTTTCCGTTTTTGAACAAAAAACCGACCGACCGACTCTACATAGAAAATAAAAGAAACACCCACACACTCACGTACATAAAATAATCATTTTGAATGGAAAAAACAAAAAATTGTTGCTGTTTTTCCGTTTTTCAGCCTCGCATCACCAGCAAGCGAATAAATGTCTGTCCATGGAAATCATCTTCCAGTGCTGTTTGCTGCCAAAATGAAGAAGAAGAAGAAGAAGAAGAAGAAGAAAAAAGTTAAATGGGGTTAAAAGCTTTAACTGTACGTTTATTTAAAACTTCTTTTTTCTTTTCTTCTCTTTCATGATTAGACAGACTCACATTTTGGTTTGTTTTGTTTTCTGATTTAAATGGCATCATTAGTTTTATTGCATATTATATGTATGCATGTACTCGTACATTTGTTGCTGGTTGTTGTTGTTGTTGCTATTGCTGTTGCAGTTGTTACTTGTTGTATTAAAATTAATTTATGATAGTTTTTCATTTCATCCTCAGCTTTGGCCAGGCTTTCTTGCTCGTTGGCTTGTTTTCTCAAGTTTTTGCAACAATTAAATGAGCATAATTTATAATTGTTAGTTTTAATGTTAAAGATAAGAATGAGCGGAAAAGTTATTAGGGGGTCTGTTTTTAAAGCAGTTGCTGGTGAAAAGTGTTAAAAAATAATAGATAGTTTTCTCTTGCATTCAATGTTGAATTTATTTTATTTATTTATCAGCAGTAGTTTAGCAACATTTTTGAATTAACTAATTGAAAATGTAATAAAAATAGTTATTTGCATTATTTTGTTTGAGCGGAATGCATTTTGACCCAGAAAAGTATTCGGTGCAATAATTGATATGTTTGTTTTTACACTTAGTATCTAGTAACCCAGCAAAAAATGACGTTGCATTTGAAACAGATTTGAAGGCGGGGTTGAACGGTTCTGGCAGCGAAATGCGACTCAAAAAGGATATTTCAGTGAAGTACGTTTTAGAAATTTAAAATATTGAAAATGCGATTTAAGAAATCGCATGCTTCCTGGTTATGTTTTTTTTCGTTTTTTTGATATGCAAAATTAGAAAATTTAACAAAAACTACAAGAAACAATAGTTAATATTTACAATATTTACAAATACACACAGTCCCTTTTCAGAGCCCTCAAGTATAATATAGAACAATATTAAGTTTTCAATAATATTTTTTTATTTTTTTTTTATTTTATGCTTCAAAGGAAGAATATTTTTCTGTAATGAAAACACTTTGTTAAAAACATCAGAGAGATATTTCAGTAAAGTATCTACGTTTTAGAAATTTAAATATTAAAAATGCGATTTAAGAAATCACATGCTTTCTGGTTTGGTAAGGCATACAAATAGTTTCGTTCTCAAGTGTGATTCACCAAAAAAAATTTTTTTGATATAAATGTAAGCACTTTAGTGGTTATAACGGGTACGCCATCTAACGTTTTTTTTTGCAACTAGTGCCTATTTCACGCAGCTCATGTCTGATTTGACAGATAACTAATTTTATCCTTCAGCTGAACGAATATGGTTGTGTATATGTTTCGCTAAGTGGGCCTGCGACCGACTTACAGAAGATGCAAAAAAAATTATCTTTTCAGATAAAGCTCATTTTGATTTTGGCGGGTATCAAGCCAAATTGTCGCATTTGGGGCACAGAAAACCCGCACGCATACTACATTGAGAAGCCGACGCACCCAAAACGAGTCACTGTTTGGTGCGGATTTTGGTCCAGAGGCATAATTGGGCAATTTTTCTTCGAAAATGAGCAAGGATCGGCCGTTACAGTAAATGGCGATCGTTATCGGGTCATGTTGAACGAATTGTTGTTCACAAAAATTGAAGAGTAGGATATTGGCAACATTTGGTTTCAACAGGATGGCGCTAGGTGCCACACAGCCGAAGCTACACTCAATGTTTTTCGCCGTTTTCAAGAAAAGAAAAGTTATTTGGCGGACCCTTTATATCGTTTAGGTAGAATCGGCTCTAACACAAAGGCGTTATTTTTTGTATTCTTCAATCTCACGGTTTTTACATATTTCAACGATATATGCTGCCCAACAACCATCCTTCGTCCACAAAAACCATCGTCTTTGTTTCATATATATACCCAATATACATACATATGTATCAAAGTATATAAAAAATTGGCGTTCTATTGGAAATTTTAAATAAAAACGCACTGAAGCAATATTTTATACCACAAACTGAATGAATGTGGTGTTAAAAGATGGTTATTAAAGGGCGAAAAAATGTCTTTTTTCAGTGATATTTTTATACCAGATATATGGCAAAAAATGGGGTTTCGGAAACTTCAACTATAAGTAGGCTAAAACGATATTTTATGACAGATTGTAAATCTGGTGATTGAGGAGGGTCAAAAAAAATTTTTTCCGACATCGGCTCATGTACAGACGGGCTTTCTGAGCTACGTCAATATTTTTTACCGAATAGTAAATGTGATAACACACAGAGCGAAAACTTCCTAATAGAATCAATAAGATTTTCTCTTTGAAACGTTTTTAGGCTGAGGGGTATCCCAGCAGAGAGAAACGAAGTATTTTCTATGGGTATTTCTTATTATTTCCATGTTGCAAATCTTATTAATTGTCTCAACAAGAAAAACACATACAACCAAGAAGAAAACTTGTTACTCACGTTTGTTTTTACTCAGTTTCCGATTTGCATGATACCAAAAAAAATTCTATAGAGAAGAACTTATGGATTCTATTAGGTTTTCTTGTAAATTGTACACATACGGATTTCTTATTGATTTTATTAGGTTATCCTATTAATTTTTCCCTATTGATTTTATTAGTTTCCTATTTAAACACACGTAAATCACCCTTTTAATTTCATTAATAAGAATATATTTTTGGTTACATTAGCTTTCTTGTTATTTCATACAAAATCAACAGACAATTGTTGTTTTTTCAATAAGTTTTTCCCATTTAAAATAATAAGGAATCCTTCTTGAAAAAGAACTATAGAGATATCTTATTGATTTTGTTCTATTTTATTAGGGGCTTTTTTCTCTGTGCAAAAGAAGGTTGTTAATGGTCGAAAAATGCTTTTCCAACAACGATCCATATACACCCGATACAAATGTATGTGTGTGTATATCCAAATCCCGCTTTCTTAGAAAACTCTATCCAAAATCAAGCTAAAGCAATATATTATACCAAAATAGTGAAATTGGTCCAAATAATTTTTCCCGACCTCGGTTCATATAGACCCCATTCATAGGAATAAACTTGTTTTTAAAGAAATTTCAGCTAGACGCAAGCTAAAGCTATTTTTGATTGCTTTAAGTGAATTTATGGTATATAATATGGTATATAACTCTAGTGTTCCGGATCGTGGCTACTGATTTTGCCTCAAAGCGCAGGAAATCATCGGAATGTCAACAAGACATTCAAATTTATTGACTCAACGGTGCAGAGTCACCAAGGCGAATCAAGGTCGCAATTCAATTCGCTTCAACATTTTCACTCGAGACGTCATAAGTTTTGTTGTTGTTTGCTATCAGCTTTGACAACTCAGAAGATAAAATCGTGGAAAAATGTAGAAGCGAATTGGGATGCGGGCACCTGTAATGGATTCGCCTTGTTCGTCGTAGTGTGCAGTGCGAAAATGAGTGTGTCATAAATAGAGACATAGAGAGAGAGAGAGAGAGAGAGAGAGAGAGATAGAGAGATATTTCTCTGCTGGTGGACCCTTCTGTGGAATAAACTGCCTGTTGGTGTATTTCCTGCCACAATGTGTAATGTGAGCATATTAAAATCTAGTTCACATGAGTTCTACTTCCAATTTCCTCTCTACGGTGACCTTTTTTTCCATTTTCCATTCAATGCACCACATAAATAGGCTTCGTTCTCCGGTCCAAATAGTGAAATAAGTCCACTAAATTGCAATTTACTTTCATGTTTACTTGCTCAATGCTATTCTGTTTTTGTGCACGATAATTACGCTGGGAAATAATGGTTACAAATAACACAAAATTTGGCCCAGTCGCATACTTCATACTTTTGTAAGTCTTTTTCTCTGTTTGGTGCAATTGCCGTCATTTATAAAAATAAAGTCTTTCTGCTTTTATTAACATGTACTGAAATTTTATAATTCACATTAATATAAAACCAATTAATTATATTTGTGTTTGTATGTCGTCATCATTAATTTTTTGTTTATTACAAAGATAATTGTGGCGTCGAATTTACCCGTATGGACGGCATCGACAACCAAATCTTTCGGTAACTACCCGGTTTAATTTCATTTACAGCAATTCAAAAATATTTAAAAAGAATCAATCCTCTTTTATACTTCTTTTTCATCCAGAAGATCTTAATAAATTTAAATGTATGTGGAAATACCCTTTTGCCCGCATGTAACATTTAACATGAGTAATAGCGTTTCAAATTATTTGAGTAATTGCATTCGTACAAATATGCGTGTCCATTTGGAGTGATGACTTAATGAAAATACCATCGACTCTCACAATTTTATTTGCATGTTTTGAAAAACGAATTCTGATATAAAAAAAAGTATTACAATTCCAATTTTCCTAACACTATGCATGTCAGAGGGCGTGTTGCTTTTAAAAATACGAAATCGAAGAGTTAAAAAAACAAAATAATCGTTTTAGAAAAATTATCAGCTCATGTTCTGAAAAACGCTGCGTTTTCAAATCGCAAATCGTTTTTAAATCGCATAATACATTTAACCATGTTCTGAAAACGAGGCGATTTGCTGGCGTTTTGCCTTTTTCGAAATTGTGTTCGAACAAATAATAAAGATATGTTTTATAATAACAAAACATGTGTCTTCACAAGTTTAAAATTTTAATATTTATTGGCAAACGGTAACACGCAGTCTTTTAATTAAATTTTATTTGTAAAATATCAGTGCAATAACCACAAAATCCTTCTTCTTTTTATTTAGAGATGTTGCATATACATACTTGCGAATAATTGGTAAGTTTCATCACGGGTAGTCGGTTTTAAATAGGATCTTGTATAATTTTTTAGCTTTCGTAAATGTTTTTATGTGCTGCAACAGGTTTTAAATTATTTTTGAACTTTTGTAAAGGATTGTTTACTAATTTTTAATAAAAATGTATGAACTTAATAAATTTCAAATAATACTATCAGAAGTTTGACACCAAAAATAGCCCAATAGGTAATTTTAAAGTTAACATCGCTAGCACAAAATTTTTTCGAAGATCAATTTGACCAGCTGTTTGTATAAATCTCCAATTGAAGAGTAAACAAATGATACCGACAATTGACAAACACAAATTTTAAATTGCATATTTTTTATTAAAATAGTAAACAATTTTTCAAAGTTTTTCTTCAAATAAAAACAAAACATATTAAATTTAAATTTTACATAATTTTATTTTCTCTTTCGAGGGTAGTTTAAATAAAAATGACCAGATCGTTTCAGCATACACTAGCGGTTTGAAAACGCCATCTTTTTAGCGATTTTGTTTCCTAGAACACCTGTTTGGCATTTGCAAATCGAAGACGCCAACGTCCAGCGATAAGCGTTCTTGAGAACAGCTATTTGGCGTTTTTAAATCGAAAACGCAAATTTTAAGCAAAATGCATTTTTCAGAACCTGGGCGTATGCTTGCTCAGAGTCGCTATTTTTCAGTATTAGAAACAAATATGTGAAAATACTTACTATATGCATTTATATATGAGTTTCTAAAATCATATGATTCGACAAAATATATCATTAAGGGGCACTGGTTTACTTACGGAGTCTACGGAGTGGTTCAGGTAGTTTCTTATTCTCGTCGCCATTTGTTTTTCACAACCAGAACTGCCACAAAGGCCCACATTTTCCTACCAAAATGTTCTTTTAGATCCCCAAAATTCACTTGTTCTATTAAAATTCTTTCTGACTTGAAAAAATATTGATGAATTCATTAACAAATAATTGGCAGCTCAACAAAAGAAAACAGGAACTTTTGTAATGAAATAGAAATTTTAACAAATGCGCTGTCAATTAATTAATTTATCTCCAAAATATTAAAAATTTAGTTTAAATTTTATTTATTTTCAATTGAAACACTATTACAAAAAAAAGAAGGCTGCAAAGAAAAGTAAGAGAGTTGCAAAACGAAAAGAAATGAAAGAGAAGACAGCAACAATTTTTTTAAAAAGGTTCATTTTTAGGGTTCCGTACTCATCAGAGTGAAACGGAACCCTATTACGGAGACAAGTACATCCGTCCGTCCGTCCGTCACAGCGTCCATTCTCCGAAACGGTAAGAGCTAGAGAGCTGAAATTTTCACAGGATGTTCTTGTACATTGCCGCTACAACAACAAATACTAAAAACAACAACAACAAGTAGAAAACTACCAGGTGTCCCCATACAACGAAAAGTTGCAATTAGCTATAACTCTCGAACCGTAGAAGATAGAAAGCTGAATATGTATTTATAGATGCTTTACAACAACAAATGCTAAAGACAACAACAAGTAGAAAACTACCAGGTGTCCCAAAACAAACTATAACAGACAAAGAGCTGAAATTCGCAGAATATATGTGTTTACATATGCCCTACAACAACAAATGCTAAAAACAACAACATGTCAAAAACTACCAGGTGTCCCTATACAACGTAAAGTAACAACTAGCCGTTACTACTGATCCGTGAGAGATAGAGGGATGAAATTTGCACAATATGTGTATTTACATATGCTCCACAACAACACTTGCTAAAAACAACAACAACTGTAAAACTACCAGGTGTCCCAGTACAACGTAGAGTAATAGCTATAACTCTCGAACCGTAAGAGATAGAGAGCCGAAATTCGCACAGTGTATGTATTCCTAGATGCCTTACAACATCAAATTACAACAACAACAACAAGTGGAAAATTACTAGGTGTCCCCGTACAACAAAAAGTAGCTTTAAAAACAGAGATATGAAATTTATAAAATATACATACATTACACATACATACGTACGGAACCCTAAGAGTGCGAGCCAGCCTCGTACTTGACTTAATTTATTTTACCTGAATTAATACTAACATATGTACATATTTATCAAGGTTTAAAACAAGATAATCAACCCTATCATGAATAATTTTGAGCTAAATTTTTTTCCCATTTCCCAAAAGTGCGATCATGAATATTTTTTCCCATAAAATGTATTCCCATTCGAAATTTTCCCTTATCGTGAATGCATTTTTCAATGACATTTTTCCCATTTTTTGTTCCAATTTGTTCATTTAATTTTCTTTGGGGAACTATAAATAAAAATGCAATTAGTTGCTACATTTTATTGGATATATAAATTAGCTGAAAACTATGTTTAGGTCTAAATCAATAAATAATATGCAACATGACATGCTCCTCAATAGGGTGCAAAATAACTGACCCATTGCATGTGGTCTTGTGATGGTTTCTAAAGATTTGGTGGCCGAATTTTGGTATTCACCTACAGAAGAACTAAAAAGGTCCCTCCTATTAAAAAAGTTCATTATCCATCCAAAAAAAAAACACCCTTTACTTATATTGCTACATTACCGTTCACTTCCCTGAGCTTTAAAATCGTCTTCACAATGACATGGAAAAACAGTTTTCTGTCCTCGTAATCAAGAAAAAATATTTTAGTTTAAATTGTGCTGCCTTTAAAAGTCATTGAATTGGATTCTGGTTGGAGTCTTCAACGGTATTGTACTTTAATTAAAAATATTCTTGAGACTGTTTTGGTTATCTTTATAAGTTTCTGATTTTATTTTCATTATGTATTATCTTGTGTTTTTTTTTTCATAAATACATAACAAATATTTTTTCATTCTTTGTATTTAAATCACGATTTTTTTCGCTGTTCTGTGGTTGAGTTTAGTAAACGGAAATCTTATTCCATTCAAGTATGATAAGTGATTTGCGGTTGAGTGCCCAACCAGTCAACCAACCACCGCACACCAACATCAATATTTCACCACTACTGAAACTCAGTTGCAAGTTGCAACTACTATTTATAAATGCATAAAGAATGTATTTTTATTCATTTAAATTATGTTTTATTTTTGCGTTATCTTAAAACAATAAAACGTAAAAGGCCTCATATCAGTAAAAAGTAACTTAAAGGAAGTAATTACAGTCAAATATTAAATAATTTTACATATTGAGGAGTGCGAATATGAAATGTGTGTAGTAAATATTTTGAAAGTAGTGACCTTGAGAGGGTTGGTTGCCTGTAGTGCTGATGAAATATGAAGTAATCGGGTATCGAGTATTTGTGCTCAATTGTGAAAAGTAGTTGTTCATTACTTTCAGATTTGAACTTTTTAGTCAAATTTAACGGAAAAATCAAAATGAAGTACAACTTTATTTGAAAATCGTCAGAGTGGCAAATCTGCTTAATCAGCATCAGTTTCGAATTCAGCGAGATACAAAAAATAAAAGAATAATAGTCGTTGTCGTCGTCACATGAATTCAACGTAATATCTCTGGCACTTGCTTGTTCGTTATCAACAATAATTGAAGGTGATTAATTGGTTTTATATAGCCCTTAGGCTTAGAGGATGTCAAGTGTCTAGAAAGAAGCAGAAAATCGTAATCAAAGAGGAATGTACAATAGCGAGATTTTCGGTAGAGACTTGCTGTGGTGATGACAACAATTGGAATTAAAATAAAAAACACTATTTTACCCCCACACATACCTATTTCAGATGGATGTGTACGTATTTCTGGTACATAGGTTAGAATAGGTTTTCCAATCAACCTATTATCCCATGTCGTTTAAAAGAATCTTAAGTCACAATGGGCATGGTTGTTGTCTCCGTGTATTTAACCACAAAATGTTTGATGCATGGGTCTTTAGGAACTCCATGTCATTCACAAAGTTCTTTTATTTTTTCTAGCATATGTCCTGTAATTGCATTATGTCTGGTAAGGTGTGTCTCCCCAGATATCGGGACCGTATTTGTGGGAATAAAATAGTGCTCTAATGTCTCGCTGTCCTTCCCACTTACTCTACATTCACCTCCTGCCGCTATTCCTTTGCGGTTAAGATGTGCCACTAGTTGACAGTGTCTTGTTATAACTCCCATTATTCTAGTTAATTCGGGCTTGCTAAGTCTTAACAGACTCCCCGTTTTTTCCTCGTCTATATGCCCCCATAGAATTCTTGCATTGATTCTCACGGTTTCGTTATTCTAGATGGTTAAATGGGCTCTTTGTGGTCCAATCCCGTTTCGCATATACTTCTAAGTCTGCTTCGCTCTTCACGTTCTTTTGCCATTTTCATAAAAAGAGTTTCAATTTTATCAAAATTTCTTAGATATTTTAATTTTCCCAATTCTAAAGAAACGGAAAAAATTCAAAGAAATGTCCCATAAGGAAAAAATTCATTCAACTCAGCAAAAAAGTGCTTAAAATTACCAGTTGCAAAATTTTGTACTTGAAGCTACCAGATGAACATAAAATATCTCATTTAATTTTACTGGTTAAAGTCTTCAAATTTACCAGTTGAAAAATTTTCTAACTCCTGCCATTTTACCGTTCAACCAAACACAGAAATCCCTTAAAAATACCCCAAAAATAAATTGTTTCCCCCCTAAATTTCTCCCGAAAGAATTTCACACCCCAAATTTACCCCTAAATAAAAAAAAACTCCTAAATCTAGGGGAAAACCCCCTAAACTGGCAACACTGTCTCACACCCATATAATGCGCAGTTCACCATGAGTCGATTAACTGTTAATAGCATTTTTTCAACCCCAAATTGTTTGTGATTCAGGCTGCTCAGCTGAGATCAATCTAATGGCCATTTGACTATCCGTGCATATATTCACAGATCCTGGATTTTCCATTTTATTGAGCTTCCTGATACATTCCCTATTTGGCTGGACTTCCGCCTGCCAAGCTGTGCTATAGCTTGGCAGATTGAATAATATTTCGGTGGTATATTCTATATAAATACCAAGTCCTGTTTTTCTGCTCGCTGTTAATCGATCCGTGTAACAATGAAGGCCCATGGGTATCAGGTTTAAAGTGTCCGTTATCCAGGAATGGCAGTCAGAAATCAATGTTTTACAACTGACCTCTATATAGTCTCCGGTATGCAATCTTACGTCATATTTTCTGATATAGACTCGCCTATGGCCGTAAAGATTTGTCGATGATGCGCTTCGTGTCCCTGATTGATCCACTCACCCATCATCTTAAATCGCTTCGCTGTGAGAGGCGCTTCATATTTTATGCGAACTTCGGCTGGCTCCAAGGATAATATTGCTTCTATCGCCAATGTGGTTTCGAAAGCTCTTTGTGAATTTAAATGGTTTTTATTAATCTTAGTCATAACCACACCTTGATGAAGGAATGGACAAACTAATCGGGCAACAATTTCCAGATTGCAGTTAAGATTCCTGTCCAAGACTTTTTCTACAAAATATTAAGAGGGCTTTTGGAAGAAGAATCACATTTCATTACGAACTTAAGCAGATGTTAGCCAATATAAGCAAAATTGCTCGCTTATTGCTTATATTAATTGTTTCAATGCATGAAACTGCATGAATTGCAGCGGATCAATTAAAATTTAATTGATTTTCTGCAAATCACTGTTAAAGCTTTAACGTTTTTTTTTAACATGTTAACCCCAACGACTTTTGCATATTTGAAATTACAAAAGATTAAGTTTTCTTTTCATTGATTTCGATATTAGACATTTCCTTTTCATATGACCTCAGCACTTAACCTTTTTGCATTACAAAACAAAAAAAAAAAAAAAGAAGTTTTGAAGTTTTTCACACCACGACCTGACATTTTCCAAATGAAAAGATGAAAAACAATTCAAGCTAATGCTCTTACAGGAAAAAAAAACAAAACACAAAACTGCAAACTGAAAATGTTGGCAATCAAGGAAATGGGGAACATTAAACAAAGTTTTCACTTTAAACAATTAGAGGTTGAGGAAAAAACCTACTGCTGCCAAAAAGTAGTAAAGGAACTGCAAAAAAAAAAAAAGAAACTGCGTGGTTGTTACATACGAATGAATGATTTGTATTTGGCCGATGTGAAAAACGAAACCTTTTAACACTCCAATCTACGATACAACAATAATACAGAAAACAAAAAGAAAATTCACCAACAACAACAACAACAACAACATTTTTTTCTTAACAAAAAATTCGTCATTTATGTATTTACTTGCAGCAGCCTTACGAGACAAAAATGTTTTTGCTTAATTAATCGACATTCACATGGACGACACTTTCTTGCCGTTAGGAAAAGCTGCAAACAGATCATACAGACATACAGACACACACACACACTCTCTTATTTATGAGCATATTACTCTTTAGCAAAAGGAAAATAACAGAAAACAATTTGAGAAACGATGTAAATATCTGTTAATTCACATACAATTCGAAAACAATGAAAAATTTAAATAATTACAAATAATTTGGCAGTACATTAACTAATTATTCCATAATTCCCATAAACAAAATGAGAATCATTTTGTATAGAATTGTATAGAAGGTTGCAAGGAAAAGTAAAAGAGTTGCAAAACGAAAAGAAATGTTTGCTGGGTTAAAGGTTTGTTTGAACATTTCTGATTCTCATTTTGTTCATGGGAATTATGGAATAAGTAGTTGGGTTTCAAACATTCCTTTAAGATTTTTCGAGTCTACCGATGAGTTGATTAGCACCTACGAAATTTCGTCGGCATATAGACAGCTGACAAAAGATAGAAAACATTTAAAAAAATGGTCTATATTTTTGGACCTGAATTAACACAGACAAACCAGATATCCCAAAAATGACTTTCGTAAAATTGCCCTATCATTTGTTTGGGGACCAGCCAGAAGTGAGCAGTGCAGACAATCGTGGCAACATGAGTGTGTGAGAACAACTCATCAACACAATTCATCAACAAATAATTGGCAGCTCAACAAAAGAAAACAAGAACTTTTGTATTGAAATAGAAATTTTAACAAATGCGCTGTCAATTAATTGATTAATTCTCCAAAATATTAAAAATTTAATTTAAGTTTAATTTAAATCTATTTTCAACACTATTACAAAAAAAAAAGAAGGCTGCAAAGAAAAGTAAAAGGGTTGCAAAACGAAAAGAAATATTTGCTGGGTTAAAGGTTTGTTTGAACATTTCTGATTCTCATTTTGTTCAGGGGAATTATGGAATAAGTAGTTAAGTTTCAAACAAACTTTTAAGAATTTTTCAAGTCTACTGATGAGTTGATTAGCACCAATGAAATGTCGTCGGCTTATAGACAGCTGAAAAAAAAGACAGAAAACATTTAAAAGAAGGTCTATATTTTTGGACCTGAATTTATAATAATAAAAATATATGTAGTGAGAGTGCGAGGTCGAGGAACCAAAGAAATTTTACTTTATCATTGTTCCTAAATAAATGAAAACAATAAAAATTTATAGAGCTTTTCAAAATTGAGTGCAATACATAAGAGCTGAAATATCCACTTTAATGAATATTTATTTGATTATTTCTGTATTAAGTTTATCAGGCTCAAGTTCTTTCTATATTATCCTTGTGATTGATATTAATTAAATTAGATTAAGAAAACATCAAAGACATTTAGCAGGGTGGACAACTAGTTGTTTCGAAGCCGCCACACTTTCTCGTCAGCACCTGTCTTTGACGAGAAAGTGTGGCGGCTTATATATAGAAAGAACTTGAGCCTGATAAACTTAATACAGAAATAATTATGTAATAAAAAGTTCAAATAATAGAAATTAATTAATATTTATTCGAAATAAAGAAACACCACTCGGACATGTGGGAAATAACTTCCAATTTTGGATGTCCCAAACATCAAATAATTTAGAGCCCCTTTTTTTTGCAAATTACTTCAATTAATTATATTAATCTTTTTCAGTAAATGGAAATACTTACATACATATGTATGTATGCCTTTAATACTCATTGCAATTTAAGTGGAAAGGGCGAAAAAAATAAATAGATATATTAAACCTTAAAGTTGTTGAGTTGTTAAAATCATTGTTTTCATTGCTTCATCCATCCAAAACACTCCAACCACAACAAAATACAATTGAATGCAGCAACAACAGAATAAACAGCAACTAAACGATATCGCACTTTATCATAGATCGAATTGTTTTTGTTGTTAATTGTCAAAACAATACCAATGAATTGTGATTCATTTAAGATTTTGTAGAAAAATTTGTTGCTTTGATGTTGAGGTTGTTGCTATTGTTGCAGTTTGGCTACATGTTGTTGCACAGTACATGAGTGTTGTGCCTTGTGCTGGCGGAAATCAATCTACCACCAACCAGCCTCAACTTACTCAAAGTTTAACAACTCATGCCATCCATTCCAAGTCATGTTGTTACGAGTACTGGTACCATACGATTCAATCAACATAAATCCACAATGTGTGTGGGTGCTATTTTGAAGTATTTAAAGTCAATTAAGCATAACCTATAACGATGTCGATGATGATGACGATGATGGAAAGCAAAAAATCAAAAGAAACGGAAAAGAGGGGAAAAATAAAAACAATCCCTTTACCACTCACTGTACGTACCTCGCCACATGGATCGATCCTGTTAAACAAAACGTTTGTTTGGATTCATTAAAATGTTAAATGAATTGTTTTGTTTTCAGGGATTTTGCTTTTTTTCCATAATCTTCTCCTCTGTTCAGTTCAAGTTTGTGGCTTTTCCTAGAACCCGTCAGTTACAAATGTATCTGGAGAAAAAATAAATAAATTTTAAAACAATTAAATTGTTGACTAAAGCAAATTCGTAAAACTAAAATAAAAAAAAAGCAAATGTTTGCTGATCTTTTTTTTTTTTTTTTTTTTTTTGCTAAATAACATGAAATTGTCGTTTGTAATCAAAAATTGTGCATCTCTTTTGAGACTATTCCTGTGCCATATTACTATACGGAAGAATTGAAAATTAAAGCAACTGTTATTTTCCACTTCAATTGCAATTAACCCAAGACAACTTCTTCTGGTTTAGTATTTTTGTTTTTATTTAGCTTTCTGTCTGTCTTCCTTTTTTTTAACTTAATTTAAGCAGAAACTGGGTAGAGAAAATTTTCTAAAGGCGCAAGCACATCTCTGTTAGTCAAGGTGGGCCGCAGCAGAAATATCGAATTGCGTTGTTCAGGAATCAATTAATTGAACTGAATGCTTCTATCAAGCTAAGTAATGAAGTATTTCTGTAATTATTAGGTATGTATTTTTGTTTTTGTTTCTACAGGCCTTCATATTGCTTTTAGAGCTATTTTTTCTGGTTTCGAGATGTTTGAAATGCCACTACAAACTGTTGAAGTAATAATGCAATTCTTCTTTGAGATGCCATTACAAATTGTGGAAGTAGCAATGCAATTCTTCTTCAGATATTTCTTGTTATTCTGCAGACGGTGAGCTGAGACAGGCCATGAAGAGCATCTGAAAAATTTTAATTTAGACATTTTTGCTACAAAAATTGTATAATGAAATACTTAGCACTCTCACTTTGATGGACGTTTCTTTCCAGGAACCGCAAAGTTATTAAAACTTACCCCTCATTGTTTTTTAGCTCAACAATATTTTTCAACGCATATTTATTTTGTCAAACCTGTAATGCCAATAAAAGTCTTTATCATTTAGATTGAAGGGATTAAATCGGGTTTTCAATATTTTGGACTTACTTTGTCCGAAATCTTTCTCACAATCATTATAAACGGGGACTAATTATTATATACGGGTCTGTTCTAGAATCCGAATTCACTCTAAAGTGGATTACTTTAGAATTTTTGGTGTTCCGCAATCCGAATCCCCATGTTTTTACTCGTTTTCAATTAGAGTATTATAGGGTGAGTGAAAGTAAATAGAATCGGCTTTTATTCATGCAAGTGATAACTTTTTTAATAAAAACTAAACTTTATCTTTTGATTTGAAGTGTTTTTTATTAAATATAATAAAGAAAATTTTAATTTGCACACAATTATTGGCAAAAAAACCTTTTCTTTAATTTCTTCCAAAAATTTTTTATGTTTTGTCAAATGGCACTTGCGCAAAACAAAATATGTACAAAAATTTTGCTTATGTTCGAAAACACGAAATTGCCCCACATATTACAGTGTGATATGTCAATGTTTTTTTGGGATAATGCTTAATGCAATCAGAATTTATTGAAAAAGAAAAATTGACATTTTAAAGGAAATTATAATAAATTTCCTATATTTAGTGTAATTTGAGCAATATTTATATTAATATGATTGTATTTAGTGGTCAAATTCAATTGTAATACTTTCGGCAATACGTTCTTTTTACAACATATGGTTGTCATAGATCGTAGTTCATGTGCTCATAGCAGGTAAACTGCCGCGCCGGTAATTTCACAACCTTACTTACAACCGTTGCGGTCAAGAGCGAATGATTGCTGCTTGCGGTAGAGCTGCTTTCTCAGAATTACATTAATAGATTATAATGTTTTAGTTTTTGTCATATTTTAACTTAATTTTTTAATTTTTTTGCGTGATTGTAAAAACATTGTTTAGACGGTCGTAAACCGTCGGTTTTTGCTTTGCCGCCGGCGACTATTTGTATGTTAAGCAATCTTTTATCATCGGCTTCGTCCTCTGATAGTTCTTTTCAAAACATAAAACCCTGTTTTTTATGTATTTGACATTTAGAATTTTTTTTTCGAACAGAAACTTCGAATATATAAAAACATTCTGAATTGAGAACACCAATTTATGAATTATTCGGATAAAAAAAAATTTTTCTAAATCAATCCGAGTCGGATTCTAGAACAGACCCGATTATCTACTATATTCAGGAACATTTTTGTTTCACAAACAATAACTGATGGTGCTATAAAATGAGTTGAAATCAGAGTCAGCTGGTTTTGATATTAGAGCCGAAGTATGCTTCAAGTTATCTATGAGTAAGTAGGCGTTGACTTTTACAAAAAGTCAAACAAAGTCAAAAAATTCACTCTTACATTTTTCTGCTCCAAAACAAGAGCACGAATACGAAACTAAAATCGTTTAATACAATTCTCATTGATGAGAATGTAAATTCATTTTGAGTTTCATGCGTGCCCTGTGTTGTTCATCACTGCCTCGTATCAGCATCAGCTACTTTTTTCTTTTTCGTGGATGCAACATGATTTGTTATTGCTTTTTGTTTTTGCTGTTTTTTTTTTAAAGAGTTATGTTTTATGTGGCACACAGTAACAACCCAGTGTTTGTTATTTTTTAACTAAGAAAAATTAAAACTTAAGGTGGGGTCTGTCAAATAGAAATCTATCGATCTTAAAACATTAAGGCAACTTAATCACTTCTTGGCTCGAGCTAAAGAAAATGGAAATAATGAAAAAGTAGTTGTTTTTGCAAGAACTTGCATGTTTAGTTGCATAAAAATTTTTGAGACCACAATCAATTGATATGGTTGTAGTAATCTTTAATTAAAATTATTAAACTTATTTAAAGTAATAATTGTTAATTAGTCATTGGGCCTTAGTTCGGTTTTACTGCCTCAAAATTGAGAAAGAATTGTTTGTGGCAAAATTGCCTTGATCCATATCACCACTGTTTCACATTCACAGCAACTCAGGTCATGAAATATTGTCATTAGAGTTATGAAGCGAAATTCTTTCAGCGTAACACAGCTTTGAGCAGATATTTTAGCAAATATTCCAGAGCACTATTGGACATTCGTAATTGCACGTATTTAAGTGGGTGGGCCTGAACACGTTTGCGCTCAAAAGATCAGTGCGAGTTAATTTTAGAGTCTGGTTTAATTTACGTTTAAGCTGGTAAATATTTCAATCAGTGAAACGAACAACATTTTGCTTTTAAAATTTAGTCATCCAGCAATGCAAAATATCAATTGTTTGGCATTTTTAGGACCTTGCCAGATTTCCATTTTTAGAGACAAACCATAATTAATGGTTCACTCAAAACTACACTTAATTCTTTATTTGCTTTAAGAGCTAATTGAAATATATTATTTTAGGTCTAAAAATAGACCTTATTGATGTTTTTGGCCGTCTATATACCGCCGACATTTCGTTGATGCTAATCAACTCATCAGTAGCCTCGATAGTTAAGAAAAGTAGAAGTATCGCAAAACGCAAAAATGTTTTCTGTATTAAAAGTTTGCTGTAACATTTTTAATTCCCATTTTGTTCATGGGAGTTTTGGAATAAGTATTTTCAAGCATTCCTTAGGATTTTTCGAGTCTACTGATGAGTTGATTGGCATCAACGAACTGTTGGCGACGTATAGACGACTGAAAAGGACAGAGAACGTTTACAGGGTAAATGTTTAGACCTAAAATAATAAATGGTTCACTGAATTATTACAAGCAATCAGTATAGTATCCAACTCTGTTTATTCACTGCATGGTTGCAGTGTGGGATGGGTCACACTCTTTTATCGCTATTCTAATGGATTTTGCTCTCGCTAAATTAGAGATATTGTTCATGAAACCCAGATACTTTTACGCTATACTCGTGCATTATCCAGGAATCGCAAAACGCATTATAGAGAGAAATCATTTTTCAAACGTACGGTTCATCTGCGGAACCAATTGCCGGTAGGCGTATTCCCCGCCAGTTATATTGCAAAAATTTTCAAATTGAACACTACTCCCTCTTTTCTTCTCTCCAAAGTCCATTTTTCTAGTTCCAGTACGATGCACAATATAAAAAAGAAGAAATGCGGTCGGGGGACCCCCGCTACGAACGAAGTTCCTTACGTTTTTTTTTCATCTTTGAATGTAATACAAGGTGAAATCTGTATGTTTTATTTTGTGTTGTTTTTAAAATTTTGAAATTTTATGATTCCTTAAGTTTTTGGAACGTTTTCAAACTAATTAATATTTATTTGTATGTGTCTCCGCTGCTGTCAGTGGAGACACTGCCAATCATACACAATTGCTTTTCGACAGTACACCAATGCATATAAAAACAGCTCACATGCTTTCGTGACGATTTCTACTAATTTCCACTACCAGCAAGCCGCGTTGAGGAACTTCGTTCCAATAAGGACCGTCCTTTGAGTACTGTCTAGGTTAGGTTAGGTTGAATGGAGGGGTTCAACCTAACCTGAGTACTGTCTAAGTTAAAAAAGAAATTTGGTATGGAACACAAACACCATGATGCGACTTGCGAGATATGTTATTTGATTTTCGTTCTGTAGCTGATTTGATCTCGAAAGTGTTTTTTCGTCTACAATGACTATTTTAGATAATATTTCATAATATCTACCTGAGTGGATATCATTTAATTGCACCAAAAAATTACTTAGCTTAACAGAATATCACATAAATGCCTTTCTACGTAATTGACTCAAGAACCCGGTTGTTTTCTTTTTTTGAAAAATCAATTAAGCAAAAATCAGGGTATTACGGTTCCATACACCAAATAACCGACAGCTACATACATATGTATCAAAGAAATAAAAAATTAAAAAAAAATCACACACACACAAATAGATCATAACATGCAACATCTGCGGTTGGAATTCTGATTTTATAGTTTTAACGCCACGTTTAATACAAATTATAATTTTAACCACTTAAAAATAACAAGAGGTTTTAGCAGCAGCTGCCTTGTCTTAAATTTGAAAATCAGTCGTTGTCATCTAAGAAGTTGTTTTGTGTAATTTGGATAAAACAAAACAAAATGAAACCCATCACAAGAAACCACAAACATTTTTCTCTTGCGATAATACACATACACACATACTGATGCCAGTGGTGGTAGGTGGTGTAGGAGCCGAGCCGAGGCGAGCCGCCAGACAGCAGCCAGCCAGACACGTTTATTTGCAGCTAAACGGGCGTTAACTGATGCTACTTGCGGCTTTTTTTCGTTTTCATCTATCTCAAGGATATAATATTAACTTTTGCCAGCATTTATGGTTTATTTAAATATGACCCATATTATTTTAGACTTCTTATTAAGCCGACTTAAAAAAAAAAAACGAAAAATCTTAGAGTTTTTATGATCAACGCTGTAGCTGGGATTTTTGTTAAGCTTTCAACAGCTTATTTTTTTCCATTACCGTCTGTGTACGTAATTTTGATATTAAATTTCAAACAAAATAAAAACAGTTTTTATGAATGAAAAGATCAATGATCTTTGCGGTTGCAGCATGTGAATAAAATTCTTTGAACTTTTATTGCTATTTTTGTTTTAAGATTTTTTACCTTTTAATAGGTACTTGCAGTGCACAATATACATACATACATACATACATATGTATATGTTCATTATGAGGATCTCATTTATTTGTATTTTTGCTCAATTTAATTTTATGTTCGACTTCCACACACACACACACACACACATGTCAACAATTTTTATAGCTGTCATGCTGTCAATTACTATTTTTATTATAGTTCATTCAATATATGAAATCTATAGTATTCAGACAGTATCGCATGCTATTTTATGACAATTTTACGTGCAAAATGTTTTCATTGTCAATACATGTATATATGTATGTATGTGTTTTGAGTGCAATGCATGAGAATTAGAAATCTTTTGCAACGTGACCCAGCGTGACCGTTAAGAAATACCGAAAAATGGTGGAAAAAGGGAACTTTTTGACAAAAGGCGGTCCCGATTTGCCAACCAATAATTCAGGGTAAAACAGAATTATAAGTTCATGCAAAATTTCAAGGAAAAAAGTGTTGTAGAGGGTGGCCAGGTGTCGGTTTGAATTTGAACGATTTATCGGTACTCATGTCATCTTATACTGTCACAGAATTATCTCTATTAAATGAAATTAATCGATCGGCTTAAATTTGAAAAGCTGATTATTCCTGGTCTGGCTATATTTGGGCCATTCTATTCTATTACAAAATGCGGTATATTAAAATTAATCGATTTACACTTGAGTAGGTTAGGTTAGGTTAATTTGAATGGAGGGGTTCGTCTGCCCATGTCTTTCGACATACACCTAAGCCAATATAGGCTTGTTGTGCGCTCCGTGGATTTAACCGTGAACCAGTTTGACTCATAGGTCTATAGGAACTCCGTGTCATTCACAAAGCTCCTTAGTTTCCTCCAGCATACGCCCCGTAATTGGGTTATGTCTGGTAAGGTGTCTCTCCCAGACATAACCCATAAACACTTGATTAAGTTTGGGATTTATTCGAAATTTGGATACAGGAGATTTTGCCATAAAAACAAATATCTTTTAGGATAAAGCTCATCTTTAGGCTTATTTCATTCATGAATGAATGCATGCAACCGAATGAGTCCTTCAACTGAATGAATGAATGAATGAATTACTTTTGTATTTGTTTTCTATATCTTTCACCTCTCTGTTTACTTTCTTGCTGTTTACAGCATACAACAATATTTTGAATTTAATTTTGATAAACGCAATTTTATTAAATTTTAGTTTCTTGATTCTCACTTTCAAAAATATCAATACTATTTTCGAGGTTTTTTTTTTTTTTTTTTTTTTTTTTAATTAGAGAAACCTTTTATTATAATTACTACAAATAAGAAAAATAATAGTGGTATAAAAATATATATACATACGTATAAAAATATATACAATATATACATTTTTAAAATTAATTATATTTTTTATACAAATTATATACGAGGTATATCTGCTTTAATAGCGAATGTTTCGTAATGAAAAATTATTCAAAAAACATTACAACGACAACGTTTTAGTTCTGAAGTTGCGCTATTTATACCGATAATGAATGCCTGTGGCTGCGTAAATCCACCTGGAGCCTGATTCTGAAAAATATTGCAGTTTATTATTTTCTTAATTAAAAGAGCAAATCAATTAGATTTTATTAGTACGCATTTCATTTCGTGGTTTCAAAAGTGTAGGACTGGAATTCGACATCTGTCCAACTAACTCGTTAAACCGATTTTTTCTTCTCAGTTGAAAGTCTGACATTGACGAAAATGGATCGCTTAACTATCGCACAACGCATAAAAATGATCAAAACCTACTAAAAAAATTGTGATTCTGCCACAGCCACATATCGTGATTTAAGAGGAGATTATGGTTTACATAATCGTCCAACTACGCAAGCAATTGGCAAAATTGTGAAGAATTTTGAAGAGACTGGAGCGGTTACAAATATTGTAAGGCCTGTGCATCATCGTTTCGCTCGATCCGCTGAAAATATCGCTGCTGCAAGTGACAGTGTTGCCGAAGACCAGAATGTGTCGATTCCTCGTCGTTCTCAGGAATTAGGACTGTCTTACGGCACATTATGGCGTATTTTGCATTCAGATATACACCCACATCCATATAAAGTCCAGCTCACACAACAACTGAAGCCAGCTGAACATTCACAACGTTGTAGATGCGTGGAATGGCTGCTTGAATAACAGGCAATGGACGGCAATTTTTTGAACAAAATTTTCTTAAGCGATGAAACACATTTCTCACTCGGTGGGCATGTTAATAAACAAAACTGTCGTATTCGGGGTTCTGAGAATCCTCAAGTAATTGAAGAGAGGCCATTACATCCAGAAAGAGTCACTGTTTGGTGCGCTCTTTGGTCCGCAGGTGTGATTGGACCTTACTTCTTCGATAACGACGATGGAATACGACTGTCACTTTCGGAGCATTATGGTCATATGATAACCGACTCTTTTTTTGACTGCAATTGAAGAATACGACTTGGAGAATATGTGATTTCAACAAGACGGTGCCACATGCCACACAACTGGAGCGAATGTGGCTTTATTTGAAGAGACATTTCCTGGCCGCGTAATTTCTCGTCGTGGCGATAGCAACTGACCACCAAAATCATGTGATTTGACATCATTAGACTTCTTTTTGTGGGGCTACGTGAAAGACCGTGTTTATGCAGATAAATCTTTAACTCTTGAGCACTTTAAAACCAACATTCGTTAATTTATGGCTGAGATACCGCACAATACGTGTCACAAAGTGGTCTGAAAAGAATCAATGCTGGCAACATTTCGCGTGGCGGTCATTTAAATGATGTAGTGTTTCACGCATAATCTCAAATCTCTAGACTTTATAATAAAAAATAAATGTCATGAAAAAAAAATATTTTATATGTGTTTTATTTACGTTTATTTTTCAAACTGCAGAGTGGATAAATGGGTGCTTCTGTAACAGCACCTGTTGATATTAAGAAACAAAATCCCAAGTACGGATGAGACATTTTCATTCTTTTTGAATGAATTATGAATTAAAAAAAAGAATTAATTCACATTAACTTTCTGAAAGAGAACGAACGATTCACTTAAATGAAACATCTTGCCGTTAACACGTTAAAGAACCAAATTGCTAAAATTGAGCAGAAAACCTATACGTGGTGCATCAATTACGAGTGACTGTTTGGTACGGCTTATGCAGCGGAGTTATCACTGGCCCCTATTTATTTGAAAACAAGGACGTAGTAACCATTACGGTTGAGGGAGACACCTACAGCATCATATTAAATGATTTTTTTTTGTACTTGCTCTTTATGGTATTGATGTGAAAGATGTCTGATATCAATAAGATGGTTCAATTTGCTACACATGTTATGCTAATCGATGTGTTGGCTCAAGATTTCAATGGCCATTTTATCAGCCGAAATGGGTGATGTACTATACATTTCTCTAATAATAAATGAATCAAGACCCACGTCTAAAATTACACACGCACAATTTTTCTTTGATATGCATTTTTTACCAACAGCTTTGACGAAACTAACCTCAAAATTATTAAAACAGAGACGTTAAATTTAGTTAGACCGCCATTTTCATATCGGTCGACTTTTGTTCCCGTTCAATTTTTCGTTCCGTGCAGAATGTCCCGATAATGGGTAGTATTATTACCCATTATCAGTACATTCTTTTGTGTTTTCGAATAGCAATATTTATTTACTCTTTCATTTGAGGTGAAAAATTAAAATTATTGTAATAATTACTGAAAGACAGCAAATAATAGATACACTTCAACTTTACACAGAGGCATTTTCGAATTTCTTACTTCACTATTCCATGGGCAATAATTATTCGAGTACATAACTGATAATGTTGGCAGAACATCGATAAAATTGCAATATATTCAAGTGAAAAATATTCACTGCGACATACAGTATTCTGTATGTCCTGGCAAATTTCACAGCTTGGTATAGATTGAGATAAATCTGTTATAGGAAGCACACACGCCGATTGTTGCGAAAATTAAAACATATCATCCTCATTCTCTTTATTTTCTTAAAAAAGGGCAAAGTGGTCACTAAAAGTAGCAATACGATCAGAAAAGTTGTTTTTTAGTGGTGGCCCTGACGGTCACACTGACTGCAGTTTCTAGTTTTATATGCCTGTTGAACCAGTACACTCTGTTAAGATTAAAAATCATTACCTTTATAAGCCTACACTTGATTCGTTCTAACTTTGCTTTGTCTTCTACTGAACACCCTACAGCAAAGATTTGGGATCTGATTCATAAACGCTGCATAAGGCATTAATATGTAATATGTCTAAAAAGGTTATTCATTTATACAAGATTAAAAATTATTTTAATTTATTAGCGATGAATTGGTAGGGTGCCCCACTAAGAGTCTTCAAGGTGGCAGGTTCGTTTCCTGCCAAAGACTCTGGATGTTTCTGCAGAAAAGCAAAAAGCTTTGCAGAATTGTGTTAGTGATGTTATAGCCAACCCAAAGGAATAAAATGTAATCACCGATCGCTTAAGTTATTCGTTCGCTTCAGATTTTATATGTGTTTTATAAACATTTACTTTTGAAACTGCAAAGTGGATAATCCGATTTATTTCTGGTGTAGGACTGAAATTGAAAGGGTCAGCAGATAAATATTATGCCAGGAACACAACTGGGACGAACGGCGAATTTTTCGCCGCGAATGTTCGCCGTCAGAAATAAAACACATTGGTGTATATGAAAATGAATGCACACAGTCACAACGTCGGTGGAAATTCGTTGTACGCGGCGAACTTGAAATAGATTTATTTCTATTTCTTACGCCGGTGAACCACAAACAAATCAGTAGCATGTGGCCATTTTGGTTTTAGTTTTCAAGTGTTTTAGTAAAAACAGTTAATTTTTACTTTATTAGTTTTTATTTTAAGTGCTTATCTTTGACTTTTTGCATTTAAATTAAAAGGGCAACATATTAGATTATAAAACATGTTTGTGGTGTTAATTGTTTTGTTTTTGGTAATGCTAAATTTTTTTAGCAACCAATTTTTTCAATATGGTCACCCCATCATCAGCTGGTCAACTATAATAAGATAAAATTAAAAAACTGAGAAAATGGATACAAGTGAAATTATAATTGAAAATGTTAAACCTTATTAATGTTTATATAATCTGGGATCATGTTCATTATTTTAATTATTTTTACAAAATTTGCAATTCTTTGATTAATTTAATTTTTTTATGTTTGAACAAACAATAAATAAAATAAATAAACTGTTTGAACAAACAATAAATAAATAACAGATGTTTTTGTTTTTATTCGTTATTGTGCTTTGTACGACGAATTTACACAGCGAATTTTAACCGGCGTATTCTTCGTGTTGGGCGAAATTCGTCGTTCATTACAGTTGTGTTCATAGCAAGGCGAATCAAGTGTAGGTGGCTGCAATTCAATTCGCTTCAACATTTTCTCTGGAGACGTCACAAGTTTTGTTGTGGTTTTCTATCGGCTTTGACAACTCAGAAGATTAAATCGTTAAAATATGCTGAAGCGAATTGGTATGAGGGCACCTGTAATGGATTTGCCTTGGTTCCTAGCATTAGTTGATCATTGTGACAGCTCACTAAATGCAAACGGTAATGCAAATAGAGTTAAATGGTCTCTGTTCTGATATGACTACATCACTCGTTGAATATTATTGTAGCTTACACTGGGATGTATGTATTATATCTAGTCTGTAACCGTGAGATATCTCAGTAGATCATCAAGACAACTCGAGTTGTCATTAAGCAGCAGTTGGCTGCTGCTGCCTGTCATTGCAGCAATATTCATTGCACGTAAGCTTAGGCCGACTAGAATTCCATGCTCTGGATATACTGACTTCAGCCTCAATATATGCCTTCTTCCAAGTGTAATGAGTTCTTAGTTCCTCTAGGAATAAGTTGGGAAAGAGAAACATATAACTGCACAAATAATTCCAGATTAGCACAATTTGCTGTAAGTAGCGTACTCTTGTCAGCCCTTCCCTTTAGCTGTTTGCAGACAAGTGGGCTTACAGCAACTTGCAAAATATTAAATGAATTTATGTCGCAGTGCGATTCGGGATCAGGTTTTCTTTCCCTTTACAATATATTTAATCTTTATTTCAACGCATGAACATACGAATGTCTGTGCGTATTAACGAATTGTTTGTCCGTCCATCCGTCCGTCCGTCCGTGTTCCATGCACATAAATATTTGTGTAGGTTGTGGTTTAGATGACTTCTTTAAAATAGACTATTCTTTTAGTTTGCTTAGTGTTGCAACCAGGGACATTTGTTGCACACATCTGTGAGTTGTATTCGTTTGCCAGGGCCGAGGAGAAGACTCTATGAAAATCGATATCCCATTGACTTGGTGTTATGTATTTACTTAACACTTCTTGATGTTGAATATTGAATATCTAATATGCATATGAGAGTATATTGTCAAGTTGCTGCCATAATATGATGAACTTAAGATATGTACACACTTACAGTAAAAATTAAATGCAATGCAAAAAAAAAAAAAAAAAATCAAGAACTAACGAAAACCTGTTGGTATCTTCAAGAAGATTTTGTTTACGTTATTAAACGTAACAAGTACTTTGAGTAAAAGGTACGTGATATAAATTCAATTAAAATGAATTTTTATGTAAAAATATTCCTTGATAAATAAAGATTGCATCACAGGGATTATTACACTTTGCTGGACATGGGCTGATCAATGACTTATGCCGCTGCTGGAAGAGTGTAAAAAGAGATTTTTACAAAATGTGCACCGAAAGTTGACACATTAGATTAAGGTACTCGTAAGCAATGTGACATGCTTTTAAAATATCTTGCTTGAAAATGAGAAGTTCTTAATAGATTGTTACTTTTATCTAGTGCCTGAAAACGCCAACTGACAGCAGGTGTTTTTTATGTGGTTAAGCTGTCCGATGGCTTAGGGGCATGCAACACTTTCTTCATATTTATGAGCAAAACTAATCAAGAGTAATAGAAATTTATGGCAAAGCTTAAATTTGTTATCGTATTTGTAGACATGCTACTAGTACAAATCATTACTATAATTGATATTGTTAATAAATAATTGTAAATATTAAAAATTATAAAAATTATTAATAATTTTATCAATCTTGAGTACGATTTTACTTGTCTAAATTGAGAAAGATTTTTTTTTTAAATAAAACTGGGAGTGCTTCAACGCGTTTAAAGAAGACAAGAAAAGTAAAAGTAAAAGACTTACTGACTGGGATACCTGTTTCACGACAACTGCGTCACTCATCACAACTCAAACCATTCGAACGCCGGCCATGACTAATTGTATACTGCTTTCAAGCAGCAGCTCTTAACCATTCTACTACCTGAACTCTTCACTACTGCCTGACTTCATTTGATCTATTGATAAACTTTCAGTTTTATCACTGTGTTGTTTTTAATATATTTTATATTTTTTGCCAGCATAAAATTGACTTTTATGTTTGTTGCTGTTGCATCAGTAACAACAACTGTTTCCAACTTTTCGCCGTGCCCAGCAATTTTTAAGGAACATTTCCTCTTTATAATCGAACTATATAATTTACGATTGTTAATAATTTTATCAGACTTGAGTTCGATTTTACTTCCTTAAAATTGAGAAAAAAGTCGTGAAACAGCCATGGGGTGTACCCCAGCTGGGAAGCTCTCGCCGTCTTTAAAAATGTTGATCACTGCAATTTTACCACAAAAAAATCTCTCTCAATTTTGATAACGTAAAGCCGTACTTAAGCCTGATAATATTGTTAACAATTACTACAGGTCTAAAAAATAGACCTTAATGCTTGCTGTCTTTTTTCAGCCGTCTACATGCCGCCGACATTTCGTTGCTGCTAAACAACTCATCAGTAGACTTGAAAAATCTAAAAAGAATGTTTGAAGCCCAACTACTTGTACCAAAATTCTCATGAACAAAATGAGAATCAGAAATGCTCAAACAAACTTTTTATACAGAAAGTGTGTCAAGTCTGGTGTTCCTGAGGGCTCGGTTATCGGCCCCATATTGTTTACGCTATTTCTTAATGACTTATTTCCTCAGATTAGTCATAGTTTTTGCAAACCTCTAGCCTTTGCTGATGATATCCAAATGCTGTGGTCAGGACCACTAACATCACAATTGGAATGGTCCACTTTGATAAATCGCGACCTCTTGGTGTTGGAAAACTGGATGAACTGCAATTCTCTTCAAATAAACCCTAATAAAACCAAGGCTATGGTATTTAGATTCAATAGGCGCGATCTGGCCATGTTGGATTTTGATTTTAAAATTTGCGACACTGTTGTTAGCACTGTTAGCAAAATCAAATGTCTGGGTGTAATCATAGATGAAAACTTGTCCTTCGGTCCCCATATTGATGGCATTTGTTCACGAGTTTGTTGCACACTCAGAAGGTTATATCATCTAAACTTGTATCTTCCCATTCATGTCAAACAAAAAGTAGCTCATGCCCTACTGATGTCCCAAGTGAACTAATGTATTGAAGTGTATGCAGGATGTAATATAGGTAATAGGGGAAGAATTAAAGCAACAGTGAATAAAATAGTCAGATTTGTATACGGACTCAGACCAAGGTACCATATTTCACAACACCTAAAAAGATTCCTGAAATTTTCATTTGAGGATTATCTAAAATTTCGACTTTTAATTTATTTATATAGAATCGTTAAGTTTCAAAATCCTACATATATTGCGGAAATGATATCCTTTACTAGGTCTGTTAGGAATCCTCAAATGATAATTTCACGTATCAGTAATTCCATTTATGCTTATTATTTCATAGTACAATCTGCCAGTCTGTGGAATGTATTGCCAAGGGATCTGCGCGAGTTTGCTATGTCAATTTCAAGATTCAAAAATCACTAGTAGTCCATTATAACATAATCTCGGATTAAACCAACCGCCGTGCTATTTTTTGTTGGGTTCAAATTAGTTTCTGTAGAAATCACATACACGTACATATCACTAGTGCTTTGGGGGAGGGGCGGAGAGGTTGGAAGGTGTGGTATTACCTTTTTTTATTTTTTTAATCTTATTTTTATTATTGGTCTGAGAATAGAAAATTAAATGTAAATTAAATTAATCATAGAGTAATATTTAACTTTAATACGAACTAAATTGGCCTATGGCTATATGTATTAAAATAAATGAATAAAAAATGAAAACTAAATTAAAGCATCTTACGTTTTGCAACACCTTTACTTTTTATAGCACTTCCTTGCAACAGGTGACCTTTGGCTACCAACAACTTGTATTCTTGAAAGTATCAAAAAGTAAAAGTTTTTGCATATTCCACAATGAACTTAATTATTTGTTCGCTATTAGACCTGAAGTAGTAAATTTCAATTGGCTATTATAGCGAATAAATAACTAAGTTCATTGTTAACAATAGTAAATCTTATAGTTCGATTATAAAGATAAATCATTGCGTAAAATTATGGCTTTGACTGATTTTGCCCGTTTTTATTAGGGTTCCGTACTCATCAGAGTAAAACGGAACCCTATTACCGAGACAAGTACGTCCGTCCGTCCGTCCGTCACAGCGTCCATTCTCCGAAACGGTTAGAGCTAGAGAGCTGAACTTTTCAAAGGATGTTGTAGTACATTGCCGCTATAACAACAAATACTAAAAACAACAACAAGTCGAAAACTACCAGGTGTCCCCATACAACGAAAAGTTCAATTAACTATAACTCTCGAACCGTAAAAGATAGGAAGCTGAAATTTGCATAGTATATGTATTTATAGATGCTTTACAACAACAAATGCTAAGGACAACAAAAAGTTTAAAACTACCAGGTGTCCCTATACAACCTAAAGTAACAATTAGCCGTAGCTGCTAAAATACAGAGAAAATACAGAGAGCTGAAATTCGCACAATATATGTATTTACATATGCGCTACAACAACAAATGCTAAAAACAACGTTGTCCCTGTACGTTGTCCCTGTACAACGTAAAAAAACATTAGCCGTAACTTTAAAACTGTAAGAGACAAAGAGATGAAATGTGCACAATATATTTATTGACCTACAATAACAAATACTAAAAACAACAACAAGTCGAAAACTACCAGGTGTCCCTATACAACGTAAATTAACAATTAGCCGTTACTCTCGAACCGTGAGAGACAGAGGGATGAAATTTGCACAATTTGTGTACTCACATATGCTCCAGAACAACACTTGCTAAACACAACAACAACTGTAAAACTACCAGGTGTCCCTTTACAACTTAGAGTAATAGCTATAACTCGCGAACCGTAAGAGGTAGAGAGCCGAAATTCGCACAGTGTATGTATTCCCAGATGCCTTACAACAGCAAATTACAACAACAACAAGTGGAAAATTACTAGGTGTCCACATACAACATAAAGTAGCTGTAAAAACCGAGAGATGAAATATATAAAATATACATATGTGTTCACATATGCCATTCCATACATACATTACACATATGTACATACGTACGGAACCGTAAGTGTGCGAGCCAGCCTCGTACTTGACTTAATTTATTTTTTATTTCCCAGTTTTTTATTCATTCATTCATTATCAAAATTACATAGTATACATTTTCAATTAAATACTAAGATCGCGAAGCCACTTGGCTTGTCTGCAAATGTATTGAATATTAATGTATCAGATTTTCTTGGCGAAACTTTATATTACTCCTATCTAAATATATTATATATTTTATTAATATCTAAAATTGAAATTCAAATATTTTTACAAAATTGCGTTACATTCATTGTGAATTAAGGAAAAAAAATTTTTAATGAGAGTTTTTCTTCTATAAGTGTTTTGCGTGTTCATTATTTCTAGTGGTATCTTATTTAGGATGGTTGGTATTAAAACTGCCAGGGTATTTTTTCTGTAATTATTTTCATATTGTCCTATTTTAAATCTCCCTGCGGTTTGTAGTCTCATGTTATGTGGGTGACTGATGGGAATTTGAAATCGTCTATCTTCAAAGAATTCGTTGATTAGAGTTGTTTGATATATTCTTTTAACGTTTAAGATATTGAGGTATTTGGGTATGTTTTGCTGCTCGATGGAGAAGGTGTTGTTGTTTGTGTTGCCCATACGGTTGTTTATGTTGCCGCTTCTATTGTTCAAGTTTCTGTTGCTAACATTGCTGTTCTTTGTTCTGTTGTTGTTTCTATTCTTTGTCATACTGTTGTTTATGCTTATGTTGCTGTCGTTCATATTGTTGTTCTTTGAGTTATTGTTGCTTAAGTTTCTGTTGATTGTGTTGTTGTTCATATTGCTGATGTTTATGTTACTGTTGTTCATGTTTCTGTTGCTTGTGATGCCGCTGCTCATATTTCTGCTGCTTGTGTCGTTGTTGTTACTGCTGTTTACGTTTCTGTTGTGTATATTTCTGTTGCTTGTGATGTTGTTGCTCATAACGCTGTTGTTCCTATAGTTTAGGTTCTTGTTCTGGTTCCTAAACATTATTTTTAGTATTCCGTTTTGACTGTTCTGTATATCTTTACAATATGTTGATACACCCCAAGCTGTTATGCCATGTCTGGCATACGATTCTGTAAGAGAATAGTAAGTCTGCCTTAGTACCTCTGAAGTGGCACAGTGGCTTAAGTGGTATATTACAAAAGCCGTTTTTCGTAGTCTTTTTTGCAATTCTTGTATTTGTGTTCTCCACTTGAAGTTTTGGTCAATATATATTCCCAAGTATTTGTATGAATTTATCAGTTCTATATTGTATGTGTATTGCAGTTGTCATTCGATTTCAGTATATTGTGAACGTTGTCATGCAAACATTTCGTATTGTGAAATTTGATTTTAATATCAGAGCGCAATATATGTGGTGATTTTATGTGCATGAGTATGGTCTTATTTGCGTTGATGATAAATGTTTAAGAAGTAAAAATATTACATGGTGTATTCGAAATTTTTTATATGATTCTAATTCGTCTCTGATATTAAAAAAAATACCAAATTTCTGTTCTACTCCCTCTCTCTCTCTCCTAAAAATTCAGAATTTCAAAGAAGTACCCGACACCTGTCTGAATATTTTTAGTAGGCTTTCATAAAATTTTTAAATCTTTTTGGTATCTACTTTGATTTGGTGACATACGTAGAGATAAACAAAATTTGATGCTTCCAAAATATCGTGAAAGCGATTGTCATATGAAATATGCTGTGATCAGAGTTTGCTTGTTATTTTGAAGCATATGCGTGTCAGCATACATATGCTGACTCAACATATCATCTAGCGTCAGCTATATACTCGACGAGCTCTCTCTGTGTGCGTTTTTAAGGAGTTCCAAAGCGTTTAAAAATTCACCCATTCTATTGAGTAAATAGGTAATCAGGTCACGGAAGCCTTTAAGTTCAAAACTAACAGGCACATCCAGTGGGAAAACAAAAATATATTTTATATGAATAAAATACTATTAAACTCATTGTTAACAATGTGTAATATTACAAAAGAATATTTCGTATTAATAAATTCCTCAAAGTCATACTACCCGCGGCATAAAAACCATTAGATCATACGATAACAAAAAAAAGCTAATTTCCCATTGATAAACTTATCAATCATCAAACGTAATTGTCAACACCAACTAGAAAATAAAAATGATATTCGAAATCGTTTGATTAAGCTGTAAAAAGTGCTTGCTACATGCAGCAAACAACCAACATACTCGTACAACATAACACAACATACATTAGTCTTCATCATCATTTGCATCTCGAAAATGGGGAAAAAAAACGAAAGAAATATTATAGAAACCACAAACAAGCGAATATCACCACACAAAAAATGAGCTGTAGGAAAGAGTTTTGGATAAAAAAAAAAAATTATACAATCGATGATGCCTCAGAGTCTGGCATCAAAATGTGGTTAAACATGGCAAGAAACATTTACATACCTGCAAACATACATACATACATATGTATCTTAAGTATGTGCATACGAATGCATTAATAGAAAAATAATAAAATCATGATGCCAACACATTAACAACCAAACCAATATGAAAAGCTTTTAGAAATAAAATAAATAATATATTTTTAAAATGATCGTCATCGTGATAAAGCAAAACAATTACAAAAACTTTTTAAACATTTCAACTTGTACTAAAAGAAAATTTGAGAAAGTTTTTTTTTTATTCCTACTTTTCTCGTACAAAGTGTTTGTTGTTGTTGTGGTTGTTTTTTTATGGCTCATGTATCATTATGCATGAAAACCAAATACGAATGTGCAACATTCAGTTACAAATGTTTTTCTTTCGCTGAAACATACCACACCTATTTGCACGTTTGCGTATTTAGCAAATCAACTACATCAACAAATAACGAATAATAATAATAATAATAAAAAAAAAAACCCAAACAAACCATACGAAATCTCTATTAGATAAACTAGAGATAAGATGAGGAGTCCACGAGTATCTTTTATTATCGACAAGTACATATATTTTTCGCGCCTGGTGTCTCCATATTGAACATTATGAAAATCTAGTTAAATAATTGACAGATGTCAAGTGTTGTTGTTTTATTTGTATGCAAATAACTTGTACGATATTTATTTATTTAATTTTTTTTTCCTTTGGCAAACATTTGTGTGTTCGATTATTTGTAATTTTAATTTTTTAATATGCAGTTTATTTATTATTATTTATAAGTAGTATACGAAGGTTGTCTGTAAAGCCCCAATAGTTTGCAGAATATACTAACAAATTGTGATTGCTATGGGTGAATGCTGGGAAAATATGAAATATATTGGAATTTAATAACTATTTAATACTGAATATTGTTGTTTTATAATATATACTTATTTAGAATAAACATTTCAAAAGATATTATTTTTACCAGCGAACCTCTAAAATGCCAATTTGGCTGTGAGGTATCAATTTGTTTATAGTTATAAATACAATCGGTGCCCGAAATGTATGTTATGAAAATAAAATAAAAAAAAAATTAATTTAATAACTTTTGTGGGTTGTTTGTGAACTTTTGATCAGAGCGGACGTGCTTTTTGTGATGTGTAGTCGTAATAGGTCAACTCGTGCTTTTTATACCCTTCGCCAAAAGGGTATACATATATATGTAGATTTGTCATAAAATACCTATTTTCGGGCACCGATTGTGACGCCATCATTGTGACAACTTATTGATCTAAATCGTACTTTAATCGTTCTATAAATGTCTCCTCTCCTTGGGGATTCAAAATAAGCAAAATAGGAGTTTAATTACTGAGATATACACTCAAAGAAAAAACATGGTTGATACAATCGCAAACTATCATTCATGTTTGTGGTTATGGTTGTGCCAAACACGTGCTAGGTAACAATATATGTTCAGATATGATGTTTGTATCTTATTATTGCCTCAAACATGTTTCTATATTACGCAACACCAAGCAACATGTCTATTCCAACATGATATATGTTTCACCCATATTTAATTGTTTTTATTTTCTATTACAAAATAATAGAAAATAAAAACAATTAAAGACTCCTGACGATGCTAACATCGTTTTGTTAGCGAAATATCGAATAATAAAGAAAGAAAAATATAAAGACCTAAAGCTTTAAAAAATAGTGTTGTCAATTTTAGCAATAAAGGTCAAAAATTATAGATAAAATAATATTAAATTTTTTTTTTATTAAATTAATTATTTATGCTTTAGATATTTTTTTTTTATAAAACATAATTTTAAACAATTATATTTATTTATTTTCAATATTTCGCTAACAATTTGTTAGTGTGGTGAACTACGTAAACAAGTACATTTTATTTCAAATTTCATTAAATGTTTACTTGTTAAATTTCGTTTAAAGTTACTTGTTAATATTTATTTTTGTTTAATCAGTTTACCAAATTTTATGTTTCAATAATTTTTATTAAAAATAAATAAATTAGAATTCTTTTAAACTTTAATAAGAGACGTTGTTATTTTCGAGTTCCTAACTTCTACAATTAGGTGACCTCTACAATGCCTACAACACGCTCACCTACACGTGAGTCAATTGCAAATCCTCCAGTATTGGAACGCAATGGAGATGATTTGAATTTAGGAGGTATTATGAACAATCCAGAGGTTTCAGCAGCGTCAACAAGCCTACAAAAATTTCCACATTTTTGGTCGGAACAGCCACAGCTATGGTTTATTCAAATAGAAAACGTTTTTGCGTTGGCTCGGATAACAAGAGACGAAACAAAATATTCTAGAGTTCCTAACTTCTACATTAGCATTAGTTAGAAAATTATTATTATTTTTTTTTAATTTTATAATTAAAATTATACAATTAAAAAAAATAAATCATTAAAAAATGTGATTAGCAAACATTAAAAAAAATATTTTTCTTTTTTTTTTAATTTTATAAGTAATCGAGCAGGGCTAAGCAAATAAAACCTTTTTTTATTGTATGTAACGGGTTATCCATTTTGCGGTTTCAAAAGTGAACGTAATTAAAACATATATAAAATATGTTTTTTTTCTTTATGTTTCTTTTTTATTAAAAAGTTTGAACGTTGACATTATGTGTGTTACATCATTTAAATGACCACCGCGCAAAGTGTTGCAAGCATTGATTTTTTTGAGCTAATTTTCGACCACTTTTTGCCACATATTGAGCGGTATCTCAGCCATAACTTGACGAATGTTGGTTTTTAAGTGCTTAAGTGTTAAAGGTTTATCTGCATACACGGTCTTTCGCGTAGCCCCACAAAAAAAGTCGAATGGTGTCAAATCGCGTGATCTAGGTGGCCACATGATATCGCCACGACAAGAAACTACGCGGCCTGGAAATGTCTCTTGCAATAAAGCCATATTCGCTCGAGTTTTGTGGCATGTAGCACCGTCTTCTTGAAACCACACATTTTCCAAGTCATATTCTTCAATAGCAGGCAAAAAAAAAAACCGGTTATTATAATGACCATAACGCTCCGCATTGACGGTGACAGTCGTTCCAGTGTTGTTTTCCAAGAAGTAAGGTCCAATCACACCCGCAGACCAAAGAGCGTACCAAATAGTGACTGTTTCTGGATGTCATGGTCCCTCTTCAATTACTTGATCGTCCTCAGAACCCCAAATATGACAATTTTGTTTATTAATATATCCACCGAATGAGAAATGTGCTTCATCGCTGAAGAAAATTTTGTTCGAAAAATCGCCGTCCACTGCTGTTGTTCAAGCAGCCATTCCACGTATCTGCGACGTTGTGAATGGTCAGCTGGCTTCAGTTGTTGTGTGAGCTGGAATTTATATAGATGTAGGTATACATCTAACTGAAAAATATGCCATAATGTGCTGTAAGACAGTCCTAATTCCTGAGGACGACGAGTAAACGACACATTCGGCTCTTCGGCAACACTTTCACTTACAGCAGTGATATTTTCAGCGAAAGGAGTGAAATGATAATGTACAGGCCTTGCAATAGTTGTAACCCTTCCAGTCTCTTCAAACTTCTTCACAATCTTGCCAATTGCTTGCGTAGTTAGACGATTGTGTAAACCCTAATCTTTTCTTAAAGCACGATATGTGGCAGAAAACAGAATAGTATGTTTTGATAATTTTTATGCCTTGTGTGATAATTAAGCGATCCACTTTCGTCAATGTCAGACTTTCCACTGAGAAGAAAAAATGGGCTTAACAACTTAGTTTGACAGCTGTTGAATTTCAGTCCTGTACTTTCGAAATCACGAAATGGGTAACCCGTTATAATATTGACTTTTACTTAAATCACGCTTTTGCAATCATTTTTAATCTTAAATTTCAATACTATATTTCTTTTCGAAAACAAATTTCATTCGTTACTTCTCCCATGTAACGCATTTGCTAGTTTTGCGCTTTCGTTACCGCCAATAACCAATTAAGATTTGATCCATTTCAGGCTCTCCTCCCACAATCCATAAGTTATTAATTATGACTGTAGGGTATTCCGCAACAATGTTGCCATCTACAGTTTCAGCACAATGCACAATAAGAAGTACCATATGCAAACAAATAATATTCAAACGGACACATTCGTTCAAACATTTCCACAGCAACTCATAAATAACCATTAAGCGAAAAAAGTAGCGAAAAAATAATCATAAATTTTCAGTTTTTTTCCGCTGTTTCTTTAAATTTTGCAACATATACAAAAAAACAAAATGCAATAAAATAAATATCAACATTGATGTTAAAGAGCGAGTGCAAAATGGGGAAAATACTAAAGCGCAGAAATACAATAGAGGCCAGGCATATTCATGAATGGCGGTGTGATTATAATGATGTTGAATGCAACAAATAAATAGTTTTAAACATGAATAAATATGACGCCATTTAGTCTGGTGATGATGTGATGTGACTCGTGTGATAATACCCACTAAGTGTTGGCAAACAAAAAAAAAAAAAAAAAAAAATAATAACCAGGAGAAAAAGCAACAGTTTTAAGAGATAAAAGTTTAAAACTGCATGTAAAATACTTACATACATATTGATATTTTAAATTTATTTCTTAAATGGAAACTTGTGTAAGATTTTAATTATAAGGCGGGCTACTTTTTAAACTTGTGCATCGCTTTACTGCTGCTTATCTGTTTATAGTTTGATGTGGGGTCTCAAGGCGAAACCAATTTAGACATGTGTCTTTCCACTGTTAAAAAAAAAACGAAAAGCACACAAATTCATCAATTTAAATGAAATTCGAATGTTTATAAATGAGCTGTTTGCCATAATGATGGATTTAGACGGTAAAATTTTACCTACGATATGCTCAATTTTTTGTTGTAGAGGAGAATGGATGGGTTGGTCTATATGCGGTACATATTGAAACGGAGAGAAAATACGAATGCTAATTTGGCAGCAGTTTTCAAAACACCATCGCACACCATCACATCGTGACACCTTTTTAAACATTCATTTTACTTTCTTTACTGCCTGTTCCTCAATGTCGCAAAAAATATAAACGAAGTTTAGTCGCTCGATTTCAAATCAAGTTGGATTCCTTGATGTCGTCAGTTTGAGTTCGCATGGTCCTACGTCCTGAAATATTTACTGTCTACTGCAAAGATATACCAGCGGCCCTGCTCTATAATTCGCTAAACTTAGAGACATCGCTAAAATTCTCTCAACTGCACTAAGCGATTCTTAGCGATAACTTCACTTTTAAAAATCGTTGTGAGCGAAAATTGAATTTTAGTGCTGTTGCTAAGATCTTAATTTTTTGTTCCAAGAACTTAAATTTTTTAGCAACAAATATTTTTTAAAGCTAAAAATTTGACTTTTTTGAACAAAAAATTAAGATTTTAGCAACAGCGCTAAAATTCAATTTTCTCTCACAAAAGTTTCTACAAGTACGGTCGTCGCTAAAACTCGCTTAATTGAGTTTAGAGATTTTTGGCGATGTCTCTAATTTTAACTAGTTACAGAATATAACCGCAGATCTGTAATTTACAAGTTTTGGTTGGTTTTCCATCAAAATATGAAGAAAACCTGCCAAATCGTTCTTATGCAAATAAAACCCAGCGTAAAGCTGTGTTTAATAAATCAAAACAAATACACAAGTACAAAATGCCCAGGACCCGTTCAATAAACTCGTCACTCATTGGACTACACTACACAACAAATAGAAAAAAATTATATTTTTTGATGTCTTACGCCTATCTAAGTACAAAAGACATGAAAGTCTAAAATTCTGTGGTTCAGGGTTTTTTTAGATTTTTTTTTCTCTAAAATATAAGATTTTCGTAAAGTTTGATCCAGACCTCTAGTCATAACATAAGAAAAAGGTTAATTTTTGGACCTAAATTAATACATTTCAATTGGATCTTAAAGCAAATAAAAGATTAAAGCTAAAAAAGATCCCGTTGTGTTACTACACACTGGGAATTTGCCATCTGGTGAGTAGCACGAGCTCAGTTTTATGCCTAGGCCGTGTGAATCAAGCCAACTTTTTTTTTAAAGAAAAAAACAGCTGCTCGTTGTTTTTTTTTAAACACAAAACTGCAAAGCCTTTGGCTTGTCTGCAGGAACACCCAAAGCCTTCGGCAGGAATCGAACCTGCGACCTCGGGGACTCTTAGTAGGGCACTCTACCGATTCATCCATCGAGGCGCTCTAGCTCTTAGCATGGCGAAGTCTACGCTGAGCGTTCTCAGTGTTCCTTGCTGTGCTAACAGCTGCTACGTCAATTTTGATATGCTGCTATAAAGTATGATAATGAAATCAATCACTGGCAAGGTCCAATAACACTACCCAACAGCAAAAGAAACCATGGATGACCACTATATTTTTTTGATTTCTTATGGCTATCTAAGTATAAAAAAACATAAAAATTTAAAATTCCATGGATCAGTTTTTTTTTAGAATCTTTTTCTAACATATGAGATTTTCGTAAAAATTGACCCAGACCTCTAGTCATAACTTAAAAACGACGTGACCGATCTTATCATGTAATACGTCAAAAAATTGCAAATTATTCCAGCTTTAAGTTTTAAAAAAATTATGTTTTTTGGTGTAGTTAATAGTTTTAGAGTTATTAGGAAATAAGAAATAAAAAGAAATGCGGTCTTCTTCACCTTCACCTTCGAATGTAATACAAGCTGAAATCTGTATGTTTTATTTTGTGTTGTTCTTGAAATTTTATATGCTTCTTAAAATTTTTGGAACGTTTTATTTTACTTTTGACACATGCACTGTTTTTTTTTTGTCAATCTGCCACAAAACGAAGAACATTTTTCAATTTTGCTGTTTTTTGTTGCGACACACTTTACTTTAGCGACATCTATCAACTGATAGTGTCCGTTTTCGCAACTAATTAATATTTATTGGTACAAAAGTAACCAAACAAACAATTGTTTGTCGACAGATACACCATTACATATAAACAGCTCACACGCTTTCGTGACGATTTCTACTAATTTGCACTACCAGCAAGCCGAGTTAAGAAACTTCGTTCCAATAAAAAAATTAAACTTTTTTGAAAAATTACAAAATTTGTGATTTTGGAAAATTTATAAAATATATAAATTTGCAAATATTTTCCAGTTTTTCTGTATTTACTCGTATAGAGCTGCATTTAATAGCAATTAAATAAACCCTTATTTATTAAAAGCTGTGTGGTAATGTTTAATTTATTCCCGAAAAAGCAATCAGTAGCACGCAATACATATCAAAAAATAATCAAGTAGTTATGTATGTTATAATATATAATAACAAGTAGACTTCTGGAAAATATTAGCAAATTTATATTTTCTTATAAATTTTCCAAAATCAAAAATTTTGCAATTTTTCAAAACAAAATAATTTTTTTATTTTATATACCCGTATATATTTTATATACCCTTTATATAAAAATATTTATCACAACGGGACCTTTCTAGGACCCAAATGGGCCGGTTTTACTACCGCCGGCCCGCATATCATACCCGTATATAAGATTCGGAACGGCCTAATATAGCATTTTTATTTGTTTTATTTTTATTTTATTAATCAAGGTAGAGTGCTTTCACAACCCACAAGTCATGAACGTAGAGTGACACTCGTTTGTTGTTGCTTCACAATACTCCTCTACATTATGGCTGTTTTTTTTCCTCTAATGCAAATGTGCAGTAAATATTTGATTTGATAGTAATATATAAGTACACTGCTCTATATTTTCTTTGTGCGAAACCAATTGCCAACACTCACCTCAGCAAGCAGCAGCAAGAAATGTTGCAATTCTTTGAATAGATTCGCGTATGAGGAAAAACAATAAGACAGCAAACAAACAAACAAACAGCAGCAACACAAATACAAATTGTGTAAAAATATAAAAAAACCAGTACAAAACATGTGGTAACACCTTTCAGCAATTATAGCTCTATAAAATACATAAATTTGCCAGGAGGCCTTATTTCTTCTCTCTTCCAAATAGAAACAAAAAACATCACACACACTCCATTATGATGTCTAATTTTCCGTGGCTGCGGACTTTTTACATTTTGTTTCTCTTTTTTATTCAGTTACCTGAATTATATTTTTATTTATCATTTGTTATGTGCCAACACCTTTTTTTTAAGTTTAAGTTTAAGCCGTTTGCCATTTCAGCGCAGAAGTGTTGGAGTGAAATTTGTGTTGTTGCATGCAGCGGGGTAAAAGTCTATTTGCGGTGATTTACATGAACCGTTTGCATTTCTTATTATTATTTTTGGGAATTTGTAAAACAATTGTATTTTCGTTTTTAATGATGACCCTTAAGCGAAAATTTAAAATATATGCTAAATGAGGTAATAAAGTATGTTTTCGTGTTTAAATAGAAATATATTAGTTTTTTTTTTGTTGCAATAAAAAAGAGAAGAAAAGAAAATTAATTTGTCGCCCCAAAGGGTTTAGCTAATTTAAGCTTCGCTGCAGGCATTGTCTTTATTAGCGAAATTAGGGCTTAATATTTGTGTTTAATAAATATGCTGTGCAGAGTGCGACCGATTTATATGTTTAGAAAGTAAAAGTGAGTGAAACTTTTTTTTAGTGGGGATACAAAGAAGAAAATATGTCTAATTGGTTATTAAACTTTGAAATTAAAACTTGAGTGGCTGGCAAAATATTTATGCAGATTTTGCGCTAAGAAAACACATTCACTGTGACAACCGAACTTGTTGCTAAGCGTTTTATAAAGTTTTTCCTTAACACCAAAAGTTCGCATACGTGAGAGCATACTTTTGACTACTTTTTATCTTACAAAAGTTGTCTTATATAATGCGGGATAACACAACAAAAATAAAACCATAGAAAATCATTTTATTGTTTTTCAAAACATTCCCCATGAAGATCTGTACCCTTTTGCATGCGTTTGAACCAATTGTCGAAGCCCTCTGATTATAATATCTCCAAAATATGCATTCTTCATGCAGCAGTTGCTTCTTTAGATGTCGTATAGAAATAAAAAGAAGCCACTCGGTGCCAAGTCAGGACTATATTGAGTGTGACTCATCAAATTAATGTTTTGGGTGCCCAAAAATGCACTTGTTTGAGCCGATGTGGAAGAATTCGCATTGTCGTGGTGAAAAGTGGTCCGTCATCGGCGCACAGAGGGTTAGAATATTCTGTTTTCTGGGATTAATTAAAAAAAAAAAAATTTAAATGTCGTCAAAATTTTTTGTACCCGATTAGAATATATAAAATTCTACATCACTTGTCGTAAAAATAAATGTCAATAGTGGCCTGGTGTTTTTGTAACGAAACTTCCAAGTCAAACTTTATAAACATTTTTGTACAAAAAAGAGGCTAAAAAGTGAAAACTTTCCCGTTGAAATTTTTATTTATTTCAAAAAGGATTGCAAAAGTTAACAATTTTACAAAGGAACCATCAAGTTCAGGTTATTCTGCAAATACTCCCTTAGGACTTGTGTATCGAATTGTATGTGGAAGTGTTTTAGATTTAGTTATTCATAATTTTTAGTTTATATTAAAGAGGACATACATTTCTATTATATTGGAAAATTTTACGCTGCCTTTTTGTGCCTTTTAGAAGCTATGCATTGTTTAATGCAAGTGTTGCAGCAGTCAAATTAGCTAAAAATCACATTGATCTCACGACTGCTGCTGTTGTTGTTTTTGCTGTATCCAGTGGCCATGAAATTAATAATAAAAATTTTTAAATATATACATATACACAATACAGGACGACTTTTTGTTGAAATGTATCAATGGTACAATATGCCACCCACTTTGCACAAGTATTTTATTCGCCGATCCGAAATTGTGTCAAATGCCATTTTACCTATTGGGCAGTTATCAGAAGAAGCGCAAGAAGCTCGAAATAAAAATTTTAAAAATATAGGGGGTTTCATTCACGAAAGTGCAGTCACGAAAAATCAAACCAAGACATATTTAATATATTTTTGATAACCTCTGACCCAATTATTTCAAGCATGCAAAAATTGCCTACAATGAAGGTTCAAAGCTTGGCAGAGGATTTAATTTGTACATGCAGCTCCAAACAAGAATTATTTCAGTGATGTTGAAGTTTCTGATGCTGCTGATGATGATGATAACGATGATGATCACGATGATGATTATGATGATGATGAAAATGATAACGATGATGATCACGGTGATGATGATGTTGATGATTAACTTTAAAGGTGGGATCACACGATTGCCGCAAAGCACCAATTTTACACAATTTTTATTGGGCTGAATTGGAGCACAATAAAAAATTTGTCCCAATCAAATTCTCTGAAATCACATGATTGCCACATTTTACTGAAATTTTATTGTCGCAACTTGGCGCAAAACAATTTAATACCAATAATTGCCGCATTGCAGTCACACGATTGTTATATTGTAGGGCAACTCTGAGAAACAGCTGTTGCGGCTGGTGACAACCTTTGTTTTGCAAAAAATTGAAAAACGGGTTAAAAATATTGGTTTTCTAATAAATTAAATAGATATGATATGATAAATAAAATATAAAAACTTGGCCTACAGCTTGGAGAAAAGAATCATAACTATTTAATTTATTAATCAAAAAAGGCTGAATAGAAAGGATTACAAGAAGTTATAATATTGGTTTTCTTTAAAAAGAAAGAAAATTACTTCGTCTATTATTATAATGCTGTGCGGGCTAAAAGAAGCAAAAGGTGAATAGTAACAACAATTGAATTTTACTTAAAAAAAAAAATTAAATTTATGTTTGGAAGACACGTTTAACAATTTTGAAACTAAATAAATATATATATACACATGTATGTATATTATTGGCGCGCATTGTTTTCTTTGGTTGCAGCATGAGAACACAATAAATATTGGTGCATTTTTAGTATTTTTATTGGTGAATAGTTGTATATAAAGTATTCACACAGTTGTCGCATCAGGGTTGTATTTGATTGAAACAAATAGGAACAACATTCGCTTTGGTTGCCGCATGAGCCAATAAATTGTGCTATTACACGATTGGCATACAAAATATTACAAAAATTGGTGCATTGCGGCAATCGTGTGATCGCACCTTAAAATGTATAAAATGTAATGTTTAAGTTCTCATACTGTACTCCTTGCACTATAAACCTACACTGATATTTGGTATTATTTAATAAAACTATACTCAAATATACTTAGAAAACATTTTGTTTTACTTCTTTTAATGACATTTACTGAAAAATAAAGAAAAATTATCCGAACATAGCTTCCCTGATTTGATCCAAGAAAACATGCTATTCTAACCCACTGTGCGGCGGTTGGTTTTGCTGAAAAAGAACTAGCAAAAAAAATCGTTGTGTACCACTCAGAATTGACAGTTCTGCCATGCTCTAGTTATACACTTGCGACTTGTCCAGTTTATCCGAAAACATAGGTGACCATTTGCTTGGAATTGCTTTGTGCACAAGCATGATGATCTTGCGAAATCAGTTCGCGCACACCATCATCATCAGCTTTCGGAACAACTACTGATTTTGGACGATCTTCGCAAAATCTATCTGGGAGTGAATTACGAACAGAATTGTATTTCTTATTTATGTATATCGTTTTTACATTTCTTTTATTCTATTTTTGTACATTAGAACCTCTGGTTGCCTCTGACGGGCTTCAAACCATAGGGCAGCCAATATGTCCATTCAGACATCGCGATAACTAAAATGAACGTAACATCAACCAGTTTGAGTAGAGAGTTGATTTTAAGTTGGTTTTTAGAAAATAAACGTTTAATATGACTTAAGTGGCGACACCAAAAATAACTTCACATCTAACTGTAATTTGCTGCTATTAACCATGATACCAAATCAACCAGCCACTAGTTCCAACAACCGGTAAAAAATCTTTTTGCTAACTTTTATTTTTAGCAAACACATACATAATTTAGTTGCGTGTAATTGGTACAGCTGGAAAATATATATAATATTACTCGAGCTGACTTTACTTCAACTCAAGCTATCACTTTTCGGTAAATTTAATAAATTCAGTCAAGTACGAGGCTGGGTCTCACACTTAGGGTTGTGTAAAGTACGTATGTTTTACGTACGTAATATTTTATTGGGGTATATACATACATATATATTTGATTCGTATATCTCATTGCCTCAAAAATAACAAATCATAGAAATCCATCTTCTTGTAGACTTCACACTGAACCAAAATTCGTAGGTAATCATAACGAAAAAATTTAGTAAATCCTCAACGAAAAAAAAATCGTCAAAGCAACTGATTTTTTATTCAAATACATAGAAAATTTATTAATATATACAAGTATTTTGCAAACCTAATAACTGGTTATTGTAAAATATGTAGTAAAATATATTCTGTTGGCTTGAATAAAATTGCTTACAGGAACGTCTAAAATTTAGTTAAATCAACAGATTTTTAGTTAAAGCGGAGGTAAAATTCCATGCATAGAATGCATAAATATGCTCAATAGATTTATTAATTAGGCACGATAAAAGTAGACAATTGATGTAACCAATATAAGAATTATCGAAATTATATAATCAAATACAATTATAATGTCATGCTAATGACCCTGAGTTGTTTTCAGCACTCACAGAAAATTGATAACCTAAACTGAAATGTAGTCAACTCCATCAATATATCAGTGACGTATGTAAATGTTTCCGAAACGTTTTTCTAGATAATTTTTTAAGATATTTGCTGAAAGATACTGTACTCTGCACTCAAACAAAAGATATGAATATTTTTTTAAAGTCCCGCGCATTATTTATTATTTAAAAATGTCCCATTATTTCTGAATATGCTCATATTTTTTTATTATATGAAATGAAAACGCATCTTTTTGGCTCAAATGATTTCAGCACAGTTGTCTACAACAGCGGTATGAAATAAATACTTTAACTATTATAATAAAAATGCCTAACAATAAAGCAAAAGCAAAAGAAAACACAAAATTGATGCACAAAAATACAAGAAACGCACACCACACCTCTTTTTCTTAAAATTGCGGTAGATGAAATTTTTAAGAAAAACTAGTAGACGACATGCTAAAAGTGTCTTATAATTTTTCAAACATTTATCTTTAGCTTAAGATCTTTAATGTTTATAATAAATTAAAAAAACAACTAGCGTTATTAATTTTACAAAGTAATTTAACACACAAAGACCAATATGTATATGTATCATGTTGCTAAATCATTTCAAATGATCATTTATTAAAAAAAAAACTAATTCCATAAATTTTTTTTTTGGCTTGTGTTTGAATAATTCAATAATTTTGCGATTTGGTGGAAATTTAAGAATCTTCGCAGTTTACAATTTAATTAATTATATGTTTTCGCTTGGAATATGGTACGTATACAACATGTGTACATTAGGGGGTCAATTTTTCAGAGTGTAGCTTCCTCTAAAATTGTGCTCCATTGCAAAAAAAACTGTGTAAAATAAAATTTCAGGCTTATGTTACGATAAGAGCTCTTGTGGCAAACGGCCAGAAGTTGCAGGAAAATTTAAAAAAAAATCACAATATATACACTGAAAGAATTTTCGTGCATAGTTCTAATTAATTTTATTAAAATTTTTCATCGATCAAATGAAAATTTTCATCATGGCAATGCACTTCCATAGATCTGATAAATTAATTTTGTTACACGCTGGCAAAATTTTGGAATCTGGGTTCTAAATTCTTTTACTATAGACTTCCAAAATCACCAATCAAAACATTTGTCAAGGGGTATGATGTAGAATGAATGCTTAACCCATGTCTTGTGGTGTAACATATAAACCTATTCCACACAGCCTCAGAGTTGGTTAAATAAACAATCGTTGGTAAAAAAAAAAATTTATATGTGATCAAAGTCGGAATTGGCAACCATAAGTACAACAAGACGGAGTGTTTTCACTCCCTATCAAATTTCTGACGCCTATGACAGACTTTATACCCTGATTTTCCAATCTGTCTCTTTTTTGGTCTACTTACGCTAAAGCTCTTTCATCTTGTCTTTTCCTTAAGAAAATTTTAATTATAAATTTTTAAAGCAGTACATTTTCTATTATTCGAACATTTTCTTATATAATTATTTCTGTATAAAGTTTATCAGGCTCAAGTTCTTTCTATATTATTCTTGTGATTGATATTAATTAAATGTGTGTGAAGATAAATACGTATTTAAGTTCCGGGACTCAAACCATAATTTTTAGCAAAGCCACATTTTGAAGTTAACAGAGCACTGTTAACGAGTTAACAGCGCTATTTTTATAACAGATGACAATTGTGGAGAAGATGAGTGGGTTTTATGGAAAAATTAGGACACCTAGGAGGTACTGACCATATGGAAATGGTGGTCTGGAGGGTTAGCTATGACTTGTGGTACCAAGAATGTCTGCAAAAAATTTTTTAGTCCCAGAAAATGACTTTCAAAAACACCCCATTTATGAAATTTCTGGAGAAGATGAGTGGGCTCATGGAAAAATGAGGACTTCTGCGAGGTACTGACCATATGGAAATAGTTGCAATTTCATAAATGGAGTGTTTTTAAAAGTCATTTTGTGGGACTCCAAAGATTATTTCAGACATCCCAGGTACCAGAAATCATAGCTTACCTTCCAGGCAACTATTTGCATATGGCCAGTACCTCGCAGAAGTCCTCATTTTTCCATGAGCCCACTCATCTTCTCCAGAAATTTCATAAATGGAGTGTTTTAAAAGTCATTTTGTGGGACTCCAAAGATTATTTCAGACATCATAGGTACCAGAAATTATAGTTAACCTTCCAGGCAACTATTTCCATATGGTCAGTACCTCGCAGAAGTCCTCATTTTTCCATGAGCCCACTCATCTTCTCCAGAAATTTCATAAATGGGGTGTTTTTGAAAGTCATTTTCTGAGACTAAAAAATTTTTTGCAGACATTCTTGGTACCACAAGTCATAGCTAACCCTTCAGACCACCGTTTTCATATGGTCACTACCTCCCAGAAGTCCTCATTTTTCCATGAGCCCACTCATCTTCTCCAGAAATTTCATAAATGGAGTGTTTTTAAAAGTCATTTTGTGGAACTCCAAAGATTATTTCAGACATCCCAGGTACCAGAAATCATAGCTTACCTTCCAGGCAACTATTTCCATATGGCCAGTACCTCGCAGAAGTCCTCATTTTTCCATGAGCCCACTCATCTTCTCCAGAAATTTCATAAATGGAGTGTTTTAAAAGTCATTTTGTGGGACTCCAAAGATTATTATAGACATCCCAGGTACCAGAAATTATAGCTAACCTTCCAGGCAACTATTTCCATATGGTCAGTACCTCGCAGAAGTCCTCATTTTTCCATGAGCCCACTCATCTTCTCCAGAAATTTCATAAATGGGGTGTTTTTGAAAGTCATTTTCTGGGACTAAAAAATTTTTTGCAGACATTCTTGGTACCACAAGTCATAGCTAACCCTCCAGACCACCATTTCCATATGGTCAGTACCTCCTAGGTGTCCTAATTTTTCCATAAAACCCACTCATCTTCTCCACAATTGTCATCTGTTATAAAAATAGCGCTGTTAACTCGTTAACAGTGCTCTGTTAACTTCAAAATGTGGCTTTGCTAAAAATTATGGTTTGAGTCCCGGAACTTAAATACGTATTTATCTTCACACACATATTAATTAATTTAGACAAAGAAAACATCAAAGACATTTTAGCAGGGTGGACAACTAGTTGTTTCGAAGCCGCCACACTTTCTCGTCGGCATCCTTTTTTGAACTCAGGGGCTAATGTTTCTAAAGCGACAGCCATGCCACTCAGCCACTCAAGTTGAGTGGCTTCGCAACAACTGGTTGTCCATCCTGCTAAATGTCTTTGATGTCTTGCTAAGTCTTAGCAGTAACCCTGTTTTTTAATCATCTGGATCCCCCCATAGAATCTTTGCATTGGTTCCCACGGTTTCGTTATTCCAGAGAGTTAAATGGGCCCTATGTGTCCAGTTCTTTAGCTCAGATTTAACTGCATCGAAAGGTTTCGCACATACCTAGCTTATGTTACTTAACTCTCTTGCTCTTGCAGCAAGTGAGTTTGCTCTTTAATTTCCAGCTATTCCCACATGCCCATATGATGCGCAGTTCACTATGAGACGAGTAACTGTTAATAGAATTTGTGCAATCGCAAAATGTTCGTGATTTAATCTGCTCAGCTGCGATCGCCCTGATGACCATTTGGCTATCCGTGAATATATTCACAGATGCTGGCCTTCCCATTTCATTGAGCACCCTAATACACTCCGTAATTGCCCGAATATCCTTTTCCAGGGGGAAAAAAATGCAAAAGTCCGGCAGATGAAATAACAGTTCCGTGGTATTTTCTATAGTACCAAATAAGTATCGGTCAGAAAGTTCCCATATCGGTCAACAAGTACTTTCATAGTTGGTATTGAAAATTGAGAAAAGAAAATTAAAAAGAAATAATAATAAGAGTTTTCACGACGGTTCGAAAATTAATGGCTTTAGTCAACAAATTCTTTATTTTGTTTTTAAGAACACAATTGTTGATATTTTGGTTAAATATTTCGTAGGTATTTCAAAATAACGCTACCTACTGTAACATGTAAATAATAAGGCATGACATGTAGCCGGGGGCAAAGCCCTTTGGCGTAAAGTTGGCACGCAGCCCTCCCATATGGCTAAGACAACAGGGAGAAAATTTATAAAAATATTATTTTTATATGGGATCGACCGTCGTGAACAGGGGTACAAGGGGTGGCATGCTTCCCGAAAATGTTGGGGGGAAAAAAATAATGTTTCTTCTCACATTTCATGCCACTAAAGCTGTGAATTTGTCCAAATATTCCTTCAGCCTGCGGGCGATTGCAATACACCTTCTGCTAATGCAGTCTCCCTAAAATAATTTACAGTTTAGTGTTTTGTTAGGCCCAACATTTTCAAGGGAATTAATTAATTATCGTATATGCACCAAAGTACGAAACGTGAAATCGTATTCAAAACCTATTGAAAAGCTTATTTTAAATGTGGTGTTTGGAATTCAAACAAAACTTGGCCTCCACATGACACAGGCCCTGAGTACTTGATCTTGTATCCAAGAAATCAACATTTTTTTTTTTTTGCTTAACTATCGAAGTTTCTTAATTTTTCATCAATTTTCATATACGAGTTGCTGGTTGTAATTAATTTGTATATTTTTCGCTATGAAATCCTTTTATAGAAATATTTATTTGGTTGCCCCACTTTTAAAATAAATTAGAAAATTATTTATACAAAAGTTTATCTAATTTACTTTATTTACAAAAAGACGCAGTTACCATTAAATTCTAAATTAACAAACATCAAGGTTAAAATTAGTTTCACAAACTAATGACTGCAAGACAAATCGTCATAACTCAGTTTGGTTTGAGCCAATTTCATACAATATCAATTCATGCGATCACTCATTCGAATTTGATTAAAGCACGATCAAGATGCAACAACTTTAAAGCAACAAAAATGCTTTTTAAAATGTACAGAAAACAGAAATCAACTGCATGAAAAATTTTAGTTTCATTTTTGTGAATTTTTAATGTAAAATATTTATTAGTTTTTGAAAGGTAAAACCGAAAAATATTAAAACATTGTACAAAAAGTGAATGTATGCATAAATTTGCATTTTTAATTTCAAAATAAAATCTACAGAAACAGAATCGCAATAACAGTGCAAAAAAAAAATATGAATTTGGCAAAGAATGAATCATGAGCTCATAGAAATTTAATAATTTGTGAGAAATACTAGCAAAATTGGTTTTCGAATGTTGCCAATTAGTAATGGTATCAAGTGACCAAAGTTGCTTTGAAACAAACTTTGCACGCTTTCTGGAAACTGCAGTGAATTTTTTCTGAATTTCAATGCAAACGTTTTTGGGAGTTTGACGGACTTTTTTTTAATTTAAATAAATAAAACATTGAGATTCTAAGTGCTTCAAAAATTCTAGCAGTCAACAGGCAGTAAAAATATATGGTGGAGATGACAATGTGCGAAGAGCAGAGCAACATGTTAAATTACATGATTGTAAGCCACTGTGCAACCTGTTGACCTTTTATTTATGACAAATTATTAAATATGAGATCAAACCATTGAGAAAAATTTAGCAACTAAAGTTGCACATGGGGAATCTTAAAAATGCAGTAAAAACTGAAAAAAAACAACAATATCATCATCATTTCATAAAGCATTACAACAAAACCAACCATACCAGCACTGACATCAATTTTCATTACAAATTGAGTCATTTAATTTATTTATGACCGATGAAAGAACAATTTCCAACTTAAGCTTAAACTTCCGCATTTATAAAGATCAACTTACAACAACAGACTCTCCAAGGAATACGACATGCAGAACCCAACAGATACAAGAAAAATAATAAATAAAAAAAAAAACAACAACTATTGCTAAAAAAAAAGTATGGCAGCATATTTTAAGAAATTATTGCATAAAAGTTAAATTGGGTCAACAAATGTGCAGCGACAACATGCACAATAATTTCTGCTCATTTACAAGGAAAACAAAAAACTTATATACATACATACATACATACTATGTATGTGTGTGTGTGCGCGTGTGTGCGTTTTTTTTTTACCCAAGAAACAAAGAATTTTAACTTATAAAATGATCATAAATTATGGCTTTAATTGCTTTTTATGAAAAAAAATAGAAAAGAACGAAAAAGAAATTGAACATAAATTATAAATTGTTTTTAAGGGAAAATGTAAATTTTTCATCATAACGGCTGCCAAAAAATATTGAAACTGTCTTAATTTCAAAGTTTTTGGGGACACATTTTTTCCTACAAACATACGATACATGAATAAATATTTTTTTTTGTAGGGAATAACACTTTCATTAATATCAAAAATAAGGTTGAAATTCTGTGTCCCTTTTTTTCATATTTTAAATATTTTTTCAGATTTTTGCACAAAACATGTTCGTTGGTGTGTGTGTGTGAAGAAAGAAAAATGCAATTTTATCTTTTGATTAAAATCAATTTCTCCAATTAAAATGTATTGAACGTTTTGTATGCATTCGGTGACATTATAATGGGCATTTGGAGATTTAAACACTTTTTCCTTTTCTTGTGACAACCACATGCTAATAAGCCTTTGTGTTGTGCATTTTTTTTTTTTTTTTTGTTTTCAACTACTGCAGATATTTGCTGATGTTTTGAAACAAGCAGCATGGAGGAGTGGCAGAATGAAGTAAAAGAACAGCCAATAATTGTTATGCGGATGTATTGGACACTGATACATTTCTATTGGTCTTGTAGACTTGAGCATCTTCTATGGAAAAAAACGAATATTGGCTTTCAAATTATATATGTATATGTATATATATGTTCATTAGAATTTAATTTAAGGTAGTACTTTATTAGGTATTTTTTTTATTCTTTACGTTTAAGCATATCGCGGAACTTTGGAAGCCTGGATAATGTCTTTAAAGCACAGACAAACCGGATATCCCAAAAATGACTTTCGTAAAATGGCCATATCATTTGTTTGGGGACCAGCCAGAAGTGAGCAGTGCAGAAAATCGTAGCAACATGAGTGTGTGAGAACAACTAGTGTATACTAGTGTTGTAAAGTGTTTGGAAAAATATTGGTTTTGTTGTAATTTTGGCGAAAAAAGTAGAAAACATAAATGAAAAGGTTTGAAAACTACGTTTTAAACATATACCATGTATTGCTAGTGATGTACTCAAAGCAAATAAAATATTAAATACAAATAATTATTACTTGTGTGCTTGTAAAGCTGTTTTGTTTGCATTCGATTTGCACTGAATTTTTCTAACCAAAAATCAAATGTAAACAAATGCAGAGGCTACCAACAGAGAAAGCTATATAAATATTTTCATGTTAGCTGTCCTTCACTAGACTCACCAGTACCGCAAATTGGTCATTTTCTGGTAGTATTCTGTGCTTAAAAGGTTGATGTCAAAATTCTAATTAACTTATCCATACAAATGCTGCTTCTTTTATACTAATTCTAAAGTACCATAAAGAGTTGCACTCTGAACCAAAAGCACAGTTGTAAAGATTATATTTAATGACATATCCGTTAAGTTTAAATAAAACAATGCAAGAAATAATACTTATTACATAAATGTGGGCTGCTACAAAGTATAATAATTGAGCGAAGTCTTTATCAGCCAAGAATCTTTCCCTAGTAAACTGCAAGGCTTAAGCAAATACTACTAATTTTAAGCCGACGAAAAGCAAAGACCCTCACCTTGAAAAATATTGGTTTAGAGCGGTCAAATTAAAGAGCTCATGTGGCAAATTTCAGGGTAGCTTGCACTCCATTTGGATACTAGAAAGTCAACTGTACTCTGAAATCCTCCCAGATCTCATCTGGGCCATCTTTGGTCACTGCACTGTTGGCAAATAAAGCCAGAGTGGCTTAGGTTTACTGTTTAACAACTTTTGTATAAGCTGTAAAATTCGACAAGTAGCAAACTTTTGATTAATTCCTTGGGATCTATGACCTACTGGAAAGCATTTGTTGCAGAAATTTGCAGCAGAGAAGCTTTAGTTTTATTTTGAAAATGTCAACAGTACACTTGGGTGTGTTAATTATTTTTGTGGTTAGGTGGAAATGGCTGGATGTCACTATCCTTCACTTAACCATCCCTGGCTGTTCTTTTCTTAAGCTCTCTCCATCAACCCCCGTAGGGCTGCTTAAATCTTGCTGATATGCCTCAAGTTCTTCTACTTTCTGGCGTAAAGAATTGCAGGACATATTAGACAGGTGGGTGATCCAAATTTCAAACATGCAGCTCTGCTACAAAATCTGCGGACTACTGGTTAAAAAACGCCTGGAACATATAAGTATATCAAGGTTTTGTTGCCCATGCTTAGGCTCTGTATTGTATTGCATTTTACTGGATAATCTGAAGCAGTTTTCCAAAGGGAAAAGAAATATTCGATCAAATTTGATCACTTTTGTTTTTAATGTAAGAAAAGGATCTCGAGCTCAAATATTCTTTTCGAGAATTTGAAAATTAAATTTATTATTTAAATATGTTTTATATTCCCCAAACTTCTTTAAAGTTTACTGTGCCCATAGTCAGACATGTATGTATAAAGCTTACACTTAAAAACATGGTATAAGCCCATACCAGTTTTATTAACCGATCTTTACTAATTTAAGCAAGTAATCTTTTGTCGTTTTTATGAAAAAAGTCAATACCGCTGTAGACTTGAGTACGACAAGCGACTCGCATAAATTGGTCAAATGCCATTTTCAGCAACTCAGTCTCTACCCATCCGATATTTAGAAAACTGTAGGGATCCAGTTACTGCAATCCATTATCAACCAACGCCTAGATGGATGTGTTGGTAGAATGCCCTATTGAAAGTCCTGGAGGTTACAGCTTCGATTCTTATCGAAGACTCTGGGTTAAGAGAAAATGCCAATCTATATTGTCCAGTTATTGCGTTTTTCTAAAAGCCCTGATTTATCACATATGTATTTCTAAATCTTCTATTTGTGCAAGACTAAAAAAAATTCATTGACTTCCTTAGAAAAGCTGACACTTATTTTGTTCGCCCTTCTGCCTACCTTGTAATGCAATGTAACACTAAGGCTGTTTTATTTCCTACAATAAGTGCCACATTTTCAATATTACTTTGCACAAAATATGCAGGGTTTTATTAAATTTTTTTTGTCTATTTATGGATTTGATAACCTTTTATTTGTATGTCAACCTCGCTAAACTACAAAAGCTTGCATATTGAGAAACAAGTGCAAAAGTAATGTACCCTTTTTTCCAGAAAAGACATCGCTATAAGGCAGCTGGTGCTCAATTCGGCCAAGGATAGAAAGATAGAGAGGTAATGCCTTAGTAATATAGACAGTATGGGCTTTATAACTACTATACTTAAGCGACCGCGATCAGTGCAGTATACCCTTTTTGAGGTCGACTGAGTGCATTGGGCATAGGGTTTGGGGTTCGGGAATTCCCGAGCGAGAATTCCAGGAAGTGTTTGAAAATTTCCGGGAACACGGCAAATGTTTAAATTGGATTTTATAACAGTAATATTTTGTTTCTCCACATTTTTATTTTCCCAAAATTAATTATTTCATGTAACAAAAAAAACTTTTGTTAAATTAATTTCAAAAATAACGGAATTTAATTCTAAAAATATGCTGTTTGTACACAAAACATCACTTTTACAAAACACCGCTTAGTCGCAGAGACTCTAACCTCTTAGTAGCTGCTGCTATAATCAATACTCTTTTTGCACAGCTTATGTTAATAAAAACACCATTTCCTGAACACAAGGCTAAGTCCATTCGAGATACAGTTGGCCAAAAACGTAATGAAAAAATTATAGCACTACTAAATTATTTAAAAATGCCTGATGTCAATACGAAATTATTAAAAACGTCTTTAAAATTATATGCGGAAGGACTGTTTGATCAATCACTTTCTGAATTGTCCAGCAGCGATTCTGATATGTCTGACAACGAAATTAATGAATGTTTTAAAATTAAATTGGAAAATGCTATAATAATAATAAAACCAACATCGGTGTATAGCGAACGGGTTTTCTCCGCTGCTGGGAATTTTGCCACAAAAGTACGAAACCGAACATCAAGCGAGTTCCTTAATGCTTTAGTCGTACTAAAAACTTTTTTTTTATCGAAATGTTTTTATTTTATTTAAAATTGATCTCAAATTATTTTCTTACAACTATTTGTCTCTTTGCACAAATAGAAGTAACATGTGTTATTTAATTTAATTAATTTTTGTTTTAAATGTATACATGTATATGCACTTTATTATATAATTTTAAATAAAACCAATTAAAAAGTTTATTACTAAAAACTACTTCTTTGTAGTAGAAGAAACTTTCCCGGGAATTCCCAGGAAATTTATAAATTTCCCCGGGAATCCCGGGAAGAGAAAAAGTCCGGGAATTCCCAAACATTAATTGGGCAGTGAAGCAGTTAGTAGCTCATTTAATAATTACTCCACTTCGCCAAAGATATATTATCACAAGTAACGAGGGGCCCGCATGTGTATTATACCTGAGGAAGGAAATGACACCTGCTCTTATGCTCAGTAGGTGCTCGAACCCTGGTCCTTTGGGGGCGATAACTTCCTAAGTCATGCTACCGCTAATATTTCTCCAGCTACTATGCTCGCCCAGTCTTACGATGAGCCTGAAGAGCCATCATACTGTGTTTCTCCTCCAACTTATGCAACCAACCTTTCATTAATTCAAAACCTATCCTAGGGTATTTTGTATTGCCTGTTAGGCTCTATTAAAGTTTTTTTTCTTTCTAAAATATGATACGTACTTAAAATTATTGCAAGAAAAATGCCACATTTCAATTGATATGCATCTGCTTGTTTTCTGCTTCTGTAGTTTATAAACCAAAAAAAAAAAATATATATATATATATATACATATTTTTCTTTATTATAGTTGTTTTGAATTGAAGATAATGGTAATTTCAGCTTTAGACCAACGCATTCTTCTTTATATTTTATTATAATTTGCGGTAGTTTTACTTTTTGCTAGCTGGAAAATTTATGCACTCCTTCCTCGTACCCTTGTGTCACACACCGAAACAAAAAACAGATGACAATAAAGACGCAAATGACGAGGATGAGTATGGTCTTCTTATCTTTGATTACAAGTGTAGCCTGCCTCTTGCACAAGGAACAAAATATTTCTATACTTCTGCATATGAGTGCGTACACACACATACGTACATACATTCATAATGATCTAGGTATGAAAAAGTTTTCTTTTAATACACTTGTAGCAAAGCAACAACTGCCATTTCTCTACTATTTGGCTGGCAAAAATGCAGAAGAGACTTCAATTGAAATGAATAAAAACAAAAGAAACTGCAGATCTTTTTTTTTCTTTGTGACTGTTAAAGGCGCAACGCAACGTCTTTGCCACATTTATTTCTGTACAAGTTTAAGTAGACAATGTCTGTCTATATTCGTAGTTTCTAAAGCTTTTTATACAATTTTGTGTTGTAGTTTTTTTTCACTTTTCCAATGAGACATTGCTGGACGTTCAGTCAACTAAACGGATAGATAGATGGATGAATGACTGCTGGGACAGACATGCGGTCAGTGGCATTTTTAATTAGTTTGTTTTTATAAAATTTATTATTATTTTATTTCTGTTTCATAGTGTCTTGGTCCGCTTTTTTCTCTGCCTGTCTGTCTGTCTGCTTGTGTGCCTTACAATTCTAGACTGATGTTAATTTTATGAATAATTGAGGCGGGAATGATAATGATACTAAATACACAAATATGTATGTAGTTAAAGAAAAAATAGGTAATTTAAGTCAGTCGTCCTATTTAAACTAAACATTGACAATTGCAGAAGGAAACAGTAATGACAACGTTATAAATATGCCTAATGGTGCCAATGCTAGTCTTTTGTTCAATCTTATTTGCAGCAGTACATGCCACAACACTGTTGACTAGTTATTATTGTAGGCTCTAAATGCAACTTGTCAATTTTATGACAAACCGAAGCATTTATAGTAATATTTCTTATGAAAGTATTTGCTAGAGCCTTAGTTGATTCATGTCCAAGAAAGAAATATTAAAATCCTTTACTGATCCACATGATGGTTCGGGGCTAGAAAGATCACTAGGTTAGGTTAGGTTCGGTTGATTGAAGGGGTTTGCTTGACCATGTCTTGCGACATACACCTAAGCCAACATAGGCTTGTTGTGCGCTCCGTGGGTTTAACCGTGAACCAGTTTGACTCATAGGTCTATAGGAATTCCGTGTCATTCACAAAGTTCCTTAATTTCCTCCAGCATATGCCCCGTAATTGGGTTATGTCTGGTATGGTGTCTCTCCAAAGATGTCGGGATCGTATTTGTGAGAAGGCGGGGCACTGGCATAAATAGTGCTCTAGTGTCTCGCTCTCCTCCCCACATGCTCTACATTCATCTCCTCCCGCTATTTCCATGCGGTTAAGATGTGCCAGTAGTTGAGAGTGGCCTGTCATGACTCCCATTAGTCTACTTAATTCGGGCTTGCTAAGTCTTAGCAGTCCCCCTGTCTTTTCCTCATCTGGATCCCCCCATAGAATCCTTGCACTGATTCCCACTGTCAGAAAGATCACTAACTGTAAGAAAATATTTGGGATGAAATCGATAATATAGCAGAACTACATATGTGACACGTAAAATATAAAGGGACCTATGGGTAAAAACCGGAGAGCAATTTTAAAGATTTAAATACATGTATCTTTGGTGTACCATCACTTTCATAAAACGCGTTTATCTCTGGGAGGAAACACTTTTGGAGCATGGGATCAGTCTCATTCGATGCTCAGATATTGTCCACATCAAAAAAAAGTGAAAACTTTTTTACCCTTAGGTCCCTTTCCCTATGCGCTGTCACATATATAAGTCATATCAGTGACAAACGGGCCGTACCGAAATCGAAGTTTTTGTTTGTGGACATTATATAGGTTACGTATACAGATGTGGCAAGATTTAGGTCACTAGCTGGCTTTCACCCTAACCTAATAGTGGATGAAACCACTAGTGAAGATTGTCACTCTACACCAAAGCCCCGGAAGTTCATCGTAACATATTTATCCTCTATCTCTCCTCCTTAACGGAGCTCCCATACAAAATGTTTTTCTATATACCCCCCCCCTCCCCCCTGTTTCTGGGTTATAAAATGTATGACTTACCCGCCTCAATTTTTTGCTCTACACATTTTAGTAGAACATGCTGAAGCTCAATATCTTCGCCTCAGGTTCGCTTCCAGACAAAAATGTTTACATTTTTTACGGCGTATTATTAACTATCCTCAAAGCGCTTCTAGAGGGTCGATTATACAACTGAAGCCCATTAATTTTTTTCTCTTGCATATTTGTGTGAAACGCAGACCTCCTATCTCCTCTCCTTAGGGGGACTTTTACACAGAAGTGCTCTTTTAGATTTACCACTATGATCCCAGGCTAGACCCACTGTACTCCAAGAACAGTCAAATGTATAACTTTTGTTGCATAGTATAATTAAAAGAGATGAGAGAGGGCGCTTTTCATTTGCTCCCACGGGTGATCTGTTACTCAAAGGGCCCATATCCGTGTAGAGATATGTAAACGTATGCTCTTATGCAAAAAATTATTGTGTACTTGAGTGCGTATCAAGATGTTATTCGAGGCGCTGTTCAAGTAGATATTAATTTTGTTGAATAAGAGCATTATTGTTTAATACCATAAAAATATAAATATTATCTAGTAAAAGCAATTTTTTTTATTTATTATATCAAAAATTTCTTTAAAGCATATTTTTCTTGTCTTTCTTGGAATAGCGCCCTTTGAAGTCGTTCCATTGTTTGTATTGTATTTCTAGTTTCACATAAATTTCAATAAAAATGAAGAAGTCACAAGTCAATCATTTTTCAGCCTTTTAATCAGTATGACTTGCATGCATATCAATTTAGTTGTTGTTCATTAAATACTTTTTTTTTTTGTATTTTAATATTTTTTTAGTATGTTTTTTTTCTCGTTTTCTCTTCTAAACTTTCAAGTGTTCTTGTAGAATGTTTTTGCCTCATCTGCCTGTTTGAATTTCATCTCACAATCAATTGTGTCTACAAATATTGTTTGTTATTTATTCAAAATAATATTTTTCTTATTCGAAAATACTGGTCAATCAAGCACTAGGTTAAATTGATAAGCTAAATTTAGATGAATTTTGAAGTGTTTTTTTTTTTCATTAGAAATGGAAGCTACTTTGCGTACTCGTATTTGATGGTTGCTTCGAATGTAGCAACGAAAACATCAAAGGTTGGTAAACGTTTCTGCAGACATATTTCGTTTAATGGATGCGCGTTCTGCCATAGTTAAGATTATAAGTGATCTATTTCTGCTCAGCGAGCCAAGTTAATAACAAGGGCAGCAAAGTATTTGTCTAAAATGTCCAAACACATCTTTAATAGAGAAAACTTTTCTTCATAACTTCTATACAACGAGTTATCATTGGTTACTACGATTTGTATTCTTGAAGATTTCTAAATCTTATTTTGTTCATGGGAATTATGAAATAAGCCGTTGGGTTTCAAACATTCTTTTAAGATTTTTCCAGTCTACTGATGAGTTGATTAGCATTAACGAACTGTTGGCGGCATACAGGCGACTGAAAGAGAACAAAAAACGTTGATAAGGTCTATTTTTAGACGTAAAAAAATACATTTCAATGGGCTCTTATAGCCAATAAAGAATTAAGTTCATTGTTGAATAATTGTTTAAGAAAATTCCCCATAGTAAACTTTAACAATTTCTTGAGCCCTTAATTAAAGGATTATCCGATTTGCGGTTTCAAAAGTAAACGTAAATAAAACACATATAAAATAATTTTTTCATGATGTTTCTTTTTTATTATAAAGCTTGAACGTTGAAATTATAAGTGAAACGCTACATCATTTAAATGACCACCACGCGAAGTGTTGCAGGCATTGATTCGTTTGAGGTAATTGTCGACCAATTTTTGACACATACTGGGCGGTATCTCAGCCATAACTTCAGGAAATTTGGCTTTTAAGTGCTCAAGAGTTAAAGGTTTATCTGCATAGAAACGGTCTTTTGCGTCTAATGGTGTCAAATCGCCAGATCTAGGTGGCCACATGATATCGTCACAACGAGAAATTACGCGGCCAGAAAATGTCTCTTGCAATAAAGGCATACTTGCTCGAGTTGTGTGGCATTTGGCACCGTCTTGTTGAAACCACATATTCTCCAAGTCGTATTCTTTAAAAGTAGGCAAAAAAAATCGGTTATCATGTGACCATAACCCTCCGAATCGACGCTGACAGTCATTCGAGCGTCGTTTTCGAAGAAGTAACGTCCAATCACGCTTTCGGATAAAAAAGCGCACCAAACATTGACTTTTTCTCTCTTCAATTACTTGATCGTCCTCAGAACCCCAAATATGACAATTTTGTTTATTAATATACCCACCGAGTGAGAAATGTGCTTAATGGCTGAAGAAAATTTTGATCGAAAAATTGTCGTCCACTGCCGGTTGTTCAAGCACTCATTCCACGTATCTGCGACGTTATGAATGTTCAGCTGGTTTCAGTTGTTGTGTGAGCTGGACTTTATATGGATGTGGGTGTAGATCTAAATGCAAAATACGCTATAATATGCCTGCCGTATGACAGTCCTAATTCCTGAGAATGAGGAATCGACACATTCGGGTCTTCGACAACACTTTCACTTACAGCAGCGATATTTTCAGCGGAACGAGAGAAACGATGATGCACAGGCCTTACAATATACCGCTCCAGTCTGTTCAAATTTCTTCACAATTTCGCCCATTGCATGCGCAGTTGGACCGTTATGTAAACCATAATCTCCCCCGAAAGCACGATATGTAACTGTAGCAGAATCACCATTTTTGTAGTATATTTTGATAATTTTTATGCGTTAAGTGATAGTTAAGCGATCCATTTTCTTTAATGTCAGACCTGCAACTGAGAAGAAAAAAATTGGTTTAACAACTTAGTTGGACAGATGTCGAATTCCAGTTGTATACTTCTGAAACCACAAAGAGGATAACCCGTTATTTCTAGTAATAAAAGCAACTCAAATTTACAATGTTGGTCGAATGGCGTAAATATGTTCACAACTGGCGCAAAATTACGGCATTGAAGAAATTTTGTTTTACATTATTTTGACTCGATACCTCATTCGAATGTTCCCTTTTTTCGTGATTTTCGATTTTCCCTACATTCGTGGCCCCTGATTTTCGTGAGTGAGCTATTTGAGGAACTAAAACAACTTCAAGACAATCAACTGGCGAAAAAGTATTTATGTAGGGTCAGCATAGGGAAATATTGCTATTGACATATGTATATTGTTAAACATTATATAGCTCTAGACAACCATTGTAACCACACCATATTGTAGCTATAGCCATATTATATGGTGACAACCATAATATGGTTATGCAGAACATGATATTGGTGCTGCAACTAAAATAAAACATTTGTTTTCTTTGCTCGTAATTACAGTATACTAGCAACTACACTCAGAAAACTTTGTCAGCAAAGTTAACTGAAAATACTCTTTAAAATAAATGAAACTTCATTTAAAAACCGTCCTACTTGTTTTTCACTTAAATTTACTAATTACTTTATTTGAATTAAAATGTTAAAAAATCTACGGAACTCAATCGGTATAAATAATGATTTTTTCTAAACTCTAACTGACAAATAATTAATGCGTAATCAACTTGTAAAATTTTTTTTTTATTTTTCCTTTGGTGGTAATTTTATTTACTTATAGTTTTCTATATGTATTATCTCTTTTTTCAATTCGCTTATTTAGTTTTTGTATTGCAAAGCCTCTTCGAAGATACATCGCAACAATCAGAAAAAATTCAACATCAATCAATTGAAGTAAAGAGTATGTATGCTACAAATGTATGTAAAAACTAAATTATAAATATTTATATATGTACATATTAACAGCTTGGCTCCTTATTGTATGTGTAACATACATAAGTTACTACTGTCATTATTAACTGTGACCGAAGATTCGTATTTATATTTATCCGTTAAAATTTAAATTTAATTCAATTTTGAATCGTTTTATCATTTAAAAATAACTGCACTGATTACGTTTAGAATAAACTACCGTCAGTTACTGCAAAATTGTTCTAAGTGTACTGGTTTTTGTTTTCGTTGACATAAGAAAAATTTCTTTTAGTTATTGATATGTTTAACACATATAATCGTTGTATATTTTTCGTTTTCATCTGTTCACAAACTCACTTTCAATTATTGCCTAAACCGAAAGTGATATTTTTATATTTCTACATTTTCACACAAAATGTCGCCTTTCTATTATGAATGACCAAATTCTGTGTTATTAAAAAATAAAAAATAAAAAAATACATACAAAAAAAGAATTAAGATAAAAACTTGTTATAATTTGTATGACCAAAAGTTAGTAAATGATGAGTTTTACTTAAAAAAAAAAAAAATCCCTGCTAAATTGCTAAAGACAAACAAACAAAAAATGGTCAGAAACAAGAAACGCGTACAACAGAAAAACTAATAATAAAAAACGAACAAAAATAACAAATATCACAGTGGACAAAACAATAATACTGGAAACGTCATATTGCAAAAATAGCTGCCCCAGCAGCAGAAGCAGCAACAATTGCATTTTTATGGAGGGAAACGGCAGCAATGTGACAACAACACCAAACAAGGTTGGTAATGGCAGCCAGCTCCGTCATGTCACTTTCATCTAAAACTATTTTATAACTTACAACAGCTACACCAACAATGAACTCTTTATGGAACTTATTCCATAAAAAACAGCGAATGCTATTTTTTTAATACTTTTCCCGAAGAGAGAAAAAAGTTTATCCGTAATACAAGGAAAGGGTGTTTTAAAAACCAAAATTTTTACCATCAGCCATCAGGTAATAAATCAGTAAGCAAATCACTACAAACTTCTCTTCCAATGTGCTTTTCTTATTCTGAGGCAGAGCGAGCGCACAGTGGATCATTTGACGAGTTGAGGGAGAAACAGCCATAACTTTTGGCTGAATTGCTTGCTGCTTATTATAGCAAAATATAGTTTTAATATGGAAAAGAAAGAAAAAAAACTGCACAGAAAGAATTATCATTAAAATATATTCAATCAACCACTTGAACTCCTTGATACCAGTTTTCTTTTCAAAGAATATTTTTATTGTGTCTATTAAATTATTGTTTGGTTGGGGCTACAAAATTTAATTTATTTCTCAATAAATAAGATACAAAATTTGTATCTGAATTTACCAATTTCATTGTAGGACCTAAATTGAACAACAATTCATTTGATTCAGCTTATAAAGTGTTTGAATGAAAAAGAACATTTTTTTCTAATTGTAGAGAGTCTAAAATACATTCCCGTTTTTACTTTGGCTTCAATATAAAAATATAATTGTTATTTCTTTAGTTACTTTTGATTAGCTACAATGTTGTTACTTAAATCCGATTAGTAAATGGATAATCTTGGTCCTGGTAAAGATTTTAGTACCGAAGATTTTAGTATCGAAAATCAAAGCACTCAAAAACAAACTAAATTTTTAAGGCTCCGTACTCAAATAGTCAAAACTAAAACCTTTTACTAAGACTTCACTGTACGTCGGTCCGTCACAGGTCCCATTCTGCCAAACCGTATATAGATATGGAGAGCTGAAAGTTTCACAGAACATGTGGTTACCCGGCCGCTGCAACAACAAGTACTAAAAACATCAAAAAGTTAAGAACTAAAGAGGTTCCTCAGACAAGAAACTGCGAAAATTAATTATAGCTTTTGAATCATAGTAAACAAAGACTTAAGACTTTTTACAGGATATCTTGTTGCATAGAATCTATAACAAATGTCAAAAACCACAAAGAGCTAAAAACTAGAGGGTGCTCTCACACAAGAATCTGTAATTAGCTGTAACTTTGGAACAGAGACAAATGATAGAGACTAGAGATTTGCAAAGTATATATAGTTACCAGGCCTATGCAAGAACATGTACGACAAATAACAAAAAGTGAAAACTTAAAGGTGTCCCTACGCACGGGCACACCCTTCAATTTAAAAATAAGGTGTCACTTTGGTATCACTCTCGAAATTTCCAAAGCATGTGCGGCTATAGAATTTCTACAGCAACATATAGCAAAAATATCAAAAAGTAAAAAACTTAAATGGTGCTCCATATATGGGGGCACCCTATAGTTTCCAAATTAGCTCTAACTTTTGAGCCTTAAGAAATAGAGACCTGAAATTTTCACAGTATACATATGATGTAAATGGCAGTCCTCTACACCAATAAATAGCAAAAAGTTAAAACTTTATTTATGTTTATAGACATCGACACCCTTTGGTATAAAAATTAGCTAAACCAATTGAACCGAAAAGGATAGAGCCATATGAAGTTGCTTATTAGGCCTTAATACTAAAAACAACAAAATACTAAAAATAATAAAATGTTAAAAACTAAAGGGCACTCCATATGAGGGGTATCCTTTGTCTACCACTTGCATGGTAAATAATTAATAATTTTATTGGGCTTGAGTTCGGTTTTCCTGCCTCAAATTGAGAAAGATTTGATTGTGATGATTAAAGAAGACAAGAAAATTAAAGTTGAACTTACTGCCTGTTCCTCAATGTCGAAGTTTAGCGATTGTTCGCTTTCTAAGCGAAAGAAAACTTTTATGGATACCTTCTTTATGATGTTCTTTTATTCGAACAATAACTCAGTCGAAAAGTCGAAAAGACGTAAGTGTTTTCATACAAAATCCGATTCCTCTATTTCGATCATGGCGTCAGCACTGCGAACACAAATGTCAAACTCCAGCACTTGTTGTTTTGCTATCGAGTGGGAGTTTTTATAGAAAATATTTTATATATATTTATTTAAAAAAGCTGGGAAATAAAACTAGAAAATCCACATATTTTTAATTTTTATTTTATTTAGTAAATATATTAAACAATTACACTGTGCTAGTTGAAAAAAACTGACAGACGGAGCAAACTGTGGGTAGACCTAATTCGGGTGCGCTGAATTCAGTGGTGCTAACGGGTTTTTTAGGTTAGCTCTTGTTTTTGAGATATACCGTTATTTTAAAAATGGAGGAGGTAGGAAAACATATATTCCCTTAACTCAAAAAGGGCTTAAAATATGGAAAATATTGCAAAAACCGAAACTTGCCAACAAAAATGCCTTTCACTAGCATATTTAATAGGCCTAAAAGTCTAGAAAATACAAATTTTTTTCGATGACAAAAATAAATTTTTTTTTCAAAATATGCTTGATGCTGGTTTTTCGATCTTTGTTATTTTTTTTATAAATGTTTATTATATTCGATATTTCGATATCACAATGGATATCTTCTTCAGGAATGGTTTGAAGTTTTTCAAAAAAAAAAAAAAAAAAAAAAAATTTTTTTTAACAATTTCAAAAAACAAAAACAAATGCTTGAAAATTAAGTACACTTTTACAAAATATTTTAACATACAATACATACATAATAATTAAGTTTACATAAACTGACTGTTTGCAAAAGTTCGAAGTTGTTTGTCCTTTAAAATAGCAGAGAAAATCTAAAAATAAAGTTATGCTGATGAATTTTCATACGTTCATAGCAAATAAAGTTTTAAACAAAAAAAAAAGCCATAAGTGATTAAAATCGGTGTACAATCGGAATTTATTCACAAAAAATCAAAAATTGCGTTCCTAAACATTTCACTTGTTCGCTGGATGGAAGAAAATCTTGAGTTTGCCGGAGGAATACCAGTACTCAGTGCTTTAAAGTACTTCTTAAATGTCTATGAAAAAAAAAAAATACTTTTAAATTTTAAAACACCACAAAAACTATTTCCGCACTTTCAATATGTTTGAATTTTTTTATTTTGTACTCATTTATGTATGTATTTGCCTTGGCTTGTCAGACACAGCTGACCAATTTTAAGAAGGGTTGCATTCACACCAAAACAATTTAGTAGTTTTTGTCAATACTTGACTTGGGGGTTACACGATCAAGTTTTGCCTTTCAAGTTTTAATACATTCACACTCTTTTACTAATACACTCACAATTTTGAAAATTGATGAAAACTTGATGACAATTTTTACTTTCCATAGAGAGCATCAAGTTACAATCAAGAAAACAGTTACAATCAAGAAAACAGCTGACAACAATGTTTTTCATTCTGTGTGCAAATATTTTTTTGTTTTGTTTGAAAGTTGCAATTAAAAGTGATAAAAATTAAACAGATTCAAGCTTAAAAATAGAAATAAAAATGTTTACGTGCTAAACCAACAAATATAATGATGTGCTGCGATTTATAGAGCATATCTACATTCATTATAATTTTTAAATATTTACCAACCTTCTTACTAATAAGGGCTTCGCCCAGTATTTCCTTTCTGTCCCCTGGTTTTTTTCTTCTTCTTTTATTTTCTTTATTTCTAATAGTACTTTTAATGAAGCAGCTATTTTTAATTTTCTTCTTGACGGCATCTTGAAAACGAATTGTTATGAAATTGGGTGCAGCCTACGTCACAGCTCTAAATTTTATTGAATTTTGACAAACAGCATGTGAAAAAAATTTGATAGCAAAACTCGATTGTGTAACTGCACTGTTAATAAAAAATCAACCAAAACTTTAATTTGCCAATCTGGTATGTCTGTAAAGTAAATGAAAAAAACTTCATGACGCAAACCCATGCAAACGCAAGCTGTCGTCATAGAGAAATCCAAATTGATTTTGATCGCTTACATTGAGGAACAGCCTGTTATTGTAATAAACCTAAATTTTATATCAATTTATCCCTATCAGTAATAAAATCTGGGCTGCATGAACTGTTGATCCAATGTCATCATTATATTTCATAGTTTCGAGGAACATAAAACTTTTGTGAATTGACGAAAAACTGGACAAGTACAAAGTGAATAGTTGTTAAATTGGTGTATGGAATGGGTTCCTGGTCCATACTCTGAGCTTATAAACTAAATTTTTTACTAATCATACCTTTTGGAAAGCTAAAGACAGGAACCTTGTCACACCTCATTTCGCATAACGCTGTTGCAGCGTTTTTATGAATGTGGCATTTTTCATCATTCATAAAATGAAATGTGGCGATCAAAATGTTGCATGTAGCAGCAGTACAATACTCAAAGAAAAAAGGTTGAAGAAAAAACGGCAGCAAAAAGAAAAAGAAAAGCTATAAAAACTGAAAACAGTAACAACAAATTTGCACTTTTTTTTTAGTGTCCAACAATATCAACGCACTGCCAACTGGGGAATAAAATAAAATTTCAGTTTTTCTTTTTTCATGGGCCACAAACTTTGTGGGCAACAAAATTTCGATTTCAGAGGCAGAAAGTGACAAAGCAATGAATACAATGAATACAACGTCAACTTTTCCGTACAAATGATGACTCTGATGACGCAAATAATCCAGCTGACAAAGAAAACGAAGAAGTTGACTAATGCCACACCATCTAGCCCATCCACCACAGCCAACAACAACAACAACAACAGGAAACTATTAAAAAGTTTTTGGACACATTTTTCTTTTTCTTTTTTTTGCCGTTCGTTTGACTGAAAGTGACACCAAAACAAAACCGAACGTTACAAAATCAGCAGCCTGCACACAAAAATTTGGGCTGCAGTTAATTTTAACTGGCGTTGTTTGGGTTTGCAAACCTGGAGATTCAAACAATGAAGAAGAAGCAGAAGAAGAAGAAGAAAAAATCATGCAACATTTTGAAATGGTAACCATTAACAGTTATTGTGTATAATAAATGTTGCAAGTTGTGTACATATGTATGTGTGTACTAGCTAAACACAGGCGAAAAAAACACAGCTTAATTGCAATTATGATCTTGTTTTGCTTTAACTTGTTTGCCGCGTCCGTCCACCGCATGTCACAATGTCCTATTCATTATGAAGTCTGCCTTTTTGTCTGCCAACTCTCTTCTAATATGGTTTACAGATAAATTTAATTTAAAAATGTTTTGCCATAAAGTCTCTCATTATATTCGGTTATAATTTAGTAGAGACAACAACGTAAGTGTAGGAGTTTTGTGTGAAAAATTTCTTGAAATAAATTAAATTATTTTAACTGCAAGCTTTTACAAAGAAAGTTTACTCAGCTGTCAAAATAAAAAGTTATAAATAAAATTTAATTAAAACTGATTTGAAAGTGGTCAAAATGCATGTATGTATGTATTTCACAAATATAAATTGAATATCATGCAAGTGACAATCAGGATAACAGCGACACGCTGATGATATGGAAAATTATATTAATTTTACGAAATGTGTACTGCCTATTTTCAGTTTTCCAACACACGCTTTTCTTTTACTATACCCCTGCATATTTTACCATAATAATAAAGCATTAAATTCGTTTGTCTGCCAGTCAGTCTTTTGGTTATTTGGTTTCCTAATAATTGGGTGAGACAGTGAGAAACTCCTTTCATGAGTTTTTTCCCTCTCCCTCTCTCTCGGTTTTGCGTGTTGAAGTAACAATTGATGGCTGGTTGATCGATGGCTGCGTATGAAATGTAAAACGTTTACGTTTGCGTTTAACTTTCTTTCAAGCATTTGCCAGTAAAATAAGACGACTACTTTACGTAGTACATACATGCTTCGTACATACATATGAACGTATTTTTATATGATTTCCTTCGCAATTTTATCATAATTTCGTTTTTGCTTTGTGGGTGTTGAAACCGAAACGAAAACGTATTCATCCATTGATTCGTTGCACCATTCATCAATAGATTTATGCATATGAGCAGTGTTTGCTTGTTTTTCCACAAAAATATTTGTTTTTAGTTTTTATGCTTCAAGTCACTGTAGAGCAACTTTGAAACCTGAATCTATATGCAATGACTAAAATAAATCTGCAATGTATGCAAAGTGAAGTTAATTTCACTGCAGTATTGAAAATAAGAAACTGAAGAGGATTATCAACTTGTTGGGCTTGAAATTTTATTTTAGTGTTTGAGTTCACAAACCCAGTCGTATCGATGTATTTGGAGAGAGAATTTCAAACACAAAAGTAGAAAATACATCTTATTTATGGACTATTTTCTACACAGAGCGAAAACTTCCTAATAGATTCAATAAGATTTTCTCTTTGAAACGTTTTTAGGCTGAGGAATAACCCAGCAGAGCGAAAAGAAGATTTTTCTATGGGTATTTCTTATTATTTCCATGTTGCAAATTTTATTAATTGTCTCAACAAGAAAAACACATAAAACCAAGAAGAAAACTTGTTACTCACGTTTGTTTTTACTCAGTTTCCGATTTGCATGGTACCAAAAAAAATTCTATAGAGTAGAACTTATTGATTCTATTAGGTTTTCTTGTAAATGGTATACAATAAGGATTTCTTATTGATTTTATTAGGTTATCCTATTAATTTTTCCCTATTGGTTTTATTAGTTTCCTATATAAACACACGTAAATCATCTTTTTAATTTCATTAATTGTTGTTTTTTCAATAAGGTTTTCCCATTTAAAATAATAAGGAATCCTTCTTGAAAAAAAGCCATAGAGATATCTTATTGATTTTGTTCTACTTTATTAGGTGCTTTTTTCTCTGTGTATGTGATACGTTTTTCACCAAAAACTTTGGCTACCAAATGGGATGTTTAGTGATCAGAAAACGTAATAGCAAAATTTCTGATTACCAAACTACATATTTTTGTTCACAATGTTCCAAAAGCAAAGAATTGATTGCACTTTTTTTAAATTTGTAATTAAAATAAAAACCTATCGTTTTAGGCTCACAAAAGTAGTGGAAATCATTACTTACATTACAAGGAATATGAAAATACATACAAAATAAATTTTAATGAACTTTGTTTGTTAAGTTTTTTTTTATCGTTTTTATGTAATTAAGTTCTACCTTATTTTCTTTCATATTGCAAAGTTTTCCGTTTACCTCTGGTAGGATTTAAATCGCCATCGTAATAGAAAAGTACAACAAGCAATTTAAATAGATGTTGTGCTGCACTATGATATTGAATCTGGCTATAATTTTTGTACGAATTTAGCATGATTTTTAATGACATTTTGCTCATGCCAATTTTAGTTACCAAGCCTCAGCTAAACGCAAAAAAAAATAAAAATAGTTTTCCAAGTTCAACCCATTTGGGATTCGAACTCGGACCGCTTGGCCGAATAATTGGCGCTATATAATAATGAGTTATATGTATGTATGTGTACAATGTAATGCAAAAAATGGCAGTTGTATAAATATATGTAGTGACAATCAGGGCTGGGCAGTATTTGAAATACGTATCTAAAATACAAATACGTATTTTGTATTTGTATTTTAAATACGTCTCATGAATGTATGAGCATGTATTTTGCCCAACACTGGTTACAATGTAAGGCAGGCAATAAGTACTTGCTATGAGTTTTCGGTGGTATTCTACAAATATTAGTTACTAAAAATATATTGCTCTTTTAAGTAATTTATAAACATATTATTAATTTTGTCAAAAAAATGCATTTATAGTTTCCGATTTTTGCAAATGCTTGGTCAAAATTCATTATTTTAATAAACATAAGTGCCGTATTTTCAAATACACTAGAGCCCCCACTTGTGTCGTTAATGGGGACCGGGGAAACGCGACGCAAATCGAACCACTTTTTTCTATAAAAATGCTCTGAAATTTAATTTGTTGGGGAAAATATTTAAAACAAAGCAAAAAATGTATTTTTGATAAAAAAATACTAGTATGAGTACGTTTTTACTTATTTAATTTACTTCAACAAATGTTTATAATATACTTATATAAAGAAATCCATAAATTAAGAAAGAAAAAAACATAAAAATTACTCTTGTTTTACGTCCTTAAGGCATATTCTGGTGAATCACACACTAAATTGTTACCATAACCAGACAGCTGCTCTTAGCACCACTTAAATAAAAAAGAAAAGGGGATTCCCCTTTTTTCACGCAATCTGAAAATTTCTTGACGTACAGGTGACGATCGCTGTTGCCAGAAGTTGTAAAAACTAATGAATTAAAGATGCTAAATACATACTACACTAAAAATGCTAAAAATGGTAATCCACAATGATGCAGTAAAAAATGTAACAGTGTTTGGTGACGCAAATCGAAATCAAAACAATGCAAATCGGGATCAAAACGACGCAACTTGAAATCGAAACGACGCAAATCGAATTTTTCTAGTTTTAAAAAGCGACGCAAATCGAAACAACGCAAATCGGAACGACGCAAGTCGGGGCTTTAGTGTAAACTAGGCGATATTAAACTTCATATACCACCTGATATTAAACATTTATATAGAAAAGCTTCTAGTTACACTTTGGTAAAGGGTATATAAGATTCGGCACAGTCGAATATAGTTGTAGCATGTTTTGATAATTTTTATGCGTTGTGTGATAGTTTCGTCAATGTCAGACTTAAAACTGAGATGAGAAAAATTGGTTTAATAACTTAGTTTGACAGATGTCGAATTCCAGTTCTACACTTTTGAAACCACGAAATGAATAACCCCATATAATCAAACTTGTTGTAATTGGGCATAAGGAGTCATTGACTGAAACTTTTAATTCTTGTACATATGCTTATTAAGGCCGCGATTCACTATCCTACTCAATCGTACGATTCATTCACTAAAAATTGCTAGCTAAATCTGATAGAATTCTGTCCTACTTTAAAAAGTCGCATCAAAATGGCCACACTATTATACTTTTGTAAACAACTTCAAAAAGGCAACTCTGATCGCATAGAATAAGACAAGTTTTTGAAAAATTTCAAAGGATTAGCAAATCCGACAGACTTGTTCTTTCACGCACATACATTTTTAGTCCAGACTATCACACTTTTTGGACACACATGTCATTTTTAACAGATCGTACGATTCAGTAGGATAGTGAATCACGGGCTTTACATGTACTAATTTGTTTTTTAATTTAACTATAGCTTAAATTAATTGAAAATTAGCAAAATTGTCAATATGTCGCTTAATATTTTTTTTCAATATTCAACGCCATTAAATAACTGTGACATGACAAATGCATTAAATAATCGAATCATCTGTCAGCTGGCGCTAGAAGAAACTGGGCAAGTCTATTTCAAATGCACACATGAAGCCCGTTTTGAAGCCAGTTCCTCAGACTGGTGTCTCAGTCTTACGTTTTACTTAAACTAAATTTATAATTATCTAAAACCCAACATGAGAAAGGGAAAAATGCCTGAATATCTCAATTAAAAACAATTCTGTGAAACGTGAACTAAAAATTAATTTTCTATTGAAAAAGTCTTAATTGTGATTTAAATTAAATAGACAAATGAATTAAATGGCTTGTGCTTGAGAAAACCTATTCGTCATCGGTTTTGCAATTGGCGTGTGATTGACAAACGTGTGTGTGTGTGTGGAACACTAGAACCTCTTGCTGTCATTTGCTTTTGTTTTCTGGCAGCCTGTTAACTCGATTTTGTGGTATTGATTGCGCCCTTTTTTGCGTCTGCTGTTGTTTGTGTGTTTTTTGTTTTCCATAAACGCTTTTTTTACGATTTATTTTTAATGATGGCTGTAACCAAAACGTCGTCAAAAAGGAGGCAGAGGTGATGAAGCAACGAAAAAACAAAGAAAATTCGTATTGAAAAATCGTGGTATTGCAACAGTTAAGCAATTTCATGCATTAAGAAGCGGCATCCTACGCAAAAAAAAATATATATACCATGATAAGATTGCCAAATTGCGATAAAAAGAACCAAATCGCATTTGGTGGTACGTAACCAACTTTTGTTTATTTGTTTTCTTTTTTTCTCCGCACTCAGTCATCGGCTCCGATTCGCAGACAAACTGTGCCAAAGAAGTCATGATGGCTGGTTGTAATCTTTTTTGCCTGTTTCGTTTCGTTCATATTTTAAGCGGGTCGATTTCAGGGGAAATTTTATTTTATTCAAATAAAAATATTAATACATTACAATAAATTATACACGATTGGAAAATACATTAAGTGTGATTCAATATACTGCAGTGTAGACTCAATACAAAAATTCTCATGTGAATTGTTTTTTGTTTGTTTTGTTTTCTTTTCCATATTTCTTATTGTCTTTTATTGAAGTGACCACAAGCGACCGCTGCATTTTATGCCTCTGCAAATAAATTTTGTCTGTGAAAAATAAAAACTGTGAGAATTACTGTAATTATTAAAAATTGATTTTGTAGGCTGTTTGTGTCAGCCTGTTCTTTCGTTTCCATTTGTCTGCACTAGTCTGTCGGGTTTGATTTGGCAGCCAAAAAAAAAAACGACTCTACTGGTGTGATTTCAAATGAATGGGACTCAAAATCGGATTACAGAAGTCGGTTTGGAGATGAACTAAAATGATTAAATTATATACATATATAAACATATGTATGTCCATATAATATTTATGCAGTTATAAGTACATTACTTGACTCAGCATAATCAATCAGAAACGTAGTTTAGCCATATGAGAGCTTATTAGAATAAGAGGGACATGAAAATAATCATTTTCTTTGGTAGGGCAATTAATGGCTTTAGAAGACGTTGCAATATCCACAGATATTTAAATGGATAACCCGGAATAAAAGCATGATAATCACCCCAATCATGAACATTCTTAAGGAATTTTATTCCTAATGAAAATACGTTTCTCGAGAAAAAATTCCTCCAATCATAAATTACCTGAGAAACAAAAAAAATAAAAGTTCGTAATATCGAAATTTTTTATAAGAAAAAACAAAAAACATGTTTTTAAAATACCTATTTTTGCCTCCGCCGACTATTTTTCCCTTTCGATGTGGCTAAAACAGGGAAGGTTAAAAAAAATTTTCTAAGGAATTTATCAACATAATAAGAGGAATGGGAAAAGAGAAAAAACTCTCACGGAATTATCATCCATGATTGGGCTGAATATACAAGGTGGACCAAAAGCAATCACCCTATTGAAGGTTCCTCTTATTTTGGCAAATCTCGGCCAACGTCCAATCTGTTTCTACGTTTGTGAACTAGACAGCAGTAGAATACAAGTGAACAAGCCGTGGAGTGATATACGCCCCCAGAATGCGGAATAATAGTGTCTGTTTTTTTGCGTAACAATTTGTCTGGGGTGTTGGTGCAGTGCGAATTCCTTAGCCGATGGGCCGGCCGACCGGCACCGACGGCGGAAACACTGCGCCGTTTGGCCACCAACCTTGAAGAGTATGGGACCACATGAGACGCTGCCAAGAGGGAATGGCCTCGTATTGCCCGTTCAGCCGATAATATCGCCACTGTCACCGAGGATGTCGAGCTGTCAAACAGACGCCGCTGGTCAAACGACAACAAAAATAACCGATTTTTTTGTGCCGCAATTGAACGAACCATTGCATTCCCAGGTGGCCTCATCACTAATTTTGGCGATTTGCATTGACCCGCAAGATCTCCCGATTTAACCGTTTCAGACTTTATTTGAGGTCCCGTGTTTACGTAAGAACAAGCCCGATATTCTGGAAGCCCTCAAGGACGACATGTATGACGAAGTGGACGATTTTACACCCGCTCAAAGTGATTGCATGATGTGCTGTTCACGCTGGAGGAGTCAACGGGCCATTTTATTTTTTCGAGGATTCCGCTTGGCTAACAATAACGTGCTATAAGGCTATGTTGACCGAGTTTTTTCTGCCACAATTGATTAAATTACATCTGAAGAACATGTAATTCCAACAGGACGGAGCAACAGCACACACTGCACGAGCCCCAACCGATATTCTTACATCCAAATAACATCGGATGACTTCTTTTGACCCACCTGTTACGCTCCATGGCTTGTTTACTGGTACTATTTTATGGAAAATTGTCACGAGCACAGCATATTATAGAATTGCGTATATTGTAGATGTTTTACTCAGACATTTGCCATGTGATGCAGCTCAGCGGCGAACCGGATTCTGGTGGTGGATAACATACGACACTCTGTCGCCCTGAGATGAAGATTATATGGCTCCCCAGGCATTTATTATTGTTTTCAATTGTTCTGTTCTTGCAACATCTCCCTTTCTAAGAAGCGATCTTAGCCATCACTTCTGATTGCTAAGATCGGTGGTGATGCAATTGCTACAAATCATTTCTTTCAAAATAATATGGTTGAATGTTATAATTGAATATGGCAACAAAATGGTATTTGAAAACAATATGGTTGGAAATGGTAATAGTGTGGTAGGGTTATAGTGTGGGATATAGAGTGTTTCACAATAACCAAATTCCTGAGAGTGCAATGAATAATAATGCTTAACCATTAGTATTGTTAGACTGTAACCATAAATATTTAAAAATTATGTTAATTATTTATTCGCTATAAAAGCCAATTGAGATGTATTATTTTAGGTCATCAAATAAACCTTAATGTTTTCTATCCTTTTGGGACGTCTACAAGCCGCCGACATTTCGTTGATGCTAATCAACTCATCAGTAGACTTGAAAACCATAAATGTAACCATAAATTTTAATAATAGTTTGTTTTGCTTCGATTATTGTTACCTCAACCATATTTCTTTTGCGCATCGTCTTGCAAGGCCGAAGAGTTCTTTTATTCTTTTTGGTCCAAACAAGGCCATAAGTTTCTCTATCTAAAGCATGTTGACTGTGAAAACAGGAGTGTGGAAGTCAAATATAAATGCTTTCATATTTAATTCAAAAATGGTCTAGGATTTTATGGCAACTTAACTATCTGATATTATTTGAATATTGCTTATCCGCTTTCTTTGTTAGTGGTATATTTGCCCTTAAAACGTTGCATTCATTCCGGTACATTCAAAAATGTATTCCGATATCCAAATTCAAGATATAAAAGCCTTTTCAAGCCCTTCCGGAGTTATAGTATAGAGTTAATTTCAAGCTGAAATCTTGGGGAAAGAGCTTAGAGATGCAGTAGAGGTTAATAAATTTACTTGCATGATATCATGATTCATGTTTCTTACTGCAGTCTTCACGGCCAGTTATCCTGTCATCAAATAAATTTTAACCAGCATGATAACGCTATAGTACGAGCGACCAGAAAGTAGAAGCTAGCTCAACACAAAGTCCATCGACTGCCGCTGAAGCGAAACTTAACAATCGACTTAAAAACCATTTGGTAAAGATATAACACTCCTCTTCGATTGTTGGCTCATGTCGTGCCTATGGCTGGTCAGCACATACTTGTCTTTGTGGTCCTGTACCGCATGTGCTCGTTCTCTTTCCATATAAGCTTAATGAAGCCCAAAATGTGCTCGTTCTCTTTACCTATAAGCTTAAAGAAGCCCAAAATGGCACATAATTGACTGCCAGCATAAAGCGGACCACCACCAACAAGCTGCAACCGGACTGCGAGATAACAACTACTTCACTGGGCAAAGAACGGATACATAGCGGATTTATACTTACTCACATCTTTGAAATGTGTGTTGAAGATGTTGAAAATTGAAAAAAGCTGTTTACATTACATTTCCCACATCTTTCATCTGTCATGCCAAAGGTCTATTAGCATGCTCTCGTCAACAGCAGACCACACAACACGAAGTATTTTATTATTTTTTACTATAAATGAAAGTATTGTATTATCTACTAATTTTATATTCAGCTTTATTGGGAATGTCAATGCCGGCATAAGTGATGTCGACGACACTCTCATGGCATTGCCGTTGACAACATTGCCAACTTTCGATTAAAACCGATAACATTTTGGCATTATCAAAGGTAACAAAACGGCGACATTACCTTAGATTGGGTTTGGTTTTGTCGACAAAAATTTTGTTAACGACTCAATGCAAATTTTCAACTGTGCTTAAAAACATATTTGAAATTGGAAAAACAATTAAAATTACTACCAATAAACAATTTGAATTGCTAATACAACAGCTTGAAAGCAACCCAAGTTTAAGCAAAGGATTTCATAGGGGCCCAAGTAGTAATAATTTTAAAGAAGAATGGGAAGAAATCAAGATGAAGCTAAATTCTATTGGACCGCCAATTAGAGACAGCGATGGTTGGCAAAAGGTAAGGATAAAAAGTTCTTCAAGGTAAAAATTTTAAATGTGTCATCATATGTTCAGGTTTGGAGAGATTTTAAATGTAAATTAAAAAAAAAAACATTTAACAAACAACAATGCTGAGCTCAATGCAACAGGTGGAGGACTGTGCAAATTATTACCACTCTCACCTTTCGAAGAAGCTGCTTCTAACTTGCTTCAATTTGAGAAGCAGTTTAATCCTAAAGGTATTGCCCAAGGTATACAACAATCAAATGATGAAACTTCACATGAAAATATACCTACCATAGAAGAAATAATCTGCGAGGATTTTGCGGAAGTGCCATCAACTTCCGCATGTGCCATTGAAATATTAGAACAGCCTACTTCAAGAAAAAGAAAATCAAATGACCAACGAAAGGAATTTTTTGAAAAGCACAATTCTATGCAAAAGGAGGTTTTTAATGCAATTTCTAAAACACTCAGCGAAGTGAAAGACTGTTTAATAGAAATAAGTCAGCATCAGGAAAAAACATGTGATGATAAAAAAAACTGTAGAAGAAATAAAGACAATTTTAAAGGAAACAAGCCGGTACCAGAGAAAACTATATGAAGTAGAAGAAGAAAAAAAAAATGAAAATGATGACGAGACAGGAGGGAACAAAGACATGAAGAACTCCATGAAAGAGAAATTAGAAACATATTTATCTTTTAAATTGCAATAATATTTTTTAAATAAACAAGAGAAACAAATCAAGTAAACGTCAAAATGTATAGTGATGATATTTATGTTCTTCACATTATCGATAACAGGACGGCGTCAACACAATACTTTTTTTTAATTAATACCGATATGGCGTTGGGGTGACGGCGAGTGCATATCAATGTGACGACGACTATAGTATTGTGTTGGCGTCGATGTCGGCATTCATAATAAGGGCGATTATGTTTAATTTAATTAAAATTTACTTACATTGTTCGTTCACGCTCATTGTAAAATTGTTTGACACTTGTATATTTTCTAGTGATGGTATGAATTTTTATAATTTTTTTAAACTTCTTTTTAGTGATGACATTAAAATAATCGAAAGACGTTGAATACAGCAAAATGAGAATTGAGCATCTTGTAAAGATGTTGAGTTATTTTCATATAAAATTTGTATAGGAAAATGTTAACATCTTGCCAAAATGATGAAAGATGTCAATAAGTGTAAAAAGCCTATAAAAATCGAATAAAAAGGGGTGTAAATACGTCTGTTAGAGATAAATTATTTTTTTTCCAGAATCAATAAATAAATTGTGGGTGAAAATTGCTTACCATATAAAACTATTTTTTAAATAGGTTTAAGAATTATATGAGTTTCCGTTTATCACATTTTTGTTCGCTTAAAAACTTACGGCATTATGAATAATAAAAAACTTTATGCTAACTAACTTGCTGCTATCTTTTCCTTATGGAAATTTACATACAAAAAACTTAGCAGCTAGATAGTTAGCAAATGGTTTTTTATTATGCATAAGCCCTTTACATTTCTTTTCGATGTTTCACACTTGAGCCTTCTTTAAAACTTTTAGTGCCACAACATTGAAATTTTTAGTTTCGATTTCTCTCTCAATTCATTTGTATCATTGTTATTCGCTGGAAATAAATGAAAACAAAACGTTGAGACATTAAAAAGTCTTGCACTACTACTGGTACACTTAAATTATGCTGGTAAATATTTACATTTATTGAATTATCTTGGCAAAACGATCAAAACGATTTAAATCGGTTTTCTTTTGCATATAATAATTTTTTATGCCGCTTTATTGTTTAAACATTTTTAGTATCTGTTTGAATGCGTGTCTGCATATGAATTTTTAACACATGCTTTTAACGAAACCAAATAATGAATAAAAAAAAGAAGAGTTTTATTTTCAACTTCTTTATTTCCTTTAATGCACTTCTTTTGTGTATGTGTGGTTGTACGAATTTGGTGGCTGCGATCGATGATGGCTTAACCTTAGCAAGTGCACTGGGTCATTGTGTTATTGGGTGTTTTCTTAACATGTCGCTCATAATTCTTTTTCCTTAAAGGTCTCTTTAAGGTTCAACAAAAGTGAAATTCTGGCCATAATTTTTTGTTCGACATCATTTGAGTGTATAAGTGCGAGTGGCATTGCAACATTTGGACCATCTTCAGTGTAATGTTGAGCTGCTGCCTGCTGCCTGCTGCTGCTTCTGCTGCATGTCTGTAGCATCGTTAATTTTAGTCAGAAGAATAAATTATGTCCATTGTTAAGGCAAACGTGAAAAGTAAAAGAAAAAGAAGACACAAAATTGATGTGGCCATAAAAATGAAATCCTTTTTTATTTCACAATATTGAACGTATAGTGAGTAACAAGTGCACATAAACCATTCGCTTGCTGCAAAATAATTTTGTTAAAAAAAAAAATAATTTACTAAAACTATTTACATAAATGAAAAATAATTTTCTCTAAGCATTAAAATTTTTTTATTTTTAGGTTATGGTTTTTCCTTGCCACCTGATAATTTCTTGTTGACCACTGTACCTGGCAAGTAACTACTTACATATCGTACTTGCTGAACATGTGTCATTTTGTTTATGCAGTGTGTTAGCTTATTTTCTTCTTTATTATTGGTGGGAGATTGAGTGAAAATCTGTCTATAAAACACACAAAACAAAAATCACTTACAGAAAGACTATTTTTTAATACGATTTTTATGCGATTTTCGATCACAAAAATGCTTTTTTCTTTTCGCTTTTAACCAAACATGACTTTTATTAGCGTCCCAAGTAAAAGTAGTCAATAAATGGCATTTACAGTTAATAAATTTTGCACGAAAAGAAATACAAAAAAAAAAAAAACCAAGAAACAGACAAAATTATTGACGTTATAGCAATAAATAAAATTATTATAAAAATTATCGCTTTTGACGTTTTTGTTATTAACACGAATTATTGTTAAAATATTTGTCAATATTATTCAGATTAAGTTCAGTGAGGCATTTTATTCGCTGCCCATAAGAATTGCTCAATACTCAATGATTTATGATTCGATGGGACTTTGCTTTTTATTACTTATATTTCAAAACTTTTTGAATAAGATTTTTGAAATTAGATATTTTTTAAGGACTTAAAGGAAATAAATCTTATGTCAGTTTGGTATTTTGCAACAAGTGGATGCTGGAAATTGTGGGGAATGTTGTTCAAGCATGTTAGAATTTATTTTTCTTAACCCTAGATCAGTACACTTGAATTTACTCCACTATCGGTAATCTTCGTTGAATTGACAAATACCAAATCTACATTTACTTAATAACATTATCACTGGTATTTTGTTAAAAATTTCCAAGTGTCATTTTGTTCATGGGAATTATAGAATAATTAATCAGGTTTCAAACATTCATTTTCCGATTTCAACTCGTCAATGATTGGCAACAACGAAATGTCGGCGGCCTATAGTCGGCTTAAAAAGATAGAAAATATTAATAAGGTCTACTTTTAGACCTAAAATAATTACGGTATTCAAACGGTCTCATATTGTGTCTTAATGTCAGAAAGTACTAACATTTTATGATAGTTTAAAAAAATTGTTGTTGTGCTGCAAACAAAAATAGTCATAAATTAATAAGACTTCATCGACTGTGTTTAATGATTCGTCATAAGTTAACAGCATACATCTGAGGCGAACGGCTAAAACGCATTCGTCGAGCCGGTGATATTCTTTACCTGTCGCAAATTATATTCTAAAAAAATATTTTATATATATGTACATAAAAAACTCCTTATATGCGTATAACGCTTATATGTATGTATGTACCCTAACAAGAATGCATTTGTTTAAAGCTCTAAACACATAGACGACAGCAGACTGCAAATGCTGCCAACTTCAAGTGCAGCCAACTTCAAATGCTGCTCTGAAGTCGGCTTCATAATTATTTTGAAGACAGCAACAACATAATAATCAGCTGGTGTGTAAATCAATTTCGAATTTTCATAAATATTACAAATTCAAAGTTTAAACATATATAAAAATTGAGCAAAGAAAATTTAGCGAATTTTATCACAACAATTGTTAAAATAGCTCAGACTACAGCTGAAGTGTATAAAGCCCATAAGACGAATAGTACAAGAAACCGAAGATGGTGGGTTCGCCCAGTAAATATAACCCGTGATGAGGAGGGCATTTACAAAACATGTGTACAACAGCTCAAGGAAAAAGATGAAGAACACTTTTTCAAAGCAACCAGGATGAAAATTAAATAAAATATCACAAAAAATTAGCTCAAACGAAAAAAATTGTTTTGATATTGAAAATGAACAGCTGTGTATTTTAGCAATGCTACTCAGGGATGCCGTATTTCTTATTTCATAATGAATAAAATTGAAAATATTGATGAAAAATGTAATAATATCACGAAAAAACTATAAAAACACATACATTTATTTATTTATTGTATTTTTGCAATGTTCTTTTGTGTTTAATATTAAAAAACAAGTTTTTGTTCTAATTTGTCCAATTTATGTATATAATGGCAACACTATATTTGCTTATTTGCTGCCCGTCAAAATAGTAAATAGCCTAAGTTGGCAGCAGCAGCAATTGCTGTTGTGCAGTCGTGCTGCCCTGCTGCCGTCAAAATAATCGTTTTCATTTAAACACATGCATTTTATTTTTGACATATTGCTGCTTGCTGTCTGCTGTCGTCTATGTGTTTAGAGCTTAATAGTTGAAGGCCTTATTTTACTTTCCTACTCAGTCGTACGATATGGTAAAAATGAAATGTGTGCTCACAAAGTGTGATAGTGTGGACTAAACATGTTTGTGTACGATACGAATGTACGCATGTGTGTGTTTTGCAGATATTTATATCAACATCCATGTCCATGCTTTTCACCTAAAAATGAGATACTAATCTTAGAAGACTGGCAGCCCACAAACGCTTGCGTACTGGCCGCCGTCCAAAAAATGAATCGACTCCGTTCAACCGGCGCCAGCTGTTTTTGTTTGAATAAATTTATCTATTCAATTTAATATCATTTAAGAAATAAATGCATTAAAATATATTCACACGTATATGTTCGTAAATATGGATATTTGATTTCAAATTTACTTGAATCAGCTATCAAAACATCTAATAGCTAGTTTTTTCACTCACTTTGGCATTATGAACAAAAATATTTAAATGGCTTTCTTTTTTTGAACAGCTGACTCATATTTTAAATAGCGCACTACTTTGTGACAGGTTGCTCACAGCAGTCATATATTTTCGTGCTATTATTTTAAGACTTCTGACTTTAGGACGACCCTTTGAATACCGTAAATATATTTTAAATGGCTCTTACAGTAAATAATTAATAAAGTTTATTTTTTAATATTTTATTTCATTGGGCCGTAACTATAGTCAAATTCTAAAGTCGGTTCTTTTTAGAAACAACTTAAATTTTCTAACTAAAGTCATCGAGCGCCTCGATGGATGAATTGGTAGAGTGTCCTACTAAGAGTGTCCGAGGTCGCAGGTTCGATTCCTGCCGAAGGCTTTGGCCGTTTCTGCAGACAAGCCAAAAGCTTCGCAGTTTTGTGTTTGTTTAAAAAAAAAAATTAAGTTGACTTTAAGCTGAATCAGTTTTAAATGGCTTCCACTTTATTTATCGATTCTTTAGTTATTTATCATACAAGCTCTTACAAATTTAAGTAAAATCCCATCTCTAGTAAAATGGCTCTCAAAACTTACCCTGTCGGACATTGAGTAGTCGACTACTAAAATAATTAACTTTACGTTAACTTTTATGGACTAGCTTCAAATTAGCTACAACACAATCGATTTGTAATTCACTTTTTGTGTACTGGCTATAAGCTAGCTGAAACGTAGTGTAGATTTAACCCGAAATTCAAATAATAACATACACACATACACGGTAAATAACTCTTTAATTAAACTGCCTGTTGTCGCATTCGTTTTAAATGTTGTTACAGCTGAGTGGGTATGTTGGCTGCTCACCAGTCTTGAGGCTTAGTGGTTCGATTCCCACCAGAGGCTAACAAAAAAAAGAAAAGAAAGTAGAATGAAATTAAATTTATTATTATTTATAATTATAAATAATTCATTTATGAAAGTATATTATTTATCCATATTAGGCTGAACACTTTTGTTGTAAGCCTTATTAACAGTTATATTTAAGTACATAATTCATTTTGATTTAAAACTTTTATACATGAGTTAATACTTAACAAAACCTTTGTGGTGAGAAACTCTCACCTGGTAAATATGCAATGATAAATATAGACAAATAAAAAAAAATGAATGGTGTGTTTGATATAATTAAAAATTTAGACAGAAAATATACAACAACTTAGGTGGCGGAGTGGCATGGTTGTCGCTTTAGGAACATGAGCCCCTGAGTTCAAAGACGGGTGCTGACGAGAAAGTGTGGCGGCTTCAAAACAACTAGTTGTCCACCCTGCTAAATGTCTTTGATGTTTTCTTTGTCTAATTTAATTAATATCAATCACAAGGATAATATAGAAAGAACTTGAGCCTGATAAACTTAATACAGAAAAAAAAAAAAAAAAATCTAACAAATTTTTTATCAGCAATCAAATTCATTTACTACCAATTTTCTATAATTCATACACAGCTGTATATATTTGTATGGAGCATTTTAATCATAACCATTTAAAATATTAAGTACTTTGTAGATATTAAGCTCGCTTTTTCCAAGCTGATTACTCCTGTACTCCTTATAAATTGGGCAGACACCAATAAAATGGAAAGTATTCTCAGGTACATCGAGGTTGCATATTGAACATGTCGTATTTAAATTATTTCTAAAGCTTCTAGCATTCAAATTCAGCAAACCTGCTTGTGCTTTTACTGTCACGCTAGTGACATAAGACGATGAATTTGTCATGAAATTTGGAACGTTATCAAATTTTAGTTTAGGGTACAGATCATGATGCTGCGAACTGGTTGCCCTGGCAATATTATCTTCATGCTCTTTGCATTGTAATAGTTTGATAATGGGTTTCCAGTAATTATATAGTAATCTCTTGGAATCAGTTGTAGAAAACTGAAGGGTGCGAGCGTGATTTGACCACTCTTTTGCCCAATACACATTTTTATTTACAATAATCTCTGCTAGAATATGCGGCAGTCGCTGTTGACTTAAGTCCAGAACTTTATTTATATAATTGAAGTGCAGTTTCAATGTCGAGACATAAAGCGAGTACAGTTGGGTTTCCAAATGTATGTAGTACGTAATTTGGTGTTGTGGTGGGAAGATACAGCACTTTTTTAATAAAAAATCTAAATAGTTTCTCTAAAATCTCTGACTTTTCATAACCCCAAATTTCGGCTTCATATACCATAATGGATCTATTGGCTGCATTTAACATTTTCAGTTTGTTTTTGATCGTAATGTGTGGGTTTGTTATGTATGTATATATTTAGACCAAGTTGAATTTATCGCTAACTTGGATGAAGTTAATTTGTTACTTAGATGCTTTTTGAATGACAGGTTATATATGATAGTTATACCGAGATATTTGTAGCTGTTTACTATTTCTATATTTTCTGTACCATACTGCCACTTCAGATTCGCAGGAATCCATGAGCCTGATCGAAATATTAATATTTTAGATTTTTCCAAATTTACTTTCAAAGACCATTTAGTGCATGCATCAATCATGAGCTGTAATTCAGTAGGAGAGTCTGACAAAATCACTATATCGTCAGCATAAAGTAATATTTTGAAAGTCATGTCTTCTATCTTTATACCAAGTGGTAGCACATCTACAAAGTCATTGATGATGAAATTTAATTTAATAACATAAAATATTGCTACCGAAAAATGTAAAATCAGCCTTGATTTGTACATTTTTTTCTGTGGGTACTGACTTTTAAGTAGCTAACTTTAAGTTAGTTGAAAAGTAATGCAGCGTCGGACAATTGACTACCTCCTAGGAAGGACATCACCATGTTAAAATAGTCAGTTGCTTGCGTTGAGAAGTAATCCAGGCCTCAACCAGTACCTGCGTGAAATAGTTAGCTGTAAGTTAGCTTAAAGTTAGCTTGGTTTCCGACAGGGTATGTATACATGTGAACACACACCTACATAAATGTAAGATTGTATTAGTAAGTAAACAAAATAACATAAAAAAATTGAATAAAAGTTAAATTTAAAAAAAAAATCCAGATTAATAATAGTTATTAAAAAATCTTTAATATAATTATTTAATTTAAAAAATTTACAGTAAAAAGCTTTTACATATAAAAGAGATTTTTGTTTGAGCCAAGCTGTTGCTAAATAAGTTAAAGACAACTTGTGCTGGTTTTAAGTTTAGAGCAAACTTTTGCGCTTAAAGTCGGCATTTTCTCGTCTCTAGTAGACAAAAAGCTTACTTTTATTTAGCTTAAAATTGCTTAAAGCATACTTTTTCGAGGTCTATGGATGTTATGGACCATTAAATTTCATTCAAATTTATTTCCTTTTATATTTCACTTATTTTATTTTTGTTATCCTCTGGCTGAGCTCGCACCGCAAAACCACATGATTGCTGAGCAGCCAACATACGCCACTCCAGCATCGCAACGAATCAGAACGAATGCAATAACAAGCAATTTAAATAAAGAGTTAACCCTGCTTTTATTTGAATTTTGGGTCAACTCGGCATTGCTTTTCAGTTAGCTTGTAATCAATCCACATCAAGTGTATTACAAATCGATTGTATTGTAGATAACTTGAAGCTAGTGCATAAAAGCTAGCTTAACGTTTACTTTTTTTATTAGTCCGACAAGGCGTTAGTCCAGCGCATTAAATTCTATAACGCCCTTCAATGACATACAAAGCCGAGTTTTGTGTTACGATGGATTTATTGTGCTGTTGTTTTTTCCTTAAAAAATCAGCAGTTGTGTTGTTATTCTTCTCTCAATAGGTCAACAGAATTCACATACATACATATGTATGTATATTGTGTACTACTTCTTTTATATTTTATTTGCAATGAAAAAAACCTCTTGTGCTCGTTCAACTCCAAATGGCAACCATAATATTATCGTTTAAAGAAGAAACCCCCTTTAATTTAATCGTTTATTTTTTCCATTTTTTTTTTACTTTATTATTCTATTTTCATTTTTAAGTTGTGGCTTTCAATGTGATAATTTTTTATTGCTCACGTTTTTTTTTTGTTTTTTTTTTGCTTTTGTTGTTTTGTGGCATGGTGATTTGAAAAGCAACTGAAATACACCAGATCAACACGTTGCCACCGTTTTTAGAAAAAACATTTTTTTTAGTTGTTAATTTTGATAGTGTGAATATCACAAATCGTTATTCTAACGGATTTTGTTTAGTTACAAAAAAAAAAGAGAAAAATATTCAAACGAGTACCAGCAAACACCTAAATTCAGAAACAACAATATCAACTTAATGCGCTTAAACATTTATACATGTTTGCTTGCTGCCATCCAGTTTATGCAAAAAAAAAAAATGTTTCTAGGATTTGTTGGCAGAAGGTGTTTTTGCTGCCAAAAACTGAAATCACTATGATAAATCCGCAAAACAGAAAAGAAAACAAAACATTCATTCTAATGGGTTATCCGTTTTGCGGTTTCAAACGAAAACGTCAATAAAACAAATATAAAATATTTTTTTCATGATATTTCTTTTTTATTATAAAATTTGAACGTTGACATTAGTGTGAAATACTGCATCATTTAAATGACTACCACGCGAATTGTTGCAAGCATTGATTCTTTTGAGGTAATTTACGACCACTTTTTGATACATATTGGGCGGTATCTCAGCCATAATGTTAGGAACACAACTGGGACGGACGACGAATTTTTCGCCGCGAATATTCGCCGTCAAAAATAAACGAAAGCGTGTGAGCTGTTTATATGTATTGGTGTATTTGTCGACAAACAATTGTGTAGGTGTCTCCGCTGACAGCAGCGGAGACACCTACCAATAAATATTAATTAGTTGTGAAAACGGATACTATCAGCTGCTAGATGTCGCTAAAGTAAAGTGTGTCACAACAAAAAACTGCAATATTAAAAAATTGGAAACACAGTTGCTTTTCTTCGTTTTGTAGCAGGTTGACAAAAAATACTGCATGTGTCAAAAGTAAAAAATAAAAAGTTCCAAAAATTTAAAGAATCATAAAATTTTAAAATTTCAAAAACAACACAAAAAAACATACAGATTTCACCTTGCATTACATTCGAAGATGAAAGAAAAGAAGTAAGGAACTTGGTTCCTAACGGGGGTCCCCCGACCGCATTTCCTATTATTTAAAGTGCTATGCTTTGACGTTTTGCATTTAAAATAAAAAGCCAACATATTAGCGCAGTTCATTATTTGGTGCAAATGTCTTGCGTAAGTGCGAATGCAAGAAATCGTTGCGTTTTCTTTGCAACCCAACAACAAAATATACAAGGTTGCACTCGCAATATTTTTGCATTTACGCACCGCTAATTACGTGTTGCTTTTTTCGCATGAGTATTGCGTTTGCAACACTGACACTCGAACAGCTGACATTTTAAAACAAAGCAAACAAAAATAGTAGAGATGGAGCCAGCAGTAATTACCAAAAAAAAATAATACGTGAAAAATTAAAAATTGTGTATTAATTTATCAGCTGTTATTTGGAGTGCAATAAAATTTGCAAAGTTGTTAAAAAGGCTGCTCAATATCAGTTACAATATAATCGCAAACGCTAATAGTCGCAACCAAAAACGCACCAAACGCTGAGTACCGCTATTAGATTATAAAACATGTTTGTTGTGTTTAATTTTTTGTTGTTGGTAATGCTAAAATTTTTAACAACAAATTTCTTTTTTTAATATGGTTACCCTATCAGCTGTTCAACTATAATAACAGAAAATTAAAAAACTGAGAATAAGATGTTTTTGTTCTTCGTCGTTATTATGCTTCATACGAAGAATTTACACAGCGAATTTTAACCGGCGTAATCGTCGTATTGGGCGAAATTCGTCGTTCATTCAAGTTGTGTTACTAGCATAACTTGATGAATGTTGATTTTTAGGTGCTCCAGAGGTAAAGGATTGTCTGCATAATAAACACAATCTTTCGCTTAGCCTCACAACAAAAATCGAATGATTTTGCTGGCCAGTTGATATCGCCACGACGAGAAATTACGAGGCCAGGAAATGTCTCTTGCAATAAAGCCATATTCGCTCGAGTTGTGTGGCATGTAGCACCACATAATATTCTCCAAGTCGTATTCTTCAATAGCAGGTAAAAAAAGTCGGTTACCATATGACCATAACGCTCCCAATTTTACGATGACAGTCGTCGTTTTCGAAGAAGTAAGGTCCAATCACACCTTCGGACTAAGGAGCGCACCAAACAGTGGCTTTTTTTTTGGATGTAATGACTTCTTTTCAATTACTTGAGGATCCTCAGAACCCCAAATATGACAATTTTGTTTGTTAATATGCCCACCAAGTGAGAAATGTGCTTCATTACTGAAGAAAATTTTGTTAAAAAAATCGCCGTCCACCGCCTGTTGTTCAAGCACCCATTCCACGTATCTGCGATGTTGTGAATGGTCAGCTGGCTTCAGTTGTTGTGTCAGCTGGACTTTATATGGATGTAAGTGTAGATCTCAATGCAAAATATGTCATAATGAGCGGTAGGACAGTCCTAATTCCTGAGAACGACGACGAATCGCCACATTCGGGTCTTCGGCAACACTTTCACTTACAGCAGCCATATTTTCAGCGGATCGAGCGAAACGATAATGCACAGGCCTTACAATATTTGTAACCATTCCTCAATGTTGCCAATTGCTTGCGTAGTTGGACGATTATGTAAACCATAATCCCCTCTTAAAGCACGATATGTGGCTGTGGCAAGATCACCACTTAATTTTTATGCGTTGTGTGATAGTTAAGCGATATATTTTCGTGAATGTCAGTCTCTCAACTGAGAACAAAAAAATTGATTTAACAACTCAATTTGACAGATGTCGAATTCCAGTCCTATACTTTTGAAACCACGAATTGCAGAACCCTTTACGTACATGCATGTACGTATGAAGGTTTGCCTTGTTGCTCAGAGAACATTTGTAGTGCATAAAAATTCATTGATTATGCACACCAGATACCACTTGCAGATAGAACAGGCACATACATACATACATACTAAGAAATGAATGTGCTTCTTCTTTGGAGTTAAACTTTTATTTCGTGCTGCAGCAGCTACATATTTTGTGGGGTGTTTATTTTTAAACAAGCTACAATTTTGTAAGTTTTCCTAGCAAATCGGTAACAAAGTAGCAATCATGTATTAGCAAGTCAATTTCGTTGGACAAGATTACCCAGAAATTTCTGTGTTTTGCATTTTATTTTGGTGGCAAAAATTTGAACTGAAAACCCAATTCTATTTAAACGTATGTACTTGCATCCATAAACTAACGACCAGTAGTACAATTACCGTAAATGCAAATTGGTCAAGAGAATTTTGCAGAGAGCAAAAAAAAAAAAAAGAAAAAGAAAATAAAACTGTGTTAAAACAACGAACAAATTTGTTAAATGTTATAAAAAATGGAGCAGCAATTTTTTTTTATCAAAAGATCTTTTTTCAAACTTCTTTTTAACCCTTCTGCACAGGTGAAGATTAAGTTACTAACAACTAACTTTGATATTTATTGGCTGGTGGAGTGTGTACTGAAAGTTCATTTGTTATAACTCAGTGCCAATAAAAGTAATTTGATTGCAAAACTTCTTCTCCTTTACCATTACATTTTTACTGAATTTTCATTAATAAAATACAATATTCAGCTTGTTTTATATTTACTCAATTCACAACCTTTGGGCCTGTGTCAATTCGATTGTGCGGTCAACTTCAGTTTTTTCTATAAATGAAGTTGGCAGAATTCTGATTTGCTAGAAAATTGCAAGCAAAAAAAAAATTAAAATTATTGAAACAAGGCATTTGTATGTGAACGTAAACGCAAGTTTGAAAGACAATTGATGTGGTAAGTCCGTTCTGCGTAAATTATCACCTACAAATAAGTTCTAAGCGTTAAAAATATTTTACAAAACCAACACGTTATTAAAGGGTCTGCCAATTAACTTTTTTTTTGAAAACGACTCCAAACATCGAGTGTAGCTTCGGTTGTATGGCACGTAGCGCCTTCCTGTTGAAATCAGATGTTGCCAATACACTCCTCTTCAATTTTTGTGAACCAAAGTTCGTTCAACATGGCCCGATAACGAACGCCATTGACTGTAACGGCCACTCCTTGCTTATTTTCGAAGAAAAATGGCCCAATTATGCCTCTGGACCAAAATCCGCACCTAACAGTGATTCGTTTTGGGTGCCTCGGCTTTTCGGTGTATGCGTGCGGATTTTCTGTGCCCCAAATGCGACAATTTTGCTTGTTTCCATAACCGCCAATATCAAAATGAGCTTCATAATTAACTTTTCATTATTTATTCTTAAATATTTATTATAAGAGCCAATTGAAATGTATTATTTTAGGTCTAAAAATATACCTTAATGTTTTCTGTCTATATACCGTCTATAGACCGCCGACCTTTCATTGATGCTAATCAACTCGTCAATAGACTCGAAGAATGTTTGAAGCCCAACTACTTATTCCAAAATTCTCATGAACAAAATGAGAATCAGAAATGTTCGAACAAGCTTTTTATACAGAAAACATTTTACGTCTGGCAACACGTTTAGTTTTCTTTTAGATTTTTTGAGTCTACTAATGAGTTGATGAACATCAACGAAATTTCGTCGGTATATAAACGGCTGAAAAAGGACAAAAATCTTTAAGGTATATTTTTAGACCTAGAATAAAAAAAAATTTCTTTACCAATTTTGAGGAAGTAAAAATCGAAATAGAAAGCCCTATAAAATTATTAACAATATTTATTTATACATACATTTATATTACATTCTTTTTCAGGCTCCAGGTCAACCCTAGGTTTGTCACTTTTAAAGCAAAATTAATTAAGTAAAGAAAAGTAAAATTTAATAGCTAGGTGGACAACCGGTTGTTTCTGGGTAGCAAACACCCTTCATCAGCCCTATGAACTTTGGACGTGTCAAATTTCACAATTTTGGCACAGCCGCTTTAACCACTCGCCAACCAAAGCTCACGCAATTTTACTTTCTGTTTATATACTTAACCAGCATTAACCAAAGCACTGCAGTCTGTTATGGATGATTTTTTGATGTGTGTGAAGATAAATACGTATTTAAGTTCCGGGACTCAAACCATAATTTTTAGCAAAGCCACATTTTGAAGTTAACAGAGCACTGTTAACGAGTTAACAGCGCTATTTTTATAACAGATGACAATTGTGGAGAAGATGAGTGGGTTTTATGGAAAACTTAGGACACCTAGGAGGTACTGACCATATGGAAATGGTGGTCTGGAGGGTTAGCTATGACTTGTCGTACCAAGAATGTCTGCAAAAAATTTTTTAGTCCCAGAAAATGACTTTCAAAAACACCCCATTTATGAAATTTCTGGAGAAGATGAGTGGGCTCATGGAAAAATGAGGACTTCTGCGAGGTACTGTCCATATGGGAATAGTTGCCTGGAAGGTTAACTATAATTTCTGGTACCTGGGATGTCTGAAATAATCTTTGGAGTCCCACAAAATGACTTTTAAAAACACTCCATTTATGAAATTTCTGGAGAAGATGAGTGGGCTCATGGAAAAATGAGGACTTCTGGGAGGTAGTGATCATATGGAAACGGTGGTCTGGAGGGTTAGCTATGACTTGTCGTACCAAAAATGTCTGCAAAAAATTTTTTAGTCCCAGAAAATGACTTTCAAAAACACCCCATTTATGAAATTTCTGGAGAAGATGAGTGGGCTCATGGAAAAATGAGGACTTCTGCGAGGTACTGTCCATATGGGAATAGTTGCCTGGAAGGTTAACTATAATTTCTGGTACCTGGGATGTCTGAAATAATCTTTGGAGTCCCACAAAATGACTTTTAAAACACTCCATTTATGAAATTTCTAGAGAAGATGAGTGGGCTCATGGAAAAATGAGGACTTCTGCGAGGTACTGGCCATATGGGAATAGTTGCCTGAAAGGTTAACTATGATTTCTGGTACCTGGGATGTCTGAAATAATCTTTGGAGTCCTACAAAATGACTTTTAAAAACACTCCATTTATGAAATTTCTGGAGAAGATGAGTGGGCTCATGGAAAAATGAGGACTTCTGGGAGGTAGCGACCATATGAAAACGGTGGTCTGGAGGGTTAGCTATGACTTGTCGTACCGAAAATGTCTGCAAAAAATTTTTTAGTCCCAGAAAATGACTTTCCTCATGTCGGCTTCGCAGCAACTAGTTGTCCATCCTGCTAAATGTCGTTGATGTGTTCTTTATCTAATTTAATTAATATCAATCACAAGGATACTATAAATAGAACTTGAGCCTGATAAACTTAATACAGAAACTTTTTTTGATTGAATTTAATTAAAAATACAGATGTATACGTGGAAGTATTATTTTTTTTTTAGCTATTTTGTTACCAAAGCTTTAAGAAACATATTCCTATATTTTTTTATAACTAATGGTTTTCTTCTATTTTAATGACAAAAATACGTAGGGATTTTTGTAGGGGAAATTTTTTCCACGTGTAGGGAAAATCGGATTTTTTTTTGGCATGTGTAGCTGTTTTTTCGAGAAATCTACTGGCAACACTGCTTCACATAAATAATAGTCAAATAAAGAGCTGTCAATATTTTAATGGACATTCATGTGAATTAAAACCTGGTCGTTCATTTTGTTTTGATGTAAATGCAAGTACACATACCGCTAACCACATGCCAGTATGAAAGCATAGCAAATTGATTTATTATTTTTTTCAGTGTTTTTGCATTCATTATGCTTAACTTTTCCATCAAAGTTCAATCTACTTTAAAAGAATTTCGTAATTGCGAAAATTCCAATTAAAATTTCGTAACATTTTTACATCAAAGCCGGCAAGAATTTAAAAAGCCAATTTTGATTTCCACTCCAAAAATGTATCTGACAGAAACAAACGTCGACAACAGCACCACCACCACCAACAACACCACCAACAGCAAGCAACAAAATAAGAAATATCTTATTTGGTGCGAATATTCACACATGTGTGTTGTAATTAAAACATATGTAACAATTTGTGTGAGAAAATATAAACACGATAAAAAAAATCTGTCAGGCATGTAGGAAATCTATAACCCAAAATATATACAGAAAATAGTTTTGATTTACTTAACGGTAACGTAGATAAAAATATGAAGAAAAAAAAATTGAAACGACTTGATAAAACACTAAAAACAAATGACATACTAAATGAAGAAAATAAGTTGAATGGAAAAAAACGAGGTAAATAAACGCATATTTTGCGCAATCTCTACAACTAACAGCGAAAAGAAGTAAAATATTTAAGAAAAAGTGCGTTTTATTTTAAACTGACACTGAGCATGATGTATTATCGCTAAAGTCAGCAACAACAAACACAACAACAACAGGAGGAGGCAAGAAAACAACAGCGATAGTTATCGACAATTGAAATGTTGCAACATCAATTGTACTTTCTTTAAGTAGAAAGAAACAAATGGAGGAACGTGATAAAAAGTCAGAAACACTCTTAAAAGATTTGTTTTGTTCACAGTGTATGCTCTGATTTTTGTTGTTGTTGTTGTGCTGCATTTTGCTTCACTTTTAATTGGTCTGTGAGACAACAATGCAACCTCAAAGATTTTCAAGATGATCATGCAATTGTACAGGTATGGAAAAGTGCAATTTCAAAATGCATTCGTAAGCCAGCCCATTACAGCAGGTGGAGAAGTGGTACATGCATTTGATATTTCTACGATTCTCATTATTGTTTATTTCATTTAAGGAAAGTAGGCCACTTGGATCAGGATCCGAACTTCCACATTGGTAGTCGATTGATAATAATATAATATAAAGTTTCTCTAAATAACCAAAAAAAAAAAAAAAAAAAGATAAGCGCTAAAAACTTAATTTCAATCCCAGTTTCAGTTTGATTTTAGGCATATTCAATCCTGATTTTGCATTGAATATATGTATCTAAAATTTAAACTGGCTTAGCTATGTTTTGAGAAAAGCTTGATTATAGCACCAGCTACTAAGTGGTTAGAGTCTCGGCGACTAAGCGGTGTTTTGTAAAAGTGATGATTTGTGTATAAACAGCGTATTTTTAGAATGAAATTCCGTTATTTTTGAAATTAAATTAATTTAACAAAATTTTTTTTGTTACATGAAATAATTAATTTTGGGAAAATAAAATATTACTGTTATAAAATCCAATTTAAACATTTGCCGTGTTCCCGGGAATTTTCAAGCATTTTCCCGCAAACTGCCGATGAAAATTTTTCAAGAATTCCTTAGAATTCCCGAGCTCCAAACCCTAATTAAAAGAGTTAAAGCTATTAAAATTATAAGCATATTAATTATGAGACCAGTGCATTCAACACATTTGCCATGCAGATTCCTCTAAGGCATTTTAGGGAATACATATACGCTTTCCCACCGCTGGAGCATAAAGATCTGCACTGTTAATGAAAAATTATAACAAATACTAAAAGTAAAAAAATGAAAAAAAACAAACTACCAGAAACTTTCTTTATTGCAATCATTGTAAAAGATTGCCATCTATGTACGTCAAACAGAACACACACGCAATTTGATTAAACTGTATTAATATGAAAAAAGAAAAACATAAAAAAAGAAGATCATCCAACAATTGCAAAAAGAAGCAGCCAACTTTTTTTTATATACATACATACATATATACATATGTATATAAAAATAAAGAGTGAAATTGATTTTTATCATTTCTTAAGATACCGAATAAGTAGAAATGGTGTTTTTTATTTCGCATCTTAAAAAACGTTTCATTTCATTTATCTATCTACATTGTGGCAACAAGTTTCGAACGGATTTTATTTTTCTGCTGTTTCAATTGCATTTTCTTGCCGTGCAGATAAACAAATTTTCATTAATTAAAATAAGTAAAATACCGTACGAGTCTCAATACCAAAAATCAATGTTAATTATTTTACAACCCAAGATAGAACGTCTGATGAACGAAGTGATCATAAAACTAAATAAATAAAAAATATTGCCAATAAAATCGCATTGAAATAATCATCGGCTTAGTTGGCGGTCTTTTAATGGTCAAATCCGTTCACAATTCATATCTGTATTCGAACTTGTATCTAAATACGCACGTACGACATGTTGGATAAGATTATTACAAATAAAAAAAAGTATGCGCTCTTTTTCGTTTTCTTTTTTCTTTTTCAATCAATTGAAAATCTTTTGCTGCCGCTGCTGCTTGTGTCCAGCAACTCGATCATTGATTGCGAAATACAAACCGAATTTTTTTTTTTTTTTTTGCTTTCAACCGTATTTTTCATTTTGCATTCTGCCAATGAATTATTGTTTCTAAACATGCACATGCAAAACAATCAAATGAAAATAACATTGCAGCCTGAGCGGCAACATGTTTTCTTTTGCGGTTTGTCCATTCTGTGCAGTGCTGGTGCAAACATTTTGCAATAGTAAAACTGCCTGTTGCTGGGAATCTAAAAACATGTGCTAAATATGTAATGATGGCAATGAAGTTCTCTGGCAAATGACGATAATCATGTTGATGTTGATGTTGCTGCATTGAGGAACTGTTTTGTATTTGCAATTTTTAAAAAGCATAAATAATATTGCATGCTTGTGATATGGTGCTTATTGAAATCTTTAAACACAACAAAATGTAACCAATCTGCTACAAAGTTATGATATATTTATTTGACAATGATAGATGCATATAAGCCGGAAGCTAAAAGTTGCAAGAATTATTATTAGAGCATTTTGGTTTTTTCTGCACATTTTTTTTTTCTATTTTTGTTCTTTAAATTAGTTTATATATACACAAGTCAAAAGATCAGCTGGGGGCTTTAATGTTTTCTTTGCTAAAACGTGCTTCAGCCCATTGTTTGTTGTCTAGGATCTTTGCAAAAATTTCATTAACAATTTCATGACAAATTTAATGAAGTGCCTGGGGGCATAAATAGCAAACGAGGAAATTTCTTGATCAATATTAAATATGATGTTTTTATGTTGACCTTGAACCTCTAGAAGACACTAACACTGAGTAATAAATAAATAAACCATTGTTGTATTTTTTTTTTGATGCGTTGTAGTCGCTTTATAAGAAAAATTGTGAGTGGAGATTACAGGATATTTTTTTAATACTTTAGGTCTAGAAAAATATACCTTAATACTTTCTGTCTTTTTTCATCCGTCTATATGCCGCCGACATTTCGTTGCTGCTAAACAACTCATCAGTAGACTTGAAAAATCTAAAAAGAATTTCGGAATAAGTAGTTGGGATTCAACATTCTTTTTAGAGTTTTCAAGTCTACTGATGAGTTGTTTAGCAGCAACGAAATGTCGGCGGTATATAGACGGCTGAAAAAACACAGAAAGCATTAAGGTCTATTTTTTTAGACCTAAAGTAATAAATTTCAATTGGCTCTTATAGCGAATAAATAATTAAGTTCATTGTTGGATACTTTTTTAATGTCAGATTTCCGAAGAGATTGCTGCAGACATTTTATCTCAGCTCTGAAATCACGTGTTCCATTTCATTACATAATGTGGCAAATATTTCAAGTAATGCTTGCTTTTAGTTGATGGAATAGCATTTTCAGTTTAACCTAATACCAGAGGTTATCAAGAAATAACCGGTAAAAAAATATTTTAGAGCACTAGTTTAACTTTATAGTCGCATTATGTGATATACAATTGTTAGCTATTGCATCGTGCTTAAGCTCGATTTTACTTCCCAGAATTCAGGGAGCGTTTTTACCTGCATTATTTTTTCTGAGGCAATTTGAAAGACCAGGCTTATCTGAACAAATCACATACAATTCACGCTTTTAAAGAGGAAATTCAGCTGTGTGCTGACAAGACAAGCGAAGTTTTGCTGCAAAATATGGTTTGCAATTTTGACAGTATAGCAGTGTCATCAGTAAATGTTGCTACCATATTCCTCGAGCCAAACAAAAGTTGAGAAAATGAGGGCAAACCACCAGGTCATCCTGGGATAATAGTTTTCTTAATTGACTCACAGAAAAACTCAAAGCAGACAAACTCCAAAGATAACACAACAGTCTTGGCACATACGCTACAACAAACTATTCGCCCTGGACAGTCACCAAAAATATAAAAAATAGAACACCATTCACCGATACAAAAACCAGATCTCACATGGACCCGTACTAATAAAAAATAAATTCAGTCATGTACGAGGCTGGCTCGCACACTTATGGTTGCGTACGTTTGCGTAATGTACGTATGAAAAACTAACATTCCCTAATGCTAAGAACACAACTGGCAGGAACGACGAATTTTTCGCCGCGAATATTCGCCCTCAAAAATAAAACACATTGCTGTATATGAAAATTCACACGAACTTGAAATAGATTTATTTCTATTTCTTACGCCGGCGATCGACGAACCATGTGGCCATTTTGGTTTTAGTTTTCAAGTGTTTTAGAAAAAAACAGTTAATTGTTACTTTAATAGTTTTTATTTTAAGCGCTAAACTCTTTGACTTTTTGCATTTAAAATAAAAATCCAACATATTAGATTATAAAACATGTTTGTAGTGTCCAATTTTTTGTTTTTGGTAATGCAAAATTTTTTTGCAACCAATTTTTTTTTTTGATATGGTCACCCCATCAGCTGGTCAACTATAATAAGATAAAATTAAAAAACTGAGAAAATGGATACAAGTGAAATTATGATTGAAAATGTTAAACTTCATGAATGTGTCTATAATCTGGGATCATGTTCATTATTTTTACTATTTTTACAAAATTTTAAATTCTTTCATTCATTTAATTTTGTTATCTTTGAACAAACAATAAACAAATTTATCAATTATTAGAGATGTTTTTGTTGTTCGTCGTTATTGTGCTTCATACTACGAATTTTCACAGCGAGTTTTAACCGGCGTATTCGTCGTGTTGGGCGAAATTCGTCGTTCGTTCCAGTTGTGTTCCTAACAATAGGGACTTATTCATAAAAGTTATACAATATGTATTAAGCTTTTATATGTTTTTATATATTTTTTTATAGAAATCTGCCACATAATAGGTTAATAAATAACACAATATTTTACGTGGTAAAAGGACACCTGGTAATTTTTGGGTTGTTGTTGTTTTTAGTATTTGTTGTTATGGAGTATTTGTGAATACATATAATATGCAAATTTCATCCCTCTGTCTCTCACGGCTCGAAAGTAACAGCTAATTGTTACTTAACGTTGTATAGGGACACCTGGTAGTTTTCGAGTTGTTGTTGTTTTTAGCATTTGTTATTGTAGAACATATGTATATATTGTGCGAAATTCAGCTCTCTGTCTTTTACAGTTTGGGAGCTACGGCTAACTGTCACTTTATGGTGTATATGAATACTTGGTAGTTTGCGACTTAATGTTTTTTTAACATTTTTTGCTGTAGAGCATCTGTAAGTTCATACACTGTGCAAAGGTCAGCTCTTTATCTTTAACGGTTTGAGAGTCGTAGCTAATTGTTACCTAACATTGTAGGGGGACACTTGGTATTTTTCGACTTGTTGTTGTTTTTAGTATTTGTTGTTGTATGGCATCTGTTATCTGTAACTGCAAACTTCAGCTCTCTATCCCTAACGGATTGAGAGTCATAGCTAATTGTTACTTTACATTGTAGGGGGACACCTCGTAGTTTTCGACTCGTTGTTGTTTTTAGTTTTTGTTGTTGTAGTGGAAAGGTACAGAAATATTGTGTGAAAACTTCAGCTCTCTAGCTCTAACGGCTTTGGAGAATGAACGCTGTGACGGACGGACGGACAGACGTAGAAATTTCAGAGTGAAACGGAACCCTAAAAAGCAAATATTCTCCCAAACTAAAGACAAAGAAGAACAATTTTTTCTTATAGTGATTCAACCAGTACTTCCATCCAAACTGTCAAATGAAAATAATTTTAATTAATAAAATGAAAAAAAAAAATCATAAGGACATGTAAAAATATAATAAAACTCCTAGCAGTGATCAGGTCACCGGTAAACTCTCAGAAGAGTTCCCTAACAAAGGCTTTGTCTACCCAAAAAATATATCTTATTCAGTTCTGCGCATTAAGTACTTTCCAAAAGAGTAAAAAGTTTCACAAAAATAATCATTATTCCCAAACCAAAGAAAAGAAATTACTATTACCAAAGCTCTGCTCTGATAACACTAAGCCTATTCTTTTAAAAAGAAAAATCATCCCCAAACAATTCCAGTATTCAAATTAACAGTTTTAGTTGCACGAAAATTCAAGCCCTTCTTATTAGGAATAAAAATCATCTCTAGTAGCCCAGGTTTTCAAATATGACGAAGGCAGAATTTGTTTCCTTGTCACTGATAAATTGATTATATAGATTGTTAAAAGATGTCTTGGACTCACCCAGCAAAACAAAAATCTGATTTGGAAGCACTATCAACTGAGGGAAGCAATGTATTGCTTACTTGATAACAAAAGCTTCGAAAAATGCTGAAAAGAAACGCTTCGGTATTAAAAACACATCGTAAAAAAATGTGATATGTATGTATGTACATATATGTATGTACATATGTATGTTATCTTATTATAGAGAATATTGCGTTTGAGAAAACGCAAATACACAGAAGAATAAGAATGCACAAAAATTCAACTTAAATTTAAGAAAGTTTGACTGAATTATTAAATAAATATTTTTATTTTATACGATTAAAAATATAAATATATAACTTATTTTATTATTTTAAAGTACAAAGTAAATACATATGTATATTAAAAAAAATGTATACTAAAATTTAAGGAAGTTTGACTGAAGTTATCAAATTATTTTCCGATTAAAAACACAAAACGGTATTATTTTAAAGTACAAAGAATTTATTAAATGAATAATATTTTTTATTTTTTCATTAAAATTAATTCTGTTAATAAAAATCCAAATATATAAAATAAAAAAACGAGTTATTATTCAGATAGTTTTTAGAAGGTATCTTTTAGTGCATAAAGAATGCATGGAAGTTTCGCACTGTAGAATGCATAATAATTTAACATTATTAGTGCAACTGAGATGCGCTTCCTTCATTATAAGAAAGATAATGATTAAAGCGCATCATTGAATCACAAAAAAATATGTTTCACAAATACATGAAATTAGGGCTTCAAAGCATTAAAAAATAGTCGCTTTTTGGAAGCTAAACCTATTGCTTCTAGCTGACTCATCTCGAATGCATTTTTCATGCGCAACGGTAAGTGATTCTGTAACACTATCTGCCTTACTAAACCGCTTCTGGGAAGCAGTAAATTTTGCTGGGCAGTATTACTACTTTTAAAAATTAAAATTAGTAAAAGTGTATTTAATAATTGGAAAGAAATTGTGTTTGACTTTGTACACATTTCAATAATTTTGCTACAATTTTATAATTTCACATCCCATCTCTGGGAGTACACATTATAATTTATCAGAAAACTGTAATTTTTATTTTTAATATGAATGTCGTCTTTTTTGTTTATTTCACTATAAATATTTAGATTGTAGATCTGCTCAAGTTTTCTACTTTACTTTGGACTATCACGATTCCACAAATGCTTATTTATTCTAAGCTTCAAATACACATTTTCACAGGTCTGACATCGCTTTTTAGTTTTAAGAAACACTAATTTATTATTTAAATTGCGACTTAAATGTACTTGCTTTTGTGTTTTAAGTAAAATACTGTTCACGGTTCATAAAATGTCACACATTTCTCAAATAATATTGGCTTAACGGCCGGCTGAAATTTTTTTCTGTAAACTGTTTTCACCCAATACCAACCACCTCCTGACCTTGCTCTGTCTTAAAACTGCCAAGAAAAGCTAACAAATAGTTTTATTTTTAAACACTAATGACAGGTGTGAAGTATGAAGATAAACAAAAGCAAGTCTTTTGCAACAAAGGTGCGAGTGCTGTCAGTTAAAAACATAAATGGGGACAGCACACTTTTAGCAAACAACCGTATTTACAAAATATATCCACTAAAGGAAAAATAATTTTTGTTATTTTATTTTTTATGATTCTAAAAAGGTTTATGCTGTTAACGCTAAATGCTTTTATTTTATTATTCTTTTTTACTGTTTGTATAGTTTTTCTAATGTAGTTTTTTGTAACTTTCCTTTAATCGTATTCTTGCTAATGCTGTTAATCTCTAGAGTTTTATAATCACTACGATGACAAGTAAAGTCAAAACTACCCACTCATATAAGCTTGTAAGATGGTTATGCCAATAAGAAAATTCACCCTACAAAACAGAATTTGGAGGAAATAAATAAATTCAATCAATATAATTATTTTAGGTCTAAGACGACTAGTTATTCTCTTGCAGCCAATATTTAATTCATTTTTAAATAATGAAGTTCCTTAATATATTCCTTTAGAGCCACTAATTATCCGATGTACCTTTACTTATATTCTAAACTACCATCTTCTTTTGTACTTCCGTCATTCCATTTGAAAAAAGATCTGTTTTCCTCATTTGCTCGCAGAACTTACACCAACTTGGCTCAAAAATCAAATTTGTGCTTAAAGTTATTAGCCATGTGGCCAACGCACATAAAACTATCATTTCATATTGCATAAATATATTTCTGAGTACTTTAAAAAACATTCTATATATTCATAACTGAACACTTGAACTCATTGCTAAAGTGAAAAGATCTCGAAAAGCCACCACATATTGAAGTGCAAGAAAAAAACGAAAAATGTCGGCTTGTTTCTGTGTTCATTTCTTGTGCCATTTGAAAATTAAGAAACAGGAAATGGGATCTAAATAGCTAAAGATCAGAATACGTTTTCTTCATTCATGGTAATTTGAAGACCTTAATGATAATTGAAATGAAAATGGAAATTGCTGTAAAGGAGGTAAAGAAATAAAATAACGTGAGCTTAGTGGCCTAGATTGTAAAATGGATTTGCGGGAAGAAAAAAAAAGCTTGAGTAATAAGTTCTGTACACAATCTATAATGACAGGTTAAATATTAGATACGATATACTTTTAATGTCATCAAGTCAGAGTGAATTTATGATGATTTGATTTTTATTTTTCCATGAATGAGACGATAAAAGAACACCAATAAAAAAATTAATATATTTACGAAATATTGTTACTAAGTTTTATAATGAAAAAAAAAAAAAATGAATATTTAGATAGATAAATTTCCGCGTGGTACCGAATCTATTAAATTCAGGATTTACCACGAACTTAAGTCTAAGCTAATGAATTTCGTTGACAATTTATATTTATCAAAAACGGCAAATCAGAATTCACAAATAGTTGCTGTAAATCCAATTCATTCATGAAAACTGGCTTTTTGGTAGGGTTAATAATCTGGCGGCATTATCGAGTCGTACTTCTTCAGAAACTAAGTTGATCCAGCGGTTATAGCAAATTGCCGTTATGGAAAGGTGATAATGGACCTTGTGTGGCCAAAAAAATTTAGGATATGGTGCAGGAGAACATGGACTCAACTGATTGGTGCCACGTAACTAACTAAATATTTGCTAGTTTCCGCGAGAAATCCAATAACCGAGTTACCTTTCTATAATTCAGAAAAAAAATCAAAAATATTTTCTCTATATTTAATAAAAGAAACGGAAATCGACAGAAAGCAGTAAAATAAAAAATTGGGGAGATGAATTTCTTTATTTAGAGGTCACTACAAGCAGTCAAGTTAAACAAAATTTAATCAGCAAAAATATGAATTTGGTTGCTTGGAGAAAAGAATTATTAATTTGAATAATAATGAACTTTATTATTTATTCGCTATAAGAGCCAATTGAAATTTATAATTTTAGGTCTAAAAATAAACCTTAATGTTTTCTATCTTTTTCAGCCGTCTATAGGCTGAGTCTACTAATGAGTTATTTAGCAACAACGAAATGTGGACGGCATATAGACGACTGAAAAAGATAGAAACTAAAATAATAAATTTCAATTGGCTCTTAAAGCGAATTAAGTTCATTTTTGAAAATTGACAATTAAAATAAAAAATTGTAATTTTTTTAAATTTCGCAGAGAAAACATAATGTAATAGATACGTAATAAAATTAAACAAAGTTAACGAGAGCCAATTGTGCACCTTGACTAAAAAGATCTGCATTTAATCTATCTATCTTATTCACAGACATCTTATTTATTTGTTAATAAGATATCTCTACAATATTTCTTTAAGAAGGAAATCACATTAGTTTAATAAGAAAAGCTTATAAAAAACAAGTAAGAGTGCTTTATTCATATATCACAAGCAACACTTTTGTTTCCCAGATCCGAGGCACAAGGTGGACCACAAGAAATCACAATTGGTTACTTTTATTTTTGCGAATGGCGGCCAATGTTAAATCTGTTTTACTAAATCTGTAAACTAGACAGCTGTAGAATACAAATGAACAAGCCATGGAGTGTGACACGCCCCCAGAATGCGAAATAATCGTGTCTGTTTTTTGCATAACAGTTTTGTGTGGTGTTGGTGCAGTGCAAATTCCTTCGCTGATTGGCCAGCCATGTGGCACTGACTGCGCAAACACTGCGTCGTTTGGCCACCAAACTTCAGGCATATGGTACCACTCGAGACGCTGCCAAGAGTTTATGGCCCCGTAGTGCCCGTTCTCCAGAGAATATTTCAGCTGCTACAGAGGATGTCGAGTTGTTAGTGAACGCCGCTGGTCAATGGACAACAAAAATAACTGAATTGTTTTTGCCGTAATTGAAAGAATTAGGTCTGAAAGATATGTGGTGACAACAGGACACTGTAACGGCTCACGCTGCGCGAGACACACCCGATATTCACTGAGCACTGAGTATTGCAAGCACTGAAATTTACCCTGTTTTATATGATTCCATGTGTTAATTATATGTAAATTCTTAACAAAGTATAACGTCCATATTCTACCTTTTGGCGCAAATCTCTGATGAATACGTATCCCAGGTGCTGTTGTCTTCTGCAAAATAATGAAAAGCATTCAACATTATGAAATTAGGGCACATTATTAAGGGAGATAAAATTAAGAGAAGCAGTAAGAGTGGAAACTTGTTGTACCCTTTGCAATGCAGAATGTACAGTTAACAATATCATTCGTTTAATTTAGATTATTTTACTTTTGAACTGCTTTTTCATATACGTTTAACGTTTTTCGCTAAAGTTTCATTATGTTTACTGAATAACCTCAATTGCATAAAACAATTTTCACTCTTCAATCACTTACAGCAATTTTTCTAAATACAATAAAAAATTGCAGAGATTCCATCCTGTATCATGATGGCACATGGATGTTTGTTACAATGTATTCCACAAACAAGTTGAACGAGTTTCTTTCTTACCATAAATATGTTTTTTTGTACAAAAACTTCTAAATCAAAATGTATTTAAGAGATCACGATTTTAATTAACAACCCTGTCAACATTGACATTGTTCTTTTGAAGGCAGGAAAAGACCTTTTTGCAATAAAGCTATAAACAAAAATGTTTTTTTTAGAAAAAAGAAACACCAACGAAGAATGATTGCCTGGTCTTGCAATAAGTAGGAGAAATAAAACATATTCTTTTATTTTACTATAGTTATTCAAAGCTGTTGTTTTAGCTGAGATGTATTTTATTTTGTTTTTTATTTTGTTTTATTTTATTTTACTTTAAACTTTATTGAAAAGTTTTATACATTTAGTATGTAGTTGTGAGAAAATCGTGATTTGAAAATCCAATTTTACAAGAAAATATAAGATCTTTTAGCTTTTTTTTTCTTATTGTAACAATTAAATTTAACATTAAAAAAATAACAAAATTGAATTGAAAACAACGAAAAAAAATAAATAAATTTTTTAAGTTCGTAGCTTAAGTCTTTTGTTATAGTGAAAATTTTCTTTGGAAAAATTCAATTGTTTCTTCAGAAGCAGCAAAGATATAAACAACCAAGAGATGATATAGAGACAACAAAACAATAATCAGTTAATGCTGACATCTTTATTTATGTTTAACACGTAGACAAATTTTCTTTTGTTAAACGATTTTAAAATACCGCTGCCGTTTATCGTTCGGTTGGGTTTCTTTTTATTAAAGATTAGATTTGTTAACAGAAAACAAAACGATTCCTTGCCTTGAACTCCTTGCTTTTATTTAGCGTTAATAAAGTGACCTTTAAGCCGATTACCATTTATTTTGGAACATAAATATTTTGCTTGGCTGAGGCTTACAAATTTTATGAGTATTGTGTAACCCACGCAATGCTGCTTAAAGGTGGTAAATATTTTACAACCACCTCAAAGAACGAAACAGAAAATAGTTGTATTTTTTTTGAACACAGAGTAACACAAAATTATCTTATTTAGTTGTCTAGGAGCTATCTTTAGCTCCTTGTATTTCTTTTACAAAGAAGTTTTAGGGCGTTTGAGAGGAATTTAACTGTTTCCTTGAACTTTATTTCTCAAATCATTGTTTCGACTCAACGTCCATGTTGTCGATATTTGAATGCGCCTGTTGGACCTTAAACTTTTATTACTAAAACAAATTACTAAAACAAATAATGCTTAACATAAAACCTAATTCAATCAATTCAAACCTTTTCAGTAATTCTGAGTCCCCCTGTTCAACTATAAGGACAACAAATTGACACTGTTGTAAAGTCGCTTGAATTTGAATATACATCTTTTTCATTGAAATTGTTTTTAAATCTTTTTCGGTCATTCTTAGTGCTTATATATAAGTTGAAAATTTATTTCTTTTTTACATAAATTTAATTATGAACAGCGTTCGTTTTACATTTGCTACATGAAAGCCCTTTTGTTTTCTTACGCTTGTTTTACCTTCTTGGCTATAAATCATTTTTTGTGTCAACCGTTTAGTTTTTTTTTCTGCTTTAAAAGCAATTTCCTGTTTGATTTATGACACATAAGTTAATTAGATTTTGTTTGTAAATTCTACAGAAATCAGTTCAGAAAAGTTCTAGATGATTCTTTCTGTTTTTCGTTGGTGATATTGTGGGCACATGTATTTTTTGTTTTTTTTTGCAATTTGCAAACAAACTATACATTTTAAATGAATAATTCTGCATGAGCAATGACAGCAATTAAACGCAATTATCTGCAATTAAAAACACAAACAAACTTTACTTTGTTAATTAAACAAAATGCATTTAAAATGCAAAATAATTCATATATTCGAGGAATGTGAAAGTATTAAGAAATATTTAACAACAAAATTAATGCAGTTTAGTATATTCTGAATTTAATAGCCACTTAACTGGCAACTAAGCCGATGTGTTAAATGATTTTCTTTGTTTTGTGATAAATCAAATCTTATGTGTTATAAAAATTATTCTTAATCATTATTTTGCAATTCATTTTGTTAATTCGCTCATTTAACAAAGCTTTTGGAAGTGTTGCAAGCTTTATGGCCCATTTCATAACCTCGAATGGAAACCTTAGCTAAAGAAACTACGTCGCTAGATGGGCCTGCTAACTCTGGAATACACACTGTATCAAGTGAAATGAACTCATAGCCAGGTGAATACAATAGCACAGGTGATTGGATTATTGCTTATTGTATTTTAACACCAATCCTTGTCAAAACTTTTTTCCTTGTTTATAAAAATGTTTGCATCATTTTGGTTTTGTTTCGCTTGAGTAGCTGAACATGGCTCTGGAGCAAGTAAACACAGTTGTGAGGCTGTTAGTGCTCACAAGGCCGGTACCCACGTAAATCATTCCTTGTCTGCTTGTAATGCTCTTTGAAGACATGTGATATTATATATATTTCCAAAATATATTTCCTATTACTTAATATCAGCTAACTACCAATTGGGTTATAAAACTATGAAAATTATGGCAACAAGTTGTCTTTGCTAAAAATAAACCACTTACAGTTTTGTTGCCAGTTTGCGAATTTGACATTAGATATCACAGACTTGTTGCAACAGTAAAACTAAATGTTAATTAATGTCTGAATGTTTATTGCGCATAAAATTTGTTTTAAATGACCAAAACCTCTTTTGATTGACGACGCAATCTCAAACTGATCTTTATTGAAATTGCTCTCACTGCAAAACATTAAAACGTCACCTTCATTGAGAAGGCCAAGTTTGTTGACTTATTTTTTTTTTTTCAAATAACACTTTAATTATGTTTTCAACAAAACTCCGCTCGTAAACACATACAGACGATATTTAAAATTTACAACACGTTTTATGCCACACAAATCGCTTGCCACAATTAATGTTTAAAAATATTTTCATTAAAATTAATTTTTCTCCTGATTTTTCATATAAAACTATTTTCTTTTTTCTCATTAAATATCCGCCGACATTTACATTTCACTTACAATTTTTTACACAATCATCTAATTGGCCAATTTAATTATCTGCAACAAAAAATCAACTATTTAACTGTCAATGATTGTCTGTATTTTACGTGATTTTGCTTTAAAGAGATAAAAGTTGCTGTTGCTGTTGTTGTGTTGTCTCCGTATGAGCTTTTCGGTCGATTTTGTGCAACAACTGTAAGAAATGAAGATAAAAAAAACCCCCAGAAAGTAATTTTTAAATGATTTTAAAATAACAGAGTGATTGGTGAAGAGATGAATGGAAATTGAAGAGTTTGGGCGACCCATATTGGGACTATGGAAAGCAAAGGATGGTGAATAATAAGTGGAGTGACAAATTTTTCAAAGAGTTTGTCCAACATATGAACAGGTTTTGTATTTTATAACGGTATATTTTATTTGCAATACAAGTTTGACAAGCTTTCAGAAACAGGGCACAGCAGCCCAGCAACAACCCCCAACAATGCCTGACATTGTAAAAAAAAATATTGTGGCAAATGATCACGTAGAGTTGCCCTCTACAGGGAGTAGTATTTGAGAGTACGTTTCTTGGGATAATTTCGTTTTCTCTGCATTGCAAACGTTTGGATAAACCTAATATGGACAAACATTTTAAGCGCAGCTTAAAAATACACCATGAAGTTTATAAAACCCCAAACTAAAATGTTTAACTAATAACAGATTTCCTTGATTAGTTGATTAAATGTTGAGTGACGTTCAATAGACTCGATAAAAAGGAAATGTATTTTTTAAATCGAAAAAATCACACATATAATGAAAACACACTCTTGAAATAAGAAAGTATTTTTTAGCAAGCAAATGCAAACAACAACGAGTTAAAAGTTGGCTTCAACACTGCAGTAACTTACAAAGTAAATTGCTGGTGTTTTTGCAAACCAAAAATTTTGCTTACACCTTTTGAATTTCAGCGAATCATTTAGACATTCTTTAGACTCAGTAAATATTTTATGTCACCTGATACTTTACAAAACCTCTTTCATTACAATTATTTATTACACAATTTTGGGGGGTTTTTTTTTAAAGAGAAACCAACTTTTTCAAAGTGTATCATATAACAAAATATTTCATGCTGAACCGATCATTAAAAACAATTTCCATTTTTTTTTCTGGAAGAAAGGGAAAATGCCTAACGCATTCAGAACTGTCCCCACAGTTCTGATATGTGGAATTTGCATCCACAAAAAACCCTAACTTTTTATTCCACCCTGGGACCGCTCTCGCATTGCTGTTGTGCCTATGTCTATGTCCCGCTTCTTGTGTCTCAACGTCTTTTCAATGAAGAGCGCTACATGTCTCCATTTGGACTCACTTTCCACCATAGTTTGCGTTATATTTGCAGAAGTTATTTCGCCAACGTTTTGCTCTAGCGTGTGGCGTTCCAGTCTCCATCTCTCGCATCTGAAAAATGTGTGTTCTGCGTCATCTTCGCAATTGTCTCCATACATACACAATCTTGTGTCTACCTTTCCCATCTGATGGAGGTATTTCAGGAAGTATCCATGGCCAGACAACATCTGTTTTAAATAGTAGCTCATCTCACCGTGCTTCCTGTTTACCCACTTGTCAAGCTCCGAAATCAGTCTAGCTGTCCATCTACCGCGTGTTTCATTATTCCACCTATCCTGCCATTTCTGCATGGTATGCGTCCGTTCGACCCTTATGCCCTCTCTGGTAACTCTCTCGCTCTGCTTTTGTGCGTCCCAAATCCTCTTACATTCCTCGGCTAGCAGGTCAATTGAGATTGTCCCACTAAAGACAAGGACTGCGGCCTCCGATACCGAGCGGTATGCCGAGAGCTGCAGTGCGTCTGAGAGCTGCAGTGCGTCGCACGGATGCCAGCATCTTTCTGCGATATTCTACCTTCAGGGCATCAGCCCAGATTTCACAGCCGTATACTAGGATCGACTGAGTGGTTGCCATGATCAGCTTCCTCTGGCTATAGGTTGGGCCCCCGATGTTTGCCATAAGTCTGTTAAGAGAAGCCGTCGTACGGGCAGCTTTTGTTACGACTTGTTCGATTTGGGCTCCAAACTTTAGTCTAGGGTCTAGCTTAAGTCCAACAATTAATATTAAACATTATATTTACAACAATATCACTACAGAGCACTATATGTTGCGAACTTTTTGATTTTGATGGCTAAAATGCACACAGAAAGGGTAAAAACTACACCCACTGTCACGCGGTTAGATTCTTGTTGACTAAAATATAGGACATACAGATATATGTAAGGAATCAGCCATTTTGGATGGTCAGTTTGTTTTTGACAGATAAAAAGGTAAGTCGTGTCTTTGATTTTTTACTATTCGAAAAAATGGATCAAAGAAACTGTATTATGGTTTGTGTTCACCTGAGTAAACAATGTATAGCATTTTCCATCCCTGTGTTATTTCATTAATGCCCCAAATGCTTTGACATTTTTTTTGTAATCCTGCTTGAGTATAAAACAGAATAGAAAGTGAATTCAAGAGATCAAGAGGCTTAGCAGTTCAAGTGTTTTAACAGTGAAATTCATTATTAATTTCAATTTATAATTATATAATTCTAAAATAACTTTAGATGAATTATGTATAAATATTGATTTATTGCCCGCTTATCAAAACCCTTTTCATAATAAATATATAACTTTTATGACGTGTTCGGCAATCGAGGATTTTTACTTATTGGAAGAAATCCTCCTACTCCTACCCATTCCCTTAAGCCCGTTAAAACAGTTTGCGTAAAATGACATTTGAAATGTTGACTGTGGCGTTTGGCGAGTCTACTATATATAAGCAAAACACAAGTTTAATTATGGTATAACCGGTTTAAGGAAGGCCGATCAGATGTCAATAACAACCGATGAAAACATTGTAGCAGTGAAGAAAATGATTTTGGATAATCGTCAAATCACTATCACAGAGCACGCTGATGGTGTTAGCTTATCGTTCGATTCATTCCAAGCAATTTTTGTGGATGTTTTAGGCATGAACTGTGCGGCAGCGAAGACTGTTAAAAATTGCTAAATTTTGAGCAAAAACAACATTGCATGGACACCGCTCCTGAACATCATCAACGACGATCCAGATTTCCTCAAAAAGGTCACAACTGGTGACGAATTATGTTTGTATGACCATGACATTGAAACTAAACACCAATCATCTCAATGGAAGCGTCCAGCAGAGCCAAGACCGAAAAACAATTATCAAGTTTGGTCTAATTTGTAGGTTTGGCGCACTGTTTTCTTCGACTGCAATTGCGTAGTGCATCATGAATTATTGCCACAAGGTCATACGGTCAATAAGAAATAATAACTTGAAGTTATGCACCTTTTTAAGAGCGAAACAATTCGTCAGAAACGCACAGAATTGAGGAAAAAAAAAACAATCATGGATTTTGCGCCGCGGTAACGCATCAGTTCACACATCGATGTTTGTGGGTGCGTTTTTGGCCGAAAACAAAACCATTATCATGCCTTAACCACCGTATTCACCGCAATTGGCACCCGCTGACTTCTTCCTCTTCCCATAGCTGAAAACCCAAATGAAAGGAAAGCGTTTTGCTACAATTGAGATGATAAAAGAAAAATCGTAACAGGACCTGCTTACGATACCAAATAGCGCGTTTCAAAAGTGTTTCGAGGATTGGAAAAAACGCTGGAGTAAGTGTATTATATCTGAGGGGTATTACTTTGAAGGGCTGGGGATAGTTAAAGATAAATAAATAAATAGAGTTATTTTTTGATCAGACCTCATATGTAAAGCTCAGATATGGCAATCGATCCTGAAAGTGAATTACAAACATTCTTGGGTCATAAAAGTGGTTCTGGTTGAGAAAGTTTGTTTTTAGGAAAATATAAACGTTTGAGACATCAGTGCATATTTATTTATTTTATTTATTTTATTTATTATTGAGTGAAAATCTAGCACAACAAGATGATAATCTTATAAATGGGAGTGCTAGTAAAAAGAACAAATTAACAATTATATTTAGATTAAGTTGTTATAAGCGTTGAAAAATAATTTTAGTTAAAAAAAAAATTAAAATTATTTTAGTTAAAACAAACGAAGAAAACATAATAATCTATCATTATAATAACATTGCATTTGTGAATAACTAAGACTACTTGCATACATTTATTACATAAACATTTTAATTAACTCCCTTTTAAATGTGTTTGCGTTGCCTAAGTTTTGAATATGATTCGGTAGAGCATTCCAAAGACTTGTGCTGTATATTAAGAATTGACGTTGTGACAAAAGGCTTCGATATCTTTGCTGAATAATCTTTCTTCCACGGTTAGATCTGGCACGGTTCGGCATATGTAATCGAAATGTGGCGAGAACTAATTTTTCAAATAGTTTTCTCTAAAAAATAAGCAATTCGTGACGAAAACTACTTCTTCACTCAAAAAACTTTGTCAGTAAAATTAACTGGAAACATTTTTTCAAATAAATGAAACTTAATTTAATGTCCTACTTCATTTTCATTTAAATTTACTAACTATTTGATTTGAATTTAAATGTTAAAAAATCTGCGGAACCCATTCGGTAAAAATATTAACTTTTCCTTTATTCTAACTGTCAAATAATTAATGCGTAATCAACTTGTAAAAGATTTTTTATTTGTTCTTTGGTGGTGATTTTTTTACTTCTTATTATTTAATTATAGTTTTTTATCTATTTTATCTCTTTTTTCAATTCACTTATTTAATTTTTGTACTGCAAAGCCTCTGCTGACATTTGAACATCCAACATCTCGATTTGAAAGCAGCTGCCATACCCACTCAGCCATCGCAACAATTAGGGGCCAAGTCGTCGCATTCGATATCGAACGAATTCCGTCACTTATGCTGTGTGTTTGTTGTTTATTTTGCTTTTGTTTTACATTATTTTTGCTCGATAATTCATTCGATATCGAATGCGACTATTTGGCCCCAGAACAAATTCAACAGCAATCAATTGAAGTAAAGAGTATGCATGCTACATATGTATGTAGAACCAAAATTATAAACATGTATATACATATTAACAACTTGGTTCCTTCATGTATGTGTAACATAAGTTACTACTGTCATTATTAACTGTGACCGAAAATCCGTATTTCTCTCTAATTAGTTTTCTAAGCAACTGTTTAAATCAATTAAAATTTACATTTAATTAATTTTTAAATTAATTTGTCATTGTTCAAAATACAAAATATTTTTAACAAACCTTATGATATCCATGAATTTACAACCTGTAACCTTAAGTACTTTTTTTCATTTATACATCTTGAAGATACACTCCACATATTTGAATTTATTATTATTTTTTTTTTTTTTTATTATTTCTTTATTAGTATTAAAAATACCTTTCATACAAAATATAAACAAATTAGTATATAAAAAAAAAACAAAATTTATGTATCTTAAAAAGCGTACAAGTTAACAGTCAATTTAAACTTAAAATAATTTTTACCTTTCTGTAATTGAATTATTGTGAATTATGCTTTTCGTAGACAATTGGAATACATATGTAGTCACTTTAAATCTCCAAAATGGAAGAATATGTCATGTAATAAGATTTTCTAAAAAGGCGCAAAAGACACTATCAATTCAACTGGCTAATGGTGAACATCATATAATATACATATAATAAATTTGTATACTAATCTTTGAAATTCATCGTCTCATTTCATTAACCCCCTATTTATAAATTCTCGTACCATCGATAGATTTATAAACACACACGCAGCACGAATAACAAAAAAAGGTAGTTCTCTGGTATAAACCACCCATACAGTCCACTCAATCCCGCTAATCAGGGTACTACCAAAGTTACATCGTGTTCACTCATTTAAAAATAACTGCACTGATTACTGCTGCAATATTCTGAGTGTAACAGCAAAACAGGATGCTAAGAGGAATAAAATGAAAATTTCTGATTACCGTATCACAACTCAGCGCAAAGAAATACTTGATTTACTTTAACATTTACAAAGCATTTACAAATGAAAGTAAATGCATGAAATATTTGTGTAAATATCATAAATAAAAATTTTAACCAAATTTGCAAACATAAAATAAAGCAAATATGAATGTGTTGGTGAAAAAGTGAGAATGAATTGCAACTGTCAGAAAATCATCTTCATTTGCAAATACTAGATTGTAATTATATCTATCATTCATTTTACGTTTATGATCATTTATTGGCAGCGGAGTTCAAATCTCGCCGCCAGTCCGAATTGACATTTCAAACGAATTAGTTAGTACTTGTTTTTAAAATTGTGTTTTTAAAAGAAATATAAAATCAACATGATGCAAGGTTTATTTTTCATTATTGACGCTGGCATACAGGTGTCAAGATGTTGGGTACAAAATTATGTTCAACCGCAGAGAACATCGACTGTGTATTTTGATATTTCACAAGCACCCATTTTGATATGACTCATATTTACCAAAACAGATTTTCTTCAGCTGAAGTTGTTCGCTTTTCCAACTTAGCTGTTAATAATTATAGTAATGTTGATGTTGGAGTTGTTGTTGTTGTTGTTATTTAAAGTAAACATCAATGTAAAGCAAACATTCATCAGATAACAAATGTGATGCAATTTTATAACTTTTATTTGTTATTTTTGTGAAACTTTTTCTTTTAGTCATTTCAACTGCACCGAAGTGTAAAATTATTACAACATTTGTTGTATTTGTTTGGTTGTTTTCTCTCACTATTTCGTTTCATTTTTTTTATTGTAACAAACAGCAGCAACCATAATAACAACATTACCAAAAACATAAAGATTATAAGGAGCAGAAAAAAGTCGACAATTTAAAAATGCATTTGGTACCTCCATTGAGACAGCGACAGCAGCAGCAGCAGCAGCAGCAGCAAAACAGAAACCCCAGTCAACTTTTATTTACTGCAAGAAAATAAAGATACAGCTTATTTTCCGACTCATTTTCATTTTCCAAAAAACATGTTTGTATTCCTGATGGTTTCATTTTTTCTTCTTTCTTTCAGTAATAATAAGTCTGCTTGAGCATGTTTTTGATGTTGTAAATTTAAAAATTTTGCTTAGAAATAAAAGCGCTATAAAAAGAGGTGTCTGTAAGCATGTATTTTTATAGCATACTTTGTTGTAAGATAAATAACTAAAAAATATATATTCATTGATTTTTTTCGCAGCACCCTACAAAAAGGTGCTAAAGTAATAAATCAAAAATATATTGTGATATACATAAATTTCCTCTGAGTAGTCAGACGATTAACTTAAATTAAATAAAAGGCTGCAGCCAAATCGTCGCATTCGATATCGAGTGAACTATCGAATACGGAATGTTCAGGCAAGGCAGCTCTTGCGTTATATCTGACCTGGGGAATAAAACCTAAGAACTTCTATTTTCTCTTCGGTTTTGTTGTGAAGCCCATACTGGTATATGGGCCGCTTTTATGTTGGAAAGCACTAGAAAAGACCATCTGCTGCAAGACTTTTGAGAGGATATGGCGTACAGCAGGCTTCATGGCAATAGGCACAAGCGGCTCTACACCATTTAAGGCGCTCTTTGCGATGCTACACTGGTCACCAGCGGATCTCATGGTTGAGGAAACTGCTATTAATTCAGCAACACGATTGAAGGCAGGTGGTATATGGAAATATTGCAAGCAGTTTGGATCTCAATACAACTATGTATGCATACTTTTTGTCCAATATTGAGTAGGTATTGCTAGTCCATAAAAGCTACGTTGTCCAGTAAGAGTATTTCTACTCTAGCCTTATAGTTTCATCCCAAACTGCATGTGATAGTTTTTTTTTTGCAATACGTATTTTCCGAAGCGTATTCATGATGCGGACAATTCCTTAAAAACTGAGTTTGCTATTTGCTGTTAACTTTGCTATTTGTCTTCGTGATCAAATTTGTAAATTGAAAAGATCACGCGAATGATTTGCGTGAGTCCATATTATAACAATTGATAAAAATCATCAATACTTTGTTCACAACACACGTTGGTTGTTTGTGTTTTCATAATAAACAAAAATCACATTTTAATATTAGTAAGTAGAAAAATTATTATGGCAGCTGGCAAAAAAACTTACTAAAAAAGCAGAGCTGGGATTTCAATAACTCGATAAGTTTCGATAAGAATGATAAACCTTTAATTAGAAATTAGAAGAGTTATAATATAAGATGGGATTTTAATTAACACCCAGGTTCTATCCGCAACAATGGCATTAAAGTTGCTGCTTTTAACCAAAAAAAAAAAAAAACTGATGAAAAAATTCGTACCACCCTCCACGAAAAAACGTTTTAAAATATGGTCGCAACAACGATATTATGTTTTCTATAATGGTGCGAAAGGTGGTGATAAACAAAATATTTTTTTTTCCAAATGCCTTGAACACAGTTTTTGTTACAGTTTGACCATTTTGTTGCCACTATCCTTAAAAATTGAAATATGGTTATATCCTTAAAAAAAAAGCAATACCTGCAATCATTTTATAATAAACATTTGAGCACGATTTATTTGACACAAACATAGTTTTTTTTTATCAAATGGTAACCAAATAATAAATAAAATATTGGTGTTGTTGTTGTTGCCGTTGTCAGCTAATTTTGCTTCAACTTTTGTGTAGTGATTGAAAATTTGTGTGTCTTCATAAATGAACAATTTTCTTTTATTGAAAAGAAACAAAAATTAAATTAAACAAAAAACAGCAGTTATTACAACAAAAATAAGGCAATTATGCAATAGAAATTATGGAACATATGAACAGCTGCTGTTATTGTCTGTATAAGTAAGAGTTCTAAATGGTATAGGTGGGCATGTACGCAAAAATATTTCTTTTCATGCTGTAAATATTCCAATCGATTAGGCCAATCGGTGGCCAGTAATCATATTATGGTTTTATTCAACCACAATATTGCAATGCCCAGCCAAACTATGGTCGTTTTTAACGCTGATATTGTTACTTTTAACCAATTACTGGCATTTCCAATATATTATTAAAAAAAAGTTTTTGCCCAATTCAATAATGACATTGTCGACAGCATCCGTGATTTAGTTAAACTGAGCTAATATTGTCACATGCAACGTGCAGTATGAAAATAATATAGTTGAATTTGCCAATAGTATGGTAAAACTAAAAATGATGTGTAGAATTGACAGTAGTATGTTGGAAGGGACAAAAGCATGTTAGGAAATGGCAATGGTATTGTTGTATGCGACAACAATATGATTGAAAATTACAATAATATGGTCAGACATGACAATATTACGAGTGAAAATAGCTATAATAGTCAGTGCCACAATAACCTAATCAGTGAAAGCGGAAGTAGTAATAATGTGGTTGTTTTATTTAATAATTAATATTGTTGGCCTATACCATACCTCTCAACAATAGTATATTTCTCTTTAAATATAATTTCCTCAACAATCTTTTTTCTTAACGTGAACAGCTGAAAATTACTCTAGATTTGACTGATGTATTATACTATATTGTACAAATTTATTTAATGGTTTGAACGTTTTTCAGTTAGTTCTAATATAATATAATATAATATATTTTCCGCACTTCACACAGAGAAATAATTCACATAAAAAAATATATGGTTAAGGTAACCAACCCCATTCGAAGAGAAACATATTATTATTGTAATATATGGTTACAGTCTAACAATATTAATTGTTAAATGTAATATGAACGGGAAGCATATTACTGTAAATATCCAAGTACTTCGTTTGCAAAATGGCTTGTGGCCTTCGAAATTATTTCTGATTGCTGAAGTACAGGAAATGCCACTGTTTCTTTTTATAATAATGCACATCATCAACCGTCGATGAATATTTTCACATGGCATAATCATTTAATGTTTGTACACAACGAAATAGAACACGATCTATTTGAATATACCTCTTATGACTTCTAGTCTTGTTTATTATATAAGGAATGCACACGATATGTAGCCATTTACAAGTGTAAAATCTATCAGATACAATGAAAAAAACACGACGCCTGTGGGGTCCTTAAGGAAATTAATAAGAAACTCTTATTGTTGACAATTTTGGGCTGATTCTTAAACTTCGATATAACTTCGGCGAAGATTTATACCGCAACTCCGACTGAACATGTTCACCAAGATGATCCACAGTTTTATGCACCCCCTGCAATTCCCGAGGCGCAACATCTGATGCTTTCAAAGTAAAGAAGATTTTATTATGTCTTAGATATAGTTACTAAATAAATTAGACAAATTCATAATCATTTTATCTATAATTTTTGACCTTTATTGTTAAAAATAATAAAACAATTTTTTAAAGCTTAATATCCTTTATTTTTCTTTATTAATTTTTCGATATTTCGCTAACAATTTGTTAGCATCGTCAGGAATCTTTAATTGTTTTTATTTTCTATTATTTTGTTTAAAAAATTTTTTATACAAAATAATAGAAAATAAAAACAATTAAAGATTCCTGACGATGCTAACAAATTGTTAGCGAAATATCGAAAAATTAATAAAGAAAAATAAAAGACCTTAATCTTTAAAAAATTGTTTTATTAATCAAATTCATAATCTTAATTGCTGGTTTAGCTGGAGTTTGAGGAATTGCCATGAAATCAAGACCCACGCAAGCTCAGCGTCTTTAACATTATTTAAGATATTTTTCATTAGTTTTATTATAAAATATTCTTACTGGCCCACGCAGAAGAACTGAGTTCACTAATTAAATTTTCTAATAGATTGAATTAAACATTTAATCAATACAATTAAATTGTTATTTAACTCAATTAAACATTTAATCACTATAGCTAATTAGAGCAAATTACCACAATCAATACAACAAATCTTTTTAATTGATATCACAAATTCTTCGAATATTTGTGTTTCTGCTTTCAAAGAAACACTTTTTTCCCTCCACCAATCTTCTGTCAGCTGTCTACCACCAACTTTGCTCAAAACACTAGAAGGCCAATAAGCGTTCGCAAATTTGCAATAACGATTGATTTCATTGATGATTTTGTTAACGAGCACACTTTTAATGCTACATGAACATTTACCAAAAAAATAAAAAATAAATTTGACAATAATAAAACAATTTAATATTAAATTGCAAAATATATTTTTCATTTTAACAGCGACATATATGATTCATTGTGAATTATTGCCAACAAAATTTAAATTAAAAAAAATCATTTTTATTCAACAAATGTGTGTGTGCTCAGTTGCAGAAAATAAAACAAATAAATTGCCACAATAAACGCATTGACATGGATTTAATACATAAACATATGGTGGCTAAATCTAAAATAATAATTTTTTTTCTTTTATGAATCATTATTTATGCATTAGAATTAGAATAGATATTTTATTCTTTTTTTCAAAACACTAAACGTAAATGATTCACTTTAAGATCACTCTGGCTGGGAAAATCATGTTGCTTTTAAGACATGCACTAAGCAAAACCAATTTTAAATTTACCAAGTCATTAACCTTTATGAATTTAAAAAAGAAGAAAAGGAAAACAATTCAAAACAATTTTTTTCCTAAACAAAAAATCGTGTTAAAAAGATCATCTCAAGATCTTGTTGTGTTCGCGTAACAACAACGTGACGTTGTAATTTTTATTGTCTCTTTTAGACGGTGCTGGCAAAGAAAAACTAAAGCGGTTTCATTTTTGCAAATACTGGTCACTCATAATTTTTGACAGCTGCTTGTCAGATAAAAATCAGATATACCGCTAGAAGTATCTTCCTCCCATTTACACATATATGTTTATATACATATGTAAATATAAATAGTATATCATGCAATGGAATACTTTTAAAGAGAACAATAATTTGTTACGAGAGGAACTGAAATAATATGCCAAGACTACAGATGACAGGTATTGTTTTATGCAGGTGCCTTAAAAATCCAAGCAAAATGTGGTTTTTTAGTAAAAATATGTACATATATAAATGTTTGTGGCTGCCCAGTTAATGAATACAATTTTTATTATCATACATATGTATATACTGCTGGGGCGACTAATCAATCGCTACTGTGTCATCGACTTTTCAATAGCCTCTGGCATGAGCACAAAATATTTTCACTACAACGTATCAAAAAAATCATCTTCGAGGCGCATTTTTTTATGTTTTTATGCGAGAACAGGCTTCATACGCGGTCCGTGTGCTCAAAAAAAAAATATAGTAGAGAAAAAATTATTATGGGTTGATCATACATTTGACTCCCCTAAGGACATCCTAAATGGATTGAAAATTTTACTTTTCTTTCTTTAACTGGTATTAACATAAGGATCATATGGTTCGATTGAAATTGGCCTGATCCAGAGCAGTATAAAACATTTATATAATTTTTAATTAGGTTTACTTCAACCCCTACATGATACCCTATACTGTACTATTGATTTAAAAAAAAAGAAACATTTTTAATATTTAAAAATTTTTATATTCTACACATTGATATCTTAGTTATTGAATATAATTTAAAAAACTAAAAAAAAATTATTGTTTTAATTTAATTTTTTATTTTGTTCATGGATTTCAATTAACTAATTTTTGTTATTCAAACTTTTTCTTACAATAATTTTTTTGTATTGCGTTTATCAGGCTTCGTTCTATATTACTTTTGTGATGGGTGCTGACGAGAAGTATAGCGGCTTGGAAACAGCTAGTTGTCCACCTAGCTAAGGGTCCTCGATATTTTCTTTGTCTTGGTTACACAAGACACAGCAGAAAATTACATACACAGATAGAAAAATCGCGTTCGAAATTTAAGTTTCTCCTACTTGATTTCAGTACGAAGTAGTCTTGAAAATTTAAGTACGCATAACACCAAAGTGTCCTTAAAGCAAGATCAATCGGGATTATTAAAAGGAATCACTCCTGGTAAGGTTTAAAATGAGTACAAAATTCTTGAGAGTATTTGAACTCAGCACTTCTGCGTGTGTTTGTATAAGTACTGAATTTTGTTTAAATTTTTTAATTGCTACGATGGCTGAATTGGTGGAGTGGCTGAACTGGCAGTAGTTCCGGGTTCCGGGTTCATATCGGCAAAGAGACAAAATTATTTATAAATTATTATTAAATTAAGGAAGTAGAGCGGAATATTTCAGGTACAAATTTGGGATTAAATAGAGACTCACACCTCACACTCAAAATAAATACAACCCTTCCGTATTTAAATCAATCCCAAACGGTGTCAGAAGTACGGTAAGTACCAATGTTCTTAAATCAAGAACAGCGTTCTTCTTTTTACTGACGGATTTGAGCTATTGAATGTGAGTAAGATTAAGTCTTTAGCGCTTGAAAAATGCATACTTAAAACAAGCTCAACGTACTTGATTTAAGGAAATCCGTACTTACCGAACTTCTGACACTGCTTGGAATTGATTTAAGCACAAATGGATTGAATTGTTTTTTTTTTTCAGTGTACAATAGATAGCAGTGTACGAAAACTGAAAAGTTTTGCCAACTTGAGCGGCCAACTGAAATTGCCAGCAAATTCCCCAAAAAAGAAATTTTCCTTTGCTTAAACTGAGTCTGCGGAAGTGTTTAGTGTACGAATTTGCTTTTAGCAAAATGCTATTTTATTAAAGCTTAATTTCTTTCACATAAACAAAGAAAACATGCGATCGTATTATTAACAAAATACAACACGTTTAAAGTGTTTAATTTCAAGTGTACCTTTCGATAAAAGCAACAGCACCCATTGTTGTTTTTTTTTGTTCTTGTTTAATTTTAAGACATCAAATATAAACAAAAGCTAAAGAACAATAAAAACAGTATAAAGGACATGCTCACAAAAAAAAAAAAACAAAAGAAAACAAAATATTATTAAAAATAAACATATAAAGGTGTCTGGAACTTACCCAACAACAATCGCAGAGTTTTTTGAACTCGAAAAGTTTTGAATATTTAAAACCAGCGGTATTTATGTATGTATTTTGGAAGTACCCTTAACAGCTCAAAGCCAATTTGAATGATTTTCTGGAACTGCTTTACCGATGCCTCAATTTCATATTAGGGAGAAATAATTGTTTCATTTAGCAGCACATTACTGACCAAACTGTTGACGATACTCTAAATGAAACTTAGAGGCAAGTTGCATATACATATATTAGAATATTTAAGTGCAGTTTCAAACAAATATGAAATTGTAAATCATGTCAAACAACTCGTTATCTTTGTACGAAAAATTTAAATTAACTTTTTTGTTGCTTTCCTTGGTGGTAAAATTTTCACAGACCTGCCAGAAAATACTAGCTCGCTTGCATGTTGTTTTTTTTTTTTTTTTTTTCTTTAACCAGTATAAGGAAAAATTTTTCAAAGAACTGCATGAATATTTAAAAGAAATACACGAACTTCCATCATACATAAATTATTGTTTGCAAAATTGCAAAGGTTTTACAATTTTTTGGGAAAATTCTTTCACCTCCACCAAAAACAATGAACATTTGACTTACAAAATGATTCGTTTATTCATTCATATGCAAACAAAGCCCCCAGCACATGTTCTCAGCCAGAAAGCAACAAAACAAATGCCAATAAATCCAAGAAAAGAAATAAAACTAAACTACAATTCTGGCCATGAATAAAAAAGTTTACCTGTGAATGGTGAAAATGTAACGAAATAAATCCTTAGGAAAAATAGTTAACCCTTTAAGGCGAATTGGTAATTGGAAATATAAAAATTAATAAGTCAAAACTCAAATTTTTTTGTTACTTAATTAACAATGTTATTACAACAAAATTATGGTAGTAAATTAGAAACCCATCAAATATTTATTTTATTTATTTATTGAAAGTATTTTACAAAAATAAATTTATAAAATACGACACTAGAAATAGTGTGGACCACTTGGTCATTACACTATATATGTATGTTGAGTTCAAACTTCATGTAATAAATTCACAGACTGAAGAATGTTTTTTATTTTTCTTGCTATCAAATATTTATATCAATACCAGTAATTGAAGATGTGATATCTGGATTTTCATCTCTTATCACAAATAAGCACTATAGTTTATAAAATTGCAGATACATGTATGTATTGAGTATGTTATGGGGGTGGTAAATAATGTGAAAAATAGTGCATGTTTGCTAAATGACATCCGAGGTGTGCATTTGCTCAGTCATTTTGCTCAGTATGTTAAGTTAAAAAAAATATATGTGTTATATATTGTTGGACAGGTAAATAAGTGTATTTTTATATTCTGCATTAAGTTTGATAATTTTGTAAAATAAATATGGGATTTCACTGAAAAATCATAAAAAATTTTATTTTTGTACCCCATTCATATATTTTTTTTTTTTGGATTCGAAAATTCATAAAAAACTGTTTACGTAATTTATCTTCTAACTCTTTTCAACAATAAAAGATAATAGTGTCTTCTAATAAATGACAGAAATATAAATAGGTAAAAATTAAATTTAGTATATGCTCCCAAGTATTTGACTATCTAATTCTTTGCGTGTATGTATGTATGTATGTAACGTATAGACTCCAAAACGGCTTGGCCGCTTTTGATGAAATTTGCAGGGAGTCTTCAGAATATTCTGGCCGGTGATACTGTGAAGTCTTAATTTCGATTTTCGGTCTGGGGGCGGAAGGGCGTGGCAAAATGCACAGGAACCCCTCTACATTAAAAAGTAAAATATAGCTGTAACTTTTGAACGATAAGAGCTAGAAAGCTAAACTTTGCACAAGATATTTCTTTATACATGATTTACAACAACAAACACTAAAAGCAACAAAAACCCGACGCTAAAGAAAACACCCTGTACATTGAAAAGTAAAACTTAGCTGTAACTTTTGAACAATTAGAGCTAGAGAGCTGAAATTTGCACAGGATATGTTTTTACACATGCTCTACAATAACAAATACCTAAAACAACAAAAAAAAAAATTAAAATTAAAGGGTGCCCCATACAAAAGTGAAAATCAGCTGTAACTTTTTAACGATATGAGATAGAAAGCTGCAGTTTGAACAGAATATATTCAGTATGCCTTACTCTCTACACAACAACAACAAATATGTACCAAAAATCTCAAAACTTTTGTATTAAAGGGTATATTAGCGCACCCTATAGTCTATATATATATAAAATTCTTTGTGTGTATACATATGTATGGCAAAATCCAATTTTCGCAGTAAATTTCATAAAAAGCTTTCTTAGGACCAGCAACGCGGACCGGGTCAGCTAGCTTTTAATAAATCTGCTCTCCTGCTACCATTTTTCACCGGGCGGGTAACAATCAAAAGTCAGATTAAGTCTTTTAAACATATCTAATATATATTTTATATATTTATTTGAGCTTAAGGTCTTTTAGAATTTGAGTAATTATTTTTGTCAATATTTCGCTCTCCTTCGGATAGCTTCTTCAGGACAATAATACTGAAAAATGTTTTTTATAAATTATATTATATCTAATATAATTTATAAAAGTTTTTAAAAAATTCGATGGGCGATTTTTGTTTTTGATCAATCAATTCAGAATTTTTTTGAAAAATTGTCCGAATTCGTCCAATGCTGGTTGTAGCGTGCATTCTTTTTAAATTAAAATTAAATTCTTTAAAATTAAAAAGACAGTAAATTTCAAGGCCTATACTTTGATGATTTTCAAAAATTTTTTGTTTCGATTAAACGATGAAGAAACCTCAAACAATTAAGCTCCATTTTTGTCAAAATTTTGCCATTTTTCACTAATTTTTCAAAGACTTAACTTTGATCTCTTTTCACGAGCACATATTTTACGATCATTAAAAATTTTCTTTTGTGTAATTTTAAAATATATCTAAGAAATAGTTTAAAATTATTTTTAGGCCTTTGGTTATGCTATTACCGGAGATATTTACAAAATAAGAAACAAAGTCAAGGCCAAAAACAAAAATTTCAAAATTAAAAACGAAATAACTCTTAAATTGTTTAGGATATCAACCAAAACTTAAATGCGTGTTGTTAATCTATTTATTTGTAATATAAAACTATATAACTATATGTACAAAAGTTATGGATCGAACAAACTTATCCATACCCGAGGTAGTCAACTTTGACAACCTGTAGGTCAACGTGTGCTACAACAGGGTGACTCAAACTTCATTACGCTTGAAGACTAGGTCCTGCTCTATGACTCCTTTATACATTGTTATATAATCAGCTCTCTTGTTTCAAAGATACAGATTTATTAGCCTTTTTCTTTGCGTTTGGCCCCACTGTGATGTCGGCGGCATCTGAAAAAACAAACAAAAAATTTTAATATCATAAATTTCTAGACCAAAAATAATACATATTGCTTCGGTTAATTTGTTGAAAAATAAACTACAAAATATGTAATAACTAAACTTGTATTCATTTTGAGATCGAAGCGAATAATTTAAATTTAAGTTCTGAATGTAATTCCCTAAAAAGTTACCAGTAAAATTTTAGGGGAGGTGGCCATTAGAATGTCCTTTCATCAGCATCGCTATGAACCTTGAACCTTGCACATGCTAAATTTCATAATTAAACGGGAACTCAATTAAGCGATACTCGGTTAATTGAATCGCCGACGCAATTAAACGAAAATCTCTTAATTGAGCAATATGTGCAATAAAGCGAAACACCCATGCGTAGATGGAAAACAAAACTCATTTCTTTACGTTCATAGTACAATGTTTACAAAGCAACAGAACCATGATATTTTTGCCACAAAAAAATTTTTTTATGTTTGTGGAGCAAAAAAAAATTAAGTAGACGGAATCAATTAAGCAAAACATTTGCTCTTGTTTTTCGCAATGCGGTCCTAAGTTGCGAAACAATTAAGCGGATGATGCAAGTAAACGGGTATTTTAACATAGACAGGTATACTGAATGACTTCGTTGCATGATTTTTAGTGCAATAAAGCGGGAAACTCAATTAAGCGGGGCTCAATTAAACAGAAATAAATGTAGTGAATTTTTATTACATAGTATTTTTGTATGATTTGGATGCTAATTTTTCGACCTTTGTTGTTCAGTATTTTAATTATTCGAGCCTTAAGTCCCTTTTTTTTAAGTATTTATTAAATTCAATATTTCGATATCACAATGGATATCTTCTTCAGGAATGTTTTGGTGTTTTTTCAAAAAAAAATTTTTTTTTTTTTTAATTTTTTGAAAAAACACCAAAACATTCCTGAAGAAGATATCCATTGTGATATCAAAATATTGAATTTAATAAGTACTTTTTAAAAAAAGGGACTTAAGGCTCGAATAATTAAAATATAGTATTTTTGTGTAAAATAGAATTTGGACACAAAAAAACTGTTGTTATAACGTACTTCCTTCGTATTTCTTTAAATTTCGTTATACCAAGGTTTCACAATGCATATGTATAACGAATCAATAACTAGGTATTTTTCGATCCCCTCTAGATACGTTATATCGAAGTTTCACTGTACTTGGTATTTTTCGATCCCTTCTAGATACGTTATATCGAAGTTTCACTGTACTTGGATTGGCAATATTGAAGAAAACTGGCTAGGTTCTATTAATTTTAGCGCAATAAAAATTTGTTTATGTCTCGCTGGATGAGTCACGGTGTTGTACATTCGATTTCGGTCAATGGTAAGAACAACACATTTTGGTACAAGAATGAAAAAAATAGATTAACAAGGAACTTGGGGAGAAACTAATTAATTAGATCTTATAATTAAAATAGTGAAGTAATTTTTTCCGCACAAGTAATCTCAATGGTGTAAAAGCTGACGCCACGTCTCTATAAAAGTTTATCGGTTCAAAACAGATCATTTCTGTCATTGATACTAAAATACTTTGCAATTTCGACGATTCTATTATGACTGACTATACCTGCATAAAGAGGCTTTAAAGAGTTAAGTTAATTTTATAGCAAAAAAAAAAAAAACACTTTAAAAAAGAGCGTGAGAATTGGCATTATTTTTGTTGGTGTTGAACATTTTGGCTTGCACAAAATGTCTTACTCTTTTTGCTCTCTGTCAAGATTTGGTCATAAAATACTGATGTTATTCATTTTTCTGTTTCCTAAACTTTATATTCATTTGCAACATGAGGGAATAGTAAATAATATTGCTACCACGTCCCTCATGAAATTTTGTTTATGATTTTCATGCAAGTTATGACCCTAAAGGAGTTTTACCATACAAATTCAAATATGCTTTCTGTGTTCAAACATACTAACTTGCATTTAAATTTTTGCTTTAAATCATATGCACAAGCAATTTATATGTTTGATGAAATTTATGGTTGTAAGAAAGTGGCAAGGATTCCAGTGGAAGTTGAACTTGCATGTGTACAAATATGAATAGAAACTTTGCCACTAAAGTGCAAAATAGTAGAGAAGTTTATTCCATTTATGACTAATTGAACTGTTAAGGGAATTTCTATGAGTTAGCCAGCTTATGGTTAGTCACTTCTTTATTGGCGACGTGGGTATATCTCGAAAAATTTAAATTTTTAAGAAAGAAAGAAAAATAATACCAAATAGCCAACCTTAATGGGGGAAGAAGTATCGCTTAAAGACTGTGGGATCCAAAAACTTTTATTTTGCTACCTGACTCGTCCATTTAAGCAGAAAATGGATGAAGGAAAATTTTAAATATATTAGTTTAACTTTATAGTCGAACTGTGTGACTTACAATTGCTTGTTACTTTATTGGGCTTTCGCTCCCTTTTACTTCTCCTGAATTGAGAAAGATTTTTTTGTGGCTAAATTGTAGTCATCAACATATTTAAAGAGGACAAGAAAAATGAGACTGAACAGCTATTGGCCAGGCAGCATACCGTGGTTGTTTCACTGCCAGCAGAAAAATCATCAGCATCCAAGTGGTTTGGAACCCAGATCATCAGGCCTGTCACAGAAATTAGTCGGAATGGTTTTGATTACGAGTTTTAATTTCGATCGATTTTGTTTTACCTTCTTCAGAATTTGAACGATTTATTTCATTCCGACAATTTTCGCATTTGTTATTTTTAAGGTAAATGTGGCAATATTTCATGTTAAATGTGGCAATATTGTTCGTTAAATGTGGCAATACTGTGAAAAACAAAACAAAAACATATGATTATTTGAGAAAAAATAAGAAGCAAAATATTGCAAATTAAAATTATTAAAAACCATTAAAAAATACAATGCCTGGTGTTTCAATTGTTGCGGTGTTGAATGCACAAAGATGCCCACTATCGTCCGAAAAGTTGCGGAGCAGAAATTTAAGGGATGCCTCAGATCCACTCTCATATCATCTCCTGGCACGTATGAAACAACAGATGTTTATTCAATGATGGCAGTATGCTAAAGCTTTGAACAAACAGTAGTTTTGTTAAGGATTGAAGGTGGTTTCTATTAAAAAGTAAGGTGGCAGCACTTAATTTGACTCTCGCTGCTCATATAATTTTTTATTCAAAACATAAAGTTATTTTTGCAAATAATTGAAAATAAAATGGAAATATTACTAAATTTTGATTAAATTACTCAAAAATATTTGTGCGTATTTAATTAAAAATGTTTGAGAGTTTGTTTTAGTGTTTTAACATTCAAAAAGCTCTAATTCGACTAAGAATTAAAAAAAGAGAATTGATCGATTTTCATTTTCTGAAAAAGGTTTTTCGGAATTTCAATTTCGATCGAAATTGATTTCTGTGACAGGCCTGGATACATAATTCCATACTGCTTTTAAGCCATCTTACTACCTGATATTTTCATCACTGAATATTTAACCTTTGGATCAGGTTCAATTTTATCCCTATGCGTTGCTAGTTAAAAATTCAATTAGTTATGTCCTTAGTTTGAAGCCACTTTGGGTGTGATTATGATGGTAGTGGACGTGAAACAGCCATGATATGCACCGCAGCCAATAAAAGCCTTCAACTTTACTTTTCTTGTCCTCCTCAAATAGGTTGATGACTTTGTTCATATATCAAACGGTTGGCTTGCCCAGCATTAGGTGTAATCACGTAGCCTAGAGGGGGATAGCGTAGGATACAAATTTTGCCGAAAACGTCTTCCATTATTACAGTTCAGGCAATTGTGAGCCGGTTATCCATTTTGCGGTTTGAAAAGGAAACCTAAATAAAACACATATAAAATATTTTTTTTCATGACAATTCTTTTTAATTACAAAGTTTGAATGTTGACATTATGTTTGAAAAACTACATCATTTAAATGACCACCACGCGAAGTGTTGCAAGCATTGATTCTTTTGAGGTAATTTTCGACCACTTTTTATCACATATTGGGCGGTATCTCAGCCAGAACTTGACGAATGTTGGTTTTTAAGTGCTCAAGATTTAAATTTCTATCTGCATAATAAACACAGTCTTTCGAGTAGCCCCCCCCCCCCCCCCCCCAAAAAAAAAAGTATAATGGTGTCAAATAGTATGATCTTGTTGGACAGTTGATATCGGCACGACGATAAATTATGCGGCCAGGAAATGTCTCTTGCAACAAAGTCATATTCGCTCGACTTGTGTGGCATGTGGCACCATCTTGTTAAAACCACATATTTTCCAAATCGTATTCTTCAATAGCAGGCAAAAAAAACTCGGTTATCATATGACCATAATGCTCAGAATTGACGGTGACAGACGTTTCATCGTCGTTTTCGAAGAAGTAAGGTCTAATCACAAATTCGGACCAGACAGTGACTTTTTCTGGCTGTAATGGCCTCTCTTCAAATACTTGAGGATTCTCAGAAACGCAAATGTGACAATTTTGTTTATTAACATGCCCACCGAGTGAGAAATGTGTTTCATCGCTGAAGAAAATTTTGTTCGAAAAATTGCCCTCCAGCACCAATTCCACCCACTTATCTACGACCTTGTGAATGGTCCATTGGCTTCAGTTGTTGTGTAAGCTGGAATTTATATGGATGTAGGTGTAGATCTAAATGCAAAATACATTCCTGAGATCGACGAGGCATCGCCACATTCGGGTCTGCGGCAACACTTTCACTTACAGTAGCGATATTTTCAGCGGAACGAGCGAAACGATGATGCATAGTCCTCACAATATTTGTAACCGCTCTATTCTCTTAAAATTTCTTCACAATTTTGCCAATTGCTTGGGTAGTTGGACGATTATGTAAACCATAATCTTCTCTTAAAGCACGATATGTGGCTGTGGCAACATCACCACCACATAATTTTTATGCGTTGTGTGATAGTTAAGCGATCTATTTTCCTCAATTTCAGACTTTCAACTGAGAAGAAAAAATTTGGTTTAACAACTTACTTTGACAGATGTCGAATTCCAGTCCTATACTTTTGAAATCACGAAATAAATAACGCGTTATTTCCAAAAAGACTACATTTTTTAGTGATAAGTAATCAGCTGTTTTAGAAATACTATCCGTAACAAACACAGAACTTGAGTTGAATCAACAAGTATGCACGAATCGATTTGTATGGACAACAATTAGTTAATATTTGACCATAGATTTTTCGATAGTTATTGGCTTGAGAAAAAAAAAACATTCCGCTCTGACATGTCCAAAGAATAATGTGTAAAACGTCCAATAAAAAATATATATTTTTTTTGTATTTTGTATGGGTGCCCCACCCTCAAGGAGGCGTGCTACGAAGAATGAGTGCTCTAAAAAAAAAACTTTGATAGAAAAAATTTTTTGGTTTAGGTCAAACATTTGATTCCTCTTCGGGCGTCTTGGGGCAAGTTAGTGTGATGATGCAAAAATTTAATTTTGGAGGCGCCTAGGGACTCATCAAATTAATTTTTATGTTAGAAATTTGGTTGTTATTGTTTCCGTGTTTAAGCTTTCATAGAAAATAAATTTCCTTTTCGCTGATTTTACTGAACTTTGCACAACAATTATACACATGTCAACACAGTCTCAGCTATAAACCCATATTTCTTAATATCAATTTCTTCTTATGCAGCTAGAGAAAAATATACGCTACATGTTAAGGTCACACTTAATCAGCCATAACAAGGTTGTTAACATTTTTTATGTTAAATGAAAATTTAATAACTCTGCAAACGAACTTTTATGTTGCCCAATACTTCTGTTACGCCTGACTAAGTGTTTGCTGTGAAGAAGTGCCAGAATAGGCTCTTTATAATCAGGCAGTCAAGTCAAACCAAATGTTAAGTTGCCACAACTTTGAGATGTGTGGAATTTTTCTTTTGACAAAAATAAGTAGGAAAAACAACAAGAAAATATTAAACGATTCGATTGTTAAACCTCACCCTTTTCGAGTTATTACACTAAGTTATTGATATACATTTGGAACGTTTAACATTGCGAGCATACATACATACATATGTACATGCATGGTTATCTCACGTGTGCCTTCCAAAATGCAAATCGTTAACTCGTTTACCCTTCACTGCCACTGAAATATTTGATTCAAAAACGTTGTTTTTCCATGGAAATTTATTATTTTTTAGAATTTGTGGTGGGAATTTCATAACGACTTCGCTATTTGTTAATCACATTAACTTTAGTTTAATCACTAAAGCATAGTTACTAGAATGAATATGTACAACTTCCATATTTGGCTGTAACCATTTGAATTCTACCGAAGCAGCTGTAAACAAGTTTTTATAATTTAGAAAAAAAAATGCTTACATGTGTCGTAAGTTTTGGTTGATATTTAGAAGTACTTTTTTTACAAGATGGATAAAAAAAACAAAGTTTTGATTAAAATAATTTTTTATGTTATTACTTCTAGTTTTGTGACTTTACCTCGTTGTTCTACATTACATGTTGACAACTAATTGGCAATCACAAAATAATTGTTGTCGTAATTAAAGCAACGCAAACAAAAGTTTTACTTTTTAGTAAATTTTTTATAACTCTTAATTGTCAATACTAAATGATCTTAAATTCGAATTCACCCCTTTATGATAAATTGTAGGACGAAAAGTTTTTAGCAAAGCCAAGAAAATAAAATTTAAAGACTTGGCTGTTTTACAATCACTAAAATCACCATCAGCCCCCAATTGCTTCGAAGTTGCGTCATAATAGTTATGACGCAACTTCGAACACTGTTTGATGGAGTACTTAGTGCTGTATAACCACTCATGGTTGTGATCTAGCTTACTAAGTTATCAACTAAATTGCTTTTGTTACAAAAAAAAAAAAAATAAACCCGAATTTGAGCCCATTTAATTAATATTTAATATGTAATTATTACAAAAAATACTGTTAAAAAATAAAGTAATACAATTTAACAACGTATTTAATCACACAGGGTGGCTCAAAATTAACGATGAGGTCGGAATTGCTTATAACTTTTTTATTCTAATTTTTTTGGCTTTTCTTTTCAATACTTTGTAAAGCAGACTTGTGGAATTTAAAATGGAGCAGTACTCAACGTGCCCAAATTGTTGAGCTTTATTTTTCAAATCAACAATCCATTGTTTTGACTCAGCGTTCATATCGTAGTTATTTTAATGTGCAGCTTGGACACTCAGAGTCAACAATAACCCTGGTATGGTTACAATATTTTCGACAACAAGGGGAGTAAGCAAAATTCCGTGGTGCTGGCAGACGACGAACGTTGCCCACGAATGGCAATATTGTACTGGTACAGAGGAGTATTTGGGAAAATGGAGAAACATCAATCAGGAGACGTTCGACACAACTTGGCCTCTCACGAAAGTCACTACAGAGAATTTTGCATACAAGATTCAGCTTGTCCAAGTATTGAAACTGACAGATTACCAGCAACGACTTGATTATGTAGTTTCTATTCCGGCAAAAAGCAGAAGAAAATCATAATTTTATTCATAATTTAATTACATTACCCAACAGCCAAAAAACTATGGATGACCTCTATATCTTCTTGATGTGTTATGCCAATCTAAGTACAAAAATCATAAAAATTTCAAATTCTATGCATCAGTTTTTTTTAGAATTTTTTTTTCTAAAATTTGAGATTTTCGTAAAGGTTCATCCAGACCTCTAGTCTAGGTCTCATTTTGTCACGATTGTAGATAATCATCTTAACAAACTTAGATTAGATAATAGAGATAGATTTATCATGGATAAAGTAAAACAAAGTAAGAGTTTTTTAAAAGCTAATAGAGAAATTATGATTTTGAATGCAGATAAAGGAAACACAACTGTAGTAATGAACAGGGAAGATTATATTTCAAGAATCAATAATATTGTTAATGATACTACAACCTATGAATTGGTGAAAAATTAGAGGTTATAACATCTTTAGAAAGGAATAGAATGAAGACGAATGTGTCTGTAGCCCCAAAATTATATGGACTACCTAAAATTCATAAAGAAAATTTTCCATTGCGACCAATTTGTTCATCGATTAATTCTCCATCGTATGATCTTTGTAAATATATATCTAATATACTTAAGAAAATTACAAATAATTCTAAATATAATGTAAGGAACTCAGTGCATTTTAAAGAGAAAATACAGAATTTAACAATACAGGAGAATGACAGATTAGTTTCACTTGATGTGGTTTCTTTGTTTCCAAGTGTTCCTGTTGATTTAGCAATTGAAATTATAGAGGATAGTTGGGAGAGAATTTCGACATTAACGAATATTAATAGGAATTTATTTATGCGCATTATTAAATTTTGCATTGTTGACAATAGGTATTTTCAGTATGATAATAGGATATTTTTACAACGAAAAGGACTTCCTATGGGATCTCCAGCATCTCCTATTGTGGCGGATATTGTCATGGAGAGATTATTAGACACATGCTTAGGAAAAATGGTTGTCAAACCAAAGTTTATCACAAAATATGTTGATGATTTGTTTTGTATAGTGGATGAGAATGGAATAAATGTATTGTTATCAACGTGTAATTCTTTTAATCAGAATATTAAATTCACAATTGAGAAAGAATCAGATTTTTCAATTTCATATTTGGACACGATAGTCAGGAGAAGGAATAATAGGTTGGTGGTAGATTGGTACCAAAAACCAACTTCTTCAGGTAAAATTTTAAATTATTTTTCTAAACATCCAAAAAGGATGATTATTAATACGGCAAGAAATTTGATAGATAGAATTTTAAGCATAAGTGATTATCAGTTTCATAGAAAGAATAAAAATATAATTAGAGGTATATTAAAGGATAATAGTTTTCCTAATGAACTCATTTGTAAATTAATAAGACAACATAATATAAGAAGATCAAACAACGACAATAGTATCTATGAAGCAGTAAAGTATAAATCACTAACTTATATACCTAGGATGTCAGAAAGATTAGAGGGCTCAAGTATATATGACAGTACTAAGTATAAGATAGCACATAGGGTACATAATACAAACTCTTTAGTAGGCAAACTCTTTAGTAGGACTAAGGACGTATTGAATAAGTTGGAAAAGTCCAATTTAGTTTATAGTATTCCGTGCAGTGGTAATGCTGATGAACAGTGTAATAAGGTTTATATAGGGACTACAGGCAACAAGCTTAAGACCAGGTTAGCAGGACACAAATCTGACCAAAAATATAGGAACTATAATTCTTCGCAAAATACAGCATTATCCACACATTGTCGTGATCTTAATCATTATCCAGATTTCGAAAACACTTCAGTTTTGAGCACAGAGAATAATTGCAAACGTAGATACATGTTAGAAATGTTAGAAATTATTAAAGTTCCATTGGAAAAGAGGATAAATTTTAAGAAGGATACAGATGGACTAGCTAGAAATTATAGACATCTAATTACAAAAACCAGAACAGGACTCAGAACATAATATCTTATTTTTTTTTTTTACATTAATGATTTTTCATTCTTTTTTATAAAAAAATAAAAAAACCAAAAAAATGTTATGTTAAAAAACGTTAGTATGTATAAAATTATTATTAACATTAGTATAGATATATATAATTGTATAGATAATAAGTATGTATGTAAAGCCTATTTATGAATGTAAAACCCTTTTTATTTTTCATTTAGTTTGTCATAAGATTTGTTTTGAAATTTGAAAAAATTTATAAAATAATAAAAAACACATTTTCCTGAAGAAGATACACAAAGGCGTATCGAAATATTGAAAAAATTTATCAATAAATAGAAAATATATTTATTGAGAATTGAGTGACCTTAAGCTCATTTATAAAATCTAACAAAGTTAAATAAAAAGGTCGAAGAACGAGTATCCAGAACATAACTCCTTAACTCTTGTAAAATTGTTGTAAACTAAAATTCTCGTTTCAACACTATGAAACCAATTTCAAGAACGAATGGTCTCGCCGTAAGCAAAACATAAACAATTCAAAAATGAATTATAATAGGTAGCCGCACTACTACAATAAAAGCAACACCAACAAACACTACGCATTTTGTTAGTAGATTTACTCTCTATTCTGTCTTTCACTTTTGTGCTACTCGCATTAGGTACTGAAATATAGAATTACAGATTTGATCCTTTTATATCAGTTTTTGCCCCCTGACCAAAGTGAAAAACTCAGGATTTTTATACTCTTTGAAAACTCAAAAAATTTCATAATCTATCCGTAATTTTATTTTTAGGAGTCTAATTATTGTTTTACTTCTCTCCTGCTCTCATCCCTCTTTAAAATTCAAAAAGTACACAAATTCTGTGTTTACCCCTTAAAATTCAGGATTCCCAGAACGTACCTCACACGTTCCGATTATTTTTAGTGGGCTTTCAGGACCTCTTTAAATTTTTCCGGTACTTGTTTTAAGCCCGGAGATACAGAATTACCGATTTTTCCCTCTTTCCCCCCTCATTGATAAGAAAGTAAAAAAAATTGTATTATCTACTCGAGATTTTGTCTTAGGAGTGTAATTCTAGTTTTACTTCTTTTCTGCTACCAACCGTTTTCACAATTCAAAAATGTACCAAAATTCTGGATTTAAAAAAAGTACCTGACACCTGTCCGTTTATTTTTAGAATTCTTTTAAGACCTTTTTGAATTTTTCCGGTACTTGAATTAGGCGCGGAGATACAGAATTACCGATTTTCCGCTTTTTACCCCTTTTTTCCCCTAAATGTCTGGAATATTAAAAAAAGTTGCATATGCTATCTGACATTTTGTTCTTAGGAGTGTAATTCTTGTCTAACTTCTTTCCTGCTCCCATCCCTCTTTAAAATTCAAAAAAGCACCAAAATTCTGTTTTACCCTTTTTATTCTCCTGAAATTTGGGATTTCAAAAAATTACCTCACACCTTTCCGATTATTTTTAGTAGGCTTTTAGGACCTTTTTGAATTTTTTCGGTACTTGTATTAAGCGCGGAGATACAGAGGCACCGATTTTGCCCTTTTTTACCCTTTTTTCCCCCTCAATGTTAAGAAAGTAAAAACTTGTATTATCTACTCGAGATTTTGTTCTAAGGAGTGTAATTCTTGTTTTACTTCTTTCCTGCTCCCATCCGTCTTCACAATTCAAAAAAGTACCAAAATTCTGGTTTTACCCCTTTAATCCCCCTAAAATTCAGGACTTCAAAAATGTACCTAACACTTGTTTGATTATTTTTAGTAGCCTTTTAAGACCTTTTTGAATTTTTCCAGTACTTGATTTAGGTGCGAAGATAGAAAATTACAGACTTATCAATTTTTTACCCGTTTTATCCCCTAAATGTCAAAACTTAAAAAAAGTGACAAAGCTGTATCGAGAATTTTTCAGTTGGTATTATTCCGTTTATAGTTTTTTTCAGTTTCTATCCTTTACATAGATATATACAATTCAAAAAAGTACCAAAATTCAGTTTTTACCCGCTTTATCCCCTTAGTATTCAAAATATCAAAAAAATACCAGACACTTATCCGTTTATTTTTACTATACTTTTTGTTGCTTTTTGAATTTTTGTGCTATTTGTTCAACGTCCGGAGATATTGAACTACCAATTTTACCCGTTTTTACCCTTTTCCCGTGCGAATTTCCCAAAAATGCCGCCATAGTGGATCCATAAGAGAACAAATAGCATACATATATATATATATATATATATATATATATATATATATATATATATATATATATATATATATATATATATATATATATATATATATATATATATATATATATATATATATATATATATATATATATATATATATATATATATATATATATATATATATATATATATATATATGTATATATATGTATATGTAGATAGTTTTAAAGAATTATTATGTTTTAGTTGATTCGAAATTCTATTTGCTTTTGGCTCCAAGTTTTTCGTCTCCAATGTTTCATAATTGTTGCTTCTTTTGTAAACAATTTAATTGCTTTTGTTTAAAAAAAAATCAGTGTCACTTAATAGCATAAATATAAAAATTGTACATGTATAATTGTAAATATTTTATTATTCAAGCTCTGACATGAGCATCTGCCAGTATGTCAATTGTTATTGTTATTCAATTAAATATTTATGCCTTTATTACAAATCTATGCTTTTCTCAATATCAGGCACCAAAGCCTACTTCAAATCTATGCTGAAATAATAAAATCTCAATTGTTGACACAGATCATTTACTTTGTCACAAATTATCACCCATTAAGGGCGATATACAATATAAATAAGTACATGGCAACAGAACGTAGGACACAAAAACATATGGGAATTTCCCTGTATCGTGTAAGACAGTTGTTCAGCCAGAGATTGGAATATATTTTACAAAAATAACTGAAAAACTGTTTGATCTGGATGTTTCAATCAGATTGTTTTACACTAAAACCAAGTAAAAATAATCGTTTGTTCATTGCCAGTATTACAGCCAAGGATGTAGAATCAAAACGAGATATAACATATATGTATGTATGTATGTTCATGCATGTATGTGCTCTAAAGATCATTAAACACATGCTTGAAATATATACAACCCAATAATGCTTATTGTCTAATGTCATAAATGTCAGAATGTATGGAAATTTCAACAAAGTGGAGAAACAAAAAGCAACAAAATCAAACAATTGACATTTCGTATGCAATTAGAGAAATTAAATGAAGCGGTTGAAATAAAGTCGGTCATGTTGGTCTTTAGTGATTTACAGAACGAACAGAAATTTATCGAATACTATTTAAAAGCAAACATACATAAGTTCGAACATATGTGCAAATGTACAAATGTTTTAATAAATGACTATTCTATAAATTTTATGAATTAAAAAAATAGTGTCGACATGGAACATCTGTTAAATATAAGATCAATAAAATGAAATGACTATTGGGCACAATTCTGATTTGTTGGGAAAAAATTCATCCATTTTCATTGTGTAACAGACAAAACTGTTTAATTTGTTCAAAATAGCTAAAAATTTGTGTCGTTTTGCTTTTACTGAATTCATAGCATGTTGTATAAAAAATATATCTTTGTTTACAAAGGAGCTCAAAACCAACTTACAGGTTGTACGAATGTTTCATAAAAACCTTTAAGTATGATGTTCCAGTTAGACGAAGAAAAAATCATCAGATACTTAAGAGACTACATATAAAGGACTATGGTCGAAATCTTACAGCGTCAGTGGAATGGTTTTTGCAGCGAAATCTATTAGAAATATTTAGTTATTATTACAACAACTTATGCTGGGGTGCAGAAAATAACCAACCACTTAATTTTACGATGCCGAAAAAAGCCATAGAGGCACTTCAGCATTCATAATCAATTTATTTAGTTCGGGCCATTGCGAGTTCTTTTACTACATTTGCTTCAGACTCAATGCCCGCTTTAGCTTTTAGGGTTCCCTACTCATCAGAGTGAAACGGAACCCTATTACCGAGACTTCTACGTCCGTCCGTCCGTCCGTCCGGCCATCACATCGTCCATTCTCCGAAACGTTAACAGCTAGAGAGCTGAAATTTTCACAAGATGTTGTTGTAACCTGCCGCCACAACAACAATTACTAAAAACAACAACAAATCGAAACCTACCAGGTGACCCCACATAACGAAAAGTAACAATTAGCCATAACTCTCGAACCGTAAAAGATAGAGAGCTAAAATTCGCACATTGTATGTATTTGTAGATGCTCTATAACAACAAATGCTAAAAGCTACAACAAGTCGAAAACTACCAGGTGTCCTTATACAACGTAAAATATTAATTAACCGTAACTCCCAAACTGTAGGAACCAGAGAGATGAAATGTGCACAATATATGTACTCACATATGCCCTACAATAACTTATGCTAAAAACAACAACAAGTCGAAAACTACCAGGTGTTCTTATACAACGAAAAGTAACAATTAGCCCTTACTCTCGAACCGTGAGAAACAGTGGGATGACATTTGCATAATATATGTATTCACAAATGCTCTACAACAACAAATGCTAAAAACAACAACAACTCAAAAACTACCAGGTGTCCCTTTATAACGTAAGGTAACAGTTAGCTATAATCCTCGAACCGTAAGCGATAGAGAGCTCAGAGTATGTATTCCCAGATGCCTTACATCAACAAATGATAGCAATAATAACAACAACAAGTCATATATCCCTTCGGATATGTAAGTTTTCCATACGTACCTTACACATACATACGTACGGAACCCTAAGTGTGCGAGCCAGCCTCGTACTTGACTGTTTTTTTTTAGCTTATTTGATGCTGATTTAAATGCAAAGTTAGCTTTTTGGTGAAAAAGTGTTTCAGCTCGCGTACAGGCCTTATTGATTGAGAAACCAATTTTTGCTTACCTCGGATAAATGTAAAGCGATTTCGGAAATTTTTTCTTTTTTATGGTTTAGGTGATCGTGCTTGGTAATAAAAATGGTATTTTAACTTCAAGGAAAAACTTTATTTTCAAAAATGTTATGCAAAAAATGCAATATGGACCTCTCGTGGTTTTCTGGTTATATCTCGGTTATTCATAAACTGACTTTGTTGAATTTCAAACAGTTTGGCATTAAGAAAAATTTTCCCAGCTAAGTTGTTTTCTCTGAAATGGCATTTCAACGTTCTACAAACGGACGGACAGACGAACATACGGACATCGTTAAGTCGCCTTTTCTATCAATAATAATCCAGGACATATATACTTCATATGATCGGGTATTAAAACTTAAAGGCATTACAAACGGGATCACAAACTTATGTATAAAGGGATCGACCTTGGGTTGAACTTGAGGCAGCTAAGAATTATACAGATAGCAAAAATATCTGCATTTAAAAAACGGACTATTTAAAGGGTCTGTAGAAAAAAGGTATACAAATAATTTAATTTTAATTTTTTTACACCATATTGTCACAAGAAATTTTTTGTTAAAACTATTGATTTCTGGTCCACATCTTTTCACTAACTATTAATTTTTACAATTTGCAATGCGGCAGTATAATCAAGTATATTGCAAATAATTTGAATTAAAACTCGTTTCAAACTTCTTTGGCTGATTAAAATATATCTCGAAAATTTGAAACTGTGCATGAAATTAAAAGATCACATATGGCCACTCTATTCCAATCTGTTGATTGTATGTGAATGTTGAGCTTATGAAAAACGTTATAACTTTATGGATAAATTTTTTTACTTTTTTTTGCAAAACTGTCACGAAATTGAAGCGCTCTTTTAGCGCTTACAAATATTTGTTATATTAATGGCTCAACCCCAGGTATGGAAAATTCACTTCGTCAATTTGATGTCGAAGCGAAAATTAATTACAGACGAAAATGTACTTCTTAAAAAGTCCTAAAAAACGGTATACAAAATTTAATGATCATTTCACAAACGGCTAAGCATTGCATACAAAACGAGAGAAAAAAAATTTTAGATCATTTTCCACCAATTTTAAGTTGTAGATAGTGACTGGCTCAACTACTTTTTCGACCCACTATTTCATACAATATTGTAAAATTTACCTCTGCAGTATTATCCCTGCTATAATCTAAATAAAACTTAACAAACAAAAAATCCAGTCGGAAAGCTTTTCTGTTTTTTTCCATCACATTTTTTGTTACCTGCAATAATGGAAAGGATATGAAGCCTTGCAGCGAAAACTCTCAAGTTTATAGTTTGCTATCTTGTGCCAGTTAAAATAAAAGTACTAAACTTCACAAATCTACAACAATTCCTTCTATTTTTGACAGTTCGTTATATAAAAACACGACACTGTGCGCCACTTGCAGCTAAGAATTGCCTTTCAATCAAAAAATTTGATTATCATATCACCACTACTTTAAACAAAAATTAGGTAAATCCACGGTTTAATGTAATCCGTCCAGAAGTACGCCTCAATAAGCGCTCTACATCCGGATGAACTATCGATTAAATTAAAATTAAATTTACTGCTGCTCATGTTTACTGATTATCACAACGGGACCTTTCTAGGACCCAATTGGGCCGGTTTCACTACTGGCGGCCCGTATAACATGTTTACTGATAATGATATACACGACAGTACATCTCCTAATATTAATAAGAACTCCTGCAAACTTAGTAGAATGGCAAGATGTCATGAGTTAACTCAATGTTACTTGATCCTATTTTTGTTTTCTTGGCTCCTTCGAAATTAAAAAGCGGTACTTAGGCCCCTCTTCGAATATAGAAATAAAATATAGTTCCCACTACTAGACTACTAGCTGATTCCTGAAGCATAATAAACCTGAGATCCCTTTTTGTTTTAAGGTGCCAGAGATTCGACCAGACTAGACTGAGAAAAAAAATACGTTTAACCTGCTCTTCAGTTCCACTTTGTTCGCAATTTGTTTTTATTAATTTGTTATAATAAGGAGACAGAAGCGGAGGCAACATAAAATTTCAAACTCTAGAAGTTAAACAACAAATACAGTTATTTGAGTTGAACGGACAGGGATGCAGGCAGGCATGGCAACTTTTCGAGCTTCGTTGCAATGTAAGACACACATAGTCAGTCAGCCTGTTTAGTCATCTAGTCACAATATTCAAATTGTCGTTGTGTTCTTTTTTCTTTTCGTTTTTTTTTTCTTTCTTAGTTTCTGTTAGTTTTGAGGTCAAATAATAATTTGTGTCATTAAACAAATGCTTTATAAATGAAATGCAAAAAACACATGTTGAATTATAACTCACATATGTTGTTTATTTGTTAAATTTACCACATACACATAATTATTGCTACTGCAAACATTTTCACAGATATTCTGAAATACTTGTTCAAATAAGCAGTCATTTCTACTGTACAGAAAGCAAAAAAAAAAAAAACCAAATAACGATACAAAGATAGAAGACAGACATTTAGATACGAGCAGAGACATTCATTTCCATATTAAGCTGTATTATTTTGTACATGTAGAACCATATTTTTTTAGTTTTCTTCATTATTAATGTAGATATGAAATTATGCAAAACAAGATTATTTATGTATTTATAAAACATATTTATGTATGAGCAGTTGCGTTCAGTGTTGCCATGATCGAGAAAATGCTGAGATAGAAAAATTGAACAAACAAATAACGCCAACACGAGGTTGAATATATTTTTTTTACTATCCCTTTTTTATTACGCCCGTCTACAAAGTGTCAGTATGTAATGGGATGCATTTAATTCTGGTGTTAATTGGCTTATATCAATACTTAAGACAACTTAATCGTATGTTATTAAAAATGTGATTTAACTATAAAAATATTGTCTTTTTTTTTTGCACAGCAACCTGACCCTTCTAGTAACGGTTAAATAGTTTTGATGGTGTATATCACTTAAGTTTTCTGGGCGCCAGCGTTTCGTTTGCCGGCAACTGTCTGAGCTCCCTGTTAGAATGTTGTATTAAACGAGTTGTATGTTCAAGGCTGCTGTCACAGATGACATCTTTCACTGTTTTGACTCTTAGATCTGGATGTATGTATGTCCTCATCTCTAATGTACCATTCTATGTTGACAATAGCCCGTTATATTTTGGTCTGGATTCAATGGAGAGTTTTTATGTTCGTTGTGCTTGAAGTTACCCAGATTTCTACGCCATACTTTCAGATTGGAGCTATAATTGTACTGTATATGAGGAGTTTGCTTACACTCCCTCCCTAGCAGCCAATATAGTTGTCTGAATCTGTTGCTTACTTCGGTTTTCTTTTCCATGATGTGATCTTTCCATATGAGTTTATTAAGTAATGAGAAGTAATCATTACTAACTAGATTACACTACACAGCAAATGGGAAAAATGTTCTGGCCACCAAGTACAAAAATCATAAAAATTATTTCAAATTCTATGGACCAGTTTTTTTAGAATTCTTTTTTTTTCTAAAATATGAGTTTTTTGTAAAGTTTGATCCAGACCTCTAGTCATAACTTAATAACGGCGAGTCTGATTTTATCATGTAATGCGTCAAAAAAATTATAAATTATGCTAGTTTTAAGTTTTAAGCAAAAATCAGTTTTTGTTGCCGTTAATAATATTTGAGTAATTCAACAATGAACTTAATTATATTATATTGGACTTAATGAACTTAATTATATTATATTGGCTATAAGAGCCAATTGAAATTTATTACTTTAGGTCTAAAAAATATACCTTAATGCTTTCTGTCTTTCTCAGCCGTCTATAAGCCGCCGACATTTCGTTGCTGCTAAACAACTCATCAGTAGACTCGAAAAAGCAAAAAGAATGTTTGAAGTCCAACTGCTTATTCCAAAATTCTCTGATTCTCATTTTGTTCATGAGAATTTTGGAATAAGTAGTTGGACTTCAAACATTCTTTTTGCTTTTTCGAGTCTACTGATGAGTTGTTTAGCAGCAACGAAATGTCGGCGGCATATAGACGGCTGAGAAAGACAGAAAGCATTAAGGTCTATTTTTTTTTAGACCTAAAGTAATAATATTAGAGTTATTTTTTTTTTTAAAAATCCAAAATTTTTGATTTTTGGAAAATTAATAAAAAATACAAATTTGCAAATTTGCTGCGTGCAGTGTTGGGCAAAATACATGGTCTAATGTGTTTAAAATACAAATTTACAAAATACATGAAAGTTGTGTATTTAAAATACAAAATACTGCATTCCAAAAGCAAGTATTTGAAATACAAAATACAGTGCAACAAAATACAAAATACTTTTAGTCAAAAAAGTTTTTATTTTCTTTCATAAACACCAGTTGCGTTTTCTTTACCCAAGTACTTTGGTAACTAAATTGTGGTATTGCTAGTTTTTGGAATAAGACAGGAACAAAATTTTCGATTTTAGTCGGTGTATGGATGGAATAATTTTTAGCGTATATATTTTAACATAAATTTAAAATGTATTTTGAAAAATGTATTTTGAGAGCACGAGTATTTGAAATACAAAATACTCAAGCGCTTAGTATTTAAAATACAAAATACAAATACATTCGTGAGACGTATTTAAAATACAAATACAAAATACGTATTTGTATTTTAAATACGTATTTCAAATACATGTATTTTAAATACTGCCCAGCCCTGGCTGCGTGTAATAGCAATAAAATGAACCCTCATTTATTAAATCTGTGTGTTAATGTTTATTTTATTCCCGAAAAAGCAAAAATACTTGTATTCCCCAGCTGCGGAACCACTCCGCAGCTCATTTGTAAGGTTATTAAGGAGAGTATTGGATATACATACCTTGTATTTTGCCTTCTGAAAATTAGTGAATCCTTTAACTTATGCAAAAATATTATTTTTCCAGTTTTAAATTTGTTTTATATATATTTTTTTTATTTAAAGAAGCTTTTTATTATAATTACTACAAATAAACAAAATAATAGTATGAATAGCATATAATTATACACTGTCCCATAAAGGCCGTGATACACTATCCTATTGAGTCGTACGATCTGTTAAAAATGACATGTGTGTCCAAAAAGTGTGGTGATAGTCTGGACTAAAAGTGTATGTGTGTGAAAGACTTTTTGACAAGTCTGTCCAATTTGTTAATCTTTTGAAAATTTTCAAAAACTATCTTTTTCTATGCGAACAGAGTTGCCTTTTCGAAGTTGTTTACAAAAGTATAATAGTGTGGCCGTTTTGATGCGACTTTTTAAAGTAGGACAGAATTCTATCAGATTTAGCTAGCAATTTTCAGTGAATGAATCGTACGATTGAGTAGGATAGTGTAACACGGCCTTAATCGAGCTCTCTAGTATAAAAATATATAGGCATAAAATATATACAATATACACATTTTTTAAAACTAATTATATTTGATTGTAGATGTATTACTCTTAAGGAAAATAACATTTCGCATCTTAAAACTCGTATGTGTGTCTAAAGAATGAACGTCTATCAATTGTTGTCTACTCGGACCACTCCAAATCTCATGGCGACCAAACTCTTTTTATTTTCCCTAGCGGCTGCTCTTTTTCCGAGTATAAAGTGGTGGTGGAAGTTCGTGCAATAATGAAATGTATTTGGGAGCTCAATTGCTGGAGAGGGGACCAGGGCCCAGGAATATATTTACGGAGAAACTGCTGGCCATCACAGCAAGCTCAGCCGTCTTAATCATAAATAGTTACTGATTATAGACTCCTAGTAGTATAATTTTCGATTATTACAAATCGTATCCCTCATTGAAGATAGTTTTTCTCTACACTTTTCGGCAATAATTACCTGCCAATGCCCTTTTACCAGGTCCAACAGAGAGAAACACTTTAATCCGATAAGTCCGCTTGGGTTATAGTCTACCCTGGATATCGACTAAACAGACTTCTTTGTGATATCACTGCATTTTTCGTAGACGATACAAAATCTCATACTAGCACTTTCTTCTTCATCGAAACTTCCATTGAACTTCATGGACTTTTATGTGATGCAATTACTAGCCTCTGCCCAATTTCACCAACAAATGCATCTATGTCGCAAGGTTCAACTATTGGTATACTTGTGGGCCCCTGTCTGGAGGGACTGCAGCTGGACTCTGTAACTTTTATTACGATAATTGTATCGTTAAAACTGTTATAACGTTATTTTATCCTTTGCAAACATTATCTTTTGATGAAAGTCGCTGTTGACTTCAACCAGCTGCTTATGTTGCCACCTGCTATCAATATCATAGCGAGAAATAATTACTTGTTATTTTAGCGGTAAAGTGTATTTTCTGTTAAAACGTAAGCAAATAAATAAAAATATATTAAAAACAAAATTTACGCTATTAAAAACGAAATAGTGTTTAAAGAACTAAAACAATTCTGATCCAAATGAACGTAAAAATACAGATGTTTACAATTGTTAAAATTATATTACGAAATCTCGCTATCGCACATAAAATCGGCAGCAAAAAAATTATAGTTACCTGGTTGTTAAAAGTTAAGGCCTCGGCAGTATTAATTCAATGCTTCCACCCGTACCGTTCTTCCTTGGCTCTGATAAGTTATGGCGAGAGTGCAGGCATGGTTCTTTATCAGCTGGGGTACATCTACTTTGAAGTTGCAGCACCTTGCCACTGACATCTCATGGCTGCTAATGAATCCATGAGATGTCAATCTGAAGCACTAGCCTCTTTTACTTTTTTTTTATTCTAAACTTATGGCTCTTTTTTGCAAGGCTTGCTTACGGACCTTAAGCCATAAACATTCGTACTTGCCAAACAGTTACAGAAAAATGACATGGCAACACCTTAACATGCTTATGCTGCAGAAACGTTTTTCGCTTTCTGTCTTCTAAGCCATTACTAAGCCAATAAATATGTTTCATTGCCATTTTTTGTACAATTTAATTGCTTGTCGTCTGTCATAAAAATTATATTTATTTCACCAAGACATTCATCATCGTTTGGTTTCATTAAAATATAGTTGTTTTTTGCTTGTATCTCTTTTTTTTCGTTTTTGTTTTAAAATTTTGCTTTCGCAGAAAATAGTTTTCCATTTATTGCTGCTGATACATGAAGGGGACACACATGTTTGTTATTTTTAGCTTTTCAAGTAAGACTTGTACAAGAACACACCCTGTTTGTAAGAAACTTTGTTATCAACACATCATCATAAATTACAAACTTTTTTTTTTCTTCGTCAACGAGAGAGAAATAGCACCAACTTAAATGATAAAGTATAAGTAACAGTAACAACTATAACATTTCAGTTAAGCCAACAGCTGCTGAAGAGTTGATGTCTTTGTTTGGGATAAAAAGAAAAACTCCGCAGTTTGCAGAAAATTAAGAAAACAAATGCTTGCATTTGTATGTCGAACAGTATGTTTTTGAAAAAGTTCAAAATTCAGGGATGGCTAAATTGGGTTTTGAGAAAGTTGATTTAATTTTTTTAAAGGGATTACTAAACGCCAGATATTTAAAAACAAATTTAAGGGTTCTCATAAAAATGTGTAAGAGCCTCTCAAACTCTGACAAGAGAGCAAATTACATGGGCAGACCGACACTAAATGGCCTACCGAAGGTGTCGGAATGCGGACTGGACAGGGTGGACGTCTTCATCCGTTCATCGGGCTGGTTCAGGTCGGAACCGGTGGGTGGTATGTAGATCTATCTCCCTACGGTAAATTCGGGTAGCATAACGGTACCTTTCTAGGACTCAAGTGGGCCGGTCTGATTACCGGTAGCCTGTGTAACATAACGGCAGTTTCGTTTGTTGAAGTGGCCGTTTAAGTAAATATGAGCCCAAATGCTCCGACATCGTCTCACAAAAATGTTTGCGAAAAACAAAGTCCCTTTCCCAGAGTTCTCGGACAATTCGAATTTTAAGAGGATGAAACTGCTCTTGAGACTGCCTTTTTTCCATTGAGAATTTTCACTTAAACTGCTTTCAACCAGTTCAATGTTTTAATAATTCTTAAATATTGACCGGGTTCTGGCCGTGGAACACTCACAGCCGAAACGGTTACTTGAAATCTCTGCGCCCATGAACGAATTGAATTTACAGTCGGCTCATCACGTGTTCCCCGAACACTCAACTTTGAGAAAAATTGGCGACGAGTAATTACGTAAAACTGATTACTCTTATTCATACTCATTCAACCACTGCGACATCGTGACTGACGAATCCACGCAGTCGATAATTCCAACGGTACCACCTTCAACCCTTGCCCTTTATTGCTTTTTTAAGTAATTGTAAATTAATTCGGTTTTAATTTTTTTGTTGAATATTCAATTCTTTTGTTGAAGTTTCAGGTCATAATTTGTAATAAAATTATGTTATCTTTTCTCTGCACGTGAAGTAAACACTCTGCTCTAATTGCTACTCTTCTTATTCTCATTATATTTTTCGATTAGAATAATAAATTTCAAACCTGTTCTGTAATAATTTTTACACTATGACTTTTCTATTGTCTGTTGTTTTCGTAACAAATTTAGCTCTCATTTATGTTTTCGTTTTTTTTTTTCTAATCACAAAAGAAAATATTTTTCCAAGTGTCTTGAGTCTTTTTCTTATTTTCCGGCAACCAAGAAGTATTAGTAAAGAAAACAAATCGAGTGGCAGACTGGGTGAGAGCAAATATGTTTCACACTTTTTGCAGCATAAACAAAACTCCAATAATGTAAATTAATTTAAAAATACTTCACAAAAGCAAAAAAAAATATGGCAACAGTTTTTATTTTCTTTTTCGAAATTACAACAACAATTAGACGAATTAGGCCACACGCTGTTTATTTATGGCAACTTGGATTATTTTATATTTAAATTTGGCTTGTTTTCTGATTTTTACCATTGCAACTTTTTCCATGACTGTTTGCTATTTGTTGTAAAGGAATTTCAATAAATGCATAAATAAAAACTAGAAATTGAAATGTGGCTGGCTGTTTTGCCGCCGCCTTGCCAGTGTAATTTCAACACTCAACAAAAGAAAATTTGTCGAAATTGCTTTTGTGCTGCTTTTATGATTATGATGGAGTAATAAAATTTTAATATGAATATGAAAATGCTAATATTAGGAAGTTATAAATTTTTCACAAAACATTATGAATAATCGCAATCATAAATACTAATAATGAAAAATGAAAGCAAATTAGAAAAACAAAAAACGCAAGAAAGAGCAAAAGAAACAGCCAACCAATAGACGAACCAATCGAAGGTAATCAAAATGTGCAATTTATCTAATCGAACAATTTTCTTGTAATTGTGTTAGAAAAAATGAGCTTTAAGTAGTTGTGATTTTTCTTCTTGGATGAGGAGAAATTTTGTTAATGCAAATCACAAAAGATTCTTGGAAAGTTGTTGGCAAAGCGGGGTCGGTCTAGTTGGCTTGATGAGAGAAAATATAATTTCTAAAATTCGTTGTCCGTTATGATTTTCATTCTACCGAAAAAGCTTAGAACATATATATTATAAGAACATATCGTGCCTTAGAATAGACTGAAGAATTATCTTGAGGCATATTAATATTTAAATCGAAATACTCGAAAACACTATTTTTTTTTTTAATAAAATGCAGAAAAACAAACTTCCAGCACGGCAATCAGATGCTTAAAAATATCTAAGCATAAAAATGTTAAGCATTCGTATGTTTTTATTCACACTTTTCTTAAGCCAACGCACAGTGGTCGAAATCATTGATCTGACGGCATTTAAGTCAAATTTTAAAACTTTAAAATGGATAAATGTTTTACATTGTATCGGTAACCGATACTCCACTGAGCAAATTTACGTTTTTACATTTGTTTTGCTTTCAATATTCGCACAGCTGTTAGCTGTCAAATATAACATAAGTTGCAGCAAGAATTGAAAGAATTTGGCGCCAAATTACTTGGTGCATGGTTTTTGGCAATAATAAATCATTTGATTAATAATTTTAAAAACTAAAGTTTTTATTTAAAGTAGAAGGTGATAGCAGATTTGAAGTGTTATATACTATAGTTTGGTGGAGTGCATCTTTTGGGATTCGATCGGATTCGGTCCGAATATGGTTTTCTTTATTAATTTGGTTATTTGTTGTTGTGAAACGTCCAAAATGATCTGCCCGTTCTTGCCCGTTTGTTGGTTAATTATTTTCTTAGGCATACTGAATGTTTCCAAACGCACACTTTTTATGATTTGGCACAATGAAAACGTCCCTACGAAAAAAATTTTCAGCTGTGGAGGCCCACGTATTTAATAATATAATAGACCAATCGCACAATAATGAGGAGCAGTGCCGAGAAATAAAAAAAGGAGGAGCTTCATAAGCAAAGTAGTGGAAAAGTGGAAGAACTGCAACAGAACGTTATCGAATTTTGAAAAGCGTAATAAAGATTGGTTGGACAGTGGAATTTTATTAGCTGGGCCGACAACTAGTAAAAATTTTGGAAGGCCTGTAAAAGAGTTCACTGCTTGTCCATCTAAAACACAAGTCAACAAAGTTTCACAACTTGTAGAAAAAACTACATGCGATGAACTTGTTGTAGCGACGCGTATAAGTTTACACAAAGCAGGAAAAAGAAACGCATCAGAAGTTGTATCCATGCTACATTCTGATTCCGGGGTTGCAGCAAATATTACAAAAAACTATTGCTTCAGAAGCCAAAAATGCTATTGCATACAGTCCCGATGAAGCTTTGGCTCTTTACGTGGATGGGTATTTTACAAAGCACTCGTACAAATTGATCTAAGCTGGTGAAAAATTAAGAAATGCAAACATATATCCAGCATATGAGCGTATATCGACAGTAAAAGTTTTTTTGTGTGGGGAGGTTTGTTTAAATATTGGACTTTTTTAATTCTCGTTATTTATTTATAAATAATAGAATATAGAGTTGAATGTTGGAACCAATCATCAAAAGTTTCATTTCTACTGATGATTAGTGTAGCTCCTATGAAATGTCGACATATACATATATAGCTGCAAAGCAATCACACAGAAACAGTTTTTTGATTTTTGAATTAATAAATTGGCTGTAAAGCAAATAAATAAACTTTCTTTTCAAATATATTTGTATTTGTATTAATTATATTAACTACACTCAAAATAATATGTCTATAATTTAACAGAAATATAATCTTTTGGCCAGGTGTCAGCAACTTTAAAAAAAAATTGGTGGAATTTAACAAATTTTGTTATAGGCTGCATATTGTAAATATTTGTGTTAAATTATAGACATACTCTTTTCAGTGTATTTGTATTTAAAGCTCTGAAATAAATGAAAATTGTTTAGAGTTTAATTTATTACGCATTTCATAGTTGAAATTAAGCCTCATGCTTTGTTTTTATTAATTTGCGAATTAAATGCCGCCAGATTCGGTATATCGACCACTGTGCAACGCTGGGAAAATTAGCTTTTACTAGTAAATATTAAGTACTTGCTTGAGCTGAATTTTTTATTCACCTCAAAGCTAGTTACAGCTAAAACATTTTCAGTGTAAGCTTTAGCTAACATTTTATTCACTCGCCCCGATGACTCGATCCTTTTCATACAAAATCCGCTTGCTCTATTTCGATCATGTCCTCAATACTGCGAACACAAACGTCAAAATCAATCACTTGATGTTTTGCTATCGAGTGGGTGTTTTTATAGGAAAATTGTTATATTTATTTGTTGAAAAGCAGAGTAATAAAACTAGGAAATCTATTTTGTATATTAGTATTCTAATTGTTCGAGCCTTAGGTCACTTGTTTTTTACAAAATATTTATTAAATTCAATATTTTCATATCACAATGGATATCTTCTTCAGAAATGTAGATTTTTTTTTTTTTTATAAATTGGTTTAAAAAAAAATCTACATTTCTGAAGAAGATATCCATTGTGATATCAAAATATTGAATTTAATAAATATTTTGTAAAAAACAAGTGACTTAAGGCTCGAACAATTAGAATACTAGACAACAAAGGTCGAAGAATTAACATCAAGAACATATTTTGTATATTATATTTTATCTTAATGTTTTATTTAGTAAATATGTATATTAAACAATAATCATCTGTGTAGTTTTCCTAAACAGTTCACTTGTACCTGTATTCAGTGCGTCAAAGTACGTCTTAAATGTATGTGCAAAAAAAAAATACTTTTAAATCTTAAAACACCACAAAAACTACTTCCGCACTTTCAAAATGTTTGCTTCTTTTATTTTGTACTTATTTATGCATGCATTTGTTTTGTCTTGTCAGATGCAGCTGAGCAGTTTTAGGAAGGGTTGAATTCACACCAGAACAATTTAGTAGTTTTTGTCAATACTTTGATAAAAAAATCAACCAAAACTTTAATTTGCCGATCTGTTATGTCTGTAAGGAAAATGAAAAAAAAAAATTCATGTCGTAAGCCCTTGCGAACGCAAGTTGTCGAAATAGGAGAATCCAAATTGATTCGCAATCGTTACCAGTAGAAATCCTATTGGTTGTCGCTGATAATTTTATATTTCTTGCCTGTCCTCCTTTGTCTGTAAGCCTCCTTTTTATTAATTTTTCAAATATTTTCTCTACTACCGGCAATATCGATATTGGTAGATAATTGTTGGAACTGTTGTTTTCACATCATACTTGTATATCCATCGAACGGTTGATTTTTTTAAATTTCCCTGGCTTTATTGAAGTGTTCAGGGTGAGGTTTGTTATAAACGGAGTCATAATATTGAAATTAATTTTTAAGTCAATGGCTTTTGTTCCATCAAGTCCAGGACATTTTCTTGTCCTTAGTGTAATCATTATAAAGGGTGTTTTTTTTCGATGTATAGAACTTTAAATTGGCATTACTGTTGTAGTGTATTTATTTAAAGATTTTATACTCTTAAGGTACTGCCTGTGAATGAGATGTAAATATGTATGTAAATATGGCTTGAACAATTAAAATACCCTTTATTATAAATTTCATATTCAAACGTATGAAGTGAGTTCACAAATCTAGTAGGTGATTCATTTAAAGTTTTTATTTGACATCTATGCAGTATTTTACTAACATTTTTAATGAAGTTCATCGCAAAGTTATTGCATATTTCAGCTCTTCTCATATTTTTGAAATCTTAGTTATCACATCATCTAAATGGATAGATTATTTGTCAAATATTTCATTAATAATTTTCCATGTAGTCCTTATTTTTTTTATTATTTCTGTTTGCAAGAAATTTATTCGTATAATATTCATGTTTTGCATATATGAATTGTTAATTCAGAGAGTTTTTATATTTTCATGTTCAATCAATTTTTTTTTCGCTAAAAGTTTATCCCTACCAGTAGTAGTAATAAATACTTACAGCAGAAGAAGTTATCTTAATAGTAAAACTACTGCCACATTAGTAGTATGACCCATATCCCAATTCACCAAACACTCACATACTTGCAAGTGACATGCGATTTCTCCTTTTTAATAAAATTGAGTTTCCTTTTCTACTACTGTGATCTTCATTAAAAATCTTACTCGAAATTTATTAGGTTAAAAAAACCACAAGCTCTAACTGGTAAAAGAGTCAAGTATTTGTTGGGTTTCTTTATTACATATATTTATTATTTTAGTTTTACACCCTATTTACTAGTTTTGCTTAAAGTTTGTAAAATCCTCTACTGTCTGCTAGAGATCGTTTTACTTTTTTGATGTTGAAAATGTTGTAAACTGTCAGGTTTATTTTTTAATACTTTTTTCTTCTTCTTTTGCTGCAAGCATAATTTTTTCTTTTAATTTTAGTTGCAACAATTGCTAAACATTTTCTATTTGACTACTACTTCTCTACAGACAATATTCGTTCCTCATGATATTTTTGCCTTTTAGTTGTTACAATTAAGTTAAAATATTTCATTTTTTTTTTTTTTCTCAGACACTTTTAATGGTAGTTGACAATTTTCATTTCAACTACAAGACAATTTACACTTTTCCTTCAGCTCAACATAAAAAAAAAGAAAACTAAAAAATGTTGATGTCTTAAATTTTCATTTGTTAGGGAAAAGAAAAAGAAATTTTGTTTCGGCCAGCAACATAAATTACATTTTTTCAATTAATTAAGACATGTTGGCAGGAATGGACTGCCACAAAAGACAAAAAATTCAAATGAAGCAATAAATGAGAAACATGTAGTAAAATAAAACATTGAACATGAAACCACTGTCAAAGTCTTTTAAAGGAGAAACAAAAAAATAAACATTCAGTATGTGGAAAATTTGTTATAAAACGATATATGTATGTAAATAAATAATACAAAACTTTTATTGGCTGCAAAAGCGGTAATATTTTTTACTTTGAAGAATACAAACAGTATGAAATTTGTCATGAATTAGGTTCGAAGGAATTTGGACGCTGATAATTGTCGTGAAATAGCCATGGCTGTGTGTGCCCCAGCCAATAAGCGTTCAACTTTACTTCTCTTGCCTTCTTTAAAATTTAAAATCAGCACAATTCGACCACCAAAAACATAATCCCAATGCTGAGCAAGTAACATCGAATTAAAGCTCGATAAAGTAATTAACCATTTTGCTTTGAAATTCTCATTGTATTTTTAAGACAATTGCTTATTTCAGTTAAAAAATTCGTTTGTAATTAAAAAAGAAATATTCAATTGTAGTTTTGTGTAACCCTGACCTTAATATTCATTCCTCTAAAAGCCTTTTTAAGTAATTTTTTTTTCATAATTATTTACAGTGACCTTCTCTTGTGCGTACAAACATTTGTTGTACTTACATTTCGGAA